>JBBBDQ010000408.1:1085000-2417500 GCA_037127315.1 Ascarosepion bandense
AAGTTCTGAAAGTTTCATTAAAATCTGACAATTATTTGATTTTTACAAGAATTTCCAAATTAATGTGTCTTTCACCGTAAAAAACTGAGTTACGTAATATTACATTTTTCATGCTAAACTCTCAGAACGATTTGGTTACCTGATAACTGAAATAAAAACAAAATATTTTACCAAAATTTTGAACATGTTAGAAAAGATTAAAAAATTTAAGAAATAATTAAAAATACTTTGATTTTTCCTTTTAATAATAACATTTTGGTGGAAAAAGTTTGTTTTTATTTTCAGACGAATAAAATGTGGACATTTCTTTTCTTTATACTGTGCTTTTTTTTCAGCAATTTAGTGGAGGCACCTACCTCAAAATACTAAATTGCTACAATCTGGTTAAATGATGCATTTCTGCAATATTTTAAACTAAAAGTAAATAACAGTTGTTACAAATCAGATCAATTATACTTTAAAATCAGCTATAAAGTTTCTTAATTGAACTGTGATTAAGTGTAAATACTGTTTTGTTTTAAATGTAAGAATTTAATTTAGAAAAAACTTTTGTTCTTTCAATTTAACTGATTCAAAATGATTAAATTTGTTTTTTGGGACAATGGTAAAAAAAGAAAAAAAAATTAATCTGTAGCCCTACAGTTTAACACTACAATTTATTAAGAAACTATAGTTTGGCCAAATAGAATTTCCTGGAGACATAGAATTTCTAGGGGACTTATTCAAATCAAATCCATGTGTTCTGGGACTCATTAAATTAAAAAGCTATCAGCATCATATATGCTTTTTTTTAAATCATTTCACCCTAAGCAAGCAGTACTACCACTGCTGCACAGGGGGCTACATACACAGAAGAGAATGAAGGGTTACATAGGAGGAGAGCAAAGAGGAAGAGTAACCAGTTACAGAGGGTGTCAGAGAATGGGCAAGAAAAGGATGGGAAAACTGATGTGAAGAGAGTTTCACAAGAGTAGAGTGAAAAAGTGTGAAGAACAAGATTCGAAGGGTGTTAGGGAAAGGATAAGAGAAATATGGGAGTCAAAGGGATAAGAGATGAGATAGCAATTGACATTGCATTTAAACTCTTGGAGATTGTAGCTATAAGGGAATCAAGTATAAGTGTGAGAAAAAAAACTGATAGAGTAGAAGTGATGACTGCATTTGGTTGTTTTGACTGTAGAAGGGTGGAACCTTGTTGCCAGTCTAGTTGTTCAAGTAAATTCTTGCAGAGAGGGTACCAGGGAGCTAAGCTCATTGGAACAGAAGCCATGAAAATATTTGTAGAAGAGACAAAGGGAAGCCACATTCCATTGGTGAGAAAGTGACTGGAGCCAAGCTGCCAGGTTAGGATTGATTACATTGCAGATTCTCTTCTGGAACCTGTCAAAAACCCTGAGATGAATAGCAGAGGTGCCTGACCAGATATGACAACAGTTTTCAATGCATGGGTGGATGGTTGATTTGTATATACACAAGAAAAACTTCCTAGCCCAATACAGTGACTCAACCTTTCTAGCAGTAGATTTAGCTATTGATTCAATGTAGTCATACCACTTGAGATCAACTGAGAGAGTGAAGCCAAGTAGGCACAGTGTATTGCTTTTGAGAAGACTTACTAGATCTTTGCTAATGGGGGGGGGGGCATGAGGGACTGTCTATGGTGGTTGATGGATAGCAACTTTGTTTTGGAAACATTATAGTTTATGAGCCATTTCTTACCGCAGTCTACCACATGTTGGCAGTGAGGTTATCTTTGTTCGCCTTGGCAGATTTCTGACTGAGGTGGGAGTAAATGGTGATATCTTCTGCATAAATGCCTACTTGGGATTTGATTATAACAGGGAGATAGTTGATGAAGATTAGAAAGAGCATTGGGTGTAGGATAGAACTATCTGAGACACCCATGTTTGTGTGATAGGATCTGGAAGCATACCTGTTTAAGATGACCTTCGTTATGTGGTTTGATAGGAACAATTGGATAAAACCAAGCAAGTGTCCAATGATACCACAGCCCTGTAGCTTGCACAAAAGGCCAGCGTGCCAGACCCTATCAAATGTCTTAGAGATATTCAAGGCAACAGCTCGAGCTTTGCTGTTCTTATCGAGGGCCTGGTATATGTACTCAGTGATAAAGCAAGCTGCATTCACCCTAGTCGGGTTGAGCCGTCTTCTTCCCTGATAGAGCAAGATTCATTGGGGTTTGTTTCAGAGCAGGGTCCCAAGTCTTACCTTGTTATTTAACCGATAACTGGAAGGAATGGACAGATTAATACCTTTCCCAAGGGTACCCGCGCTTAAGTGAATGCAGGGCATTCAACTGGAATTCAAACTTGGCTCACTGATTTCTCTTTCTAAGCCAATATCCACTGCACCACAACACACATCCATCACTAAATGCTTACAGCACCTGGTATTCCCAAGCGGTCACCCATCTAAGTACTGACCAGGCTCAATGTTGCTTAACTTCGGTGATCGGACGGGAACCGGTGTATTCAACACGATATAGCCGTAGACAAAACAAGTTAGTTACATTTAATTTCAAATAGAGAAAGAAACGATATTTCAAAGGAAAGAATATGAATCTTTCACCTTGAATTGCTTTAAAAAAACAAACGAGAATCGGTGTATTTAACGTGATATGACTGTACTCAGTGATGGTCATTAGTAAATCAGTAGTAGACCTGGAAAAGTGAAAGCCATACTGTCTGTCTGTCTAAGAATAGTTTATGAGTGGTGAGATGTTGAACTATGTTGAACTATTTCAGCATTGATGATATCCTCGAACACTTTGCCAAAAATTGATAGGCTGATAGGGCAATTATTAGAGATGTCCTAGGGTTCTTTCAAGTTCTTAAGTGCATGAACCATAGACGAGGACTTCCAGCAGGCAGGAAGCAGAGGCAATAATTTTAGAGTTTAGAGAGGACAGAGGATAGTTCATGGGCATATTTCTTCAAGACAATGATCGCCTCTGCTCTCCTTATGAGGCTCAAGTTTTGAGCCTCAGTTCTAAGAGGGAAGTCAGATGCAGATAGTGCAGAAGGAGGGATGAAGAATTTGCTATTGTCTAGCACACATTTGCAGAGCCACCAGTAGTCTTTAGAGCTGAACTTGCAGGCTGCTATATGCTGCTTCATTCTCTCAGCAAACAACAGCTTAGTGTAATTTAAGATCCTCTTATACTCATGATGAGCAGAGGTAAATAGGTGCCAGTATAGCCAGAAGAAGTGGTTCCTGTGGGCAATGGTGGCAGAGCAGGCAGGAGAGAACTAGGGGAATAAATGAGGTTTAGTTCGGAACTTCCTGGCTGAAAGCATCGATGCCAGCTTTTACCCAGGAGGAGACCTCAGAGATGCAGTCCTCAACAGGAAGGTTAAACACTTTTTCCCAAGGGAAAATCATGGAACAAATCCGTCTGCTCTTTGGTAGCAGTATGTAATTCTGTTGGTAAGAAGTTCCTAATGGAAGTGGAGAGAAATATTAATGGAAACAACATGATCAAAGTTTCCAAGAGGGCAAAGCTGCAAGGCTTGGCAGGAGTCAGGGACAGAGGTGAGGCAGATATCTAACAGAGAAGCATTTCCTGTAGGAAACACATGGGGAAATCAATCACTTGCATAATAGGTTGTGTAATTGCAAAGTTCATGACAAGAATATCAGCAGGATTGGTGACAGAGTTTTTCAGCCACTTGGCATGGTGTGGCATTAAAATCACTGAATACAAATATGTTAGTAAATGGGTGAAAGGAAGTAGCCTCATTTATATTGTCAGGGACACTGTCTAGTGGAGAGAAGTTGGGAGAGGAAGGGGAATGGGACAGAAAGAAAAGATAGCTAACTGATTTTAGAAGTAAAAGATGGGGACACATGTATGAGTGGCCAGAAGATTTGAGAGAAGTCACCTTAGCTAGAGGGAGGTGTTCACTGATATAAACCCCTAGACCATGCATATAGGCAGTGGAGTCCTTCCTTAAGGGAGTGAGGTAGCCAGGAGTCAAGAAGTCAAAATAGGGGACTGAGGGGTTAAGATTAGTTTTGTAAAGCATGAGGATGTCAAGGGACTTTTTGTGGAGGAAAGATTCTACACTGCAGAAGTTGGTATCCATACTATGGATGTTCATGAAGAAAATGTTGAGTGGTTTAGCTGATTTAGCTTTGTTTTTTGAAATGCTATTGTTCATTTTTGTGTTGTTGGTGAGGAAAGACCTCAAGTAGAGTGGAAGACTGTCATTGACTGCAACATGTGCAGAAAGGGAGCTGACACTGACTGCAGCATAGTGTGGCCTCAGGGTTGCCCACCGGAAGATCTTGCAGGGACACCTATTCATGCACATCATGGCACTGCATGAACCCCCATATTATGCATCTGATGATCACAGCATCCGTTCTCGACACAAGCAAGAGTTAGATCTTCTAACTGCCAGTTAGAAGCAGCAACCAGAAAAATGCCAACCCAGTGCCCTCACAATGAAGAAACATTGCCACTGACTCGATTTGAAACATAAATTTACCAAGTTTTAACTTAGTTAAAGTCAGAAGATCACTTGCTGGTTTAGCAGAGAACTTGGACCAGCAGTAGTTAACAAAACAAAGACAAAAAACCCAAACACAGCCCATAATTGGAGAAGATGGACACCAACTAAATGATAGGGTCTTAAAAAGAAAAGAAAAAGAAAAACATCACAGCTCAGAATTGGAGAGGCCAGTTAAATGAAAATGATTATCCATTTTGAAGACCAAGTTCACTTTTTTTGGCAAAAACCAAATTGAATGGAGTGATTAAATTTAGTCTTGACTACCCTCTATATGCCACACTGGCTGGAGAGGTTAAAAGTTAAAGTCATTCATCTTGGAAAGGAAATGGCAGATACATATTAAAACAGAAAAAATATATAAAATTTAGTTCCTAATGCAAGAGATTTTTCTAACGAGTGAGAAAATCCATGTGAGACTGAACATTCATTTAAAAATATCAAAGGCAAGGAAAAAAAAACAAGGTGAAAAAATAAAAAATAAAAAATTTTAAGAAATACTTGAAAACCACTTACATTTAAAGAATTTAAACAAAAATGAAATTTAATACCAATTTTGACTGGACACCAACAAAATGATAAGGTTTTAGAAAGATAAGAGAAAGAAAAAATATCACAGCCCAGAATTGCAGAGGCCAGTTAAGTGAAAATGATATGTAGATCGATAAAGATGCCAAATTCATAAATGGAAAGGATAATCCAAAATGTCTATTTAATATAAAATATTAAAAGACAGATCTATACAAAAAGCTCAATAGATATTATCCAGAGCAATATGATATACATAAAGGAAAACTCAACACATCATCTAAACTATAAGTTGTAAACTATAATTTATTTTGGTTGGCAAGTTTATATATATATATATATGTATGTGTGTGTGTGTGTGTATAGGTATATACGTGTGCTTGTGGGTTGGTGTGTGTGTACTTGACCTTATAGTGACTTGTCTGGTCAAATCACCACACTTAATACATTAACTCTCACTCCCCTAACTTTTATGATCCTAACAACACCAAAAAATTTCTATTCTGGGTTATATTACTTGGATGATTCTTTTTTTTATGTTCTGGGAAAAATTAAATCAGATGCATTTCCAAAGTCTGAAGAAATTGGTAAACTCACACATAAAAATAAATTATAGTTTATAACCACTTTAGATGATGTGTCAAGTTTTCCTTTGTGTGTGTGTGTGTGTGTGTGTGTGTGTGTGTGTGTGTGTGTGTGTGTGTAATTTAAGCACACAAAGACTGTTATCAAGAAAAAAATTTTAAACTGTAAAACTTTCTAAGCATAAAAATGCTATATTTTACAAAAAAAAAACTTGTTCATTCTACCCATTTGACCTTTGTGCAGATGTTTAAAAGAAGGCCAGAAATAATTAAAAACTTCAGAGGTTTAAATCATTTATTAAGCAGCTTATACATTAGTACAAAGAAGAAGACTCAATCACTAGAGTACATCATTAGAATACAGTTGTAAAACTTTCATGGACAGATCATCTCAAAATAATGGTTAGAATTTAATTGAATAACTCTTTTTTTGTTATTTTACATGAATATATTGAAAATGTGCATTTTGGTGCAGTGAATATCGGCTTAAATATCAGCTTGGATCGGAGAGCTGAGTTTGAATTCTAGCTGAATTTGTTGCATTCACTTACATGCAAATACCTTTAGGAAAAGTATTAATCCATCTCTTCTCCAGCTATGGGTTAAATAGCAGGACACATTGTGTTCTCCAGCCTTGGTCCAGTCTACCTCAGAAAATAATGGCAACCTACTGTGGGAAAATCTTCTTCCCTGTCAGTCATGTTTCAAAAGAGACATGATCACCCAAGCGTGTATCACATATGGCACTTAACTGAATGATATGGAAGAATAATATGTCACTTTTTTTATATATTTAAGAAAAATCTATGACAAAGTGGGAACATTTTTTGTCATTTTGGACTTAATTGGATGAAAATGATATTTACATTGATGTGATTACATATGCTCATAAAGGAGAGAGGACAAAGAAATTAAATTAGCTTGACTAGATAAATATCCAAACACATACTTTTTTAAAAAGTCATTGACCCCTCTCCTTCATGTGTATGCGTAATCACATCAGCATAAAAATAAACATGTTCATAATATTTGTCTTGCAGATTATTATTTTTCTTAGTTAATTCTTTTTGTTTGTGTTTCATCAATGGCTTGGTGAAAACTTCCCCAGAGAGTGGATCAGATATTTTGGTTTGAGTAAGTAGCAAGCACACTTTCTAGACTTTACAA
This sequence comes from Ascarosepion bandense, assembly GCA_037127315.1. Classification (NCBI taxonomy): domain Eukaryota; kingdom Metazoa; phylum Mollusca; class Cephalopoda; order Sepiida; family Sepiidae; genus Ascarosepion; species Ascarosepion bandense. Next base: position 1,091,812 of record JBBBDQ010000408.1, read on the forward strand.
CATTTTTTTAATCATTTCACCCCAAGCAAGGCAATAATGCCACCAAGATGCAGAGGTTACAAGGAGTGAAAGAGAATGAGAATACTTTAGTGAGAAGAAGGGAGGGTAAGAACAATAAAGGAACAGGATTCAGGAAAACAGAAGATGGCAAATGACATTGCATTTAAATATTCAAAGTTTGTAGTTGGCAGGGAAGCAAGAAATCAGAAAGGAGTTGCACAGTTACCCAAGCAAGAGGTGCAAGAAAAGATACTATTAGAATAGAACAGATGATTACTTCTCGCTTGTTCAACAGTGAGACCTAGTTGCCAAACTAGTACCATGCAGTCACATGCAACAAAATAAATTTGTCAATGAAGATGTTCAACTTTTAGAAGACTGGCAAGCACAAAGTCCTGATCGCAATATTATTGAACAACTGTGGTAAAAAATGAAGAAACAAGTGCTCCAATGAAAACCAAACAATCTTCAAGAGTTTTGGGATTACCAAGAAGAATGAGAAAAAAATTTCTAATGAGAAGTTGAAGCACTAAGGAGAATAGCTTATCAGAACATTTGCCAGGAAAATATTTGTTAAAAAAAAAAAGACAGAAGGAAGCCATTTCATGGCAGTGAGAAAGTCATGATGCCAAGTCAGGATCAATTACATTACAGACCATTTTTTAAATTTTGTCAAGAATCTTGAGATATGGCAGAAGGAGTACCAGACCAGATGTGGTAGCAAAGTTTAATACATGGATGAACACAAATTTCTTTCTTTGGGAGTTCATGAAAGACCTTGTTTATTGGGAAAATTCTTGTACCGTTCGGAAATTAAGGCTCTGTTGTAATAAAATATCTTACACCCCTTTTTCACTATGTGGACTTACTAATACAGAGAACTATATATAGTAAGCACCACATTCACCCGCATCTTGCTTCGAAGATTAGTAATGTCTTACTAATTTCTGTCTATCCACTTATTGTACTCTCTATTGCAATAACTCTCTTTCCTTTCCATCTACTATCGTGTTGATTGTTCTTTCCCCTCAAGTAAAAACTTCTTATATTGTAACCCTTTCTCAAGGATACAACAGGCTAAAGTCAGAATAAAGTTTGAGAAAGTGAGCATTATATGTCATTCTGTACCTGCTTGACTGCTCTTGTGCATTGATTTCAAAGGAAGGCACTTTGAACATTGAAGGCAAAACAGTTTGGTAAAGTTCTTTAATAATTTCCCCATTAATAAATTTTTAGATAAACATATCTTTCAATGATTTCTACCATCTTGTACCCTGTAATATAAATGGTAAAAAACACAATCAACTGACAGCTTTAAAAACATGAAGTCAGTGCTATTTTTGTTTCAACTTGCTCTCAGGAGATGATGAAACATTTTTATTCAAGCCTTCAGTTGAAAGCATAAAAACTAAGAAATATGACATTAGTAAGATTTATTCCTTTCTTTCTATATACACTAATGTGCAAAACTTTTGAGCCACATTGGTCAATTAATTACTTTTAATTTTACTTTAAAACCAGGTGTCATTAGCAGTGTATTTTTCTTGGTAGTCTTTATTATCTTTGAGGGCCAGAAAACAAGTTAGTGCATTTTTTTAATGCTATCTGGTGGATGATAGACCATTTTTAGCATAGTGATGATAAAAAAAAGGACATGCAAGACCAGTTAAGCAGGTACTGAATGATACATAATGCTCACAGAGATTGATATCAACTTTCTCAAACTTTATTGATTTGAGTCTGTTGTTTCACCTTTCAGCTTTTTCCTTAAAAAAAAGTTAAAAATAATTTTTTTTTTGCAAAATGTGATCTTTATTATTACAAAAAGTACAAAGCATCAAAATATTGAGTTAGTAATTAGTGGCTTGAATAATTGCTTCAATTTGTTGTGGTATTAATTAGAACAAAGTCCAGATTTTGTAAATGGGAATTTTTCATATTATTCTTTGTAGTAATCCCAAATTTCTTTGAGATTGCATGCTTTTCATTGGAGCACTTCTTTCATTAATTCCCACCACAATAGTTCAATAATATTGTGATTGGGAATTTGTGCTGGACAGTCTTCTAAAAATTGAACATCTTCATCAACAAGAAACCATTTTGGTGCATGTGATGTGTGGCAAGAAGCACTGATATACTTAAAAATTTCTTCACCTTTGTAGTCTGGTGGAAGATCATAGTAAACTAATATAGCTTTCAGTGTTTATGTTTCCATCAAATTCTACCAATTTTCTTCTACCAACATTTTTTATGCAAATCCACACCATTACATGTCCACCACCAAATCTTACCATCTTCCAGTAGTAGCAAATGTCTTTTAGGTTGTTTAAACACTGTTTCTAGATATTTCTAAAAACCTGGTTATCTTTTATTGAGTTGTCTTCCCCTTCAAAGTCATAACCTCCATCTTTGTTTTAGCAGAAATTTTAGCCATGACTTTAAGCTAAAATTGCAAGTTAATGATCAACTACAATAACTTACAAAATCCTATTGCACTCATATAAATAAGATGGAAGAATTTCTACATAGAAATTTGCATATTATCATGACTTTATTATCTTATGGTGGGTTGCTTATCTATTCTTTTCTGTTAGTAGTGGAGAGTTCGTTCTAGTGAAGAGTAGTTGTATACTGTCACAGATTAATGGAATTTGGCCTTCTTGTAGATAGCCCACTATACGTCATAAAATGATTACAAATCAAGAAAGGCAATTTGAGTAGAGAAATAACATTTTATATATACACATATCAATTAATGTTTTTACAATTGAAGTAATAAATGAAGTATAGGTCCAATTAAAATAGGTCCATTAAAATGTTCAAGGCAATAAAATGCTGAAAGAGAATTAATGCTTAGGAATTTGGGAGCATGTAAGTAAGGAATGTCTTTGATGTATTCGCTCCTTAGGTCAGTAAGTAGTTTTGAGGCAGGGAAGAAGGAAAGAGGCAAGGGAGGCGAGCATAGTAAGCCGCTTGACTTGGTCAAGGGAGATACTAATTACTCTCTTCTCCTCGAGTCAGTCTGCCTGTCGATGTTTTCTGTATCCGCTTTTTATATTTTCGTTTTGGATCACAGCAGCTCATTTGGGATTTCACACTTGTATTTGGTTCTGGGCTTCCCATTGGCTGATAAATAAAATTCGCGTTGGCTTACGAACTGGAAATTTAATATTTAATTAATTTTTAGTTTTCAACTGGAATATCTGTGTGGAGCCAGCGGCGCAGTGACGACTTTTGGTCATTTGCTTTTTGGTTGTGAAAGTGCAAACATCCAGTCCATCGCTTTTGCTCGGTATTACCACAATCTCAGATCTTTCATTGGCCCAATAATTTTGTATGGCCTAGTTTCAGTTTCAAGCTGCTTAAAGCGATATATTTTCAGTTTCATGAAAACACAACAACTTCACAGATACTACTGATAAAGCATGTTGCTAAACGATCTTATCTTCCTAATAAAATAAAGGTATATAATCATTTTATATAGCTGACCCAAAACTTTTGAGTGTCATATCATGGGTGTGATTTTAAAAGGTTATATAAGTTGACTTATCCTTTTTTGCATGTTCTTTCCATTTTTTAAATGAGCACACTGATATCTATACAATCAAATAAAAAAAATATTCTGATAGAAAGACTTTTTTGTGAAGTTAGGCCGCAATCTTTCAAAAATCATATTAATCAAAAAAAGTCAGAATCTTTTCAGATTTTCCTCTTGTTTTTACAAAAAATGTACTAACCATCGTTATTACCGTCTTAATAGGCGTGGTATATATAATATACTGTTTTTCAGAGTTTCACACATAGGATGCGATGGGTAAATTGTCGCAATTTTATATTATTAATTTCACACGTGTGCACTGTTTGTTTTTGATTTTTGATACTGCACAGGTCAGTTGGGCACCGTCTGTGAGAAAAAGAGAATCATGATGCAATTCACTTTGTCAGAAATTTGGAAACAACATGCTGTACTGCTTGACATTTGCATTAAAAGCTCCAATACAAACATTTCAGAATGTTTGAGTGTCAATCTGAGGACTGTGCAGAGGATTCAGAAAGAGTTTAAGGATTATTACAAAGGTGTTTGGTGTGATCACTAGTGATGGTGACGTTACACCTTCATTCATCTTCCCATGGGGCTACAGACTAAATACAGAGGCACACATCAAGTGCTTTGAGGTAGTGATATCCTGGGTCAAGAGGGTGGCTACTGGAAGATTTTTTGTCTGGCAACGGGACTCTGCACCATGTCACATAAGCAGAAGAACCCAGTCAAACAATTTCTGCAACCACACTACCCCTCACATCTGGCCACCTAACTTACCAGACTGCAATTCTCTTGATTATTATGTGTGGGGCTGTTGTATCCTTGTGAAAGGTGCAATAACAAAATGTGCACCCAAGTGGTAAACTACCAAATATGGATGTCATAGAACAAACCAGATTATTCTGTACAGGAGTGTCACAGAGAGATTAATCTACTGCAATATGCATTACCATATACACTCTTTGCTAATCAGTAGCTATGATTCTCATATAACAGATGGACTCATTCATCCTACTGTACCAGAAGGATAGCAGAATATTCTACTACAACATGGGCACAGTTGAAAGAGAGACTAGCAAAACTCCTTTTAATACCAAAGATGAACTGAGGGCAAGGATTATAGAGGCATTCACCAACATAAACAAAGAGACTGTCCAGATGTGATGCAGGAGATTCCAAAGTTGTCTGGAGGCCATGGTTAAAGTCAATGGTGATTTTATTGAATAAATTTACTGTTTAGTATTTCAAAATATTTTTGTGTAATTTTTGATAAACATATCTAATAAAATGATATTTCAGTGTTATTATAATTTTGCGTAATTTAAACGACAATTTATCTATCGCACGGTGTGTGTGTGTGTGTGTGTGTGTGTGTGTGTGTGTGTGTGTGTGTGTGTGATACGTTAATTTTTGTTGACTGTATTGTAGATTTTCTTCAGGCTAACTCAGCAGAGCAAGTCCATGTTAAACACTACAATGGTTGGTGTTTGCTCTTAGCTTGGCCTATTTTCCAAAAATCTGACCTGTCTGTCTTTTTACTTTTTTTTTTTTAAATTGCTTCCTGGTTGGCCCAAGAACTTTACAATCCTCCCCTCCACCTCTATACATTGACTTCAGATTTGTGTCCCCACTTCAATGTTTATATATAAAAAAAAAGATTTTTCTCTGTGTATATGGAGTATGCCAACTATAGATCCATGGAGATGAGAACTTAACAAAAATTCTTGAATTTCCAAACTTAAAATAAATGTTCTCAGATGTTATTTTGTAATTGAGACTCTAAAACTTTTGTTAAGGTTTCTATTTTAATTCCCTCGGTACTACTGTAATATGATTTTTGGAAACTACAACTTTGTGAAACTTGTGGCTTTTCCACGCCCAGTAGATCAGGTGTCTACTATTTATACAAATACAGTGCTATCCAATTACAGGGAGATTTAGGTACTTCCATACTGTAAGCTTGTGAAAAGTGCAGGTACATTTGGCTGCTTCTGACCTTAAAATTCTTTGAACATAAAAAATAAAAACTACACATTTTTGTCAATTTGTTCAAGCTAAATTTTCATTAAAATCTGACAGTTATTTAGTTTTTGCAGGAATTTCTAAAACACCAAAAAGACATTAAATTTTCTATACTAGTCTTTGGCTCACCCATTGACAAAATTTTTACCCAAAATTTTTGAACTTGCTATAAAAGATTAAAACATTTGATAAAATAATTAAAGAAATACTTTGGTGTTTCTTCTTAATAATAACATAAACATTTTGACAATAAAACTTTTTCACCATGGTATGTTCTTTTTTAGTCAATTTTTTGAGGTACCTAAAAACTATATAAGGTGAAATGGGTAAATTGTCACCATTTTGATGATGACAACTGCATTGTATAGTAGGGTCAGTTACGCACCATCTGTGAGAAAAGGTGCGCCTTGATACAATTCACTCTACCATAAATTTGAAAACAGCATGCTCTATTGATTTACATTTGTACCAGAAGCTCTAATACAAAAATTTCAAAGTGTTTGGGTGTTAATCTGAGGACAGTGCAGAGGATGTGGAAAGATTTGGATGAGTCTAATGGTGATTATGAAGGTACGCTAACTTAGAAAACTCACTCTGATCATTTTTCTACTAAAAGAACTCTTGAATTTACTGGTGAGAGTCTCAGATCCAACGCAGAGGCCAACATTAAGTGCCTTAAGAAGGTAGTGCCACCCTGGGTCAAGAGGGTGGCTACTGAAAGACCCTATGTCTGGTAACAGGATTCTGCACCGTGCCATACAAGCAAGAGAACCCAATCATGGCAGTCAGACAATTTCTGCAACCCCATCACCCATCACCCCTTATATCTGGCCACCTAACTCCCCAGACTGCAGCTCCCCTTAATTATTATTGTTAGATGCATGTGATTGTATTTGACATCCTTATAGGGGTGCAATCACAGCATGCTGTACTACTTCACATTCATGCCAGAAGTTCTATTATGAATATTTCAGAGTTTCGGGTGTCAATCTGAGGACAGTGCAGAGGGTTCAGAAAGAGTTGGATGAGTCTAATGGTGATTACAAAGCTGTTTGGAATGATCTCTAGTGATGGCAATGTTATGCCTCCATTCATGTTCCCACAAGGCTTCAAACTAAACATGGTGGCCTACATCAAGTGCCTTGAGGATGTAGTGCTGTTCTGGGTCAACAGGGTGGCTGCTAGAAGTCCCTGTATCTGCCATTGGGACTCTACACTCTGCCACACAAGCTGGAGAACCCAGTCATGACTGTTAGACAATTTCTGAGACTATATCATCCCTTATATCTGGCCACCTAATTCCCCAGACTGCAACCTTCTTGATTATTATGTGTAGAGTGCAGTTGAGCAAGCGACCAACAAAACTTCTTGTGACACCAAAGACGAACTGAAGACAAGGATTATGGCAGCATTCACCAACTTAAACAAGGAGATTGTTTGGTAGGCCATAGTTGAGGCCAGTGACAATGTTATTCAATAAATTTACTTTTTAGTATTTCAAGATACTTTTGTGTAATTTTGGCAAATATATTTGTTAAAATGAGATGTCAGTATTATTTTAATTTTTGCATAATTTAAACAATAATTTATCCACCACACTTAGTATATACATAATGGCCGACATCTTATTTGTGAGCACAACCATCTGCTAGGGTGATTAACCATTCCCTGTGGCAGATGCCTGCTCAAGCACATTTGCATTTACATTTTTCAGACTGTTGCCCTCATTTTTATTGTCCTATTCATGACATTTCAGCTGTTGTATGTATGCTCTGGCTGAAACATGAATATGGTAATAAAAATGAGGACAACAGTTTGAAAAAGTTAAATAGTGTAAATAGTTACAATACTTCACCTCATAAATTTAGACACACATTTGTATTTGTTTGACACCTATATCATGTACCTGTGGTTTATGCTGCAACTATGCTGAGCAGATGTTAGTTACAGTTTGTGGGAGAGAGTACATAATCTGGTATGGTAAAGTTTTTTTTGTTTGCTTTTTTTTTTTTTTTTACTTATCTCACCCCAAGCAAGGCATTCTACTGCCACTGTTGCACAGGGGGTTACATAGGGGAAAGTGATGAGAAAGAGGGGTTAGTTATGGGAAATGTCAGGAGGAGGGTAATAGATGGATGATAATACCGAGGATGGGGGTGGAGTAGATGAAAAAAGAGCTTGAGAGAATGGATGCAAGTTAGTGAGATAGGAGATGTTTATTGATCTTACATTTAAATTCCTGAAGATTGTAGCTGTCAGGGAAGCAAGTATGTGGAAGGGAATTCCACAGGTGGGAGGTGCGAAAAAAGAAGCTGTTAGAGTAGAAATTGTGGTTACATTTTATCGGTTTTACTGTAAAAGAGTGGGACCTAGTTGCTAATCTAGCAGCTCATGTAAATTCATATCTAGGAGGCACCAGTAATCTAAGTTCATTGGGCTTGTAAGGAAAAAGTGTTAATTGATTATAATTAGATTTATCATAATAACCAAGGTTTTATAAGTACATTTCCAGACATGATCTTGTAGAATAAAATAGATGACTATTGATATAAGCATATCACCCATCAAATTAGTGAAGATGTTCTGAAGTTATTCAGTTTTTCCTATCTTGCATTAGATGTTCCGTGGACATTTTGATTGGTTATAGGTCATATTGATGAGGCAATCAGAAGACAGGCTTTCTGATTAAAAGTAATTTTGAAGAATTTGGTTTTTGAGTTGTGAACTGTTCAGATCTGAAATAATTCACTCTGTCCAGCATTGGCTATAGGTCGTGCTTCAGGGAATAAATGTATTTAAGGAAATAGAATCAAATGTTAGAAGATTGGAAACTTTAGATCTAGTTGGGAATTGTTGTAATTGCTGCTATCAAGAAATAAAGAATCTACTTTACTGCTGATAGAGATTACCATTCAGTTTTAGTAGACTTGTAGATATGGCTTTCCATTTGACATTTTTCTAAATTATTTTTAATTTTTTTTATGTTTATCATTTAATAATCATCTAAATCTAAATCTAAATCTAAACTTATTTATAAATGGAACTTTGTCTGTGTGTGTGTCTGTCTGTGTGTGTGTCTGTGTGTGTGTGTATCTGTGTGTGTATCTGTGTGTGTCTGTGTGTGTCCGTTACCTATAGACTCCAAAATAGCTGAACCAATTTTCTTGAAAATTTACACAGTTGTACTATAAGCATCTGCAAGTGTTCTTAGCTAGGTTTTGTGTTGAGGTACTCTCGATAAATATCGAAAATCAATAATCAAAAAAATCTGCTTATAGAAGGAGTGGTCTGATTTTAATCAAATTTGATACACTCATAGACAAAGACATAAGAAATGAAATTCAGAAGTTTCAAGGTTGCAGTTCTTACACTAGTGCAGAAAATTGATAATATATATATATATATATATATATATAAAAGGCAAGATGTTCGTGTGTGTGTGTGTGTCTGTTTATCTGCCTGTATGTCTGTATTTTTTCAGCCCTTTTATTTTAGTTTTTGCCTTGGGTTTGGCTCTAAGTAGGTATAATTGTAGTTCTTAGTCTCAGCCATGATAGCATTTACTCAGGGGACTTATTTAACCTTCAAAATTCAGTTTACGACAAAAAAAACTTATTTGATATCGATACCAGGAAATCAAAATTTGACTTACATCCATTCATTTTTCTTTCAGTCTATGGTTTTGCTTTAACTGGAAACAACTATTGCTTTTTAATCTTTCGTGCCAAGGTCCAAAGAGTCTGAGCTCCAGGACCATGTATTAATTTTAAAGCTTTCATTACACCCAAGCAACGCTGGGCTATACTGCTAGTATCATAATAAGTTTTTTTATACACTTGTTAAGAAATACTTTTTCAGTTTTTAACATTGCCGATACCCTTGGCAACTTAACAACAAGCAAAAAGGAAAAGAAACAAAGAAAGCAGATATATTATAAATTCAAAAAGTTTGCATTCCAGAAATTGTTGAAGTATTTTCAAGAAGTGTTTTGTTTCTTTCTTTAGTCTAGTTTCTTTTTATGAAGATAGTTTTTTTGTACAATAGAAAATAGACTAGACACAAGAAGTTTTCATAATGACTTTTACTTGAACTGTTACATCCAGTTGCTACTAAGACTATCATGCAGACTCTTACTGTCTGACTACTCAATACATTTTCCTTTTATTTATACTTTACATGTGAACATTATGGTAAACACAAAATATGGATGAATATTTAACAGAAAAAGGCTTGACTCAATTCCAATGTGTGTTACTTGAAAGTAAAAATTTCTCATCATTTAATAAATGCTTTGTAAATTTGAGCTTTCTCCATAAATTATAAGTTAAATAAATTCTAAGTTTTTTTTTTCTATTCAGAAGGGATATTTATCTAAAACTGATTAATTAATAGCATATGTTGTTGTAATGAGTCTGCTATAATTTGAATTTGTTCATTTTACCAAATATTTATTTATAAGAGTTTTTAAAGTTTTTCTTTATAAACATTCAACGTTCTTTCATTTGACCATGGTATGTTTGTGTTTCTGATATCTCCATCAAACTCCATTTTGATACATCTTTTGATGCAATGTGGGCAGAGAAAGTGTTGTTGGTGTGAGATCTTGGAACTAGTTGGTAACAAAAGTGCTGATCATATGTCCCAATAAAAATGTTAGTACAGAAGATAGTCATTTAAATGTTTTTTACTGTTACTATAAATATTAATTCTTTATTTCAATTAGATCAGTGGTTCTTAACTTTTTTTTGAGTCATGGACCCCTATAAGAACCAAAACATTCATAGATAGACAAGCAGATACATTTTCACAACACTTATATATGCATTTCTGCATACTGCACCTTCATGCACACAACACCCACATTATTTTTCAGCAATCCACACTTGAAAGAAATGGTGATCAATTAATCCTCACTAGTACAGGGTGTTGCAGCAAAATCTGACACTTGACAAAAAGCAAACAAAATAAGCAATAAAAGCAAAAGTTGTATTTGCAGAGAGCCAGCAGTTTATTTAGCTACAGTTAGAGTTACATGCAACATTATTTTTCAATGTAACTGCCGCTAATGATGACCGTCTCAAGGCAGGCATGAAATGAGTCATACACTTTGGCAACAATGTCCTTGTTCATAGCAGCGAACACCTACATGATGGCAGCTTTCAAAATCGACCATGTTGTGGACATGCTTTTTAGTCTTGGCCTTGATCACACCCGAGAAGAAATAGTCAAGGGTGTTGCAATCAGGTGAGGAGGGTGACTACAAGTTATCCCTGAAAAAATTAGACCAAAGATATTAAGGACACTTCATAATAGTCACTTGGGACTAAACAAATGCCAAGAGAGAGCCAAAAATCAGTTGTAACTTAAAACATCTCAGAAGTTGAAGAAATATCTAAAAGATACACATTTTGTAGCATACACTGTTCAACAAATACAAAGGAAAAATTAACAGTAACACCACTTCCTCAAGGCACATGGCAAAGAATTAGTACAAATATTTTCCCTCACTAAGGATATCAATACATTGTTGTAATAGATTATTTCTTGGGATATATAGAAATAGCAAGTGTTGTGCATGAATATATATATTATTAGTTTTCTTCATAAAAGAATAATTCACAACATAAACATCTGAAGAAAAGTTCAATAAGCCACAAAAGTCTCTATATGAAAACACTTGAAAATATATATGTTTACTTATACCTCATAAGGGACTTGCTATCTGAAATAAAATAGAAAGTTTGATACTTACCTTTTATTGATTTACATAAGCCAGAATATGTACATTTTTCTAGTTTGACTGTCCAGGAACAAAGAAGATTGACTTTCTCACCTAACAATATCTCATGTGGGTCTCATCAGATCGCATGATTCTTTCCTATTCTCATAAATACCTATTTTAGTTTTTTAAAGTATTAATCAAAGGGAGACAACTTTTTGTCTCTCACAACAAGTATCAATCTAATGATAAGCAATTGTGTGATAAGTTGAAAAACTTCTTCACATGTTGAGGAATTTCTATTAAATTTGTCAATGATATTGAAAAACAAGTCACAAGTTACACTTTCAGAGATTTTACAAACAATTATGGATTTAAACATAACATTAAAGTTCACATTATACTCAAGCAAATGGAAAATTGAAAGAACTATTAAAATAGCTAAGAGAATTTGGGGACAATCAGACACATTTCAGGAATTAATAGCATACCAGAGTATGCAAGTTCAAGTTACAGGTGTCAGTCTTGCAGAATTAATTAAGGGAATCAAACTAAAAACCTTACTTTTCCATAAAAAACGTTACTTTTACATAAAAAAAAAAAAACGTTTCTATGAAGATGGCCTGATTTCATATGAAACCAGGAGAGAGACAAACTGGCAAAAACCAGAATGAATAAGTTGAACAGAATGAATAAGAAGCTAAACAGATGGTGCCAGAAATTTACCAACTCTAAAAAGAGGAAATACAGTTGGTATAAAATTGGATAAACAAAATTATTGGAACTTAAAAAGAATAATTAAGTTAGCAGACACTGACAACATGTTGTATATTGTGAAAACTAAAATGGTGATTTCCAAAGAAACAGGAAACATTTAATTTTCATGTTTTGAAAATAGACTTTTAAGAAACAAACTAAGTAGTGATAATATTGGGAATTTCCCAATTTTAATTAGTGACAATATTGTGACACCGGCGAGAAGAAAGGAACACAAACACAGATGAAGATGTTATAAACTTGTATTTAGGAAAAGAGAGAAAAAGAAGAAAGAATAGTCTCTTGCAAACAGTCAGGTTTGCAGAACTTATCTTAAAGATGCGTCCTTTTAACAGTCTATATTTCCTGTATTGTTAGGGCTGGGTTGAAGAAATAGAGCCTTGACTTCTGTGCTGCAGTTGCTGTCAAACCCCCTCACGTATCCTGGGTCTAGATGACAGAGAAGAAGACGGGGACGTCTTGTGTCTAAAGGTCCCAACAAGCAAAAGAGGAAAGAAGTTTGTAAAACCAGCTCACATGGGGAGTTTGTTGAGAATCTAAAAAAGTAGCCCGTGATTGGTTGTTTTTGATCCAATCACGGGGCACCTAGTTCGCGACTCCGTAATAATTTCAATAATAATTACAAGAATTTTTGACTAAATAATAATACAAGAGAAAATGCTGAAAAAATAGAAGCAGGCAGAGATATTTATTTGATTTCACAAAGTAACTGAGTTATCACTCTTTGTCTGTAAACAAAATAAACTTTTATATAAAACAGTTGTTGAGTTTAACATGTATCATGTCATTTTTGTGTTGCTTCAGCTTTTAGTAGCCAGTCTCATAGTTTATCTTTCCACCCTAAGCCCAGTGAAACATGCTGATGCTAATCTCAAGGAAAGTGATTACTTGTCCTTTCTCAAGCTAATGTTTTCCACTGTCATGAAGAGGAAAGAATATATGGAATCAATGGATAGGTTTGCTGCTACAAAAGTTGGTTCACTGTATCATGCTAGACAAATTTTTTACCAGAATCTATCTTGAAATTTAAAGGTTTACCATTTTTCCATGCTTTGAATATTGCTATCATATCATCAATTTTTCAATCACTCAGTCCCTTACACAAGTGGTGGATTTCCCCATGCATTTCTTGAATAACATTAATGGAAGTGACTCGCTGCTTCACTTCCATCCCAGACTCTTGCACTGCCAAGCAGCTCTGCCCTCTCGGAAACTCTGACCACGCCATAGTTTCTGTTAACATATCATTCCACTCCCAATCTACCAAAGAAACACACACCAGCAGAATATCCTACTGCTACCAAAGAGCAGACTGGGACTCATTCCGTGATTTCCTGTGTGATGTTCCTTGGAACAATGTTTTTAGTCTTCCTGTTGAAGACTGTGCATCTGAGGTCTCTCTTGAGTTAAGGCTAGCATTGTCACTTTTGGCTTAAATCCCATTCATCTCCTTGGTTCTCGCCTGTTTGCTCGGCCACTATTGCCCACCGGAATCACTTTTTCCAGCTTTATAGGAGCCACACGTCTGACCATAACAGGTGTCTGTTTGCCTCTACTCATAATGAGTGCAAAAAGAGACTTAATGAAACTAAGATGTTGTTTGCTGTCAGAATGAATCAGCGCATAGAATCCCATAAGTTTGACACCAAAGAATACTAGCCCCTTTTTCACAAACAAGATGTCACAAGCCTCCCACTGCTCTATCACTATTTCCATGGTGAGTGTTCATATGAACTACACTTTATTTTCACCAGTCCTAACCTTCATGACTAAAATCTGTCATGCAAAGCACATTGTAGTGAACCACTCTAATTCCTTTCATATTCCTCTAGTGAGATGTAAGTTCCACTCAAGCTGTTTCTTCCCACAAACTGCTTGCCTTGTGACTGCTTTCTCGATCATGCAATCTTAACACGCTCAAGTCTACAGTTAACCATTATTTTCAATGCATAAGCTGTGCCTATTACTCTATAACCCACTACCTTGAGTGTCTCCAGAGCCTTGTACAAGGTAAACACTACTGTAAAATATATATATATTGTAATAATTGTTACAATGGTTTATAAATTCATAGTATCACTACACAAAGATTTTCGTGTTTCGAAGCTAGCCATATGTCTAGGCTGCTTCATTCTTCAGGTGATCTTGTTGATATGAAAATTATCTAGTTGAAAAGACCATTTATTTGTGTTGGATTTGTTTTTTTAGGTGATAGTGGGGTTGGGCTGTAATTTGAATTCTGTTGACCTTTTTAACATCTTAGGGTTAAGTGTTTGGTGGGGTGGCTAAGTTCAGGATAGGTTTTCCTATTTATCTTGTCTGTTGTTATTTGGTTTAGGGGTTGGTAGGTGTTGTTTTGTTTTTGGGCTGGTTGCTTCTTCTTTAATTTTGATTATTTTGTATTGGGGTATGTGTTTTTTGTTTTTTAGTTTTTTACAGTGTCGATATTTTCTTTTATTTTTTTACTATTTTACAGTAGCTGGACTTTTTGCTGGAATGGTATGGGGTTTGTTGTCTTTTGTTTCTATGTTATTTCTTTTTTTTTTTGTTCTGTTTATTAATAGGGTTGGTTATGTGTATTTTTTCATTGGGGGTTCGTGGGTGGGGTGTTTATTTGTCTATTTAAATTTTAGCGAGAAATATTTGCGATGTTTGCATAGTACTGCTAATTTGTTTCTACGGTTTAATAGGTCTCTACTGTTGGGGTACTGTAGAATGTGTAGCTTTTCACTTAGACATAAAGGGCAGATGTCGTCAAGTGAGTTGCAAGTTCTAGTTTTTTCTAGGATTTTCCATTTTACTTTGGGTTTCTGTTTTGAATCCTTTAGCTTCCAAAAGTATGTAGAAAGGGATGTTTGGTTTTGGTATAAGCAGTTTTTAAATGAGGTTAGGTGCATGTACCAGCGCTGCTTAAAAGTGTTCTTTGTTGATCCGATATACACTTTATTTATAGTTGGATTTGCAATAGATGTTATGTTGCATTGATAGATTATTGAGTTTATTTTACATTTATTTTGTAGTGGGCAGTTACTGGGATTTCTACAATTGCACATGTTTTTGTTGTTGTGTTTGATTGTATTTTGGTTGTCGGTTTTATTTTGATCTACGTGTTGATTTAGGATATATTTGTTATGGTTTGTTATGATTTTTTCTAGTTTGTTTGTGCAACTGTAGCTTAGTTTAAGTGTATTTTTGTTGAAGATTTTACTAGGAGGGTTATTTGTGGGGAAATGTTTTTTAATTAAGTTCAGGAACTTTTGTCCTAGCTTGGTGTTGATCATTTGGTTGAACGGGGGGGGGGGGTGTACCAAATGATTTTTATGTTTCTATTTTTCTCGTTGTTGTTATTGTTTGTTATGTATTGGATGTCTTGGTTTCTGTAGCCGCTTTTTTTAATGACTTGTTGTAGAGACTTTTGTGTTTGAATATTTCTTTGTTGGACGAGTTTTGGCTGATTCTGTGTTCTATGGATGAGGGTATATGTTTGATTATACTAGGGGGGTGGTTTGACTTTGGGTGGATGTATAGTGGGTATTCGTTGGGTTTTATGTATGGTTGGTAATTGTTGTTAACTAACCATATATGTATATATATATATATATATATATATATATATATATATATATATGGAAATTATTTGTTTGAACATTATTTTTATTTGATACTTGTATTTGAGTAGAAATTCTGTTTTTTAATCAAACAGCATATTTATATATTTCTACCGGCCTGATTATTTATGATACATTTTTGTTACGAAAATGTGTGTCATTTGGCAGAATTCAAACCTGCAACCCCTATCAATATCTTTCAAACAAATACTTTCAATATGTCAGTTGTTAAATCCATTTCACTAATCTTTGGGATTTCCATAATATATATATATATATATATATATATATATATATATATATAATTCCTGTGTCTTGAAATTCATTCCTTTTTAAATTACTCAACCTCTTTCTCATAATTCTTAAACAATTGCATCTATTACAATGTTACAATCACCTCTTTGTCCTCTTCAGTTACACTCTTCTACATTTCCATCCTTCTTTACATTAGACGTCTCCTCCAGTTGTTCCCATAACTCTAATGCAGTCATGTAATTAACTGCTGAATGACTTTCTGCATAGGACAACAAATTTCGGCCTATTTTTGGTCTATTTTCTTCCTTTCCTGAAACTTCCGGTGATTTACTTCCTGTAATGAAAGTAATACACGATTGTATTTCTACGCTTATTACTTTCATTACAGGAAGTAAATAGCCAGAAGTTTCAGTAAAGGAAGTAAACGGACCAAAATTTGTTGCCTACGCAGTACATGATTCTGCAGTTAATTACATGACTTTGTGAGAGTTACGAGAGAGAAAAAGTGCAAGATATAGTTTGTTCTTTTTATGGACTTTCAAATAAAAAAAGGTAGGTTTCTTCAATAACTAATTGTTGATTTGAGTTCAGCATATACATTTGCACAGAAATAATGCTATTTTGGATAAATTTGAAGGGGGAAAAGCCTTTGGGACCTAAAACGAAAATTTACCCATATCTTTATTAGTTCAAATGTTATTTCTAGTGGATAACTATATTTGAGTAGATACTTGTTTTTTTTTTAAGTTTTTTTTATTTTGAACAGTATTTATTTTGTCAACTGACTTTCACACTTGAGAAAACTTATTAAAAAAATGCCCTCCAGAAGGATTCAAACCAATGTCCTTGTTTGCAGCAGAAACTGATGTCTGATCTAGCATGCTTTAACTTTTTGACTATGAAGAGCTTTACAATTTGCACTTTGAAGATTCAAATTCTACTAGAATGGACATTTTCTTTAATAAGTTTTCTCAAGAAGCTGAATCAAAACAGAATAAATACTGTTTAAAATAAAAAACAGGGCATCTACTCATATGAGTATCTACTAAAATAATGTTTATTGCCTGGTTCACACTCCACCCACATCTATTGAACAGGTGAAGAGACTCATCCCTTGTTCCCTGTTTAGAATGTGGTTCCCGGCTTTCTCTTTTCCAATCTTTTCACTCTTACGTAGCCCTCTGCACATCAGTGCCATTACCGCCTTGCTCGGGGTGATATGATTTTAAAAAAAAATCTACCAAAGTAATGTTTGAAAAGTAGTGTGTATGTGTTATGTATTGAATGTGTTTGGTATATAACACATACATACTACTCTACAATATATGTAACACCACATACATTGTTATACGTAAAATAACATTCATCCTTGAAAATGGATAAAAATATAGCTGAAAGCATTTGGATAAACAAAACATTTGGACAATTTTTACATAATTTATGTTTTCAAAAGAAAAAATCGTAAGATCACATGAAAAAATTATATAAAATAACTTAACCATACTACCTTGTCTGTCATTTTTAATGAAACCTGCATAAAAGAGTGACTACTGCTCAAATATACAATATATATATATATATATATATATATATATATATATATATATATATAGAATATGTTATAATATCACTACAAAAGTAACTATTTTGATTGAACTCCACCTGTGTCTTATCAAGTGATGATGTTTATTTCAAGTTGAAAAGTTTTAAAAGGTTCAAAACTAGCCAAACCCCATTAATCAGGGAGGCATTGTTACATAGACAGTGTGGACCAATCAGAATAAAGTAATTTCTAATTTGAAGAATATGAGAACAGACTCTAAAAACAATTTATATTAATATTTGATTAAAATAGAGATCAGCATTATTAATTGACTACTAGTTTCACTTTACTTTATTTATATTGTGAATTTTAAATTCTAAGTTTAACAACACATTAGATTTAGATTATTATAAACTTATTAATACATTGAATGAGGAAAAGATATGGATGATCTCACAGTCAACAGTCTCTTCTCTAACAATTGGTATGGTTTCCGCTTCACCAGGTCTACTGCTGATATGCTAACAACCATCATTGAGTATATATACCAGGCTCTCGATAAGAATGGTGAAGCTCAAGCTATTGCCCTGGATATCTCCAAAGCATTTGACAGTTTGGCATGCTGGCCTTCTATGTGAGCTATGGGGATATGGTATAACTGGATGATTGTTTGGCCTAAAGTTTAAAGTCATTTCTTTCAACTCATGTAATAAAGGTAGTATTGAAGGACATTCTCCTAGATACTATCATACGAATGGAGGTGTCCCCCAAGGCTCTATTCTAAGTCTTATGCTTTTTCTGATCTTCATCTACGATCTCCCTGATGTAATCAGATCCCAAGTAGGTATCTACGTTGATAACACCCCCATTTACAAGGCATTTCTACCTTGATCAGAAATCTGCTGAGGCTAACAAAGTGAACCTCACTGCTGTGCTTGAAAAGGACCTCCAATCTTTGGTGGACTGGGGTAAGAAATGGCTTGTGAATTTTAATGCTTCCAAAATGAAGCTACTGTCTGTTAATCACTATAAACAATTGTTCCTACCCCCCCACCCTGTTAGCATATACCAAGCTAGTCTCCCTGAAGGTAAAACACTGCGCCTCCTTGGCCTAACTCTCTCAGTCAACTTCAAGTGGAATGACTACACTGAATCTAAATCTGCTGTTAGAAAGGTCAGTTCACTGTGTAGGGTCAGGAAGTTTTTCCTGTCTGAATCCATCCTGCACATATATAAATCTACTATCCACCCATGCATTGAATTCTGTTGTCACATCTGGTTGGGTGCTCCTGCTATTCATCTTGGGCTTCTTGACAAAATCCAATGAAGAATCTGCAATGTGATCAATCCCAACCTGGTAGCTCAGCTCCAGTAACTTCCTCACTAACAGAATGTGGCTTCCCTCTGTCTCTTCTACAAATACTTTCACGGCTTCTGCTCAGATAAGCTTAGTTCCTTGGTGACCCCCGCTCTGCATGAATTTACATGAGCTACTAGGACCCATCATTTTACAGTGAAACCAATAAAATGTAACTGCAACTTTTACTCTAATAGGTTCTTTTTTCGCACTTCCAGAATGTGGAATTCCCTTCCATGTACTTGCTTCACTGGCAGCTACAATTTCCAATAATTTAAATGTAAGGTCCATTGTTATTTCCTGTCTCTTAGACTCGCATCTTTTCCCTGACAACCCTTGTCCCATGTTCTTTTCCCTGTCCACTATATTCTCACACTGCTCTCTTCACACCAGTGTTCTCATCCTTCTCTTACCCAATCACTGACACCCCCTATAACTTGTTCCTCTTTCTCATCACTCGCCTCTTATTTAACCCCCTGTGCACCAGCGGCAGCACTGCTTTGCTTGGGGTGAAATGATTATAAAAAAATGAACACATATACAAATCTATAGACATCAACATATGGACAAATAGATGAATGTATACACATACAAACATATACTGATATACAGATTGACACATTGATAAAAACAAAATTTTAAAATTCGCAATAAAAATAAAGTGAAGCTAATAGTCAATGTCTCTCTGATTAAGGGAGTTTGGCTACTTTTGAACCTATTAAAACTTTTCAACTTGAAATAAACATCATCATTTAATAAGATACAGGTAGTGTCAAAACAAAATAATTACTTTTGTAATGATATTATAACATATTTATGTTATAAATTCTAAATAAATATTATTTGCTCTACTTTGTATTGAGCACTTTTTTAAAAATAGTGTTTCTTTGGATATAGAATTTTATTCCCTCTATACCTACCCTATACTTATATATATATATATATATATATATATATATATATATATATATATATATATATAAGTAAATTAGCCTAGTGAGCCAACAAACCTACCAAGGTTTCACCAAAACGGATCTTTCGGGAAGGTTGGCCAGGTTGGTTTCCTTGTAACCTCTCTGAAGATGGCTCATGTGAGCCGAAAGCTTAGAACCAACTTAATAAAAAATTATCCAAATGTTGGAGAATTTTTGTCTTTATTTTCAACTAAAATTAAAGCCAAAATACAATGTTTAGAATGGCTTATGATTAAACATAATAGACATTCATTATCTCTTATATTTAACAGTATATGTTTAGAAAATTATCTGCTGCCTCGATACACTATATATATATATATATATATATATATATATATATATATATATATATATATATATATATATATATATATATATATATATATATATATATATATATATATATATATATATATATATATATATATATATATATATATATATATATATATATATATATATATATATATATATATATATATATATATATATATATATATATATATATATATATATATATATATATATATATATATATATATATATATATATATATATATATATATATATATATATATATATATATATATATATATATATATATATATATATATCATATGAAAATGAGTTATTTCTGTAACTTAGGTTGCGGAAATAACTCATTTCTAAAATATTCAAAAGTTCTACAATATGACTGTATTGAACACTTTTTAATACAACTGTGTACTGGTCTAATTTAATATATAAAAATAATGAACAGTTATATGTCTGATTTAAATTAAATTAGACGGGTAAACAGTTGTATTAGAAAGTGTGCAATACATGTTTGAAAGATGATGAAGAGCATTTAGTTAGGGAAGATCAGCTGGTTTCAAGTGGCAATTTGTTTTTTCTTTTGGTTTTTCACTTGACAATACATGGTAGCATAACTGGCTGATCTTTCCTTCCTATATATATATATTTATATATATATTTATATATTTATTTATATATATATTTATATATATATTATATATATATATATATATATATATATATAAATATATATATATTTATATATTAATGTATATTTGGGCAGCAATCTTCCATTTAGACATGTTTTGTTAAAAATGATCAAAAAAGAAGAGTTTATTCATTTTTATTTAATTTTTCCAGGACTCTTACATGTTTTCTTTTTGCTGGAGATAAGAAATGTAAAAATGTTCCATAATTTTCAACTTTCCAAGTGCTTTCAGCCTCTTCACAGGCCATTTTCAAGGATGTTATTTTTCTGGTGTTGTTATGCTCTCATGTTTAACTGTAATATAATTTTTTCTGTTTTGAGAAAAATTAATAAAATCTTCTTTGTCAGTCGTTTTTAACAAAACATGTTTATATATATATATGATAAAATATAGTTTTACAGTATGCTATATCTATTGTGGATGTACGTTGTGGTGCAGTGGATATTGTCGTGAAACAAGAAATTAGAGAGTTGAGTTCTAATTCCAGTTGAATACATTGCATTCACATATGCACAAATACCCTTGGGAAAAACATGAATCTGTCAATTATCTCTTCATCTATGGGTTAAATAGCAAGACAGATTGGGTTTTATAGCCTTGACTGGCAACCAGTCTACTGCAAAAAGTAATGGCAACCTACTGCGGAAAAACTTTCTGCCCAGTCAGTCATGTCTCTTTGAGACATGATCACCCAAGAGTGTATCATGTATGGCACTTCACTGACTGACTGATATTTATTGGCAAAAGTCCTCAATATCAGTGATAGAGGATTTGTATGTAAATATGAATGTGGACACTGAGTTGACACCAAGAAGGTACCAGTCTGTTTCATGCTTAAATGCGATCTTCAGACTTGAAGATATTTTACATACACATACATACACACTTATATATAACTAATGACCAGATTTGTCATTAGCTTCAGACGATATGAGCGCTTAACACCCATCCTGAGATATCAATCATAAATTACCCCAATACACACAATGATTGATCAGTATATATATATATATATATATATATATATATATATATATATTTATATATATATATATGGTGCGGCAGAAATACTTCTCACATAATGTTAAGACATTAGTGGTAATGGTATATTCATCTAGCTAATGTTTTACCATAATGTGGCAGGTATGTATGCAGCACACCCTGCATACATACAGAGTTAATATATCTATACTCTTTTCAAACAGTATTAATGAACTAAATTAAATTTAGGCCCAAAATGAAAAAATAATAAATTTGCAGAAAATTTCAATTAAGGAAGAAATTTCAGTATTGAATTTTAGAAAAGATAAATTGTCTCATTGCATGCTCATTCTGGGTCCCTCTAGGGGGTGGTTGTAATCCTGTAATTGTTATCTAAATAGTTTTATTTTATGAATATCTTCTAATTATTCATAAACGATTATTTTACCTGCATTTATATGTATTATAGCAAAAGGTTAAGTGAAATTCTTAATTGCGAGTTGATTAAATTTTTTACGCAGAGTTATGGCCCTTGGTGTCGGAACTATAAATTGACTCGCACTCCCACAACAGATGTCAGTTTTAACAAGGTTCGCTACCATGGCGGAGGTGCAGGTAAGTTTTATAGCTTCGGGCACTATGCAGACGTTGCTCATTATATTAATTTATACTGCACACACCTATCTACCGATTTTGTTTATTTCAAAGCTCGTAAAATTGTATGATGGTAATTTAAGAAGTAATAAAAACAAATTTTAGTTTGCAAGTCTTGAAAAGGGGAGGAGGCAAAACAAAAAGTTATAAAATAAAAAAAAATAACATTCGAAAAAAAAGTAAAAATGATTTTTATTTTAAATAACTTTAACTGTTATTATGTCTTTAATGAAAAGCAATTGGGTTTTTATTCCTTTTAGAATAATTATTGTAAATATTTTTATAATGTAAAAAGAATTTTTTTTTTCTTTTTTTTTTTTTTTTCCATCGAAATTGTTTCTCGACTTGTTTTATTGGCGCCAGTCTTTCAAAGTCGAAGTATGCAATTTGGATATTTAAGAATTTTTTTTGTGTATAAGTAAACTAAAAATTTATTTTTGCCTCTTTATTCAACGTTCTGGTTTTTAAACTTTGCTAGATTACTAGTAGTACTACTATTATTTTTATTCATCATTCAGTTACTTTGAGTAGCAAGGTTCAGGTTAGATTTCTTAAGTTCTGGAAAAGTTCTTTCTCTGAAGATTTTAGAACTCTTGAAAACTATTGCACATCTTGATGAAAACTACAAAATCACTTTTAGTGTTAAAATAGAATGTTACCTTTATTACTAGAAATAAAAAATGGTAAATAACATTTAAAATCAAGTAACAAAAAAAAAATAATGCACACACGCATTTGAAGTGTTGGAGATTTTCTTTATTTTTAAAGAATTTAAAAATAAAGATACGTTTCACATTTTAATATTTGAATAAATTAGTATGTTACTTTTCATTTTTTGTTATTCATAACTATCTTAATTCGATCCGTGAAGTTAAGTAACATTCATAGGAAGTGGTTGTCGTTTCTTTGGTTTGACAAAAGTTCCCGACACACTGAACATTTTTTCACACTGAAAACAACTTTGGTACTTCCAAAAAAAAAAAAAAAAGTTTGATACAAACTCTGACCTTTTCTCTTCTCTTTGCTACTAAATCCATTTTATTATTATTGATTTAAATCAGAAGCAACAGTTCGAAATTTTTGTTTGACTATTGAACTTTGTTTTTTTTTTTTTTTGTTTGTTTGTTTTTTATCACTCACCGAAGCGTCGATCGTTAAATAACAGGAAAGAAAATCCATATGTTTTTTTTTTTTCTGTTACTTCAATCAAGCCATATTTAATTAATAAATTCTCACAATCTAATTTTTATCGATAAAAATGTTTTCAGTTTTGTTTTGACAATCTTGTTTACAAGTCGCTAATGTAAACAAATCAATAGAGAATATTCTTAAAGTTAACTTTTTTTTCCCCCCGAGATGTCCAGTTCTATTTGATCGTTATTTACTTTTTAATCTATAAAAGAATTACACAAATTTCTATGAGAGCAAGAAGAGACATGAAAATTTATTAAAACCTTAGTTTTTTTATTTATTTTATTTTACTAAATGTAACAAATGGTTTTTGTGTTTAATTGAAATCGGACAAAAAGAAAAGGCAGTTTTTGTTGTTGTTGTTGTTTTTTAATAATATATTTTTCCAATATGGCAAGTAAGGACTGAGTGAAACGTATGGCAGGTTTCAGGATTTTTAGGTTAGGTAAATACTTATTTGTTATTTTGATCAATAACATTTTCATGTTTTATCTTTTTCAAAACAATTCTCAACAGATCCTGGTATATTAAGTTAATAAGTAATTTTTGAAGGGAACGTGTGAAAACACTGGATTGGATGGTCACAAAAAAAAAATGTTTAAAAAAATCCGTCTCTAGATTTAATGTTTTTACAATACATAGACATGTAAATAAAACTTCATAACAAAAAAAGTGAGAAGGCAATTAAATTGTATATATCAAGAAGAAATCTAATTGTACAATACATTTTTGGTCTACTAAATAAAGGACAAATTAAAGTGTATTATTGACGTTTATAGTTCATGAGTAAAAAAAATATTTCTATTGGATTTTAGAGTAATTTTTTTTATTCCTGTTTACATGGGAGGAGACCGTATAAGTCCTTTTTCTAATTTTTAATTTTCCATATAAAAAAAATGTATTCTTTCGACATTTTATTTATTTTTATAATTGACTTCTAATTTCTCTAGACACTTAGAATTGTGAACACTATAAAAAAAAAAACCATCCAAGAAGTCATTATTTGCTTATTCAGGTGACAAATTGCAAACTTTTCAACTAACAGAACACTTTGGAAAATGCACTTGTTGATTATTTAAGAGATTTACATGTCTATCTGATAGGATTTATTTTTAAATACCGAATTTTCATTCTGTGTCAGTTACACTGTGGAATGTTTAAAAAGTAAGGATTTTCTCCCTGAATGAAATGTTCATTATTAAAAAAAAAAAAAAAAAATCAAACCATCTCCAGTAAAAAAAAAAAGGTCGTCAATATTATTTTGGGTTCAGATTTTTACCAATTTATTTTTAAATGAATCAATTATTTCTTTCCTCCTCTATGTTACGATCTGTGTTAAAAAATTAAAATACAATAACAATAGCTTCGGAGAACTTTAAAGCTTGATTATTAAGTATTTTTTTTTTTTTTTTTTACATTTTAAGAAAATATTCTTTTCGATTTGATAGTTTTTATTTGTGTGCAGTTTGATTACATTTTTTCTGGTTGTAAACTTCACATTTTTAACTTTTTTTTTTCTTTTTTACTTTTTCAACAACTTGGATCTTGATCATAAAACGGCTGCAAAAATGACATTGAACAATAACATCTGGAGTTCTGGACAATACATTTTTTTTTTTTTGTACTTTGTATTTTTCTCTATTACTCGATTGTGGAAAATTAAGATATTTTTTTCTTCTTTTTTATCAAGACTAAACTAAAAATCAGATCCCAATAAAGTGGGTGGGTTTTACATTTTATTTACTAAGAAAAAAAAAGCTCAACGTGTATCATGTAATTGTAAAAACTCAAACTTTAAACTGTATTTGTTATGAAAGAAATTTTTATTAATTTTATTAATTGTATGGTAAATTAATGTGTGAAAATTTAGTGTGTAAGTAGAGAAAAATATTTAATATTGACCTTATTCGAAAAATGTATTTTCCATTAAGCCTTAAGGGAAGCGAATCTTTAGTCATCCATTTTTTACTCAGATAAAGTTGTAATAGTTCAAAAAATTACACTTGATATTTGCTCACGGATATAAAAAGGAAGGAAAAGCCACTCCACCTAAATGACTAAGAAAAAAAAAGTATTTTTCTTCATAAACACTAAACAGGTAGCCGTTGTTAAAATTCGGTCACTACATGTCACTCTGCTGAAGTTTCCTTTTTTTTGTATGAGAAAACCAGACCTTCACAGTTCGTTTGGTCATCTGGATCTTTAAACATTCTTAAGCTTCTTTAACGAATCCAACTTTTAATTTCAATACTGTGACGATGAGGCAAAATAAAACACCTTTTGCACTGTCACTGTAGTGTACTTAAAATCATGTTTTCATCGTAAAACTTGTCTTGCTCTCTCGAACTAACAAACTGAACACAAATTTATCAATGCATAATCCTAATTTACAAACAGTAGTTTTGAAAACGATTAGTTTTTATTATAAATATGGAAACTGTTACTGAATGAATATTCGTTCAGTTGAGAATATTTCAAGATCTCACTCTCTTTCATGTGTAAAGAAGAAACCTTCCATTGCCATAAAAATGTCGCCCGTGAAGAGGAGAAATCTTTCTTGCATATTTTTGCTGGATAAAGAAACAGAAACCTTTCTCTGTCTCTTTTCGACCAGCTAAATGACTGATGTGCACTACAATGAGAAATTGGCCCCGAGTCAAATTGTCTTCACTGCTTATACTGCGGTGATGGGGAGAGAAGAGAAAAGCCTTCAAACTTATTCTCGATCACACTTAGCTTTTGAAGACAGGCAATAATATTCATTTTATTTTTTTATACTTAATCTAAGTAAGAAGATAAAAATGTCTCTTTATGAAATAAGTTTACATTTTCTAGCACAAAAACAAACCTCTCAAAGAGATCCAGTTTTAGAAATGTACTTAGTTTTGATAGGTCTTTAAAAACTTCTGACCGGACAGTGACGTAAAGCACAGTTTTCAAACGTGACATTTGTAAACAATGAGTTATCGGTATTTAAGATGTTAAGAAGTTAGTTAGGGATCGATTTTATTATGTCGCTATTATGAACAGGACCCCCTTCTAAATCGATAAGAAAATCAATATTTTTCGATTTTGACAAGTATCGTGTCCCAATTAAGGTCTCAAGAATGCTGATGTAAACAAAACTTTCTAAAAAATGTTTTCTTGTTTTTTACAAGTGAACCAGTTCAAAAGTATCAGGCTTACTGAGTGAAGTTTTTTTTATTTTTTTTTTTTATTTAAAGCAGAACTAAAAAAGAAAATTAACGTGTTTACATTTTATGGTTAAAAAAATATCAAGTTGTTGATTATTCGTTAAACTTTATTTAACTAATTAAGTCAGCCAAATTATCAAATATTTTATTTATATCAGATTTTACAAAAAACCCTTTTATTTCCGATTTTTAAAAAGTTAAAACCACTTTGGAATTGAACAGAAGGAAGGATGTACTTCCACTGGAGTGAGATTTTTTTTAAAGTTTAACGCTTTAAATTTTCTTTTTATTTCTGTGATTTAAACACTTAGTTTTTCCATCTTTTAAAAATTATTTAGTTTTGCAGCGCAACTTGAGTAAAAAAAAACCCACAACTTCTATATATTAATTTTAATATTAAATAATTTACGCTGCGGTTTTTATTCAAGTTGCAAATTTACAATAAGAAATTCAATACATCATTTATTAATAAAATAATTAAAATTCAACCCATCATTTTTTAAACTAAACTGCAATTAAAAAATATTCGTGTTACTGTTTTAATGGCTCATAAAAAAATCTTATTTATCATGCAAATATTCTCTAAATTTTACACATTCGTGTGTCTCATCATCTCTATTGTTGAATGCTATTCTTGTAACAAACACACGTGGTAAAATTGTGGCGGGAGTTCACCAGGCTGAGTGTAAAAGGAATCTAGTGTTTACTTCTTTTTTATCGACGCAGTACGTCTGTATCATTGCCTAAGGCGGTGATGATAGAGGTGGGAGTTGCTTGATGATAGTTAACATTCGGTCGCCTGATATGTCGGAAATGTAGACCTGTTACACTTAAGTCGTGGTAGTGACGCTTTTAGTGCTAAATAATATTTTCATTGGTGGGTAAAAAAAAAATTAAAAAATATTTGTTGAAACTAACAAAAAATTTAAATTTCTTTTACTAGTGATAAATAAATAAATGGAATTTTTGTTTGAATAAGATGTTCAGTTGTAGCGTACTTAAAATATTAAAACCACAAACTTGCAGGGACAAGTCAGATAGGAAAGGTAAAGGTCTGCCTCAAAGCAACTACTCAGTTACTCCTGTATCAGTCCAGTGTGTGTTTATCACTTAAAGACTTCATAGCAGCAGTACTAAAAAACTTACCTTGTATAATGTTCTGAATGAAATAACGTTCAGTTATTAGTCCCTCATGAGTATAAGAAGAAATATTGGAAAGACATGCATAAATTATGATTTCATCTTGGTGCAAAGTTGGATTAAGAGATTTTTTTTGCTTGGATATACTTTAATTATATATATATATATATATATATATTTAATCGTATCACCCCGAGCAAGGCGGCAACGCCACTGATGTGAAGGGAGCCACGTACGGTAATAGTGAAAAGATCGGAAGAGAAAGCCGGAAAACCATATCCTAAATCAGGGAACAAGGGATGAGCCTCTTAACCTGTTCAATAGACATGGATGGAGGAGTCTAAACTAAGCAACGTCAAATAGCTTCGTTAATTATTTTTTATTTAGTGAGCCCGTTTATTTCTACCGAAACTACCATTATTTTATTTGCAGAAGACTTTCACAACTCTGAACCACTTATTTTGAAAATCTTAAGATTCTATACTGTAAGTGTAAGTTTGTCACTGAAATAACTTTTTTTGAGAAGTGCATATTGTAATGCACAAACCACTTGCTAGTAGTACAGTTTTCTTTAAAATGTTTGGCAAATTTCACTGTATATCAGAAATGCCTGTCTAATGAAAGAAATTGCCACTGCAGATAGCTGTTTCAAGAGCATGCTGAAAAGATCTTAGCCCAATCAACAAAAAAAAAAAAATTCTTGGCTTGGTCATTTCATCAGATTTTAGGAAGTGGCTTAGGCTAAGATTATTTCAACACCTGCTTGCACAAATTTGCTCATATGAACAGCTTTATTCTGCTTACATATTAGACTATATAATTTTTGTGATTAATGCAGAAGGGTTCTATTGGTATAACAGGTGATGGTTAAGTTAAGGAAAAAATAAGCTGAACATTCTCTTCCTGGAAATTTGCCTTGTTACCAGCCAATATTCATGAAGCTTTAAGTATGGCATAAGGCCAAAGTAAGGGAAATTGAGAGTAGGAAAATTATCTCTGAGTAATGGCCTGCCTTGAGAGTAAACATTTGGAATTTTGGTGTTTATTTCTGCTTGAACACCAGGTACTAATAGATACAATTATCTAATCCACCAAGTCAGCTTCAGTCCTGTTGCCAGTTATTGTTATTATATCACCTGCAACTGATGGAGTAGATGACTGACTCTTTACAATTATTATTCTTGCATTGTGTAAGTACTTTATCCTGTAACAATTTCTGGTCTTTTGAATAGAAGTAGAGGTTTACCCTTTGTTTCTTGCTCAGGATTGTGTTTCCCAAAGTCTTTTCTTTTATTTCCAGTAGTCCATTTTGTCTCAGTAGCACTATCACCTTGCTTGGGGTGAATTGATTAAAATAAAAATTGTATGAGCACTTCAATGTAGTGCAAATTGTTAGCAAGCTTGTTTCATTTAATCAGGTTATAGCTAAATAGTGAAGGACTACATTGAGAAAAAAACATTTGGATGCTCCTTAATCTTGGTTTTGTACTTCATCTAAGCTGTGTTTAGTAAATCACTATTCTGTAATGCAACTGTAAAATAAATGTCAAATAATTTCTACTCATCTTAATAAAAGTAATTTGTGGGATTAAACTTCTGCTTTTGTTTTTCATAAAGTACAAGTGGTGAACTTGTTATTGGATTCATTTTTTAAATTAAGGTGTATTATACAAATAAGATTTTTTTCTATCCTCTTGTTAATTGTGAAAATTGATATTTTTCTACATAATTTTTTTTTCTTGCTAAATAGAAGTTAACTCTACTAGTGTTTTTGAGATTGAGCCCAAATTTAAAAAAGTAAAGTGGAAGCTGACAAAGCTTGAACATAAATAGCAATTTTTACTTGTGTTTTATATGTAAAAAAAAAATCAGATAGAGTATATCTGTAAAAGGATAATATGAATGATCAAAATTGGATCAGCAGGTGGGTCAAAAATTAATATGAGAAATTTAGTGTCTTTTGTGGGTAAAAAAAAAAATCATTGCTTTGAAAATTCTTGCAAAAATTAAATAATTGTCAGATTTTAATGAAGTTTTATGGACTTCTTCATAAATGAATAAAATTATTTTAAAAAAAAATCTTGCTAAAAATATTTAGTTCAAGCAGAAACACCATTTACTGAAAATCTGCTCTGAATCGTAAAATAAAAAAAATGCAACAAAACTATGGTATTATTTAATTAGAAAATTTTTAAATTGCTTTTATAAGTAAGATGTATTAAGGAGATTATTGTCTGAAGAAAAAAAATTCCATGAAAATAATTTTTTACAAGAATTGTTTTCATTTTTAAAAAATTTTAATTAGAAAAAAATAAGTTTTAAAGCTTAAAATTCTGTATTTCAGAAGTTTTGATATTATTAATTAAAAACTATATTTACTAATCATAAATGGAAAAGCTTATCAAACACCAATATATTCAAAATAATTTTGAATTCTTTAATTAATATATAAATGTGCTGTTTTTTGTAAGCCATAGACAACATAATCAAAAATTAAAAGTGGGGACTAGTAAATTTAAAGCCAATATTTCTAAAATTCAATAAAACAATAGATTATGAAGCCTATTTTTCCAAATTTTAAAGATTACTGAGTATTTAAAAATTAAATAAAAAAAGGCACTCATGTCCTTTTCTTAAGTTATGTTTTAAAGTTACTCTAGAACAACATTAGATCTGTCATGACCTTGTCAAACACATAAACACTGCTACTGTCTGTTAAAAGTACAGTTACTTTGGTTAAAAAAATGCTTTTCTGCAATATTTTAAACTTAAGTAAATATTTGTTTCAATTAAGATTAATTATACATTAAATCACTATTCTTCAAATAAAATTTCAGAAAAGTATATTTTATTTTTGTAAAATCTTTTGATAAAGAGAATGACATTGCAATGAAAAATGTCTAAAAAAGGGCCTTAACCAGTTATTTTAGCAAAAAAAAAAATAGTAAAAATTTTCCACAGTCAATTTAAATTAGTTTTTGAGATACAACAAAGTATTTTGTTTGTTGAAAATATTAAATTTGATATAAAAGCTTAAAGATTTTTTAATTCATTTTAAACCTTAGGTAGCACATTTTTGTGGAGGTCCTTATATAATCTGGACACTAAATGTTCAAATTATAGAGCTTTATGGTTGAGATAAATTGAAATGACTAGGAGTTTCAAAGAACTATTTTTGTAAAATATGTATCAGTGTGTCTCAAAGTATGTTATGAAGGAGAGTACTGAAAAGTTTTCAACCTGTCCCACTTCTCAAAATGTGACCAAATGTCCAAACATCCGAATTTTGAAGAATGGGCTTGTTAATCAGACTGAAAACTGGAGTTAGATGAGTAAAGCTGCTGCTTTAAGATGGCTTTTCTGCTAAAGTATATAAAACTAGTGTGAAGTAATTCTAGAATATATATTGTGATGGGTTTTTTAAAGTTGCATTCATGAACAAAAATGGGTTTATAAACAAACTTAAATGTATCATGTTTTCAAGTTGAAGTCTTTGGAAAGTGTGTGGTGATAGTGGTGGGTGGTAAAGCCAATGTAAGCTCTGACAGTGGCAAGTAGGGGGACTATTTACAATTTCTCTTAAAACTTCAGACTATTTCCTTCTCTTCCTCCAACATCAGTGCCAGTGATGAAGAGAGATGATTATACTGACTGTGGAGAGCTGACCTTTATGGAAATATCACAAAATTGTTTTTAAGTGACAATGACTATGGTGAATGAAGCCTTACCTTTTTTTTTTTCTCTTCTCTCTTTACCCATATAATTTGTGCCTGTTTGGTCACTTTTTATTTTCTTGGTTGTTTTAGTTTGATGCATGAACTGCTGTCAAACAAGTAGATTGCTCACCAGACCATACGACTTGGTTTGGTCAGTTATGGTAAAACTTTATTTTTCAGTCTCCATTTCATACAATTTGGTCAAGTGCTGATAAGATTCTATTACTTCGAATTATAATACATGCTGTAAATAGTGTTACTGTGTTCAGAACATAAAACATACACACTACTCTACAAATGTATATAACAATACATATTTTCAGTTACACGTAAAATAAAATAAATTTTCGATAATGGCTAAAAGTATAGCTGAAAGTACTCAGAAAAACATTTAGACAATTTTTATATAATTTATGCCCTGAAAAAAGAAATCATGAAAAATTGCATAAAAAAAACTTTAACATAATACCATATCTGTTATTTTTAATGAAATTTGTATAAAAGACCGATTGCTGGCCAAATATACACACACACACACACACACATATATATATATATATGTGTGTGTGTGTGTGGAGAAGTTTATCACTTAGTTGAGCCGTTATTTCAGTCATTCTGACTTCAAAGTTTTGTGAAAGCATTATTGTAATGTCTTCACTCTTCAAGGTTTTTACTGCATGTCAGCCAGCATGACTGAAATAATACTACTCAGTTAAGTGACAAAATTCTGCACATTAATTCTATTAATGTTCCATCTTGATCTTGATATCAACTACTTTGACAAAAAAAAAAATAATCTGTTTGCTTAAAAATGCCTTTTTACCAGTCAGTTAAGTGCCATATGTAATACATGCTTGGGCAATCCTGTGTCTTGCAGTAGGTTGCCATTTCTTTTTGTGGTAGACTGGTTGCCAACCAATGTTATAGAACCAAATCTGTCTTGCTATTAAACCCATAGATGAAGGGAGAAGAGATGGATTAATAATTTTCTCAAGGGTATTTGCACATAAGTGAATGCAATGAATTCAACTGGAATTCGAACTTGGTTCTCTAATTTCTCAAGAATTTTGGAACTGTTACAATTCAACACACATACAAACACATATATGGGGTACCTACATAAAAACAAACAACATCTCGAGTATAAAATGCATTTAAAAAAAAAAATCTTGAAACTTTTATTTTATTTTTAATTGCAAGCTAATAAATTATCTTTAATATTTAATAAGCAAAATATTTGTATTTCAGACTAAATTAAAATTGATTGAATTAATTTTTTCTTAATATATAAAATTAGCAATATTGACAAATCTCTCAATACAGTATAATTCTCTTTGTTAAAAATTCTTTAAAAAATAAAATTTACTTTTCTGAAACTAGCTTAATTATTCTGAATTAAAATATTATTTTCAGTTTAAAATATCACAATTTTTTTTTTTTTTAATAGGAAGGTTGATGTTTTATGAGGTGTTGACACATTTATTGTTAACAAAAAACAAATTTAATTTTATATATATATATATACTCACACACACACAGAGGCATAGTGGATAGCAACATTTTATTTTGCAGGATCACACAATACAAAATTAATTCTGTTTTAGGTCAGGCCTGCTACTGATAACACATAACCTGGTACAACCTGCTGCTCAGACAAGTGGTTGGCATCTGAACCAGCTTGGCTGCTAGCTTTTCTGCTAGTGAGGCGTGTGACAAAAAACAAAACCTGTCAAAGGGCAGGTGATCTTATAGAAGACCCTCTAATCCCCACACACATATCTATCTATCTATCTATCATCATAATATATAAAAATATTTATCAAGAACAATATTGTAGAAAAGATTTTGTACTGCTTATTTTGTCCTTGAGGACATCATTGGCCTAAATTTGTTATGTTTGTTTGATTACATATGTACATGAACAAAAGATGCTGGAAACTTTAAATTTACATTTTTTTTATAATCTAGTCGATTTCAATTCAATATCCTAAAGTACAAAACGCATCATGCGAAAATTTTTTCTACTTTGTCATGCATTCATTCATTCTCCCACCTCACCCCCAATAGTCACGGTGGGTAGTGCCTTTTTTCCCCTTTTTTGTCTGCTGGCCTGAATACATGAGAAATCATATTAAAGAAAAATTCACCCACCTTTAAGATGTATCAAATATTCCATCTGGTAGATGAAATAAAATACTGTTTAAAATAAATGAAGCATACTTAGATATGGATATCTACTAAATATAAGTGATGAAAATTAATAGTATAAACACTTGGCATTTTATTTGTGACCATATTAAATGTTCATATTGTCAGGTGATTTTGTTGTTTTATTTGTGACCATATTAAATGTTCATATTGTCAGGTGATTTTGTTGTTTTCAAAACAGCATTAACTGCAGGCATTGTGAACCTGTTAAAGGACTCCAAATAAAAGCCAAGATAACGCAGAAAAAATTCCAGAATATTATTTTGATATGTTTTTTTATATCTCTGGAATATTAAAAATTTATTGCCAATTCAGATCTAATGTACTGAAACTTTGTATTATATCAGAAAGGAGTAAATGTATTAAAAAATTCAATTTGGCATGTTTCATTTTAATGGGGAACTCATAATAAACTTTAGTGATATTTTGAAGTACTGTCGTCAAAGGCCATATTTAAATCCTGAAATCAAACTCCTCATTTTCATAAGAAGTGTATGAATTGTTAATGAACCTTTTACTCCAACATAATTTATTATTATTGTAAACAATTAGTGGTTACATATTTGGGTAGACCTCTTCAATTTTTTTCCCTTCAATCAATCACAAGCATTGAACATCTTATTAAAAAAAAAGGGACCAAAAATTCTTCATGAAAGGTGTGTATTTCTTAGAAAGGATAATTAAGCTTTGCTTTGCAGTAGAGACTTCCATGGCTAAAACAGTCTAGTTAAGTATACTAAACTGTTACATGATATCTATTCTCCTGTATGGCAGTGAGTGCTGGACAATTTCCTTAAAGATGAAGAAGCCTTGAAGAAACTGAAATGTGATTCTACAGAAGGATTCTGAGGAAACCATGGAACAAGTGTGATCAATTACAAAGTTTTAGAGAAAATAGAAACAAAAAGGAAACTTATACTTAACGTCAGGAAAGAAAAAGTGAACTTTCCGGGACACATAATGGGGAAAGAAGACTTGGGAAATCTGATACTCACAAGACAGATTTAAATGCAAAAGAGACAAAGGAAAACAATGCATAACATACTTAGTGAGCTTGAGTAAATGGGTGACAGAATTAAGTTTAGGAGAAAATAACAGAAAGACAGAATTTATTAAGTGCTATAAAGGACAGGAAGTTGTGGAGAGCCATGATTGCCTATAACTTGGGGAGACATGGCACATAAAGAAACTAAAAAGTGCATTATCAGAATAAAAGAAACTCAGGTTTGATCCTTATCAAGAAGTACAAAAGTCTAATAAACAGATTTACCCACTAAAACTAAAATGACATTCATAGAAATAAGAAATATGAGGTTGTGTAATGCTAATGTGTTGAGTATTTAGTTGCCTTGGGGAAGGGTAACAATGTGTGTCTAATTTATAAAGCAATGGCCATCTACTTGTTTCTGAGCACATAGATCTGCTAGGCCTGCTGACCACTCTCTATTGCAGACATCTTCCCAACAACATTCACAGGGCCCACATGTGGGTCATACTGCAACTAAGCTGAGAACACTTTAGTTGCTATTTCATCTTCTTGTATAATGGAAGAATGACAATACACAGATATAAGTAAGTAATACGTTATGTAGCACACATCTGTGTAGTGTGGCAACAACTAGTGAGCTGAGTAGACAACGACTGTGCTAGCCCTCGGCTGCTGACTCCATTGTCGCTACTCAATATTAGTCCTTTATATATTGTGAACCATATGTCACAGGTTCAAGCTATGTTGCACCCTCCCCCAAGTTCTAATGTCCTCTGGACATTATATTTTCGCCTTTTCGGGTCTACTTCCATTGTTTCAGTTGGGATCTGTTTACATTCGCTCAAATGTATTTTAGGAATTGGAGAAGATTTAGGTGCATTTTATTTTGGTTGATGCAAACAACACATCTTATGTCAAAATTTTGAGCAAGGCAAGCACATTCAAATTCTCAATCATAATGTCTTGTGACTTTGTGCTTGCACAAATATTGGCAGTTTCATAATGATTTCATCTACCCAATTTCATTCACAAGGTTTGGGTTAACTTTTGTGGTTTTTTTCACTTTCCAAAGGTGATACATGATGAGATCTCCTCTGTGTGTGTGTTGAGGGGGGTTTGCACACATACACAGTACATTATTGTTTTTTTTATTTATTTATTTTTATCATTTCGCTTCAAGCAAAGCAGGACAGCCACTAGTGCTGTGGGGGGGGGGCTACAGTAAGAGAAAAGACAGGGTACAGGGGCCATTGAAAAAAGGACAAAAGATGAATGGCATTTAAGATAGAAATTGACAATTGATATTGCATTTAAATGTTTTGAGATTGAAAGCAAATAAACAGATGGGAGTTCAACAGGCTGGGAATGTGAGAAAAGAAACTGAGTAGGAGTGGTGGTTGCATTTAACTATTTCAATGGCAAAAGAATGGGACCAAGGTGCCAGTGTAGTAGCATACGTAAATTTTATGCTGTATTGCTAGATTAATCCATTAACTGTGAGTGTTGGGAATTTCACTCATTGCAGTTCTTTTCCTCAGTTGGAAATGTTAGAAATTTCCATATCTATCTCATATTTGCACTTATGTATATAAGCATGCACACACACACAATTTCTATTTATTACAGTTACTACTGCATTTAGCAAATGACAGCCATAGAGCTGTTGTTGTTACAGTTAATGGCTTGTTATTCCAATTGAGATCAATACAAATTCTTTCCAAGATTTCTGCAGACTGATTCCATAATCATGATTGAAAGTTCTTTTTCTTTTCCTTTCCTTCTGACTTGATATTTGTACCACTTCTCTAGACATTAGGATAAAATCTAAACAAATTAAAATAAGGATGAGTTCCATTTGCAGATGCCTTGTGACTCTGAGTTATGAGAATTTCAGTTACTCTTTTGTAAAAACAAAAAAAAACTAAGTTTTTAAAGTAGGAGAGGATGTCTAAATCATAATGTCTGAATATGACTGACTTTAGATATAAACTATTTTTGTTAGAGATTGTGGAGAATTGATGTTAAGTAAACATTCATTTTGAGGAGAAATCTTTTCGGTGTATAGTTACACATTGGAACAGGTTTGCTAAGCTTGTAGGTGAAAAAAAAAAAAGCAGTCAATCCATTCATGTAATTATGTAAGTTTGTATCAATTAATTTGAAAGAATTCTTTGCCTTTTCTTTACATCCTAATTACTTGTTTTAGCCTTCAATTAGCACTGATTAAAGCTACCATTTAAATCTTTTCCAAATGCATAACATAGACATCAGCTGTTGTAAGAAGCTACTCATCTTTGTCTTCAAAGTGAATGAAAAAGTTCAGACAATAACTTTAAATTGTCTAATCACAATTGTTTATTGATCTCTTAATGTGAGTTTTTGATTTAACCAGAACTTTTTGGAATTGTTTGGAATCTAACATTTCAACATTGTTTTTTTATTTTTTATTTTATAAAGTTATTTGCACAGGTTAGAATGAATAATTTTGAGTAGAGCTTTTGAAGCTAGAATTTAAACATTTTTATTAATTGATTTTAGAATTAAATCAATACTAAATTGTATGTTCATTGTACTTTTGAGTATAGAATACAATGTTCTTTATGCATGACTTTGTTGGTCTCTTTACCTGTCCATTAACTTGAGCTTAATCAGATAACAAAAATTGTATCACTTGAATACTTCCAATAGCAACAACAAAATAAAAATAGGTACCACATGTAACTATAAGAGAAAATAACAAGATGTCAAGTTTCCACATGATCAAAAACAAAAACTTGGAAACTTACATCAATATTAAAAAGCACTACTACATTTAGTAAACTTGTGTGTTGTGGTGCATTGGATATCTGCTCAGAACGAGAACTCGGGGAGCCGACTTCGAATTCCAGCTGAATTCATTGCATTCACTTACGCGCAAATACCCTTGGGAAAGGTATTAATCCTCCTATTCCTTCCAGTTATGGGTTAAATAACAGGACAGATTGGGTTCTATAGCCTTGGTCGGCAACCAGTTTACTGCAGAAAGCAATGGCAACCTACTGCGAGATAATCTTCTGCCCAGTCAGTCACATCTCTATCAAGACATGATCGCCCAAGTGTGTATCACATATGGCACTCAACTGACTGACTGAAGTCTAATTTCCTGAAAAATTTTTTTAATAAAACATTTTTATAAATTTCAGCGAACAACACTAACAGTTCTCTTAAGGAATGATGAATGTTTCCTGTATGGAAAGCGTTCATTTCACTGTTACCATAGATATATAAATTCTCTTTATTGACTAGCTAGCTAGCCATCCATGCATATTATATAGTTAGAAATTTAACCACTGAGAATATGCAGTGCTGGTTAACTAATGACTTTTATTGAATTTGTTTTAT
The DNA here is from genome assembly GCA_037127315.1 of Ascarosepion bandense. NCBI lineage: Eukaryota > Metazoa > Mollusca > Cephalopoda > Sepiida > Sepiidae > Ascarosepion > Ascarosepion bandense. The sequence goes on from JBBBDQ010000408.1 coordinate 1,130,071, forward strand.
ATTTTTTCACTTCTAAATTATCTACTTCAGTTAGATTACCAACATGAAAGATTTAAGAACTGCTTAAGAAACAAAGGGATTCATTTTTGTTTGTTAGAATTCACAATGGCTTTCTACAAACCTAATAGCAGGAACATATCACTAACATCTACAAGGATTTGATAAAAGTTCTGATAAAAAGAGTGGTGTTCTGGCTGATATGGTATTATTTATAATCTTGTTTTGGTAACAACTGGTAATAGTCAACATTTTTGTCACTGAATAAGAACTAATATTTATTGTTTTGACAGACAAAAGCTAAATGCATAGAAATTACTTTTTTAATGCTTAATTGTTTGTAGCAGCTTTAGATCATAAGGACTTTATTCAAAATTCATTCAGTCCATTTAGAATCATAAATGGTTTTCAAGGAAATGAAAAGTAAAAAAAAAAACAATTGCTTTTATATAATTGCTGTTAATGATATTAATTTAAACTAAATTATTCAATTGCTTTAACATTTGCACTGCTGCATGATTGCATGGCTATGCTGGCCTGTTTTGTGGAAAAGCAAAATGTAAATTGTCATTTACTGGAAGGTAGTTTTTCATGTGTGTTGCCATTTTGTTTTCAATTACAAAGCTAAAGACATCTTCAAACACATAAGAATATATCAGAACAAGTAATATTATACACTACTGTATGTCTACACTGATTTGGAAATAGCAGATGCTACTGTGTTTATAATACATATGCTAGGGACCATTATTTCATGGTGTCTTGCAAACTCACACGGTGGAATAATGGATAAATCTTGAATTGGTGAGCTGAGTATAAATTCCAGTTGAGCTCATTCAGTCAGTTAAGTGCCATACATGATACATGCTTGGGCGATCATGTCTTGAAAGAGACATGACTGACTGGGCAGAAGGTTATCCCGCAATAGGTTGCCATTACTTTCTGCGGTAGACTGGTTGCCGACCAAGGCTACAGAATCCAATCTGTCCTAATATTTAACCCATAAGTGGAAGGAAGAGATGTATTAGTACCTTTCCCAAGGGTATTTGTGCGTAAGTGAATGCAATGAATTCAGCTAGAATTCGAACTCGGCTCCCCAATTTCTCATTCCAAACTGATATCCAATGCACCACAACGCACATCCTGAGCTCATTACATTCACTTATAAATGCCCTTAAAAAAGTAGGAATCCATCTCGTGCCACCCCAGCTGTGGGTAAGTAGCAGGACAGACAAGGTCCTTTGGGGGCATTGTGGTACACTGTGCACTAGTTCTCTGTATTTGGCACTTCCAAAAAGAGTGATTGGATCTGTACAAGCCTTTACCACAAATATGTGCAGGTAGTTTGGCAGTTCAGTTTTAAGAACTGAGCTGCTAGACATTTATATATTAAAGGAGTCACACACACACACACAATGTAATAAATATGCATACACCTGCTTTTAAAAAATAAAATGCTGTCTATTAACAGACATGTTAGTGCATTTCGAACTGAAGAGGAAAATTATTGTAGCATCAAATGCCAGTAATTAGGGTCTAAGTGCTGTATTACTTCATAAATTCGCGGATGGATCTACAAAGCCAATAGCACATGCCTCGAGAATGTTACTGCTCGTGGAATGAAGTTACAGTCAAATTGAAAGAGTTTAGCAATAATCTACGCTGTAAAATAGTTTTGGAAAATTTAGCTGGGAGGGGGTGATATAATGAATATGCATACACCTGGATTCCCCCGCACAGTAATATGATTGGCTGGTGTCAGCCATAAATACACACTAAGGCAGGGATGCCTAGGACTACGTCTATTGCATAAGCCTATGCCTAAGCATACTGCATACGACTACAACAAGTACCAGTCCATTATGCCTACTTGCTAGATTGTCCTACCCATTTACATTGCCAAAACCACTTAGCTACTTCGAATAATATATATATATATAATTTCAAAGTAATACAGAAATTTATGAAATTGGCATTAGCTGACATATTTGGATTTTTATTTGTATAAACATTATTTTCTAATGGATACTCATGTTTAATACAAGTATCCATTAAAATATTTTAATGTTTAAATACATTAAAATATTTTAATGTTTAAAAACATTAAAATTCAAATATATAACAAGCAAATTTTGCAAAGATGCAAATACATCCATTGCAGTAGAAGTTCTATAGATTACTCTGTTTTATTTAATGTCTTTAATCCTGTCAGTTTTATTCTTGTGAATATGAAAAAGTTTAATGTTTACTCAGTTGGCATGACAGGGTTAGAGGAATGGATGCAGGAATATGTGCAGATTAAATTTTAATTTAAATAAAATAATATAAAAATTATTTAAAGCAATTTGGGTATTCAGACACAAGTTATTATTTATTCAACTTAATTTATTTTGTTTTGTGAAAAATTTCTCATGCAATCATTATGCAACCACACATTGTTGTTTAATTTCAATTTTTATGTACAATATTATAATAATTAAAATTTGACAGATTTTCAGGTTTTGACATGTTTGTAAATTTTCTCTAGACAGTCTTCTTTTGAAAATTGGTATTGTATGTACATTGTGGTGCAGTGGATATCAGCTCAGAATGAGAAATCAGAGCCGAGTTCAAATTCCAGTTGAATTTGTTGCATTCAATTACAAATATCCTTAGGAAAGGTATTAATCCATCTATTCTCCCTCCAGTTATGGTTTAAGTGGCAGGACTGATTGGGTTCTATAGCCTTGGTTGGAAACCAGGCTATCACAGAAAGTAATGGCAACCTACTACAGGAAAATCTTCTGCCCAGTCAGTCATGTCTCTTTTGGGATAGATTGCCCAATTGTGTATCACATATCGTACTTGACTGTTAAAAAATGAGACCTTGGCTTTGAGTAGTATAAAAGCAAAATGCTAAAAGTTTTATTATTTCTGTTGTATACACATTTCCTTCCGAGTCCCAAGTCAGAAATGGCTTCATGACATTTTCCACAGATCAATCCCATAAAAAAAAATCTAAAATCACTCACATTTTACATAGATAAGGATTTTTGTAATGTGTGAGCTGTACTTGTGAGTATAATCTTTTGTATTCCTGTAAGTCATGGGCTAACAGGAATACCTTTTAATGAGCCTATTGGAACCTTTTATAATCAAACTGAGGGCTCCAACAACAACTGAAATTATTGATGTCTTCATGTGCAGCATTTTTTAAATTTCTACTGTCAAGATTCTTGTATTTTGATAGTTTTTTGAAAATCTACAAATATACATTACAATCTGTATGTCAATAAGAAAACACATTCTGTTCTTGTGATCTCTGATCATGTCTGGGCAAACTTTGGTTGTTCTGTTTGTGTTTATTAAAAGTCCCATAAAATTGTTACAGATTCTATCTCTGTAACCAGGTCTGGGTGGTATTCATACTAGTTACTTTTAGTTTCCTTCTTGAAAATTTGTATATTTTCTAGTGCATATATCATGTCAAGTTTTATATTCAGTTGTTGCTAACACTGTGCAATGTGATATATGATAGTCAATTGTTTCTGGATATTTATCACAGAATTTGCATTTGGAGTTAACACACTTAAGTATGTGCACTTGGTAATTTTTAGTTAGTCAGGATTAGTTATGTGCAGTAAGAATTGATGTGTTGTTATAGTAGTATAATTGTAAAAATAGTGAACAATAGACACTCTATCAAACATTTATATTTGGTCATCTTATAAAAACAAGCAAATTTTTTTTTTAGTTATAGGCCACAGCAAAGATTTGTTAATGCAATTATTGATCATTTAAAAAAAACAAAAAAAAACTTACGTAATAAAAACTTAATATTTACTATTAAAAAGATCAATTTTCATAATTTATTTGGACTATTGAACTCATTTTTTTTTTCTGTTATCAGTGTTTCATCTAGTATATTCTGCAATTTTCTTTAATCATTATCATGGTTTTGCATATTAACATTTGGAAGAAGGATTCATGTGTAATGTAAGAATTGATTGATTTGTTGTTTTATTCCTTATCAACCTTTACAGGTTATTTAAAACCAAAAAATATTTTTAGATTGCAAGAATTTTATGGGGATTATAATAATTTACTACTCACACTCCACCCACGTGAAGAGGCTCATCCCTTGTTCCCTGTTTAGGGTGTGGTTTCCGGTTTTGTCTTTTCCAATCTTTTCACTCCTTTTTCTTTTTTTTTTTTTTTTTTTTTCAATTGGAGTAGATAGACTAAACTATCGCCCGGTTCACACTCCACCCACATCTATTAAGCAGGTGAAGAGGCTCATCCCTTGTTCCCTGTTTAGGATGTGGTTTCTGGTTTTGTCTTTTCCAATCTTTTCACTCTTACGTAGCACCCTGCACATCAGTGGCATTACCGCCTTGCTCAGGGTGATATGATTAAAAAAAAGAAAAAAAGTCCTATTGATTAAAATATAGCTGATGGTAGAAGTGGCTATTTTTACGTGAATATAGCAAACCCCTCTGGAATTGGAACTTAGCCCTCTGATTTCCAACTCCGAGCAATTATTCATCACATCATCCACACATCTAAGCTTACAGCACATGGTATTCTTAAATGATCACCTATCTAGATACTGACTAGGTTTGATGTTACTTAACTTTTGAGAATATAAGAACCAGTGTTTCGATGTAATTTGACCATAAACTCTGTTTAGTGTAAGACTCTCAGTGGTTTGCAAAGACATGCGAGTTTTTCATGTCCATTGCCGGAGAAAGTATAGCAACTCGAAGGAGCTTAGGTTTTGCAGACTATCTCTTTTCTGATGGTCTCGCTCTGCATTTTACTTGAGATGGGACCTATCTCTGAAGACCTGTCTCTAGCTTTCATTTTTCATTAGCAGTTGCCTATTCCAAATGAAGGTTTTTTTCAAAGAAATGTCTGTTTCTTCTGTTGGAACCTTCTACTTTGCTGGTTAGAGACTAGTTTGCCAAACAGAAGGGTCTAGATTTCTGTCTTTGCAACATTGCCCACCTAGTGCAAATGAACCATTTATACCACAGCCTCAATGCCTACAACTCTGTCAGTCTTGAGTGTTTGTGATAACATCATTCCAATAAATGTTGAGAACAATATAGAAGCGAGACTGATGGTAGTAAGTAAAAGAGGTGGTGATACAGATGACACTAGTGTTAAGTTCTGGTGTTCAATTCATTGAAGAAAGACAGCATAATGGATTTGTTGAATTTCCTGACATTCTGGCTGTTCCATATATGCTTGTGAAGTTTACTAAAATAAAGAAATGGCTAATATAATTTGTACTTGGTCATATAAGCTGCTATATTTTTTTTATTCAATACTGTTACATTACCATATTATTTACCCTTAACTGCTACAGCATTAAAAATACATACTGTCTATAAACTATCACTCTTTTTTTTTTCTTTTCTCTATAACTGAAACAGCTATTGATAACCTTAAGAAAACAACATTTAAGCTAATGCATGTAAAGCTAAATAATGACCCATGGAAACAGGATCAGCTAATAGCTAAAAATAGCACATCACGTGTGGAGTCATGTGATGTAATACAAAAAATTGGGTGAAAGAAATATTTCTAATCAGTTGGACTGCAGATCTTGAGAAATGAAGGCTCTTTTTCATGTTATCATCAAATTAGGAGATTGCTTAATGAAGAGACTGAGTTGTATATCCAACTTGTATATTAAGAGTTATATTGCAGACCTTGAGATTCAAGGACTCCTTTTTCGTGTCACTAACAAATTTTGAGATTGCAAAATGGAGAAACCAAATATTTTATCCAAATCATCCACATTAAACCCATGCTGCATACGAACATTTATTCAATTGACTAAATAGTCACAAACCAAAAAGCAATGGTGAATGATCAATTGTGTTAATCGTTGAATATAAAGGCATGTATGATTTTTCCAGTTATGAAAAACATTTCAGTCAACTTAGTGTTGAATTTTTACAAACGAATAACTTTTATCCTTTTAAAAACTGCAAAAAGGAAATGAACATCACTTGGCAACAAAAGATTGCAACTTTGAGAAGTCAAAGCATATAGCTAAATGACACTCCCATGTGCATGACAAAGAAAGTAAAGAACTGAAGGAAAGAGATAAAATAAAAAGAGAAAAGAAAAAGAAAAACAGTATATTTGATTTCAGACAACAGACCAAAGTTATGTTTTTTATTCTTATATTGCCTACATTGTACACACCTTTCTACACAGAATATTATATTATTTTTGCTCTATTAAATCTTGTTAAATTTTAATACTGGTGTTTGTTGTTCATCTCTGTTAGTTATTTTTCTTATCCATGTATCTGACCCTATGAAAGAAACCATCCACTACTGGAGTGGAAAATTTTGACTATACCCTTTTGACAACAAGCTAAACATTCTTTTCATTTTTATTTTTAAATTTTATGTTGCAGTAATTTTTATAATGATTGTGTACCTGAAGAATAAATCTGTAGAAAGTAAGGGCTAAAATATAATCAAAATAACGAATTCCATAATGCTAATAACTCTTGGAATAACAACTGAATAAATGCTGAAAAAGTATTGGTCATATGTTGATGCTTACATATATTGGACTAGCAGTATAGCCTGGCGTTGCTCGGGTGTAATGAAAGCTTTAAAACTAATCCATGGTCCTGGAGCTCAGATTTAGCCTAAAGAATATTTGTGTGAAGTTTGGTGAGAATTGGATAAAAATTGTGGATTTGTATAAAGGACACACAGACAGATAAACAGACACACACACACACAAACATCTTGCCTTTTATATTTATATATATATATATATATATATATATATATATATATTTATTTTTTTTTTTCTGCAATCTTGAAACTTCTGAATATCATTTTTTATGTCTTTGTCCATGAGTTAATCAAATTTGATTAAAACCAGACCACTCCTTCTATAACCCGATTCTTTTGATTATTGATTTTCAATATTTATCGGGGGTACCTGGACACAAAACCTAGCTAAGAACACTCACAGACGCTTATAGTACAACTGTGTAAATTTTCAAGAAAATCGGTTCAGCTGTTTCGGAGTCTATAGGTAACAGACAGACCCCCCACACACACACACACACATGCACTTTCATTTATAAATAAGTTTAGATGAGATTCTAACGATTCTACCAAATATTAGATATAGCATTTTTATTTGATGTTTTTATTTTAGTAAGCTGATCCATTTGTGTATGATATATATATATATATTTACCAAAGTGATTTTTCTTTCATTTCCTTGCTTCTATTAACTCTTGTATGCTTTGTACAGTTGATACAGAATACGATAAACAACAATGTTGAATGGACACCCAGAGTATACACATCTTACGAGGTGACTATGAACATCCTCCACATAACACTGCTGTACTGGTTAGCTAGAAAGTCCACTTTGCAAATATTTACAATGCTTTTTATTTCTTTCCTCCTATTGATCAATCCATACCACTTAATGCACATAAGTCATCCTCCCCTGGCCACCTGGCATATTAATGTCTTCATGTATAATGATAATCATTTGTGTTGATGCAAGTGAGTATTGTGCTGTACTGTTGCTACACAGTAATTTGTTTAGACCAGTGTCCTCATTGATTTATAATGAATATTTCATAAAAGATTAAGTACTGGTTTATATGTATACATATTGCAGATTTTGAAAGTTCACTTTCAAAATCTGATGACAGAATACTTATTACATTTGATATTTACTGATGCTATATGAAAACCATTCACTCTTTGGCTCCTGTCGATTTGAAAAAAAAAAAAAAAAAAAAAAAACTTTTTAGATAAAGAAATATCAAAACTTAACTGGAGTCTGGGTTCTTGTATCATTTCCTAGACTCTGAAACTGAATAAATCAATTCTTGATTACTGATTCCTTTTGAAATTGATTACACTGGTCAACAAAAAATTTTTGAAATGATGTTGAGACACCAAACATCTATTTTAACTAATTTAAGGGTGCTGAATCTGAAAATAACCTTACTTTTTCTTGGTTAGCTATCATTTTTGCTGTAAAGAAATGCCTCGTTTTTATAAAAAAAGCATTGTTTTTTGTATATGTGATATTGATCGATGGCAGTATTTCCCAAAGTAAAATTATAGAAATTTCTCAATTTGCATTTAAACCAACAAATATTTGTCTGCTTATTGAGAAATATTATTTTTCAATAACAACCAGAGTCCATATCTTTAAAAATAACACTATTGAATATTCCAAGACTGACAAGTATTGTCATTAAATCATTTAATAAACTAACAACATAAATAAAACCTTCTTGAACATAAGAACTGTGGTAAAAATTTTCTCTTTCTTGATTGTCAGAAGTCCATTTTGATACTCCAGCAGTAGTCAGCCATCATTCATTTGTCCCACCATCCCTGGTAGCGACTTTCCATTGTTTTGATATCCTGTTGGAATTTTTCTCCTTGCTCATCACTCACTCAGCAACAATCATCTTTAAATTCATCTAGATAACTATTTAAAAAAAATGAACCATAAATTTGAATTTTGGCAATAAAATGGAAAAATTCAGAACTTCTATTTTAAAATTTTTCAGAAAAAATTTTGATATAAAATTAGTTTTTCAGTTGGTTGACATAAACTGCTCGTCCTACTTGAAAATTGATGGGTTTCTATGATCTTTATTAACTAATTGTTGCAATCAGCCAATATTGTAAATTGATCTTTTTTCCGAAAATGAGCAATTTTAGTACAGCAAAAACAGTAGCTAACCATGAAAATCTAAGGTCATTTTCAGAATCAGCATCGTCAAATTAACTATAAAACATTTTTTTTTCTTTGCATCAAAAATTGTGTTGACCAGTGTTATTATTGAATATGTGTGATTTGTGGTGTATCATGTTGGTGCTTGTCATTGTCTCTGCTGTTTCTTTTGCTGTGGGGAAAAATGGGCAAACCTTTGCATTTCATGGTGAATACACCTTATCTGCCTCAACCTCACCAACTCTCCTCTACTCCTGCCTTTGATTATTCTTAAGTGCCAACCTGCAAAGTGATGCTTTTTTTTTTCTTGGGGGTGGGGTGGGTAATTTCTTACTGTATACATTCTATACCTGTGGTTACTGCTGACTTGGTTAATTTATATTCAGACTATTTGGCTTTATTTAAATGCTTAATTTGCACTTTTTACTACACTTCAAGTATAGTGAGTTAAGTACAGATTTAATATAAGTATGTATTATAGTTAATTCCATTATTTGCACCTTTCTAGATTACTTTTGGGTAAGGGGTAGCACTTAGACTATTTTTGGCATAATGAGGGTGCTAAAGTAATTCAAATAAAAATCTTATTTGACATTTTAATTCTTAGATAAGAGTTAATGATGTAAAAAACCAACTTTTTTTAATGTTTTTTTTTTTTAATTTTTTTATTATTGGTGGTGGAGGGAACTTTTTTATATATAGTCAATGGGTTAAGTATGTGGTTCAGCTATAGCACTGAACTCTTAAAGTGACAAGATTTTTTTTTCCTCTTTTGATCATTTTATAGTTATGACAATAGAGATATGGTGTAGTAATGGAAAGCAGCACAGATTGAGGAACTGGAGATCCGAGTTCAAATTCATTAAATTTATTACATTAATTTATGTGCTAATACCCTTGTGAAAGGTATGAATCCATTTCTTCTTCCTCCAGTAAATAGAAAGGACTGTGTTCTATAGCTTTGGTTGGCAACCAGTCTACCACAGAAAGCCCTAGCAATATATTGCAGGAAAATCTTCAAGTGCCTTCATCCAACATGCCTTGAGTCATCATGGAAGAATAGGCTCATGAAATTAACATGGGAATATCTCATGTTGATGTGCAGTCTGCAACAAGGCAGAGTAAGTGACTGATAAATGGTCATTAAATCTTTGAAATATTACTTAGATTTTTCCCGATAAACCACTGCTAAATTGATTTGAGCTGTTTTGGTGATATAATTCTATTGTTTTGAGACTGGTATCCTTATATATATTTTTGTACTGATTAAATTTCTGACCCTCGTTAGGTGTACATTTGAAAATCTTCAGAGTTTTCAAAAGAATCATTTATCTTACTATTTTTTTCATACTTTTTCAACATTCCCGTTAAGACAAGTTTCAGGTCCAAAAACCAGATTTCTGCCTTACTTTCATGGGCTTGGGTTACGATCAAGATAAAATGTTTTGCTTAAAGCTCCTTGAAGGTTATCAGATGTGGTTACACCTTAGGATAACAAAGTAAAACATCCATTGTTGTGATCAAAGCAATAAGTGTAAGGATACTAGTCTGAAAATTTAATTGAATAACTTTTTAATTTTGAAACTTTGAGCAATTTAATCTCTGTGAATATAGTCTGGGTGTCTCATGTCTAGTTATGGCAATTTATAATAATTGCTAGTATAGTGAATTCAATCCTTACCAGGAGCCCCTACTCTAGCCCCTCTACCAGATTAAGCTTAGTAAATATCTACTCAAAGGTAATCTTTCTAGAGATAATCAAAAGCTGATGTTTTTATATATATATATATATATAGGCATAGGTTTAAACTCTTTACATCATAATTCAGCTTTTATTTAAAATCTATTTTTATAAATTGAATCACCTATCAGAAAATCAAATTAAAATGAAGATGTTGGTCTAAATGAAATCGTTTTTTTGTTTGTTTGTTTTTTTTTTTTTTTTTTTTTTCAAAACTTGAAAATTCCAAGCCTAAATTCCTTGCTGCCTTAGACACAATTAGTCAAAAGCACATCTGCTTTAATATTTACAGACATAAAATCAATTGCATCATTTTAGCACTTACACTTTCAATGTGTTAGTAAATTGTTTTCTTTGTATATATTTTATGAAAGATTTTTTCATTTTTAGAATCCTAAAAATTTGATTTATTTTTTTTTTTAAATTGGATTTTGATAAAAGTATTTTCAGGATTGACAGGTAAGATACTTATTTTTTAATGATTATTCTGATGAGCCTTAACCAAGTTATAATAATAAATGCCAATATGTATTCTTGCACCTTTTAAAAATCTAATATTTCCAAAATACTAAAGAACTAGTGTTATGGTTTTCCACTTGATAACATGGATATAGACCTACACAGATTGCAATAAGATTTTCTTTTTGTAATAAAACCTGGATACAATATCAAAATAGTAAATTGTATTTTATTAAAGTACAAATGTTTTATATTGCTGATAATTTCATAGATTGACAATTTTTTATCAGCCATCTTTGAATTTCATCATCCATTACAGCACTTGTAATTCTTGCTATATTTTACTTGTTGAGACAAAAGCCTTCAGATATTGCTGTATAGAAAATGAGTTTTTATTTCTACTGTTCTAATTTAAAACCTTCAAAGAAAGTAGAAATAATAAACTCTTTTTTTTTTTTTCATTATTTAATTTTACCTAAACTTTGTGTGTGTAATATATATATATATATATATATATATATATATATATATATAGTCATCCACAGACAGATCTGTTTTGCTGTATCACAGCTCATCAGTACGGTTAGACTCCGATTGCTTTTTAACCCAGGATTGAAACCCGACCGAATTGGCGTCAGTCGGCGATTCTACCTCTGGGCTATGAGCGTTCGGTAGAAGAAAGCAGACTTTTTAGCTTGTATATTAACATTATACACGTCCAATATCCAGAGTGCTCTAATTCATTTTACTGAATGAGCAATGCATACATGCCAGAGTAGCTACTGTTTTTCAAAGTCTACCATTCTTCCAGAGTGTCTACCATTCTTCAGGGTAAGAGAGCGTAGTCATCCGCAGACAGATCTGTTTCGCTGTATCACAGCTCATCAGTGCGGTTAGTGTTTTTATTATAACCATATATAATAAAATTATTACAATAATACACACACACATGTACATACATACTTGAATATAGTGTGAGATTTTATGATCAGTTGCACTATACACAGTAAATCTTTTTCTGGAGGGATTAAAATTCACGCCAAAAATTCAGAGGTCACACTGTACATGAAGTCAGTATATAATTTATATATGTTGTGACTGACCACGAAAAAAAGCGACTGAAACACCAAAATAAATAATCAATAAAAGTGTGCCTAAAAAGTACTCGATTGCATGAGGAACGCTTTGGCCTCAGCAAAAGATCATAATACTAAAAGTAAAATAGTGCTCAACACTCCCAGGCCCTCACAATCTCCCATATCAGGCCCCAGCATTGTTGGGAACTATTTTGCTTTTAGTGTTAGGCTCATTTGCTAGGGTTTTATTGTTTTCTATGCTATTAAACACTTTCTGGTATGCTTTTGATTTGGGGATGTTTTTCACCAATTTCATTTTCACCATATGAGTATTTCCTTCATGATGAGTTCAGTTGGCATGTGCATATTATGTGCACATCAACTACCCTTATTTTAGCATCTTGAACTTGTCAAGGGTTATAAAATGCCTGCATTCACAAATAACAATTGCCAATTACCTGCTGATTGTATGAAATGCATGGGACTTTTAGTTGTTATCCGTCATTGTTCTTTGGGAATTTATTTAGAAATGTTAATGCTCTGCCATTTAATATGGCATTGAGTTTTTTTTTTCTTTTTCCTTGGTGGCCTTTTGTAGCATACTCTCTTAGGAGTGGCTTACTTTGCAATAATTTGCACAAGTTTTTTTTTTTTTTTTTTTAAAAAAGAAAAAAATTTCTTTAAAGATTTTTTTTTTCTTTATTTAAAGCCATTTTTATGTCAATATTTTTTAAGGTTTAATTTGTTGAGCAATTATATGGTTAGGAAAAATGTTAGTTAATGTTTTTTCTTTTTTTTTTTTTTTCATTATAAAATGTGCATGCAAAAGATTTTAAAACCAGGAAAATAATAAAAAATATAGAAAAAGTAAACATAAAAATACTTAACCAACTTTTGTTGGTCTTTAACTAAAAATAACTCACTCAAATATTGCCATTTAAATATACCCCCCATATATATATATAAATTTTATTACTATATATATATATATATATTTTGTGTAGTGATATAATGCTTTATAAAAGCATTATATCACTACACAAAAATTTCCATGTTTCAGAACAATATTGTTCTTCAGGTGATATTTTAAAAATAAATAGTGAAAATGATTTATTTTGAAAAATATAAGGTATTTTCATGGTTATTCAGAAAATTAAGGAGGGTGGTAAGAGAAAGTTTAACAATGTGATTGTGTGTGTGTGTGAGAGAATATTACTCAATCAAAAGTGAGAATTAGGTTTAACTATGGAGTTGAAAATTTGGATTGCATGGAAAACATAGTAGCTTAATGTCAAAATATGACTTTTTTTTTTCTTTTTATTTTGTCTGGGTAGGAATATACAGTATTCAAATGAGTAAACAATTAACAACAGGTTGGATTTTAGGTTGTTGTTTTTTTGTTGTTTTTTCTTAATTTAATTTTTAATTTTGTACTATTTCAGCAGTTAAAGGGGCTAGATTGTCGAGGTTAAAATTAGAATTAAGTAATTATGGTATACTAAAGTATATTGGAGTTGTTAAAACCAAATAAGTATTGTTTGGGTAATTAATTTTAATAAAATAATTTTAAGTATTATTAGAGGATAAGTTATAAATGAACATAATTAATTTTTAAAGAGAAATATTTGTGGTGTTTACATAATACTGTCAATTCATTTCTATGGTTTAGTACTACTTAATTTTTAGGGAACCATATAATCTGCAGCTTTTCATTCCAGTACAGAGGGCAGATGTCATGAATAATTTAGATTATTGTATTTTCCAAAACTTATTCATCATTTACTTTTAAAATATCACCTGAAGAACAATATTGTTCTGAAACATGAAAATTTTTGTGTAGTGATATAATGCTTTTATAATAAGCTCTACTCTGTATTGAGCACTCTTTATAAAAGTTAATGCATGAACAATAGATTTTAAGCTGTGTTTCACTTGCTTATATAATAATGTATAATGCATATGTGTGTTATATCCCAGGTGTATATGTATACAGGTAAGGAGGAACTGTGTGACTGAAAGATTGCAAAAACAATATTTAGCGGTCATCTGAGACAATGTGGTAGTAATCTGCAGCTGAACTTTCTCCAAGAGTGACTGAAACTTAACTAAGTAATAGACACATTACAATTGTGCGAACAAGATGAAATTGTGGAAATTATAAAAAAAATTTTTTTTTTTTTACTAAAATGGAGGAGTTACAGCTACTTTTCTAATACCAGACACAGGTTTTGGAAACATTCCTACGTAAAAGAGAAAAAAAAATTCAAGCCCAACGGATTCTATTTCAAATTTAATTATGCTAGAATAAACTCATGATAGAGGTATATGTTTGAAAGAGGATTTCTTTGAAAATTGTGACTACTACTGAAGAAGCTGGGAACAAAAGAACCTGAATATTTTATATTCCCAAAAAGCAAAGTGACATGGATTTTAAAAACATGGTAAAAGTTTTGTTGGCTATTTTTTTGTGAAAAATTTTTTTGTATTTTCTATACTCAATATCAAGTTTTCAACTTGAAGAAAAAAAGATGATTTTAAAGGATTTAACAGAAGACCAGTTCAAATGTTTAATTTTCATATAGGGTCTGAAGCCACACAAAGATAATAAAATAATGACAAGAATGTTAGCAAGCTTGAACAGGGCCAGGGATAAATTTACAGATAATAACTGAGGCATGTCAAAGGTTAATAAATTTAAAACATGACATGTGTCAGATTGAAGAACCAGAAAAAATGAAAATGGAGGTCAAAACAAAAAAAAAAATGACAGAAATGAATACTGTACCAAACCCCTATTATGGTTGTTGGAGAATGCATATCTGGAAAAATTACCTGTTTAAACCTAAGAAACATTTTTTTTTTTATTTTGTGGGAAGCTTGGATTTGTGGGAAGATTTCTGTAGGTGGGAAAATAAAGAATAATGAATGTGCTAAAGGAATAGATTTTGTGAAAGTCTCACTACCCAAAAATGAAAAAACCTTGAAATAGAAAATTTGTCTCTGTATGAACAACAAACCCGTGACCTTAACATTAGGTAAAGGCTTTGATATTACTATAATTTTTAGAAGACTTATAAAAAAAAAAGTTACCTTGAAGCAGATAGTGCCTCAAGAGAGAAATTAAAAATAGTAGGTGAAATTAATTTTGAAATCTTGTTCTGAAACAAAAAAGTTAATGCAGTGACAAAAGGAAAACAATTCATTAGGTGCAGATTGTTGACATAAGTTTTGTTTTTATGGAATGAACCAATACAAGAGTCTAAAAACTTGATAACAGAGACATTTGGACACTGCACTAAAGTAAAGACATCTTTACAGGTAAAAGAAAATGTAAGACTGAATTTTAAATCAAAAAGACCATTCCCTTTGCTGCCATTGAGAGAGTCAATTGGCCAGACTACAAAATATGGGAGTCATTTCACTAGTTGACTCTTCAATTTGGGCAGTGCCTTTTTGTAATTGGCAAAAAAAAAAAAAAATTGTAAATTATGAGTACAGATTTTTCAACATGTATATAATGCTCTACAAGACCATAATTATTTGTTACCAACAGCCAGAGAAATATTTACAAAATTGAATGAGGGAGATGAAGTAGATTTGGTCAGACTCTATTTTTCAGTTGGATACTTGAATGATATGATTTGAAACAAAATGGTAGATGAACACAAGCCACGTAGCAAGAGTGTTTGAACGAATAAGTTTGATTTTAAACTGGCTGAAGACAAGCTAAATACTTAAGCCGAATTATTGATAAAAATGATCTTGAAAAAATGAGGGCAATAAAGGATATGCAGGCTCCTTCAAACATTTTTACATTACAATCATTTTCTAATTAAACATTTGTTCAGCTGGTGACATATCAAGTGTGTTTGGGTTTCGAGTTTGCCTATAAGTGGCAAAGAATCAATAAAGTGGACCCCCCAATTTTTTTTTTTTTTCTTTTAAAAGTATGTTTTTCTGTACATTCATTTGATTTCAGGTAGTATGGTAGTGTTGTTACATGTTCAACGGCATGTCCTATGCAATAGTACTTGAATTCAGCTCTTGTAAATGGTCTAACATTATATTATCTGTTGCTATTGTATCTGGAATTCCAAATCTGGCAAGCAGTTTTTATATTTTTATGGTTATATTTTACTCCTGATTGTTGTCGCTTTGCTACATCTTACCAGTTTTGGCCATTTAGCAAAATTACTTACTATTACTAAATAGCATCTGCATAATACATATGTAACTTGGACTGTTTTTTATTTTTATTAGTTTTTTTTTCCAATGTTGAATTTTTACAGGTGATTATTTACCTGTCAATGCACAGTCTTGGCAAGACTTCACTGTCTCTTTGGCATCCTGATCCATTCCTTTCCAGTATACATAACTTCACATTAATGCTTTCATGTAAGATATTCCAGGGTGTACACCATAGAACTGTTTCAGTATTAGTTTTTGTATTACTACTTATTTTCCATATATTAAACATTAGTCACACATGAAAAATGGCTTTTCCTTACCATCGAACGTTTTTAATACATTGGTTTTTCCATTTTTTTTTTTTACCACTCCTCAGATATTTGCTCATTTTTATAATACTGTCTTATTTCTGGGATTCCCTTTCAATATCCTCTTTTGTAATGCTCTTATTTTATTCCATAGTGTATATTTTAGTTTTTACTCGACTTTTATCAAGGCAATGATGATATCTTCAAGTGAACCATCACACTTAGGTATTAATTGTGACACTCTCTGCATGTCCCATTTCTTCAAATGTTAAAGTGGATACCTCATATTTGAACTAGATGCTTCATTTTTATTCAGTAAACAATGTGTATTACATCTACTGATTTGTGCATTTGAGAAAGTAAAGAAAAATGCATTCTACAGCAAGGATCAAACTTGCATCCCCCCCATTAACCCACCGTTTGGTCCAGTGTGCTTTGTGGATCAAAGATAGGGAATGATACAGCAAACAGTTCCATTTTCCCAAAAAGCTTGCTTTCAGTATTGTTTTGTGTTTGAGCAGTAAAGCACACTGGACCAAACTGGTTTCTCTTACAAAGGAGGTTGCAGGTTTAATCCCTGCAGGGAAATGCACTTTGTTTTTTTTTTGTTTTGTTTTTTTACACACTAGTATTTCTTGAATACTTAGGTTAATAAATGTAATATCAGTCAGTCAAGTGCCATATGTGATACACGCTTGAGCAATCATGTCTCAAAAGAGACATGACTGACTGGGAAGAGGATTATCCCGCAGTAGGTTGCCATTGCTTTCTGTGGTAGACTGGTTGCCAACCAAGGCTAGAGAACTGAATCTGTCCTGTTAGTTAACCCATAACTGGAAGGATTAGTGAATAAGTGAATGCAATGAATTTGGCTGGAATTTGAACTCGGCTCCCCGATTTCTCGTTCGAGCCGATATCCAATGCACCACTATACACTGTTTTATTAAATCAAAATAGGGTGTCTATTTCAAATATGGAGTATCCACTATAATGTTTGACATAATAAAAATGTTGGATTAGAAGTAAATGCATCCCATTTTATATATATATATATATATATATATATAAAAATCAGTCAAGTACCATATGTAATACATGCTTTGGGCGATCATGTCTTGAAAGAGTCATAACTGACTGGGCAGAAGATTATCCTGCAGTAGGTTTCCATTGCTTTCTGTGGTAGACTGGTTGCCAGCCAAGGCTATAGGACCCAATCTGTCCTATTTAACCAAAAACTGGAGAGAAGATACAGATTAATACCTTTCCCAAGGGTATCTCTGTGTAAGTGAACACAGTGAATTCAACACATTCACTTGAATTGAATGTGAATGCGTTGAATTCATTCGCATTTCAATTCGTGTGTGTGTATATATATATATATATATATATATATAAAAATAATATAATAAATGTCTAAATTATGTTTAATCATGAGCCATTTTAAACATCATATTTTAGCTTTAATTTCAGGTGAAAATAAAGACAAAAATTGTCCAACATTTGGACACTTTTATTATCATTAATATTAATAATAATAGTGTATATCAAAATAAACATAACACTATTAACTTATACTATTGCAACCAAATGCATAATAATTACAAACAAGATGAAACAACACTCAAAAACATATGTAGGAATATTAAACTAGTAAATAATAATAATAATAATCAAATTAAGCTCATCATATATTATAAAAAATTTAAAACAATTGACCTCATAGTCTCTAATAACCCTACAACCACACAACTAAATCCTCTACAGAAAACAAATGTAGTGTATCAATTTACATGCCCGTTCAGAGATTGTATCTCTGGTACTAATAATAAACCCACTACATGTATTGGTTTTACTACAACCACACTCTTGTAGACTTACCTGTCACCTTTCTGATCAGAGTTCAATTAAACATGTCTTAGAAAAACATAGCCATGTAGGTAACATTAGACAGATTTTAGTCAATAACACTATAATACTCACATATACACAGAGTAAAAAGAACTTTCAGATATTAGAGGCCATTTACATTAAATCAAAACAACCCACACTTAATAAAATCATATTTCAATCTGGTCGTAACACATTACATTTAGACATATTGTTCTATTAACATCTCGGTCTCTCACATGGTGTGACATCATAGAACTGCATTACAAATTTATGAACTGCATCTGTTATTCGGTGACTTATTGTTGCTTAGCAATGTTTTATGTCAACACATGATGAAATCATCTCTGATGGTGGATGTATTTATGTTAACATCCCTGTAATCTCTCTGAAGATGGCTCATGTTAGCTGAAAGCTCAGAACCAACATAATAAAAAAAATTTCCAAATGTTGGATGATTTTTATCTTTATTTTCACCTGAAATTAAAGCCAAAATACAATGTTTAGAATGGCTCATGATTAGACAGACATTCATTGCCTGTCATATTTAACAGTATATGTTTATAAAATCATCTGCTGCCTCGATAGACTATATATATATATATATATATATATATATATATATAAGCATACTACAACTCTCAAAAGGTATCAAGTTTCAGTGCTCAATGCACCATCAGGCAGTGAAATGTGGTTCAGTTTCAGGGTATTATATATATAAAGGAAATTTAAAATAAAATTAAAAAAGAATTACACCATATTGAATGTATTGGAGTGGGAGGTTATTATACCCTAAAAGAACTGTTGGTGCAGACTAATGAATATTGAGCGATGTATGTATAGACAGGAGGAAGTGTCTATTTTTTCAATAAGAATAGAACAAAAATGTATAATGTACATCTCAATAGTACTGATTTACTTTTGCAAGAAGGATGAAGTGATGATTGTATTAGATATTGATTTATAACCTGACTCGATAAGATTTAGCAACAGATCATGAACCTATCAACTCTGGAGACTCAAATGGTATCTAGTTTGCATGATCCAGCATCTATTCCTTGAAATCTAGGCTGGAAATGAGATTCTAAAAGTAATGTGTGTGGCTGCTTGAGAACTTTTCAAACACTTTTGTAAGATTTTAGAGAAATATAATTTTGAAGGAAGATGGTTTTTAACATATTACTTATTTGATCTTCATTTTATTAGCTAAGATTAATCAATTTAATGTAGGTGCCACCACAGAAAACACAATATCTAAGGTTTAAAATGAATTTTTATGAATAAATTGTTTTTATTTTGGTTTTAATTTTAAACTGTCAGATTAAATTTAATATTTCCAGTAAGCAAAATACTTTACTTCGTTTCATGAAAACTAATTTAAATTGACTGGAAGGAATTTTTTTTTTTTTTAAATAGCTGATTAAGGCCCTTTTTTAGTTGCCTTTTATTGTAATGTAATTCTTTATTAAAAAGTTTTCCAAAAATAAAATATACCTTTCTGAAACTTTATTTGAGGACTTTTAGGTAATTTGATGTACAATTAATCTGATTTAAAACAAATATTAAAATATCACTGAAATTAATTTTTTTTTTATTTTTTATTTTTTATTTTTTTTTTTTTTACACTGCCATACCTGTTTAAGTTGTTGACATGTTTGACAGCTTAATGACAGATGTTTATCTAATGTTCTATAGTCTTATAAAAATATAATTGAATATAACATGAGCACCTTTTGAATATAATTTTTAAGTACTCAGTAATCCTAAAAATTTAAGAAAATATTCTCTATAATTTAATGTTTTATTGAATTTAAATACTTTCTGATTTTAAATTTACTAAAAAAAAATCACATTTATTAAAAGAAATTCTTTTAAAAATATTGATGTTTGATTTGTACTGTTTTCCTTTTATGATTAGTAAATAGCTTTTACATAATATGAGCGAAATTAATACAATTTTAAGATTTAAATATTAAAACTTAATAGATTATTTTAATTAAAATATTTAAAAAAAACGAAAACATTCTTGTAAAAATTCATTACTCATTTTTTTTTTTTTTTTTTAAGACAATATTGTTCTTAACATATCTTTTTTTATAAATAATGTCAGTTTTATTGCTTAATTTATTTTACAATTCAGAGCAGATTTTAGGTAAATAGTGTTTTGTTTAACTAAAACAAATTTAAGTTTCTTGAAATTTCATAAAATTAAGTAGAGATAACAGAAGTAAAAAAAAAATTAATTTGTAAATAAGTGCTGAAAATTTCATTAAAATCTGACAATTATTTAATTTTTGTAAGAATTTCCAAAACATGTTTTTAACACTAAAGACACTAAATTTCCTATACTAATTTTTGGCTCATCTGTTGATAAAATTTTTAACCTAAATTTTAAACATGCTAGAAAGAATTAAAAAAAAATTTATAAAATAATTAAATACTTTGGTGTTTTCTCTTAATAATAAGAGAAACATTTTGAAGACTTTGGGGCCTTTTTCACCATAGTATGCCTTTTTTTAGGCACTTAAAAACAATATACAGGGTGCAATGGGTAAATTGTCCCTATTTTGATTTTTGTCAACTGCACTGCATAGTTGGGTCAGTGGGACACTGAGAAAAAGTGCACATAACACAATTCACACTGCCAGATATTTGGAAACAGCATGCTGTGCTGATTTGCATTTGTACTAGAAGCTCCAATACAAACATTTCAGAGTGTTTGAATGTTAAACTGTGGGTAGTGCAAAGAATTTGGAAAGATTTAGATGAGTCTAATGGTGATTATGAAGGTACAGCAACTTATAAAACTCACTCTGATCATTTTGATAAGAAAAAAAAACTCCTGAATTTACTGGTGAAGGTCTCAGATTCAACACAGACCTACATCGAGTGCCTTGAGGAGGTAGTGCTACCCTTGGTCAAGAGGGTTACTGTGGGAAGACCCTGTGTCTGGCAATAAAACTGCACCATTCCACACAAACAGGAGAACCCTGTCATGGCTGTCAGACAATTCCTGCAACCATATCATCCCTTACATCTGGTCACCTAATTCCCAGATTGTAACCCCCTTGATTATTGTGTGTGAGATGCAGTTGAGTGAGAGACCAACAAAAGTCCTTGTGATAACAAAGATGAACTGGAGGCAAGAATTATGGCAGTATTCACTTAGACAAGGAGGCCATAGTTGAAGCCAGTGGTGGTTTTATTGAATAAATTTATTCTTTAATCTTTAAAAATACTTTTGTATAATATATATTATATGCTAACAGTATAGCCCAGCGTTGCTCAGGTGTAATGAAAGCTTTAAAACTAATCCATGGTCCTGGAGCTCAGACTCAGCCTAAAGAATATTTGTGTGAAGTTTGGTGAGAATCAGATAAAAATTGTGGGTTTGTATAAAGGACATACAGGCAGATAAACAGACTCACACACTAACACCTTTCATTTTTATATATATATATATATATATATATATATATATATATATATATTATCGATTTTCTGCACTATTGTAAGAACTGCAACCTTGAAACTTCTGAATATCGTTTCTTATGTCTTTGTCTATAAGTGTATCAAATTTGATTAAAATCGAACCACTCTTTTTATAACCCAATTTTTTCGATTATCGATTTGCGATATTTATTGGGGGTACCTCAACATGAAACCTAGCTAAGAACACTCGCAGACTCTTATAGTACAACTGTGTAAATTTTCAAGAAAATTGATTTAGCTGTTTCGGAGTCTATAGGTAATGGATACACACACACACACACACACACACACACACATTTATAAATAAGTTTATTTATATATTCTACAATTTCATGGGTAATACATATTTTGCAGCCAGAAAAAAGCTGCTCATCAGAAATATGCATTACCCATGAAATTGTAGAATATCTAAAAATTTTTCTAAATTATATTACTCTGTTAAATTAAATAAATAAATTTTAACATTGAGTTCTTTTGAGTTCATCTCTGTCAGAATTTACCTGACTTGTATACCAAGTATTCTATGTTTTTATATATATATATATATATATATATATATGTCACTGTGTTTGTGTGTCTCCATTCTAACAAACCATACTCCTCCAAAACCCTTGGTCCGATTTCAACCAAAACTGGGTCATTTGTTGATCATGATATAAACCTTTGATTTATGCAAAAATTTTTGAATCCATTTACAGCATACAGCAGAAATTACCGAAACTCTTAAAATGTACAAACTCTTCTCTTCTGAGAGGCCTTATGCAAATTTAAACAAAATCAGGACCTTTAATGTACATAAAAATTTTTCAAATCAATGTATTTGAACAGAAGTAACAACATAACTCCAAAAATGACGTAAGTCAAAATGTCACTCTCCTTAAGTCTTAAGGAATTTAGGACAATATTCTCGTACTCTACAAACATCCTATGTTTGCAATAAATTGAATTTTACACTACCAGAACTCATCAAAGCTGCTCATATTGTAGCAAAATGTACAATTTTGTAGTAGTTCCTGCAATACCAGGCAACTCTGCCCCCTCGGAAACTCTGACCACGCCGTAGTCTCTGTCAACATCTCAATCCGCACTAACTATACCCAAGAAAACCAGACCAGCAGAATATCATACTGCTACCAAAGAGCAGACTGGGACTCGTTCAGAGACTTCTTCTGCGACGTCCCCTGGAACAATGTCTTCGATCTTCCTGTCGAAAACTGTGCCTCCGAGGTCTCCTCTTGGGTTAAGGCTGGCATCGATGCTTTTATCCCAGCCAGGAAATTCCAACTAAAACCAAATTCGCCCCCCTGGTTCTCACCCGCTTGCTCGGCCACCATTGCCCACTGGAATTCATTTCTTCCGGCTCTATCAAAGCTGCTCGTCGAACCAAAACAGGCGCCTTTTCGCCTCAGCACGGAACAAGTGTAAAAAAGTACTGAACGAAGCTAAGAGGGCGTTTGCTACCAGAATTAGGCAACGCATAGCATCCTCTAAGTTTGGTTCCAAAGATTACTGGCGTCTCTGCAAAAGCGTGCTCAGCAGGAACAAGACTTCAATACCCCCACTAATCAATGAGTTTGAAGTTCTCACCTACCCAGCGGACAAGGCTGAATGCTTTGCCCGTAGATTCTCAACCAATTCGACACTGGACTCGTTAGGTATACCTACACCAGACTTCCCACTCAGAACTAAGGCTCAACTAAATAATGTCCACATTACACCCTCACTGGTCACCAAGATAATTGCACAACTTGACCCACACAAAACGAGCGGCGGTGACGGAATCCCAGTCATAGTACTGAAGAAATGTGCCCCAGAACTCTCCTCTGTCCTCTCTAAACTCTATAACCTCTGCCTATCTGCTTCCTGCTTTCCTGCCTGTTGGAAGTTCTCTTGCATAGTTCCTATATTTAAGAATTCTGGCGAACCCTCAGACCCCGCCAATTACCGTCCTATTAGTCTCCTTCCGATCTTTGGCAAAGTTTTCGAAGCCATTATAAACGCCGAGGTGATTCAGCATCTCACGGCCAACAGGCTTCTCTCTGACAAACAGTATGGGTTTCGCTTCACCAGGTCTACTGCTGATATGCTAACGACCATTACCGAGTACATATACCAGGCACTTGACAAGAATGGTGAAGCCTGAACCGTTGCCCTGGATATCTCCAAAGCGTTCGACAGGGTCTGGCATGCTGGCCTCTTGTGCAAACTGCGGAGCTACGGGATAACTGGACATCTGTTTGACCTCATCCAGTCTTTCCTCTCTAACCGCACATTGAAGGTGGTATTAAATGGGCATGCCTCCCAAAACTACCATACAAACGCGGGCGTCCCTCAAGATTCTATCCTAGGTCCCACGCTCTTTCTGATCTACATTAATGATCTCCCCGACACCATTAGATCCCGAGTTGGCATGTATGCCGATGACACAACAATCTATTCTCGCATCGATCAAAAACCAGGTGTGGACGACAAGGTGAACCTCACTGCCATACTTGAAAGGGACCTCCAATCCGTAGTGGCCTGGGGTAGCTGTTATCAACTAACCACGACAGACAATCGCATCTACCTCCCATTAGCATGGGACAGGCTGACCTCCCAGAGAGTAAAATACTACGCCTCCTTGGCCTTACCCTTTCGGCGGACCTCAAATGGAATGACTATATCGAATCCATTGTCAAATCTGCTGCTATGAAAGTCGGCTCTCTGTGCAGGGCCCGGAAGTTTTTCCCACCTGAATCTATTCTGCACATATACAAATCTACCATCCACCCGTGTATAGAATATTGCTGCCATATCTGGTCGGGTGCCCCTGCTGCTCTCTTTGGGCTTCTTGACAAAATACAAAGGAGGATCTGTAACGTGGTTGATACTGACTTGGCTGACTGGCTGCAACCACTCTCTCACCGGCGTGATGTGGCTTCCCTGTGCCTCTTCTACAAGTACTTTCATGGCTTCTGCTCCGATGAGCTTAGATCTCTGGTGCCACCTAAGCATGAATTTACATGAGATACTAGATTAGCAACTAGATCCCACCCTTTTACAGTTAAACAAATAAGATGTAACCGTAAATTCTACTCCAACTGCTTCTTTTCTCGTGCTTCCCTCCTGTGGAACTCCCTTCCACAAGTCTGCTTTCCCGACAGCTACAATCTCCAGGTGTTTAAATGTAGGGTTAATAGACACCTCCTATCACACTAATTCCCAATTATTCTCAGAACACTCATCTACCCAACCCCCATTCTCTGTATCCTTACCCGCCTATCACCCACCCTCTGACATTTCATATATTTAATCATCCGTTCTTCACTCTATGTATCCCCCTGCAGTGACATGCCTTGCTCGGGGTGAAACGCTTATTAAAAAAAAAAAAAAGTTTGTTTGCACATGTTCTAAAGTAATAATATTCATTGATTTATTTTTATATTGAGCACTGTTTTAGGTTAATGTATTGAACATATTATTTTCTTCATTTTTATTCATTTGAATATATATATATATATATAATGTTAATTTTTCTTGACTGTATTGGTTAATTTTCTTCAGGCTATCTCAGTAGAGTAAGTCAGTGTTAAGCACTGCCATGGTTGATGTTTGTTCTTAGCTTGACCTACTTTCTAAAATCTGACCTAATCTCTGTCTCACTTCTTTTTTTTTTTTTTTTAATTGCTTCCTGGTTAGCCCAAGAACTTTACAATCCTCCCCTCCACCTCTATACATTGACTTCAGATTTGTGTCCCTATTTCAATGTTTATATATATATATATATATATATATATATATAAAGATTTTTCTCTGTGCATATGGAGTATGTCAACTATAGATCCATGGAGATGAGAACTTTACAAAAACTCTAGGATTTCTAAACTTAAAATAAATGTTCTTAGATGTTATTTTGTAATTGAGACTCTAAAACTTTTGTTAAGGTTTCTATTTTAATTCCCTCAGTACTACTGAGATATGATTTTCGGAAACTACAACTTTGTGAAACTTGTGGCTTTCCCACACCCAGTAGATCAGGTGTCTACTAAGTATACAAATACAGTGCTGATTGCAGGTACATTTAGGTACTTCCATACTGTAAGCTTGTGAAAGGTGCAGGTACATTTGGCTGCTTCTGACCTTAAAATTCTTTGAGCATAAAAAATAAAAACTATACATTTGTCAATTAGTTTAAGTTAAAATAAATAAACCTTTCTAATACATTTCTTCATTTTTAATGTTTTCCTGTGTTTAAAATTAAAATAATTATTCTAGTGAAATAAATGGGGAATAGTGCAGAGGGGATATGTATTTGAATGCTTGTTGTATATATTTGTGGCTAGAAATTTAAGTCTTTCATGAGCTGAAAATGTTGAATTGGCTTAATCCAGTTCACTTTGGTCGAACAAATGTTCTTAACCTTCAGTCAGGTGCCATATGTGATACATGCTTTGGGCAATCA
The DNA here is from genome assembly GCA_037127315.1 of Ascarosepion bandense. Taxonomy (NCBI): domain Eukaryota; kingdom Metazoa; phylum Mollusca; class Cephalopoda; order Sepiida; family Sepiidae; genus Ascarosepion; species Ascarosepion bandense. Next base: position 1,156,393 of record JBBBDQ010000408.1, read on the forward strand.
TATCTCGAAAGAGACATGACTGACTGGGCAGAAGGTTATCCTGCAGTAGGTTGCCATTGCTTTTTGTGGTAGACTGAATGCCAACCAAGGCTATAGAACCCAATCTGTCCTGTTATTTAACCCATAACTGGAGGGAAGAGACAGATTAATACCTTTCCCAAGGGTATTTGTGTGTAAGTGAATGCAAAGAATTCAACTAGAATTTCAACTCGGCTCACTGAGTTGTCGTTCAGTCGATATCCACTACCTTAAACTATCAAATTTCTATTAATGAAATGAAAATACATAAATTTGTGATCATTCTTTTTATCTCACAGGCCAATGAGAGAAATCAGTTCAAATTGATTGTTTTGATTTTGAGCTAACTAATTTTTCTTTTTTTTTTTTTGTTGTCTATTTAATAAATTTTATTTCCTTAAAGATCCATTTTTATTACAGCTAATATAGTGTCTGAGTTAAATTAATGGTTCAAGTGAATATTTTGTTAAAAAAAGTCTTTTTTTTGTTTTTTTTGTTTTTTGTGTTCATAAAGTTACTGGTTTGGCTATTTCATTAGCCAAAGTTAAGGCTTCAAATTAGCCCATGATCTAATTTTCTTTTCTTTTTATTAAGAAATAGTTGTTTTTTTTTTTTTTTTTAACAATTTTTCCCTACACACGTGTGCGCACTGCTTGCTTATTTATTAGTTTTTCAATATTGCAATAACTACACTTGATTTGTTGTGGACTGCTGTTACTTCTAAAGTTGTTTGTGTGTTCAGTATATGAATTCTGTTGACATGTGTTTTATTTCTCTTAACTCCAAGGCACATTTTATCTAATGGCATGATAATTGAGTCTGCTAATGCAGAACCAGTGTTGAGATTTTAAGAATAAATTCCAATGCAAGCACAAAATATAAAGTTATTTCTCATCTTATTTTTTCAAATTCTTTTTTTCTTTCTGAGAAGCAGGTGGTAGTGATGGAGGAAGGACAGAATTGTAGAATCCAGTTGAGGACACACACTACTTGAAGATGTTGAAATAAAGTGTTATTGAAATTTTACATCAAAACATTGAATTAGTTTCTCTTTGCTCCTCTCTCCTGGTTTTAAAAATTTTAATCTTTAATCTTTCAAGATTGTGTTTCCTTTCACTTTCTTTCTAACATTTTTTTCTTTTAATCATACATAACCTGTAGTTTCCGTCTCACTTCCATCATTGTGCTCAGCATTAATCATAAACTGTTTTCAATATATTTTTTAAAATTCATATTGATAATTCTTCGTATGTTTTTTTTTTTTTTTTTTTTTTTTTTTTTTTTTTTTTTTTAAGAGATTCTACTCGTATTGACATCGTTGGGGCTCTATTAATTTATACTGAATTTCAATGCCATTCATTAAAGTTTATTTAAAAGAATATTTTCAATGTATCTTTATACTTAAAAAGCACTAACAATATTTCATTTCAGCTCATTGGCATCTTTAACATTAAGAAATTTCAATAACTACATTAATTTAACATTAACTCTTCAGCTTTTAATATAGTATATATCTTATTTTAAAAAATAAAGAATTGCTATTATAAACTGATTTATTAGGAGTTTAATTTGTTGCATTTACTTATGCACAAATGCTTTTGGGAAAGTAATTCATCATTTTTCCCTCCAGCCATGGGTTAAGTAGGACAGATTGGTTTCTGTAGTCTTGATTGGTAACCAGTCTACCACAGAAAGTAATGGCAACCTACTGTGGAAAAATCTTCTGCTCAGTTGGTCATATCTTTTTCGATATACGATCGCCTAAGCGTGTATCACATATGGCACTTAACTGACCGATCCTTATCTTAATTGTTATGGTCACAACATTTTGCCTGTCTGTACTCTGACTTTCTTTTTGATAATGTTTGCATAATTTTGAATTGAAACCATGATTCAATAAGCTAGGGCAATTCTGCTGTCAACATTTGAGGATAGTCTTGTGTTAGTTAATTTATCATTGTCAGGCTATTTCTGCTTGGTCCTCTAAACCAGAGTATATAGATTTCACTACCTGACACTGGGACTGAAATTACAACCACAGGATAAACTTACACTTAACCAATGCACCAAGTAGTGAATTCTATATAATCAGTTTCATTGGAAGAAAAAGTGATGTCACAAGAACAAATTAATTTGTATGAGATATTCCCTAACACAGCAGTTCCCCAACCACTCGTCCACAGACCAGTACCAGGCTGCAGACCGTTTGGTACAAGGCCACACAGAAGTAATAAAAACTTTTTTCTATTTTATTGACTATTGCAGTTTTGTTTGTTATGCACATAATCGTCACCAACCGCCATGGTCTGTGGAAAAATTGTCCAACATAATACTGGTCCATGGAGCAGAAATGTTGGGGATCACTGACTTAGCAAAGTGAGAAGTGTAACAGCATGGATTAAACAAAGTTATTTTAAAATTTCAAGGTTACAAAATACAACAATCACTTAAAGAATGTTAGAGAATATAAGGGCCAAAACCTAACTATAACAACCAAAATGAGAAAGTGAGTGTTCAAGTGAATCAATGTTGAATAATGTACATAGCTTATTTGCATAAAGAGACACAACCCTTCACTCAGTTTTTGATCTAGTCTGTTGCCTTGGATCTTACACAATTACCCTTAGAAAAAAAAAGCATGCATCCACCTCTTTTCCCCCAGCTATGAATTAAATAGTAGGGTTGACTGGGCTGCCTAGCACTAGGCAACAGTCAGTTATGGAAATAGACTACTTTGAATTCAAACTTGTGAACAAAGCAATAAGAAACCTCTTCCCTATCTTTCTCAAAATGTCATGGCAATAAAGAAAAGCAACCATGATCACCTCTGAGAAATGACATTTAAAAAAAAGAAAAAAAGGAAAGCCATATCTATCCTAGTTGTGAATTTCAAAATCAAATAAACTTACGTTTTTTAAAAAAAAATGTGATCCATTCCTTTTATTACCATTTAAAATTACTACATAATTGAAGGTTATATAAAGTAAACCCTTTCAGAACATTTATACTGTTCAAAGTTGTCATTGAATAGTAAAATTTTGTATTAGGAAGCAATTAATAACCTGACATCAGGTAGCATAGGAGATAAATTTTCAGTGTTATCTACTGGTCTTATTAAAAAGATAATATGACTGACTTGGACAATTGTGCTTAACTCTGGTGTATTTATAGAAATTATAGTTCAATGAATAATGAATATTTTAGTAACCCTAGCAGGGAATGTTAAGAAGATTATCTGTCGGAAAATATTTATTTTTCTATTTTTAACTAGTTGTTTTGTTGTGAGCTCTGTAGTCACATATTACGAGAATTTATAATACTTAAAGAGTCAGGAATAAATTTATTTACAATTAGCATAAACAAAATAAGTAACCAGTTTCACTGATTACAAACAAAAAACAAAAACTAATAGCCTTCATGTAAAGATTTAAAACTTTTCTATTGTAATCTCTTCAGATTTTAAACTATTGTTCTCCTTTTTTTTTTTTTTTTTTTTTTCAATTAATGACCTCCATTCCCCCCCCCCCCCCCGGTCTTCCCTGATCAAATTAAATTTTGAATATTATACTGAATTCATCATTCAAAGCAAAATAATACTTAGGTATTAGTGCAAAAATAATTTTAATATCATTTCTATTATAAATGTCAATTATTAAAATGCTAAATAAAAAATTATTTGAAAGCTTATCTCAATGTTTTCAATGTGATGGTTGGCTTTCATGCTGACTGGCGGAGACACTTACTCCAGGTTCCATGCTGCTTAGAAATAATCATAGATCTCTGTTTTGTAATTTGCAGGCAGTTTCTTTGCTTAGTAAGAAGCTGTGTAACAGGGTTGAAACCACATTCAGCTGTATAGGAAGTTGGAAAAGCAATGAAGAAAAGATTGATAACTTCCCACAGCTTTAGAGACCTTTCCGAAATTTTCTTTTGTAACCAGTATTAACCCTTTGTTGCATATAGGTTACAATTGTAACCAATATGCAACAAAGGGTTAAATAATTTTTTAAAATTTGCTTGTAAGTATGTTCACCCCCCCCCACCCACTATTAAATAAAAACTTTCAATATGATAGTCATTTATCAAAAAATCGGAATGCAAACATATTTTAAAGGAATAAAATCAGTCAGTTAAGTGTCATATGTGATGCACATTTAGTCAATTATGTCTGTCTAGGCAGAAAGTTTTTCTGCAGTAGGTTTCCGTTTCATCATACAATAGACTAGTTGCCAACCAAGGCTATAGAACTCAGGTTGCCCTGCTATTCAACTCATAGGTTGTGAGGAGGGAACAAATGGATTCGTACATTTCCCAAAGTGTGAATCCGATTTAACATTCTGAGCTGATATCTATTTCACCATAATGCACATCAACAAGGGAATAAAATATAAATAAAAAGACAAATATAAAATTTTAAAGAAAATAATATTTTGAAAATATATATAAATAATCAATTTAAACATCAACAAAGTCATCAAGCTGGAGTCCTCAGTTCTTGATGAGAAAAGCTCTGAGTAATATTAGTAAAAATAATTTTGCTCTCTAGAATCTATCTTACATATCTGTAAGTCTATCATTCATCCATGCTTAAAATATTGCTGCCATATGTGGTTCAGTGCCCCTGCTATTTACCTTGAGCTCTTTGATAAACTCCAAAGAATCAGCAATATTATAGATCCTGATCTGGGAGCTCAGCTTCAGTCACTTTCCCATCACCATAAGGTTGCCTCTCAGTCTTTTTTTCTATAAATACTTTCATGGTAATTCTTTGCTATGATGCCTAAACTTTATGAATTTAAGTGCAGTACTAGACTAGCATCGATATTTCATCAATTTACAGTCAAGCTGGTGAGATATAGCTGTCAATTCTATGCTAACATTTTCTTTTCTTGTACTTCTTGCTTGTGGAACTCCCTTTTGCCTCCATGATTTCCAACCAGCTTTAATCTGTAAACATTTCAGTTGAAATATTGGTGGCAACCCTTTTTTCACTTGAAATTTTGCTTTGACTTTTGAAAACCAACCCAACTCATCTGACAGAACATTTTATTCAGTTCTTCCTTTAAATTTTCATTGTTTTTTGTTTTTTTTTAAACTGATCACCTTTCCACTTATATAATAAACATATATAGGTAAATCCCATTACTCAAATAATTCCATCCACTCAGTACCAAATAAGTTTGTAGTTTTTTTTTAACACTTAAGCCTTAGCTTTTACACACTTACTATGAAATGAAACATTGCATCTCATTTCTCCCCCCCAACACTCCACATGCAATTTTTGAAGTTTTTTTTAAATATAGGTTTTCTAATTGCTTTCCATGTGGTTTCATTAATTATTGTAATTGCACTAGCAATGTCTAAGTGCATTTTTACATTCATATTATTAATTTTCACAAACACAAATTTTTTATGATTTTCTAATTAGATTAAAAAAAAATGTAGATAGATATACATTTTTCTTAATAATTGCTATCTTTATATTAGAATATATTATCTGTGCATATCTAAAGTTAATGTAAGTGTTGGTAGTATATTAAAGATTTAGCAAGCATTCATATACTTTGTGTGTGTATATATATATATATATATATATATATATATATATAGAGAGAGAGAGAGAGAGGATGGTTTGAAGATGGTATTTTTATCATAGACATATATAAATAACATACACACGAACACATGTTTGTGCATATGGATGATCTGTGTAGATGTTTGAGTATATTGATATACAGTCGAATAACTCAATATATGCTTAATCTCTGTCTTGTTTGGTAACCAAATTGTTCGTTATATGAGCAACTGAAGTGTGTATAAAGAATGCCCGTCATAATTGTTATCACAAAATTGTTTGAAACTCTCCACCAATAGGATCATAACTTACCAGTTTTCCATAAGTAGAGAACATTTCTTATCTACTCACCTTTCCTTCTTGCAAAAATCAGTTTGCGCATCTTGTCCTTCTTCACTCTGTTCCTCCCAATGATGATCTTCCTTCCAAAAGTTCTAGTAGTTGCACATTTGACTGAAATTACTTTAAATAATTTATTACCTCAACTGTTAGTAATTCCGTTTTCTTTTTCTGTTTTTTATTTTTTCACCAATATCCTCAGCAGCTATAAAGGAATTAGTCACTCTTTTTAACTATATTGCTTTTTCCAATAGTTTTCAGGACAGTCAAAATTGTTGGTGCAGAATTCAGTGTAAATCCCAACCCAGTAAAACAGTTTTTTAAATCATATCACCCCAAGCAAGGCGGTAATGCCACTGAAGCGCAGGGGGCTACGTAAGAATGAAAAGATTGGAAAAGAGAAAGCCAGAAACCACATCCTAAACAGGGAACAAGGGATGAGCCTCTACACCTGTTCAATAGACGTGGGTGGAGTGTACATTCTGTGCTGGTATTTTCAGTTTCTCAGCTTCATATGATTGTAGATAAGTTGACTTCACATCAACAGTTGTCAAAACCTACATTATTTTTCTCTATTCTTAGGTCTCTTTGCATGTATCTGTGGTATCTTTATTTTATTGACACTATATGTAGCTATTCAGTTTTTGAAAATTCAGTATTAGCCAAGCAGAAGCAACATTCCACCTACCTTTTCTCTCCTGAATCTATCTGAGATCTCAACATTTCTTCAACATAGAAAGCTATCTTTTCCAGGACTGTTGATTGTCCATAGTTTGCCATCAAATTCTGCACATAAATCTTTTTCTTCAACCTTACACGACACATCCTCCGCCCATCTTTAGAATTTGTGCTTTTAGTTTCCCTTTCTTAATATCAAGAGATACCAGTATGTAAAGGTAAATGGTAGGTGGCACCATAATACCTTCATGTCATAGAAATGCCCAGACCTATATCAGTTGTACTCAGATCTGGTAAGTCATTATTAAACACTGGCTAGATTTCTTACAGAAGTCCAAACAAGGACATTGTTTTATAAAAACAAAACATTCATTCTTCACCTACAAATATCCGGGAGCTGTGAACAGCTATTGCAATGATATGGCTTGATATCTCTCTCCATTTTGTGGAATCTTTACTAAAATTGGCTCCACTTTGCTAGACTAGAATGTGACCTACATAATGCTAGGTACCTTTTTCACAGCACATTCTGCTCCTCCAGGTTGACTAAAATGTCTTTCCTACTCACAGATGGTCAAACCAAGACTGTTGATATGCATCATGAACTCTACAATACTAGTGTCTCTATACTCAATGATTGACTGCTTTAATGCTGCTCATCCCAGTCCAGCTCTTTACTAGTTTTTTAGTAATCAATATAATCATGCAGCCTCTATCAACAAAAGTTCTTGCTCTCTTTCCTCCTACCAGAACTTCAATTGTCAGCGATGAAAGTAGAAGTGTCTTTATTTGGCTGAAGTGGTAGTTACTGGCACAGTCTCCCTGGCTACAATAGCAAATGATGTAATCTGCTTAATTACAGGAATTTTTGTTCTTCATCTTTTGAGTATAATTTCTTCAAAAACATGGAGTCTAATTGTTTAAATATGATCGAAAAAGAACTAAATTTCAGATCATTCATGCAATTGCATAATTTCTTTGGATTTAAAATGTTCAGCCTGATATACTAAGTCTGCATTTTGAAATATTCACTCATTGACCAATTATAGGAAATTAATTAACATAAAAGCATCTATTCTTTAATGTCTTTTATTTCCATTGTGTAGGTTAAATTTTTAATCTGTTGTATTAAGAACAACACAAATCTACTTGGTATAGGTACCTCCACTAATTCACTGCGAGGACAACATAGCATGATGTAAAAAGGCCTCAAACTTAATAAAAAGTTTTATCATTAAAATGTTTATCATTAGGAGGAAAGACCAAAGTATTTTAATTATTTAAAGAAAACAATTTTAATCCTTTCTGACATGTTTAAAATTTTGGTTAGTTTTTTTTTTTTTTTCATCAATGAATGAAAAAGAACACTATTTTAGCGTTGTTTGAAAAGCACATTAATTTGGAAATTCTTGCAAAAATCAAATAATTGTCTGATGAATCTTTCACAACTTATTAAAAAAATGAAATAAATTATTTTTAAAACTATTATTTTTGTAAAATTTTGATAAAAAAAAAAACAAACTTTTTTTTACATCCGTAACGCCACCTCCAATTAATTTCATGAAATTTTTAGAAATTCAGTATTGCCCACAAACTTTGTTTTATTAGTTAAATGCAGGACTCCTTAGAAAATGTAAATCATCTGGTTTGTTTTTGTTTTTTAACAGAATGTAGCTGTCTTTATAGAAATCTTCTCCAAATAGTAAAATAAAAAAAAATTTTCAACAACAAATGAATTTTTACAAGAATTGTTTTCAGAATTTCTTTGTTAATTATGGTGATTTATAAAGTTTCAAACATTTTAAATTTCTTTCAGTCACTGCCTGTATTCGGTTATTAAGTAAAGACTATATTTACTAATCAAAAATTGGAAAGCTTAATACAAATCATTTTGCACTAAGATTTTTAAAATAGTTTTAAATTTTTTTACATAGAATAGTCAACTTAAACTATAGGATCTCATAGTGGCATATCATTAAAAGGCTTCATGTTTCAAGGGTTGTTCTTCTTACAAAATATTCATTTAGATTTCATAAATTTGTCAATTCTGATCAACCATACTTAACTTTCACTTCACACATCAGAAACATACGACCACTGTGATTTTTAAGAAATACTTGTATTCTAATATTTGTTTCAAATCAAAATAATTTAACTTGAAATTTGCTAATTTTCCAAAAATAGAATGTCACAGATGTGTATTTTATTTTTGCAAGATTTTTAAAACAAAATTAACTTTTGTTTACAAACTTGTCAGTGTCAAAAATGGATGAAAAAATAACTTTTGAAAACTCTAAAAATTTGAGACTCCAATCAGTGTAATTTCTATTTGAAATACATCAGAGTATTTTGCTTATTAAAAATATTAAATTCAATCATCTAACTTTCAAAGTTAAAATGAAGGCTTCAAGAAAGTTTTTTTTTTTATTACTAAAAATTCACTTTAAAACTTAGCTATCAAAAATGAGTGGAGGTAGCTAAATTAGCATATGAGCAATTATTATTCTAAAATGTTTAATCATGTCTTGGTCTTTGAGTACAAGAAGGTAAATTTGATTCATTTTCTTTATTTCTTCATCTCTTGAGCTTGTCAAATCACACTGAAAATATTGGTTCTCATTTGTTCATTGAAGTTTAGCAATGTCAAACCTGATCAGTATTTATATAGAAGAACCGTTTGGAACACTGGATAAGTATTGCCTACAATCTGAAATAAGTTTTAGCTTTGAAAGTCATTAAAAAAAACAAATCATTTCGGAATGTTTCTGAATGGCTTACATAGAAGAGTCAGCTGTATACGTATGTTATCTGGCCATTGTGAAAATTGTTTACTGAAGTTACAGGATTATGATAAGTTTTAACCTTCTAAATACATAAAACTAATTTTTATGGTCTAAGATACTTGTGTATTACTCATTGTTGCCAGGATTAAAATATTTTTGTTCTTACTTTAGCAAAAAGAAATTAATTTTATATACAGTATTCTTTTTGAGGAATTTAATTTGAGACCACCAAACTACTGGATTTCATATACTCATATCTGTTAGGTTTCTTTTTATTGCTATTCAAACACTGACATTTTAGAGAATCTTTTCTTCTCTTGCTCAAATTGAGGGCCCTACTCCTATTGGAGGAACCTCTCACTAGTTGATTTTCATCCATACTGGGTCATGTGGGTCTGAGGTAATGGATCAGATTGCCGTACCATCTTGCCTTTGGACCACATCTCAGTTTTCTACTGCCTTGATGTTGACTCTTTTTACTCTAATGGTCTACCTGTTGTCTCTGAGATGAAAGACATGGCCAGCTGTCTATTTTATGTTTGTCTTCTTAATGATCTCAGTTATATCCTTTACACCAGAAAAAAAAGAAATCAAAGTTAATCTAAAAAAAAATATAAGATATAACCAGAATAATAATTCAAAGAATTTAAAAGAAAAACAATTACATGTATATTAAAATTCAATACACCCAAACCACCAAATAAAATAAAAATAATAGTTTATATCATCTCAAAAGTGGAAACTTATATTGCCAGACCTTTACAATGTCATAGCTGCCAAAGATTTGGCCATCATAAAGACGGATGTACTAGAATTCCGTTGTGTCCAAGATGTAGTAGTGCAGATCATCAAAAAACTGAGTACAAATGTACTATAAAATACATGAATTGTAATGAGAACCACCCTGCATGCTCACATCTTGGCAAAAAGAAAAAAAATAATTGAGATCAAATATACTAGAAATATAACTTCTTTTGAAGCCAGAAAAATTGCTAAAAACTCTAGACAAAATATTACAATAAGTTATGTGAACTGACAAGTAACAGCATTAATCCAAGAGCTAAAGAAATTGAAATAATGAAAACTGATATCAACAGGGGAAAAAAGTAATGATTTACACCACATCTCATATAAAAACTGATATACCCAATCAAAATATAGAAAATTTTAACTGCTTAAACTTAGAAATTAAAAGATCTAAAGAATCATCTTGTCACATATCTCAATCTAGATTCCTCACCGATAACCCAAAGAGGAAGATCTTCAGCAAAAAGAAGCAAATGCAAAAACACACAACCCAGTCAAAAAGAAGACCTTGCAAGTAAAAAAAATAATCTAAAAACAGTAAAAATGGTAACTTAGAACAACCCAACAAAAACAGAAAACCTCAACATAACAATCATGGCTAATAAAATTATTCAATGGAGTACAAGAGGGTAAAAGCAAATTGAAATGAATTGCTTTTGCTTATTGCAGACTTATTTCCTATAATCATCTGCCTTCAGAAAACTTTGTAAAGAACAATAAAAATATAGCAATTAAAAACTGTACAGCATATAATTTTATTAGTAATAGTGAAAACATAGCATCAAGTGATGCTTCTATATGATTAAAAAAAAATATTTTCTAGATCTACTTGACAGTAACCATAAGAGCCTCACTACATAAAACCATCCCCATATGTTTGGTTAACATTCCTCCTAATGATTCTATAAATGAAACTGAATTAGGTAAACTACTAAAGCAGCTCCCAAAGTCATTTATTTTTATAGATTTTAATAGTCATAACATCATATGGGGTTGCAAAAATACTGACCGGAAGGGAAGATTATGTAAGATTTTTTTTCAATAGAAACACTATATGTTTATACAATGACAAATCATATACATATCTCCACCCATCTAGTGGTACATATACAGCAACAGATCTTACCTTAAGTGATCCTGCAACATACCTGAACTATAGCTGGTAAGTACATTAAGATACATGTGGTAGTGATCACTTTCCAGTTGTGTTGGAAAACTCTGGATCTTTGCCAGATGAAAGAATACCATATTAGAAACTTAGATGGCTGAAAGGAATATAAAAACCCATTTGCCCTAAAACTTACACCAGAAATCAATGTAGACAATGCAGAGCACATCTTTTATTTTACAAAAACACTTTTTAGTATTGCAGAATATATTAAAATCTAAACCTGTAAAACATGACAGACCTTGGTGTAAAAATAAAAAAAAAATTTAAAAAAAAGTGATCAGATTGTCATGTGGCTCTACATCTAACTCAAGAAAATTTGAATATTTACAAAATAAAGCGCACACAGAATAATTACAAAATCCAAGTGATTCTCATGGAAGAACTTTGTATCCAATAATTCTAACACCAAAACCAAAACTGTATGGAATATGATAAAATCGCTGGGAAAACTGAAAGCACTCCATTGAAATATTTATGTCAAAGCAACTAGCAAAAAGAATATTGCAAATTTATTAGCACAAACCTCTCTCAAAACTCTCCCTCAAATAATACTAGTAAACTATTTCAAAATATCAAAATAAATGAAGAGAAGAAAAAAATTAAATTTCTATTCTAACAATAAAGAAAATTACAACCAGGATCTTACTTCACCAGAATTATTAGGTTCTATAAAAATATAACTCAGCAGTTGACCCAGAAGAAATTCACTATGGATTTCTAAAACACCTATCAAATATTTCTTTGAATTGCCAACTCAAAATTTTTGATAATATATTGGTCAGTCGTAAGATTTCCAGTTTCTAGAAACAAGCTAATATAATATCAATCCCAAAACCTGGAAAGGACTTAAGAAATCCCTCAAACTATCATTCAATTGCACTTATGCAAAACGGTTAAGAATTGTTAATAACAGGCTTACTTGATTTCTTGAAGTTAATAAAATTACTAATTTCTAGTCTGACTTCAGAAAGAGCAAAAGCATAGTCAATTACCTGGTTTGCTGTGAGTCTTTTTATCACGAATTCTTTCATTAAAAAGGACCATTTTAGCAAATTTTATGTGACCCTATCTGTAAACACCTTTATAACACCTTAAAGAACTTTTCAAAAATGTTAATGAAAAAAACATTTTGACCTACTTAAAGAAAGTAAATTATACACAAAAATTTAATTCAGACAACTTCAGCTATTGATTATACAACCAGTCTTCAATTATATTTCACAAATTTTAAAACTTAACACTTACTAAAATATTACTGAATAAAACTCCCATTTTCAGCATTAAATGACCAAAGATGGTTGATAGGCTGGTAAAACAAACCAACCTATCTCGCTTCCATAAGTAATCACTGGCAGAACATTCATTAAGCAACTTTCTTTAGCTAATTTAAGACTTCTCATGATGCTATAAACTTTTTCAAAGGCTGCCCAAACAAGTACAATCTTAAATTTGAATTCGGGAGGTAGTTGCACAATATCTTTTAATTTTCTTTCCAAGGGACGCATAACTGTCTACTTTCTTAATGATCTTTCTATCTATAATAACTTGTGATGGTTTAGCATTATAGTTAAACATTACCTTAGTTGTCCCAAACTGCATATTAAGCACCCTAGACATTTTAATCCTTAAAATTGGTGATACATCATTTAAGTCTGTTTCATCCTCTTCTCATTTCCTCTAAGTATATTTAGATCCATCATGCTCACAATAATAAAACTAATGAAAATCTTTGCAAGCTCTGCAATGAGGATGTGTGTAAATTCTGTCTGTTAATATTCCTTACTTTCAAAAAATGTTTTAGTTCAATATATAAGAATGTTTGTTTTAAAGATGTAAGTCAACAGTAAATTAATATCAACCATACTTATATATTTTCCCATCTGCATCAAATTGTGATTAACTAATTAAAGTTTTCTTCTCTGCTTCAGCTTCCTTATAGTCTAAGTAATTAATAAGCTGTATTATTGCCAAACATGGCTTTCTAGTGTTTAAAATTAACATAATCCCATTGATGATAGAACATCCCTTTAGGATTTTTGGAATGATACTAGGCTGATACAATTTTTAAAAAAATTAAAATTCTATTATATTTAATCTGAAAGTAACTAATTCTTTTTTTTTTTAAGAATTTATTTTTCACTAATGGTGACAGGTTTTTCATAAATAGAACATATATACACTCAAACAGAAAATTAATAAAAATTAAGTGCTTTTTTTTTTTTTTTTTTTTTTTTCAAAGTGTTGAATGAACCTAAATGAAGGTTGAAGGACTTCAATTTTGTACTATGAATTGCTAAATGTAAAGTATTGGGATCAAACTGAAAAGAATCATTTTGTTTGAATTAAAAAAAAAAGCAAGAAAACTGTTTTTATCTATCAATTTTTCATTAAAAAAAACTTAAAGGAATCATTAATAAACGACAATTATGTGCTATGTTTTCCATCTTATAAACTAAACTGAAAATACATGAATTTAAAGAATATTACATTTTAATCACAACATGAGACAGGTAAATTAAAACTTCTTTTTATAAAGGCTTTAAAAACCTTAGATAGTTACTTGGAATGTGTTAATATTCTTTATATCAAATGAATGCATAGAGCACAATTCTTAAAATCTGGTAAAAGTTACTCGAAGCATGAAAATAAATAACAGTAACAGGAGAGATAGGTTTATTTTCTCATCTGTGTTTCCCCCCATTATGCTTCATTCACAAAGGATTTCCCATGAAGGTGATTGTCCAGTCAATGAAAGAGTTGATAATTTGTTGGTACAAGGTCTGGGGAATAAAGTGGATGGAACAGTGTCTCCCAAACAAGTCACTGTATGGTATCCCTGGACATCCACACCACATGATACCTGGCAACAATACACTCTTGCAATTAACCAATGCTGGTTACTGTGGCTTCAGTGCCTCTTGCACATGTTCACACTGCTATAAGCTACAGCTCTGCAGTGATGGTTTGGCCTGTTGGTAGCAGCTCATAGTGTATCACTTGTTGACTTGGTTAAGTGCCATATGTAATACACATTTAGGCAATCATGTCGAAGAGACATGACTGACTAGGCAGAAGATTTTCCCGCAGTAGTTTTCCATTGTTGACTAGTCCACCAGATACAGAGCATAATCTTGCATGAGGCACAGAGTCCAGTGATGATAACCAATATCTGGTATGCCTGGAAGTGTTAGCACTGGTAAACATTTGATCAAATATGGGTATGTGATAGTATCAAGAAAGAAATGAGAAACTGCATTGGTCAAGAGAAATGTTTGCTTCCAATATAGGTTTTGGATGATTCTAATATCATTTACATTATTTGTATTGTTCAGGCTCATGATGTTAAATAGTGTAAATAATTCTAATTTCCTTCCCAAATATGTCAAGGTTTCTTAAGTTTCTTGTCATACTTTTACTAATTGTTAAATCCAAAGTATGGCTCTAAACTTTTGGCCCATATTGTGTCTGTGTGATATGCATTATCAGCCATAAATAAGTCAGTCAGTTAAGTGCCATACATGATAACGCTTGGGCGATCATGTCTGTTCTATTTATCAGAATGCTTCTAGCTATTCTATTGGCTATTAACAATGATAGTTTTTTTATGTCATTTTTAACTTAATATGTATGTTTTATATACATATATTTATATATTTATTATAAATTATGTTTTAGAACATGTATATAATTTCTTCTATATATGTCCTCTTCTCTACAATCATGATTGTAGAGAAGAGGACATATAAAGAAGAAATTATGTACATGTTCTAAAACATATAATAAATGTTCACAGCTCTATACATTATATATCGAGCACTGTTTTAAATTAATGTTTTGGAAGGAAAAATTTTTTTTTTTCTTTCATTCTATATTCACTCGGGGATATATATATATATATATATAATTTTGAAAAGATTTTTGATTAATTACAATGAGTAATACATATGTCACCGCATCATGATGTTGTTATTGCAGCTCGTCAGACCCAAGTGGTACAACAGTTGATAATCAAAATATCCCTCCCCAAATTTTTTTTACACAGACACTTACATGTCCATATTTAGAATAGATATTTGAGACGGTTATTTATGGAAAAAAATTGTACCATTTGGGTCTGACGAGCGGCAATAATATCATGATGTGGTGAAATATGTATTACCCATTGTAATAAATCAAAAATCTTTTCTAAATTATATTACTCTGTTAAATTAAATAAATGAATTTAACATTGAGTTCATCTCTATCAGAATTTACCTGGATAGTATACCAAGTGTGCTATGTTTTTATATATATATATATATATATATATAACGGTCATGTCACGTTGGATACACCGGTTCCCGCTCGATCACCGAAGTTAAGCAACGTTGAGCCTGGTCAGTACTTAGGTGGGTGACCACTTGGGAATACCAGGTGCTGTTAGCATTCACGGATGTGCGTTGGGGTGCGGTGGATGTCGGCTTGGAGGGGGAAATCGGTGAGCCGAGTTCCAATTTCAGTCGAGCACGCTGCATTCACTTGCGCACTAGTACCCTTGGGAAAGGTATTAATCCGTTCGTTCCCTCCAATTATGGGTTAAATAATTGAGGTCTGATGTTCGTGCGATTTGTGGCAGTCATCTGCACCAATTGTTCGTTATCAGCAGTTCCAAGAAGTGTGGATGGTACTACACAATGCCTTCACCACTATAAACAAATCTCTGTGTGGTTGTCTTGCTGGAAAAGGTTGGACCCTCATACGTTGAACGCGACGGAGAATCCATCATACATACATATACACACACACACACATCAATATATAAATATTGATCAGGTGTGAATAGAACAGTTTTTAATGCTGTATCAGTCAGTCAGTCAGTTAAGTACCATACATGATACTCGCTTGGGCAATCATGTCTTGACTGACTGGGCAAAAGATTATCCTTGCCATTACTTTTTGCAGTAGACTGGTTGCCAGCCATGGCTATATTACCCAATCTGTCCTGTTATTTAACCCATAAGGGAAGGGATGGATTAATACTTTTCCCAAGGGTATTTGTATGTAAGTGAATGTAAAGAATTCAACTGGAATTCAAACTCGGCTCCACGATTTTTCGTTCTGAGCCGATATCCAGTGCACCACAATACATATAAATAAGTACATATCTATAACCTTTTTATAAAATTTTCTTCTACACTGAACAAGCCAGGATTTTATTCTTTTTAACAGAATATTATATAATAAAAATTGATATTATTAGGTATTATTATTACAAAACTTAAAAGTATTGGCATGCATACTGCAAGCAAAAATATGTATATGTAGCTGTTTAAAAATTAGTATTTGGTATTGTTGCCTTTATTTCTTTGTTTTTTATGACAACTTGTAGTGATGACCTTCAACTCGCTACATTTGTATAAAAAAATTTAATGTATTTTCCACTTCAACATTATATAATCTTTCAATTCTCTCTTGTCAGATGGCTGTTTTTCTACTTTTCTTTAAGTATGTTCTGCAATATTCAATTAGATTTTAATTTAGTGATATGCTTGACCAATCAAGTACACTTAATCTTTACTTTAGAAACAGTTGTTGTCTTAGCGGAATATTTAGGTTCATTATCATATTGGAATATAGCTTTTCTTTCCAAATGTTTGAAGGCAATACTTGTATGATTCTATAAGGCACAACAGCACAAATAGGTTGATTTTTTATTTATTTTTTTAGCTTCCTATTGTTCTGAGACAGTGTGATTATTCCCCTGGGTAAACTTTAAACAAGCCACTTTGTATCTCGAATTCAGTAGCAATCTTATGATCACATCACATTGAAACCACAGTTCCTGTAGGATCCCCAAAGTTGATCAACTTTTAGTTTCTGGTTGCTAATACAATCTTATATGAAACTATCAATGTTCTTTCATCATCTCATTACCAGTCATCTTGTTTCTATTCTGCTTCTCATGAATCCAAAAAGTGAATGTGTTGTGTAATTGTTTTTGTGGGTTATTAACTTCATTCTTTAAAGAGTGAAGAAAATTTACTCAGAAATAAGTGACCACTTCTATATTATTCATGCAGCTTCCTGTATAGAAACACTCAAAAAGAAATATTCTATTAAACCTTTATTAAATTATTTAGAGCTGAGTCATGTGTATATAAAAATGTTCACTTATATTCTAGTATCTCTCAGTGTCAAAGTTTTGTTATCATCAGACCAAAGTGCTTATGTAAATCATTCTTCATGTGCTTTGTTCCTTCAGAACATAGGTGATCATGGACTTTCACTTTGCTTTGTCTCTTGTTGCTTTTAATATTTTTTCTCTTGGTTTCTTTTCCAAACCCCACTCTGCCATCCATTTGCTCAGGCCTATCAAGTATATCTCGCACTGCATTCCACTGTCTCTCTTTCCTTCCATCCGTCCTGTGAGTATTAAATTCTCTAGGCCATCCTTCCTCATTATGTGTCCCAGGAAACTCATCTGTCTCTTCCTAATGTTAAGTTTGAGTTTTCTCATCTTTTGCATCCTCTCCAATACCTTATCGTTGCTCACTTGCTCAGTCCATGGTATCCTCAGCATCCTTCTGTAAAACCACATTTCTGCTGCCTCAAACCTTCTTCAACCTTGATGGGATTGTCCAACATTTACTTCCATACAGGACAGATATCACATTGCAATCCAGCACTTTGTTTCTAATGAGATTTTCCTGACTCTCAGTACTCTGGTTAGCTTTTGAAATGTGTCCTTGACCATGCCAATGCATCTTTGGATCTCAATGTGACACTTTCTATCCTCTATCACAACACTTTCCAGGTATATCATTAGTGATAACATCTATTTGAGTTGGAAATATCTCATAGGTAGGTAGGTAGAACTCTTTAGCAATTGACATATGGTGTCTAAAGAAAAATACTTGTCCTCCAACAGATGAGAGAAGAGTACAAACAAAAACAAACATGTTTTTAATATAACAATCAAATGGACCGTTGACATATTACCATGATGGCACACTGACAGCTCTGGACCAATGTAACCATCATGATAAATTTATTATTCGGTCTAGTTATCTTGGACGCTCTTGCATCTATCGCATCAACTATTATGATCCTACATAAAGGTTAGGTCATTATGGTGTGGTATTCTGGGATATAGCATAGCTAATCAGTGTATGTGGTTATTGGATGACCAGCCAGTCTTGTGGCATGGCTAGGTATCCAGAGCAGTAGCAAAATTTTTGTTTTGTTCGACAACAGTGTTCTTCAAAGTATATTGTTTGTATAAGATTGTAGAAATATAAAGAACTAGCCCATACAGCTGTGATTCAGTTGGATGTTGTAATCTGTTGCAGGTAAAAATGGTCATTAATAATAATAAAACTTGATTTGGAGTTTTAAGTTTGTTATACCCTAGTCTACTTAATCTAAATAGCTGCTAATAGAAATCAAGTGTTGATATTGGTATGTAGTCATAAGGGGTCATTGACCCAAAACAAGATTTAATGATTAAAAAATGAACAGTAGATATACCATATGTAATTTCTTCCTCTCTATTATAGAAAGAATAGAATAGCGCATCAGACATGTCTTAGTGACTTATTAGTAAATTGTTAATGAAATCAACTTATCTAAAATGATTGCTGTAACAGCTATAATTTTCCCCATATAATAAAGATGTATGTTGCAATCTTTCATTTTTTTCATTAAGAGAAGTAAAATTTTATTTTTCCAAATTGAGAACATAGCTCTAGTTGAAACTTTGCAAATTCAAATAAGGATAGAGCCAGTGATGTCTTTCTTATATTTACAATAATTGTTCTTGAATTATTGATTTTCATTTTCAGTTAGCTCACTCTTTGAACTCCATTGGTAACTATTTATTTGTTAATAGTGATTTATCTAAAGAAATTTGTAAGTTTTATTTAAATGCTCTTTCTCAATGTAGATCTTTGTCTTGAATATGACAATAAACTGCAATCATCAACAAGGCCTCTGATTGGGAGAGTGGAGATTTTGGGAAGGCTGGAACCACCTCTTAATTGTTGTTGTTCCCAGGGTCACCCTGACTCAAGTGGTAGCACCTGTTAGGGCAAATAGTTAACCCCCCAAACTCGGGTCAAACACTATGATAGTATAAAAATACATTTTTATAGTGAAAATACCAGCAATGCATTTTCATAATAGGAAAAAAAATAGCAGTAATTTTTGTAAAGAAAATTACTAATGCTCCCAAGAAAATTAAATTTCAACATTAAATGACCCATAAAGAGTTGATGCACTAAACAATGTAGAACTTTAAAATAAGTAGTAAAATATCCACCTCCCACACACTTAAGTTGCATACTTTATTTTAACTACCCACCTCCTTTTAAATTTTACTGATTCCATTTCACTAACTGTAAAGGGTAATATTTTTTTTTAATCCAATCTCATTGTGTTGGATTTAAGCTTATACTATCAGGGTCTTTTCCATTGGCCAAGAAGTCCAGTTCAAGGAGCTCTCAAGCCCTCCTGCTGTATCCACTCTGTCTTGCTTAATAGTGTTGGCATAGCCATTGAAAAGAATGTTAAAAAATGTACAGATGCCATAGAATAGATAATGGACAAGTCATATTTCTTCTAATTTTATTCAGTACATTTTTATACAGGGTGTCCACAAAGTCATTAAACAATGAGAAAAATTTATTAAAATTACAACAGAAATTAGATACTGTTGAAATGTTGATATTATGTAAATAGTGAAGTTTATATATAACTAGTTGATAAATTTCCATATGGTCTACATTTGTTGCACAAAAGATATCTAAGCAATATTTAATTTTTTTTAATTCTGGTAATTTAATTGTGGTCTGAAATCTAAAAACATAGCATTAAAACTATTAATAACATTAATATGCAACAAAAATTTAGTTGCCACTTCTGAGATTATTGTAATGATTTTTTTAAATTGTTTAAAGCGTGTATACTTATTGAGATAGATGAGTTTGGTTCTTTTCAACAAGTGAATCATTTCAGAAATACACAAATACAGTTATCTTCAGCTGACAATCTTGTGGAGCAAAAGTTCTTCCACATATTTTCTTAGATGAGCATGATTTTTGCTATGGAATACTAAAACTTTGGAGGAGTTATTTTTAAAAAAGATCTCTCAGACCATTAAGTCATTCAAAAATTTTGCAAATTCATCTTGTAAATACCAGACAAGAAGTAATTAATTAGAAAGGAGTTCTGAAAGAGTTAATAATTAAAGAAGGAATGTATAAAGGAAATTCTTTCTTTTAGAGCAGGAAAGAAAATTCATGAATTTCTAATAATAAAAAGGAGCTGAAAACATGAAAGACTTGTACTCGCTGAAATTCTCCCCCATAGGTTATGTATACCTGGTTTGTGAATAATTGGTTAAATAAGTGTTCCAAGTAATCCAATCTTCTGTTTTGTTTTTGTACAAATCAGTTTGGTCTCTGAGGGTTATTTCAATTTATGGGAGTAGTCTTGTTCTTCCCATAGAGGAACAGTATGTGTAAATTTAATTTGGCATTTTGATGTTTGTAACAATTCTTCTGGGTGGAATTGAAGTATCAACTCTACTCTTTTCAGAGATTAACTTTTATTTATATTAACTTAATTTCCAGAGTAGCATTTTAATTGTGTTACAACAGTGGTTAACATGTATGCACATCTATTTACGTATTTTGTATATTAACATTATGTCTGTTTTTAACTGTAGGGTTATTCTTGTCCAATAAACTCAGTAATTATGAATTTGTGAAAGTTCAACTGAAATCTTTTGGCATTTGAAATTTGATTTACAGATATCAGGTAGTTGAAAATTGGTGTTTTAGCCTCTGTATTATTTTGTTCTCTGTGCATTTATCATGTAAGACCACAAAATTAATGTTCATTTTAAGTTTGAGTTCATGAAGTAGAAAATTACGGTTTTTATGTTTTGCATATTTTTTTTTTATTCATTATGGAAATGAAAAG
Source organism: Ascarosepion bandense (assembly GCA_037127315.1). Lineage (NCBI taxonomy): Eukaryota > Metazoa > Mollusca > Cephalopoda > Sepiida > Sepiidae > Ascarosepion > Ascarosepion bandense. The sequence goes on from JBBBDQ010000408.1 coordinate 1,177,724, forward strand.
GACATTTATAGGCTTGAAAAGAGACAAAATGTCTAGGGTACATAATGAGGAAAGAGGGTGTTGAGAATTTGACACTCACAGGATATATTAAAAGAAAAAGGGTGGGAAAGTGAGTAACCAACCTCACTTGTGAATATGGATAGCAGGATGGGGAGTGGGAGGTATAGTGAAAAGGCAAACTTTAGGAAGTGCCATAATTTCCCCTGCTTTAAAGGGACATCGTGCATAGGTGATGAGGATTCAGAATTATAATGCTTGATAATGTAAGCTTTCAATCAATGTATGTATGTCTCAATCAACTCTAAAGCTAAGTTTTTAATTATAATTTAATTTAGGAAAATTGTTAGGTACTGAGATAAACAGAAGAAACTTTTTAATCACCTAGAAATTTAAAGATTTCTTCTTCTATGTACCTTGTTCTTTCAGGATGTAGGTGATCATGGCCTTCCATGTCTCTTTATCCCAGGTGGCTCTTATCACGCTTCCTCCTGTAATATGTCTCAGCCCCCGTTCTGTCATCCACCAGCTCAGGCCCTTCAAATATGTTATCTGCTGCTTTCCTCTCTCTCTTTTTCCCTCTATCTGGCCTGTTAGTATCAGGTTCACCAAGCCCTCCTTCCTCATTGCATGTCCCAGGAACTTCAGTTGTGTCTTCCTGATGCTCAATATTAATTTCCTTTTCATTTCCATTCTTTCCAACACCTCGTCATTGCTCACATGCTCGGTCCACGATATTTTTAATTTAGTCACAGATTCTGGGGAAAATCAATTTGTTCACCCTGTGCTAATATCTATAGACAAGGCATGAATTTATCATTTCTGTCCTATTAGCTATGGGCAAAATAGCAGGATAAATCAGGCTTGCTAGGTTTGAATAGTAACCAGCTTAGGATATCTCTAAAATCAGAATTTGAAATTAGCCCCTTCAGACAGATTTGGATTTCTTTCAAAAGTCTTTAATGCAAAAAGAAAAAATGCCAAACATTATCAGTTCTTGGAATATATGGTTGATTGGGTTCTGCTTTGTCAATGGATGTAGCAACTTAGAAGTGGATTAAATAAATTGATCAATTTTTTTTTTTTTTTTTTTTTTATCCCTAAGATCCACCCTATACAAGGTTCATAGGCCACTCAAGATCAATGGTTATGTTAAGGATTAGTTTATATGGACAGTAGGGGAAGATAAGTTAACTCTTGACTTGAACAGGTTGCTATTTTAGTGATCTGGGGAAACATCCTCTTGGAAGCCTGTTCATGGGAAGAAGCTGTTTGAGTGGAACTTTTCACCAATGGAATATGGAGGGAATGGTGGCTTGCTACAATGTAAGTTTAAAATCTCCTCATTTTCGCGCAAATACCCTTGGGAAAGGTATTAATCCGTCTCTTCCCTCCAGTTAAAAAATAGGACGGATTAGGTTCTATAGCCTTGGTCGGCAGCCAGTCTACCACAGAAAGTAATGGCAACCTACTGTGGGATAATCTTCTGCCCAGTAACTTATATCTCTTTTGAGACATGATCACCCAAGTGTGTATCATGTATGGCACTTAACTGACTGAATGTATTATATAACAAGTGGGTAACATAAACAAAAACTTCAGTGATTAATAAATATGTTTGTAGTGTAATAGTTAGCAGTTTAGAACAAGAAATCAAGTCATGTTTGAATTCCAGTCGAATTCCTTAAACTCACTCTCGCACAAATATTCTTAAGATATGAATTCATCTCTTCTCTAACCAACTATGGGTTAAATGGCAGGGCAGACTTGGTTTTATAGCCATTGTTAGAGGCCAGTCTAGGTGAAGGGCAAATCAGAATTCAAAACCCTGCCCCCTGAAGCAATACAAAGACAGCTAGACTTGGAGTGAAGATACTATGTAAAAGTAAAATGCATAACATTTCAACAACAATTGATGATGTCATTGTTGATGAACCAGAATGTTGACACCCACAGGCAAGGGGTCCATGGAAGGTTGTATGGAGAAAATTTATATATGCTGTTCTTTGACAATATAGGAACATATGGCAATTTTTATTGCCAATAAATATGCTTAAATGAAATTACTTTCTTTGCCGTTGGTATATCATTTGTACCATCATCGACACTTTTTTCCGGGTAATTTTGTAAGATGTAATTTTAAAGTAAACTGAACTAAAGAAAAATATCTCAGAATTGAAAGTTACTATTTAATGACTACCCAATAAATTTGTATAACCTCTGTCTTATAATTGCTGTTACATTTGCATATGAATTTAATTCATTAAATGTAGTGATTATGAAACAGATGTAAATATTTGTTATAATCTTGTCAATATTAAAGGATGAAACTTAGTTTAGAGTATAAAGGCAAACAATATAGGCTAAGTGTTGAAGAATTTTGAACATCATGAATGGTGGGTGTACTTTTTCTTTATCATGATTAAGATGAATAAAACTTCCAGATCTATAAATACATATGGTTTGCTGGATAGGCACTCTTTTTTTTTTTCCTTTTTATGTGCCGTGTCCTTTCAGGAGGTTGGCAATCATGGCTCTTCACAATTTCCTGCTCTTTGCAGCTCTTAAAATCTAATTTTTTTTTTTTTTTGCCAGATGTATAATTAATGATATTAATGTTTTGTCTGTTTATAGGAGATTTATATATGATATAGTTCTTGCTTTGACATGTTTTCTTTCAAATAAGTCAAATCTTATTTCAGATAGGAATAATTGTTGTAAGAAGTGATTACATGACAAAGGTATATAAAACTTAATTCCAATAATTTTTCATACAATGTAAAATATTTTCAGGTTGGGTTTTTTTTATTTTATTACATTTTCTAACTGGTTGTATGTCTGAGTAATCATTAAATAGGTATGTTGTTAAATGAGTAGATTGTGTGTGTACACGCACCTTCTCTCCATCTACACTTGAAAACATGTATAGATTATTTTAATTATTCATGAACTAATTCTTTCATGCTTAACAACAGAACTAGGTCATAATTTAAAAAATTAAATTAAGTGTTAGTTGTTCATGAAGGCTTGATTTTTGGAAGGGTGGGGAAAGTTAATGTCTTTAACAGAAACATACCACCACCACCACCACCACCACCCTCATAATTGAGAGATTGTAGTGAAGAAGTCATTAAGCAAATGTAAACAATGTATTCTTTATTAGCAGATTCTTGCTCAATGTAAACACCAACATACTTATCTGTTGTAAAATCATACTTGATATACAGGGTGGAACATTCAAATGTCAATAAGCATATATATTTTTATTTTTTCACAGACTACTATCAGTAATGTTTTATTGCTGTTAGTATGTTACTGTTTTATTACTGTTAGCGATGTCACCATCATAGTAGTGATAGTACTGTTACATTACTCTGTCTATTTAATTAAGAGATTTTATGAATTATGAGATAATGTATAATTTCTATGAATGTGCAGGTAGCATTACATTGCAGGGTTTAAATTCTGATCAAGGCTGTCACAATCACTTTGAACTCATGCCTCCCTTCCCAAGATATGGAGTAGACTAGAATCTCTGGATATGACAGTACAAAAACTCAAGGTGAATGGGTGAATGACAACTGAATTGATGGACTTGTTAAGGCTCTTTACATTCTATATCAGAACTTGGAGAAGGATCAAGTTCTGTGATGAATTCAGAAAATTACCGATAACTTTCCATATGCATTTTAGATAAGTGTCCAACAAAAAGTATAGGAAAATAAGCCGTGTGTGTGTGTGTGCGTGCGCTTTTTAATTAGAAATGAACTATTTTTCTTGTTTGCTTTTTTTGCCCACTCTTTTCATTACTTTATATCAAAATGTACTGTTTAGACTAAAAAAGTATTTTTATTCATTCTATGGAAATAATTATTTAAAGTTCCAAATATATATTTTGGAAATCTGTGTAAAGAGTCCTCATTTACTCATTTTTGTCTTAGGTGTTCTTTCTTCTTCCTGTTTAGATTTTCTTTTTAGAAACATTTCAATATGAGCATATAAGTACAAACTAACTAAATCATGTTATTATTGTCTTGCATAATAATGTTAGTTTTTTTTTATTTATGATGCTAGATATTTAAGTACTTAAAAGATTGGTCAGTCAGTTAAGTGCCATACGTGATACACGCTTGGGCGATCATGTCTCGAAAGAGACATGACTGACTGGGCAGAAGATTATCCCGCAGTAGGTTGCCATTGCTTTCTGCGGTAGACTGGTTGCCGACCAAGGCTATAGAACCCAATCTGTCCTATTATTTAACCCATAACTGGAGGGAAGAGATGGATTAATACCTTTCCCAAGGGTATTTGTGCGTAAGTGAATGTAAGGAATTCAACTGGAATTCGAACTCGGATCTCCAGTTTCTCGTTCCGAGCCGATATCCACTGCGCCACAACGCACATCTCACACTGCCTGATTAGCATACAGATTACATTAATAATAGATTCTAGCCTCTTTCAGTTTTATGCATTAATAAACTTTACCTGCAACAGTAGTACTAGTAGCATTAGTAATAATAATGCTTAACTTATAAAATAACAATCTGAGAGTAGTGAGGCTATAGAAGTAATATACCAACCAAAAAATTAATAATTACTAATGCTTCATTAAATAAATTAAAATGCTGTCACTTACTATTGCTCATAGTAATAAACAGAATGTAGTTGTTCAGAAGAAATGAAAAATGACTATATCAATTATTTTCTTGATGTATTATAGAAACATTTTTAACCTGGTTGCTAAGACACTAGGAGATGTCTTTTTAATCCACACTGCTTGCTTCAATCATAAAATAACAAAACATTATGACAAAGAACAGAAGTAAGATATACTAGATAAAAATTAATATTTCAGTTTGGAAATTTGAATGCTGCATACATATTTATATTGAGATTTTTGATTTTCCAAATAAAACTTAGAAACCAATTGGTATAAGCATTTACTTGGAATGCAGTGGTAAGTGCTTATCCTATGCTTGTGAGAAATGTAGCACAAAGTATACAAAAGAAATTAGCAACCTACCTTGTTGGTCAAAAGTCTTCCATGTTGCATGTAGATATTAGGAAAAAATCCATTCAGACAAGATTAGTATTATAGGTTAGAAAGCATGCAAATTTCTCACTACTGAAGAATCAAAAACATCACAAGTCAAAGGGGTGGCTTTAAAAACAATCTCCAGGGTGTTTTGATTTTCATGGTGGTTGCAAGATTGTTGAGCAAGTCTACAGCTTTTTGAGACCTATTTATCTCTACATAAACCTTGTGATTGTAAAATTACTGTAAATTTTGTTTTTTCTGTTCCAAATATAAAGGTTGACGAATTGCTTAGTATTTATTAGAATGTGAAAATTATCCAAAATTCCATTTTGATCAATTTTCACATTCTAATGAACGCTAAGTAATTTATCAACCGTTATATTTGAAGTAAGAAAAAAAATTACAGTAATTTTTAGCAACACAGTTTTGTGGTTACGTTTTGTTATTATAACTCACACCCCTGAAGATGATTTCCAAAAGAGTTGAAAGTATTTGGGTACATTGAGAAATGAATGATAATATCTGTCAGCATTACAGTTAATTTCTGACATCTTTCAATTATAATACGCGAAAGATCATCCGTGAGTATGAACGGGTTTTATTAAAAATAAGCAGACACAATATTTGCAATTTATTTAATCTGACATATCTAAAAGAAAATTTGCTGCCTAAATACACAAAAATATATATCAGAAAAAGTATAGGACCAAAGAAAGAGCCTTGGGAGGTAACTGCATTGTACAAATTTCTGTGTCAAATCTCTCCCTGCAGGAAAATTAGATCTGGAATTATTCTAAACTGAAAATAAGACAGCTACATAACATATTTCCTTTTTAATATTTGTGTATATTTTTAAGATGATGCATTGAAATTATTTATACTATTTATGTTATTTGGACTGTTGTCGTCATCTTTGTTGCCATATTCATGTTGTTTTAGATGTATACTCCAGCCTTCTTAGGTGATTGGAATTTTGAACTGAATCCTTTTTCATTCACCAGGGTAGATTGTTCTAGTTCCACATGCCATGCTTCTTCCAGATGTTTCAGTATCAGTTATCTTCCTTTAACTCAAGTTTTTGTTCACTTTTGCTGTAGCCAGATATAATGCTCTAGACCAATTCCCTGGATTCAAGCAATGCTTTTAGCCACTGAACCACGTGTCCTCAATACTAGGGTCATTTGGGCAGTGTCTGTAAGAAAAACATGATGCAATTCACTCTGCCAAAAATTTGGAAACTGTATGCTGTACTGCTTGGGGTTCATGCTGGAAGTTCCAATTCGGACATTTCAAAGTGCTTGGGTGTCAATCTGAAAACAATCTAGAGGATTCAGAAAGGGTCAGATAAAGTGTTTAGAGGGATTACTAGTGATGGTGAAATTATACCTTCATTCATCTTCCCACAGGGCCTCAAGACTAAACACAGAAACTTACATGAAGTGCCTTGCAGAGGTAATTCTACCCTGGGTCAAGAGAGTGGCTGCTGGAAGACTCTTGTCTGGCAACAGGGTCTGCATCATGCCACACAAGCAGGAGAAGTCAGTCATGGCTGTCAGACTGCTACTGCATAACTTAGAAATGTCTATTTTCCCACTGCAACCCCTTTGGTTATTGTCGAGTGTAGTTGAGTGAGAGACCACCAAAACTCTTTGTAACACTAAAGATAAACAGAAGGCAAAGATTAAGGCAGCATATACCAGCTTAAACATGGAGACTTTCAAGAAGAGGTGCAGGAAATTCTAAAGTCGTCTGGAGGCCATGTTTGAAGCCAGTGATGATTTTATTGAATTAATTTACTCAGTATTTTGAGATGTTTTTGTAATTTTGGCAAATATATCTGTTAAAATAAGATGTGTTATTTTTATTTTTACATGTTAGATAACAATTCATCCATTGCACCCTGTACAGTATGTATACAGTATGCTTTCATAAAAAAATATTTGCGTATGTAGATGTGCAATAATGTATGAGCTGTATTGTCACTATTTACATTATTCAGACTATTGTCCTCATCGTTGCTGCCATATTTATGATATTCTGGCCATTGTACACTCCGACATCCTTCAGATGCTAGGAATTTCAAACCAAACCCTTTATTACGATCACTGGGGTATATTATTCTCGTTCCATGTGCAAAGCTACTTTGATAGCCATGAGTTATGTCTTTTTAACTTTCTAAGTTATTTGTTCACTACTGCTGTAGCATGATATTGAACTCACAACTCTTTGGGTCAAGTCAAGTGAGGACACATGGCCTAGTGGATATAGATGTTGGTTAGTCCCCAGTGATCATAAAAAAAGGTTTAGGTTTGAAATTTCCAGCACCTGAAGAAGGACAGTGCATACAACTGCTGAAATGTCGTAAACATGGCAGCACAGATTAAGACAATAGTTTGAATAATGTAAATAGTGTAAATACTATCTAATCTCAGAAGTATAGTCAAGTAATGTTCTTTATATATTAGTAAAACTATTTTTTATAAATATTGTAAAATTCTGTAATTAAATGATAATGGCATTGTATATACAGTCTCAAGTTCTTAAGGAAAGTTAATGGCCTTTTAGTCCTGTTCATGTTAATAGTTCACTTTTGAATAAGAATTATGTCACAGTGGGGGAAATTCAGGATTTAGAAATGCTTAGATGAGATATGGCCAAAAAAGATTGAGTACCACTGGTTTATTCAGTTATATTTACATTTTTTTTTGTGTGTGTGTGTGTGTGTGTGTGTGTGTGTGTGTGTGTGTGTGAGAGAGAGAGAAAAAGAGATATTGCAGAGCACTTAGTAAGGTTAACATGTCTCATAGAGACTCAAGAGTGCTGCATTTAAGGAAATACTTGGAAAAGGATCAGTATGCTCTTGAATCCTGTTTTGTGTCACCAGTGCATAATGAGGTTTGTGATATCTTGCTGGAACCACCCATTATCACATGGCAAACATAAAAAGGTAGAAATGGTCTGCAATAAGACCATTTATACATCACACGTGTAAAAACAGTTTCATTTGTGGTTCTTGGAGACTCAACTGGAACCCCTCTCCCTATATACCATATAGAGCCATCACCAGCTTGCACAACACTCTAACAAACTGGATCCAGAAGTTCATGTGGTCTCCTCTTCCGCATAAACTGTTTACTTGAAAGAGCTGGGAAGATGTTTTTTCTCACCAAGTGTCAAGGCATTTAATCTTCCACGGTCTATGTTTTTTTGGGTGACGTGCAGTAACCAATGCTATGATTTCAACAATGCTTATTACAAAATCACAAGAAATACACTGTAAATTATACAGTACGTATGCTGAATTGAGCAACATTGTATTGAACTGTGATATTGTACAATGTCCTCTTTTGTTTGGATGGTTACCATTCTTGTCAATTGCTGGTCATTTCATTCTGCATCATCTGTGGATCCTTGCAGCTTTCATGTGCTACTGATGTCTGCCTGCAAATCACATAATCTTACACCTGAAGAAAAAACTTGCTACCTTAGAGATAGGATCTAATCAATCTGTACACAAATAATGTTAAATCTATGGCTGCCAAAGCTACAATACTTCTTTGCACATACATCATCTATCTGATACTATTTCTACAAGTGGAAATAGGAGTAGACAAAACCACCCTGTGTGCTGCTGTCTTTAGTACTTAAGTTTATAGAATTTCATATAATGAAGGAGTGCTTGGAAAATTTGACACTCACGGTATGAATTGAAGACAAGATAGACTGGTGAAGGTAGTAGGCCCCTAACCTGATGAACTTATGTGAATAGATGGCAGAACAGAGAATGGGGGCATGGTATAAAGACAAATATTACTAAGAGCTACAGAGCAGAGGAAGTTGTTGAGAGCCAAGATCACTCACATCAGTAAGTTCAAATTTTGGCTGGGACAGTTTGTGCTCTTTGAAAAGGCATGAATCAACCTCTCTCGTCCCTCACTGCTTTATTGCTATTTCCATGGAAAGTACTCAAACAAAATGCAAAATTAGTTCAATCAGTTCTTATGGCTAAGCACATTGTAGAGAACCAACCTCACACCCTTTATATTCTATTGGTAAGATATGCTTTCTACTTAAGCAGCTTCTTCCCAGGAACCACTGCTTTATGGAACCGACTTTCAAGAGGATGCTTCTAAAATCACTATATCCTGTTCAAGTCTAGGATTATCTTCAATAAATTATTTTCCCAACATATCCATATAAACTGTGCGTCTTACTGTATAATCCTCTACCTCAAGTGGCTCTCAGGTTTTGTACAATGTAAACACCATTGTAAAAAAAATAAAATGCAGCGAGTTATGTAAAAGGTCAATTTAGGGATATTTTTTTGCGGCTGGTACCATGTAACCTATTGCATATTATTTAGAGTAGCTTCACATAACCAAGTAAACTTTCATTGTCTTGAAAGATGTTATGGAGCAAAATTGTTTTGAAATGCATCTCAACAATTTAATATATATATATATATATATATATATATGGTTAAATAAAAAGACAAGAGGAAAACTGTATTTAAATCACCTACGTGTTTCGTCCTGTGATGGACTTTATCAAGGCAAAAAGATGAAATGAGTTTTATTCTAAATTACATATCTATAAACAAATAGTGTTGGCAATATTAGTGATTCACAGAAATAAATTCAACCACAATATTGATTTTAAAAATGTCACACTAATAAAAAGAGTAAGCAATTTGTTCAGAAGAAAAGTTCTCGAGAGTGCTGCCATCCAGTACTACCAAAACATCAATTTGCACCCCAGATTTTTCTCACCTTTGCTTATGGAAATTATACTAAAACAGACTAACATACATAATAAAAAGTTCAAAGAAAACGGTTGAATTCCCTTTATTTTAACATCTCGTGACTTTGCACTACACATGAAAAAATTCTAAAACTAAAATATTCTGTTAATCTTTTTGAATGATTTGTGAGCATTTTTATAGTATACACTGTTTAGATATGTAATTTAGAATAAAGCTCATTTCGTCTTTGCCTTGATAAAGTCCATCACAGGACGAAACATGTAGGCGATTTAAATCCAGTTTTCCGCTTGTCTTCTTTTATTCAACCATCCTGTCCTTAATCTCATTCGGCAGGATTTGAATTAGTTAATTTCCGTAACATGTTTACATTTCTTGACATTACGATATATTTCAGGGCAGATATGGTTATTGCGATAAATCAAACTGTGTTATGTAGGCTTGATTAAAACCTTGTTTAGACTAATGGTCATTTGTGGTCGAGTGGTCTATGACGTGACAGATCACATGGTAGCTTCCCCTGTGTGGATAGGGGTCGCAGGTTTGAATCCTGCCAAATGACACGCATTTTCATAATAAAAATTTATTGTAAATAATCAGGCCAGTAGATATAAATATACTATTTAATTAAAAACAGAACATCTACTTAAATACGAGTATTGATAAAAAAATAATTTTAAATTGTCAGTTGTTTATAACCAAGTTTCGTTAATCTTCATTAATTTCTGTAATATATATATATATATATATATATATATCTCACCCACACACACAAGATAATACTTTCTTTTAGTAATTAAGCTCATTGTTGAGGGGCAGTGGATTTCAGCTCCAAACAAGAAATCGGAGAGCTAAGTATAAATTCCAGTTGAATTTGTAGTATTCACTTACTTGCAAATGCTCTTGGAAAAGATATTAATTTCTTGCTTCTCCCTGTAGCTATGGGTTAAATAGCGGGACAGATTGGGTTCTGTAGCCTTGGTTGGTAACCAGTTTACTGCAGAAAGTAATGGCAACCTACTGTGGGGGAAATCTTCTTCTGCACAGTCAGTCATGTCTGTTTCGAAACATGATCACCTAAGCGTGTATCATGTTTGGCACTTTAATGAATGAATATTTAATCTAAAGTAAAATATTAAAAATCTTTTGCATTGGGATACACCCAAGCAAAGAAATCTCACTGAAATCTTTTTAGAGAGCTGTTGCGTAAAAACTTAGTGATTTGTGGAAATTAATTTCAAAATTTGTCCTTGCTTTTAACCCCATTATTCTGTAAGGGGGGAGTGTCTTGACTTAAAATCAGCATGACTATCCTTTTTCTAAAACAATATCATCAGGCAGAGGTTTATTATCATCATTGTCCAGACCAACATTTGCAGAATTCCCACAGGCACACATGACTTTGCTCCCAGAGCTTGTTTCTCTTTTCTGATTTGTTTATTATCAGAGAGGGAGCCAACTGCTTGCCTCTCTTTTAGTCATTAGTAAAGGGAAGGTGGTTTTAACTTCCTGTTTTTATTTTGTATTTGACTTATGTTAATTGTACATTTAGTAAAGATTAGTAATTAAATTACTGTATATGCCAATGTGTAAGCCACATCTTAAGCATTAGAAAACAAAATTAGAGAGCTAGATTTTGACTAATATACCAAAGAAAGTTACTAATACATAGAGGTAAAAATAAGACCATAGCGCATACTGACAGAAGGAAGTGATGCAACCAATAGAACTACTACCATGTACTAATGTACTTATTCTTTTGTGTACTGTAATATAAAGTTTTTTTCAATATACAGGTTGACCCCAAAGTTGCTTTTTCATAATACTATTTTATAAAAACAGCTTTCATGTACATTTTTTTAATGTATTTTGATTTTTGTTTACTTTTTATTTTATATTACAGTAAAATAACTTTATGCCATCAGTATTAAGGAGAGAAAAAAATAAATCTTCTACTGTCAGGCCTTTTTTAGGCAAGCTATTAAGGGTGTACATTGGATATTGGCTCAGAATGAGAAATTGGTAAAGCCGAGTTCAAATTCAATTTGAATTTATTTCATTCACTTACACACAAATACCCTTGGGAAAGGTATGGATCCATCTCTTCTCCCTCCAGCTATGAGTTGAATAGCAGGACAGATTGGGTTCTATAGCATTGGTTGGTAGCCAGTCTATCACAGAAAGAAATGCCAACCTACTGCAGGAAAATCTTCTGCCTAGTCAATCAGGACCTGAAAGAGACATGATTGCCCAAGTGTGTATCACGTATGGCACTTAACTGACTGATTAAGGGTGTAAAGTATGTGTTAACTAATGAACAAGTAGAATTATGTTTTGGAACTAAGAGTTTACAAGTAACATTCATATTGTAAAAACAATCAAATACAGTTGTTGAAATTAGTGATCAGTTGTCTGCTGACTAATCAATGCAATTTTTGGGCAGTCAAATGGTAGTGAATCCATCAATGGTGAAGCTGAGGTTTGTTGCAAATATTCAGCAAATACAGGCATAAATCTGAATTAACACTTTAGATTTTTAAGGTTAGTTTATACACCAGCATATGCAATATTTTTTCTCTGTTCTTGTATTTTTAAATTAAATGATGGAATTTGATTTCTAGCAGAAAGTGAAATGCCTTGAAAAATATGAAAATAAAATCTTTTTAAAGCAAGACTGGTTCAACTCGTTTTTGTTCACTATTTGAAATCATTTTCAAATCCAAAGAAAACTTTTTTTTTTGTTAATGAAAACTTAAATAACCATATTTGTCTGTGAAATAATAGCATTCTAGTGAACAATGTGCTTAGTTACTTAATAATCTGCATATATGTTGTAGAGCAACTAACACCTTTCTGGCACTCTCAAGAATGGAATGGTCTGTGGACTGAGGTAGCTATAAAAATAGATTAATAGCAGTTTGGGATTTCAGTGTCATTGATGATTACTATTCAACTGTGCTCTCTGTGACTCTAACAACTTAACCTCTCCTCTCTTCTACTATTTGTTGTTCTGGTTTCTGGTGTTTGTTTTATTTGTATTAATATCCCTTAGCACAAATATTGTGCTGTAGATACTCAGCACACATCTTTTGGGTATTGTCTTGCCACCTGTGATACAACAATATATTTTTAAAGTTTTCCCCTATTTTAAATAATCAAGTTACTGAGACGACTGGCCAACACAGGCTTGATCTCAGTATAATTGAAGTATTTTGGCAGGAACTGAAGAAACAAGTGTAAAAATCAATCTCCAAGAGGTTTGGGATTGCTGCTAAGAAGAATGGGGGGAAACATTCCCCATGAGAAAATCTGAACCTTGTTCCATTCAATGCCATGTGTAATTTAGGTAATTTATTTTTCCTTATTTGACAAAGGGAGTATTCTTTTCTGCCATATAAACTTTACATATATTTTATATTGCTAATAACATTGATAATATATTAAAACATTAAACAAGTCAATGTTTTCTGGTAGCACAATTGCAACCACCATTTGTTTTGATATTGTATACCTTAGGAAACAAAAGTAAATTTATTATTTTCAGACTTTTTTGTTATTATCATTGTTAGGTTTACTCATTATTTTACTTGAATGTACTTGAAAATGTATTAACATGAGAATTTTCAAACTTGTCATATAAAAAATGTTTTTTAAGTAGGCAAAATTGATAATTTTATCATTTACAGTCTTGGGGTTATTGTTTATCCACTAAAAATAATGTTTATGTGATAACAATTTGTTAGATTAATAATTAAATATTCATTTCTTTATAGAGATATAATTTCCAAATTATCATCCACACTTTTAAACCTTGAATATTTTGCATTTTAAGATGATTATAGAATTGAAATGATGCCATCATATTTAAAAAAAAAAAAACTATAGCAATAATGAGAATAGGTTGGGAAATCAAAATAAATTACCCACACACAAAAATGATAGAAATAAAATTGTGCCATGTTATAAAGTTTCATAAATTTCATATTATGCATGATGTCTGCTACTAATGTCTTTTTTTTTTTTTTTTTTAAATAACTTCTTTACTTTATTTCATACTGGAGCCTGATGCTTTCAGGGTTCAATGGAAAATGATATTGGTGAAAGTGGAGAAGGAATTCTTTTGAGTTTAATCAAGTTCTAACTATGTTGGTATTTAGGTTAGGGTTTTTATCCTTTTCACATGTTCTGACTCCAGTGCATATCTGCATTAATCTATGACTAAGTGAAAAATGAATAAAAAAATCCTTTGATTTATTGTTAGATTGCAAACCTATCTTTATTTCTTATCTGTCTAAATTTAAAAAATAAACATGCTTAAAGCTCACTGTTGACTTTTTATGCCTCTTGTTTGTATGCAGATTTAAATTTTGAGTGAATAAATTTTTTTTATTCTAAATATTAACAATTAAAAATTAGGAAGTCTAATAAGATTATTAAAAAAATACAAGGGGCAATGGATGAATTATCTAAATTACACAAAAATGAAAAAACACATCTCATTTTAACAGATACATTTACCAAAATTACACAAAGATATATTGAAATATTAAAGAGTAGATTTATTCAATAAAATCGCCATTGACTTCAACCATGGCCTTCATACGATTTTCAAAATTTACTGCATTTCTTCTGGATGGTCTCTTTGTTTAATCTGGTAAATGCTGCCACATTTCTTGCTTTCAGTTCATCTTTGATATAACAAGGAGTTTTGTTGGTCTTTTGCTCAACTGCACCCCCCAAACATAATAATCAAAGGGGGTTGTACTCTGGGGAATTAGGTAGCCAGATGTAAGAAGTGATGTGGTTGTAAAAGTTGTCTGACAATAATGACTAGATTCTTCTGTTTGTGTGGTATGATGTAGGGTCCTATTACCCAGACATGGGTCTTCTAGCAGCACTACCTCTGCAAGGCACTTGATATAGGCCTCCGGGTTGAGTCTTGAGGCCCTACAGGAAGATGAATAGAGGTATAACATTGCCATCACTATTGATTACTCCAAACACTTTCATAATCACCATTAGATTTGATAAGATATATGAGGAGGTGCTGAAAAGTTCTTCCCTTGACCCACTTCAGTATTTCAATGACAAAACAAATTTTTTTCTTACATGGATTGGGCCTAGAACTTTTCAACACCCATTGAATTTCAATTAATCCTATGTATACGTGTCTTACACACACCCACACACAACGCTTGCTCTCTGGATTTCTTTAGTTTCTCACTAGTGTTTTTTCTCTCTCTCTCTCTCTCACCCTCTTATTGGTCAAGCATGGCTCATATTCCTGGGTAGTTTTTGAATGCTATAACTGGAAAGACCAGCCTACCATGGCTTAACCTTTGGAAGAAGCTGTATTTAAATTAGATAATCACCTTCTTGTGGTCCAGTGGATATCGGCTCAGAACGAGAAATCTGGGAGCCAAGTTTGAATTCCAGTTGAATTCATTGCATTCACTTACGCGCAAATACCCTTGGGAAAGGTATTAATCCGTCTCTTCCCTCCAGTTATGGGTTAAATAACAGGACAGATTGGGTTCTCTAGCCTTGCATGGCAACCAGTCTACCGCAGAAAGCAATGGCAACCTACTGCGGGATAATCCTCTGCCCAGTCAGTCATGTCTCTTTCGAGACATGATCGCGCAAGTGTGTTTCACGTATGGCACTTACTGACTAACTGGATATCATAGTTGGAAATATGATTAAGGCTTCTACTGGCTATAAAGTGGGGGATCAATTTTATATTGTTATAAAGTAATAAACTGATCCCCCATTAACTACTACTTAATAATATAATACTTCTCTTACCACTCTAAATATCAGTGAAATAATAGAACAGATTGGGTTCTATAGACTTGCATGGCAACCAGTCTACCGCAGAAAGCAATGGCAACCTACTGCGGGATAATCCTCTACCCAGTCAGTCATGTCTCTTTTGAGACCTGATCGCTCAAGCGTGTTTCACATATGGCATTTAACTGACTGAATCACCTTCTATTTAGGGCTGTGTACTGACTATTCCACTTCACTGCCTAGAGTTTAATACCTATACTTACTATTTTAATACTTTCCTTTCTAAAATCTGCTAGTCCAGTTGTGTACCTGTTCTAACAGATCTTATATTTTGTCACTAATTGTTGTTTGCAAAGTTTGATAGATTGTAAATTGTATTGGAGTTGTGAAACTTAACAGTGATTTACTTTGAAGCACCCATGATTATTATTTTATTTTATTTTTTTCCTGATTGTGAAAATTCTTTTAGTTGCTGTATTGTCTACATGGATTTTTAAAGCTTGTATTGAAATTCTCAAATTGGATGAAATATTGCATTTGTTTCCTTGATAGCCTTCGCTTTTAATTCTGGGCTTAACATTGGTTCACAGGTGTAAATATTCTATATTAATTGCTTTACAGCTCTCACTACTCTTGTGAATCTAAAGAGTATAAATAAATAACCAAATTTATATATATAATATATAATTCTGTTTGAATTTCTATGAAATTAGTTATTTGCATTTCAACTGATGACCTCTTTATTTTCAAAACATTTTGGACATGGGTTCTCTGGCTTTTTTTTCAGGTATTTGTCAATCATGGAATTTTGAAAGGAACCCCTTTTTTAAGAAATTGTTTATTTCAAAAATGTTCCTTCTAATTGTGGCATACACCCAAACATTTGTTTTAGATCCTTTGTCAGTAAAAAAGACAGATTTTTTTTTTTTTTTTTTTTTTTTTAATCGTATCACCCTGAGTAAGGCGGTAATGCCACTGATGTGCAGGGGCCTACGTAATAGTGAAAAGATTGGAAAAGAGAAAGCCGGAAACCATATCCTAAACAGGGAACAAGGGATGAGCCTCTTAACCTGTTCAATAGACATGGGTGGAGTGTGAACCGGGATACATTTCATTTTTTCAAATTGACATTTGTTTACATGAATTCCATGATCAGCTCATAATCTCAGATATCAGATCAATTATTTTTTTTTAACCAGCCTTTGTGAAAATCCTCAAATGGCTTTGCAAACACTATAGTAATTGATTGTTTTTATAGCTTATCAATCCTTTGCAGGAAAGCAAGGAAATATTTTTAGATTATAGAAGTTTTAATTTTTTAAAATTATTTTAAATGTATTTATTTTATTTTATTTATTTTTTTAGATAATTTTTTTCTTACTAATTATTGATGTATCATAGAAGAGGTGGGTTCATACCTTTCTTAAAAGTATTTGTGCATAAGGGACTATAATGAACCTGGCTGGAATTGAAACTCAATTCTCCAATTAACAATTTTAAGCCATTATCCATTACACCACCCACACATCCAAGCTTACAACACCTGGTATTCTCAAGTAGTTACCCATCTAGGTGCTGACCAGGCTCAATACTGCTTGACTTGGGTGATGAATCAGAAACACTAGGGCAATGAAAAATGCTACAGGAGGCAAATCAGTCATGATAGACTGATTCAGAGTAGCATTCACATTACACTTAATAGCACAATGTGTAACTATGTCCAGTTGATGCATCACTTTTTTTTTTTTTTTTTTTTTTTTTTTTTAGTTGGACTCTCTGTAGAAATTTTGTTGATGCACAGTGGTGTAATGGATGGTGGCTCTGAATTAAAAATCAAAGCCATGTTCAAATTGCAGTCAATTTTGTTACATTCTCTTATGCACAATTATCCTTGGAAAATATGAGTCCATCTCTTCCTTCCTGTCTGCCATGGATAAATAGCAGGACAGATTGATCCCTATAGCATTGGTTGGCAAATAGTCTAGGAGAAGGAAAACTCTGAATTCAAAACAACCTGGCTAGGAATAAGCTCCATCTGGTTATCTACCCCAAGTCACACCACTACTGTTATGGCTGCAGTACATGTGGCACCCTTACTATCTTAAGGGGTTATAAAACTTGTATATAAATTCTAAAAACCAATTTTAAAGATTTTAGTTAATATTTGTTGAATAATGTTAACTTTTGCACAAAACCGCATTCTTGAAACTCTTCAAACACTGCTTTCCTGAAAGGCTTGCAAGTTGAACATTCTACTCAGTACGGAATTATAAGTTCTTTATCTGGAAATGTCAATATATTGGCTGCTAAATAAGAACTGGTATGCTTTCTGTTTTCCTGATTGTTTCAGATAAAAGGTTTGTTTGAAAAAAAACTTGTCATTGTTAAATAATCATTATAAGAACTTGTTTGACTAGTATATTGCATTTAAAAATGATTCACTTCACATGTTTGTTCTCAACTCAGGTATTCAATTCATTGTATAGCTGCAGCATTTGTACTTAACCTATAATTGTTAACTTCTAACTACTAAACACATTGAAAAACATTACCTCTTAAGAAATACTTTATAGCGATGGAAGGTTTGAGTTATTTTCAAGTTGCATGTTCTAAAGATAAATTGAATTTATGACTAAGGTTTTTATTTTTTTAATCATTTCACCTCATGCAAAGCAATAAAGTCACTAAGATGCAAGAGGATACTGAGTGTTACAAAATATAAAAACAGCATTAAAGAAAATTGCTGCCAATCTAGTCAGTCAGTTAAGTGCTACATGTGAAACACACTTGGGCAATCATGTCTCGAAAGAGACATGACTGACTGGGCAGAAGATTATCCTGCAGTAGGTTGCCATTGCTTTCTGCGGTAGACTGGTTGCCAGCTAAGGCTATAGAACCCAATCTGTTCTGTTATTTAACCCATAACTGGAAGGAAGAAACGGATTAATACCTTTCCCAATGGTATTTGGGCATAAGTGAATGCAATGAATTCAACTGGAATTTGAACTCGGCTCCCGATTTCTCGTTCCGAGCTGATATCCACTGTACCATAACGCACATCCGCTAAGTACTAATCTAGTACTGCACTTAAATTCATAAAGTCTAGGTATTATAGAGGAAAGTTCATGAAAGCATTTAGAAAAGATACAGGAAAGTTATGTTACAGCAGGGAAAAAGTGACTGACACAAAGATGCCGGTTCAGGACCAATAACCTTGCAGATTCTTCTTTGGGTTTTATCAAGAATTTCTAAAAATATAGTAAGATAACCAGACCTGATATAGCAGCAATATTTAAAGCCAGGATGAATGGCAAACCTATAAGATAGATTCAGACAAGAAAAATTGTCTAGAACAGTAATGAACCAACTTTCTTAGCAGCAGACCTAGCAATTGATTCATTAATCTTTCCACTTCATGTCAGCAGATAACATCAGTCTAAGAGGGTGCAATGAATCACTTTCCTGGAGGTTAGGATCAGTCATGCTGATGAAAGGTATAACAAGTTCTGTCAGATAATTAAGAGTGGTTTCATTTCAGTGGCATTAAAATTAACAAGCTATTCCTTCCCCCAATTAACAACAGATTGTAGGTCATTTTAGAAATGATTACATTAGGAAAGTTGTTGATGAAAATTAGGAACAACATCAGTTCAAAGATATAACCCTGGAGAAAACCTGCATGAATGAAAAAGATTGAGAAGAGAAGCTTTTGAAGACAACTATCATTTTGAGATTTGATAAAGATTGAATTGATTCAAAAATTCATCCAGAAATGCCAAATCCTGTCAAATGCCTTTGAGATATCCAAAGCAACAACCCAAGCTTCCTCCTTATCTAAAGCTTCATAGACTCTTTCAATGGTAATTGTTAATGCACCAGCAGTTTACCTAGAGAAGCAAATGGCATATTGCTTATCTGAAACAAGATCATGCAAAGTGAGAGGCATAACCAATTCAGAGTTTAGAACCTCTAGTACTTTGCCTAAAAAGATAGAAGAATCAGATAGTTCACCTGAATTCTTAAAGATTGGAACTACAAAAGAGGATTTCCAATTAGTAGGAAAACAAGAATCAGCAAGGCATTTATTGTAGCGTTTAGAGAGAAACTGAACCGGTTCATTAACACATTTCTTAAGGACTATTGCAGAGATACTACCAAGTCTCTCTGACAATAGTCGATTGAAACACTTTGCCCTTTAAAAATTTTTTCTTTATTATATGAAAACTGTATTGCATTATTGATTTTTTATTTTTTACTTTTTTAATCAAGCTTTCTGGCTTATTTTATACTATTAAGCATATATTAACTATCTGAAAGAATTCTTGTTATAAAACTGAAAGGAAAAACATTCAATATGTCCATCATAGTTGCTTATGCACCAGCAGCAAAAAGTACAGAAGAAATTGGTAAGTTTTGCTGTACACTATACAGTGCCAGGACCCAATGCTTATCACAAGAAATTACAATCATCATAGGGGGACCTGAATTTCAAAGTAGGCAAAGAGAAAGATAGTGTAATATTTATCAAATTCATACTAGGAATTCATAATGAACACAAAAAAAACAGTCTAATGGTGCACTGTGGATGATTGGGTAGTAGCCAACACCTGGTTTAATGAACACTCAAGGTGTTGGTAGACATGGAGAAATTTAGGGTAAACAAAAACAAAACTGGCAACATAGTTATCAACGAGATTCTGGAATCCAGCCTTACACTATTTTACACTTACTTATATATCCAAGTGCCCACTATGGGAGTGATCACCTTCCAGTGATATGTAGACTCTGGAAATTGAAGAGGGCCAAGGCAGCTCCCAATTGCAATATGACACTCCTTTATGAGCCAAACATGAATGAGAAATATATGGACAGTGTTAAAAGCAGATACAATGGACAAAATGAGAATAGAAACCCAAAGGTTTGGTAATGTCAGTAATTAAGATCATCCAAAAGAAAAATACAGGAAAAACAGAATGTATAACAGATGAAATACTTGATATGATAAAAAGGAGAGAGAAAAACGATGCCAAGGTATGGTACAGAATACAGGACTCTGCACCAAGAAATTAGAAACAAATGCAGGCAGGCTAAAGTGAAATGTTTCACGGAAATATATATATGCAGAAATAGAAAGAATGAGGGTCATAGATAAAGCAGAGATGTATAAAAAAGTAACAGAACAGGACAAAAGACATGTACATCAAATGGATCCATAAAACCCAAGGACAGGCCACAGATATTAGAGAAAGAAAAATAATTCAGAAATGGAATGAATATATCAGAAAACTCTTTCATGACAAAAGTTGCCTTCCAAAAGCTAAACCATATTCAGAAACATTTTGTTAGAAATAAAGAAGAGAGTACTGAACTGTTCTATGTCAGTAAATGCTGGACAATCTCTTCATAGAGGAAAAAAAAGACTTAAATGTGGTTTTACAGAAGAACGCTGAGAATACCATGGGCTGAACATGTCTGTAACAAGGAAGTTCTAGAGACAATGGATGGAAACAAAAAGGACTCATACTTAACATCAGGATGAGATAGTTGAAATTTCTTGGGTTCGTAATGAGGAAAGAGGGCTTCGAAAATTTGATATTCATAATAAGTTGAAAGCAATAGGAACAGAGGAAAAAAATGCATTTTTTTCTTTTGTGAGCTTGATTAAATGAATAGCTGAGCAGGGTTCTGGAGAAATACCGGAAAGAGAAAATGAAGTGCTACAAAGGACAGGAAGTTGTGGAGAGCCATGATTGACAACATTCTGAAGGGACACAGCATATAGAAGTGTATGTATTTGTGTGTCAGTGTCCATTTTGTTGTTTTTTTTTTTTTTTTTTTTTTTTTTTTGCCTTTTTACTCATATGTAAAGAAAACCTGCTTAAATTTCTAACATGGACGTGAAGTATCAATGATAAAAAAATAATTATATAATCTGGTTATTCACCACAATCTCAAAAGTATATTCTCAACATTATAACACTTTCATATGACTGGCAAAACACTTTTTTTGCTCCTGGGTATGACGGTAAACTGTATCCAGTAGCAAGGCCTCTGATTGGGAGGTTGAAAGGAGCATGGAACTGCCTCTTAATTCCTGTTGTTCTCAGATTCACCCTGACCTGCAGTGGCAGCACCTGTTAGGGTTTCAGCTATGGGCAAATAGTTAACCCCCAAACCGGGTTCAAAACACCATAAAAGTATAAAAATTGACTTTTATACAAAAATATGCATTTTTGAAGGAAAAATATTACCAACAATACATTTTTGAAGGAAATATTTATTACCAACAATATATTTTTAATACAAAACTAGAAGACCTCTTCAGTTTTCTAAAATAAAAAACAAATTTCAACAAAATCTGACAAAATCAACTTTCTCACTATAATTGAACATTAAAGAAAATACCTTATAACACCAACTTTTTGGCATTAAATAATCCACAAAGGTTATGTTGTTAAAAAAAACTCATTTTTTATAATTTGAATGAATTAAAGGCTTCATGTAGACAATTTCTTTCTAATTTAAAATGGAGAACTATATTTAAACCTAAGCAAACATAGTATACAAATGTCCAAATAGAATAATAAATTGGAGTAAGCAGATAAATTAACAATTTCACAAGGACTAATATTAGTCATGAATATGTGATACAATGGAACCTGACTATGGCTTAGCCCACACAGTCAAGTGGGCCCTAAATATTTTATCTGGGCAAAGTTTTATGACTGTAGACAGTAAAATCTGAAAATGAAATCATGAAAGTAACTACCCACTTTACACAAGTAGGTAAGGCACAAATTAATAAAGATATTTTTTTTTTTTTTTTTTTTTTTTTAATCAAAATTTATTGACTGGAAGTGAGGAAGTTCCAGTTGCTAGTTCATTTAAACAATCACAGGTAGGATGTTCAGTTTCAAACCATCGCCCGGTTCACACTCCACCCACATCTATTGAACAGGTGAAGAGGCTCATCCCTTGTTCCCTGTTTAGGATGTGGTTTCCGGTTTTCTCTTTTCCAATCTTTTCACTCTTACGTAGCCCCATTACCACCTTGCTCGGGGTGATATGATTAAAAAAAAAGTTGCAAGCCATGCATCATGAAGTAGATATGATGAAAGTTGGAGTTCTTATTTGTCAGATGATCTAGTTCATTAGTCTCGTGTGTGTGTGTGTGTGTGTGTCACACATTCTGTCAAGTGAATATGTAAATAACCAAATGGGAAAAGCCTTTTTTTTTTTTTTTTTTTTTTTCATTTCTTGCCATAGTGTTTTTTCATCTTCCATTTCCCTTTGTAATCATACACTAAACCTTCCCTAGTTTTTATTTACACTGGTGCAAGCTGGAATTTGAGCACAGTGTAGGGTAATTTTTCCCAGTCAGTGAAACACCAAGATGGGGTTTCCTGGTGTATGTGTACAAATATTTTTTTCTCTTATAGAAATTTTTTCTTTTATTTATTTGGTTAAGTTAGCTTGGACATTCATGAGTCTATTATAACAACCATCACAATCCAAAGCTCATTAGAGTGGTTTTCTGTGTCATAACATAGATGGTCAATGTTGATGATTGTTGGGCAACTAAAACGATCTTATTTCATGCCTAGATGTCCAAACCAGTAGATCACTTCCAAGTTCTTGTTTTGATGGCTTTGCAAAGTGTATTCTAGGTTCATGTGAAATTATAGAAATATCAGAAGGATCCATTGAGATGAGATCTAATTGTTGTTGCCAAGAGATGTTACTTATAGCTATCCCATGTAGGTTCCATCAAGCTCAGACTCTAGGGTTATTTAATGCCCAAACAGTGGCATCATACATTAATACTGCCTCTACAGTGGTTTACAAGAATCTCCACTTGAGGTTGTCTGGCAGATCAGATTTTCAGATTATATTCATTCTATTCAAGGTGGCCCTTTTTCAGAATTTATTTTGCTTCCTAGGTATGTAAAAAGATTCAACAGATTTTGATTCACCTGAGACAGTGCTGGTGTTGTTGAAGCTTACATAAATCATATAAAAGATTAAGTGCTAGAATATTTGGGACAGAAATATTTATTAAAACTGTTTCAGATATTTTCTTTAATGTTATCTCTCTTCAGGACATATGTGGTCATCTGTGAATTGCCATAACTTCTTGGGAAATACTGCCTTTTTCAGTTTTGAATCCAGAATTTTCTTTCTCATAAACTGGCTGCCAGCCAAGGCTAAAGAGTTCAATCTACTTTATTTAATCCATCTCTATAGAGAAAAGGATTTTTGAACACAAAAAACTAGACCAGAATTAAAACTAAGCCAGTTGATCCTACATTTTATACCATTAATTTTTATACTACACTCAAGTGTGAACAAATTACGACTGCTTAAAAAATGTATTTAGTATACTTAGTAATTTTACTGACTTATTGATAGTTATGATAGAAATAAGGATCTTTTAAGTATATTTATATTCAAGTGCACACACACACACACACACACACACACCCTGATTAAAATAAAATACAGACTTGACCAATGTTTAACTCTGAAGGCATATTAGATCTAAACCAGCAGTGCTATTAATGGCAAAAGAAAGAAGTAGTCTTTTACCAAAAATAACACTTTGCAGCCACCTACACTTTGGAATTGACTACCAATTTTTTGATACTTGGGAAGAGTTGAATGTTGTTTTTAAAAATTGCGCTGAATTGCTTGCCAAAGAAGGGTTAAGTACAGATAGGAAAAATTTTGAAGTAATTGGTAATCAAAAATGAAAAGATGCTTTGTGTGGAAGAGATGTCAGTTGTACACTAGGCTATTTCTGTAGTGCCCTTATCTCCAGACTGTGTTATTTACTGAGTTTATTTTGGGAATGCTTTTATATATATATATATATATATATATATATATATATATATATATATATCTATGAGAGAGAAAAAGATTGGTTGCAGAAAGACAAAAGTTTAAAGAATTTTTAATTTCATTTTTCTGGTTTACAGAAAGAATTTGAACATAGTCTAATGTCTTAACACTTTTAGCTTTCACAATCATTTATGAAATTTAAAAATAAAATTTTGTGTGTGTGTGTGGAGGGTTGGGCTCATTTGTTTCTTTTCCTTGTCATGACTTCATGCTTCATTTTTATGTACACACACACACACACACACACACACATACTTGCTAATGCACAATATGTGGACTTGTATGCTGGTCACTAGCCAGACTGAAGTGTCACATATGTGACACAAACATAAAAACTGAATGAGGTTGTTGGATTATTATACGTCAAAATCAATGGGAGAGTCCATATACATAGTGTGATGGATGAATTGTCATCTAAATTACGCAAAAATGAAGATAACACTAGCACCTCATTTTAACAGATAAATTTACCAAAATTACATAAAAATATCTAGTAATACTAAAGTAAATTTATTCAATAAAATCGCCATTATATTAAATCATGGCTTCTGGACAAATTTGGAATATCTTGCAACTGTTTTGGACAGTTTCCTTGTTTAAGTTGGTCAAGGCTGTCATAATTTTTGCCTTCACTTAACCTTTGGTGTTACAAGGAGCTTTTTTTACCTCTTGCTCAACTGTGCCCAACATATAATAATCAAGTGGGCAGTCTGGGGAGTAGGTGGCCAGATATAAGGGATCATGTGGTTGCAGAAATTGTCTGACACTCATGACTCGGTTTTCCTGCTTGTGTTGTATGGTGCAGAGTCCTGTTGTCAGTAATAGGGTCTTTCATTAGCCACTTTCTTGACTTAGGGCAGCACTACCTTTTCAAGGCACTTGATGTAGGCTTCCATATTGAGTCTGAAACCCTGTGGGAAGATGAAAGGAGGCATAATATTGCTGTCACTCTTGATCACTTCAAACATCATGATGTTGACTGGATATATCATCTAACTCTTTCAAAATCCTCTGCACTATCTTCAGTAACATCCAAACTCTGGAATATTCGTATTGGAGCTTCCAGCATGAATTCCAAGCAGTAAAGTATGCCATTTCAAAATTTCTGACAATGTGTATGCTTAAAGTTATAAAATATAAAATGGTGACAATTACCCATCCCACTATATATATATATATATATATATATATATATATATATATATATATATAGATATCTTTTATTTAAGAAAATTTGTTTTGTTCTGGGTATGACGAAAACTGCATCTGGCAGAAAAACCCTCTGATTAGGAGGTTTTGAGGAGCATGGAAGCACCTCTTAATTGCTGTTGTTCCAAGGTCTACCCTGACTTGTGGTGGTAGCACCTGTAAGTCCCAGATATGGATAAATAGTTAATACCTAAAGTGGGGTTAGTCCTTGGGATGGCCATGAACTGCATCCAGTGGCAGGGTTTCTGATTAAATGATTTCGAGGAGTGTGGAACCACCTCTTCATTGCTATTGTTACCAGGTCCACCCTGTCCTGTGATGGTAGTACCTGTTGGAGTCCCAGATGTGGGTGGCTGGTTGATACCTAATCTGGGTTCAAAGCACTGATGGATTTTTTTTTTTTAGTGGGAGTTCAAGCAGTGCATTTTTGAAGGAAGGGTATTACCAGTAATAGATTTTTGAGTGAAAGGAATATTACCAACAATGTATTTTTGGGAAAAAATGAAACACACCAGCAATACATCTGGCTCTTTACAAAACCCTCTTTAGAAAAATGTCAATGAAACCTGATCTACAAATTTGTTTCTTACAAAGAATATATATTGTATTTATATGAATCTATTGTAAAAATCTTGCAAACAAATAACCAATTGAGTTTGATATGCTGTAAAACAAACCAAACCAAACTGATGTTTGCTGCCCAAATAACACACACACACACACACACACACACACAAGGCTGTTACAAAAATAATGGATGCTTGAAGTGTTGTATTTTAAAAACCCATTTTAACATAGTATTCGCAATATATATTAGGTGAATTTTGGTATACATGATAATTAAGGTGTTCTCTTTAATAATTTTTAACTTATTTTCACACAGAAATATTCTGGAAGCATAGAAGCCCTTAATTATGAACATGACAAAACATGATCTTTGTTTACTTGCATGAGTTCAGACTTGGACCCAATGCCTCTCAAACTTCTGCCAATATCAAAAGAGCATGAGGGAGATTGGTCCACAAGTGATCAGACAGTACGAAGATGGTTCCAGAAACTCCGTACTGGTGAATGAAAAGGTAGAGGACAGTTATGCAATCTCCACAACGAACAATTACAAGCAGTTGTTGAGCAAAAACTCATGTCAAAGTGTCTGAGAAATGGTTCAGACACTTGGTGTCAGCATTGCAACATTCTGACCCATTTCACTGGCATGGGGAAAAAGCTTGCTAAATGGGTCCCTAATGGTCTCAATGAAAATCAAAAACTTAGGTGGTTTGAAATGTGCTCGATGCTCTTTCCGTATAACACCAATGATCCCTTTCTTGACCGAATAGTCACTTGTAATAAAAAGTGGATCCTTTATGATAAATGTAAATGAGCAGGTTGATGGCTTTCCACAAACATTTCCCAAAGCCAAGTTGCATCAGCAAAAGATTATGGTAACTGTCTGGTGGTCTACAGTTGGTGTTATCCACTACAGTATTTCGGAAGCCACACAGAGCAGCAATACAGAGCTTTACTCCAGTCAACTTGCTGAAATGCATGCACACCTGCAAAAAATGACATCTGTATTGGTGAATCGACGTAGTCCAATTCTGCTCCATGATAATGCTCAGATACATATTGCAAGAACAACATTGCAAAAACTCACTGACTTGGGATACGAGAGTTTACCATAAATTCCTGATCTTTCACCAACTGATATTTTTTTTTTTTTTTTTTTTTAAGTACTTAGGCATATTTTTAAATGATAAAACTTCTAGGTCCAAACCAGAGGTGGAATCAGCTTTCAAAAATTTCATTGCATCTCAACCAATGACTTTTTATCAACAAAGAATAAATAATCTTGTTGATTGATGACAGAGGTGCATAGATGTTCAAGGCTCGTATTTTGACTAATTTCAACATTTTTACAGTTAATTTTATTCTTGAAAAATTGTTTCTGAAATCGACCATTATTTTTGTAACAACCTAATATAATAATCCAGTGCACATCCAACCGGCCACAACTGACAGTATCTATCTGCTATGTATGTAGACTTCAGTCTTCGGGAGTTACTTATTTCTATTTGTTTAAATATGTACACATATACACCCAGACAAGTTGTATGTTAAATTCAGCCAGTTTTGAAAATTATTAAAAAAAAAAAAAAAAAAAATGAAACTGACCTTATCAAATTGTTGAATTTAACAAAACTTGTTTAAATGAATTCTTGCTGCCTAAATATATATATATATATATATATATATATATTTAGTGTATCAATGCAGCAAATAATTTTCTAAACATATACTGTTAAATATAAAAGACAATGAATGTCTATTATGTTTAATCATGAGCTGTTCTAAATGTCCTATTTTGGCTTTAATTTCAGTTGAAAATAAAGAAAGAAAATCTCCAACATTTGGATGATTTTTTAATTTGGTTCTAAGCTTTCGGCTCACATGAGCCATCTTCAGAGAGGTCACCAAGACGGTAACACAATAGCATCCACCATCACCGACGATGATGGTGGATGTTACTGTATTACTGTCTTAATAACCTCTCTGAAGATGGCTCATGTGAGCTGAAAGCTTAGAACCAAATTAATAAAAAAATCATCCAAATGTTGGAGAATTTTTTTTTTCTTTATTTTCAACTGAAATTAAAGCCAAAATAGGACGTTTAGAACGGCTCATGATTAAACATAATAGACATTCTCTTATATATATATATATTTTTTTTCTCTCTCTCTGTGTTTGTGTCTGGTGTGTATATGTAAATTATTTTTATTTTTTTTAAATTTCACTTGCCAACCTGTTTTTATACAGGAGGACCTGTCATGTTGATAACAGATATATCAGTGCCAGTTTATTTTTTGACATGAACATGTGAATTATTCAACTGAATATAATCAACTTTACATTAAAACTGGTGTGGGATGCCCAACACACACAAACACACACAAACACACACACACACAAACACACACACACACACACAAGGTGAAATAGATGAATTGTCCATGCAAAAATGACAATAACACTGACAATATGAAGACAGTGCAGAAGATGTGGAAAGATTTGGATGAATCTATTGGTCATTACAAAAATATGCTAGCTCAGAAAATTCACTCTGATCATTCTGAGAAAAGAACACCTGAATTTGTTGGTGTGGACCTCAGACTCAACATGGAGGCCTACATCAAGAAGTTGTATCACCCTGGGTCAAGAGGGTGGCTTCTAGAAGACCCTATTTCTGGCAACAGGGCTCTGCACTATGCCACAATGTAGTCATGGTTGTCAGACAATTTCTGCAACCACATCATCCCTTACATCTGGCCACCTAACTCCCCAGACTGCAACTCCCTTGATTATTATGTGTGGGACACAGTTGAGTGAGAGGCCAACAAAAAAACTATTTGTAACACCAAAGATGAACTGAAGGCAACGATTATGGCAGCATTGACAAACTTAAACAAGGAGACTATCCATAAGAGTTGCAGGAGATTTTTAAATCATCTGGAGGCTGTGGTTGAATACAATGGCAATTTCATTGAACTCTTTAGTATTTCAAGATAGTTTTCTGTAATTTTGGTAAATATATCTCTTAAAATGATGTTATTTTCATTTTTGTG
The DNA here is from genome assembly GCA_037127315.1 of Ascarosepion bandense. Taxonomy (NCBI): domain Eukaryota; kingdom Metazoa; phylum Mollusca; class Cephalopoda; order Sepiida; family Sepiidae; genus Ascarosepion; species Ascarosepion bandense. Next base: position 1,207,038 of record JBBBDQ010000408.1, read on the forward strand.
TAATTTAGATGACAATTTATCCAGCACACCCTGTGTGTATGTATATATATATATATATATACACACACACACACAATTAATACAAAAAATATGAAATTTGTCACTTAGCTGATTGATACTATATTCAACATTCTAACTCTAGAGTTTTGTAGATGGATCTTTCAGTAATTGCTCTATTTGTCAGGACAAGCAAGCAGTTGACTGTTCATTTTGTCAATTTCAATATTTTTATTTATTGTGCGTGTATGTATATATATATATATATATATATATATATATATATATATATATATAGTAATATTTTTATTATAAGTTTATAATAAAAAATATAGTTTACTGCAACACAAGAGTCCTTGTACTATCTCATTAGCACCTTATCAGGTAATGAAATATTTTTTCTGTTAGGAATCATTATCAATAATAATAAAGTAAATCACTACAAACAGTGGACAGCCAACCCATTAGTTTGTACTAAGATATTATATAAACACACAATTTAGAATATTATGTCTCTTTCTCTCTTTTTATAGTTTTCATTCTTTCTAATTGGTTTTTATACTCTTTTCTTTTAGCTCAGTGTCAAAGATAAAAGCAGCAATTTTATATCTGGTGTCATAGACTAACTTTGCTTTCAATTTTTTATAGAATGTTCTGGGGTTTTAAGTTTGGAAGATGTAGGTGTATTTTGTTTTTTACTAATTTTTTTTTTTTCTTTAATTAATACCTATATAGCAAGGTAAATATTTATGTATGTCTTCACTTGTCCCTTATTTCATTTTCTTATTTGATTTGATGGCATATTAATTATAGGAGGTTTAATTTATAATTTTTTTTTTTTTTTTTTTTTTTTTGAGATGTCTAAATATAATTGCATTTATGCACACATAGATACACATACATATTAAAATCATTAATATACCTGCATGCTGATTGTTTTACTGTAAATTCAATTTTATTTTCATGAGTGGGTTTTTGTATATATTTTTTCTTCTTGCAATTGTTTTTTTTTTTTTTTTTTTTTTTTTTTTTGACTGCTTTGTTTTTAATTTCATCTTTGTTTCTTTTTATGTTCCTGTTTTTATTTTATTTTATTTTAGATAGATTTCTTTTTACAGGGGATATGGTTCCCTCATCCTCTTTCAAAAACAAACCATATCAATTTAAATCTTTCTATGGAATAACAGAACACTTGGATTCTGTTAGCTGTACTAAAAAAGATTTTGTCTAGATTCAGGTTTTTGTCAACTGTGTAGGACTGTCAATAAAAGCAATGGGAAAATCAGCAGTAGGCAGTTGGTGAGTCTTTCGCTTGGACATTTTGTTCAAGTTGTGTGCTGTTTGCAGTGCTGTGATTTCTGAGGCAGTGTTGGTTTTGTTTCTTTCTGTCTCTTTCCCTTCTCTGCCTGTAGTTCTTGGGAGAGTAATTGGTTCGGTGTTTTCCCTAACCTCAACACATCTTTGCCATATTTTACAACAGTCACAAAATATATCCTTGTTTTATCTGGTAGTCCCACCCATTGGAATGCAGGCAAGAATATCTGATTTAGAAACTTTGCAAAGAGCAACAAAAAAACAGTCTTGTGTGTTATGGATTATCTTGTATATGTTATGCGATTATCTTGTATATTTATAAGTCTACCATTCATCCGTACTTTGAATATTGCTGCTATGTATGGTCTGGGGCTATATATCTCTTTCTATATATTTAGAAATTCTTGATAAAATCTAAAGAAGAATCTATATTATTATTGGTCCTGATCTGGCATCTTGACTTCTGTCACTTTTCCACTGTCATATCTTCTTTGTGCTTTTTCTATACTTACTATCATGGTAAGTATTCTGATGAAATTTCTGTTATGGCACTTTGACTTTATAAATTTAAATGAAGTACTAGTTTGGTGACAAGGTCTGATAAATTTACAGTTGTATTGGTGAGATGCATCTGTATGTTCTATGCTAACAGTTTCTTCTCTTCTCACTTGTGAAACGTTTTTTCTGGTTTCATGCTTTCCAGCCAACTTTGATCTTCAAAAAATTTAAATGTAGTGTCAAGTGTTATTTACGGTCTTCTTGTTTGATTCCTCTTTTATTGTTTAATAATGTTTTTCTTTTTCTTCTTTCACACTCAGTAACCACTTACATTTTAATGGCTTTTAATGCCTTGCTTGGTGTGAAATCATTAAAAAATAAGAATTCTAATTTATTTTGTTTCTATTGTTTTGATAGCTCTAAAAATTTATGAAATAGGATAGGATAAAATATATGAAAACTATCATATCTTTAATTAGGCACATGGCTGAGTGGTTAGAATATTCACTTTTTCACTATAGTCAATTTGTTAGGAATGTGATTTCTTGATGTTATCTGCCTCGAGGAAGCCATCCCTGCATTGGAAAGTGCCTGAAAACCATGCCACAGGTAAAGATCTAAGCCTTGTGATTGAAATTGAATAGACGGGGCCCTTGGAAGCCATTGTGCTAGTACAGTCACAAATTATGACTGATAGTTTGAGCATCCTGGACATGTTCACGCTAGATAACGCTCTCTCTCCTAAAAACTGTAAGGCCCACTCAGCATAAGTATAATATAACCCACAGGTGGGCTCTGTGGGTGTTGAACAAACACAAGTGTGCCTGAACAGGCATCTGCAACGTGGATTAGCTAGCCATGCTATTAAACCAGCATCCTTGGAAACAAGTGGCCAGTGATACATGTCCTTAAAATGGGCTGTTATTTTATTATTCCCAAATGTTGGATGTTTTACCTTTTGGCATTTAAATCATTGTCAGACATTGCTTTATGAGAAAAAAAAAACACGTTCATTAAAAAGCCATCGATTGTACCATTTAGTCACAAATATTTAACTTAAAACAAAGCCCTTTTAAAGGTTGCTTGTTTTTTTTTTTTTGTTTTTTTTTTTTAATCATATCACCCCAAGCAAGGCGGTAACGCCACTGATGTGCAGGGGGCTACATAAGAGTGAGAAGATTAGAAAAGAGAAAACCAGAAACCGCATCCTAAACAGGAAACAAGGGATGAGCCTCTTCACCTGTTCAATAGATGTGGGTGGAGTGTGAACTGGGCGATAGTTTAGTCTATCTACTCCAATTGAAAGAAAAAAAAAACAAAGTGAGAAGATTAGAAAAGATAAAACCAGAAACCGCATCCTAAACAGGAAACAAGGGTAAAATCTTATCGGAATAATCCCTATTGGTATTACGTAAGCTTAGCTTCATACAAAGTAACAGGTATGCTGCATCCAGTGAGGTTATAGAAGTAATTTATAGAAATAATCACAACTCTGTAGCAAAACAACATTTTCCTAAACTTAATTGAGTAAAGAACAAGGAAAATAAAATCACAGAACTCTAAAGAATGATGCTAGCCCTCCTCCATTTAGTATGTGTTTAACTATATGTTCACCTAGTAAAAGGCCCAGGAGCCACTCAAGGTAGTGTGTTAATGAAAGGGGGTGTGTAATATGAAACTAAGAGGAGGCAGTTGGAAGTTAAGATTGAGTATATGGTGGGTAGATAATGATTGAGTTTTGAACCACTTCTGTGATATTTCTCATCCCCTCTACCAAGTTCTGACTTTACGTGACCACCACCAGATTTGCAGACAATGCTCAGCCTCTGCTGAAGGGATATCTCACCTGCTACCTTTGTGTGTACTTGAGCTTTGTCAGTTAACATACCAAAGTGCCATTGGTACAAAGAATCCATTTTGACATGTAACACCTTAGCAGATAGGATGTCTTTCATTGATTGCTGCCTTCAGTCAGTCAGTTAACTGCCATACATGAGACATTCTTTGGGCGATCATGTCTCGAAAGAGATATGACTGACAGAGAAGATTATCCTGAAGTAGGTTGCCATTGCTTTCTGTGGTAGACTGGTTGCCAGCCAAGGCTACAGAACCCAATCTGTCTTATTATTTAACCCATAACTGGAGGAAATAGATGGTTTAATACCTTTCACAAGGGTATTTGTGCATAAGTGAATGTGAGGAATTCAACTGGAATTCGAACTTGCCTCCCTGATTTGTTGTTTCAAGTTGATATCCACTGCACCACAATGCACACCAGCTGCCTTCAGTTGCCTAATATTCTTCAAATGAAGCTACTCACAGAGGACTCTTCTAATCCTAATAGTTCTATAATACCCTTTGGATTAAAACCATCCTTTGAGTGGTGGTTCATTTCACTTGTTCTATGATTTCATTATTAAAAACAGTGCTGGATTAACATGTAGGCTAGCATATGCTATGGACCTAATGTAATGAACAGGTTCACAAATTCTCGTATCCCCTATTAACTGAAAAACTGTTTTAAGTGAAAGATTTTATAAATTTCAACCAACACTAAGGCTAAGTCTTTTCAGTCAATGAATGTCAAATGTTTTGTATGTATAAACACTAATTTTACTATTACCATTATTGCTTCCTGACCAAAAAACATTGTGGCCACATACAATCACTGATGTTAAGCAATGTCAAACCTGGTTAGTACCTAGATGGATTATTGTTTTGGAATACCAGGTGCTGTTAGCTTGGATTTGCATGTGATTTAATAGATAATGGCTCTGAGTTGTTAATTGGAGAGCTGATTTCCAATTCATGTTGGGTTTGTTATATGCAGTTATGCTCAAATACCCTTAAAAAAGGTATAAATCCACCTCTCCTTCCCTGTCTATTGGTTAATTAGTAAAACTTGTATTACTAAATTCTTATTTCCAAAAAACAAAAATTGTTAGAATCTAAAATTTTCTGGCCTTAAATAACCTGCATAGGGCTAATAATCTGTAAAAAAATTATTCTATCATGACTAATAATAACATTTAAACTTTTTAAAATAATTTTAATATATTCCTAATACATTGATTATAAATTGCACAAATATTTTTGTTTGAGTTTTATTTTTACCTTTCTTAAAATATACATTTTTCTTATTTTTTTCCCCTCAATCTTCCATCTTAGAATCAATAAGCACAAATGCAAATTACAAAATTAAACAAATTTAAATAAAAAATAGCATTTCTAAAGAAACGCTAACCTAAAAAAATAATTCTTTTAAAGCTCATTTTTATTTCACTATCAATTAAACTCTCAAATATCTAAAAATTGTTTAAATTCAGTTTCCTGTATAAATTACACCCTATGCCAGTCAAAAATTAAAAATAAGACAAATAATAATAATAAAATAATAATAATGTGAAAATGTAATTAAGAATATATTTTAAATTCATGGGTTTTTACAAATTCTTTGAAATTTTGTATATAAGCATTAACACAGGAAAAAGTAAGAATATGCTTTACATAAAAATTTAAAAAAAAATTTTAACCTGAAATTTGGTATGAGGGCATATTCTTTATCATGAATTGTGTGTGTGTATATATATATATGTATGTATATATATATATATATATATATATATATATAATAATATTTGCCATTTTCCTACAAGTAACCATTTAGCATTCACCGACTGAGCAGCCAGTACTGAGTTCAGTTGAATTTTAAAAAATCTTTCTCTTAAAACACTTTTTTTAGGAAAATAGTCCAGTAGTTTTTACCACTGTTTTGAGTATTGAGTGGGAGGGGAGGGGGTCCTCCTTAACATTCTATTTAAAGTGGTGTGGAATGTTAACATCTTGGTTTTTACATATATATTCATGATCTGGAATACCTATTGGATAATGGTATGAAAGAAAAAATTATACAAAAAGTGATTTTCTGAGACAGGCGCATTTTTGTAGAAACACAAAAATAAGTGATATATCTGTCAGTACAATCAAGTGATCTTTTTGAATGACAGATTGTTAAAACTAAATGCTTCAAAAACACATCAAACAGCAAACATTTTGGCCAGTCAAATGTGTATATTAAGAACTTGATACTGAACAACTGTACACTTATTTCTATTAAATATTTTAGTGTTTATGAATTGAGACATACTTATTCACACTTTATTCCCCCCCCCCCCACTTCTGGCTAGGATTGAACTTAATAATTATGTTAATCTTGTATTGTTTCGTACAAATCTAATCTTGTCGGGCTATATATTAATCATGCACGGTATCAAGGTCATGCTTTGGTTGTGTGGTTCAGCACTCAAGTGATGGATGAGTAGGGTAGTCCATATTGTTAAGTATCCCACACACACCTTTTCACGCCCTTACTCTCAACTATCTAGTGTGAAATGTCATTTGGACTCTTGTGCAGTTCCACTGGCATCAAATAAAGTGTTACCCTGTACCTTTATTTTTCTTTAGTAGGTTAAAAATCTGGAGAAATGTTTGTCTTGGTACATTGACATTTCACTTGGTAGATAGAATTCTTCAATCCCTGATCCAAATTGGGTTTCTTAAACCATTATATATGTTAGTGTGTCATAAGAGCTATAAAAGACAGGAAATTGTGGAGAGCCATGATTGTTCTACATCCTGAAGGGACACACACATAGAAGATAAAAAGCATGCTTTTCTTTTTCTCTTTTGATGCTAGTAATCTAGTAATGTGCATTTTGGTGCCGTGGATACCAGAGAGCTGAGTTCAAATTCTGATTCAATTCATTGCATTTACTTATGTGCAAATACCTTAGAAAAACCTAACTTCTAAAAAAAAAAAAATGTAGAAACCAGGTATACCATCTCCTACACCAAATTAAGGGGTCTATACTTTAACATTCCAGAAGTGGAACTTCATCTTTTAAACCTGACTTCTTGTTCCTGTTGGAAACGGGTATTAATGTCTCAATCCCATTGCAGAAGCTCACAATCTCAGGCTACTCAAAAAAAAATAAGGAGAGCCATAACTGTTGTGAAGAGATACTGCTCATAAAAGAACCACCAATGCTTTGTCGTGAGGTGGATCGGTAAAACTAGTGTGTGAATTAATGTACTACTGTAAATAATAGATATTTCTTTTTGGCCAAAAAAAAAAAATGAATGTGACACTTTTGAATATTACTATATTTAAAAAAAAAATAAAATAAGGAACACATTCTATATCTGCGTATATGCACATACAATTGTGTGTGTTTGTGTCTTTCTCTCTTTCATAAATATATATTTTTATTCTCCCCTTCCCACATTACTCAACACTTCCAATATGCTACAGTGAAAATGCTTGTCTTTATTACCATCTGCATAAATCATTAGGCCCATGCAATAAAGTTTTGTAGCAAGGTCATAACACTGCACATTTATTATATACATTCCACTTATCTTCTAAATTTTTTTTTTTTTTCCAAACATCCTTATTTATGTATCTGAGAATTCTTGTTGCTGTTATTTGCATCATGAAGTTTATATAAATACTTAATATAAAGACCAGTACTTTCTCTTTTAGTCTTTAGAAACTTTATCATGAATTTATTTATCCCCAAAAATACAAAAAATATAAATAAATAAATTAAAAATGTTTAAAAAAAATGTTTTTCTTTGATTAATGAAACTCAGCTTATGTAAACTAATCATAAAATGTGTCTATAATATGAAAGTACTTGTGCAGGTAAGCAATAATCTTGTTAATGCATGAGGAAGCCTTTCTGTGGGGAGGGAAAGGAGATGGTATATTTAAAAATAAAAACATAGCAAGTGGTGTTTTTTTTTTGTTTTTTTGTTTTTTAAAAGAATAACCTGATTTTTCTTTTTTTTACACAGAAATTCAAGCAGGAAAATATTTGGGGCTTATTTTCAGGTATACTATATGGTAAAGTTAAGTTGACACTGTAGTCTGCTTTTTACTTTGTATTTCATTTTGATTTAGGTATAAAATATCTTGAGAATTCTTGGAAGACTGTCTCCATTTTATGAATCTATATAAATAAAACTGAAGATGTGTCAATGTGTGTATCCTCACTGATTTCTATTAACATACACTTCCACATTTTTCATCTGATTTGTTTCAAAACTTATACACCCTCTTGTAAATTTATTTGACACGCTAACTTTTATATGGAGAATAACTTTTTCAAAAAATACAGGAGTTCTCCTGTATTTATTTAATGTCTATAGTTGTAGGTCATAAAAAAAATAAAATAAAATTTGACTTACTCTTCTCACCCCATGCAATGTTGGGTACTTAATGTTAGTATATCCTAAGCAGTTATTTTGTGGAAGGAGAAGTAACAAATAAAATATATAATTTACATATGAATTGGTTCTTTTCAGTCTATTACGTGACCTAGGTTTCTACCATGAGTGGTGTCTTGAAGTGATTTGCAATAACTCATTTACAAATGGAAAATATTCAAAAGTTCTACAATATAATTGTATTGAACACTTTTTAATACAATTGTGCACTGGTCTAATTTTATTATGACCAAAAACTAAGTAATTAAACAAATATTATTTTGCTATAGGAACAGCATAAAGATGATTTTGGCATTTAACGAATCGATAGTTATTAAATATTAAATGAATAAACTTGTATATTGTTTTGTCAACTTTATCATCATAAGCTGGTAAATCCAGGTCAGTCTAATGTGATATCTAAATTTAATTTTTCTAAGAGATAATAACTTCTATTCTATTTGATTCTATTTGGGAAAAAAAAATCTTTTTTTTTTAAGTAAAGGGAGTGGTGCTTATAAATCCAAATATTTCATTGATATAAATTTGGTATAAGTTCTACTTTACTCAATGCAATTTTATTGCACAAAATTTTGAATTGTCACATATTCTGAGTTGAATTTAGTTCCTAAAAAGAGCATTTTTTTCTTTTCTTTGCACAATTAGACAGAAATAAACTTTATACTTGATGAATTATTTTTTCATCCTACAATGCTATTCTGTCGCTATTTCTGCAGCATATGTTCTGATGAGCTACATTTCTCAGTTCCACCAATTTGAACCTTCACAGCTAAAACCTGCGATAGAACATAAACTGAGACAAAACATTCTCACTCTCTCTGTATTCCATTAGTAAGAAGGAAGTTCCATTCAGCTTCTTTCCAAGAACTTCAACTTTGTAGAACAAACTCCTGATAGGATGTTTTTCCAAACTCTACTATCTTAATCTCTTTAAGAATTAATTGTTCTCTCTCCTACATAACTTCATAAACTGTACTTCTTGACCTCCTTTTTTATACTCATACAATATCATTTAGTAACCCTCTACCTTGACTGACTCTTAGGTCTTGTGTTAAATATTAGTTTAAAAAAAAAAAAATATATATATATATATATATATATATATATATATTCAAATCTACCTGGATTATGACTTGGTAAATTTTTGAATGAGTGTTTGATGGGGAGAGGGTCCTGTAATCTAATCTAACAGCTAATCATAATTGGATAATACTATAATATAACTTTACTAGAATAAGGAGTAAAGGTTGCATTTGATACGGCTAGCTGCAGATATTGAATTTCTACTCAGATGGGACAGGATAAATAGATTTATTGCTAGTAGGAATGGGAATTTTCAATTTGAACCACCATCATCATTAGCTGTTTTCTTATGAGGAAATATTTGGTATTCATTGTCTGTACTACTGTTAATTGAAATTTATATTTTTCTCTTAAAACAATTTTTTTAAAGAAAATAGGTTTCTCAAGTCCAGTAACTGTTATTACTCTTTCTAATGTTGATGGGGGCTTCCTTCCTCACCATTTTTTTCAACATTTTAATTATATCATTATTTTTTCTTCAAGTTACATATGACACCTATTTTAGCTGTTGCTGCAAATCCTCAAGGGATGTGATTCTCTTGTGCCAGTCCACAAGGTTTGAAGAAGTGTGGTCTTTGCCAATCCCCATGCAGAAAGTTTTACATCTGACTTTTCAATAATATAGTGATATATAAATACAATGATAGTAATAACTTATACATTTTTTATTGCAATTTAGAAACCAATTTCTTTGAGAGACTGGATACCAAGAGATATTATAATCTATAAAGGTTTTATATGAAAGAATTAGAAATTGTAAGTTAACAGACATTATTAGCAATGAAAATAAACTCTTTAAACCAAGTTTGCTTGTGTCCGCTAAATATGAATGCTGTTGGTAAAGGCATAAATCCACTACTCCCTGTACTCTGCCCTATTTCCAGATAACTTGATAATGTCTTTTTGATAGAATGCCCTGATGGCTGAGTATAGAGAGTAAATGAATAATTTGGTAAGTTACTATCCCAGGACTACTTAACCTGCCCAAGCAGTCTTCTTTTATGTGCAGTGTTCAAAATACAATTATGGCTCTCAACATTTTATCCTTTGTTGTTCAAAGCAATGTTTGCTCACTTATTTTTATTCCTAGTCTCTGTTCTGCTATCCATTTACACAAGCTTGTTAGGTAGGTTGCTTCTCTGTGCTCTTCTTTCATTCAATGTTCATTCATTTTCAAATTTTCCAAGTTTTCTTTCTTCTTTGGGTCTTAGAAATTTCAAATCTTTCACATCTTAAATGTTCTTTTTGTTTCTATTTTCTATAAAGCCCATTGCTCACACATACAAACTTCTGTTGCCTCAAATTTTCTCTTCATCTGTAAAGAGAATATCCAGAGGATTGATATTACCTTGCAGTTAAGCAAGCTTTTTTTTTTTTTTCTAATTAAATTTTTCTATTTCCTAGTACTTTGCTTAACTTTAGGAAGGCATCTGTCACTATTCCATTGCTCTTTCGGATTTCAGTTTCACGTTTTCTGTCATTAACTTCCCAAATAGTTAAATTTCCGTACTTGCTTGATTTTGATGTCTCCAACTCATAACTTGCATATTTGGGCTGTTCTTGCTGACAATCATATATTTTGTCTTGTTACAATTGATTTTTAATCCTTTCTTAAGAAAAATGTAATTTTTTTAAAAAATTGTTACTCGTTATTATCCTTGCCAAGATCTAGTCAAATAAAACAGCTGTTTGCAACCAATAGATTGTAAGAACTTTAGTTTATTAATGTAAATTATTTTCTGAGTTACACAAAGCTGTTAATCTAGCAAATACCTTGAAAGTTGTAACTTTGATAGAACATTGGAATGAAAGTTTCCCTAGTAGCTTAGATAATTTGGATATTTTTAGTATTATCAATGAACTAAAAAAAAAACAGTGGAGTGGCAGTGAAATTCTTAAATTAGAATTCTTCAGCATACCATTCTTTGTAAATTTCTGCTATGGATAACCTAGACCAGATGGTAAGATTACTTTCTACCATTTTCCTTGACCTCTTCCTCCACCCATCAGACAAATGAAGGACACGGCTAGATTTCCTGTTGGATACATAATTCTTGCTATTCCAAAATTCTCTGCTGATTCTATTTTGGTTTCCTCACTGTTTTTATTCCTTGATTTTTCTCTTTCAAAATCCAAAATTGGATCTTGAACATCTTAGAGTTGTTAACCAATTACTTCTCAGTAATTTACAGAAGGTAAGCAAAATGGTGAGATATGAGAGTTTTATTCTTTCTCTTGTAGATAGAAGTGAAGGATTTCTTTTTGTAATGAGAGGGATAAAAGCAAAATACAATCTATTTATTCTGCAATCAACAGGATTCAAAGGCTTATAGTCATATCATTTTGAAACACCTGTTTCTGTACAATCACCAAAGTTAAGCAACATTGAATCTAGCCAGTACCTAGACAGGTGATTACTTGAGGATACCAGGTACTTTGATGCTTTGATGTGCTGGTGATGTAAGGGATAATGACTCTGGAGAACTGTGTTCCAAATACAGTTCTTGTTCATTATGTTCATTTACATGCAAAATTTAGAAAGGAATCCACTTCTCCTCCTTCCAGCTATGAGTTAATTAGTAAGACTTGTATCAGTAAATTATTATCCCCCCTCCCCAATTCTTACAATCTAAAAATATTTGCTGGCTTTAAATAACCTGCAAAAAGTTAAGTTGCTGAAAGCAGATCGGTTATGTCTTAAGATATGATTTTGAAAAATTTTGGTTGAAATACTTTTAAGGATTAAATGAGACTGATATAAACACAAGTTTTCTACTTTGTTAAACAAAAAATTATATAATATCATACATTAGGCTGTTTTGTGTATTCTGTCCCATTTTGATTTAATGAATTCTCTGAAGAATTTCTCAACGTCTTTAATTTGTTGAGACTGAAGAGCAGGTAGTTTTTGCATGAATCAAAAGAAATGATCTGGGTGTTTGGTGGATATGCTGCTGTTTGGAAGGTCTTATTTCAGATGACCTGCATTAGCTACATTGTATTTGCAAAATGAGGATGGGTATTACCATGGAGCAAAATCACTGGTTTTCTTCTTTATTCTTAAAATGGTCTTCTCTTTTTTTCAATGCATCATTCAGATGAGCCAATTCCTTGCAATATTATTGTTCAGGTTTCAGCAATTTAGCCATAACAATTCTTTCTTAATCCCATGTGAGCAGAAAATTCTTTCAAATTGAATTTAACCTGTTGTCAAGGCTGTTTTAATGACACCTAAAATTATCTCAATTTCTGGATTCTTGTGATAGTGATAGAAAAGTTCATTAATTTCTTAAAAATTACTTTGTTTGATACTTGGAAATAAAATTAGTGGATATTGATCTCAAAATATCACAAAAAAGATTTGCCTTTCTTGTGGGTAATTAAGTCTCACATATCTGTAATAGCTTCTGGTAGCTAAATGGTAAAGCACACTTGACTTGAAGGTTGTTTTCCAAGTTAAAGAGTAGATATTTGTTTCCTGTTAAGAGAAACATTTTCTGAAGTGATATTGATTCTAGGAGATTTCTAAAGGTTTCCTGTGATATGGTGTCAGGATATTTTATAGTAGATACTTTGGATGCAAGTGAGATGGTGAAAGTTCTTCAGAGCTATTTTATTGGTTCATCACACCTCAGAATTGTTCACTGAAATTAATATCTGAATTTAGTGGCCAGAGTGACATAGGAAAATTCCATGTTCTTGAAACCATTCCTGCACAATTTGGGCAGTGGAGCAGAGTACACTCTCTTACTGAAAGATGCCACTGCTATTATAGATTGTTGCCACAAAGGGGATGTACCTGATTTTCATTGATTTTGAGATAGGTGGTACATGGAAATTACTGTCCTATTTTCTTTTAGTTCATTCTGGTGCAATTATTTCACCAGGATAATGATGTGCACGTATCACAGCGTACAAGAGAAAATAACTCTTTGCACAAAGCCACCTTCCACAAGATCCACTTCTGATGCTTATGTGTCTAAGACACTTTTGATTAACATGAATTGCAGCTATGCAGTTTCATACACAACAAAAATCAATGTACTCTGTGTTATTACTGTTGTTATAACATTTTGGTTGTCATGTCTTCAACCATCATCAGTTGCTTGATAATCCAGGTAAACTTTAGGTAATTTTGAAGTGAACTCTTTATTTAATCCATAGAGGTCGTCGTTTTTGTTCCACCAGATATCTCAGGGTATCTTGTCTAGTTCTTATTTAGTACTGCTCAGGAAATAAGAACCACTGACATTGGATACATGATGGTACCACACTGTACTAACATCATAGCCAAAATCTTGCTCTGATTTCTTTCTTTGAATGCATTGATTTCCTGAAAGTATTCTGCAGTAGTGAGTTTTGCCTATTGCACTCACTATAGATGTAACCAGTCAATGATCGGCTCATTTTTAGTGTTGGGCCACCTATTGAAGGCACATCTTCAATTTTGAAGTACTTTGTAGACTTTTTCTATTCTGTTTCATAGACCATGGGCATGTACTTGTCAGCAATAATTGTCTTCTTGGAGGTATGTATCTTTGAATTAAGGATGTTGCCACAGTCAAAATGGAGATTTAGTTGCGAGTATTTTTGTTCTAATGTCAATCATTATCTACGATCTTCTTGATTTCTCTTTTTATAGTTTTCACTCTTTAATAAATTTAATAATATTTCTCTTTTTTTCTTACCCTTTCACACTCAGTAACCCCTGGTGTCTTAGTGGCCTTGGAGGGAAATGATTTAAAAAAAAAAAATGATTTTATCATCATGGCTAGTATTGTGATCATTTTTAACATTTTCAGTTAACTTCTCACCTCTGTCCTTTCTCTTTAATTGACTTACTTTTCAACTTAGTTGTAAAATTAAAAATAGTTTTCCAGAAAGAACATCTTAATGTAAATCAAATTTCTTAGTTTATTTTTTAATCAATATATATATAAAACAACCTTTTTTTTTTTTTTTTTTTTGTTAATAAAATCTGTTATATATCAATAACCTTTTAAATTACCACTGTTACTGAATCTTTTGTTCTTATGCTTGTGTGCAAATTAACTTTATAAATTTTGACGGACTCTCTCTCTCAGAACTTTTTTCTTTATTTACTACCCACCCCTTACAAAACTATTTTCTAGAGATATAGAATACTAATAGCATGCTTAATTTTGTCTGCTATGTCCTTAGTATTGTTAAAGTATTACTGACATCATCATGTAACCTATTTCTTTAGTCAAACTAAAGACATAGCTGACATCATAATATCAGCTATGACTTTAGTTTGACTAAAAATGTAGATGATTAAATTTAGTTTGCTTTGTAAAAAGATACCACAAAATATTTTGTGATGATGATACACTCTTGTGATCATGTCTCGAAAGAGACATGACTGACTAGGCAGAAGCTTTTCCTGTAATAGGTTGCTATTACTTTCTGCAGTAGACTTGTTGCCAACCAAGACTATAGAACCCAATCTGTCCTGTTATTTGACCTATAGCTGGAGGGAAGAGACAGTTTAATACCTTTCCCAAGAGTGTTTGCACAAAAGTGAATACATCAAATTTAACTGTAATTCGAATTCTGTTCTCCAATTTCTCATTCCAAGCTGATATCCACTGCACCACAACACATATCCTATGATAATAGACCAAGTTAAAATAATTCCTGATTGTGTTTTAACAAAAAATACTATCATTTAAACTGGCTTACATTTTTTTCACAGCATTACTTTGGGAACTACTCAAAACCGTTATCTATAACGACATTAGAGGTTTTATGTTGGGCTAATGATTTTCATAGATTTATCTTGTCTTTTTAAATATAAATCGTTTTGAAGATAACCTGTTATCAGAAATCCTTATTATAATTTAAAATGTTTTAGCAACAGATATTTAATTATTTTTTTCCCCCTCTTTGATTTTGCAAATTATTACTATAATGTTTATTGTTATAGTATTTTGTAATATTTTAAATGTAACTTATTATTGTATTTTAGATTTGCAGTTTGCCATCAATAGACAAATGTTTTCTTGTATATCACTGTAATTTACTTCTAACAGGAGTAATTTTTAACCAAACTTTTAAATTTTTTTTTTTTTTTAATTACTCCCTCAATAAACTTTTTTGATATTTCTAGCAAGTATTACAGTTGTGGAATAATTTACCATGGTTGAGTGTAATTGATAAAATTTCCAACAAACAGGATTGATAAAGTTCTCAGTAAACAAGAACAAGAAAAAGAACAGTGCAAAATAATACTAAGAAAACTGTGTGTATGGTATAATTGATGGATTATCTAAATTACACAGAAAGGAAAATTAGCATCTCATTTTAACGTGTGTGTGTATATATATATATATATATATACACACACACACCAAAATTACACAAAAACATTGTGAAATACATGAGTAAATTTATTCAATAAAATAGTCATTGGCTTCAACTATGGCCTCTAGATGATTTTGGAATCTCCTGCACTCCTTCTGGATGGTCTTTTTGTTGTTAAGTTGGTGAATGCTGTCATAATCCTTGCTTTCAGTTCATCTTTAGTGTCACAAGGAGTTTTGTCGGTCTCTCACTTAACTGTACCCCACACATAATAATCAAGGGAGCTGCAGTCTGGGGAGTTAGGTGGCCATATGTAAGGAGTGATGTAGTCACAGAAATTACCTGACACCCATGACTGGGTTTTCCTGCTTCTGTAGCATGGTGCAGAGTTTTGTTGCTACATTGAAGCATCTTCCAGCAACTACCCTCTTGACCCAAGGCAGCATTACCTCTTCAAGGCACTTGATGTAGGCTCCCATGTTGAGACTGGGGACCTGTGGAAAGATGAATGAAAGCATAATGTCACCATCACTCGTGATCACTCTAAACACATTTATAATTACCATTGGATTCATTCAACTCTTTCCAAATCCTCTGCATTGTCCTCAGATTGACACCCAAACACTCTGAAATTAGAGCTTTCAGTGCAAATGCCAAGCAGTACAACATGCCTTTTTTCAGATTTCTGATGGATGAAATTGTCATTTTTTTGACAGCCAGTGGCCAACTGACCCTACTATATTGGCAGTCAACAAAAACAAATAGCACACGTGCACAAAAATTTAAAATCACGACAATTTACCTATCGCAGTGTGTGTGCGCGTGTGTGTGTGTATATATATATATATATATATATATATATATAATCATGCAAAAAAGTTGACAAAGAATTGTGTTCACATACAACAAAAGGTTATAGCATTTTGACTTCAAGGCAAGAAAAAACAAAAATGTGTGGGCTGAGACTGAAATTTGAAAAGGGAATATTCTTCAGTCATTCCAAGGAGATTGTAACCAATATAAACAAAGATTTCAAAAATTATTTGAATGAAATATATTTTTGTTATATATGATGTGAGCTTTGAAATGTGCCAAATCTATAAATCATATGTTGTTTGTTTGAATATATCCCAAATTGTTTAAAGACAAATTCACCTTTATAAAGTATGTGTACTTATATTACTGTTCTTCAAGCAGCATTTCTGCTAACTAATAATAACTAATATTATTTTCTCATATGCTGTATAATAGAATATTTTATCATTACCATAATAATAATTGCTTTTTTACAGCCTATTATAAACTGATTTGAATAGTTTGCTTCTAGTTTAAATGGTAATATGTCATTCTAGACTTTGTTGATATCGATATATTCTTCATTATTTTTGTATAGTTCCAGAGAACATTGGATAAGCATTTTTGTTTTCTAAATAAGACAGTCTGTATCTAAAATGGCTTTAAATTACAAATTTATTGATGAATAATTATTTTATCACTAAGAAAAAAATTTTTTTTTAATAATTTTACTTTTAAGAAGAGTAAATTTTTGTCTAAGTCTCTCTGTATTTGATGTATCAACAATGACTTAAGAGAACAGCAACTTAAACTGAACATTTAAAGCTGAGATATTTATTCCTGTAACATATGTTAATGTGGAAAATGAAACTGGAGAACTGAGTTTAAATTCTTGTTTAGTCTATTAGATTCAATATTATGCTTTTAGGAGAAGCGAAAATCTTTCTCTCCTCTTGTCAGCTAGGTGTTAAATAGCAGGGTAAATTGGACTCTAGCTTTGGTTGCCAACTAGTCTAAGGAAAACTCTGAATTCTAAACCATAGAAAAGCCAACAAAGATTGGCTGGTAATGCATAGTTAGGATTGTGTATGTTCTGAAAGGACTGTTTTTTCTAGCATTGAATATGAAAAATTGCTTACAACTCCTCAAATTGATTACATCAGCCTCTTTCACTGTTAGGGATTTTACAAAGTAAAAACAAAAATTACTTCCTGCTCATTTCCCACTTCATCAATATTTTTTTTATAAACTTTATCAATTTGGATTAAATCTTCAGGTCATTATTGCAATACTTTTATAATCAAACCAAGCCTGCAAAGACTGTAGCTTTGGATATCTCAAAGCCATTTGACAGGGTTTAGTATATAGGTTTTCTTCACAAGTTGAAAGATTATGGCATTTCTGGATGAATTTTTGAATCGATTTAATCTTTATCAAATCGCAAAATGAAAGTTGTCTTCAAAGACTTCTTTTCTAAATCTTTTTCATTTATACAGGTTTTCTCCAGGGTTATATCTTTGAACTGATGTTATTCCTAATTCCTAATTTTCATCAACAACTTTGCTAATGTAATCAGTTTTCCAAATCACCTACAATCTATTGTTAACTGGGAGAAGGAATGGCTTGTTAACTTTAATGCCACCAAAACAAAACCACTGTTAATTATCTGAGAGAACCTGTTTTACCTTTCATCAGCATGACAAAATCCTACAGATTTTACAAAGTAAAAAATGTTTCCTTCTTACTCATTTCTCACTCTACCAATTTCTTTTTTTCTTTTTATAAGCATTTTCAATTTGGATTATGAAGTTGATTTAAACCTGGTCATTATTGCAATATTTTTATCCCCCAAACCAAGCCTGCAAGTTTTACATTTCTGTAAAGTGAATCAGTTTTTTTTAAGAGTATCATTTGCTTACTGGTATGTCAGAGTAACAGTTATGTGACTAGTGGTTGGTCAGTCTGTACTATCTGCCAAAGGTATACGGATCAAAGTTTTGTTAGGGCCACATGTAGAGATGGGTCTTCAGGAAAAGGCTAATATTTATTTGCTATATTTGACTTAGTGTGATATTCCTAGTCTTAAGTAGTCGGAAGGAAACTTTCACATTCACCTAAATAAATTTCTGCAACTTAGTTGAATAATTTCTATGATTTCTATCTTTGAAATATACCAGTTGCTGTATGATCACCAACATTAAGAAAAATCAAACCTAGTCAGTACCTTGGTAGGTGACCACTTTGGAATACAAGGGGCTGTAAGCTTAGAAATCGGGGTGGTGTAATGGATAATGTTTTGGATAGCCAAATTGCAATTCCAATTAGGTTCATTATATTATGTGCAAATACATTTGGTAAAGGTATAAAACCCCCACTTCCATCTCCAGCTATGGATTAATGAGTAAGATGTATCACTAAATCATTATCTCCAAAGAAATAAATTCTTACATTTTGAAAATATTTTCTGGCTTTAGATAACCTGCAAAGGATAGTTAAACTTTTAAAAAATGAATTAATTAATCTGTATATATCATTGAAATAGTCTTAGAGCAATGAAAAAATGTTTCCTTGTTAACTACTGATAGTATTGTTGGCCTCACTGAGCTAAAAGTAACATACTAATGGAATTTGAGAAAGGAGGAATTTAGCGGGAAGGGATCCTTGGACTGAAACATAAATAGACATAGTTAAAGTAATTTTATATAGATATCAAATTTTAAATCCTGAAAGTTTTCATATTTGATATCTGCCATAATCACATGGAGAGGCCACAAAAATAGAAATGGCTTAGAAAGAATAAAACACCACTTCTCCTCTTACAGTGCTAAAGATGAATCCCTGTGAGTGAGGAGAGTTGATACATGAGGGCATCAAAAAAGCTCAACTAGCAAATTAAGCACAGAACTCATGACATATTGAATCTTATTTTCAGTAAAATCGAGCAGAAAAATACTTGTGCAAATAAGGCATAAATCTATGACACCAGACAGGGGTATAAACCAAGAATAATCAAGGCTGGAGAATAGACCAAAACCTTTAATGAATGCAAGTAATAAAAATTCATTTATTTCTCTGAAAATGCTTGAGCACTCATATTAGCCAATACTGGCAGACCGGCTGAAACCACTCTCTCACCGGCGTGATGGTCATTCCCTGTGCCTCTTCTACAAATACTTTCATGGCTTCTGCTCCGATGAACTTAGATCATTGGTGCCACCTAGGTACGAATTTGCACAAGATACTAGATTAGCAACTAGGTCCCACCCTTTTACAGTAAAACAGATAAGATGTAACCATAATTTCTACTCTAACAGCTTTTTTTTTTCACACTTCCCGCCTGTGGAATTCCTTTTCACATGTCTGCTTTCCAGGAGTTTAAATGTAAGGTCAATAGACACCTCCTATCACACTAACTTGCACCTATTCTCCCAACACTCTCACCATCTACCCAACCCTCATTCTCAGTATCCTTACCCGCCTATCACCCTCCTTCTGACATTTCCTATCTCACCACTCTATGTAACCCCCTGTGCAATAGTGGCAGTGAAATGCCTTGCTCGAAGTGAAACGATTATTAAAAAAATAAAAAAAAATAAAAATAATGATCCCTTTCATCGAAACTGTGGATGACTTCAGATAGTTAATCCTTTTTATTGTTTTTAACAACCATCTCCTTCTAAGTAATACAATAAAGCCACTAAGACACAAGGGGTTACTGAGTGTGAAAGAAAAAGAAAACATTAAGGAGTGATATAAAAATTTTAACTGCCTGCCTAATCTAAGTTCTTGTGCCAAACACAAAACCTAGTTAGTAGGAATAGAAAATTATATAAGGTGCAATTAACAATCAAGACTCAATGGACTGTGTAAAATTTTAAAGGACTAACATTTATTACACTATACAGAAAAGGGAAAAATATAAATTTTAATATATAAGACAAAAATTTTCTTTTGGACACCTTTATAAATAATTATGGCAGGATGTCTAAAGATGGATTCCAAAAGCTAAACAATATTAAGAGACAGAAAAAATTTTGTTGGAAACAAAAAAAAAAGTGCTGAACTGTTACATGATACGACTCCTCTTGTATGGCAGTGAATGCTAGACCATCTCCTCAAAGATGGAGATTTGAGGCAACAGAAATGTGGTTCTACTGAAAGATGCTGAGGATACCATGGGCTGAACATGTGAGCAGTAACAAGGTTTTGGAGAGAATGAAAACAGTGGAAACTTATACTTAACATCAGGAAGAGGCATTTGAAATTTCTGGTGCATGTAATGTGGAAGGAGAGCTTGGAAAATCTGATATCCACAGGACAGATAGATGGAAAGAGGAAAGCAAAGCTTAACATACTTGATAGGTTTGAGCAAATGGATGGCATTTTAGAAAAATAACAAAAAGACAGTGACAAGGGGCAGGAAAGTGTGGAGGGCTATGGTCGCGTATATAAAATTCATGAGTTTGAATCCCACATTGACAATTTTGTTAAATTTGGTTATGGTCACGAAATGCATATTTCTAAAACAACTTCTGAATTTTTTTTTTTTTCAATTAATACTTTTATATATTTATTTATTGTTATTGTTTTTTTTTTTGTTTTTGTTTTTTTTTTCATAAAACAAACTCAACTCAAAATTTAACAGGGATGGGAGTGACTTTGTTTCACACAGCAAAGTAATAGATTTCCTTTAATTGGAGTAGATAGACTAAACTATTGCCCGGTTCACGCTCCACCCTCGTCTATTAAACAGGTGAAGAGGCTTATCCCTTGTTTCCTGTTTAGGATGTGGTTTCCGGCTTTCTCTCTTCCAACCTTTTCACTCTTTTCTTTTTTTTCTTTTTTTTTCAATTGGAGTAGATAGATTACACTATCGCCCGGTTCACACTCCACCCACATCTATTGAACAGGTGAAGAGGCTCATCCCTTGCTCCTTGTTTAGGATGTGGTCTCCGGCTTTCTCTTTTCCAATCTTTTCACTCCTACATAGCCCCCTGCGCTTCAGTGGCTTTACCGCCTTGCTCGGGGTGATATGATTAAAAAAAAAAAATCAACTAAAGCAACCAATATGCTGGAGTCAATGGTTTATCATTTTTGTCTGATTAAATCATAACTTTCTCTTTTTCCTTTCTGATTAGAACTGATTACTTCCAGCAGCTTGTTGTGAGTTACTAAAAAGTAAATTTAGTGAGTATAATGTATATCTTAACGTTTAGCTTGTGCTTTTTATGACTTCGGAGAAATTACAGTTTGTAAATAAATGGGGAAGGAAAAGAAATAAAAGAAATGACAATAACAGGTTGGTGAAAATTGACCTAAATACTGTTTACATTTTACTTCTGATGTTTTGACTCTGATTTAACAAAGTTTAACATGGAGTCATTTAGATAGTAAATCCAATGTGTATTATTCGTTAATGATAGTTTATAAAGTTAACACATTTTTCATTGCAATACAAATTAATATTTTTCTTAACTTTTTCTTTCTTTTTCTAAATGCAAGTATGAGAGTTAAAAATAAGGGGTGCAGTTTATACAGATTATTAAAAAAAAAAATCATATCACCTCAAGCAAGGCATTTTACTGCCACTGTTTTGCAGGGGGGTGACATAGGAGGAAAGTTATGAGAAAGAATGACAGGTTACAGGGGGGTCAGGAAGTGGGTAAGAGAAGGATGAGAATACTGATGAGAGTAGAGTGGATGAAGAAAGGAGCATGAGAAAGAGGATGCAGGTTAGTGAGATAGGTGATTATTGACTTTAAATTCTTGGAGATTGTAGCTGTCAGAGAAGCAAGTAAATGGAAGGGAATTCCACAGGTGGGAAGTGTGAGAAAAGAAGCTGCTGGAGTAGAATTTGCGTTTACAATTTATTGGTTTCACAGTAAAAGGGTGGGATCTAGTTGCTAATCTTGTGGCTCGGGTAAATTCATATATAGGGGGCACCAGTGAGCTAAGTTCATCAGAGCAGAAACTGTGAAAGTTTTTGTAGAAGAGACACAGGGAAGCCACATTGTGCCGGTGAGAAATTGACTGTATCTGAGCTGCCAAGTTGGGATCGATCACATTACAGGTTCTCCATTGGCTTTTGTGAAGGATACCTAGGTGGATAGCAGGAGCACCTGACCAGATATGGCAGCAGTATTCAATGCACGGGCAATGTCAGAAAGATAACAATTTCTCCTAAACTTGGAAGAGGTTAAGATTACAATAAGGAAAGCATCCTCCTGAGATTCTTTCACAAAGCAACAATTCTTGGGAAGAACCTATCCAAGTGGAACTTACTAAAAAAATATGAAGGGTGGTTTGCCCTAAACACTAACAGTATTGTGTTATTAAATTTTTATGAGATTAAGCATTGTCAACAATTGCTCTTTTATTCTCATTTCTGTTTTATTTTTAGCTACTTTTCATTGTAGTCACTCAAAGCATCAGACAATACTTCAGACAACATTACTATCAAGCATCATTGTATTTTATTTCATATAGTTTTCGTTATAAAGCTATGATAAAACAAAATCTGTATTCATCAACAAATACTTCTGTCCAATATCCTTTATGGATGTGGGTGATCATGGCTCTCCATAATCTCTTATTCTTTGAAGCCTTTAACAATGTTTGTCTCTCATTTGTCACTCTCCATTTACACCACTCTTTCATCTCTTAATATGCCCTGTCAGTGTCAAATTCTCCAAGCCCTGCTGCCTTCAACTTTCTTATTCTGAGTGTCCTTTTTACTTTCATTTTATTTATGACTTTGTTCTCTATGCAGCTCATTCATAGAATTTTTAGTGCCTTCTGTAGAACCACATTACTGAGTATTCTAAGAAAATACTTTTAAGTATAAATGTTACCTTTTTGCATTATCAAGATTCTATATCTACATATATGCAAAATAACTGCCCTTAGTATTTTTCATTCTTTTCAAACACTGTTGGTATTTTCTCTTGAAAACAAATATCTAATCTGTTCTTAACCCTACTGCTGACAAGATTTTTCAATTTTTTTCCCTCTAGTATTGATCAAATTGATGTTCCATACAGAAAACTGTGTTACAATACTAAATTCTACCTATGCCACTTGTCCTTCTATACTGGTTGCCAATGATGTCTAGAGAACCCAGTCTGCACTGTTATTTAGTTAATAGCTGAAGAAGAGATGGATTCATACCTTTCCCCATGAATATTTGTGTGAATGTAATGAACTTCACCAGAATTCAAACTCGGCTCACCAATTTTTTCTAAGTTGCTAACCATACACCACCTGCACATCAAATACACTAAATCAGCAACTGGCAATTAAATGATTTTGATAAAGTTTTAAATGTACTCTGGATTTTGATGTAGTTTAATCTGTAATCTCTTAACAATAGCTGAACAGAATGTTTTTATTTCATTTTTGTTTTTAAATCTCAAAATACGTAACTCTTGATAAACTTTATTAGTGTGATGTAATAGGATATATTGGCTGAGATCTGTGCTAATCAAATCTCTGCCTTGAAGCTTCAATTTACAGACTGATCTCTTACTTGAAAACATCCTCTGAGAGTTCCCTCTATATTTCTGTTTTTGATAATATCCCCCTCCCTCATCTCCGGCACCCCAGTTATAACTTCTCTATTCATTTCCTTGATGCCAGCTGCCATCCATCTTGAGTTACTTAAAGAATTTTTCTTGTTCATTCTGAGACCATATCAATATTAAAATTGCAGTTTTCTTTCTTTGAATTAAATGTCAATGCAAGCAGACTTCTTTTTTTTCTTTTTTTTTTAACTAGAAAATTCTGCTCAGCCTTTCTTTGGTCGTTCATGTTAGAAACTCTCTTCATTGTTGATCAGTGGCTTTGCGTTATGTGTACAGATGCTACTTCATTTAATGAATTTGAATTGTATGGCATGCTGAGTAAACATCAGTTTGTCTTATGTGTGAAAAATAAATACAGTGATGTGCCAAGAGTTGTATGTAATGATAGATGTCTCCATCATACTAAGACATCATAGAAATGCCCAAACTTGTCAGTAGTACTCTGAATTCTGGTGAGCCATTGTGAGCACTAGTGAAATTTCTTATGGTAAGGCATCTTATTGAATTATCAGTTTTGTATATAGATGCTGAAATTAATATATAATGAATATATATGCTCAATTGAAACACATTTTACAAGTTTGTAAAGAAAAATACATTGAATAAAACAATACTTTCTTTTAGAAACAAACTGTATTGGGTTGAAACAAAATTTTAATTAACATCTCAGAAACACAGATTTATTTGGGTAAGATATAAGAATGATCCAAAACTTATACTTGGAGCAAATTGCCTACATATAGATAGAAATGAGGTTGATTAATTACACAAAATAGAAAGGGGTGTAAGACAAAGCTACATCTTCCAACTGCAGGATGTGAGCTACAAATTGAAAATACCAAAACTAAGCAAAGATGAAAATTTGAATATTTGGGAAGTATTTTAACAAATGATGGAAAATGTGACACTGAAATCTGAAGACACATTGGAATGACAAAAATTGCCTTTCCAAAGCTAAGCAAAGTACTAAGAAAGAAGAAAATGTCATTTGAAACAGAAAAAAAATGTTCAACTGCTATGTAAAATCAGTTCTTTTGCATGGTTTTTGAATGCTGGGCAATTTCATTAGGGATGATAAAACTTGAGATAAAGATGATGAGAATACCAAGCATGTGATTAATAAAGTTTTAATAGTAATGGCAATATTGTTTATATATATATATATATATATATATATATATATATATATATGAGGAAACATTTGGCATTTATTATACTACTTTTGGTTGAAAAAATCTTTGTCTTAAAACAATTTTTCAGGAAAATAAATCTCTCAAGTCCAGTAGGTGTTGTTGCACTTTCTTGATAGGAGTTTGTTTCTAACCTTTTATTTAAAGTAGTGTTGAATGTCATCTTCATTGTACCATTATTTTTTCTTGTGACATGTACTACCCATTTTTGATGGTGCTGTTGGATATATTCAAGTGATGTGGTTTTCGTTATTTGGTAAATTTTTGTTTTGTTGAGGTTTCAGTAAGTACTATTAGAGAACTACATCTGAATCTGTGTTATCACTCTTTTCAGTATTGATTGGGGTTTCCTTCCTAAATTTTTATTTGAAGTAGTGTGGAATGTCAAAATTTTGACTGTCATTCTTTTTATTTATTTATTTATTTTTTTTTTCAAATTATATATGGTACCTATTTTAGTTGTTACTGCTGTTGGTAGTCCTCAAGTGATCTAGCTTATTTGGTACAATCCACAAGATTAAGAAAAAGTATAGTCTTTACCAAAGTTTATGAGCTTCATTCACTCAAAGCCATTTTTGACCATTGATCTTGGAAAATTGTTGGATACAGCTGAGAGTTTACATATTTTGTAACAAATTTAGCACCATGCATGATGTATGTATGAAAATATTGATTTGACATGGCTATTTAAGAATGTAACTCTAGTTTTCAGGTTAAGATTTTGGCTTGGCAGCAATTTAGTGTTGGGCAAAACCATTTTTTGAACAGCTCATTTTATTTTCAATTTCCTTATCTCTTATACTAAATTTGTTATAACTGATCCATAAACCATGATATTTGAAGTATATAGAAACAAAAAGTTAAAATTTCTAGGATACATGAGGAAAGAAGGCTTGAAAAATTGGACACTCATACAATATATAGGTGGCAAGAGGGACAGAAACAGTGAGTAATCTACCTAATGTGTAAAATAGGAAATTTCTGAGAGCAGTGGTTGTCTTCGTTCTTAAGGGTCATGATATATAGAAGATGATGATGGAATTATTGACAGAAATTGCTCAAGTTCCTCAGCCTTTTCCTCTTAGGATTCCTCAAGCATGAATCCCTCCCTTTTTGTTTAATTGGAGAAATGGCACTCTCGACATGAGAATTTATTACCTCAGTCAGTTCTAGAACTTCAATCTTCCTAGGATGCCTTATGATTGTCCTTGTGCCAGACTTTGCTTAATATCTATACATATTAAGTTGTAGCACAGTGTCACTTATTTTCAAGATCTGCAGCTATTTACAGTTAGGCTGGAATAAAATAGATTATCACTACCTGATAACACTCATTGTATTTTTCTTTTCTGTGTCAGAAAAAAAAATCAGCAATGGCTATTTCTATTTTGTATTTTTAGAATGAATGTTACCTTTCAGAAATGTAAATTTGATCTTTGTAATTCTGAAATCTTTTATCATTCAGCTAACAGAGTAACCATGTCTTTTCTGACTACTTTTTTGTATTATCTCTCAGGAATGAGGCTGTGATAATCCACTATCTTTTACTGTTCATTATAATAAAGAAATTTAACCTACATCACTTTCTTATACATAAATGCTTTTTTTTTTCCCCCTTTCTCAGTATGCTTCTTTTTGTTTTTTGGGCTTTGCCCATTAGAATCATTAATGGATCTTTAGGTAGTATGCTGTGATAGTAGTCAAGGTTGTACGCACATGCGTATTAATATGCAAACTCTTTATTCTGTTATGAATTTAAAAGACTGAAAGAAAACAGAAAAAAATAATTTTTTATATCACATTACCTGCTCCCACCAATAGAAATCTTTTGCACTAAAATATAACTTATATAATCTTAGAATAGTTTTCTGTATGACTTTTTTCTTTTTATGTGCCTAATACAAGGTTGGGTCTTAATAATTTATACAATAAACAGGAGATGTGTTAATAAAAGTGGAGGTTAGGAAATTATTTAAAAGGTCAAAAAGTGCAAAATTAATAAACAGTGGTGGTAATAACCTTGGAGCAGGTGGGAAATTTTTTCAAAGAATATACCCCACGCAACTTTATTAGGCATCTAAGAGTACTTGATTTTCATCACTGATAACTAATATTCATTTAACCAAACACCTTTCTTTTCCTCTTGTATCTATTGCAGAAAATAAAGTGATATTTGTAAGTTTATAGCTATGCTGCTCAATTCAGCTACTAAAGTTGCTGGAGTTGTGTGGATCTTATGAACCATATTTATCTTCAGTCACTTATTCTATTTTTCCTTAAGTTTCATCCTGATTTCTAAATGATCTTTTCTGATGCCTTAAGTGATTGGGTTTATTTTTTATGTTTCTATTGCTGAAATTCTTAAATGTTATGTACATTATTTACATTTTTCATATCTTTTCTCTTTTCTTTTGAATCTAATATTATTGTATTTACATATACCAGATATTAGAAAATAATTTTACTGTTATCCCCGCCTTTTTTAAAAGTAATTTATGCTTTCAAGTATTCAAATTCTACTAGCATACATAGTACCCATAAATATTGACAGAATTATTTATCCAGCGATTGATAGTTCTACTCAGAGCAATATAGTATACATTATATATATATATATATATATATATATATATATAGTAAAAGGGTGTTCATAGATGTATATATTGTGAACATAGGAATCAACAGTGCACAGTGTCCATCAATTTCATAAGTCAATGCAATTTTTAGAAAAAACTTTTGGTTTGAAGATACAGTATAACCCGGATATAAGAGAAACCCTGATATAAGATATATCTTATCTGGTCCCAAATTAGAGCCTGTGGTAATTTATATAAAATAGATCAAATGCGGATATATGAGAAACCCGGGTATAAGAGAACCTTTATCTGGTCCCAGCAACTCTCTTATATCCGGGTTACACTGTAATATTGATGTCTAGAAACTGATAGTCCCCATGCAGTGTTGATTTCTATGTCCTTTCTCCCTACATGACCTATTTTTATACCAGCATTAGTATGTAAAATACCAACAAGCTGTCAGGTGATTCAAATCAGCTGTACAGTTACTGATAATTAAATCATAAAAGTTATAAG
The DNA here is from genome assembly GCA_037127315.1 of Ascarosepion bandense. Classification (NCBI taxonomy): domain Eukaryota; kingdom Metazoa; phylum Mollusca; class Cephalopoda; order Sepiida; family Sepiidae; genus Ascarosepion; species Ascarosepion bandense. Next base: position 1,235,199 of record JBBBDQ010000408.1, read on the forward strand.
ACTTAAAACTTAAATATCTTAGAAGTAGTACAAACTAATGAGTTGGCAGTCCACTGTTTGTAGTGATTTACTTTAAGAGTGCTTGATATTTAGTAGAGTATTATATATGTTAACATTTTTATTATAAGTTTATAATAAAAATATGGTTTACTGCAACACAAGATTTGTTGTGTTTCGGTACTATCTTATCAGCACCTCGTCAAGCAATGAAATAAGCCAAAGACAGGAAAGTTTTTGTCTCTTGTACACAATTTTAAGTTGAATGATAACTTAAAGAAAATCCTGTAACTATTGACATGCAATAACTTTTCAGACTTGCTAATTACTACATATATATCATTCAATTTATTTCATCACTGACATGGAAAATGTCTGGGTCTTAGTCATTTTAAATCTCTATCTCCCTTTACTCTTACAATCAAATTTCTCCTATATATCATAACCTGATTTTCTATTGGTTCATGGAGACAAAATCTCTGAAAATTCCCACTACCTTAATTGTCTGGATTTGATAAAAAAATTGTGTGGTTTTTAGGTTTATATATATATATATATATATATATATATGATTCCTAACAGAGAAAAAATATTTCACTGCCTGACAAGGTACTAATAAGATAGTACTGAAACACAATGGCTCTTGTGTTGCAGTAAACTGTTTTATTATAAACTTATAATAAAAATATTATATATATATATATATATATATATATAATGTGTGTGTGTTTCACACACTCAGTTTTCATTATATGTATTGTTTTTATACATGCTTGAATGTTGAAATTGTCCTATGCTCCTTAGCTAATGTATCCTTTTCATTTTATTTCTCTTGTGGGGTGAGAAGCTGTAGCTAACTTAGATACTTCTTTGTTTCATGTCCTTTCAGGACGTAGGTGATCATGGACCTCCACTTGTCCCTATCCCTTGTTGCTCTTAGTAATTTACCTCTTGGTGTCTCCCCCAAACCCAAACCATCCACTTACTCAAGCTCATCAAGTATGTCACACATTGCTTTCCTCTGTCTCTCTTTGTTTATATTCATGAGATTCGATTCTCTAAGCCTTCCTTCCTCATTACATGCATCCAAAACTTCAGCTGGAATCATAAAATTGATAGGATTCAGCTAAAATCCAGTATTTATGTATGCCATATGTTGGAAAATTTATAATTTAATTTTCTTTCTCTCTTTTTTTTTTTTTTTTTTTTTTTTTTTACAGTTATTTTTTTTCCAGTATTAACTAAAATCTTTAGAAAATTACTTTGTTTACATTTTTAATGCATGTGTGTGTGTGTACACACACAAACATGCATTTAATCTTTCTTGTTATTATAATTTTTTTCTTATTTTAAACATAAATTATGTAGAAATTGTTTAAAAGTTCTGTATGTCTGAGCACTTTCAGCTATGCATTTAGCCATTATCAAGAATGATTTTATTTTTACTTTTATATATATATATATATATATATATATATATATAAAATCCATACATTGTTAAAAGTAAAAATAAGATCATTCTTGATAATGGCTAAAAGTATAACTGAAAGTGCTCAGACATACAGAACATTTGGTCAATTTCTATATGATTAATGTCCAGAAATGGAAAAAAAAAATTATATAAGAACACAAGAAAAATTAAAAATAATAGTCGCAGTACCTTATCAGTTGCTTTTAATGAAACTTGTATAAAGGGATTGCTGCCTATACAGACACCACACACACCTACACACACAATGTTCTTTAACCAACTCAGCCTTGAAGAAGCTTTGCCAATCGAGCAAAGTCCAAACAGTGCCTTTAAGCAAAATCTTTCTCATCATAGTTTACTCAAAATTATCTGCTCAGTTTTACATCCAAATGTAAAAGTAATTTTCTAAAGATGTCATGGAGTTTTTATTTAATAATCACAGATTTTTATCCCTTTAAATGTTATATTTAGTGGATAGTTTGAGTAAGCACTCCATTTATTTGTTAAACAGTATATTTATTTTTGTCTACAAACTTGAATATTCAAGAAATCTTAGTAAAAAAAAAAAAATTGTTCTCTGGCAGATTGCAAAGAATATACAAGGTGTTATGAAAAAGCATTTTCAGAACTTGAGACATTGAATGACTTCATTAAATAGTAACAAAAAAAAAATTTTTCCATTTACAGGTGGAAGAATTTCAAAAGATGTCTGGAATGTCTGGGGAGACTTAGGGAATCCTGGGTAACTTGATAAATGAACACATTGATTGTGTTCAAATTCCCTGAACTTTTTAGAAGCATCTCGTTTGTGTGTTTTTATTGTTCTCTCTCTCATAATTTTTATTTTATTTTATTTTGTTTTTTGCATGGCAAGCTGTAATACTCAACCTGTCTTGTTCACCAATTTTAAAGTAATTTCTAAAGATTTTTCATGATGGTGCAATCACCACTCTTATCTCACATTTCTTGCTTCCACCTAGTTAATGCTGGCAGGCATCATCATATATAATTTAAAAAAAAAAAAAGGCCAGAATCCAATTGTGTGTTTACGTAATAACAAGTTAAAATTATGCCAAAAACATTTTTGAGTAGAGGTTTTTATGATTAGGTCGCCTTTTGTAATGTGAACTTTTTGCAGGCCAGGAAAGCAGATGTTTGTGACATCATCATTGATTGTGAAGCTTATAAAACAAGGAAGTTGAATTATATACTTTTATTATGACTTTTTTTAATTTTATATGAGTGATGTTATCTCCCTTGAGTTATTCTCTCCCATTTTAAAACTTACCATTCAACTTTTTCTTTTAAAGAACTGAAACAGATCAGAAAGCTTTTTTTGCTCTCTCTCTCTCTCTCCCCCTCCCACTTACAAAATGTGAATGAATAAGTGCAGACTGAATCATCTGCCTTAGAAATGCCTTCTAAATTCAACCTACCAAAGGCAGCTACAACTACCAAATAATTTTATTACTCATCACAAGAGATTACAATTGTTAAAACAGCCACAACAAATTATGCAGCACTTATTTCAATTTACCGTGTTACTTTAGAATGATATTACTTCACTACTTATATAAACGTAAAAACAGTCTTAGTTGATAATATGTGACAGATGGCTATAAAAAGGCATTGTTGGTTACTTCCGGCTAATTTGTTTAAATAATGCACTGATTATTGTTTTTTTGCCACATGGCTATAATTGTAAGTAAAATCATGCACTAAAGTAAGTAATCAGGTAATCATTTTAAGTTCTGAATAAATAACTGTCCTTGGGATTTTTTTTTTTTTCTTATTCACTTCAGTTTCTGGTTACTATCTGGTTTAATCACTTAAATTTTTATTTTCAGGATTTAAAAAAAAGAAATGTAGTTCTACTTAACATATTTATTATATATTAAATATAGCCATCCCCAAACATGAAAATGAATGCATTTAATTTTAATCATTTCATTTTTTTTTAAATTAATATAGTACAATTATGGCTTCATTAGTAATGTCCTTTTCTCTCTCACAAGTCACCTGACTGATTTAATTTCATCTGCTTGTGATCTTCAGTTAATTTGTTTCTTGATAAGAATTGTAAATGTGTGGGTGAAAAATATAGAAGAAACAAGAATAATAAAAAGAAAAGGTAAAAAAATTAACGAGAGACAAAAGTTCTGTAACAGATCAAATTTGAAAAGTACCCAGTTTTTCTTACTTTGAGAATCAATGACTTTTTAAAATGGCTCCTCCTCCACTTCATCATCACTTTCTTCTCTAACTCTTTACTCACTGACAATTCCAATATGCAAGTAAATGCTTAAACATTAAAGAAAAAGATAGGAGACAGAGGAATAGAATAAAACCAGAGACAATTGCCAACCAGCTAAATTTCATTTCAGTTAATCAATAAAAATGAGAATAGTCTTGTTTCTTCTATCTGTACCCCTTTCCTATCCTGTTACCTCTTATGAACGCCACCTCATTTCCCCTGCTGGCCAATCATGGAGGTCAGAAACCAAGTCTTTAATTCTTTTCACTTGATACTGGCCCAAATCTTTTGTGTTCCATCCTCTCGTTAGTTGACATTATGGCAGGTAGGATTATGACCTATTTCAAATCTCAAAATTACCCTCTAACAAGATGTAAAGTTAAAAAAAAAAAATGAATGAATGAAATTACATGGAAAAGGAAGGGGCAGGATTGAAGTTGAAATTATGATATTAAGTCTGAAATGGTCCATTCATACAAATTGTTGCTGGCACTGGCATGACTTTTATGGTTTGCTTAGGGGCAAATATAATCTGTAGTTTTTTTCTCAGTTGCTTATTTATAGATAATTTATGATTTGACATTGCAGTCTTATTAAATATTTAATAAAATCAAGAATACATTTTTAATTGCAAATATTACTAATGAAAAATATATTGCAAGACTCTAAAAATAATTCAAGAATATATGTATGGTTTGAATAAAGGGAAAATATTAGCTATTCACAAATGCTCCTGTTTAAAGTTTGTATAGTAAATCGTGTTTTTCCTTCTTTAATGTATGTAGTGATTATAAGATCGGGTTTGAAAATTAATCGATGCCTTTTCCAATTTTTCTTTGTGCTGTGTTCCTTTAGGATGTGAGTGTTCATAGTTAGGCAGTATCAAAACCCAAGACAATATGTCTATTCAAATTGTAGAAGTATTTTGATGCATGAGTACTAAAATAGCAAAATTTATCATATTTTTAATTTTTGTTGTCTGTCAAAGTAAAGGAAAGAAATTCAATGTAAACAATCAAATAATTAAAAAAAAAAAAAAAAAAAGTTTTCCTTGTGAAAGGATGAAGGTGATTCTGGGTGAAAGGAAAGCTGACATCATAAGTACCATAACTGTTAGGGATACGTATTTTAAACTAGATATCACCAAAATAGGATGTGCATTGTGGTGCATTGGATATTGGCTCGGAATGAGAAATTGGGGAGCCGAGTTCGAATTCCAGCTGAATTCATTGCATTCACTTATGCGCAAATACCCTTGGAAAAGGTATTAATCTGCCCATTCCTTCCTGTTATGGGTTAAATAACAAGACAGATTGGTTGCCAACCAAGGCTATAGAACCCAGTCTACTGCAGAAAGCAATGGCAACCTACTGCGGGATAATCTTCTGCCCAGTCAGTCATGTCTCTTTCAAGACATGATCACCCAAGCGTGTATCACGTATGGCACTTAACTGACTGATCACCAAAATATGTGTGACCAAGCAAAGTGCTAAAAAATAAAAATAAAAATTAATTAAAAGCAAAAAAAAAAAAAAAGCAAAAAGTGTTGGATTGTTATGCACTGTACCTACTCATATATGGCAACAAATGCTGGACAATCACCCCACAGATAAAGAAAAACTCGTAACAGAACTGTTGTTCTAAAGAAGGATACTGAAAATTCTATAGATTAAGCGAGTAAGAAACAAGGAAATATTAAAGAAACTGGCAATAGAAAGAATGCTTATGCTCAGAGAAAGAGCTGAAATTCCTTGGACATGTAATGAGGAAGAAGGTCTTGGAAAACCTAACCTTCACAGGGCATACTGAGGATGAGAGAGAGAGGAAAAAGCAGCAATCTATCTAGCTGATAAGCTTGTGTGAATGGATGGTGGAATGGGGGTAGAAAATCTTCTATGGGCAACAAGGAATGGGAAGTTGTAGAGAGCCTTAATCATACATATCCTGAAGGGATATGGCATAGAGAAGATGTAGTGTTTGAATTATTATCCTATCTCTTGATGAATTGAGCCCTAAGAAGAAAATGATATGGTTTTTACCCTTTTCAAACTGTTACCATTTTTGGATTGATTTAGCACTACATTCCTCAACTTTTTTAATCAAGAAGAATTTATTTACAGAAAAAGTTTCATACCCAAACTATTAAAATTAATGTTTTTTGTTACAGTTCAATTGATTGCTGTCTGTCTTTTGAACAGTTTTTATTAATTCTGATTCCTCTTTCAATGTTTGCCAAGCAAATTTTGTTGTCAACTGGAACCTATTCTGATATTAAAAGATCTTTCATGTCCAATTGCACTCAGACTAATTTTTATTAATTTTTCTCTTTATTAGTGTTTCTCCCACTTTGAAAAATGTTGAATATTAAAAAAAGAAAAAAAATGAAAAACAAAACTGTTGAAAGTCTCAATTGAAGTTGACTGGAGATTTAAGTAATCAGAATCTTAGAACTTAAAAATAGTTATAAACCAACTTGATTTTATAAAAGACTAAGAATTGGGGAATATTTTTAAATTCTATAAGTGTTCAAACAAGTAATAATTATAAGATAGAACTTGAAATTAGATAAGACTAAAAACTCAGTTGAACTAATTCATTTCAATGAATCTACAACACATACTTTTTATCTCTTTTTGCTGAGACTATTCTTTTTCACTTGGTGTTTATGTAATAAAATGTAGAATAATGTGAAGATTGGAGAATAAATAAATAATTTGAAGGAGAAAGAATAAAATGTATAACTGTTCATGAATAAAGTGTATGTATTTTGCTATTGATTTATAAGGAGAAAGGATATTTATACCCATTGGCTCTTCTGTTTCCAATTCCATGTCTTGGCAAAATGTTACATATCGCCGTACGACGACAAAACAACAAACACGCATATATAAAAATATAAGGTTATATTTTTATTAATGACGACGAACTGTGTGGAACAGAGAACGGGAGGGTGAGAGGCACATAGTTGGGTTGACGAGAGTGTAGTCTTGCCGTGGTGTTTGTCTGCTTCCACTGGCCGTTCTCTGCTACTGGCGAATCCGTGTGTTGAGGTCTTTATATAGTCCTCTAGAACCGGGACTTTCCTTCCGGTTTTTTGCCTCGCCCACGCACGCCTACGTAATTCTAAGAGGCACCTGATCTGTTTGCCTCTGTAGCCATTTCCGCCGCTGTCGGAAATAAGGTCAAAATGACATCCGCTCCGGCCTCGACAGGATGTATTTCACAAACACCTGTCTTGTCGCTTCGCCGCCCCCTTCACCGACGGAAAACACCATCGCTTGCATCACTTCCTCGGGTGGGGCCAGATTGTTATATTACAAAAAGAGTTGTTGCTTTTTATTATTTCTTAGCTGACTGTTTCATTTTGTTAGCTGATTTGACATAGTTTCCTGGATGAGTTTAGAGTGACTGTAAAAGAAATTTCTTCTCTGAAGTTCATAGTCAAATTTGAGTGTAGAATTGATTACTTTTATATTTTCTTTCTTATCATCAAAATGAAGCTTTAAAATATATTTTAGGACTTGAATGTTTCTTTTTCTTAATCTTTTAGAAATTTATTTTGTTTTAACTTCTTGATTCATCAGCTCTTTCAATCTGGACAAGTTTTCAAGATATAATAGTTTTACTAACTTAGGATAATTTACATAGCCAAAGACATCATTGACCATTGCCTCTTTTCATAAGATTTTCATTTTATTTGCTTACTGCTAAATCTTGTAAATATTTCCTATGAGATCAAAGTATCAAGAGTAATTTTAAGAATAAACACAAGGCCAACTGAACTATGATGCAATAAAGCAAAATAAATTATTGAATTTTTAAATAGATAGCATAAACAAACAAAAAAAGAAATAAACTCAAGGGATGATGGAATTGTAAATGAGACTTGATTATTTTTCATTTGATTTTGACTTGGTTGATCTGGTATATTTGTTTACTCATTAATATTTTAAGAACAGTATGGATCTGATAATCTGCCTTTGTGTGGCTTGTCTATTTCTTTTGCTTACTTTTCTACACTATCCAACTCAAAGGTTAGACTAACAATTGCATGAAACCAGGTATATTTTAATCCAGGAATATCACCACTAAAGTCAATTATGTTGCTTAAATATGAAGGTAATACCTTCATACTCAGACTCTACCGGGAAGATATACAAGCATTGTTGGATCATGTAAACTCCATAATTTCTTTCATACATTTCAAAATATAAAAGAAAGCAAAAAATCCATTTACCTTCTGGATGTACTGAAGATTTTGCAAGTAGTTTGTGTTCAAGACAATCATTAGGTAACACTTATCAGATAGTGCATGAACTTTAATTCCTACCATCCATACATCAAGAGATTGTCCACCACTTACAACATTGAGATAAACATTTTGGTAGCCACCCAAAAACATACTGAGAAGTGATCAACATTAAAAACTTATTTAAGGTAACAACTAACCTGCAAGCAAAACATTGGTTTCTACGAACAAAGACAGAAGAGTTAAGTACAACAATAAATAAATAAAAAAAAGAAATTACTTATAGTCTATCTACTATAAGCCATACATATAGACAGATTTAAAGAATCTACAGTCTATACAACATCTGTACAGTATTAAAAAAGATTTTACCCTTCAAAAACATCTCATACAGTCATATCAAGGAATACAAGAGTGAGACCAGCTGTCCCAAAAGTAAGAAACATCAAAAGGAGTAGACATTGAAATCAGGCATGGCTGATTATTTATAGAGGGGAAAAAGGTGTTCATTAATAACACTGGAGGATAAAATAACTGAAAGGGTCAGGCTTTGACAACCTCCTGGCATAAAGCTACATACCATCTATAAACTTCTGATTAAAAATGAAAATACATTAAAAAATTCCACCCCCTGAGTATAGACCTTAGTTTTCAGGCTTCAGTATCAGAATACTGGATTCCAAGGACACATAGACGAGTGGGTTAAAGCATGCATATTGTGTAAAAAGTTATATTTTATGGCTGAGAAGTCACCCTAGCAGACCATGCATATGGACAGTGAAGTCCTTCCTTAAGAGGGGAAGGTAACCAGGAATCAAGAAGCCAGAGGAGGAAACTGAGGGGTTAAGATTAGTTATACAAAGTGCGAGAATGTCCGGGGATTTTTCTTGGAGGAAAGATTCCATGCCGCAGGATTTTTTTTGCAAAACTCAAAATCAAATCGAGCAGAGTGATTAAATTTAAGCTTCATATTTCTATATATGCTACACTGGCTGGTAAGGGGTTGAGGTCATTCATCTAGGAAAGGGGATGGCAGATACATAATGAAATAGGAAAAAAACATAAAATTTAGTTTCTAACAAGTGAGAAAATCTGCAGGTGACTGAACATTCATTTAAGAATATCAAAGACAGACAGAAAAAAAAACGGATTAGAAAAAAAAAAAATAAGATATTTGATGAAAGCTAAAGAATACAACAGCTGAAATGTCAGTATAACAGTCGAGATGATTGTATTGGTCTGAATAGTAAGGAATATAATAATTCCTCATCTCAAAAATTCTGATATAAATTTCTTTTTTCATGCTTACATTAAAAGCAAACAATTTGACTTTTGTTCACTTGACAATCACCAATGGCTATAACTAGATTTTAGTTTATTAAATTTTATGTAAAGATTTGTGAATATGTTAACTGTATCTAAAGAATAACATTACTGGATCAAGGAAGGCTTTTTAAAAATTTAATTTGATGAAGGAAGAAATTCACACTATTAAACAATAACCTATTTGGACAAGTCTTCATCCTTGTTGCTACAGTCATATTTTGATCCTATATTCTGACCTTCTTTAGATGTCTGTCATACTTGCTAACTTTAAGGAATTTTCACTTGACCTCTTGAACCCATAGTGTTGGTACATTGCTCTGGTATCTAATCACTAAGATGAATGACACCATTAAATAAGTAGAATAAAGTTGATTATATGAGCAACTTTGCAATGACCATTTGCTGTTCCTCACTGCTGTTCTATCAGGTCTGAAATGGTAGGTAGGGTGACTCGAATATCTTGGCTAGTGTATTAATAAGTGATCGGGAGTTGGTGTTTAGCGGTTTAATCAATACATATGAAGGTGTTTATTTCCATCTTATTGTTTATGCTTTAACAATTTCCTATCAGTTAATTTTTTCCTCAGTTAATTTTTTCCTCAGTTAATTTTTTCCCTTAATCAGAGAATGACTTACTCTACTTGATCCAAATGTAAATCACTTCTAATTTGTATACTCATTGTTTCCATTTGAACTGATGAATACATTTTTTTCAGGAACTTGCCATTTATATTCTGCAGTACTGTGGAGTTTACAAGTATTAGATTGAGTACAAATAAACTGCTGACATGAAGTCTATTTCTTTTTTGTTCAGCATGAATTTGAAGATGCAAATGTAGATTCAAATCACATTTATTGACTCAGTTTTCTCAGCCTCCAAGTTATTGTCTATTTATTAAACTACCCATTAGCATAGTACAGGTATATAATGCTAGGTGTAGAGGCTCATCCCTTGTTCCCTGTTCAGGATGTGGTTTCCGGCTTTCTCTTTTCCAATCTTTTCACTCTTACGTAGCCCCCTGCTTATCAGTGGTGTTACCGCCTTGCTCGGGGTGATATGATTAAAAAAAAAAAAAAATGGAATAAATATATATAATCATTTCACCCCAAGCAAGGCTATACTGCCACTAGTGTGCAGAGGCTACATAAGAGCAGAGTGAAAGGTTACATAGAAGAGTAAAGGGAAAGAGGAACCAGTTGCAGAGAGTGTCAGAAAGGGCAAGAGAATGATAGGAATACTAATGTGAAGAGTTGCGAGAGTAGAGTGAAAAGGGAGAACATCGTACAGGTGTTAAGGAAAGGATAAGAAAAGTATGGGAGTCAGGTGGATAAGTGATGGTATAAACATTACATTTAAACTCCTAAAGATTGTAGCTATCAGGGAAGCAAGTATACAGAAAGGAGTTCTACCGGTGGGAAGTGTGAGACAAGAAGCTAATAGAGTAGAAGTGACAGCTGCATTTGGTTGTTTTAAATGTAAAAGGGTAAGACCTTGTTGCCAGTCTGGTTGCTTGAGTAAATTCTTCTAAAGGGGGCACCAGTGAGCTAAGCTCGTTTGAGCAGAAGCTATGAAAAGACAGTGAAGCCACATCCCATTAGTGAGAAAGTGGCGAGAGTCAAGCTGCGAGGTTGGGATCAATTACATTGCAGAATCTTCTCTGGATCCTGTCGAGGAGCCTGAGATGACTAGTAGGGGCACCCAACTAGATATGACAACAGTATTCAATGCACGGGCAGATGGTTGATTTGTATATGTGCAAGAGGGACCTCAACAAAAAAAAAAAATCCTGGCCTGATACAGTGACCTGACCCAACCTTCCTAGCAGTAGTTAGCTATTGATTCAATGTAATCATTCCACTTGAGGTCAGAAGAGATAGTGAAGCTGAGGAGGTGCAGTGTATTGCATTTGGGGAGACTAGCTTGATCCATGCTGACATGGGGGCAGAAGGGACTGTCTATGGTGGTTGACAGATAGCAGCTTTGTTTTGGAAGCATTAAAGTTTCATTTCTTACCCCCAGACCATCACAGAGGTCCTTTAGATCAGCAGCGAGGTTATTTTTGTCCACTTTGGCAGATTTCTTACTGAGACAGGAATGGTGATGTCATCAGCGTAAATGTCTACTTTGGGATTTGATCATATTGGGGAGATCATTGAAGAAGATCAGAAAGAGTGTTGGACCTAGGATAGAACCCTGGTGGACACCCATGTTCATGTGATAGGATCTAGAGGTGTGCCCGTTCAAGATGACCGTTATTATGCAGTTTGATAGGAATGATTGGATCAAACCAAGTAAGTGTCCAGTGATACTATAGCCCTATAGCTTGCCAGAAGGCCAGCATGCCAGACCCTATCAAATGCTTTGGAGATATCCATGGCAGCAGCTCGAGCTTTGCTGTTCTTATCAAGGGCCTGATATAAGTACTCCGTGATGGTTGTTAGCATATCAGCAGTAGACCTGGCAAAGCGGAATCTATACTGTCCGAGAATAGTTTATGGATGGTGAGATGTTGGACTATTTCAGCATTGATGATAGCTTCAAACACTTTGCTGAAAATTACTGGGAGGCTGATAGGGCAATAATTAGAGGGGTCCATGGGTTCTCTTGAGTTTTTAAATATAGGAACCACAAAAGAGGACTTTCAGCAAGTAGGGAAACAGGAAGCAGAGAGGTAGTAATTATAGCATTTAGAGAGAACTGGGAAAAGTTCAGGGACATATTTCTGCAAGACAATGACAGGGATTGTGTTGCCTCCGCTCACCTTATAAATTAATAATTTGATATATTCTAAATGCTAATTTTTATCTTTCTCTGTAAGTTATAAATTAAATTTTATTTAATATCCACTTAGTTGGGATATTCTATCTTATTAATAATCTTCATTAAAAAGGTATATGTATTTTATTTGAAACTAATTGATAAAATATGTTCTAATAGTCAGTGTGCTATAATTTGAATCTGTTTAATTTGTTCATTTTACAAAATTTTATTTTATTCAGATTTTCATAATGCTTCTTCCCAAGCACTGCAGATGAAAAGCTTAAAAGCAGCCTTTTCATTAAACTACTTAATAGTGTTACAAATAAGATTCTAATATATGGAACAGAAATATAAAAAAAGATACATGCCTGTACATGTATAATGCTTGAATACAAAGTAAGGGCTGTAGTGCTATTAAAAATTTTTACAGCCTCTGATAAGAAAACTTCATTTTCATAACTAGTGTTTACTGTTTTTCTTTTGGTAATTATTCTTGATTTAGTAAAAAATATTTTCAAAGTTAAGAGATAAAGGACTTATTTTCTTCCACATCCAGAAGGCAAACTCCTTAGCTACAAGTAAAAATCATAACAAATACACATTATTATTTTTTTTTTTCTTTACAATTTTATTTTTTATTAGTTCTGTCTTTCAAATAAGTCAGTTTTCTAGGTGATCTTGCTCTGCTGATAATGCACTATCTGATACTTGTTGCTGATTTATTCAGTTTTAAGAGTACTATTCTTGTAGGAGTATAACATCTGCCAACTCTATTTGTAAGAGACAACCAAAGAACAATTAGATATAAAACCTGCCTCGGTGAGTTATATTCACCTGCAGTATTGCTCTCTTTGAGATGCTGTGACTTACAAACTTGAAAGTAATTGGATGTTGCATTAGTTTTATATTCCACAAAAGAGAACATTTTGTTTGTCAATGTGAGGCATATCTTGGAATCAATATATTGAAATTAAGTTTAAATAATACAAATAAAATAAGCTGAATATAAAAATTCAAGTGTAATGGGGCATTTTTGTTCAGATTTCAATTACTTTGTTTCAGATTTTATTTAAATTTCTTTTTCCCTTCTTTAGCTTATTCTATAATATCTTTTTTTTGTTTGTTTTTTTTTTTTATTTATTTATTTTTTTGCATTCCCACAGTTATTACTATTTGGTGAAAAGTTAGGATTTCAATTGTGGACTTTCAGACTACTACTTAGAAGATTGATACAACACAAATTTTTAAACCAAAATTCTTCTCCCTTGCTTGAAAGAAAAATAAGGTAATTTTTGTAAATATTTAAATATCTTTTTAATCATTGGCACAGAATATCTGCCATTTATTTAAATAAGGAAAAAATATAGCTTTTTTGTGTTTTCATAGAAAACTATAAGTCATTAAGGATCTTGTCTGAACAAATTGTGTGTGTGTGTGTGTGTGTATACCCAAATATTTGCTATTCTTGCTTTCCTGGCGGCTACAACCTCCAGAAATTTAAATGCAAAGTCAATACTCATCTACTAACCACTGGACTCTAGCTCTCTCCCCACCCCCGTATAACCTTCTCTTTCTCTCCACCTATGTATCTGTAATCGCACCTGCTTTCTCAGCTTTCTATTGTTCCTTTCTAACTAGTTTGTGCTCCTCACTCTTTTCTAATTAATCTTTTTACATTTATGTAGCCCCTGCACATCAGTGGCGTTTCCGCCTTGCTCGGGGTGAAATGATTTAAAAAAAAAAAAAAAAGAAAATTAGTATATGTAATAAAAAAACTGTTCCCCCCCCCCCCCAACAGTCAGTCAGTTAAGTGCCATACGTGAAACACGCTTGGGCGATCATGTCTCTCTTGAGACATGACTGACTGGGCAGAAGATTATCCCACAGTAGGTTGCCATTACTTTCTGCAGTAGACTGGTTGCCGACCAAGGCTATAGAATCCAATCTGTCCTGTTATTTAACCCATAACTGGAAGGAATAGACGGATTAATACCTTTCCCAAGGGTATTAGCGCGTAAGTGAATGCAATGAATTCGGCTGGAATTCGAACTCGGTTCCCTGATTTCTCATTCCGAGCCAATATCCAATGCACCACAACGCACATAAAGTGGTTAAAAAAAAAGTGTGAGCCATGCACTTCATGATCACTTATGTCTATTTTCTTCTGTTCTAATGATTTCATTATCTTTTTTAATTTCACATTTAATGTCTAAAGAAAGTTATTTAACCCAGACACTTTTAAGTAGTATCCCTATTAATAGCAACAAAGGCACTGCTAAAAAACTTGCATAAAACTAAATTTATTGAAGTCTTAATTAAAAATAAGACTGAAAGAAATAGATTTACTGATTTCTGTTGAGTGGGAAATTTTAAAATGATGCTTTGTCTAACAGTGAGAAATATTTGTTGATCAGTTGACTTAATTATATGAGTTGCTTAATGAAAGCCTGAGGCAGGGTGTGCATGTATGCACATATACATGCACACATAAGTGTGAGAGTTGGGTCAGTTGTCTTGTTATAGAAAGTTAACACAATGAATGGCCTTAAAGTAACCATTGTTTGAAATACTTAATCATCCTAAAGGAATGAAAATATCTATCAAATGTATTATATGGGTGGATATGAAATTCAGTTGACGTATATTTAACTATGCCCCTTGGCATAACCTATATTTATATGCACATTTGTAGACATTTGATTTGCTATCCAAACCTTGAGGAGGCATGGGGAGTAATGGTTAACTGCTTAGATTGAGAAATCTGAAAGCTGAGTTTAAATTCCAGTTGAATTCATTACATTCACACTTGCGCTTATACACTTAGGGGAGAAGTAATGGATTCATACCTTTCCTAAGCTGTGTGTAAAATAGGACAAACAGGGTCCTATAGCCTTGGATGGCAACCAGTCTATGGGAAGAAAACTCTGAATTCAAACCACTTATGTGTGTTGTGGTGCAGTGGATATCGGCTCAGAACGAGAAAACTAGGAGCTGAGTTCGAATTCCAGTTGAATTCATTGCAGTCACTTACGTGCAAATACCCTTGGGAAAGGTATTAATCCATCTCTTCCTTCCAGTTATGGGTTAAATAACAGGACAGATTGGGGTCTATTGACTTGGCTAGCAATCAGTCTACTGCAGAAAGTAATGGCAACCTACTGCAGGATAATCTTCTGCCCAGTCAGTCATGTCTCTTTCGAGACATGATTGCCCAAGCATGTTTCATGTATGGCACTTAACTGACTGTTTTGTAGATCCTACCTCTTTAGGCAAGGGCTAAAAGAATGTAACTTCAAAAACAAATGCACCTATGAGAGGGGGGGGGTTGTAGTAAAAAAAAAAGAACCAGCAAGCCATTGCACTAGTCTTCCTTGAAGGTCACCATGAACCACAATTGTGAAATGGAGGGGAGTGGTGACCACAGTGGCACAAAATATGCTAAAAGAATAAAATGAATGAATTCAAACCTGGCCATTTGACCACATTACTTTCTATCATCTTTTTAAAAACATTCCCTTGCCTGCGTTTTGTACATTGGTCCCCAAAAGTCCATAGCAAAAGTCTATTTGATTTGGCTTTTGCATGCTGTTCAATTTTTACAAATGTTTGAGTAACACCTCAAATATGCATTTTTTTATAATAATCATATCACCCTAAGCAAGACATTTTATTGCCACTTACAGAAGAAAGTTATGAGAAAGAGTGACAGGTTACAGGGGATGTCAGGAAGTGGGTAAGAGAAGGATGAGAATACTAATGAGAGAGAATGCAAGTTAGTGAGATAGGAGATGACTATTGATTTTACATTTAAATTCTTGGAGATTGTAGCTGTTGGGGACGCAAGTAAACGGAAGGGAATTCCACAGGCGGCAAGTGCAAGAAAAGAAGTTGTAGGAGTAGAATTTGCATTTGCATTTTATTAGTTTCTTAGTAAATGGGTGGGTCTTAGTTGCTAATGTTGTGGCTTGAGTAAATTCATATATAGCGGGCACCAGTAAGCTAAGTTGATCGGAGCAGAAGCCATGAAAGTATTTGTGGAAGAGACACAGGGAAGCCACATTGTGCCAGTGAGAAAGTGACTGTATCTAAGCTGTAGCATTTCCCACCCGTGTAATAAGTAATGGGTGCTAGAAAGTTCTCGGAACAACCATTTCCAAAAACCTTGATTAAACATCAGAATTTTTTTAGAATTCATTCTTGTTTGGGCTGATCTATGGGGTTGGTGTGCTAGTAAAGTAACCTATCTAAATCTTGGTTGGGCCAAGAATTTTTCAGTGTTCCATCATATAAGATTTTTAAATATTGAAATATATACAAAATATTGAAAGTACTTGTGTGTGTGTCTGTAGAAGTGGGGGAAGTGTTGGGAATTGACAATTATTAAAGGTTGGTATAAATTCAGTGTCTAATGAACACTATAGATGCAGGTTTATTATGTCTGTTCATAGATGATACTTTTCAGAGAGGAATGATCAACATGCAGGCACTATTAGCAAGGGTGGATACATTACAATGTGTGACACCTCACCATGAAGTAAACTGATGTTAAAGATTAGTGTGTTTGATTCTCAATTCATACCCTACACTTATAGACTTTAAGCCAAACCCGGTAAATACACGTATGCGCACGCACACGCGTTTTTGATATCTCTAATAATAAAAATAAAATTCTTTATGTTCATATGCATATTGAAAATTATTAAATGGCTTTTTACTTATTACTTTCAGTGATAATAGAAACATTGGCAATGTTAAACCTTTGTGCCCCCCACCAAAAAAATGGCATGTCAATAGGACAGTTATTCAATTGACACCTCTATTATTGAATGTACTTTCAACTCCCTCAACAGTTTTTATTTACAAGATTGTTAAAAAAAAAAAAAAAAAAAAAATGAAATTAATCAAATTTCATTCTCTTATTACACCCTAGTAAGGTGTCTTACTGATTTGTCTGAAGATATCAGGAGTGATTTTTTTTTTTTTAAGGTCATGAATGATATTTATTATTTACCATTTTATAAAGAAACTAGCAGTATAACCCGGCATTACTTGGGTGTAATGAAAGCTTTAAAACTAATCCATGGTCCTGGAGCTCAGACTCAGCCTAAAGAATATTTGTGTGAAGTTTGGTGAGAATCTGATAAAAATTGTGGATTTGTATAAAGGACATACAGACAGATAAACAGACACACACACACAAACATCTTGCCTTTTTATATATATATATATATATATATATATATATATATATATATAATCGATTTTCTGCACTGTTGTAAGAACTGCAACCTTGAAACTTCTGAATATCGTTTCTTAGGTCTTTGTCTATGAGTGTATCAAATTTGATTAAAATTGGACCACTCCTTCTATAACCTGATTTTTTTTGATTATCGATTTTCGATATTTATTGGGGGGTACCTCGACACAAAACCTAGCTAAGAACACTCGCAGACGCTTATAGTACAACTGTGTAAATTTTCAAGAAAATCAGTTCAGCCATTTTGGAGTCTATAGGTAACGGACACACACATACACACACATACACACACAAAGTTCCATTTATAAATAAGTTTAGATAAATTTGAAAAGAGACCATTTATTCAAAAATTTTAAAATTTGTGAATTTTTTATTCAATCTAATAGTTTTAAATATCTTTGACAACTCTCAAGAATAAAGAAAAGGTATAAATCTACTTTCATATTTGGGTTTTAAAAAATTCTAATCATTGCTTTTTAAAACAATAAACATTACCAAAGGAGTCAAACATGTATACAATAATAGTAGTGTCAAAGAAATAACTGTCCTTTTCACACACCTTTTTTGCAGGTTTAAAGATTGCTAAAAAGAACATGGTATTGATGTAAATCTCATGTGTATATATATATATATATATATATATATATATATATATATATATATATATATTTTGATATTTCCCTTAAGACAATAGGCACACTTAAACACACTTGATATTCTTTTTGTTTCTCCTCATTGAGTGTAGTGATTTAAGATTCCTATGCACTTAGTCATTTACCGAGACAATGTCAGGGTGAAGTCTTGTCAGTGAATGGCTTTTATTTATTTTCTAACATACACCATTCATTGAAAATGATTTATTTTCTTTATTAATAAGCTGATATCAAAGCTATTTACATTTAAAATTTAAATATTCTAAACCAGTACTTATACTATTTGAAGCTGAAACCATTGACCTCAATCCAGATCTATTATTTCACACAGGTACATTAATATTTCTTTTAATTTAATTTTATCCTCACCCCACTCTTTCTAATGTGACCCACCAAAAGCTTTTAATAATAACTCATAATTTCACATTTCTTTCCAAAATGTAATAATCTTTCACAAAAGATGAAACACTTGAAATCACTCAATGGAACTTGTATTAAGGTGTGTATATCGAGCACCACATGAAACTTGTATTAAGGTGTGTATATCGAGCACCACATGAAACTTGTATTAAGGTGTGTATATCGAGCACCACATGAAACTTGTATTAAGGTGTGTATATCGAGCACCACATGAAACTTGTATTAAGGTGTGTATATCGAGCACCACATGAAACTTGTATTAAGGTGTGTATATCGAGCACCACATGAAACTTGTATTAAGGTGTGTATATCGAGCACCACATGAAACTTGTATTAAGGTGTGTATATCGAGCACCACATGAAACTTGTATTAAGGTGTGTATATCGAGCACCACATGAAACTTGTATTAAGGTGTGTATATCGAGCACCACATGAAACTTGTATTAAGGTGTGTATATCGAGCACCACATGAAACTTGTATTAAGGTGTGTATATCGAGCACCACATGAAACTTGTATTAAGGTGTGTATATCGAGCAAACCACATGACTATTACTTTTGCAGTTATCTCTACTTCTACATTTATGCATTTATGACTTATTAAACTTTCTGTATTTATAAGTTAATGAGACAGAGTAGTATTTACCAAATATATGTTGCAGAACTTGTGAAATCTGTAACACTGAATTTTATATTTTGTAAGGATAATAGTTTGATATTCTACAAGTCCAGTACATAAGAGACCATCCTTCACCTACATGTTAGAATAATGTGGCAAGTTTACATTTTTGTTAGTTTAAAATAAAAAAAGTTTGATTTCTGCTGCAGCAGAAGAGCCTAATATATAGGGATTGTCTCTTTCAGTGATGACACACACAAAAGTATTCAACTCCTCTATTATGTTTTTAATTAATGCTTTTTCTTATTAATGCTATTAATGTACCTGAAGAAGGCCATAGCATACAATAGCTGAAATGTTGTAAACATTGCAACAAAGATGAGGACAACAGTCTAAACAATGTAAATAATGAATCGAATCTATAGCTGCATCTACTGCTAGGAATGTTGGGTAACTGTGTTAGGCCTGAAAGTTTTTCTTGTCAGAATCCATTTTGCACATTTATAAATCTACCTTTCGTCCATGCAGCGAATACTGTTGCCATATCTGGTCAGATGCTACTGCTATTTACCGCAAGGTTCTTGACAAAATCCAAAGAAGGATTTGCAATGTAATCGATCATGATTTGGCCTCTCGACTTTAGTCACTTTCTCACCAACACAATATGGCTTCTCTCTGTCTTTTCTACAAATCATGGCATCTGCTATGATGAGCTTCTTTCCCTGGGAGACACAACATAAATTTATGCATACTACTAGGTTGGCATCTAGGTTTCACCCTTTTATTGTTGCAGTAGTTAAATGTAAATGCCTCTTCAACACTAACAGTTTCTTTTCTCATACTTCCCACCTGTGGAATTTCTTTCTGTTTGTTTGCTTCTTAGATAGCTACAACCTACAAAATTTTAAATGCAAAACAATTGCTATCTTTTATCTCTTTGAATTCCATCCATCTTTTTATCCCTTCTTGATACAACCTGTACCTTTTTTTTTCTTCTCTCTCTGTAAACCCTCTGCATAAGTGGCAGTCCAGCCTTGCTTGGTAAAATGATTAGAAACCAAAAAACATCTGTCTTATTTCTTCACAAAACTGATGATTAAGTAGTGGCTGTGATGTTATTTCTGTCTTTTTATTGGTGTAGATAAGGGAAAAAAAGTTGTTACACCATTGTGCAAAAATTGAAACAACTGCTTTAGTTTCCGTCTTTTCACCATACAATCTATTTTAGACCGTAATCGATTTTTTATTTTTATTTTTTTATTTATTTTTTTATTTATTTATAGAGATTAGATCATTTGCAGTGGTGTGCAGTAAAATTAATCTATTTTCATGGTGTATGATGAAATTTGTTTGGCCTTGAAAAATATTATGTTATCCATGATTGCATCAGATTTTTATCATGCCCGGACACTATTGTCTCAAAAGTCAATTAGTTGTCCTACAGCTATTGTCTGCAGTGAATGTTACTCCAAGGAAACATGCGAAAATTGTTATGCTGCACTAACACACTGGCAAGCCTTACAGGAAGATTGCAGAGATTGTTGGTGTCAGCCTTTTAACTGTCAATTGTGTCATCACAGCGAAGAAAGAAATTGGTTCCATCAGTCTAAAACAAAGAAAAAATTGCAATCGGAAGAGAAAAACACAACCAAGAGATGACATATACATGATCAGGGAAAGTATGAAAGATTCTAGGAAGATGTTATTGATTTTGTATTTTTCTATACTTCTGAGATGAGGTAGTATTTACATTATTTACACTGCTTGAAGATGTGTGTTGTGATGCAGTGAATATCAGCTTGGAACGAGAAATCGAGGAGCCTAGTTTGAAATCCAGTTGAATTCCTTGCCTTCACTTACACACAAATACCCTTGGGAAAGGTATTAATTGGTCTCTTCCCTCTTCCAGTTATGGGTTAAATAACAGGGCAGATTGTGTTCTATAGCCTTGGCTGGCAACCAGTCTACCACAGAAAGTAATGACAGCCTACTGCAGGATAATCTTCTGCCCAGTCAGTCATGTCTCTTTCGAGATATGATCGCCAAAGCGTGTATCATGTATGGCACAACTGACTGACATTGCTTGAACTGTTGTCCTCATCTTTATTGTAATGTTTACAACATTTTGGGCATTGTATGGTCTGTCCTTCTTCATATGTTAGGACTTTTGAACCAAAACCTTTATTTCAATCACTGGGGTATATCATTCTCATTCCACATGCAATCCCAGTTCTGGATGCAATTTAGGTCCTTTTAACTCTCTAAATTATTTGTTCACCACTGCTGTAGCCTGGCATTGAACTCACAACTCTCTGGATCAAGTCATTGGAACTAACCAACATCTATATTCACTGGGCCATGTTTCCTTGAAGACTTGTACATGGAATGAGAATGATATACCCCAGTGACCAAAATAAAGGGTTCAGTTTAAAATTTGTAGCGCCTGAAGAAATTTGGAATGTACAGTAGTCGAAATGTCATAAACATGGCAATAAAGATGAATACAACAGTCTGAACAGTGTAAATAATATATTCATTTTGTTTCAATTAATTTGCACAAGGCTGTAGTTATCTTTTTTTTTTTTTTTTTTTTTTTTTTTTTTTTTTTAAGTGTGTGTTCTTCCACTTTGAAGTTTTATTCTGCAAACTTTGACAATATTTGCACTTTCATTTCTTTCATAACCAAAATATTAGGACCTGTTTTTGTTAGTTTAACATATGAATTCTGCATTATTTTTTAATATTTTCTTTCTCTTAATAAACTGTAGAAATGCTGTATTTTTTCAGCATAGTTATATGAATTGATCATCACCTACAATTTACTTAAAAACAAAATCCTTATTGCTTTTTTTACTACTCCAAAATATATTTTGCATTTGTATTTCTTGATTGACTCTTCTTTTTTGACTCTAAATCGTTACTCCAAATTCATTCATAAAAAACTTTTTTTTTTAATCTTTTCATCACATCAAATCACTGACAGACTCTTTAGGAGAATGTGACTGCAACAACCTGTTTGTTCATTCACAAGAAAATATGCATTTATGCAAAATGTTACTAACCCCCCTACTCCTCAAATGGTTAAGAATAAAAGAAATAGTGAGAACATCTAAGTCTTAAATCTGCATGAAGTGGGAACATTAATTGTAAACCTATCTGGTCTAGACCATAAAATAAATTTTGAAAAATCAATGTTAAGATGGAAATAATTTTACAGTTGGTTTTATTTGATGTGGAGAGGAAAATGAACAGTTCAAAAGGCATTAAATATGAATTTGTTGCAACTTCAATGTCACTTTTCTTCTACAAGGCACAATCTAATGAGAAATTTGAGTATTTTAGAGATTTATTAAAATCCAATAAAATAAAATACTAATTTCATTAAAATATTCACTTTCAGTTAAAGTACAAGAATTTCCCTGCTTGTTAGACAGTTTGAAAAATCGTCCAGAATATGAAAATTAAATTAATCAAATTTCATTCTCTGATTATACTATAGTGAGGCATCTTACTGATTTGTCTGAAGATATCAAGAGTGATATTTTAAAAACAAAAGTCATGAATAATGCCTTGTAAAAGACACATGGTCTGGTGCTCTTGTTATTTACATTGAGCTCCTTGACAAAATCCAAAGGAAAATCAGCACTATTATTGGTCCTGATCTGGCAGCTCAACTTTCCTACCCACCATAAGGTTACCTTTCTGTGCCTTTTTTTTATGAATACTTTCATTGTAATTGTTCTGATGAGTTCTTCACATTGGTACCTAGACTTTTTAAATTTAAGCACAGTACGAAACTGGCATTGAAATCTCATCAATTTACTGTTGAGCTGGCAATATATTGCCATAAGTTCTATGCTATCTTTTCTTGCATTTTTTACTTTTGGAACTCCCTTTTGGCTCCATGCTTTCCAGCTAACTTTGGATTTAAATTTTTGAAGATTAATGTCAATTGCTATCTCTTGATTACTTTATCATCATCCCACTCATTATTAATGTTTCTGTTCCTAATTCTTCAATACCCTGTAACCCCCTTGTGCCTTAGTGGCTTTACCACCTTGCATGGGGTGAAATTGATTTAAAAAGAAATACACAGGCTGGGATAATAGAACATCAAACTTGTTGACATATGTTTGTTTCATTCACACAAAAAAAGATCAGAAAACAGGATTTGCATTACAAATTCCGGAAACTACTATGATGTAGATATTTTTAATGTTGTGAATGGTTAAATTATCTTCATAAACTTACATTGGGAAATTGTGTACAGATGGAACCACTTTTGTGACTGGTGAAATAATGTTCATTTATCCTTTTTTTTTTTTTTCATCAGTTTAATAGTACTATTTTAATCAGTTTTTTATTGTTTTTTTTTTTTGTTTTTTTTTTTTATCAGGTTTATATAGTTTTTTAATCAATTAATTGAAATATTTATTACGTCTTTTGCCAGTTTGAGTGGGACTGCTGTCTATTCCTGAGATAATTGGGTGCATTGAAATATATTGATAAAAATTTGCTAAAATGTCAAATTTTATCAAATTAGGCCTCTTAAGTTTCATGTTTTCAAAAATATGCTAAAATTGATTGTAAACATAGAGCTTCTGTACTACACTGAATTTAGCTATCAAGAGTTCAAATTGTATTTCTGAACTTGTATTTCTGAAGATGCAAAATATTTACTTGTGGCAATAACACAGAATTCTGTGAAATGTTATGTGATAAATTATGCTGTTTAAATTTTGGCTTAATTGACTGATATATTTGAAATTAAATTAAATTCTATCATGCAAGGATAGAAAGAAAGATAACACCTACTAATAAACTTCATACTTGCAAAGAAAAGATAGTTTTAGTTGAATGATGTGATAAATGGAAATTTGAATTTGTTTCTCAAAATGAGTTCCTTCAGCAAATGATTCTGATATCAAAGAATGAATTTCTCATTTAGAATTCAGTCAGTTAATTGCCATGCATGATACACATTTGGGTGATCATATCTCTTTCATGATATGACTGACTAAACAGAAGATTTTCTTGCAGTAAGTTAACATTACTTTGTGGTAGAATGGTTGCTTACCAAGGCTATAAAACCCAATCTGTTCTGCTATTTAACCTGTAGCTTGGGGGGGAGAAGAAATGGATTAATACCTTTTCCAAGGGTATTTGTGTGTCAGTAAATGAAACAAATTCAACTTGAATTTGACTCAGCTTTACCAATTTCTCATTCTGAGCCAATATCTATTATTCCACATTTGGAATTAATGAAGATAAAATAACTATTTTCCAAATTTGTACATTAGGCAATAACCCATTTGTCAGATCTGAGGTATATGAGTTATCCCAGAAACAAGAAATTCCTTAAATGAGTTACCTTATCATCCATATGATTCAATACTATGAGAATATGTACTCTCTGACAAGTGCTAATTCCCACTGATATTAATTAAAAGGTAACTGGATTTAAATTTTACCTGAAATTTTCAAACAAATTCTGATTAAACAAAAATATTGGCAATATTTAACTTTCGTGTGTGTGTGTGTGTGTGTGTGTGTGTGTGTGTGTGTCCCAAAGAAAAAAAAAGTGTCAAGAAGACAGATTTTCCATTGACACTGCTATTATTTCAACTACCTTCACTGTTTGGCAATGTTTATTGTTTTAAAAAGCAATGATTAGAATTTTAATAAAAGCTAGGCATATGATGAAAGTGAATTTACACATTTTTGTTCTAGTGAATTTAAAACAAAAATATTAAACACTATTTATTAGATAGTTTATTTATAAGAATAATTCTATATTTACATTCTAAAATCTAATAAGACTGTATTAAAACTAAAGTGGTATTTAGCATTTTATAAGATTTTAATTGATTGGCATTTAGCCAATGTTATGCCAGCTATTCCAGTAAACAATTTAATATTGTAAATAAACAAGGATATTCAAACAGATGTGAAGAATATTGGTGCAGATTTACACATCACAACAGTTCATTGAACCAGACATCAGATAAGTTGCACACAGCAAAAACAAAATTGCTACTGAAGAAAACACATAAAAGGGTCACTTAGCATTTGCTTAAAAGGTTTTGGATCAAGAAAATGATTACTGGAATATAACTATTTAGTCAGATGAAATAAAAATTGAACTTTTACAACATAATCAAAAGCAAAAAAGAATACAGTACACAATAGAAAAAAAAAAAAAAATCCCAACAGTGAATCAAGTTGGTGGCCATAATATTTTATTGCATGGATTAGTGCAATAGGTACAAAGATTTTCTAAAATATCAACAAAAAAAAAGCTTTTACTTTCAGCTATCCAGCTTATACTCAATAGGCAATTCATTTTTCAATAAAACAACCTAAAACATACTCAAAACCCCAAAAACAAAATGAAAAGAATAAGGTTATGGTAATGGAATCACTTAACTGCCTCACCTAATCAAACATTCAGTATATACCAATGAATATGCAAAAGAATTATTCAAGGCTATAGAAAATGCTTATTAGTGGTAATAGGTGCCAAAATAACTTTAACTAAATATCAGTTGTGGTTAAATACTTATAGACAAGATAAGAAAACATGGATAGTTAGGGAAATAAAAATATCCTCATCTTTTACAAGTTTAAATTAAGTAGATATTATCAAATTTGGAATGATTAGTCTAGAGAAAAAAAGCCTTTTTGCCAGACATATGGTCTTCCAGCAGCCACTCTCTTGACATAATGCAGCACTACCTCCTCAAGGCACTTGATGTCGGCTTCCATGTTGAGTGAGGCCCTCACCAACAAATTTGGGAGTTTTTACCAAAATGATAAGAGTGAGTTTTCCGAGCTGCCATGCTTTCATAATCACCATTTGACTTATTCAACTCTTTCCAAATCCTCTGCACTATCCTCAGATTAACACCCAAATACTCTGAAATGTTTGTATTAGAGCTTCCAGCACAAATGCCAAGCAGTACAGCATGTCATTTCCAAATTTCTGGTGGTGTGAATTGTGTGATGGTGATCTTTTTCTCCAACTGACCCTACTATACTGTGCAGTCAACAAAATTGAAAATAAACATGCATGTATATAATTAAAAATATAAAATGGCAACAATTTACCGAAGGTACTCTGTAAATACATTCATAAACATGTGCACTCATTTTTGTGTGTATATATATATATATATATATATATATATGTCTGTCTGTCTGTGTGTGTGTGCGCATAATGTTTACATAAATTCATCTGTATATACAGCATTACAGAATGTGAACGCCAAGTCCAGAATGGTCAGTGATTAGTCAGTGCCTCGTGGGGTGGACATTCTGACAGTGATGGATTGCCTTTGTCTGGGTTTTGAATGTAAGTTCAAAATGCCATGAATTCAACAGAGGATCTTGAGAATTCTGAAGCATCAATATGCCTCTCATACCCAGGTTTGGAACCAACTAATATCACCTGCAAAAAGATGCTGAGCCAATGTGCATCATGCATTCAGAGGTCATTCTTCCTACTGCCTTTTAAAAGCCAAGCTGTCACTCTTAATAAAATGAAATAAAATATAAATTACCCTTTTTGTTGATACTGTTTTATGTAGTAAGCATAGGGATCTAGACAGCACAGAACCCAGCAGATTCTTTATGGTGCTGTGACATACGTATTTCCATATAAATACATTTTACAAACCTGAAACTAATCTAACAGATGATTGTCAAGATAAGTACCCATGAATTTTTGTCTTGCTGTGTTCTTTTTTGCTAAAACTTATTCAGAGGTTAAAAATATTAGCAACTCACTGAGGAATAGACAAAGACATAAGAAACAATATTCAGAAGTTTCAAGGTTGCAGTTCTTACAATAGTGCAGAAAATCGATTTTTTTTTTTTTATATATATATATATATATATATATATGCTATAGTCATCCGCAGACAGATCTGTTTTGCTGTATCACGGCTCATCAGTACGGTTAGTCTCCAATCGCTTCCTAACCCAGGATTGAAACCTGACTGAATTGGCGTCAGTCGGCGATTCTACCCCTGGGCCATGAGCGTCTGGTAGAAGAAGGCAGACTTTTTAGTGCATATATCATTATACACGCTTAATAGCTAGAGTGCTCTAATTCATTATTGAATGAGTGAGATAGATAAAAAAGGCAAGAGATGTGTGTGTGTGTGTCTGTGTCTGTCTGTTTATCTGCCTGTCTGTCGGTATTTTTTTTTTTTTCAGCCCTTTTATTTTAGTTTTTGCTTCGGGTTTGGCTCTAAGCAGGTATAATTGTGGTATAATTGTAGTTCTTAGTCTCAACCATGATACCATTTACTCAGAGGACTTATTTAGCCTTCAAAATTCAGTTTATGATGAAAAAACCTTATTTGATATCGATGCCAGGAAATCAAAATTTGACTTACATCCATTCATTTTTCTTTCAGTCTACGGTTTTGCTTTAACTGGAAACAACTATTGCTTTTTAGTCTTTCGTGCCAACGTCCAAAGAATCTGAGCTCCAGGACCATGGATTAGTTTTAAAGCTTTCATTACACCCGAGCAACGCCGGGCTATACTACTAGTAATTCAATAAAGCAAGTTAACATAGATGATAGGACACATGAAGTTAACACTATTAATTCAAATAATTTTGAGCCCCAACACTTTTACCACTTACAGAGAAGATTTACACCATTCCCCAAGAGAAAGACCTGCTCCCTAACTATGTCTATGTCAGGTAATGTTGGAGGTAGTAGTGATATTTTAAAACTCAAGTGTAGAATTTAAGGGTAAGTCTAGTAAGTTGAACAAAAAATACATCCTGTTGGACAAAGTTGTGTATTATCTCAACCAAATGATGACTTGATAGGATTACATCTCCTCACATCTTAGGAAGAATGTCCTCCTCATGCAGTACCATGATGATAATGGTCATATGATGATGGGGAAGACATTCCAAGTGATCAAACTGAAATATATCTAGACACGTTTAAACATTGCACTATTGGAACAACACCACACATTTCCACTAGTTAGGAATAATTTGAAGAAAGCAAGGAAACGACAAATAGAAAGGTCTAACATTTCAACTAGCAACATAGACTTTAAAGTAAGAGACTTAATCAGTTATAGGTACCATCATAAACAGAGCAAATTAGACATGATGAGGAGGCTGTATTATGTAGTAGTTGCAAAGACCGGTCCAGTATCTTAAGATCAAGGATCAGTTAACTAGCTCAGTTACGATCCATACTGAACATCTTAGAGCAGTGAATATTGAGGAATTCCCACTGGTAACAGGCCACTATCTAAGAAAAACTGAGGTAAGTACCTAGAAAATAAATGGTGACTCCAACAATACAATTCAGAACATGAGTCAGATATTCTGATAATAGAACATCAGTTTGATGTTTCAAAAAGAACAAAAAATGATGTGGCTCAAAGTAATAGTACTAGTAGAAGTAGATTCTCGGGTTCAAATAGTAATGAGGAGATGGAGATATGTGCTACTAAAATGGAGCTGAATTTTGATAGGTATCTGGGTGACAACATGATAGCTGAGAATTCTGACAAAGACCATAGTAGTAGTAAGCACAATAGTAGGTATATGCTCAGAACAAGGGTGAAGAGGAGTAGACGATCCCCACAAATATGGGTGTATGATAATCGCGGCAATGCTGATTAATCTGACCTTTCACCCCCGCAGTATTTAGGGAAAAGAAAGGAGAAAGAAAACTGAACATATCCAGAAATCTAGTAGGAAGAGTGATAACTGAACAAGTGTTGAAAGGAAGTTCACGTGTAGTATAGATGAAAAACGTAGGAAAAAGAAAAATATTAGAGACTTAGTTAACATACTCGCAGAAATATTTTAATGAAAATACATTCTGTCATTTAAGCATGGTTAAGCCAATTACTTTAAGAGATAAAAGCAGTAGTTTTTACACCAAAAATTGTTTGGTGTGGACAGAGGGTACTCTCAACCAGATCCCACACACACACTGTGAACTGAAGACATATACAAAGAAATTCTTGTTAAAAGAAAAGTGAATGAGCAGTTCTGTGGGTTTGTCAAAGAGCAAATGGAAAGAAATTTCCAAAAATTCATGCACCTTTGTGCACACGGACCAAACAAACAAAAAGAAGAAAAATGTAACAGCCACATGTGCAACTTTGAACAATTATGTTTTTGCCTCAAGTATCATAAACAAATTAGTTGCATCTAATGACCCAACTCAAGAAATCAACTTTATAGGATACTGAGGATACCAACACTCGGCAGTCCTGCCTTGCTTGGGGTGAAATGATTATTAAAAAAAATATCCAGTGATATGCTATGCCAATTGAGCACTTGCATCTTTTGCTTATTCAGAAACTCTCTCTTTATGGGATGTTTTGAATCATTTCCATACTAGGTCATTGTTTTTCTTAAGCATTTGAGTGAAGGCAGCATGTTTTCCATCATTATTTTGACATAATCTTCAATATTCATAACTCTCTTCATGAAATGCAGCTCATCAGTGCCATTAGATTTTGTACAACTCCAAACCATAGTGTTTCCACCACAATACTTAACTGTTATGGCCAAACATTTATATACACTGGACCATGAAGCCACTGAACACTTTGGATGCTGTAAAATGCAAATAGGTTGCTTTTTGTTTCCTCTGACCACAGGATGCTTTCCAAAAACTATATTTATCTTTTCTCTTCTGCAAACTTTAAATGAGTTGGTTTGTGATTTGAATTCAGTCGCAATTTCTTATGCAGTTGTCAGCCATATAAGCCTATCTTGTTTTAACTAATGTTGGATTGCTGTAAGTGAAACAGTTGCAGTAAAAACTTTTTTGTTTTATTTTAATTAGCAATATCTACAGCTAATTCACTTGGGTCTTCACCCAAAC
This sequence comes from Ascarosepion bandense, assembly GCA_037127315.1. Taxonomy (NCBI): domain Eukaryota; kingdom Metazoa; phylum Mollusca; class Cephalopoda; order Sepiida; family Sepiidae; genus Ascarosepion; species Ascarosepion bandense. Next base: position 1,265,086 of record JBBBDQ010000408.1, read on the forward strand.
AATCTTCTGATATTATAAATTGACCTAGCTTTTGGGTCAGATGTATGGGGGGTACAATTGGTAATGGTTTGGAGTGAGAAATCTGAGAGCTAATTTTGAATTCCATTTGGGTTTGGTACATTCACTTATACACAAATACCCTTGGTGAAGTTATGAATCCTCTCCCTAGCTATAACTTAAATAGTAATGCTTTTATCTGGAAAAATCATTGTTATTCACACCCCCCCCCCCCCAAAAAAAAAAAAATTGTTAATGCAATATTCATTTGTAAAAAAAGAAAAGTATTATTCTTATAATCCAAAATGTTTTGGCTTTAAATAAGTAACAAAGGGTTGATAATAGTATTTACATTATTCGGACTATTGTCCTCATTTTCTTTCCATTTGTATGACGTTTCGGCTGTTGTACGCTCCAGCCTTCAGGTGCTAGACATTTCAAACCAAACCCTTTATTACAATACTGAGGTTTATAAACTTCATTCTTTGCTTAATGCTTCTTCTGGAAGTCATGAGTTATCTCCCTCTAACCCAATAAGTTACTTGTTCAACACTACTGTAGCCTGGTATTGAACTCAACTCTTTAGGTCAAGTCACAGGAACTAGCCAACATCTATATCCACTGGGCCATGTGTCCTTAAGGAAGAAGAGGCATTAGGCAAGGAATGGAGTTCATATACCTCAGTGATTGTAATAAAGGGTTCGGTTTGAAATTCCTAGCACCTGAAGAAGGCTGGAGCGTTCAGTGGACAAAATGTCATACAAATGGCAAGAAAGATGACAATAGTCCGAATAATGTAAATACTACCTCATCTCAGAAATATAGACAAATCCTAAAGGGTTGATAAGCCATAAAAACCAATTAATTGCATTCAGGTCAGCTTGCATAATTGGCTTAGTCACTTAACATGTCCAACTTTTCCATTTGTTTTCCAATTTGCACAATTTTGGCAAAAGCATTTTTTATTCAACATTGATCTTATATCTAGCTTCTGGTAACAAAATTTCTGTTGATGCTAAGTGTTCATTAAAATCAAGAGTTCTTTTTTCACCCAGCCATTTTTTAAATAAATCTTTGTACCTTTAAAAATTGTCTTCATAATATATTTAAGCATCCTATGCTGTTTATATTCACATTTATTTAAATTCCTCTAAAGAAAACAAAATCATGTTTGATATGAAAAATATATTCATAGAATGAAATAAGCTTAAGAGTTAAAGTATTAATTTGGTAATAAATAATACCTAATATCAATTTTGATTGTATAATATTCTGTTAGAAAGAACAAACTCCTGATAGATTTAGTTTAGAAGAAAGTGAAGATTTTATTAAAACAAAACAAAAAACATAATTTGTTGGTGGAAATACTTGTTTATGGTTGATACTATGAGGAGATTTTTCTTAGTCACCAAATTTATTGAATTGTTTAGTTGTTTCTCTTCAACACTTTGACCCAAATAGTGACAGCAGAAACAAATGGATGATTTCTCTCTCTCTCTCTCTCTCTCTCTGATTACAAAGGCTGACCATTAAGACAGCTATATCCTATTGAGACATAAATGGCATTTTTTTTCTTTCACAGTAGCATTAGATGAAGAATAAAGACATTTGAATCTCATACTTGAAGAACATAATCAATATTTACTTAAGCAAATGTTTTTGATTTTATTAATCTTTTGTATATTCTTAAACAGTTTTTCTAGTGATATCTACACTCACTTGTTAGTTTGAATTATCTGCGAAGAAATATTATTTAATAAGCAAATGTACCTGTCATAAAATTATGATATCAATACAACCTTGGGTTTCTTCCTCTCACAAAATATGCAGTTTTTTTTTGCTAAATAAAAGGAAGCTTTAGAATTCTTTGTCTCCATGCCACACTTTACTCTGCTGACAAGTTGGTTGCTAATATTTGACCTATTTTTCTATCAGTCAGTTTTTTTAAAAAGTTTACTTTCTTTTCTTTTTTTGACTCTTAAAGAAATAAGACACCTGCTGCTGGTACTGTGAAAAGTCTGCATGTGTACATGCAGTTGAATCATTCATTAACAAATAGTATGGTAAATTATGTCTGACAACATAAAAACTTAGATTTTTTTTTTACTTTCTCAAGCTGTATGGGTAGTGGCCAGATTGGCTTTTTTACAATTTCTTTGAAATAGGCTTCTACAGCATTATTAAAAGCAACCTATCATAATAGACTTGAAATGAAACTTAAGCGATGTAAAGTTATTTCATTGCAACAGCTTTGAAGATTTTGGATGACTGCTATTTATTTTCCAACCCAAGAACTTATATTCTCTTTTTAGATTTCTGCTGATATACATATATATATATATATATTTTTAGTAACTTGTGCTTAATTACACTCATTGTTGTATTCCATTGTGCTTAATATTATTAGTAGCTGTTGATTGGTACATTGCAGATTCAAATAATTTCAAGTTACAAGATCAGTGGAATCATTGAAGCTTTCTCATGTAATGCTTTCTCTCTTCAAGAAAGAAAGAAAAAAATATCTTCTGTCTGCCAACCACCAGAAATGGTTTGCTTCTATAATTTTCAGTGTGTGCATAACATGGATGACAACAACCGTTAAATAATTATGGCTATTCAAACTGTCTCTAGGAATCTGAATATCACTGAAGGCAGCCATAATAAAGGTGGCAAATCACCAATTTGGTTTCATCTCCCAGCAACAACCAATACAGAAACTTTTTTATTGCTAATTGTAACATTTCCTCTTCTCATTATTGCCATTGCTATAACAAAGAGTAACTATCATGGTGACTGGTGGTAATGTTTGCATATCACTAACCTGCATCCTCTCATTAATGCTCTCTTCTCCGTCCACTCCACTCTCATCAGTAACTTCATCCTTCTCTTTCCCACTTCCTGACACCCCCTATAACCTGTCACTCTTTCTCATAACTTTCCTCCAATGTAACCCCTTGCAAAACAGTGGCAGTAAAATGCCTTGCTTGGGGCAATATGATTAAAAAAAATGAGTTTATAAATTTTATAACAGTATTACGCTAACCATCAACATTGTTTGATGGTTATTACTGCATATGTTTTTTGTTTTAATATTTTTCATTTGGTTTAATACAGGTGGAATGTATGGTGATCTTTGATGAGTACAAAGTTACTCTGCAAAATTTATATATCTGTATCTTGTTCTTCATTAGATAATTTTGTTTAAATGTTTTCTACCTTGGATCCTATTTCATTATTTTTTTGTCTCTACAGCTCTCCTTTTTCAAGATTTAAATTTCAAGGCACATTATCTAAACTTATTTATAAATGGGACTTTGTGTGTGTCTCTGTGTGTGTCCGTTACCTATAGACTTCAAAACTGCTGAACTCATTTTCTTGAAAATTTACACAGTTGTACGATAAGCGTCTGCAAGTGTTCTTAGCTAGGTTTTGTGTCGAGGTACCCTCGATAAATATCGATAATTGAAAAAATTGGATTATAGGAGTGGTCCAATTTTAATAAAATTTGATACACTCATAGACAAAGACATAAGAAACAATATTCAGAAGTTTCAAGGTTGCAGTTCTTACAAAGAAAATTTAATATCGATATCAGGAAATCAAAATTTGACTTGCATCCATTCATTTTTCTTTCAGTCTTGGTTTTGCTTTAACTGAAAACAACTATTGCTTTTTAGTCTTTCGTGCCAACATCCAAAGAGTCTGAGCTCCAGGACCATGGATTAGTTTTAAAGCTTTCATTACACCCGAGCAACGCCGGGCTACACTGCTAGTAGAATATATAGAGAGAGGAAGGAAAGATCAATAGAATTAACTAAATGAAAACTGTCTCTTTTACTTCTAACTTTTGAAAGGAGAATGAAACATGGAAACTGTTCAGAAGTTACATTTCTTAGTTCCACCAGTTATAACTTTCATGGGTACAATATACGCCTGCCAGACTCAATGTAACGAACCATATTTATTCCCTTCATGTTTCATTGGTGAGATATCAGTTTCAGTTGAACAGCTCCTTCGTATGAAATGTTTCTTTGAAGAACCAATTCTCAAGAGAACGATTCTCTGAACAACGCCGGGCTATACTGCCAGTGCTTTCATGAAGTCACATATTCATGTTTTGCTGAATAGAAGAAATGTTTAAGAGAATTTCTTTAAATATAAATCCTTTAATGATAATGTCATACTTTAACTCCTGCTAACTGGATCTCTACAGTAAATGTTTCTCTGGGAAAACCCAAAAATGGAGTATTGCTGCTATATCTGGACTGGAGCTGCCCAATCTCTCTTTCCTTCCTTGACGGGGTTCAAAAGCATGTACATGACCTTGTAGGTGATGAATTATTTTCCACTCCTCTCACTACTTTATCGCTACTTCCTTAGAAAATGTTCTGTTGAGCTACATTTCCTAGTTCCATCAGTTCAGACATTTTCAGCTAAGACCACCATGCTATATGTGCAGGAATGAACCTTTGTATTCCATTGTCAAGAAGGAAGTTCTATTCAGGCAGCAGCTTCTCAATTTCTGCCCTTTTATGGAACAGACTCCCAAGAGAATACTTCCTCAAACACGACAAGCTTAACCTTTTCAAGTTTAGGGTCAACTGTTACCCATCCTATATCTCCTCATAATCTGCACTTACTTCCCATTTCAACATCCATACAACAACCTCATTTAGTAACCTACTACCTTGAGTGGCTCTTGGACATTGTATTGGGTGAACATTTAATTTTCAAAAAAGGCATTAAAGGTTATTTCTTCTTTAGCATGGTCATACACATAAGCAATAATGACAAGTTTTTCTTCTATAGTATAGATATTAGTATCAGCCTTAAATGTTAAAAGCAGAAACATTGATAGAAAATAGAAAATTTTACCTTCGGACTTCAGATTCAATTCAGCCTGAAATGATAAGATCAGTAATTGCAATATGTCTTAAGCTAAGAATGAAGAAACTGTATTTTTAAACCAACACAAAAGGCCTTTCTCTTGTTATCTGTATTTATAACCTATAAAATCTTCATTTTAATTTATTTTTTAAGCTCTGTCAGGCTTCTCCTGAATTTATCTTGTAAACACATTTAGAGAAGAGTTGCAATTGTTGTTTTGTTGGCTATATAGGGTTTCTGGTAACTTTGAGATATTTTGCATTTCTTATTAACTAGTTTCTTTTCTTTTTATAGTATTAGATATTTTTCTGCACAGACAATATATTTGATGCATATAAGTTATGTCTTTTATGTACTGTGTTTGCTCAAGACCTTGGCATCATGACTCTCCACAATTTCTTGAATTTTGTATCTTAATAAATTTTTGTCTTTTGGTTACCTCTCTTAAATCTTACTCCACCATCCATTTACTCAAGTTCTGTAGGCAGATGATGCATTGCCTTCAATTTGTCCTATTAGCAAATTTATATCAGAGCTATTTATATAGACCAAAGTATATTTGTTATTGGGCAAAAAATTGAACATTAAATTTTGCAATATTTAATTTGTGCAGAAAAGTGAAGGTAAATTACACAGTAATAAAATCAGTAAGCAATGCTAACCTTAACTTCATATGCTGTTTTGTATATATATATTTTCTGTTAACATTTGCTGATTCCCTAAACCAATATTTCTCAACCTTTTTAAGCAACAGCACACCTAGGAGCAAATAAAAATACCATAGCACACTCATCAAAATGTTCTAACAAGAGAATAAACTCAGCAAATTTTATTACATTAATTCTTACTGTTCCATTTTTAGGAAGATAGACATTAATGTGTTATATGTTGAAACAAATAATTAATACAAGATTTTATGGTAGGCATTAAAGGGTTAAAAACACCTGGCTGGGAAGTTTTACATTTATCAATCATTTATTCTAAAAGAAACCAAGTGGTAAGAGGAGAATTGGCAATTTGTTTTGTCCAATCATTTTTAACGGTTACAGCATCCCAATTTTCAAGCCTGACATGGTGATAGAGAATGTCACTGTAGTATGCAGTTGTGGTATTGAATCAATAGTTAGTTGAAAGTGAAGGCTAGAAATACTAGCTTGAAGGAAAATGACTTTGCACCTGTAAAATAGGTTAGAATAAGAGATAAACATTGTACTTGAAGAATGTATGGGTGAATTTGTCTCTTTATGTTCTGTGTCTGATTTGTTTTCTGGATTTGTCCATTCTTGTGAATTTTACCATTAAGTGAGCTCAAATTGTGCGTTGTGGTGTATTGGATATCGGCGCGGAACGAGAAATCAGGGAACCGAGTTCGAATTCCAGCCAAATTCATTGCATTCACTTACGTGCAAATACCCTTGGGAAAGGTATTAATCCGTCTATTCCTTCCAGTTATGGGTTAAATAACAGGACAGATTGGGTTCTATAGCCTTGGTCGGCAACCAGTCTACTGCAGAAAGCAATGGCAACCTACTGCGAGATAATCTTCTGCCCAGTCAGTCATGTCTCTAAAGAGACATGATCGCCCAAAGCATGTATCACATATGGCACTTAACTGACTGACTGAGCTAATTTAATTTTGTTTTTCTAATCTGTGAATGAAATGTAAATTGTATCTTTAGATGTCATTTGGATGTTTCTGTTATTTTCATAATTTTCTGAATATTTTTAAAAGTAGAAAATTGTCTTTTAATATTTATCATGCATGCCTAATAATACCACTCTGAATATAAAAATGAAGGGTAAATTTTCGTTTTAGGTCCTGAAGGCTTTTCCCCCACTTCAAATTTATCCAAAATAGCATTATTTCTGTGCAAATGTATATGCTGAACTCAAATTAACAATTAGTTATTGAAAAAACCTACCCTTTTTTATCTGAATGTCCATAAGAAAAAACGAACTACATCTCGCACTTTTTTGTCTCCCGTAACTCTCACGAAGTCATGTAATTAACCGCAGAATGACCTTCTGCATAGACAACAAATTTTGGTTAATTTGCTTCCTTTACTGAAATTTCTGCCTATTTACTTCCTGTAATGAAAGTAATACGCGTAGAAAAAAATTGTATTACTTTCATTACAGGAAGTAAATAGGCAGAAATTTCTGTAAAGGAAGTAAAAAGGCCGAAAATAGACCAAAATTTGTTATTTTACGCAGAAAGTCATTCAGCAGTTAATTGCATGACTGTGTTAGAGTTGAGGGAGACCAAATGTAGTTAGATTTTTTTTTTTTTTTTCTGGTCGTTCAGATCAATAAAGGTAGGATTCTTCAATAAATAATAGTTGATTTGATTTCAGCAGATACATTTGCACAGAAATAAGGCTATTTTGGAAAAATTTGAAGGGGGAAAAGCCTTCGGGACCTAAAACGAAAATTTACCAAATGAAGAAAGACCTCCAATAAAGTTGTTCCCTAAGTAAGACAATGTAACTTTTCAAAGATTCTTCTTCAGAGTAATGGATGAAGAATTCAACGTTTCTAGCAGTTATGAGTTCAATCCTTGGTCCAAGTATTAGAGATTCAATGGAAACAAGATGAGAAATAACTGGGCTGTACTAAAACAAACAAGACAAGGTATCCCTGGACATGGACAGCAGGACAAGAACAAATCTATTCTCATAGATTAAATAAAAGGTTTTGTTCAAAATTTCTTGAAGATGACCCAGATTGTTAAGATGTCCAGAGGGTACAATGGCAAAAATATTGTGATAACAATGATGAGGATATTCATCTGAATATATATATGAATTCAAGTATATTTAGTGAACAGATACAGGGGCTGTTGTGGAGCAAAGTGATTGCTATTACCATTTATGCACAACGCTTTATAACTGCAATTATATATATATATATATATATATATGTGTGTATGTGTGTATGATGAATATCCTGCAGATAGCAATTTCATGCTGCCTACTACATGAGTTAACAGAAACCAAGGCTTCAAAAAACAAACCTGTTAAAATTGACAACTTTTAAATTGGCACAAAAGGAAATGCTTTTAGAACATTGCTAACCTGGTTCACTAGCATCAATTGAAACCAAGTACAAAATTCATGCCATAAAAAGGATTTTAACAATCTGGAAGCAATCTAAAACAGAAGTAAATTTGAGAGCTCATAAAGACCAAGAAGTATGATTTACTGTATTAACAAAAACCATAATAATGCTGAAATACAATTTCTTTTAGAAGAGAACTTTCCACAATCCTAAATATTTCTGCTATTTTTTACAAAAATTCACTCTGAATAGTGAACAAGAATTTTTAAGTTAAGTTGAATGAAAAGAAAACAAGGTGGCGAATTATTTTTTAGCCTACAACTTCTTTCTCACAGCTGAAGCTTTGCAAGTCTTTTGCTTCTCTATCACTATTTCCATGGAAAGTATTTTAACGGGTTTTTATACATTCCTTATTTCCACCAGTTCTAACCATCACAGCTAAGACTCACCATGCCCTGCATATTATACAAACCCACCCTTATTCTCTTTGTGAGATGTATGTTTCAGTCTAGCAGCTTTTTCCCATGAACCACTACTTTGTAGAACCAACTCCCAATAGGATGCTTCCCTGATCTTCCCCAATATCCTCATAACTGATGCTCTTATTCTGTAATCCCCTACCTCGAGTGGCTCTTGGGCTTTGTACAGGGTAAACATCATTGTTAAAAATAAGAAAATAGCAGGGACTGTCACAATTGATCAAAATTTAAAGAATTCTCTATTGTTCTCAGTAACTAATTTAAATTCAAATATAAAAAAAATTGCTAAAATCAAAACTCTGCTCACTACTTCTTGCTCAACTAAAAGCAGTGGCAACTGAAATCTTCACATGTCAATGACCTGGTTTCCTCATTTACAGAGGTAAAAGGAAAAAAAGAATGAATTTTAATACTGAGATATTTTCTTGTATTTATATAACTAATCAATGATTGACAAAGAAATATACTAGTGAAAAGTATACTGCTGAAAAGGAAAGGAAAAACTTAATTATTAGGAAGCTATAAAAGTCAATGACAATCTCTTTAAATATTTTTTGCCATTCTTGAATATTAGAGATTTTAGAACCCCCCCTCTCTCTATCTATCTATATATATATATATATATATATATATCTTCTAAACATAGACTATTAAATATAAGAGACAATGAATGTCTATTATGTTTAATCATGAGTCATTCTAAACGTCATATTTTGGCTTTAATTTCAGTTGAAAATATATATATATATATATATATATATTTAATCTTCTCACCCCAGGCAAGGCATTCTACTGCCACTGTTGCGCAGGGGGTTACATAGGGGAACGTGATGAGAAAGGGGAGTTAGTTATGGGAAATGTCAGGAGGAGGGTAATAGACGGATGAGTATACAATAGAATAGCGATGGAGTAGAGGGGGAAAAAGAGATTGAGAAAATGGATGTGAGTTAGTGAGATAGATGTCTATTGACCTTACATTTAAATTCCTGGAGATTGTAGCTTTTGGGAAAGCAAGTATATGGAAGACTATCTACTCCAATTGAAAAAAACAAAAACAAAAAAAAACAAAGTGAGATTAGAAAAGAGAAAACCAGAAACCGCATCCTAAACAGGAAACAAGGGATGAGCCTCTTCACCTGTTCACTAGATGTGGGTGGAGTGTGAACCGGGTGATAGTTTAGTCTATCTACTCCAATTGAATGCAGCAACAGACAAGAAAACTTGAAGCGACTGCAGCCGAGCTGCCAAGTTGGTATCTATCAAATTACAGATTCTACGTTGGATTCTGTCAAGAACCCTGAGGTGAACTGCAGGGGCACCCGACCAGAAATGGCAGCAGTATTCAATACACGGGTGGATGGTAGATTTATATTTGTGCAGGATGGACTCAGATGGGAAACATTTCCTGGCCCTGCACAGTGAACCAGCCTTCTTAACAGTGGATTTAGCAATGGATTTGATATAGTCATTCCACTTGAGGTCTGCTGAGAGTGTGAGACCAAGGAGGCATAGTGTTTTACTCTCAAGGAGGCAAGCCTGTTCCATGCTAATGGGGGGTAGGAGCAATTGTCTATGATAGTTAATAGATAGCAGCTTTGTTTTGGAAGCATTAAAATTTACAAGCCATTTCTTACCCCAGTCCACCACAGATTGGAGGTTTTTCTCAAGTTCAGCAGCGAGGTTAGTTTTGTCAACCTCAACAGATTTTTGATTGAGACAAGAGTGAATGGTGGTGTCATCAATGTATATGACTACTTAGGATCTTTTTACATCGGGGAGATTATTAATGTAGATCAGGAAAAGCGTAGAACCTAGAATAGTCTTCAGGGACACCCGTGTTCGTATGGTAGTATTGGGAGGCATGTTCATTCAATACTACCTTCATTGTGCGATTTGAGAGAAATGACTGGATTAGGTCAAGCAATTGTCCAGTTATACTATAGCTCCACAGCTTGAATAGAAGGCCAGCAAGCCAGACTGTCAAGTGCTTTGGAAATATCCAGGGCAACAGTTTGAGCTTCGCCATTCTTGTCGAGAGCCTGGTATATATACTCATTAGTATATCAGCAGTAGACCTGGCAAAGCGGAAACCATACTGTTTGTCTGAGAAGAGTCTGTGGGCTGTGAGATGCTGAACCACCTCGGCATTGATAATAGCTTCAAGCACTTTGCCAAAAATCAGTAGGAGGCTGATAGGGCGGTAATTAGCAGTGTCCAAGGGTTCACCAGTATTCTTAAATATAGGAACTACAGAGGAAGACTTCCAACAGGCAGGAAAGCAGGAAGCAGATAGACAGTAGTTGTAGAGTTTAGAGAGGACAGAGGAGAGTTCAGGGGCACATTTCTTCAAAACTATGATTGGGATTCTGTCACCTCCGCTCCCTTTATGAGGGTCAAGCTTTGAGATTATGTTAGACCAGCAAATGGGTAATGTGGACGTCATTTAGTTGGGAAGTCAGGTGTGGATACTCCAGATGAATCCAGTGTCGAATTGGTGGAGAATCTGTGAGAAAAACACTCAGCCTTGTCTGCTGAGGAGTTGAAGACCTCAAATTCATTCATTAGAGTGGGTATTGAGGGTTTACTATTGTTACTCACACTTTAAAGTGTCACCAGTAGTCTTTGGTGCCAAACTTAGCTTCTTTAAGTATCTTTTTGCACTCATTACAAGCAGAGGCAAAACTGTGCCTGTTATGGTCCAATGTATGACTGATATAAAGCCAGAAGTGATTCCAGTCGGCAATGGCAGCCAAGCAAGCGGTCGAGAGCCAGAGAGACAAATGGAATTTAAGCTGAAACTTCCTGGCTGGGATGAAAGCATTGATGCCAGCCTTAACCCATTTGGAGACCTTCTTGGCATAGTCTTCATCGGGAAGACTAAAAACATTGTTCCAAGGGGCGTTAAACAGGAAATTGCGTAATGAGTCTGTCTGATTTTTGGTAGCAGTAGGATATTCTGCTGGTTTGAGTTTCTTGGGTGGAGTGGAAGTGGAAGGAGATGTTAACGGAAACCACCGCATGGTCAGAGTTTTCGAGAGGGCAGAGCTGCTTGACATTGCAAGAGTCTGAGATGGAAGTGAAGCAGAGGTCTAGCAGTGAGTCACTTCCATTAGGGTTATTTGAGAAACACATGGGGGGAAAATTCACCACTTGCATAAGGGACCGAGTGATTGAAAAATCCATGATGTGGACACCAGCAAGATTGATGACTGTTTTCCAGCCACTTGGCATGGTGGGTGTTAGTCACCAAACACAAATATATGGGCAGATGGACAAGAAGAAATGGCCTTATCAATATTATTGGAAATGCTGTCAAGTACTGAACAGTTGGGAAATGAGGGGGAGTGGTATAGAAAGAAAAGATAACTAACCGAGCTTAGAAGTGAGAGATGAAAACACATGAAAGAATGATCTAGGGATTCAGGAGAGATCACCCGAGCTAGAGGGTGATGTTCACTGACGTAAACACCAAGCCCATGCTTATGGTCATTGGTGTCCTTCCTGACGAGGGGAAGGTAACCAGGAACGTAAAATTCAGAAGTAGGTGTATTTATAGTATTAAGATTGCTTGTTGCATGAAGCCGACTGTATTCATGATTCCATGTCCGCTTTATATGTATTTAAATTTTACTTTATTTATGGAAAGAGAATACTATCAGAATACTATAAGTCAAGTTTCCTTCTCCATTGCCAAATGTAGCAAAAGCGTTGTATGAATTTACTGGTGACTTATTTAATACAAAATATGAATTTGGGTTTGGTTGATGTTAAGATCCTTTACTTTCAAAGCTGTGAGATAATCACTCAGCCATATAAGCATGTAGATGGTTTCTGTACTGCATCCTTCTTTTTGGTAAACAAGCCTGTATATGAAATGCAGGTCTCAGTGTTTGAAAATGAGCGTTGAATTCATTCAATGATTTTGTCAATTCTTGTCAATGAAGCTGATTTTTCTTTGTCAATATTTTTATTTACAAAAAAATTGTCTGCATTGCAATTAAAACAGTAAAAAAGATAATTTTCAAATGTATGAACAAATTCATGAGAATAGAAAATAAATAGTTGAATCTCTTTTCTTCGCAATCTCAAGATATTTCATTCCTTTGTTTTCATCAGACATTTTGGTCATGGAAATGTAAAATTAGGCTTTGTTTGATAATGTATCAGCTTGGATTTCCTATTTTATTATTATTATTATTATTATTTATTTTTTTATTTTTATTTTGTAATTGTCTTCTTCATTGCAGTTTAAGTAGTGATGTAAACAAAAAAAAACTTCAAAAAGAAAATAATTTGTTCATTCTTGAACATGATGCAATGGTAATGATATTTACACTAATCCCTCTCTTGACACTAAAAATTATTCAGATCAGTTCCACTGACCTAATTATATGGATTTGTATAAGTTCTTTTTAAGTTCAGTGGATTAAAGGTGTATCCAGATGGTTAATTTAGGTTCAATTAACACTTAAACCTACAACTGAATTGTAAAATCTAAATATACAGGTTTATATATATATATATATATATATATATATATATATATATATATTATCCTATGTCTATGGCCTGACTCAGAGAATATGTATATTTATTATTAATATATATATATATATATATATATATAATGCAGCTCTGTTCATACATTGAGCACTGTTTTATTAACACCTGAATAATACTATACATATGTGACCTCATATGTATATTTTATAATTTATGTCGTGTGTGTGTGTGTGTATATTTGTTTATTATTAATTATCCTTAAAACTCTAACATGTTCAGTTGCCTTGGAGATTTCAGCATTGAGCACAACAAAATAAGGCAGGTGGCTATTGCCTTAAAATAAAACCATTGAATAAACATGTTAGCATGATAAAAATGATTGACTGCAAATTCTATCTGTGGCTGTTAAATATATGCAAAACAATATATCCAATATTGGAATTTGAAGCCATAGTCAGATGATTTCACCCTGTTTACTTTGAAGTCTTAAGATTACTTGTATCTGTTTCTAAGCAAATGAATGGTACTGTTAGTATTTTAAAAACTTTTTTTTTGTTTTTTAAATGGATATCTTTTTTATTTTTTTATTGTAGGCAAAAGCGTTGTATGAATTTACTGGTGACCCTGATGGAGGTGAATTAAGTTTTCAACAGGATGAGTTACTTGTGATTATCAGGCAGGTGAGTCTCAACTTCAATTTCTTAAATATTTATGTTTTCCTACAAGCCATTGATATTAAAGAAACTTTGATTATTGTGTCACAAAACCAAAATAAAACTGGAAAGAAAGCATTGTGTTAATTTAAAAACTTGTTTAAAAAAAAACAACAGTAAAATTGTTTATTTGCTTTTTTGTTCATTCTTTTTCTGTTTGCTTGTTCAGTTTATTTATTTTTTTCTGTTTTTGCTTTTTGGTCATTGACCCCCCTCTCACACACACATACGTGTTTTTTAACCTGAAAATTATTGCTAGTAGAAAATGTGAACTGTGGCCAGTAGACAAGTTCTAAACTACTTATTAAAATAAAAAGAAATACACTATTAAATTAGATTACCTATGCTTTGTATTTATTTTCATAAGAATAGGCAGTATAATCTAGTTTTGAATCACTTGGTAAAGTTCCAAACCAACTTTGACTAAAGTTACCTCAACTCTGCCACTATCTGACCTATCAATTAAAATATTAGATTAGCATTATATAGAAGTTGATATGTTGGAAACCAACATTTAAATAAATGTTGGTTTCTAGCATATCAACTTCTATATAACGTTAATCAGTGTCAGTTTTAGAATCTTTATTCAGTTACCAACTGTGAAAAGATTCCTTTTAAATCTTTCAGATATCTTAATTTTACAGTAATTAATGTGGTGGTTTATTATAAAACAATGTATAGTTTCATTTGTCATTACAGCAGTGAGCAAAACTGCTTTGTCTAGTCTGTTCTCTGATGACCAAGCAAAACTAAGTTACAATAAGGCAGTGCTAAGCAAAGGTCTTTCTAGGTATAAACACATATAAGTCATACAAATTAATTTAAATCTATTTTATTAACCTAAGTTTTTGCTATATTTTAAACCAATTCATTTTTTTATTCCTTATATAAGAATTAAAATTTTTAAAAATTAATCTTCTTCATTATCAGTAATACTTGAAATTGAAAATAGTGACTTTTCAATACGGGGTGATCTCTAACTGAAATTTTGAACCTTTTGGTATTGTTAAATTCTTTTAAAATAATTAATTTTCCATGTTTAAAACATTAGTGATAAATTACAATTACATTCGTTTTGAAATGCATATTAAATGAACTTTCACGTTGAAACACTGATTCCTGTACAATGACCAAAGTTTAGCAATGTCAAGCCTGATCAGATGGGAGACCAATTGGGAATACCAGGTGCTGTAAGCTTTGATGTGCAGGTGGTGTAATGGATAATGGCTTGGGATTAATTGGAGAACTGAGTTCCCATTCCAGTTAGGTTCATTATAGTCACTTAAAAATATCATTTTGAATGGTATGACCCCTCTCCGCAAGGCTTTAGGCTAATTAGTAAAACTTTTATCAGTAAATCATTCTTTCACCAAAAAAATTTTAAATTACAAGGGGTTAAACTGTAACAAACAAATCCATCAACTTAAATGAACTTTAATCTCTACAAAAATGATATAATGCAAAAATTTCACTTCTAATTATACTTGTAATGTGCAAAATATTGTTAAAATGTTATCAGAATTTATTTACCTTATTCAGACTAATGTTATCTTTATCACACTGTTTCATCTATTCTAGCCTTCTTCAGGTGTATGTCAATCCTGGTAACCATTAAGGAATTTGGAGCTATGAGATACTTCTCATCTTGCTGCCCATCTCTGAGGATATTTCATTGTTTTTGTTTTTCTGCTTCATTATTGCTCACCAAGTTTTAAAGTTTTTAATATCTGGCCCAGGGGTCAAAGTCCCAATCATTATCTCAGAAAACAATAGCATAGTGGGTTATAGCATAATAATGGTGTTTAACCTCTGAGTCAAGTATTGCACTCAGTGGAAACATGACACGTAATAACTGAGCAGTACTAAATAAACAAGATGAAATATCATGACCAAGAACAATCTACCTGTATAGATTAAATAAAGGGTTTAGATTGAAATTCCCTGAAGGTTACCTGGTTCAGCAAACACCTGATGATAGGCCAAAGGATACAACAGTTTTGTGATAACAATAAAAATGAGGACAATAGTCAGTATGTAAATAATAAATAACTCCTCATTTCGGAAATACAAGCATAAATTATTATAAAATGACCTACCATACAATATTGCAAAATTCAGGCACATTTTTTTAATGTAATTATTTATGCAAACAGGTTACATTATTAAATAACAAAATTATGGGTATCAAAATAACATCTGAATATCGGCCTGGATTTATTTGTAAGACCTGTTTCAAATAGTTTTTGGCCTGCCACAAGTATTTAAATTTTTGAAATATTTATTTTAGCTTTAAGCATAAATGATAAAGGTAAGTTCTTTAATATAAAACTTGTTTTCCCTGCTTATGTTATTCAAGGAGTAATTTGTGCCATTTCAATTTCAAAGTGACCTATTTTTGTAAGGGCTTCTTCTAATCTGAATCTTTTTAGCTGACCAATCACAGGGTCCTCTGGGATTTTGCCAATGTTTCAATCATTATTCGTCTGGACATTATTCAAAAAAAGCAATCAGATTGATTAATAATTGTTGTTTTTATTCTCTTGCTTTAACATACAGCCAAACTTTTGTCCAGTTCCTCAACTATTGCCACTATCATTTATTTGGACACTATTTTATATTCATCTGATATTGTTTGATCAGTTTTCCCTACTGTTTTATGTTGCCTTTGGCTTTTATTGAAAATAAATTGAAATTTTCTACAAAACTCTAATTCTGTTTATTTATTGCAAACTTATATTGAAAAATGTTAAAATAATTCATAATTTTTCTAATTATCTTGAACAATTTTGAACTAAAAGATCAACATGTGCAAAAATACTTTTCTGTTTGTTAAATATTGAATTTAATTTGAATTAAAGAATAAGTTTTTATTTTTCTCTTCTCACATTGTTCTTATTATGCACCTTTAAACTTTAGAAAATTAATGTATTATCTAATCTAAATATTTTGCCTTTATGTAAATATTTTCATCTCCCTACCAAATCCCCCAATAATATATTCTAGTGAATATTATCTAATTTCTATGATTAGCTTATAATTAATACCTTGTTTATAACTAAAATGAATTAAGAGTGACCATTTATTTCTGAAGAAATAGATTGTGTCCATTTGTTCTTTTAAGCAAATCAAGAGTAGATTGGTTGAAACACTGTAGTAGCTTTTAAAACAAAGAATTTCAGTTCGCCAACTAAAGTTTATATCAAGCTTTAAAATGATTGAAACTGGAAGGTGAAAGTGCTTTGTAATGTAATTATTGTAAGTTTTGTTAAGAATTTCTATCTTTTCTGTTAACTTTGAAAATATTCATATATAAAATTGTATAATTGAAACAAAAAATAAGTTTTAATTATCATTATTATTAGGTTTATAAGTCCAAAAAAATCATACCCTGATGTCCTTGATGTTGACTTGAACCAAAGAGTTGTTAGTTCAATTCCTGGCTACAAAAAATTTAGAGTTGAGTTAAATAGAGATAACTAAGACATCTTAAAGTGACATGACTCATGGAACAAGAACAATCTATTCCAGTGATTGAAATATAGGATTCAGTTTAAAATTCCAATCACCTGAAGAAGGTTGGAGCATAAAACTGCTGAAACATAAATATATACAATAAAGATGAGGACAACAGTCTGAACAATGTAAATAATAGAAATTTTTGCTAGTATCAAATGAGTGGCCATTGTTAAATGTAAATAAACGAACAGAATTGATAAAGTTTGTAATAAGCAATAATAAGTAAAAAGAACAGGAGAAGAGTATAATATAAAATAGTATAAAACAAGCAAACAAAATTAACGGTAATAAGTCAAAAAGTTCACAAACTAAGAATTTAAGCCGACACAGAAGAGCAAATTCGGATAAACTAATGTAGTGTTCTGACCTCAAGACAGACCCGGACTGAGTTATATGAAACTGAGAACTGGCTTCTTTTATTAGGTAGAAAGAAATGCCAGCATGCATTTATGTGCTTCTACCTATAATTTGGGGAGGGGAAATTGTTTTTCAGTCATTACTAGTCAGGATTGGAACCAACAAAATGAATAACAGAAATTAGTTTTATTTTTCTGGCTGAAAATAAGATTTAACTACTTTTTTTTAAAATTCTTTGGAAGTGGGTGTTAGAAAGTTTTTAGTCTGACTCACTTCCTAAAATCTGATAAAACTACTAAATATCAGAAAGTTTTGGCATTCTCTCGTTTATTTAATAATCAATATTCTGACATTTCCCAACTCTGTAAGGTATTTCCAAAGCTTAGCTTAGTTTGGTTTGGCACAAGGCTTCAATCATGAACATCGAACGTATTACACTAGTAAATAATCTGTGGTACAAGATTGTGAACCATCATTTATTGCTTTCTCAAGTCTGTGTTTATGTCATTTTGTTTCTTTTCACAATTTCATTATTGATACTGTCACTCAACTCTGAGTGTAAACCTCCTTCTCCAAATGTCTTTTTTGTCTTTTATTTTTTCACCACCTAACATTTGTCATTGTTTGAGGGGTCCTGAAATTAGAATGTTTTTAACCTACTTGACATTGCACGCATGTGTCTTTAATTTGTCAAGTTGAGTTCCTGTCTCTATTCAAGTTGTCATGGGCCAAGTCACCAATATTATCTGACATGATACCTTTTGGAATGCAATTTTGCTCTATTGGTCATGGCTGCTAACCACTATTATTTTTCCTACCTATCTCTTATACACATTCCTGCAATTGGCATCCGTCTTCATTTGTTTTTTTTCCTGGTGTCCCGACCATGTGAATTTAAGTAATTGGCATCTAGGTTCCACCCTTTTACCATTGTTAAATGTAACCACCACTTCTACTTGAACAGATTCTTTTCTAGTGCTTCCCACCTGTGGAACTCCCTTCTATTTACTTGATTCATTGATAGCTACAATCTCCAAAAATTTAAATGCAATGTCAGTTGCCATTTTCTATTTTCTTGAATCCTATTCATTTTTTTTATCCTCTCTTCAATACCCCTTGCACCCAATCTTTCCTCTCACTGTAACCACCTGCGCAGTAGTGGCAGTCCTGCTTTGCTAGGGATGAAATTATATACATATATGCTTGGCTTTTTTTTTCTTTTTTTTTTTTTTTTTTTTATGTATAATTTTCTCTTGGGTACCCTTTTTGCTTCACAATTTAGACCAAAATGGGGAAAATGCATTTTGTTTCTTTCCTGCATTTTACAAGACTAATCTTTATTCAAGATTTTTTTTTCTCTATCAAATTTCTGACCATAAACTTTCTCCTGAAAATGTA
This sequence comes from Ascarosepion bandense, assembly GCA_037127315.1. Lineage (NCBI taxonomy): Eukaryota > Metazoa > Mollusca > Cephalopoda > Sepiida > Sepiidae > Ascarosepion > Ascarosepion bandense. The sequence goes on from JBBBDQ010000408.1 coordinate 1,283,993, forward strand.
TAACAATTTTCTGTAACCAAAGTATTATTTGTTCTTATCAGGGTGTTTTTTGTTTTTTTTTTTTCTTCCTTTTTTTGTATAAGAAAAAAAACTGAAAGGGAAAAAATTTTGGCTGAAGGAACACACCCAGATGCAGTTTCTATTATGTAAATGCAGTTCTTTGTATTTTGTTTTGTTCCTCTTTAGAACAAAATATTCTCAAAATCTGTCTAGTCACATTGTGAGATGAAGGAGGACCCATGATTCATGTAGTATGAAAATTATTCATTGTGTGTTCATTTGTTTTTGTAGTTTTATGCTGTGCTTTCTCTTTTTAAAGTGTATGAAATAAAATGAAATCTTTAATTTCAATTCTGTACTGGGAATATTTATTTGGTTGTGTGAACTTTCCCCAAATACCTCCATGATCTTTTATTATGTTCTATTCTTTACTTTTCATCTAATGAAGCCATTAGTCATTGATACAAATATTTTTTTTAAAAATTTTAAAGGGCAATTCTTTAGTTCCTTGTATTATTATTCTTAATAGTTTTAAGTTCTTCCTCCTACAATGACATTCAAATATATCTTATATCCCTTTCCTCTTATGATTAATCAGCCATTTTTCCGTTAAGGAAACATTTGACATTCATTGACTAAGCGGTCAGTACTGCACTCAGTTGGAATTTATCAAATTTTTCTCTTAAAACAATTTTGCACAAAAATCAAGTCCAGTAGCTGTTATTGATCTTTTCAGTATTTATGGTGGCTTCCTTTATAACCTTTTATTTGAAGTACTGTGGAATATTATATTAATCTTGGTTGTGTCATTATTTTCATTTTGAGTTACATGTGCTATCCATTTTAGTTGTTTCTGCTTTTGATAGTCCTCAAGTGATATGGTTATTTGGTAGAGACCTTAGTGAATTTGTAGCACCAGTTGACAATGTTCAAAGAAGAAAGATCTTCACAAAGACTCATGGGCTTCACTCACTCAAAGCCATTTTAATTATTGATCTTAGAAAGTGATTGAACACGACTGTTTTGTAAATTGTGATTTTTGTGAAGCATTAGTTGATTGAGAGTTTAGTTCTAATAATATTTTGATTATTGTAAGACAAGGATTTGTTTTCTCACCGGATCTATTCAACTTATACAGCAAAAAAAATTCTGAGAGAAATAAAATCCTTGCCAGGATTCATCATTGGCGGCTACAATCTCAACAATGTAAGATACGCAGATGACATGGTACTGATAGTAGACACAGAAATGAAAATGCAGGACCTCATACAGAAGGTAGCAAGAGAAAGCGAGAAGAGAGGATTGAGCATAAACTTGAAAAAAAATCAATGTATGGTTATCAGCATGTCTAAGAAACTAAAATAAAACAAGTAAAGAAATTTAAATACCTTGGAAATGTTCTGACAGGATGGAAATTGCTATGTTGAGATTCAGACACATTTCAAAAGCTAATCAGAGTACTGAGAGACAGGAAAATCTCAATGGAAGCAAAGAAAACAGTACTGGATTGCTATGTGATATCTATTCTTTTGTATGACAGTAAATGTTGGATGAAAGCATCAAGGATGAAGGAAAGCAGCATGAAACATATTTGATAGCCCTGAGTAAATGGCTGGTGGAGCAGGATTTGGGAGAGATACCAAGAAAAAAATATTGAGTGACAAGAGACAGCCAAGTAGAAGTCCATGATCACCTACATTCTGAAGAATGAAGATGATACCAAATATTAGTTTATCTAAAATTATTTTTACAGACTTTGGCTTTAAAGCTTAGTAGCAGCATAGCCCAACATTGCTTGGGTGTAATGAAAGCTTTAAAACTAATCCATGGTTCTGGAGTTCAGACTTTTTGGACATTGGCATGAAAGACTAAAAAGCAATAGGTGTTTCCAGTTAAAGCAAAACCATAGACTGAAAGAAAAATGAATGGATGTAAGTCAAATTTTGATTTCCTGGTATTGATATCAAATAAGTTTTTTTCGTCATAAACTGAATTTTGAAAGCTAAATAAGTCCTCCGAGTAAATGGTATCATGGCTGAGACTAAGAACTACAATTATACCTACTTAGAGCCAAACCCAAGGCAAAAACTAAAATAAAAGGGCTGAAAAAATAAAAACAAACATACAGGCAGATAAACAGACACACACACACACACACACAAACATCTTGCCTTTTTTATATATATATATATATATATATTATTGATTTTCTGCACTATCATAAGAACTGCAACCTTGAAACTTCTGAACATTGTTTCTTATGTCTTTGTCTATGAGTGTATCAAATTTGATTAAAATCAGACCACTCCTTCTAATAACCCAATTTTTTTCGATTATCGATTTTCAATATTTATCGGGGGTACCTTGACACAAAACCTAGCTAAGAACATTCGCAGACGCTTATAGTACAACTGTATAAATTTTCAAGAAAATCGGTTCAGCCGTTTCAAAGTCTATAGGTAACGGACACACACACAGACACAGTTCCATTTATAAACAAGTTTAGATTTCATGTACACATCTAAATACAATCTATGACACTTCACTAATATATAACAATTTACTTCCACTGTGCTTTTCTTCTCTGTATCATAATGGTCTTGGGATATTCTGGCATTTTTTAGGCATCATTTTAAACTGGGTTTAAAAATCACTACTTGCAGGATTCAGAAAACAAAGAAATAAAATGAGTGGGTGCCAATCAGTTGTTTATGATCCTTTAAAATTAAAGGTAGAGTAGAACCTGAACATCAAAACTTTAAAATTTTCAGAAAAATTAGGATCATCAAAAGATGGCATATGTAGATGATTTAATGTTTAGATGAGTCCTCCATTCTTTAGTTCCACTAGTTCAGGACTTTACAACTAGGACACTCCATGCCACTTCTACAAAGTCAGATCATTCTTATTCTTCAGTGTTTCAAATATGAGAAGAAAGTTCTGCTTGGACCCCCCCCCCCCCCCCAAAAAAAAGAACTTCCACTTTGTGGAACAAACTCCCACATGGGTACTTACCTAAACCTTTCAATCTTGACCTCTGCAAGTCAAAATTCTATCATCTTTTCTTCTTATCCCCATAATCTTCATTTCCTATTACCTTCCCTTTCATTCTTATCACATATATTCAGCATTACCATTTTGACTGTAACCCTTTGAGTGGCTCTCGAGCCTTGTATTAGGTGAAATTTAGTATATATAAAATGATATCAGTCAGTTAAGTGCCATACGTGAAACACGCTTGGGTGATCATGTCTTTTTTGAGACATGACTGACTGGGCAGATTATCCCACAGTAGGTTGCCATTGCTTTCTACGGTAGACTGGTTGCCGACCAAGGCTATAGAACCCAATCTGTTCTGCTATTTAACCCATAACTGGAGGGAAGAGATGGATTAATACCTTTCCCAAGGGTATTTGTGCGTAAGTGAATGCAATGGATTCAACTGGAATTCGAACTCGGCTCCCCGGTTTCTCATTCCGAGCCGATATCCACTGTACCACAACGCACAATGAAACTACTTTTGATACATCAGATTACCCACTATCGTATAATGCAATACAGTCATTTTGCTAATTTGAAACTTTATAAAAGACAAAATCTTAGTTCATCTAACTCTCTCTATCCAGCCAGGGACACAATATAACAATGTTGTTTGAGACAGTGTTTCTTAATCTTTTCTTCATTGTGATCCATTTTTCATTTCAAAACCTTCAGTCCACATGAGGACAAATAGAAATGCCATATAACTATACATTTTATTTACAAAAGTAAAATGCAGTAAAAAATACAGATGGAAATAATTCCAGAATTATTGGCCTTTAAAAATAAATAAAAGCAGTTTTTGTTTTCAGAATTGTATACCAGTGAAAAAAGAAAAAAATATAATAAATATAATTTCAAAGCCCACTTAAGGTTTCATGTTAAGAATCACTGATTTGGTGGTCATATATGCTGAGTGATGGTTTCTGTTTTGTACGTATTTGTTAAAGAAGAAAGAAAGAATATATTTCTTGAAAATTGGGATTTCTAAGAACATTTACCAATCAATTTAAAAACAAAGTATGAAAGATATTGATAAGCATAAGAATATGTACTCATTAAAGCTGACACTTCTTCTTAGTATAATAATCTTTTCAGTGTTTTAATTTCACTAGTTTTGTTTCATTTTCTTTCCTCTTGCCTTTACTGTTTTTTTTTTGTTTTTTTTTTAATTTTACTAATATTTGCTTTTTTATATTCTTCAAACTTATTGAATTACTCTTTATTCACAAAAAAAACCTGTTCTTTTGGGCTTTATAAAATTCTAAATAGAAAATAAAGCACTTTAAGCATTTCAATTAATTTCTGTAGACAGTTATTTGAATTCTACTTCCAGTTCATAAATTTTTATCTTTTAAAATCATTGGATTTCAAGTGGTTGGTTAATGCAGGTCTTGAGAAAATATTTTTCAATGATCCATGACTTTTCATATTGGCTTTCAAGAAAAAAAGAAGCCTGTTAGCATCTGTTTTTTTTTTTTTTTAATACAGATTCTTGAGATGTCAATGGATGAGATGATGTTCATGTGACAGATTTATACTCTGTCTGAAGACAAGGAAAAACACAAAATATATCTCAAGGGTAGGAGTGTAGCTGCCGCCAGGCACCATTTGCTACCAAACCTTAATGTAAAAATCAGCAGGTCTGTTTTCTCGCCAAAGCCAGACCTGTATTCTTGACCGGTGGCCTTGTCACCCCTTGGAACGATGTTGCCAGAAAATATAGTTCCTTATATTTTAGGACAACGTAAAACAATTATGAGGTCTAAATAGTAAGCATAAAACAGAAACAGTAAAGTTAGAATAAGTAAGTAGAAATATAACAAGCTGTTTTTACGGCAACCTTTTCTAGACTATAGGATTTTGGCCTCTGCGTAAGAAATAGAAATCCCCTTAAAAGCCTTTTTCGATTGAGACCTTCTAAGAGGACAGACGTAAATTTGTTATCTCCAGTGGCAGCACATTCGTTTTCGGTACTGTTAGGGAGTAACTATATTGCCATAGATCACATGAGGTGGTAACGCATTTTCACAGCTGCACAAGTACTGTAAAGGAAATAAAGCCTTTTACAATATATACCTGCAGTTGTCAGTTCTCTCACACATGTTTCATGTGGCAATGGCATTTACAAGGAGGCATGTTAAACTCTTTGTATCACAAAGGAGTAATAGTACTAATTGTAATCAGGTAAACATTGAGATCTCATGAAGAATTTCTGAAAAACTGTTTTTAAAATGAAGACAGCTTTCTTTTGCTTTGAATGGTATCTGCTTTGTGAAAGGTGGAATTTTCAAGTTCAGTTTTCTCCAGGCTGTCATGATGTTCCTGTTTCTGCAGAAACAAAACTCCAAATGAGTGAATGATACAAATATTGGATAATCAACTATAGAGACTTTGAGAACAAAAATGCAGCATTATCAAGGAGACTTTAAATGGTGTCACTTGTGAATCATATTCATGGCTTAATTTTGGTTGATAAACAAATCTCAGCTAAAAGAATTACTGAAATCCAAGCGATATCCAGCTGACGTTTATCATCAATGACTAGTTGCAAATGCCAAAGCTGCTAAAATTTTTGAATGTCAACCAGAAACAATATCAATAATATGGGCATTTCAAGGCATTTAAAGCAATATTTTTGGAAAGACTTTTCACTGTCAATGAAAAAAAGGTCACCTCACTATGACCTGGAGACCAAACAAAAGTTCATTCAGGAGGAGCACTCTGGTTCTTCACTGCTGAAGAAATTAAAACCCAAAAGAAAACACATAGCCAAAGTACCCTTGTATAAGGTTTTTATATAAAGATCTTCAGTAGAACCAATACTGATTTAAATCACTGTGCTAATTAGAGGAAAGATGTAAAAATTGTTCCCTTCTGATATTTTGAAGAATTTGGAGTTTGAATACAAAGATCATCCATGTTTTATTATTATTATTATTATTATTATTATGCTACTGTGGACTCAAAACGAGGTTCAAAAGCCACTGACAGACAGTAAAGGGTTACTGAATGGGTTTGTTTTACAGATGTGAGAATTGTAAATTATGATATATCGGCTAGATAACATTTGACTCTAAACTTGAGGAGGGTGAGATTTTCAAGCGTGCCTCTTGGTAAGTTGTATTTAACTTGCTTATTAATGGAAAATGAGGATGGTTTGCCCCTGTCTTAGCTGTAAAGATCTGAACTGGAGGAATAAGGAAATGTAGCTCATCAGAACATTTTTCATAGATATAGCAATAGGCTTACAACATTGTGTCTGTGGGAAATGGTTTATAATGATGAAAAGTAATTGTCTACAAGGTTGTGTAACCCTCTCTTGAACTTTCTCAACTCTGAGGTGAAGGTTGGACAGCTCCAGCTAGCCTTACAGTTTTTGGAGAGTTTGAAAACAAGGAAAACATTTTGAATGATTTAGAGGTGATAGCAGTAGGAGGGCAGTATTTCGAGAAGTAAACATCAGATTTTCTTTTTGGAAGTGTTAAAATAATCAAATGACAAGCTTGCTGGCTGTTTATAAAGACAATAAATTGTTGTGAAAAATAGATAGAATTTTGTGAAACTTTTGATAGGTTAAAAATCATTTATTTGGAGACATTGAAATAAAGAAAAAATCAAGAATATAGAAAAAAACAAAACTAGCTCATTTTTGTATAAAGATTTATATAAAAACATGGATGATCAAGAATTGGAAGTGATAAAGGAGAAAATATAAAAAAAATATACAGAAAAATGGTATGAGAACAGAAGTATGAGGTTATGGATAATCTTGTCAATACCCATGGAATTTCCATGAATCCAGTTAAGAATTTTGTTATTGAGTCAATAATCATAATCTCAAAATAATTTTTATTTTATTTTTTTAAATTATTTCTTATTTTGGAATTGTTATAATTTGTTAAATTATAAGAAAGTAATCTGCTTTTACTTTGATTTAACCCTTTAAAAAACAGAAATTTCAGATCCTAGTCAGCTGACTTTGTTTATGATTTGTATGTAAAGTGTAAAAAAAAAAAAAAGGAATAAATGGTCGACCTATTCCAAGTATGTGATATAAATACAATGATCACAATCTTTTTTCCTGCTGTAGGTGTAAATAAAAATCTACAAAAACAGGAGAAAGAAAAACATAACAATGTTACATCTAAATAATAAAGATAAAGTTAAAACACCTTAAACTAAATACTATATTTTGTCTATCAGAATTAAACCAAAATTTACATATAAAGTAGAATGTTATGAATTCTGAGAATTCAGTGAGCATAACTTTCTCAAAATTTCAAAATTTTTGAATGTTCTATCCAAAATTTTTAAACTCTGTCTGGAGGAGAAAATAGTTACAATTACCTTTCCAGACCAACACAAACTACTAAATAAATGATCAGAATTTTTATAAATTTAAGGTTTTGCTTTTATTAAAGTTTTATCAGACAATAAAATATGTAGATAAAAAGAATCTGCTGATATTTTTGTATTTGTTTTTCATTGGTTAAACAAACCTCACATGCATCTCCCCTGTCAGGCAATGTTTATGTGTATAATTCAAGTGTTTGTGTAACACGATTCTAGTTTGTATATGTGAGATTTGGATGATAATGGGTATTTATTTGTATGAATTTAGTGGGCATTTTTTATCTGTGGTTGATGTTGATTTGAGGAAGTTTTTTTGTGAAGATGAATGAATTTAATTTACACTAGTTGTAGCTGTCAGTAGACATATTGTTGTATTGCCAAGGTGGCAGGATGATGCCCAGATGACATGTGCTGAGTACCTACAGCACAATAACCATGCAAAGGGGTATTAATACAAATAAGACAAACACCAGAAGACAGAACAACAAATAGTAGAAGAGTATAGAGATTAAGTCGTTAGTTGCAGAGAGCACAGTTCGACAGTAATTGTCAGTGACTGACTGCTATTAGTCTTTATTTTTTTATAGCTACTTCAGTCCACAGACCATTCCATTCTTGAAAGCAGTAAAGGGGTGTTAAATTCTTTAAGTATGGATTTTATAAAAGTTGGTGATATAATAATGTTTGACATGCACTTATAAATGGAACAAGATTCATCAGAATTATGTTCTACTCTAATTAGGGTGATATTTATAAGCTTAAAGTTATGGCCTGTTGTGTTTCTGTGTATTATGAACAAGTTTAAAGGCTTGTTCCAACATAGATCTCACTTAAGTTCATAGATGCAAGCTTTTAAATTTCTGGATATTTTGCCAATATAACCCTTCCACAATTTCAGCCATTTTATATTATAAATATCAACATCTGGTATGTTAGATCTGTTTTTCTTCTTAACTATATCACTGATTGTCTTAGAGATGGTGGTAGAAATCTTTCTGTTAGGGATAACTAGTTTTTCAAATTTATTATGAAATTTGTGTTTTTGTTCATGTTGTCTACTTTGACTTTTTTTTTTTTTTTTTTTGCTTGTTTTCTAGTGTTGGTGATGGAATGTAGGTAGTTAGAATAAGTGTAAACATGTTTTCAAAGATTTCTGGATTACATAGTCAAAGGGTCCTGAGGTAGAAACCTACAATTAGTCCTGATTTTCTTTTTCATTAGTATTTTTAATCTCTTACCTTTTTCTCCTTCATATCCTTGTATTCTCTTTCTAGTCTTCTTCACTTTTCTCAACCCTTTCTTTTTATATATATATATATATATATATATATAGAGAGAGAGAGAGGAGAGGTTTTTTTGATAAGATACTTTATAATGGATTCCAGCTCAAAATGCCATCACACACACATATATATATATATATATATATATACATATTTTTTATATTGTCTGTATGAGTAATGCCAGAATGCTGATTGAAAACCATAATGTGAATTTGTGTTGTACTTCTAACAATGTTAAAAATGTCATTGAGGTTTGAGTCATAATTTTATTTACTAAGTTTACTGTGACTTTTTGCATTGCAAAAATAGGACACGAAGGATTCAATTTTATATAACATAAAAGTAATGTTTAAAGTTATTGTACATAAAACTTTAAATGAAAAACTTTTCAATGAAAAAAATCTCTTCATTTTGGCTGTTTTCTGTTCAACTTGTACATTTTGCAATATTCTGATTTCAAAATAAAAATAGCAGTATAAAACTGTATATGTATAAATATTGATAGAAAATGTATTCCTATCAAGTTTTGGTAACAAGCTTTATTTATCATAATTAAATATATCAGCGACCTGTGGTATGATTTTCAGATTCTTTTCAAAAGTATTGGATTTGCCTACCTAGGTTGTTAACATTTGAATATCACCTTCCTGACCATTCATCTCTGGTGAAATTTAAACACAGGTTTCATAGTCAAAATGTGAACATTGTAACAATTCAGCCACACACTCGAGACTTCTGAGTGAAATTGGGTAGATGGAACTGCTCAGAAGCCATTAATGGTTGTGCTGGCATGTAAGTCAGCAAGGGTTTGGGCATACTTGCCTTGTTCAAAAAATTGATTACACCAGCTTCTGTGCTCTCTTCCAGAAACTGCAACTATGGTCTGCTCAACATGGTTACAGGATAAACTAAAAAGAGCAGTCAAAGACCATAAACCTCCACCAAGGCAATACCAACATCATCTTGGTGATTATCAAAAAAATATACAAAAAATGAACTCAACTGCTCTTAAAGTTAAACGCACACTTAAAATGAAACAGGGGAGGTAATTCAGTATTTAGCATTTGAATGGTAAGAAAATAAATAAATTTATGTAATAAAACTGGAAAAATAGCCCAGAAACATTATTCTGCACTGGATCAAACCCAAAATCTAATAAATCTGTGCCAGTCATGAAACCAATCATCCCTGACAGTTTCAATCAAATTGACTACAGAGCAGGCATCTGTAATAGGGTTTGGCTTGTGGTTAGAAACAAGTAGTTGTTGTTATTATTATTATTATTATAGAACTGACCAAGTTGAATCCTACAATAGGTAATTTGCAATTGTAAATTTAGTATATTTTAGAGGAATATCAAACATTATGCATCTTTATCTGATCATTCTCAAGCAAATGCTTCTGATCACTTCTTTCCAACCATTCCTGTCTCTATCCTGTTTTTCCTCTCTGATTCTGTTATCTATGAGCTGAAAGAGGTAAGTTCTTGCTGGTTTACCATTTGATCTTTATGCATAATTTCGTTCCCAGAGGATAATCTGATGCTCAACTTCTTGTTTACTTCTCCAACAATGTCTACTAAAACATATTCACCTTTCATAGATTGTGTTCATAATCTCTCATAGTTCTTTGGACATATGTGGCTTTAGACTGATATTACTACTTTTAATAGTTGAATGTGTATACCCCCACCCCAAGTTTGTTAATGCTTGACTCTACTAGGACTATTTCTACTGTTAATCTTAAGAATTAGTTTTTTTTTTGTTTTTTGTTTTTTGGGTTTTTTTTAGTACTAACCATGTTATTGCAATTTTAACACCTCTGTTCTGTGTGGGCAATACAACCATAATACCAAATATGAAAAAAAAAAAAAAAAAAATTAATCATTTGATTTAGATCAGTGGTTCCTAAACTTTTTTTTTTTTTTACTGAGTTGCATTGTTTGAATTAAAATTTGCTCATCACTATGTCGATCCAGGATGTTTTTTCCACCTGAATCCATCCTGCATATATACAAGTCAACCATCCGTCCGTGCATGGAGTACTGCTGCCATTTATGGTCAGGTGCCCCTGCCGTTCTCCTCAGTGTTCTTGACAAGCTCCAAAGGAGAGTCTGTAATGTGATAGGTACTGATCTGGCGACTCGTCTGCAGCCACTTTCCCATCGTCGAAATGTGGCCTCCCTCTGTCTCTTCTATAAATACTTCCATGGCTTCTGCTCGGATGAGCTTAACTCATTGATGCCTCCTCAACAGGTGTTTACCCGTTCAACCAGACTGGCAACTGGGTCCCACCCATTCACAGTCAGGTTAGCCAAACGCAGACGACAATTCTACTCCTGCAGCTTCCTCTCTCGCACTTCCCGCCTGTGGAACTCACTCCCGTATTCTTGCTTTCCTGACGGCTACGACCTCCAGAAATTTAAAAGCAAAGTTAATACTCACCTACTAACCACTGGCCTCTAGCTCTCTCCCCTCCCCTGTATAACCTTCCCTTTCTCTCCGCCCATGTACCTGTCATTGCACCTGCTTTCTCAGCTTTCTATTGTTCCTTTCTAACTAGCTTGTACTCCTCACTCTTTTGTAATTAATCTCTTTACATTTATGTAACCCCCTGCACATCAGTGGTGTTTCTGCCTTGCTCGGGGTGAAATGATTAAAAAAAAAAAAAAAAAAAAAAAAAAACCTCACCAAAGGGAAGTCCAGTGAAAAAGCACAAGCAGCTCTACAGCAAAAAAGAGAGAGGGTTAGTCATATAACTGTAAATTCAGAGTCAGAACATTAGCATCGATAATTCTCTTCTACAATTTGTGGTCCTTGTAGCAAAAATATTACAATGACAAAATCTTTCAATTATTTATAACTGTTTATACTAAGACTCCCGTATTCAATTATAAATAATCCATAATAATTTAAATTTTGAAATCCTATTTTTTGCATTTTAATTTTTAAAAAATTTTCTAAATCTTTGCTTGTCTTTTAATCATTCTGTTGCACATATGATGCATGCTGCACCATTTGGAAACCACTGATTTAGATTGACACTTTTGTTATAAAATCTGCTTACTTAAAAGACATGAATTCTATTTTAATTTAATTTATATGGAGTCCAATTTGTGTCACAGCAGAGTGTATTTTTTTTATTTTTTAATTGTATCACCCTGAGCAAGGCGGTAATGCCACTGATGTGCAGGGTCTACGTAATAGTGAAAGGATTGGAAAAGAGAAAGCCGGAAACCACATCCTAAACAGGGAACAAGGGATAAGCCTCTTAACCTGTTCAATAGACGTGGGTGGAGTGTGAACCGGGTGATAGATAGATCTATCTACTCCAATTATTCTAAGCAGAAATAGTTGTGCTTACTCAAGAGTGTTGCATCTTTTAGGTTGGTAATTTTAATGGCAAGTTTCAATACAAGTAGGAAGATTTATCTGCTTTGCTTCTATTGTAGAGGAGGTAAAGAAGGTAATTTAAATAAATTAATTAGAATAATAATTTTATTTGATATAACCTAAATTAAGTAAAAGTCTAAGCAGATTATTTTTTAACCTCTGGTGGCTCTTGGATGATCAACATAAACTTTATCAATCAATAAAACTTTGAAGTGATCACTGCTTCCAGTTGTTAAAAAAAAAATCATTATTTTGGCTATTTTTTAAAAAGTACTTTGGCACCATTACCTGGCAAGTAAAGTTTGTAATACTATTGGCTCAGGTTCAATCCTTATGAGTAGCTACTTAAATGTTTGCTAAGATCAGGTGAACAGTTCAGTTCAGTACTGATGACAAGATAATTGGCTTCAATTTTGCTATAAGTTGTATTATTGCTTTCTTTTTCTGCTCTAAGTATTCTTTTGTGCTTATAAAATCCTTAAAAATCTCGTTTCAAATCTTACTAATTCATCGGAAATAATATTTCAATTAAACAAAATGTTTTGATTTCAGTCATAGTTGATATCTGAATAACTAAAGCCAGTGAGATGATATGAAATCCTCTTTTTAATATCTGACATTCTTTTCCACTTATTTGCAGGATATTGGAGATGGATGGTGGGAAGCCCGAAGTCAGTCAGGAAAGCAAGGCCTTATTCCTGAATCTTATGTTGAGGTAAGTCTTTTCAATTTATTTTTGCACAAAGTTAAATTCTAAAAATAGATTTCAATATCCCCCCCCCCAATTTTTTTTGGTCATCCTATTCTCAGTGTTACCCATTCTGGCTTATTATAGGCATCATCCCTCCTGTGTATATATATATATATATATCTATATATATATATATAAGTAAATATAAATAAAGGACAGTTAAATTCATTAGTTTGTTAAATAATATTAAGGTCATTCTGTCTCCGCTAAATTCACAAAAATATTTGATTGTATTTTTGCACATATTATCTCAGCATATATATATATATTTTACAACAGTGTTATCAAAATTGGTTCATTTTTGTTTAATGATTCTAATATTCAAAATGGAAGATTTTAAATGTTAAAAAAAAGATTTGTGCTCTGTATGGAGAAAGTACTATGAATGATCAAACTTGTCAAAAGTGGTTTGCAAAGTTTCATGCTGAAGATTTCTTGCTAAACAATACTATATAGTTGTGTTGACAAGTTGAGATTCATAATGATTACATAAAAACATGAAAATAATGAAGCTTTCTTCTTGGGTAGATGCTGTTCTGACTTTAACAGTTCAAACTTTACAATAACACCTGGATAGATGTATCTCTCTTCATATATACCTAAGGGTATTTCTTTAGTGCTTTTTTTTTTCCTTTGTGATCCCCCCCCTTCTTCTAATAAGCCATATAGCCTTTAACAAGCAAGATCTTGGTGTCTGGGTCTCAGGCATGATGTTTTTGTCTTGAGAAGGTCCTCGGCTTTGGTTCCTGGACAACCACCTAATTTAGTAATCCGCTACCTTGAGTGGCTCTTGATCTTTGTATTGGGTGAAAAATACTAAAAAGAAAAAAGTTTACTTTTTTTAATGATTCATAGAAAAGAAAGCATGTTTTCTATTTTGAAAGGTGTGTTAAACTTTGATTATTGGAAATGGCTGGTGGGAAGCTTTCACTTAATCAATGATAAAATACATTTACGTTTTTTTCTTTTTCTTGTTAATTTGTCACAAGAATAAGCTACTCAAGTCAATGAGTTGTGGTGATTTGAGCCTAGGGGAGATTTGTGAAAATTCTCTTACTTTGATTCAAGCACATTGTGTTAGCTGCTGTAAGAAATTTAAACAACGGGACAGAAACTTATACCTTATGAATAAGTCTATATATGTTTGTACCACAATTTTAATTTATTATTGTGAATAGACAACTCAAATTCAAAAAATCTGATAAGTTATTGGATTAAGCTACTGAAAAATTTATGCTCCCTTATTTTAAGTTATTAAAAAAAATGTTTTTCGGTTTAGATGTTCTCATTAAGAGCAATAAGAAAAATTGCACTTATATTTTCTATGAGAGGGCTGTTTAATTTTTAGAATGTAGTTTACCAGTTTTCCTTCTTGGGAGCTTCAGTAGACTCTTATTTAAATTTTATGCATTATCTTTTTCTTTTCTGTCTCATGTGGGTGGTCATAATTCTCCACGGCTTCCCATCTTTTATTGTTCTTAGCAATATATTTTCCTTAATGACTCATTGTGATACTTATTCCTACATCCATTTGCTCAAACTGCTTTCCTCTCCTTGTCATAGGTCTTGTGAGTGTAAAACCTACTAGCCTTCTTTTCTTGTTATATGCCCCCAATATTGCAGCTTATCTGTGGTTAAGTTTTTTTGTAGTTCCTATACATGTGAGAATTTTCTCATTCATTGTATGTTCTCTTTGTAGATTAACATTTTTTGTAAGAGGCTTTGTAGAATATACATAAAACATGTTCACATGAACACACGCACAATCCTGTTTTATCTCTTCAAACATCAAATTAATTTGTTAAAAAATAACATTGAAGAACTGCTGGGAATAGAATGAAATGTTTAAATTGCTCATAAAATCCCTCACCTGATATCTCCGAGATTAAAGGCAATGGAGTGAAGAGATCAGCTGTACTTGACAGAGCAGTGTGTGTAGCCAAAACATGGATACATTTGGTTTGGTTTTTAACACAGATAATCTTGTGTTTGTGTAACTTAAAGGTCATGAACAGCTTCCCAGCCTCTGGGTGGGTATAGGATGTAATATAGCATAAAACATTCTGAATATATGTTTGTTTCTAACAGTCATTCTCTTGCATTCAGTTTTTGTTTCTTCCACCCTACCACTGTCTCATTCTCTTTCTTCCTTCTCACATCTCTGTCTCTCTCTCTCTTTCTCTCTCTCTCTCTCTCTCTCTCTCTATATATATATATATATATATATATATATATATGTATTGATTTATCTGACACTGATGAGTAGTGTCTACAAAGTTTTGAAGTCAGCTGAAAGAGAAGTCAGTTTGTTTTTTTTTTATTTATTCACACACACATACACAATTTAATCTGAAACAGATTTGAACATGAAGTGAATCTTTATGAACTTTGAATTTTGATTGAAGTAGCTATATTTACTGACAAGTCTTGTCACCAGTATTCTATAATATTTAACAAAAAAAATGATTGTTTAGATGAACACTTGGGTAGGATATTCTACATAACTACTTAGCTTGCTAATTGCTCAGAGCTTGACATGATCCAATCGTGTGTGTGTGTAGAGAGAGAGAGAGTTGCTGAAAAGAATTCTCATTGCTAAAATGATCAGAAATGATTTAGAGACCTTTAATAAGGCTTGTGTGAGAAGACTCTTTTTGGGGCTCTTATTTTTCCTCTTTTGTAGGGTAGGCAATGCTCTTCTACATTTAAAAAGAAAAAAAAAGGTATGCTTTCTGTTTCAATGACATTCATATTGAGTACTTTTCATTCTGTTTCATTCATGATGACCACTACCTGATAATTCAAGTTGGTGAAAAACAAGACTAATTAATAACAGAATTGCACTATTCACACTTGAAAGTGGAATTCAAATTTTATTATACCAACTTATTCCACCTTCAGATTTTTTTAACATTCATCAATTTCCATGCTCCTGGAGCATGAGGCATTGTGCTATTATTTCACTTGAGTTTTCATAGGAAATTGAGTAATGAATTGCCGATGTTAACTGTGTATAAAACAATATCATGCCTCATTGCATAAAGATTGAATAGTTAAGATTGGCTTCATCTTTTATAGGAAATAAACAAGATCTATAAAAATTTCATATATATTTATAATAAGGGAGTTGAAGGCAAAATAATTAAGCCATTTGTAAATAATGGTTTTTCCATTTACAAATATTTTTTTTAGGCTAGCTGATGCAAAAACAATATCTTTAGAATAATATATTTTTCTTTGTTAGCTAGAAAGAACTTCACAATAAACAATTATGAAAGCTTGAAACAGTTTCCATCGATGGTATGATACATTACTTAATATTCTGAAGTAGCTTTCAATTGTGTCATTGAATAGCGTATATTTTTATTTATTACTGCAACAGAATCTTTAGTGCATCTATTGGTACTGTATGAGAATGTACTTTACAAGTGCAACAATACATTGATACTTAGATCATTAGTTACTTTTAGTACTGCAATTGTATATGAAATGTCTGTTCAAGTCCTTTGTCACCAACCCACAATATGTCAATAAAGTTGGTACTTTTAATCTGTTAAAAATATCTTGTTTCCAGATTTTTCTAATACTTATTGCCCTCCTCCCCAATCACATCTCTGTTATGAGTGCTCTGCCCAAAGGAGGAAATCTCTTCACTCATAATTACAGCTATCTTACCATCAATATTGTTGATGATTTCTATAGTTACACATGGTATGATTTTTCTTCTATTTAATTAACAAGATATTTTATGTTTTTTTTTTATTTTTTATTTTTTTTATTTTTTAATCATATCACCCCGAGCAAGGCAGTAACGCCACTGATATGCAGAGGGCTACGTAATAGTGAAAAGATTGGAAAAGAGAAAGCTGGAAACCACATCCTAAACAGGGAACAAGGGATGAGCCTCTTAACCTGTTCAATAGACATGGGTGGAGTGTGAACTGGGCAATAGATAGATCTATCTGTTTGTTTGTTTTTTAAACATTTCACTGTGGCTTTTATAGTTAGCATATCACTATTTCCTGAGGGATCTTTTCTTTCTTATTCATGCTTGACTACAAAGTAAGCACTGGACACTTGATAATATGGATTTTCAAACATTTGCCGAAAGAAAGCTTTCTTTACTTCTCTCACCCTGCCATAGAGATAAAAAAAATAGCAAACATAAAAGAAATTTTTGCTGAGTTTTAAACTGAAAATATACTCTCTGCAGTTAATTTTTTTTTATTTTGCGAACATAGACAAAATGTCATTTTTCATTATATGTAAATATGCTTCACTGGAGCAATTTTGATAAAAACAAAAAAAACCTGTTAAGATTTAAACAATAACTTCTAGGTTTTTCATTATTTCACCCTTTTATCATTGAAATAGTTAAATGTAGCCATCTCCTCTACTCTAATAGTTTCTTTTCTCACACTCCCTCTTTGTGGAATTCACTTCCATCTGTTTGCTTCCCTGATAATTACAATCTCCAAAAGTTTAAATGCAATGCCAATTGCCATCTTCTATCTTCTTGAATCCCATTCATCTTTTATCCTTTCTTCAATACCCACTGTACTCAGTTTTTTCTCTCACTGTAATCCCTTGCACACCAGTGGTATTCCTGCTTTGCTTGGGATGAAATGATTTATAAAAAAAAAATTTAAAAGGTACTCACATTATATTCCTCAATTACAGGGCTAAATGTAATTCACAGTTGTCCAAGTACAGTGAGTGATTTTTATCAAAACACGATCTCTAGGAAAGTTGCCATTCAATGCCCCCTCCTAGCCCTGTGTGTGTATGTATGTATATATTCATCATCCACATACAAGCCTGTTTGGGGTTATTCGGAGTTGCTAACCCCTAAGCCATAGGTGCATGGAATCAGAGAAGGGAAATTTTAGCATGTTATATATAAGCAGTGTATACACATGCCAGTCAACGAAAGAACTCGATTCATTGCTGAAGAGTAATGCATAAATCGCAGAAGTTGTAACTATTTTTTAAAAATTTTCCTCTCTAGAGGGCTCAATCTTACACACACACATACATATATATATATATATATATATATATATATATATATATATATATATATATATATACTTGCTTGATATGTTCCTCCTTAGTTATATTAGAAATATGATTTAAGATTTCATGGTAGTTTTTAGTAGTAGATAATTTCAGTGCTTTTAATTTTATTTTTGCTTGGAGATATTTGATCTAATCCTTCAATATTTTAATTTAATCTCTCTTTCTGTGAGAGAATATTGACATTTTGTTATTAGTGACCCTGTTTGCTGCAGAATCCTATAATTTAAATAAGGTTGTATTTTGGCAGCAATAATTCTTTTCTAACATGTTTAGTTAAATAATGTGAATGGAAATGAAATAAGTCTGTCAGTATTCTATGAGTAGAAGAATTTCCTGCCCCAGTTCAATGATCATTTTCTGTATCACATTTGCAGCATGAGAACAGGTATGACCATGTAGAAAGATTTTCCAGGAAATGTTCTTTTTATTTCAATCATTCATTCAAATGAGGCAATTGCTCCCTGTAGTATTCGGCAATAGTAATCTGATCACATTACAACAATTTGAAATAAAGAATTCTCTTTAAATTCAGCAAACACACATTTCTATCTCCAGACAATTGTACTTAGGCTAATATTTTAGCTTGATCTGGATCCAAAGAAGATTTTCTTCAATTAGAATTCTCATAAATTAATTTTCCAATGTTAGAAACTATCTTGGCCCCAAATTCTGTTTTTTTTTTTAACATCAGGCAAGATTAAAAAAAAATTAAAAATGACAAGTGTTTTAACATTAACCAATAATTTTTTTTTCTTTTTTAAGGAACCCATTTTCTCATACCCCACCTTAAGAATTGTGAATAATTTTCTACTGTTGACTGGCTGTATCATTAATAAACCTAACATTTCAGTAAAATTCTACAAAAGATAGCAATAGTAACTTTTGATCAATATATGTCAACAATCTATAATCTTGTGATATTAAATTTGATATTAAGATTTAGAAACGGTTTGAATTGTAAAAGATTTATAGGTATTTGTAGATTTGATTGTTAGCACACCTCAGTGGCAATTTAAAGAAATCTCTATTTAACTCTTTATGGCTGGAAGCACCCAGATATACCAAATTTCATATGCTTACAGTTCTGGTTCACCTTAGTGTGCCTGCACTAGTATTTCAATGCAAAGAGTTAATATTAATTATGTGATCAACTCAAGGTGTCTGATACAAATTTTACAATGTTGTAGATTTCTAAAATCATATCTATCAAAACCAAGGAGACTAAATTTGGTATTTGAAAGAAAAAATCAATTTATTTTCATACAAAATCAACTTGTAATATGTTTTTCAACAGCATTTGAAATATGTAAATTTAATTCCAACATCATCATGTATGCAGATTTTTCAACAATTATGTCAGGACTCTTAAGATTTAATTAATACAACAATGGAAACTTCTTGGATATTGCCAGAAAATGTATTACTCATAAAACTGTATGTGTGTGTCTGTGCACCCTGATGACAAAATAAAAACAAGTTTCAAAAAGGAGGACATTATGCAATTAATATTATTTGGTATGTAACAGGAAAACCAGCTAAAATATCATGTCTTTTGGCACTGGATTTATTAATTGATTCATTTATGCATAATTGTCATAAAGTCTGTGCGTGTTTTGTTGTTGGTATATTAAATCTTTCATCTTTACAAAAGTTTGGTGCAATCCCCCTAATTTTTTTTATTTTTTTTATTTTTATTTTTTATTTTTTATTTTTATGTGGTAATGTTTGCCCTGTATAAGATCTTGGGGCCATGTTAGGGATTAATTTATATGAATGGGGAAGAAGATAACAGCTAACTTTAGACTTGAATAGGTTAAGATTGTAGCGATCAGAGAAACCTCCTCTTGGGAGTTTGTTCTATAAGGCAGTAGTTTGCAAGAAAAATCTGTTTGTGTGGAAATTACTTCTTGCCAGTGGAATGTAGAGGATTTGTTATGTAAGTGGCATGGCAGGTTCTAGCCGTGAAGGTTATACCTAGTGAAACTAAGGAATATAGTTCATCCTACTACTTTCCATGGTGGTAGCGATAGAGCAGTGAGAGACTTGCCATATCCCACCTGTGAGTGAGAAGTTTGAGGGTGGAAAATAATTTTTCTCCAAAAAAGACTCAGATTTTTTTGAACTCCAAAACTCGAAATCAAATACTGGGCAGCTCCTACCAAAAGATGGCAACAGTACTCCATTTTCCATCTGATCTGGTTCTTGTAATGGCAAAGGAGAGCATGAGTTAGGTACTTATTGAAGCAGTATAGGAAGCCATTCATTTTACCTGTATCTTTAGCACTGGATATATAGACATTCCACTTAAGATCAGGTGTGAGCCTGAGGCCAAGCATTCTCTCAAGGCATAGAGCCCCCTTCAAGGGGTACATCTGTTCATCATGACTGGCAGTAGTTCGAGATTCGATTGGCAGTGATGGAATGTAATCAGTTTGGTTTTCAAGGTATTGAATGTAACTAGCAAGTTTTTTCCACATGGGAAAGTTAGTGTTAGATCAAAGGAAAGGTCAGCTGTTATAGGATGTTAATTATTTTAGTTCAAAATGAGATGAAGAAACATAAAGGCATCTTGGCTACAATATAAAATTGGATTATCATGTATGTGTTTTCATTTTTGTATTTATATTTTATAGATTGTTTCCCTCCCAGAGCCTTCTTTCCCACCTCCACCACCACCAGCGCCTTCTCAGGTTCAAGATAACCACTATGGATATTCCTATTATGATGATAAACGAAGCAGCATCAGCCAGCCTATTCAATCGACAGCACCCCCCAAACAGCCCAGTTTTGATGATTGGGATGATGATGATGACTGGGATGATTATGATGATGATGATGCATCAAGCTGTGGAACGGCACAGGTGAAATAATTATTTTGGTTGATGCTAAGAACTAGTGTAATTAGCTTCTTTTTTTTTTTTTAAGCATCTGTCTTTTTGTGCTAATGAAGAAAGGATGAAAATTAACTATAGATTATCCATTTCAGAATGTTACAAACAATAATCATCATCTTGATACCCAGTCAATACAGTCTCATGATACAAGGAATTCTGGAATTCATGCAACTGGCTATGGAACCGTGAAGAAGAATTATAGCAGGTAATAAACATTGGATTTGGCAAAAAAAAAAGCTTCCACTTTAAATGTTCATTGATTGTTAGTAAATCTAATGAATAGATATCGTCTTTACCAATAATTTAATATATATATATAAACCAAAAACAACTTTTATTAATTGCAGTTTGATTTTGGTTTTTATCTTCATTTTTTGTTTAAGTTTTGTGTTCTTAATTATCAATGTAATCTTTTTTATTTTTTTTCATTTGCTTTCAAGTTCATATCTAGCAAAAGAATTCACTTTGAATGTTAGTTGGTTGGTTGGGAAATTGAATTAATAGAAATCAAATTGCGTCTTCAAGAAATATAAAAATTTATTGCAGTTTTTGTTTTTGCTTTATTGTCATTTTGATACTTTTATGTTCTTAATTATCACTTAAATCTTTTTATATTTTCATTTCTTTACAAATTTGTGTTTTGTGTTCTTTTTCATAATTTCTATAATTTTGAAATCCACTTATCTTTTCTGTCTGTCTTGAAAATTAAATCATTTACTTGTTATTAGCATGTTGGTTACACCCAATGATTTAATCTATTGCAGGGTCATTTAGATTCCTAGAAGTCTTTGTGAAAAAGGTCTTTCAGCATAAAAAATACAAAATGAATAGACCCACCCTGCAAAGTATCTTTGAATTTGTCTATTCAAACAAATGATTCCTAATGATCTGTGTTTCTGTTAAGATGACTATTACTCATGTGGGTGATTTGTTTATTTGAATTGAATGTTTGTTTTTTGTTTGTGCATGTTTTTTTTTATGTAAACTTAACACTTTCTTTAGCTGTCAAAATACAGTTGTGTATATAAATAACCTTAAACATGAACAGATTATTGTCAACAAATTTAGTCTTGATGGAAATGATTTGTTGATTGCTCTCTTTTATAAAAGATGATAGTATGAATATAAATATTTGACCTGGTTAGAAGTTACGGGATGGCTTTGTTCAAACTATTCTTTATATAGATGAAATTTAATCTTCATTTTGTAATGCAAAAGAAACTGTCAAACCAATCAGAAGCTTATATTCATAACGGACTTAAATTATCACTTTATGATGATTGACTCTACATTGTTTTGTGATTGTGTTATGTCGCCAAGTATAAATGAATAACTCAACAACAGAATCAGAATGTAAGTTGTATTCCGCGGAAAGACGGTATGTATGTACAGAAGTGATTAGTAATATTTACAATAGAAAGATACAAGAGTCCAATCCATCGTAAGACGTGTGTATACGTGATTACTTCCAGTACGCCACTGGAAGTGTGACTAACTCTTCACTGACTCGCACTGACTCTTCAGTAACTCATTAGAGACTCTCAAGTGACTCTCTACGACTCTCTTGTAGAGAATCCGCCATTGCTGTATATAGCAATAGGAGCGGCGCCCTAACAGATTGGTGTGTTTGCTAAATATTATTTAAAATTGGTTTCTTGCTTCTGTTCAAATCTACTCTCTTTGGTAAAAGAAATTACTTATTTAGCCTTCATGTTTCTAGTAGGTACTAAGTTATAACAGTGGTTTCAATTTGATTTTCTTCTGACATGCAGAGGTGTGGAAGATTCCTTTTTGAGTGTTTTGAGGAATATTACTCTTAGCTCTTCCCTATGTAACAAAACAAAACTCCTTATAATAAGATTTTATAAGCAAGTAGTAGTTGTGTAATACTTATCCTTTAGCACTGCATTAATATTACTTCCTTTTTCACTACATTCCTTTTGAAGGCATCTCAACTGCAGTATCCTTATTTGTTAATTTCCCTAAATATGAAGCTATTGTTTTCTGTTGTCATAGAAGGATGCAACGATACAACTATGAAATTCAAACGCACTATTGTTCAGGAATTGGTCACTCTCAGTAGCGGGATAAACTTTTTGTACAGCAAAGTCAAATAGGGAGTGATAAAGATTAAGTACAAGTTGAAGAAATCAACAGGCCAAATTTTTCTTTTCTTCACTTAGCAAAAATTTAATAAGAAAATAGATGCTTCAATAAATGCAGTTCATAGTTTGTGAATGATTTTGCCATAAATTAATTCATAAATACAGTTCATAGTTTGTGAATGATTTTGCCATAAATTAAGTCATAAATGCAGTTCATAGTTTGTGAATGATTTTGCCATAAATTAATTCATAAACACAGAAGTAGTCATACAGCCTGGGAGTATTGTCTTCAGGGGCAGTAAAAATGACCGTATTTGGTGATATATCATTTTATCCATCTGTAAATGGTGTGATATGACTGAAGACTGGAAATCTAGCCAGAAGGGATTTGGGCTAGCCAAACTATCTTATCTAATATTGAAAACCTAACTGAAAGGATTCATAATAATTGTCTTTGAAACAGTGAGAACTTTGTTTTGGTTTTCTCATTTTCATTTTGATGATGAGACATAAGGATGGCCTGATCAATTTTGCCACTTTCCTCATTCATTCCAATCACCATCTTGACAAAATAGATTAGTGTGAAGTAAAAAGGAAGTCATCAATATACAAACCAGAATAAATGGTAACACTTGTTGATATTGTTTTTTTTGTTTTTAATACTCCTTTTGTGACTATTTATCCCCAAATAGGATGGAGTCAAACTGATCAAATTTAATGTGATCATAATGCCAAATTTTTCCAAAAGAACACAATGGAACTGCTTTACAACTCAAGGTAACTATCAGGCCAACATGGGGTGGGGTTGACAATGCTGTGAGGGGGTATATCTTCACACTCACTAACAATGGACTTTCTTTGTCTGTTTTCTCCTAAAAATCTCAAAACTTGCAGGTCTGCCTTCTGTTATCTTTTTTTTTTTTTTTTAAGAGGCTCATCCCTTGTTTCTTGTTTAGGATGCGGTTTCCGGTTTTCTCTTTTCCAATCTTTTCACTCTTTTCCTTTTTTATTATTTTTTTTTCAATTGGAGTAGATAGACTAAACTATCGCCCGGTTCACACTCCACCCACATCTATTGCACAGGTGAAGAGGCTCATCCCTTGTTTCCTGTTTAGGATGTGGTTTCCGGCTTTCTCTTTTTCATTCTTTTTACCCTTACGTAGCCCCCTGCGCATCAGTGGCGTTACCGCCTTGCTTGGGGTGATATGATTAAAAAAAAAAAAAAAAAAGTGTTGTAATAGGCATTTTTTTGTCTCTGGAAAATAATGTCATCTATTTCAACACCCATGGAACTAACCTGTTGTTTATACTGCAACTGTGTTAAGTGAACTTTAGTTACAGATTCTAGGAGAAAGTACATGATCTGGTGTGATCAGTAGTTGAAAAAGTCTAGTATGCTCAAACCTTCGGTCACAATGACTTGTAACTTTGTGCTAGCATAACTCTCAACAGCTTCCAAACTGTTCGATCTATTCCATTTCACTGAGGTATGTGTCAATTCCTCGTAATTGTTTTACAAGTATTTCTCAATAATGCTGTAGACTAGGGTTGCCGATACTTATGAGATCATTGGATGGTTTAATCTACCAATTAAGTTTTGTCAAAATTACTGTTATTATCTTTAACAAAATTCATTTATCCAATACTCCTGGGCTTTGTTTTGTTGCTACTCTCCCATAATTTTGTTCCTGCTGCACATTGGTGATAACCAGATTTTCAGAATAAGGCTCTCCACATGTTTTAGTCTCATCAAATAATAAAAATCTTTATCATCACAAAACAGCTAAACATTGAGAAACAACTTAAAACTTTTTTTTTTACTTTAGTTTCTCTCTTCTCTTTCTCTCTAATGTCATATGATTTTTCTCTGCATGATGAATTAAGTATAAGCTTCCTTTTCTTTTAAGTTGATATGTTTAACTTTTCTGTTTCACTTGATTTCTAAAGATTTCTTTATTCATTTGTTTATACTTAGCTTCTGTATAAGGTTAGAAACATAATTTTCTTTTTCTTTTTTTATATAAACATTCACTAGCATGTTTAAAAAAAAATCTGACTCCTTTTATCAGTATAAGTAGTCGATGTTTCTTTGTGCACAGTTGTGTAAAATGAAGTCACTGCAAAATGTTTGCTTTTAGTCTCTGGTTTGTTCTTGATCATGACGGTAATTTTATATCAGCATTTATGAATTTAAAAAAGTATTAAAACGTTACTAAAAAACAGTTCTGTTCACAAGATATTATGAAATCTAAATTAATCCAAATGTCTTGCCGTCTTTTAAGAATGTAGAGAGAAGAAATGAAACATTGTGCTTATTGGATTTTCTGTGTCATAATTCAATTAAATTTGGTTGTTGACTTGGATAAGAGTTTAGACAGCTAATTAACAAGCAGAGTAGCATTTTAGAATAACATCTGTTGCAAGTTGTGATAATATAAAGAGGAAAGAAGCAACTGAGGTATACATGATAGGAAGAAAATTTAAAAAATAAAAAGCAATGGAGAGAGAGAGAGAGAAAAAAAAAGCAATGAAAAAAGCAGAAGGTGGTTTTACAGGGCTTATGAATGAATAATCACTAGAGTAACATTAACATTTAAAAGTGAAATTTGATAAACTGAACCACTAACATTTGTAATTTTTAATTTGGTTTCAGCAACTATGATTATTCAGTCTGTATCTTGTGCATTGAAATTTGGGAAAGGTATCCAGTTGTGGTGCATTGGATATCGGCTCGGAATGAGAAATCTGGGAGCTGATTTCAAATTCCAGATGAATTCATTGCATACACTTACGCGCAAATACCCTTGGGAAAGGTATTAATCCGTCTAGTCATTCCAGGACAGATTGGGTTCTATAGCCTTGGTCAGAAAGCAATGGCAACCTACTGCGGGATAATCTTTTGCCCAGTCAGTCATGTCTCTTTCGAGACATGATCACCCAAGTGTGTTTCACATATAGCACTTAACTGACTGACATCACCATAGAGGGCCTAAGTATTCCATGCATTCACTTATCCGTCTCTTACTTCTAGTTATGGGTTAAATAACAGGACAGATTGGGTTCTATAGCCTTGGCTTGGCAACCAGTCTACCGCAGAAAACAATGGCAACCTACTGCGGGATAATCTTCTGCCCAGTCAGTCATGTCTCTTTTGAGACATGATCGCCCAAGTGTGTATCACGTATGGCACTTAACTGACTGACTGACATTTATTTGGAGATATGTGAGCTATAATTTTTCTCTTTCATGCTTCGCTGGATCATTTATGCATTTATTTTAATCATTAATTTATTTTTTTAATTTTACGTATTTATAAAAATCATAATTTTAAACATGTTCCAGCATTTTCTCTTTGAATTCTTTGCTATTTAGTTTATTATAATTATAATTGTGCCAACGATTGGTCCCTGAAGGAACATTGATTGAAAGGCAGACTAGCTATGAATGTTATTAAAAAAATTTTTACAAATGAGCATAAAATTATGTTTATATATATATATATATATATATATATACACTTTAGAACATGTACAAATTGTACATTTTGTTTCAACATTGAAAGAACAATGTTTTTTATAATCATATCGCTCCCAAGCAAGGCATTTTATTGCCACTTTCTTGCAGGGGGTTACATAGAAGGAAGGTTACGAGAAAGTGTGATAGGTTATAGGGGTTGTCAGGAAGTGGGTAAGAGAAGGATGAGAATACTGATGAGAGTGGAGTGGATGGAGAAAGAAGCATGGGAGAGAGGATGCAAGTTAGTGAGAGAGGAGAAGACTATTGTGTTTACATTTGAATTCTTGGAGATTATAGCTGTCAGGAAACCAAATAAATGGAAATGAATTCCACAGGCGAGACATGATCGCCCAAGTGTGTATCACGTATGGCACTTAACTGACTGACTGATCCAGTGTTCAAGAATTAAAGCAACCTTCACTGAAAGATATAACAGATCTATTATATGTATAATTTAGGTGTGGAGAAATTGAGAGATATATGCATTTAAAGAAATATATTTAGGTATCAGTTGGCAGGCAATTATGATAGTCATTTTTGTTAATAGGTTAATTTTTCAGCAAAAAAAAGAAACCTCAAAAGATTTTTAAACTTACACAGAAGAAATAAAAAGCATTTTTTTTATCACTTTATCCCAAACAAGGCAATAGAAAGCCACTAGGATGCAAGAGGTTACCGAGTGTTATAGAATATGAGAAAGATATACTATTAAGAAGGGAAGACAATAAAAGAACAAGAATTAAGAAGACAGACAATAATGATTGATATTGTATTTCAATTTTTGAAGATCAAAGTTGATTTAGAAGGCAGAAGAGTTCCACAAATGAGAAGTGCAATGGAAGAAACAGTTAAAAAAAACAAAAAAACAAAAACAAAACTCTGACCAATGGATGTTTCAATTACAGGTCAAGAAATTAATTCCCTGATATCATTTATTACCATTATGTCATAGTAGTGTCCAAATTTTAGTTCAGAAAGAAATTATGGAACATTCATGTTTAGAGGTCATTCGTTAGCACAAGTCCTACAGTTATCAGTAATCTTCTCATAATTTCCAAACGTTGACACTATTTTTTTAAAATCTGTTAGATCAAAGGATATATAAATAAAATATTGAAAATATTGTTTCCAAGTATGCCCATCTGCTAGGGTGGCTTGCTAATCCCTGTTGTAAATACCTACATTTATGTTCAATACCCAAAGAGCCAACCTGCGATTTATACTGCAGTTACACTGATCTGACCTTAGTTACAACTTCCTGAAGAGATTGCACAACTTTGAACAAGACCAGTGCACTCAAACCCTTGGTCACAATGACTTGATACTTTTTGGGTTTCAAACAATTTCTGCCCAATTTCACTCAGAAGGATTTTCAACCTATGACATGATTTTCAGGCACTTTTTAATGGTGTCACTTACTTCCTAAGATAATCTCCCAAAGAAGTCATAGGATTCAATATGCCGTTCAACCTTATGGGAGAATCATATGTAAATATATCTCCAAATGAATAAGGAACAAAGAAAATAATTGCAACCTTCCAAAACATTAATTTAAAACAGTAATCAATATAAAAATAGACCAATAAATATTTATCGTTTTCAAACATACGCACCGTAATGGGGGCGCTAGAGGGTGTCGTTAGTGATGTCATCACAAGGATCACTAGGGGGTTTCAGGTCTTTCAACATCATACCCGCCTCACCGCGCCGACCCAACCAGAGATGATCAGCCTCCAGCCCACCCTCGATAAGCGCTTTCAGACACCGGAAAATTACGTTTAGGCCTGGTACAAAACCCTGCAAATGCTTCCGATTGGTGACAGTCAGAGCCACTTTCCATTTAGGGGTGAACTGCACATGAGCTCGTCCGAAACATTAATTTAGACACAGAATTTTGGGGAATATTTTAGAACATGTACAAACTACTACAAAATTGTACATTTTGTTTCAACATTGAAAGAACAATGTCTCATCAGGTAGTTAATAATGATGGTAATAAATCGTTTTATTGAAAAAATTAAAAAGAATCACCACTTCCTTTTATTTTTGGAATTTTTTTCTACACGATAAGATATTAGAAAAGAGGAGAAAAAGAGGGCAGAAAAGATGAGAAATCAAGAAAGAGGAAACAAAAAGACAGAAAACAGAAAGCAAAGAGGAAAACGAGAGAAAGCACTGATCTTACTGTATGTTTGCAAAAGCTTTCCACTAATTTGTCTATGTTACTTTATATTCTTGTAAAATATCAATTTTTCATCAGAAGCTGCTAATCTGTCCAAAAATAGACAAGTGTTCAAAAGCATACAGAAAAGTGAAGATGTCTATTTTTACTTTTATGATTGGCTTCTGTCAAAATCATTAGGAAATCAGTTTTTCAAGTTTAGGCATCTTTTCAACTTCTTACAGATTATAGTGAATCATTTGAATTCCTCTTTTTGACTTCAGCTATAACAGAATGATTTCTATTGTGTTCAGACAAAAGTAGATCATCTTAAAGCTAAACAGGATTACTTGATTGTGGTGAATCTCTTAAACTGAAGCCATTTTTTTCTCAACATTTTTGTGCCATTTCTGGCACTTTTCTCTTTAGAATCTTTCCAATAAACTCAATAAATATTATGGCTTAATTCCACAGCATTATTGTTTTTTCTAAATTTGCAGTCTCATGTACTCTGTAGACTTATCCCTGTTTAATAGACGAGTTAATAACGAAATTTGTTGAATCATACTGTGGTGATTTAACTTATCTAAAACTGTGCAAACACATACTAAAAAATCTTGTTAGTGTTTAGGCAATTTAGAATCTTGAGAATAGTATTCAATCTATTGCTACCATATTCCTGCTATTATGGATGCTATAGATATGTTTGAGATCTGATAGTAAAAATAACTGTCATATTTTCTATTGTATAGGCATATAGAAAAATATTCCTGATGATAACTGAATTTTACAGTGTTCTACTTTATAACTACAGTATCTTCAGAGGTTAAAAGGCTAATCATTTGGAGGTATTGGGCAATCAGATTCAATTATAAGTCCCCCTTTCACATGAACTATTCAAAATCAGATTTAACTTTTTGAGGGGTTATTTTGCACAGAACACTTTATGTACAATTTTATTTACAAAAATGTTAAAACAGAATTTGTTAAATAGGGAAAGATAGGAAACAATAGCTTTTCTTTGTGTTTGTGTGTGTGTATAAAAGTTTCCAGTGTTTTTTGTTTTTTTTAACTAGACTGATTACCTGATTACACAGTAATAATACATTTTTGCAGGAAACTTTTAAAGATACCTAATAAATGTTGGTTAAAACTGAAAAAATATTCTTTCAAATCAGTTAAAAGATTTTTTATCTATTTCTAGTATCTAAATGTAAATATGTCTCTAAAATATATAGTTTTATTCATTGAAAGAAAAGTAACATGTAAACACCTGTAGGTAATTAATCAGAACTATTTCTTACTATATCATTAAGATAGTCTTTGTGTTACTTTCACTGTCTCATATTAGGAGTAAGGGGGTTAATAATGAAAATCTGCCATATTGTTGGATTGGTGCCAAAAAAAAAGGAATACAAGTTTTGTTAGGATCAATCACCTATACATATCATAAGCAACTTTAACATTCCTTGTTTAAGTTTTTCTTATTCTTTACATTAATTATAAAAGAAGCTTCATCAAATCAACATAGAAAACTTAAAAATTGTCAAAATCCAATCAAACTGTAAATTAATTTTACTATCACTATTGTTATATGCCTCCCATTTTGGCTGGTCCCTTGGTTGACCCCCACCCACTTTTGTAAGCTTCTGATTTTGATAAGATTTGATCTTCAGCACTTGTTTCTGTTTTCTTTTTCATTTAGCCTTTTAAGGACATATGCAGAGTTTTGTAGAAGAAAAACTCAGAGCAGGTGTAACGCTCTAACCTTTCCTGTCTCAAAATTACATTGTGTGCACTAACTGGCTGTAAGTTACTTGTACCTGAGTCTGCAGCATTTCAGTTCCATTTTATCTCAGGTAATTGAAGATGTCAATCAATCAGTCGAAGATCTTTCACTCTGTCTGCCCATGCTGTGATTTCTGATCTCAGAGAAGTAAAAGACCTGGGAACAAGAGGCAGTAGAATCTTCGTGTTGTTTTTTTTCTCAACTACTGAAAATGAGTGGTTGGGTGCACATGCATGAATAAAGAGGCAAGAACAAGAAATAACAAGGTTTTTCTCACGTCTTTCACTTTACACATTCTTGGAGCAGTTCTTTTCTCTGTTCTGCGGCAATCTGCCTTGATTTTCAAATCCATTGTGTTTTTGTTGAAATCACTCAATCTAGGGCAGGTGGGGGAAGACATTGAAATGTCCTTCCATTAAAATATAACGTCAACCTTTTGGTCTGCTACATCTCGATTGCCAGTATTTCTCTGCCAAGTCAGCTCCTTTTGTGGACCTTACCATTCACCCGTCAACATTAATTACAATTGTATTCTACATGGGTGGCTCTCTTCAAAAATCTAAGGTTAATTTTACCATTTGTCGTTTGTCCTTTCCTTCTCTCTCAGAGAGCAAGGAAGAAAAAAACAAGAAGGAAGAAAGAAACAATTCTTTCCCCTCGCGGCCATCTGTTTTTTTAGCTATAGTTGTGATGGTTCATAAACCTACTGATGTGAAATATGGCTTCATCACTCTAGAGGATACTTTGAAAGAGATTTGACCAATCTTCATACCAAGCCTGCATATTCTCCCCAAACTCCATGCAAAAGTCACAGTCTTCAGCAGAAAGTGATTGGCAGTAGTGCAGTTTCTGAGCATACCATTTAAGCTCCTTGAGCACAGTTTGTATTGTGTGAAAGAAGAGCCCACTTTCCCTTGATGCTTGTCGAATTAACTTTCTTGGGCTGTGTGTAAACATTTTTTTTAAACTGCTTGTACTGCGTCCTAGTTGCTGGACTTGGAAGGGCAACCATTTCTTCAAGTACCAACTACAGAATCTGTAGCCATGAGTTTTGCATGAAAATTCTTGATTGCTTTTGCCTCAACTTGAGCGTGTACTCCTCTAATAGTCCTCCACCATGTTTTCACCCAAGCAACAAATTTCTGAACTTCATAATGTGCTGCTAGCTGGTCACACTCATGCAGGGTAAGATGTTCAGCCATGTTTGTAGGGCTTCCAAATCTCAAACAAAATAATCAATCTGAAAAGACAGGTACAAATTAAACTTTTGTACACTAAAGATCAAACACAGAACATTTGAGATAAAAATTAAAATATATAATTTATAATTATTTTAAAATAGAAAGTTACTTTTCAATTACCCTATATAATATTGACCTGCAAATGTATTATTATTACCATTAGTAAACATTTGAATTTTTTATTTTACTAGTGGATCAAGATAATAACGCAATAGAATCATTTATTTCTGTTGGTCAAGACTTGATTTAAGTTTTCAAAAGTTTATTTTTCCCTCTCTCTCTTTGAGTCTCCTGGCCTCTCTTTCTTCTACCACTCACTGTTTTGAATGAGAGGATGGTGCAATTGATAGCTGCTCAGAATAAGAAATTGGGGAGCTGAGTTTGAATTCCATTCAAGTTCATTATATTCACTTACTTAAATAACCTTGGGATAGGTATGAATCTATCTCCTTTACATATATGGCTTAAATAGTAGTTTTTATCAAAAAAAATCCTTACTGTTCTTAAAAAATTGTTAATGCAATATTGGCTTGCAAAAAAAAAAATCTTTCAATTTAAAATATGTTTACATAACCGATATATGTTTGATAAGCTGTAAAAAAAAAAAAAACCCAAATCAATCATTCTTTTGGTCTTGCTTTCTCCTTTTTTCCCACTGACTTTTAGTCTTTCTTTTTTTCTCTCTCACTCATATATATTAATGTCTCTTAGCCTCTCTGTCTCTCGCCCTTCCTTTCTCCTCTCTCTCACTTGGCTTATTTCTATTTTTAGTTTAAATATTTATACAAGTTTAAGGATTAAAATACATTCTCTCACAATTCCTATATCACTTTTACCCTATTTAATCGCATATAAGATTCCCCGCTCTCTTTCTCTCTGAAATGGCTAAAGAAATTCTATCCCATATCATATATGTGAAATTGTGATATCTAGTCAGTTGATGCTTAACCAGACACCATAGATTTTCAGTATTTATATTTAGGCTAATTCTGTTAGATTAAATGTAATTCGGGGCAGTCCTATATACCAGCAAATACTCTTTCCTTTTTAGCCTTCTTTATTTTAATATACAACATGTCACTCAATTTTGAAATGCAAAACTGTCTTTATTGTAATAGAGAAGATAATAGCAAATATTAAGTAAAAATATTGTAGAGCTTCCCTTTGGCATATCTACATCATCATTGTCCCTTGTGCATTGAAATTATTATTTAAAATTAAATTAAACTTGTTTCTGTTTTGAGTTTACTGCTAGTGATTGAAAAAAAATCCAGATAAAAGGGAGACAACTGTAATATAAAATTCGCCCAAGATATCTTCATTTGTTTGTTTAAAATTTTTCAAGTCCTTAATTTATTAAAAAATAATTTATTTTTTATATTCTAATCGTTGTACTTTATAAGACTCCGATTTTATTATGAAAATGTTTTCACAATGAAATTTACACTAAAACTGAAATCGTGTTCAACAATACCAGATCCACAAATTCCCATATGTCAGTACCCAGCATTGTTGAGTACTATTTTGCGTGTAGTGTTTGGCTCATTTGTTTATGTTCTACTGTTTTCCATGCTATTTTGAGCACTTTCTGCACCTGCTTTTTGATATTTTAATTTTTTTTTTTTTTTTTAACACTGGTTTTGTGTGTCCCACTCCAAGTAATAATAGATTTTCAGCATTTATATTTTGGCAGTACTTTAGTTGGTGTGCACATATTATGTACGCATCAGATACTGACCACAAAAAAAAATTCAAATACCAGAAAAAAAAAAATCATTAAAAGTGTGCCTAAAGAGTGCTCAAATAAGAAAACGGCACAGTCTCACCAAAGGAGCATCACACTAAAGATAAAATAGTGCTTAACAATCTCAGGGTCTCAAAGTTTCCCATATCAGAGCTATTTTTTATATATATATATATATATATATATATATATATATATATATATAAGCTAATTAGTTTTAAGGTCACATTTCTTGTTTGTATATAATATTAGTCTAGAGTTGCATTTTTTCTTTTACTCAAGGTGCACATTTTTGCTCTGACTGGAGAGAGCCAGTAAACTAGGTTAGGTGTTTTTAATCATATTTTGGTATTACCAATTTACAGTCGCATATATATATATATATATATATATATATATATTGTTACCCCTCTTTTTTGTGATGGATGTTTTTTAATATGTATTTTTTATTTTTTTATTTTTTTTTTTAACTGGCTATTGGGCGGGTATAATGACAATATACACACTAAAAAGTCTGCCTTCTTCTACCGAACGCCTATTGCCCAGAGGTAGAATCGCCAACTGATGCCAGTTCGGCCGGATTTCAATCCTGGGTTAAAAGCAATCGGAGTCTAACTGTACTGATAAGCTGTGATACAGCAGCGGATGACTAATATATATATATATATATATATATATAAATCTAGAGAGAGAGAGATATGAATAAAATAAGTTATGAATATTGTAATAAAGACATAAGCTGCTATATATTCTGAAAAACTTTCCAGCATTGATTGGTTATTCCTATTGTTGAAACATACTTTCAATAATACATTTCAATGTTATATAATACGTTTGTGAGTGTAACTATTAAGGGGAAATATATAGGTTTTTTAAGAGTTTTTTATTTGTTTTCTTTGAATTTTTCCATCATTTTTGTACTTTATTTAATTTTTTTTTTTTACACTTAAATAAAATTAAACATTTTTATTTTCTATAATTTTTTCTTTTTTCATTTTTTCTTTTATTTTTTATAATTGATTCTTTATTTCAGTCCCTTATCTCTTTGGCCTGTGTCTAAATTCTTCCCACTTTGTACGTCTGATCTTTCTAACGACTCTCCCCAAAGTTGCAGAAATTTTCCCTGTCGTGCAGTAAAACGTTCAGCTTCTTCCATCTCTCAAGTATCTAGAGACTCCATCATGTAAGATGAGACACCTCCAAACTTGACTGGTATTCTACTGCAAACACTTCTGCACTCAATAAATGCAGTCCACTTTTTAACCACTCCTTAGAATTCAAGCAATAGTCTATCCTAATTTTCAAATGTCTCATTTAGACACTTAAGAAGTTCACTGTTGTTTGTTTAAGCAAAAAACCTATTTTTAAACATAAATTTCTGTTTGTGTGATTTGCCTGAGAAGCAGAGTTTCTGCTCTGAATTAAAAACAAAAAAAACAAACCATTTGTCTTATTGCTATGATTTGATGTACAATCAAGTGCACAGAATTTAAAAAAAATTTTTTTTGACACTTTTTTTGTTGGCACATTTTAGCTATTCAATATCTGTAAGAATTGCTATGTATCATGTTTGTGTTTGTTTTTCTTTTTTAGTTAAAAAAAATTTGATTAAAGAAAAAAATATTACAGCAATATCTTCTGACAGATCAGTGTCATATTGGAAACTTACTTCTATACATTAGACATATGAAGACTACATTTCATACTTGCTTTTATACTGAAGTTGTTTCGTTAAATTGAGAATAAGTATTTTGAATGAATCAATTTAGAAATTTCATTTTTTATAAATTTTTTTTTTTCTCTATTTTGAAAAAGAATGTATTTATATCCCCATTAAATGAATATTCAAAATCTGCTAATTCAAAAATCAACAATTGCATTAAAGTTGTAGGATATGAAACTTAAATATTTTTATTATAATAAATGTTTTGGAAATATTCTAAAGAATGATTTCAATAAAAGTCCACGCACAGGCTGAAATGCTTAAAAAAAAAACTGTTTCTTAAACAAGTGTTTAAAATTTGAAAATTTACAAGTTTGTCTAATAATGGTTGAAATAGCAAGCAAACATTGCCACACTCAGCTCTTGAATTCAATACATTTGCATGCAGTTGCCATCACATCTAAACACAACCATGCATAAGCACTTTTTTGCTATGAGGTAAACTCACAAATTTTCCTTGCTTTTTGCTTTCAGTTGTATAAAAAAATGACACCTAATCCAATATGTTCACTAGATTGATCAGTTTAAGTTAATCACACCTGCAAAGAGAAATATAAACATAAAATATAGATCTGAAAGTCTTTCTTCATTATCAAAGTGTGAAAAAAACATCTGTAACATCAGTTATGAATATTTAAAAACAAAAAGTGCATCCTAATAAATACTAATATATTCATTAGCATTATCACTTCAGAGAAATACATTATCATTTTAGCTGTAGAATTTTTCTAATTCTTTTGAACTAAATACCAACTTAAAAGCATAAAATATTGCACATAAATACTGTTTTTCTTAACTTTCTCAAATAGGTTTCTTGAATTATTTTTACTACATACTCTTGAGTCATTGTAATCAATCTCATGACCAAGTGTGACTTTAGGGGTCACTGCACAACTGAACATCTGACCAGCTCCCACTATGTATCTCTGTTGCATATCAATATCTGAGTCAGTGTGAATGACAGTCAGTAACATTATCAGCCCATTTTTTCTCTGTTTGCTTCTTCTTTTGACGAAGGTGTTACCTTGAAAGATGATAGTAA
This sequence comes from Ascarosepion bandense, assembly GCA_037127315.1. Classification (NCBI taxonomy): domain Eukaryota; kingdom Metazoa; phylum Mollusca; class Cephalopoda; order Sepiida; family Sepiidae; genus Ascarosepion; species Ascarosepion bandense. Next base: position 1,320,108 of record JBBBDQ010000408.1, read on the forward strand.
AACCAAAAAATCTCTTAGCTCTTATACTGTTTCACATGTCTATACCATTTCAAATAGCAAAAAAAAAACTAGTGTTTCATCAAAACTTACATTTATAAAACACTACCAAAAATCACTAGTATTCAACAACAAAGCAGCTTGACTAAAGAACAAAGAAAACATTTGACCTAACAGCAGAAATTTGTGAACTTGTTGGACTACAATACCAGTTAGCTAGGAATAATCACAAAAAAGACATAGGATTATACAGAGATAACAGGTTAATTAGCCGAAAAAAGAAAAAAAATTACAATAAAATAAAAAAAAATTTTTCAAGAAAAAAATTGCAAAAAATTATTTTAAAATTTATAAATTAAACTCAATATTTAAACAAATCTAAAAGAGGTAAACCTTTTAGTTGTAACTTTAAATCTCAATGGATTACATCAACCATTCTTAAAACCAAATGACAACCCATTAAACCAAATGACAACCCATTAAACCAAATGACAACCCATTAAAACCAAATGACAACCCATTAAAACCAAAATGACAACCCATTAAAACCAAAATGACAACCCATTAAAACCAAAATGACAACCCATTAAAACCCAAATGACAACCCATTAAAACCCAAATGACAACCCATTTTATATACACATTTCCAACTACTTTATCAGCTTTTATTTATATATATATATATATATATATATAACACTGGATAGTGACTTCTCAGTTTCATGAAATCATCTTATATTTTCTAAATAAATCATTTTCAACATTTATTTTAAAATATCACCTGAAGAAGAAAAGTATTGTTCTGAAACATGAAAATTTTTGTATAGTGATATAAAGCTTTTATAACCCATTGTAACAACAAAATTACTATATATATATATATATATATATATATATATATATTGTAATTTTGTTGTTACAATGGGTTATAAAAGCTTTATATCACTATACAAAAATTTTCATGTTTCAGAACAATACTTTTCTTCTTCAGGTGATATTTTAAAATAAATGTTGAAAATGATTTATTTAGAAAATATAAGATGATTTCATGAAACTGAGAAGTCACTATCCAGTGTTTATTTGTATGTCCGCACACAAATATATATATGTGTGTGTGTGTTTTGGGCATGCATTACATTTTTTTACACCAAAATAAGGTTCAATTACTGTTTTTTTTTAAGAAAGGAAAGTATCAACAAGAGATGTACACTGCTTAAAGTGTAATTGAGCTCTGCTTTGAAAAATTATATATGTGTGTGTGTATATATATATATATATATATATATACACGCACACAAACACACACAAATATAAAAGAAAAAGAAAGGCAACATACAGTTATTACATCATGCACCAATACACAATCTACCATATTTCACGTAGTTGTGCTGAATTTTTATCTGTTTTTATAGAAGCTGAAAATTTTTTTTGAACTCTTTTATGAAATTTGTATTTGTTTTACTCTAATTTTTCATTTTCACTTTATTCAAAATTTGTTACTCTTTGTTATGAATGAATTTTTTTGTCTTTACTTTTTTGTTTGTTTTTAACTCCTGCTTAAGTATGTTTTGAAAGAACAGTTGATAGAAAATATTCATGATGCATAAAGTTTTCTTCACTCATGATGAATAGATGTACTCTAAAGTAGGTTTTTTCTCTGGAACGTCTATTGGGACACCAGATCTCAAGTGAAACTTTTATCATTCAACCATGGCAGTGGTTAAATATATTCTTAAGTCCAACATTGAGTGAATCTAGGCAGTTTTCAAGCTTCACCACTAATTCAGTTCTCAACCAAATTTCAAACAGTTTACATTTTGAAAACAGTTACATTTTGAAAAAAAAAATTTTGAATTTTGGTTCAGTAGGAAAAAGTTACATCAAAATATGTGAAGTCCAAAAAGGAGACTAACTACATAAGTACATGAGTGAGTGATTAACGCTTGTAATAAATCTTATTCTTTATAACTTTTTTTTGTTTAATATTTTTGCATGCCATTTTCAACATTTAAATTCTAATATCTTTTATCATTTTTGTCAGTCAAACTTTGCTTATCACTTATTTTATCAGAATTGATTATCAAAATTAATTATTAATAATCAATTATTTATTATAATAATTATAAATAATGAATTTTTTAAAGTTTAAATCAATTGCATATAAATTTTTTTTCTTTTTAATATTTTTAAATTAATTTATATTAAATCAACAACAATGCCTGGAAAAATCATGGAAAAATGTGTGCATGGAAAGTAATATTCTTAAGATTATATTAAACCTGGAAAAGTTAAGGACAAGATATTCTAGTAAAGTAAAAAATAAGAAATTTCTTAAAATATTGCAGCTAAAAATCAAATTTAAATGCAATATTTTAAGAAATCTTATTTTTTACTTTTATAATCCATTGCTAAAGACACTAGGAAAAATGGTTTGCTCTTTGTGCCACTTTAAAAAGTATCTGACTCTTCCTGCCATGCTCTCAGATCCAGATTGGTGCCAAGAAGGGAGTATTGTTGCCGCATCTGGCCTGGAGCTTCCTAATCCTCACTTTACAGTTGTAACAAAGTTCAAAATTATCTGCACAGTTTTTTGGTTAATGGATTGTTTTCAACCTGTTTCTCACAGATTAAATGTTGCTAGCCTCTTACTCCTCTACTGCTATTTTCATGGCAAATGTTTGGAAGAAATTAATTTCTTGGTTCTACCAATTCAAACGTTTACAACTAGAACCCACCATACTACAAACACTGAGTTGACTCCTCCTTATTCCCTTCATATTCCATTGGTAAGGAGGAAGTTTCACTTGGACAGGTTATTCTCCCAAAGTGTTTCAATGTGTAAGATGATGCTTCCTTGATCACTATGATCTTAACTTCTTGAAAGTCAACCATTATCTATCCTACATATTCTCATATTATGCAACTCCCTTTCTTCCTCCTTACATGCCCTTACAACATCTCTATTCAGTAACCCTCTATCTTGAGTGTCACTTAGGCCTTGTACTGAGTGCTCAATACTTTTTTTTTTTTAATACTATGTTTACGATTAACTATGCTAACTCTTGGGGTTTTATCAACCATTGCATTCACCATCCTTGGCTAACAAATTTCTGAAGATATTAGACTCCTACTCCACAGTTTAATGGATGTGTTCTAAGCAGTGGCAGTAGCTTATCTCCCTTTCTGCTAAAGTGGATTTAAACTTTTAGGTATTATTTTAAGTTTACTGAAATTTCTCAAGTGAAATTTTTCTATTGTCTGGCAAAGTGTTGTCATTCACCTTCTTGGTCAAGTGCCTGTTTTAGCATGAAAACTGTAAAATCATTTGGATTTTTATACAGGAATACTTACATACTTAATACCATCTTTTTATGATGAGTCAATTTGATATGAATATATTTGGGATGATATGCATTTCAATGTAGAACAATTAGAATGCTAGTCTTGTCTGTAAATTTGTTTCTTATCAAATGCTGCACTCTTTTGGTTTTATGCTAGACTAAACTTTAAGCTTAGAAAATACCTACATATATAATTGGAAAGATAACACTTGTAGAATAAGATTAGATTTATTCCTATGGATAATTCAAATCTTGGAGTTTCCCTTAAACCTTTAGTTCAAACATTATCATGGCATTGATTTATTTTACCAGATTTAAATGTAAATTAAATTGATGTTCACATTAGAAATAATCTACTTTTGATCTGACATGACTTCTATTACACATGATTCAATTCTTGCAAATTCAGCTGAAGAAAAAAAAATTTTTTTCACTATAAATTTAAATATAAATATTTTCTCTGCCCTGCCCAACCTTTTTTCAAAGAGAATAAGGATATATTCTGTTGAAAATTAGATTATGGAAAACCACTAAGCATTTGCTGGAGGCCAAAACCAGGATTCTTTTTTTTTTTTTTTTTTTTTTTAACTGTTATTTTGATCAAAGTTTTTGTTGCATCAAATATGTATTGTGCTTTGCAGGTTTGTTTGCTTTGTTTTTTAGTCTTGCTTTAGATGTAGGATATATATTATCCTACAATTAAAGCATGACTCAGTTTTATGCACTACACAATCATCAGATGCATATCATGAACTGACTATTTATAGATTTGAATTTTTATTTTTAGTACTAACATTTGTTTAACTAAATTAGATTATAAATAATGAAAAAAAATGACACCCCCGATTTATAACTTATAATGACCTTAAACAATCCTAGTACCAAAAAGTTGTTTCAGGTGTTGGTTAATATGTATATTTATTAATGTATACTTAATAGCTCTGTTATATTACGTTGAGCACTGCTTTATCAACATCTGAGAAATATTTATATATGAGTGTGTACCTATATGTATACACATATACATACATATATATATATATATATATATATATATTCCTACTTCTTTATCACAACTTGGAGTTTTATGCACTATGCAATCATCAGTTGCTTATTATTAGAGTTCATAATAAACCCCTGATGATTGCATAGGACATGAAACTCTAAGTCATGTTATAGACATAGGGTAATATGTATATTTATTAATATATACTTAATAGTTTTGTCATATTGCATTGAACACTGTTTTATTAACACCAGAAAAAAATATCTATACCTGTACATGTACTTGTGTATATATGTAGATTTTTTATTACTTCAACCATTTTTAATAGATACAACATCATGATAATGCTATCATGAAACTTTAAAGTTGGCATGACAGAAACAACACTGCTCAGTGAAAAATCTCTCCACATTAATTCTATTATTGCTCTATGTTGATATTAAGCACTTTATGACAAAAGAACTTGCTTTTTAGAAATCACTCCCTAGCAGTAAACTACTGAAAAATCAGCAACTTTGACACCAAGCACCATTATAATTCAATTATATCTAAACTTATTTATAAATGAAACTTTGTCTGTGCGTGTGTCTGTGTGTGTATCCGTTACCTATAGACTCCGAAATGGCTGAACCGATTTTCTTGAAAATTTACACTGTTGTACTATAAGCATCTGCGAGTGTTCTTAGCTAGGTTTTCTGTCGAGGTACCCCTGATAAATATCGATAATAAAAAAAAATCGGGTTATAGGAGTGGTCTGATTTTAATTAAATTTGATACACCCATAGACAAAGACATAAGAAACGATATTCAGAAGTTTCAAAGTTTCAATTCTTACAATAGTGCAGAAAATCAATTATATATAAGGCAAGGTGCTTGTGTGTGTGTGTCTGTCTGTCTGTTTATCTGTCTGTATGTCCTTTATACAAATCCATGATTTTTATCCAATTCTCACCAAACTTCACACAAATATTCTTTAGGCTGAGTCTGAGCTCCAGGACCATGGATTAGTTTTAAAGCTTTCATTACACCCGAGCAACGCCGGGCTATACTGCTAGTATATATAACAGGAGTCATTTCATTTATTGATATGCATAAAACTATAATGTATCACAAGGCAAGCAGTTTCTACCAATAAGGTGCTCAATAGTAAACTAGAGCAATAATTATTAAATAAGTTCACAATGCTTAGCATGTTTAGTTTTATTTATTATTGCGCAAATGTTGAAGATAAACAAGAAAATTCTGAGTAACAATTTTTTTTTTTTTTCTCATCCAGTATACAAATAAGTATAGTATTATTGGAAAATTAATTATGTCATTATAAACTTGTATCATTATCTAAGTTATTAAAAATATCTATTTTTAGCATTTTCTTTTTTGAACTTATAATTTATTTTGTATTTGAAAAACTCATCTTTTAACTTTTTATGTTTCTTTAATACTGTTAAATGTTTAAAAAAAAAGTTTTTTTTTTTCCCCCCCCATAAATGACTGGCATGGAAAGAATTTTGTACAGAAATCTTTGCTTGTGTGGAATTTTCAGAATTATGAGCCCAACTTGACATGACTTCTCTTTGAATCAGCCTGAGGATAGACTTTGCTTTTCCCCTTACTGTATCTGTTTCAAACTTTCAAGACTAAAAACATGGAATTAAAAATCTCAGTTAGATATATGATCAGAGCACCAATTTTAGTGAAACTCATTTGTGTCAATGTTTATTTACATGTCATGACAATGTATTGCCAAAATATATTATTTTACTAGAATTCATTCCTCTTTCATTAACCAACACTGGAAGGAGGATATTATTTGTTAGTTATGTGTTTAACATTTATCTGATTAAAACTTTTGAGTTTATGATAATGAATGGAGATATAATTTGTGTAATTATTTTGATAGCGGTGACAGTTATGATTTAATTATTCCAGAGAACATCTTAATTACTTTTAGTATTTATCTTAATACAAACTGTCAAGTGATTGTTTATATTAGATTTATAGTAAATTGTAACCAAATCTCTGTATTTGGAGAGGTAGATGTTGGGCTGCTGTTGAAATGTTACTTCCAATTGTTAATTTCGGGAGTGGGGTAGATTCACCTCTCCACTTAACAGCTTTTAAAAATTTTGGAATTATAGAAATACATTAAGCTAAATCATACATTATTTAGGGGCATTTTTTTTTTTAATTTTATGAAAGGGGAAAATCTTAAATGTGCTGATTTATATCAAAGAATCCCTCTATCCATTTTAGTATAGGAAATATCTTTATATTTGCCATTATTCAGATTGAACTAGAAGTTTTTGTGTTCAGACAAGCTTGAAAAGTAAAAGTTCTGTTTTCTGCATGACTATCATAAAACAAGTTACCACTGATAGATATTACACAAATTTTTCTGCAGAGTTTTCTGAAATATCAGCAGCAAACCTGGCAACCAATTATGGCAAGTATATTCCAATATTATTAAATGTGGCTTTATTGCAAAATAACACCATTTTTTCCCAGGTTAATAGTATCATTAATGGATCTGTGGCTAGTAACCTAACTTACAGTCAATGATGCCTATGTATTTCTGATTGAAGACAAAAGGAAAACTTATTGATATTACCCTTTTTTTTTCTTTTTTTTTCTTTTTTTTTTTTTTCATTATATCTGAAATTTTGCACATATGTATTTATATATGGATACACAAACATTAATCTATTAATTATAATGTATTATAATAAAGTGTATGTTACTTAATATTTCTCAGATTTTCTCAGTTTTCCCGAACTGGTGGCGAGTCATTTATGATGGGGCAAGTGACAGGCAGTGTCGCAGAGAGTGACTGTGTCAAAATTATTGTAAGTAAAATTGTGATTCTTAGTTTCTCAGTAAGACTATCACTATTTTTGTTATCCATTTTTTTCTTAATTTCTAAAATATCCCTTTCTATTCAACAAGCCTACAGAGTCACAAAAAATAAAAGAACATTTTTAACTAAAACCAGATTATGTGGTGTTAGGGGTACTTTTGTCTCACACCATAAAAGGCTACAAAAGCCAAAATATTAATGCCTTACAGCCACATCACATTGAAACACCATTTTCCATATAATCACTAAAGCTAAGCAATATCAAGCCTGGTCAATACCTAGTTGGGTAACCACTTGGGAATACCAGGGGCTATCAGTTTGGATGTGCAGGTGGTGTAATTCTTAATCGGATGGTCAAGTTTCATATCTTTGTAATCGCATTTACTCAGTCAAATGCCATATGCTTGAGCAATCATGTCTCTTTCAAGATATGACTGAGTAGTAGATTTTTTTTTCCACAGTAGGTTGCTATTTCTTTCTGCAGTCGACTGGTTACCAACCAAGGCTATACAACCTGATCTGTCCTGCTATTCAACCCATAGCTGGAGGGAGAATACCTTTCCCAAGATAATTTTTTCATAAATGAAACAAATTCAACTGAAATTCACTCTGCTCTCTAATTTCTCATTCTGAGCCGACACCCACTTCATCACAACCCCTATTAGACTCCTAATTCTTTCCAAAGTCTCTGCACTGTCACCCAAATACTCTGAAATGTTCATATTGGAGCTTCTGGTATAAATGCCAAGCAGTACCGCATGATGTTTCCAAATTTCTCCAGGAGCAAATTGTATCTTGGTACTCCTTTTAACAACAGACGATGCCCAACTGACCCTACTATACTGTGCAGTCAACAAAATTATAAAACAACTCACATGCATGAAATTCCAAATATAAATTGATGACAATTTACCCATGTTTCAAAATAAGGGGTCTTTTTGGCAATAAAAATGAGTTGCAGCATCTTGAATAGCCTCATTATATTGAAACTTTTTTATGGATGACATGCATGATGCCAAACACATTCAGAAATATAAAAACTGTCAGCTGTATACAGTCACTTTGTCAGATCAATGGTTAAAAAATGCTTTGAGTGAATGAAGCATGTAGGTATTTGTGAGGACCATCCTTTATCAAAACAAGTGGTCTAGCATTACAGAATGACAGAGAATTGTACCAAATAACAAAAACCACTTTAAAAGGGATAGCACTTGTAACTCAAAGCAAAAATAAAATGTTAAAGATGATTGACATTCTAGCCTACAAACGAAACATTAGGAAGGAAGCCCTCATCAATATTGGAAAAAGTGATAAATTAGTGAACTTGAAAAACCTTTTTTCCTGAAGAATTATTTTGATAGAAAGTTTTATAGATTTCAACCTTCGGTTAAAGAATGTGGAATGTTTCCTTATAAAGTAACAGTTAATATTACCATTACCATGTTCACATTTTTTTTATTCAAATCAGAATAAGGGATTATAAAACTGTGTACAACATTTTTACACTGTCCTTTTCATTAATTGTATCTTTTAGAAACCATTCAGTAAAGGTTTTCACTGAATATGATGTAGCTGTTGAAGAAGATATTTGAAGGTAACACTCTAACCAAAGGCTTCATCTTATGTCAGTGTTTTTATATATGTCAACAATTTGACTCTGCAAGAAACAATATTCGTCTCTTTACTATCCCTTCTATCTATCCAAACTCATTAGGAAGGTTATCCACTGTTTCCTTCTTACTCTCTTGTCTTTGTTATGTCCTGTGAGTGTTAGTTTCACGAAGCTCTCTTTCCTTATTATTTCTTTAGTATCGAAAAAATTTCAATGCCTCTTCCTAATCTAAAATACAAGTATCATTTTTGTTCCAGTTTTCTTCAAAATTTCTTCTTTGACTGCTGACATATGCAGTAAGGTTCTCTCTGATTGGCTGCCAGATTTCATGAAGGCCATGTGACAAGTTCAAATTTAAAATTGTTGCCTATATTCTGGACAGACCTTGTACACCAAGAAACATTAAACATTTTTAAAAAAAAACTTTGTTTTTCTTTTCAATGTAATCTCTTACCAGACATATGCAATGATTACATTATTAGTGAAATTTTACATTAACATCTAAGTAAGTAACCATTTTTTTAAATTTTTTTTTTAAGGCAAATTTGGGGTTAATCTTGTACAAAACAAGGTGGGTCCTACTCTCTAGAAGATTTCAATTTATTCCCCCACACATGCCTATCACTAGCATCAGTTAGTTTTAAGCCTAATTTTGTCATCTTGGGCCTTTCTCTTATGTTACTCTCAACTGCCACCTCATGGACATGTTTGATAGACACCTTGCTGCGTTCGGCATGGCCAGCTCAGCATAGTATATAACTGCTCAACAGTGACTGAAGGCCTAGTTTCTTGAGAAATATGTCTGACATGACATCATCCTCAGTGAACATTTCTACACATCCAGCACACCATGGCCTTGTTATATCACTGCAGTTGGTTGAAGTCTGCCATTGGCAGGTCCCTTGCCTTTCTGGCATGCAGCATAGTGTTGTGAATGCAGGTGTTGTACACACATCCTCTGATCTTGGCTGGGAGGGGCATCATCTAGTAAAATTTCTTTCATGAAACAGTGCAGGGAGATATGAATTCATACCTTTCCAAGTGCAAAAAAAAGAATATACTCTACTGGAATTTTAAAAAATCTTTCTGTCAATTTCATTTTTTGCTGGCTTACAGCCACATCTACATTGAAAAACCAGTTCCAGTATAATCACTGAAATTAAGTAATGTTGAGCTTGGGCAGTACCTAGATAGATGACAGCTTATGAATATTAGATGCTGTAAACATGGATATGTGGGTGGTGTAATAGATAATGACTTGAAATTGTTAACCAGAGAGTCAAGTTCTAATTCCAGTTATTCACTTATGAACAAAAACCCTTTGAAAATCTATGAATTCAACTCTTCTTTCCAAGCTATATATTAATGAGTAAGAATTGCATCATTAAATCTTTTTGATTTAAATTAAAAAATATTACATCTAAAAATAGTTTCTGGTTATTTAAAACTAACAAAGGTTTGATAAGCCACAAAAAAGATCAATCAGCCATTTCCTACTAGTTATTTATATCTATCTTTTTTACATAAATCATTGATGTGGAGTGTGTGGAAAGGTTGATTAGTGATAATTTAAGCTGGTCTTTTATGTAATGCTTTTAAATCTACAAATGGATTAAACTGTTTTTCATTCAGAGAAGTGTGAAATATTGTCTAAATGATTAGATCAGCAATGAATGAACAAAATCTACCAGTTCACACTCTTCAGTTTATATATATATATATATATATATATATATATATATTTATATTTAACAGGAGTAGAGGTTTCAGGTTTCTTCAAAACTACTTTCACATTATATTTCTAATGTCTCCAGCTGAACTCTGAAATGTTGTTCACTAATTAAATTTTGACCACCTTATATTTAGAGTTAGCCATTATCTTTCCTACATAACCCCCTAAGTACTTCACTTCTTGCCCTTTCTTATGCTTATATGACACCATGCAGTGACCCTCTACCTTGAGTGGCTCTTGGGTCTTGTATTGCGTGAACATTAATACAATAAAGTTCTGGAATATTTTGCCTAAGATCATTTTGCACTTCTTTTTTGACTCTTTGCTTATAGATGTGCAATTAATTCCCTTTCAGCAGATAAAGAATTATGGAATTCACTCTTAATTGCTCTTTTTACAAACTTGTTGAAAACCTTCACTAAATATATTGACTACTTCATTAAGTGCCTGATTTATTTTTATTTTCAGGAGGGTCCATATGGTTTAGAATGGGAAGTAAAATCTCAGTACACATGTGAATTAAAAGACCCAAAAAAAGAAAGTAAATTAAAAGGATTGAAAAGTTACATGGCTTATCAGTTGACACCGTCTGTAAGTGTTTTTTTTGGTTTTTTTTTTTACCCATTATTGACTTATTTTACCCATTATCGACTTATTTTACCCATTATCGACTTATTTTACCCATTATCGACTTATTTTACCCATTATCGACTTATTTTACCCATTATCGACTTATTTTACCCATTATCGACTTATTTTATCTCATTGTAAATTTGTTGATATAAATTTAGTTTTTTTTTTAATTTCACATTGAAAATATATCCAGGTAAAAAGAACCAACAGTTTTAAAATTCCAAGTTCTCCAGCATTTCCTTTTTATTTTATTTTCTTTTTTTTTTTTTTTTCAGTGCTCACAGAGCAAAACATGCTTATAATTGAATTTGTTTTGTTTATTTAAAATTAATTTTATTTAATATATATATATATATATATATATATATAATAAGGTTTGGTTTTCCTCTGAATGTTTTCCCCTCACAAATTTCTACCAAATATTTATCAGCATTTGAATGACCTATCTCTTGTTTCACTTCAGTTCTCAAATTTTACAGTCAGTCGTCGATACAAACATTTTGATTGGTTACATGAACGTTTAGAAGAGAAATTTCCTTGTATCCCTGTCCCACCTTTACCAGAGAAGGCCATTTCAGGTGAGATCATTAATAATATTTCCCTGCATTTTTTCTTTTCTTCTTTGTATTAGAAGAGTTTTAATTCATCTCCAGATTAACAATTACTTTTAAACTGTTCCTACAAAATGTTACACATAAAAAGTATAAAATGTTCACGTATCAGTTGTGCAGACAATTATCATAATCATTTTTGTTAAGTTTCATTTATCAGTATAAAAGAAATGCCAAAAGACTTTTAAACTTACACAGAAGAAACAGAAAAAAAATATAAAGCAATTTTTTTTTAATCATTTTATCCCAAGCAAGGCAATAAAGGTACTAAGATGCAAGAGGTTACTGAGGATGAATGGCAATAGTGAAGGGAATTTATATATATATATATATATATAAAAAAGACTAATGAACGAAACCTTGCAATATGTGGATTCTATACAGGGAATATTGCTTTAGCTATAATTTCCTGTATAGGGACCTTTGCATATTGCAAAGTTCACTACCATCTTAGAAACAAGGAAGTCAGCAAATTCAGAGGATGGGGAGGTGGGGGGAATAAGGGAATTTGGATTTCATGCCAAGAAAATCTAGCAGATTTCTAATGCAGATTTCATGGAATGATGATTTTCTAAGTGCAGCTTAGATGTGGCACAAGGCTGAAAGTATGGGGCTCCTAGTGACGATCAAACTCACTATTCAATTGTAATAATTCAAGAGAGTCAAGCTTGCTAAACATTACAGCATATCAAAGTGCCCAAACTTGCATGTAATGTCCGTTTATTATATCATTGTTTAGATTGAAAGTGGTTTGAAAATAAATGTTATGAGATATATTTTTCTAGGATAAATAAAACCTGAATAAAAGTGTGTTTCTTTATCTTTTTAGCTGTGCTCCACTACAGCTATACACTTAACAGTCTGTTACACAATATCCCAAAATCAAAGAATTTCAGTTAAATCTTTCAGGGAAAATTGTGTTCATTGATTAGGCTGAAAATCTTGTATTCTGTCAGTTTGGCTGTTTATCTAAACTTATTTATAAATGGAACTTTGTCTCTGTGTGTCCGTTACCTATAAACTCTGAAATGGCTGAACTGATTTTCTTGAAAATTTGCACAGTTGTTCTATAAGCATCTGTGAGTGTTCTTAGCTAGGTTTTGTGTTGAGGTACCCCCCCGATAAATATCAATAATCGAAAAAATCTGGTTATAGAAGGAGTGGTCCGATTTTAATCAAATTTGATACACTCATAGATAAAGACATAAGAAACAATATTCAGAAGTTTCAAGGTTGCAGTTCTTACAATAGTGCAGAAAATTTGATATCGATACCAGGAAATCAAAATTTGACTTACATCCATTCATTTTTCTTTCAGTCTACAGTTTCGCTTTAACTGGAAACAACTATTGCTTTTTAGTCTTTCATGCCAACGTCCAAAGAGTCTGAGCTCCAGGACCATGGATTAGTTTTAAAGCTTTCATTACATCCGAGCAACACCGGGCTATACTGCTAGTTACTAAATAAATATTTAATAGCTACTGTTATGTGTTAAATATAACAAAAGAAAAAAAAATGAAACTCAGAGTTAAATTACAAACAAGTATTTAATTTACAAAAAACACCAAGTAAAATATTTACAAATATACAATTTGCTGCATTCAAAACAAGAAACATAGTTTACTACTGGCAGGCAAAGTGTTATGAGGAGAGAAGGGGAAGGTAAGGTGTCAAATATCTTTACTCAGTTAAGTTGGCGAAAAAGTTAAGTGCTATACCTTTTGGAAATCCTTAAATGAGTGTATAAAGAATAATTATTAGCTTGGTCAATGAAAGAGTCAAAAATATGCATTTACCCTTTTTGTTCCAGGAGGTTCTCTTTCAGGTTTTAGTTGGTCGGACTTTTCTATGAGATTCTTTTGCCTGGATATAAATCCTTGAATCAAAACCGGAGCTGATAAAGTCAGCACATCCTGTTAATAACTCTATCAAATTTTAGTTTGTCAACGACTTCTTATGAGATTCTTTCAGCTGGATATAAATACTTGAATCAAAGCCGGAGTTAATAAGGTCAGTCCATCCTGTTATCAACTAACTACTCACTGCCCAAAACCTATTTTTATAGGGGCTAACACCTAATTTGCATATTTCTAGAACCTTTTGAATTCTCTCGACTCTACTGGAACATTCTGGCATCTTCCAAATGTTGTTTCTAATTTCTTTATTTTTACGACTACTCCCTAAATTAAAACTTTTTTGTAATAACAAGTATGACTTAATAGAATCCCTCTCTACAACTTTTTAGACATTATTATTATTTTTTTTTAAAATATAAATGCATCTTCATAACACTACTATATCTTCAGATATGATTGAATACTATAGATCAACTTAGTAAGAGATGCCTTCTGTGGTAAATGTATTCACATTGGGAGGTGGCCAGTTTGATTAGGTTGATAAGATTTTCTTTGCTGGGAGCTTTGGAATAAAACAAACTGATTCTAGGGTTCTGTAATTAATATATTTTTATTTTCTTTAGAATGATGAGTCCTTTTAGAGATTTGTAGCTAAAATTTTGTTATAAGGCAAATATTGGTAGCAGTCTGGAGAAATGTTTGTTAGTGGTAGTTTGAAGTTGGACAATGATCGAGGTAGTAGTAATCTTAGAAATTGGTCAATCTACTGCATTTTTCTCTGCCCCAAACAGGGCAGAAATATCATTACCTTGATGACCTCTTAAACTACAGCTTTACCATATCACACATGGCTAGTTTCTCTGTGGCAACATCTCAGTTCATTACTCTCACCATCTCTTCTGCTTCTAACTCAAAGGTGTCAGTTTATATCTGTTTTGACCACACTTCAAGACACTAGTGTGAACATTGTTAACATCAAAAGTTTTATTGTACCAATTTTTTTTATTGACCAAAATTATTTTATTTTCTGGCGTTTCTTTCATTTTCATTTTTCCAATAATGAGTGGAGCCTCTCTGATTTTGGGGATTTTTCGGTCACAAATCTTTAGACTGATTATGAAGACTTCTTGCATTTTTTAGTCAGGTTCAGCCTTTTCTTTTTCCTCTTTTTATTTGAGGGTCGCCTTCCAGTTAGTTGAGAGAGGAGTATAGAAAGAGAGAAAAAAGAGATAAGGGTTTTTAAAGGAAAGTGTAAGTGCCTTATTTTAATTCTTTTTATTTTCTGTTTATATATTTTCTGTTTATATATTTTGTTTTTATATTTTGTTTTTATATTTTAATTGAGTTTTATTGGGACTCACTACACTCTCCTCTCTTTTTCTGTTTCAAGTAACATACTAGATTAAATATAAGCTGCTGCTCTTTCTAAATGATGATACTGTCTCAGAATCAGAGTAAAAATACTGTTTGGGGGCTGGTGATGACATGTCCTTTTCAATTTCAGTCTCTATCAATGCACACTACCACACAAGAATATGTATATGCATAAAAAAGGAAATTTTCTGACTGCATTTGTCTATGCGTCTATGCTCATGAAGAAAGGTTGAAAGATTGACTTTGGCATTTACACTTTCCTTCGAAAAAACCTTGTCTCTTTCTTTTATCCGTGGCTTTTAGCTCCTTACTTGACAACAACAACAATGAGATTCTACAACAGACATTAATCAATCTTTTATCATTTCATCCCAAGCAAGAAGATAAAAGCCATGAGGATGTAAGAAATTACTGAGAGGGAAACAGACTGAGTGAGAATAAAAAAAAAATAAAAAAAATAGGATTCAAGGAGACAGAAGATATCAATTGATGTTGTATTTAAATTTTTGGAAATCGTAGTTAACTGGAAAGCAAGAAGCTGGAAGAAAATTCTACAAGCAAGAAGTGCAGGAGAAGAAACTATTAGCATATTTTTAGAAAAGTTTTTGACTTGACTTTAATTAAGTTAAAACTTAATAAGTCACTTTTTTCTTTTTTTTCTTTCCAAATCTTTCACTTTTTTCTTTTCTCTCTTTTTTTTTTTTTCAATTGGAGTAGATAGACTTAACTATCGCCCGGTTCACACTCCACCCACGTCTTTTGAACAGGTGAAGAGGCTCATACCTGGTTCCCTGTTTAGGATGTGGTTCCCGGCTTTCTTTTTTTCCCTATCATTCTACTCTTAAGTAGCCCCATGCGCATCAGTGGCATCACCGCCTTGCTTGGGGTGATATGATTAAAAAAAAAAAAAAAAAGCATAGAACTTATGGTTACAAGCATTAATCTCAACAGTGAAATATTGAGACCTAGTTGCCAATTTAGTACTGCACTTAAATTCAGGAGATCTAGATACAATTACTGTGAAAATATTTATAGAAAAGACTCAAGGAAGCTACATGATGGTTGGGAAAAAGCGACTAAAACTAAGATACCTGGTTCCTCTTCCAGTTACTAGACAATTATTAGATATGACATACTTGAGTCATGAGAAACATCCAAACAGTTTTGTCTTGGGTATATAAGAAAAAAGTAGGCTTTGCTTCTTGACTTTCATTTGGAAGGAAATTATTTCTTATTTTCTGTATTTTAATGTAGGTCGATATGAAGATGATTTTGTGAATGAAAGGATGAAGCTGCTGCAACGATGGGTCACCAGAATGGTTCGGCATCCGATCATCTCTAGGTGTGAAGTCTTCTTTCACTTTCTTACTTGTTCGGATGAAAAGGTAAGTAACCTTTTGCATTAGGAAATTAGTCTTGTTATAAACATGGGTATGGTAGCAAAGAAAAACAAACGAAACAGTACTCTGCCAGTAAGGTGAAAGGAAAAGAACACAAGAATTGTAAATATAAAACTCTTTTGTATTGCCAATACTGCAGATGTGAGATGTCTCTAAATGTAGGCAAGGGATGCAGCTTTGAAGGATGGGTACAGTTGTTAAGACCTGGAGTTGATGAGCTTGTCAGGTCAGGTAACCAAAGTCACGATGTTAACTAGAGAGGCCCAGAGTGGATTAGTGAAGTTTGCCATTCACTACGAATCTGACTCAGTTGTTTATAGTTGGCTATCCGAAAGAAAATATATCCATATTTATTTATTGTTTTAAGCAGATTTGCTTCATGGGCCAGATGTGATGCTCAGAGCCCATGCACAGAGGGCAACTGTTTTATTTTTTGTTTTGCTTTATTAGTATTCACATCCAGCCAGTATTTTGCAAATGACATGTGTATTTTATATTATATGTATCTTTATTGGTGAGAGCATGACCGAGTGGTTAGCATTCTTTGAGACCTAGCAGTGAAAAGTTCCATTGGTCCGACCTCAACACATGACTGAACTCATAAGTTGGAATTAAAACTTCAGAAACAGTTATTAGAAGTGTATAAAGGCAATCTCATAAGCAAAGACACCTTAGAATAGGATTAGACCCATAGGTTCCCAAAGCCCAAGACTATGGTTTGCCTAAAATTCACAAAAATAATGTGCCATTTACGTCCCATTTTATCTATGGTGGGTTTGCCATAGCATGAATTGGCCAAATGGTTGTCAGAATTGATTAAACCTGTTTCTCACTACTTCTCAACTTACCGTGTATCAGACTCTTTCACCTTTTCGAAGTTTATTAGAAATTGTCCCATTAGTTCTAATGACAAGCTTATGGTTTCTTTTGATATTGTGAGTCTGTACACTTACAAGAGACAGCACAGATATGTACTGACGCTCTCTATAGAAGTTGCCTGGGTCCTACTTCTATTCCAGAGCCTTTATTTCTAGAGTTCCTAATGTTAGCAACAAAAGGAATAGAGTTCAGCTTTGAAAATGTCATTTATGCCCAGGTAGATGGGGTTGCTATGGGCAGCCCCTTGGGTCTCTTCTTAGCCAACATTTTTGTTGCTTACCGTGAGAGCCTTTTGTTTGAGAAGTATCAGAAACCATATGTCTATCAATGATACTTCATTGATAGACATGATACTTTCTCTATGTTTAACAACATAGATGAAGCAACTCTTTTTTGTGAAGCTTTAAATTTCTTACACACATCTTTAGTTTTCACAATGGAGAAAGAAGAGAAGAATTCTCTCATTTCTTCATGTTGATGTGGAGCGGAAGAATGGTATTTTTATTACCAGTGTTTTTTGCAAGGATACCTTTTCAGGTCTTTACACCAGTTGGAACTCTTTTGTTCCACCTACCAGAAAACTGAATCTGATTAAAACTTTAGTTCATTGGGCCTTATTAATTTGTTCCTCATGCACACTCCAACAGGATTCATTGTATTCTTGTTAATAATAGTTTTCTGACTAATATTGAGTGCACAATTGAATGAAAGTTGAATAACTTTAACATACCCCCAAAATTTGGCTGTAGTCTGTGTTCCATTTATCTGAAACTAGCAGTATGCAGTATAGCCCGGCATTGCTCGGATGTAATGAAAGCTTTAAAACTAATCCATGGTCCTGAAGCTCAGACTCTTTGGATGTTGACACAAACGACTAAAATGCAATAGTTGTTTCCAGTTAAAGTGAAAGTGTAGAAAAATGAATGGATGTAAGCCAAATTTTCGTCGTAAATTGAATTTTTAAGGCTAAATAAGTCCTCTGAGTAAATGGTATCATGGCTGAGACTAAGAACTAAATTATACTCTACTTAGAGCCAAAGCAAAAACTAAAATAAAAGGGCTGAAAAAATACAGATATACAGTCAGATAAACAGGCAGACACACACACACACACACATCTTGCCTTTTCTATATATATATATAACCGATTTTCTGCACTATTGTAAGAAGTGCAACCTTGAAGCTTCTGAATATTGTTTCTTATCTCTTTGTCTATGAGTGTATCAAATTTGATTAAAATCAGACCACTCCTTCTATAACCGGATTTTTTCGATTATCGATTTTCAATATTTATTGGGTGTACCTAGACACAAAACCTAGCTAAGAACACTCGCAGATGCTTATAGTACAACTGTGTAAATTTTCAAGAAAATCGGTTCAGCTGTTTCGGAGTCTATAGGCAACGGACACACACACACACACACACACACACACACACACACACACACACACAGACAGAAATTTCCATTTATAAATGAGTTTAGATTTAGATTGCCTTGGCTTGGCAGAAAATATAAATTTTTAAGCGATAGTTTCTCCGCTATTGTCTCTTCTACTTTCTTTTCAACCAAATTACGTGTTATTTTTGGCACTCATTCAAATTTTCTATCATTTTCTAATAACCATCTACCCTATCATCATAAAAGTTTACTCATTTATCAGTTCAGATGTCAGTGCAAAGCTGAATATATGGGGTGGATGAGTTTTAGGTTAGAATCGAGAATAAGCCGACACATTCCCAAATATGTTAGATTACATTTACGTAATCACACTCTTGTATTGATTGCAACACATGAGTCAGTAATTGGACAACACCTATTCAAAAATGAGTCAAGCTCATCACATTTTATGACTGACTCATTTTCTATTTTGCACACAGGTAGATATATCATTTACTAATTTTGGAAGCCTTATTTATGCCTGAAATTATTTCAGCCGGTACCTTTGCAAGCAGAAGGACAACTTTTTAAGATCACTACATTTATTTGGGATGTGTGTTGTGGTGCATTGGATATCGGCTCGGAACGAGAAATCGGGGAGCTGAGTTCAAATTCCAGCCGAATTCATTGCATTCACTTACGCGCAAATACCCTTGGGAAAGGTATTAATCCGTCTATTCCTTCCAGTTATGGGTTAAATAACAGGACAGATTGGGTTCTATAGCCTTGGTCGGCAACCAGTCTACCGCAGAAAGCAATGGCAGCCTACTGCAGGACAATCTCCTGCCCAGTCAGTCATGTCTCTTTTGAGACATGATCACCCAAGTGTGTATCACGTATGGCACTTAACTGACTGACTGACATTTATTTGGAGATATGTGAGCTATAATTTTTCTCTTTCATGCTTCGCTGGATCATTTATGCATTTATTTTAATCATTAATTTATTTTTTTAATTTTACGTATTTATAATAATCATAATTTTAAACGTGTTCCAGCATTTTCTCTTTGAATTCTTTGCTATTTAGTTTATTATAATTATAATTGTGCCAACGATTGGTCCCTGAAGGAACATTGATCGAAAGGCAGACTAGCTATGAATGTTATTAAAAAAAATTTTACAAATGAGCATAAAATTGTTTATTCATATATATATATATATATATACTTTAGAACATGTACAAATTGTACATTTTGTTTCAACATTGAAAGAACAATGTTTTTTATAATCATATCACCCCCAAGCAAGGCATTTTATTGCCACTTTCTTGCAGGGGGTTACATAGGAGGAAGGTTACGAGAAAGTGTGATAGGTTATAGGGGTTGTCAGGAAGTGGGTAAGAGAAGGATGAGAATACTGATGAGAGTGGAGTGGATGGAGAAAGAAGCATGGGAGAGAGGATGCAAGTTAGTGAGAGAGGAGAAGACTATTGTGTTTACATTTGAATTCTTGGAGATTGTAGCTGTCAGGAAACCAAGTAAATGGAAATGAATTCCACAGGCGAGAAGTGCAAGAAAAGAAGCTGCTGATGTAGAATTTGCGTTAACAATTTATTGGTTTCACAGTAAAAGGGTGGGACCTAGTTGTTCATCTTGTGACTCAAGTAAATTTATATCTCATAATCTATGTCTCATCAGGTAGTTAATAATGATGATAATAAATGTTTTATTGAAAAAAATTTAAAAAAAAACACCACTTTTATTTTTTGAAATCTTTTTGTACGAGGTAAGATTTTAAAAGAGGGGAAAAAAGACAATATAAGAAATCAAGAAAGGGAATGGCACAGAGGAAACAAAAAGCAAAGAGGAAACAAGAGGGAAAGCACTGAAAAGAAAGAGCCAATGGAAAAGGATAAGAGAGAAATTTTAAATTTAGGCAGAAAGTGAATTGTAGACAGATATAGATATCGGTTACATGGTATCTGGGCTCAAATCTTTTTGCATTTAAAAAAAACCATACCTCTATAACAGAAAAAGGAAATAAGAGGAAATGGAAAGACACAAAGAAGCAGAAAGCAAAGAGGCGAACAAAGGAAAAAGTGAGAAAATGCACAAAGGGGGAAAAAAGGGAAGAGACAACAAAAATGGCTAGGAAATAGAAATTTCAAACTTTGGTTGGAAGTGAATTGCAAATAAATACAGATATCAGTTATGTTATTTCAAACTAAACCCTTAAAAATGATAAAATCACATACACAAACAGAAATTATTCATAAAACATAAATTAGAGGATATTTAAAAACCTAACACAGACATAAATTCATTAGAGCTAATATAATAAATTAGAGAAATAAAATAAAAGAAATTAAAATTTAAAATTAAATTAAGAATAAAATAGAAATTAAAAGAAATGAAATTAATAGTAAAATTTAAGGCAGTAAATAGATTGCAATTTGTAATAGATAACTAAGAAGAGAGATCATATAGTTAAAGTAAATTATTAAAATAGTAAGATTAATACTGTAAAAAATTTACAATTGCGAAAGTTTCATATGTTACATTTTATAATTCTAGCAGGATTATTAGGTTAATTCTTTGCTGTTTACAATATACTGTAGTTTCATGCCTTTGATTTAGTAATGTCACTTTTCTTGTATTTAATAATTTCCATTTTCTCAAAGGAAACATGGTTCATTTATCGATCTAGATATTCTAGCCTGTTTGAGAATTTTCCATTTAACTTTAGGTGTTTTATTTCCTTTTAACTTCCAAAAATATTTTGAAAGTGATGTCATATTTTGTTTATCCTTATTAGTAAAAGATGAGATGATTGTAAAAATGCTTCTTAAAAAGGTTCATGGTATTACCAATATAAACTTTAGTAACCCTAGGATTTTCTACTGATGAGACAGAGCACATATAAATAAGGGATTTAGTAAAACACTTATTAGATAAGGGGCATTGGTTGGGGTTTCAACAATTACATAAGTTTTTACTACGGGGGTAAATTAAAATGAGTAGTAGAATTACTATTGTTATTGTTGTATAATTTCAATATTTTATTATGTAATTTAATTATTTTTTTCTAAATTGTTAGAGCAACTATAACTGAGTTTTAGAGTATTCTTATTGGAAATTTTGTTTAAAAAGTTATTTCTGGGAAAATATTTATCAATTAATTTAAGAAATTTATGCCCCAGTTTAATATTAACTGATTAAATGGAGGATTATACTATAAGATTTTTCTGTTTCTATTTTTCATTCTGGAAGAACTATATCTTGCCACAAAACTAATCTTAGAAGATCAAAACGCACTATCCCTAAGAATTTTATCATAAATTGTTTTATGTTTTTTGAATATTTCTTTGCTAGAGAAGTGTATGTTTATGCAATGTTCAAATGATGATGGAATATGTTTGATGGTGGATGATTAGATTGAGGGTTCATATAAATTGGGTTAGCATTATTTTTCATGTAAGATTGAATGAAAATTATTAGAAACTAAGTCTAGTGTTATGTCTAAGAAATCAACTTGTTTTATATTAGAATTAATAACTATGCTAAAACCAAAAGATTTTAAAACTATGAATTAATTTTCTAAGTCAACCTTACTTCTATCTAGTAAATTTATTCACTATCATGAGTCCTTCATCTCTAAAATCCTATATTATTTAAATCACTGATCAATGTCTTTATATGTTATGAGGTTGTACAGAAGAAATAATCCAACTAAATCTGAAGACTCTGCAGAATCCAGAGCTCCCACAGATAAATCAAAATTTTCTGTTGAATTTTTAATCCACTGCTTGCTATCATGAATAAGGACTTTCTGCAGTCCAAAATTGTTAATTTCCTCTTTAGAAATGTCTGGATAAAATTCAGCAAATTCATGGGCCAGATGGAAGAGGTTTTTAGATATAGATGTATAAAAATCCAATTTGATATCAAATTGGAAGAAAAGTACAATTGTTTTTGTTGTCTATGTTTTTGAACCAGACCATTACTTCCACAGTACCTCTCCACTGTATAAGTTTGAATTGATTTTTTTTATTTGCAAGTTTTACTCATTTTAATATTACTTTACTCATTTTAATATTACTTTACTCATTTTAATATTACTTTACTCATTTTAATATTACTTTACTCATTTTACCAATCTCTGCTTTCGTTGGGTTGATAATCCTTATGGGTAATTTTTGGCGAAATTCAAGTTTGTGATCTTTTAATGATACATAAGCCACTTTTGTTGTAATTTTTGCAACTCTATCACTGATTTTTAATTTACTCAGTGATTAATTTAATTTAATGAATGGAACTTTGTGTGTGTCTGTTACCTATAGACTTCGAAGCAGCTGAACCGATTTTCTTGAAAATTTGCACAGTTGTACTATAAGCGTCTGCAAGTGTTCTTAGCTAGGTTTTGTGTCAAGGTACTCCTGATAAATATCGAAAATTGATAATTGAAAAAATCGGGTTATAGAAGGAGTGGTCCAATTTGAATCAAATTTGATACACTCATAGACAAAGACATAAACGATATTCACAAGTTTCGAGGTTGCACTTACAATAGTGCAGAAAATCGATAATATATATAAAAGGCAAGAAGTTTGTGTGTGTCTGTTTATCTGCCTGTATGTTTGTATTTTTTCAGCTCTTTTATTTTAGTTTTTGCTTTGGGTTTGGCTCTAAGTAGGTATAATTGTAGTTCTTAGTCTCAGCCATGATACCATTTACTCGGAGGACTTATTTAGCCTTCAAAATTCAGTTTACGACGAAAAAAACTTATTTGATATCGATACCAGGAAATCAAAATTTGATTTACATCCATTCATTTTTCTTTCAGTCTACAGTTTCACTTTAACTGGAAACAACTATTGCTTTTTTGTCTTTCGTGCCAACGTCCAAAGAGTCTGAGCTCTCAGACCATGGATTAGTTTTAAAGCTTTCATTACACCCGAGCAACGCCAGGCTATATTGCTAGTTATTTATAATATCAAATAAATCATTCTTAAAGTTAAGAAGTTTGTCAATGAGAAGCACAGTATTTACATTTTTAAATTCATACATTCTTTAGTATTGGAAACACCATGGCCTTTGATGAAAAAAATCACCCTCCATCTCATCTTTCGTAGAAGATCTTCAGTCTTTAGGACCAACTTTTGAATGTACTCTTGTTTGCATGGAATAGGAATATTTTTCAGTGAAATGTTGAAATTAACTTTATCCATGTTCAGATTTATATTAATGGCAAGAGTGCTCAACTTTATATAGGAGCAAATTATCTAAATGAATAAGGAATGAAGAAAATAATTGCAACGTTCAAAACATTATTTTAAAACAGTGCTCAATAAAAAAAAAAAAAGAGCAATAAACATTTATTATTAATTATACTTTAGAACTCATACAAACTACAACACTGTACATTTTGTTTTGACATTGAAAGACAAAATTCTTATCAGGTAGTGAATAGTACTGGTAATAAACTTTTTTAAATTTTAATTTTTTAATTTTATTTTATTTCTCCAATTTATTATATTAGTGCTAATGAATTTATATTTTCTTAGGTTTTTAAATATCCTCTAATTTACGTTTTATGAATATTTTTTTTTTGTATATGTGATTTAATCTTTTTTTTTTTTTTAATGTCAAAAGATTTAGTTTGAAACAATGTAACCAATGTCTGTATCTGCCTGCAATTCACTTCCAGTCAGTTTGAAATTTATATTTCTATTAGCTGTTTCTGTTGGCTCTCAACTTTCTTTCTTCTGTGCATTTTCTCACTTTTTCCTTTTTGTTCACTGCTTTGTTTGTGTCTTTGCTTTTCCTCTTTATTTCCTTTTTCTGTTATAGAAGTTTTTTTTTTTATGCAAAAAGATTTGAGCCTAGATACCATGTAATTGGTATCTATATCTGTCTACAATTCATTTTCTGCCTAAATTTAAAATTTCTCTCTCTTAGCCGTTTCCATTAGCTCTTTCCTCTCGGTGCTTTCCCTCTTGTTTTCCTCTTTGCTTTTTGTTTCCTCTGTGTCTTTCCCTTTCCATTTTTTCCCTTTCTTGATTTATCATCTTGTTTTTTTATTTGCTCTCTTTCTTTTCTCCCTCTTTTTAAAAATCTTACCTTTTACAGAAAGATTTCCAAAAATAAAAATAATTTTTTTTTTTTCAATAAAACGTTTATTACCATAATTATTAACTACCCGTTGAGACATTGTTCTTTCAATGTAAAAACACAATGTATAATTTGTAGTAGTTTTTAGTGTGTACAGGTTCTAAAGTATAATTAATATTCATTGCTCTATTTTTATATTGAGCACTGATTTAAATTAATGTTTTGAATGTTGCAATTATTTTCTTTGCTCTTTATTCATTTGGAGATATATATACATACACACACACACACACACTTTTCTGGTGTTACTAAAACAGTGCTCTATGTAATATAACAGTGCTATAAAGTATATATTAATAAATATGCATATTATCCTCCAACCAGAGTTTTATGAACTCCAAATCGTGCTATAGATGTAGGATTATATATATATATATATACACACTACCGGCCATAATTATTAAGCCACCCCAGTTTTTTTTTTTTTTTAAAGAAATGATCTATTTTATACTATTTTTAGTATTTAATGTCAAATGAAAATAGAATGCTTCTTTTGTTATTATTTTACAAGGCAAGGAAGCAAAGATAAACTCGTCCGAATCACCCTAAATTTTCTTCATTTTTTCATTGATGAATCTGCAATATAGATAGTTATTAAATATTTATAAATTCATTTGATCCACATGTTATTGTGCAATATTAACAAAAGAACCATTCTATTTTCATTTACAATTATTCACTTGGCAATAAATACTAAAAAATAGTATGAAATATATCATTTTTTAAAGCACTAAGTGTGGTTTAATAATTATGACTGGTAATGTATACACACACACACCTTAACTTCCAATATATATAACTCAAACAAATATCACACTGGAAATATTTTTGAGGTCACTTTTTTGTGAAAAAAAAAAGATTTTTTTTTTTTTTTTTTTTTTTTTTACTAGCTAAATGTTTGCATAGCACTTTGTGTGCATCTAGAACTTATACTTCCCTCAAAGGTCCAGAGTTATTAGTCATAAATAGGTTAAATCTTTTGAAATTTTATAGTAAATAATACATCTAATGTATTCATTGGGATTGTTCAGTGAGATATGCTGTTAAATTATAGTTTTAATGTCTTTTTCATAAAGCTTTTATAAAAACAAAACAACAATAATTTCATCCAACCATGTCATTGATGAGTTAATAACTTTAAATAAATTGAGAAAAATAGCACAAGCAATCATCCTAATAGGAATAATACATGACATTAACTTAGAATGCACTAGCAGTATAGCCTGGCGTTGCTCAGGTGCAATGAAAGCTTTAAAACTAATCCATGGTCCTGGAGCTCAGACTCTTTGGACGTTGGCATGAAAGACTAAAAAGCAATAGTTGTTTCCAGTTAAAGCGAAACTGTAGGCTGAAAGAAAAATGAATGAATGTAAGTCAAATTTTGATTTCCTGGTATCGATATCAAATTTTCTGCACTATTGTAAGAACTGCAACCTTGAAACTTCTGAATATCATTTCTTATGTCTTTGTCTATGAGTGTATCAAATTTGATTAAAATCAGACCACTCCTTCTATAACCCAATTTTTTCGATTTTTTTATATTTATCGGGGGTACCTTGACACAAAACCTAGCTAAGAACACTTGCAGATGCTTATAGTACAACTGTGCAAATTTTCAAGAAAATCAGTTCAGCCGTTTCGGAGTCTATAGGTAACGGACACACACAGTTCCATTTATAAATAAGTTTAGATATGGTTATGATAGAATAGCTGTAAACAAAATGAAATCTTTGTTATTTGAAAATTTAAAAAATACAATAAAAAAATTTAAACACAGATCTTCTGGGTTAAATTTAACAAAATTTGTTTAGAGATATATATATTATTTTATGTTGTATTTAAAAACAATAATTGTAAATAAAAGATCAAAATAATAATGGGTAGTTTACAAATGTTATTTTAAACATAAAACTTGAAAAACAAAGTAACACTCCTTAAATATTTCTTCTTAGGATATATTTTCATTTTATCTTTGAGGCTTTTTAGAGTCTAATTAAAGGGATTGGAAACTTTCATTACTTTCTGTCATCTTAAACAGGAAGCTTTTATATCGTCAATGCAGAGAGTGCTTGAAATTTTAAAGTGTGATGTCTAATTTTAATGTTTGGAAAGATAAAAAAATCAAGAAATAAATAAATATTTACAGAACTGAAACTTGTAGTGTTTATATATAAGTTCGCCACACACACTGCATCAAAATTAATGGTGCCATTAGAATAATTCGCTTTGTTGGGTGACTTCCCTATTTTTTTGTCCAATGTGCTTGTGTGCTTATCAGATAGTCACGAAAACTAGTGATAGATTAAATTTTTAAATAGTATGCCTCATTAAGATCTACAAGTACGATGATGAAATTATAAAATTTATTCTCTTGTTTAGAAGAGATGTTAATTCAGATTAAAAATGCATAACTTCTTAACCTTTATATATATATATATATATATATATATATATTAGTCATCCACATACAAGCCTGTTTCGCTGTATGACAGTTCATCAGTCTGGCTAGACACATCCACTTGCTTCTGGCCGGGATCGAAACTCGACCGATTTGCTGTCAGTTGGAGTGGCTACCCCCTAAGCTTTCTACATAGAAGCCTATATATATGTAGCAACACCGACTGACACCAAATCGGCCGAGTTTCGCTCCCAGCCAGTGTCTAGCCACACTGATGAGATGTGATACTGTGAAACAGGCTTATATGTGGCTGACTAATATATATATATATATATATATATATATATATATATTTTTTTTTTTTTTTTTTTTTTTTCTATGGTTCTAAGTTTTGTTATTTAAAATAAAGTCTATTATATCTAGATTATAGGATTTTATTTACTCTTTTTGATTGCGTTTTTAGGAATTTGTCTTGTTCTGGAAAGTTTCTTCTCTAAGCAAAGGTTATATTGTCTAGAATTGTAAGTTGCTATTGTTATTTTTTTTATTTTTAGCTACCATATGTCCTTTGAGAGTTTTGTTGTTTGCATATTTTCTGTTGTTGTAATGGTGTTTTTGTAATGTCTGTTTTCAGAGACCCTTTGTTATTCCCGTATTTATATTTTCTGGGTTTCCTTAGTGTCTTACCATTGCTACATATATTATTTTGTAGTCAGTTATCATTTTGTAGGCATTCATGCTTTGTTCTGTCATATAGGTGAGTGTAGTGGGTATTTTTTTTTTGTGTACAAACGTTTTTTCTGGACAACCCCTACATTTGGAAAATCGCTTGAGTAAAGATATTTTGAAAATATGGAATTTTAGAAAAAAAGTTTATGCTAAGGGTAGAAGATAACCAAATCTTGGTTAACCCCACCCCTGCCAAACACAGGACTCCATATAAGCCGGAGGTTTGGACAATTTAGAGACTCACATTATTGCTACTGGAATCCCCATCATTTGCCAAGACCTCTTAGCCAAAACCTTGTACCAGCCCTGAAGACCAGAACTTAGTTTAAATTACTACAGCTGTAAACTCCAGAAGGAGATCCCAATGTCATTTAATTATAACAGTAAGTGGGAAAACTTAAAACCACTGTATACAACAAATCATATATAAACCAAATCATTGTTACATTTTTAACCTAAGTTAATTCTTTATTCCAAATAATTCTTGTTTGCGTAGCTCCTTGCCATCAACCTGTTCTTCACTCCAGGGCTGTGAAGCCATGCTCTTCAACACGATACCACTGACACACCAGCAATGCATTGAGTGACGAGTCAGCTAGATGGTAGCCAAGGGGATGCAGGGTTACATTATTGGTTGCTGTTGACCAGGATTTACTCTGGGTTAGGTTAGAATTCGAAATATGTCAGTTTCTTGGTTTTGTTTGGAGATGAAAAATCTTATTCTGGTTATATCAGATGTTTGACTCCATATTGAAGTCATAGTGCTGAAGTCATATTTTTCATGATTTCCAAACAGATCTTTTTATTAGAGGTCAGAAATATGTGCACACTCTTTCACACACACTTTTGACTGCTATGACAAACAATGGTGGAAATGTTTTTTAAATATATTCTTTTTCTCTCAGAAATGGAAACAAGGGAAACGAAAAGCAGAAAAAGATGAATATATGGGAGGCAGGTTCTTCCTCACAATACGTGCTCCATCCACAAAGTTAGATATGACGGAAGTGTAAGTACCCAAAATAAAAATAAACAATTCAAAAGAGCACTTATTTTGTTAGTCTTTATTCAAGAATAACAATTTCTTTTAGTAGACACTTTGTTACTAAAACGCTTTTGCATAACATTTTTGTATCAAAGCACAATTCTTTCTTTTTGTTTTTTTTTTATATTTTTGGTTTTAATTTCAAAGTGACTATTGTCATTTTTTTTTTTTTTATAAATTTTTTTTCTAAATTTTTTTCATGATCAGAACAGAATTTTAGTTTGTCAAATTTACTTAAAACTTGGAGTAACTTGTTAGAATTTACCATGAAACATTAACCTCAAGATTAGCAACTTGTTTCATATGTTCACAAAACAAATGACATTTTCTTTATAGTCAAATATAGTTTGGTAACTTTTTTTTTTAAAAGCAAATTTGATTTAACTCCAATAATTCATATCTAAGCATGGATGATTATAAATATATTTTATTGATACATACTGAGTTTTTATCTTTTGAAGTTTGCACTTTGCCAAAATGCAAAATCTAGATAAAATAAATCAAAGATTTGTGGGCCTTGATGTCTGATTTTTTTTTTTATTTCAGTGATCCGAAAATGGAGAATTTCGTAAAATTTGTCCGAGGGATGGATGATAATGTGAAGCATCTGCTGAATATATTCCATGACAATATGAAAAAACATCATGGTCGTAAGTATCTATTTATCTATCAGTTGTCTCTGTTAATGGTTTTTATTCCTTTTTCTGTTGAGAAATGAAATTATTGATGGTTATATTCTAGAATTGCACTTAATGAATCATTAATATATCTATATAATAATATAAATATATAATATATATTTATATTATTATATAGATATATATAATATTATATATATAGATATATATATCTATATATATAATATATAGATAATATAAATATCTATTTATATGTAGACAAAAGAAATCTTTTTTTGCTCTCAGCTTTTAATATTTCTAAAATTTACAATGAATAATAAAGGAATATTCAGTAAGTCAGTTAAGTGCCATATGTGAAACACGCTTGGGCGATCATGTCTCGAAAGAGACATGACTGACTGGGCAGAAGATTATCCCGCAGTAGGTTGCCATTGCTTTCTGCAGTAGACTGGTTGCCAACCAAAGCTATAGAACCCAATCTGTCCTGTTATTTGACTCATAGCTAGAGGAAGACGCGATGTACTATATTATTACATAGTAATAAGTGGGGGATCAGTTTATTACTTCATAACAATAGAAAACCGACCCCCCCACTTTTTGACCAGTAGAGGTTTTAATCATGATTCCAACTATTGTATTCAGTAAGTCAGTTAAGTGCCATATGTGAAACACGCTTGGGCGATCATATCTCGAAAGAGACATTACTGACTGGGCAGAAGATTATCCTGCAGTAGGTTGCCATTGCTTTCTGCGGTAAACTGGTTGCCAGCCAAGACTATAGAACCCAATCTGTCCTATTATTTAACCCGTAACTGGAGGGAAGAGATGAATTAATACCTTTCCCAAGGGTATTTGCGCGTAAGTGAATGCAATGAATTCAACTGGGATTCGAACTCGGCTCCCCGATTTCTTGTTCCGAGCCGATATTAATCAATGCAAATGTAGGAGGAATAAAAAAGCAGTTCTTTTGCTGTATGTGCCTGGGTTAATGTAGCATCTGAATTTTCAGTTTTTATAAACATTTACAATAACTGAATTATGATAGGTATTTGAACCCCTATTTGTTTTTCTTTCCAATTCTTTCATTTCAAATTTCTTAAATTACAACATAAAAAGAATACGAACCATTTCTAATTCACTTGAAAATATCATTATCATATGGAGGTTGGCATATTTTATTAAAAAATATGTTGTAGCATTTCTTCTTTCTCATTGAAGAAATATGAAATTATATAAATGCTTTTTTTTTTTTTTTTTTTTTTTTTTACCACAAGCAAGGCAATAAAGCCTGTAAGATGCAAGGGGTTACTGAATATAAGAAAAAGATTAAGGAGAGAAAACAAGAATTAAGACAGCAGACAACAATTAATGTTTAAATATTTGAAGATCAAAGTTGACTGGTGAAGCAACAAAGCAATATCTGTACCTAGTCTAACTTCATAATACTAATATAATAATATTTTTAAGCCACTAAGAATAGTGAGAGAAGAAACTATTAGCATAAAACTTAGTTACATCAGCCATTTCAACTGTGAAATGACAAGGGGGCGGGGAGGGGGTTAAATTTTAGTTTTAATTTTTCCATTCTGGAGATTTCATTAAAAATCACTTTTAGGAAATAATTCACATGATTCCTTTGTCCTAACATGTTTGATATGGCCACACATTTTTTTAAAAAAATATTTCCCCTATATAAAGTATCTTGTTGGCTAATGTTTATTCGAACACCTTAAATTGCCAATCTAATGTGATGGTTTTTGTCATTGAATTAACCCTGGAACACTATCAATTAAAATTACACCACTACTAACCATGGGTATATCATATCTGATTTTGAAAATATCAAAAAAATATTAAATATAAATCTTTATTTGAAATATTTTACATTCAAAATTTGTACTTTGAGTTAAGATTTATAGGAACTGAAAAACATTATTTAGGTAAGAAAATCAGGTATTGAAAATTTAATTAAATTGTAATTAAAATAGAGCGTCATTTGCACTGGGTACTGTATACTTATGGTTAGTGTTGTCGGACTAAAGCTGTCTAATATTGATAATACTCATTATGCTGTAATTTAGGATGTGGTTTCCAGTTTTCTCTTTTCCAATCTTTTCACTCTTTTTTTTTTTTTTTTTAATTGGAGTAGATAGACTAAAACTATCACCCGGTTCACAACACTCCACCCACGTCTAATGAACAGGTGAAGAGGCTCATCCCTTGCTCCCTGTTTAGGATGTGGTTTCCGGTTTTCTCTTTTCCAATCTTTTCACATAGACCCCTGCACATCAGTGGCGTTACTGCCTTGCTCGGGGTGATATGATTAAAAAAAAAAATATCAGATGTGGAGAGAGGAGGCTTTTGCATGGTATCAAATAGGGTAAATTATAAAAACTATTGTCTGGTTTAGCTTCAAATGCTTATAAAATGGGTTCAAAAATGAAGAAAAAAATGTTCTTCTTTTGTTTGAGGACTGGATCAATCTTGGAAAATTTTACTTTCTTCAATTTCATCTTGTTCATGTATTTCCTTTCTTTCTTTTTCATTGCAGCCTTCAAAAGAGAATACCAGAAAATTGGTGGAGCATTCAAGAATTTAGCCACTACTTTTGGTTCAGATGACCTTTCATGTACGTTGAAGATATTTTACACTTTCATTTACAGAAAGTCTTTTTTAATCATTACTCAGTTTTTAAATTTGGAAAAAAGTCTTTCATGTAAACTTTTATTTTACATAAATTGTTTTTAAGACCCCTATACTTATTTTTAGTCTTTTCTGTAGACACTATCTTGTACAACACGATACTTTTAGACTCCTGATTTGTAGTACCGAACAAAATACTTTTTCTTTTTAGCCATCATCATAAAATCTATTCATTGGAGTAGATAGATCTATCGCCCGGTTCACACTCCACCCACATCTATTGAACAGGTTAAGAGGCTCATCCCTTGTTCCCTGTTTAGGATGTGGTTTCCGGCTTTCTCTTTTTCAATCTTTTCACTATTACGTAGCCCCCTGCACATCAGTGGCGTTACCGCCTTGCTCGGGGTGATACGATTAAAAAAAAATGAATGAATGAAAGATTTATGAAGATTGATATTTTGAAACTTTATTTTCAGACTCCAAAAATTTGACCACAGCTATTGACCAAACGGGAGATGCCTATAACAAAATTGGAGAAATGTATGCTAACCAGGTGAGTCATAACTAGAAGGTAAAAACATTAAAAAAAATAGATATGATGAAAACTTTAAATTAAACAGTTATTTTTAGTCACTGAATATATGATTTGTTGGGAAAAGTATCTAATCATTTGTTGATAATAGGTGGTCAGATATGATATAACTTTGCAGCCAATTCAAAAAGGACTCTACTAAATCTGCAGGCACACTCTGCTGAGTATGTGTGACATTTATCATGAAAATGTTCCTGCCCCATTCTTCACATCTTGTGGGATTCTTTTAACCAAATATTGCATCATTCACATGTGTTAATCAATCTTCTTTGCTCAGTCCAGATTTTGTTCTCTGTGACTTCTGGCTTTTCCTCAAAGTTAAAACTCATTAAAAAGTCAGTTGCAGTCTATGAGCAAAATTAAAGGAAATGTGAGGAGTTAGATATGTGATGGTAAATATGAAAGAATTTTGCAGACTGATTTAAGAAATAGAAATACTGCTGGATTTAAGTGTCTGAGGTTCTAATTGGAATACATTTAAGTTGACTATGTTCTCATTAAATGCCTGGACAGACAAGCTTAAACAAATTATTAATAACTGTCCTCACAAAATGTCACTGATGTCAAATTTTAATGGTATTTTTGCTTTATTATTTAAAGAATCATTATGATAAAAGTAATATATTTCTTTATGAAATAAATGAATAGTTTGTAAATTTGAGTAATGGATTAGAAACTATTAATATGTCACAATACTTTTATAGTTATAATGGCAGACAAAACAGAACTTACAACACAGAGGAGGGGTTTAGATTGCAATATTCAAACTGAAGTAATCAGTTTGAATATTATTAAGAATGACACTCAAATATTACGCCTCGAATGCTACTATTCTTTACTTAAATACATTTCAGGCTATAGGTCATTTCATCATTGAGAGTGCTGCAGGGGTGTCAGCCACTCTACAACAAACAAACCTGGCAACAAGAGATTTCAAGTTTTCAAGATCTGATGATTTTTAAGCAAATTGCAACAAAACCAAAATATCCACCTGAAAATTCAAGTCATGTTCTTTAAAAGCCTCATCAAATCAAGGCTTTCATATGAATGTCATGCATGGTGCTAAACTCATTCAGAAACTGTCAGCTGTATACAACCGCTTTCTAAGATCAATGGTTAAGAAAAAGGTTTAAGTGAATGTAGCCTGATGGTCTTGGAAAAAATCATCCTATTTTGAACATTGGCACTACAGTATCACAAAGAAAGAAATATAACAAAAATCACATCACTTGATGACTTCCAACAGCAGCAACAACTAACCATAAGGTTAGAAAAGAAACCCCCATTATTACTGGAAAAAACAATTACAGCTATTGTACTTGTAAAACCTACACCCTTGTGTAAATTGATTGAAATAACTGCATTAGCTTTCCTTTCATTCACAATATGGTCAGTTTTAGACCACTGGAGTGACAGTGTAATCAATTTCTATTTTCTCCTAAAATTAAGTCACTTGCAGTGGTGTGCAGTAATATGAATCTATTTTCTGAATGTATGATGAAATTTGTTTGGCCTTGAAAAATATTGCGTCATCTGTTACACATAAGATTTTTATCACGCCAAGACTTTACTGTCTCGGCTGTCAATTAGTTGTCCTCCGACAGTTGTTTGTGACAAACATTACACCAGGGAAGCCTACAAAAATTGTAATTCTGCACAAACACGTTGGCAAGCATTACAGAGAGATCATAGGTATTGTTGGTGTCAACCTTTCAACTGTCAGTCATATTTTCAAGGCAAAGAAACAAACTAGAACCATCAGTCCAAGATGTAAAGGAAAATACAGTCAGAAAAGAAAACGCCAATAAACGACATATACGGGAATCAGGGAAAGTGTGAAAGATCCTAGGAATACACTATTCATTTTGTTTCGGTTAATTTACACAAAAGTGTATTTTCATGAATTGTTTTAAGAGAAAAAATGTACTAATTTCAACAGTATTGGCTGCTTGGTCAATGAATGCCAGCTGTTTTCTTGTAAGGAAACAGCTAATATTAACATATAGAATACTGCATATGGCCTTGTTAATGTGGGTAAGATAAGCCCGAATTTATACTCTAGTTTAAATAATAGCTTACTCAAGTCACTCAGTTTTCTGAGTATTTTAGTGTATTTTCACTGAGTCATTTAAAAAAAAATAGAAATAGCTTTGATGATTACTGAGAGTTCAGAAAAATTCAAGACTAAGCCGACAAATGAAACTGTTGCCCTTTGTTACACTTATTTCAATTATTTGGATTAACTCAATGTTATCATCTTGTTAAAAGAATGTACACTATAATGATTTGCAAGTAAATAAGTGGAGGCTACTATGTAATTAACTTAACTCCATCTTGCGTTATCTCTGATCAGCTGGAGTCTAGCATTAAATGTGATTTACTAAGGATAGCTTAGTTGTGGCACAAGACTGAAAGTATAGGGCACCCAATGAGGATCAAACTCGTTACTCAGTCATAATTGATCTAGCAAAACAAGCTTGCTAAACATCACAACACATCAAAGTCTACCATTAAATGAGTTTTGACAATATAATTTTTCTGAATTGTAACCTTTTTCTCTTTTTCTTTTTCTTAATATGAAGTGTGTGAATTTTCGTGATGAGACCATGGGTAATGAAAATATTAATATTTGCATAAAATGATACAAGTAAAATAATCATATTTTTTTTTTAAAAAGAATTTCTGTATTAAAATATGTAATAGTTTTTTTTTATATTTAGTATTATTTATTTTTTCATGCACAACAAAATCATTATTTCACAGATTTCATTATTTTATGAAAAAATTCTCTTATTTCTTTGCCCTCGTTCAATGTTGATATTAATTACTTTTCAGCTTTAGTAACAAACAGAAAATTGGATCATTGTTATTGGAATAAACACAAATGGGGGCCTTACATCATCATCATCATTATAATGATAATAATAATAATAAATTTCTAAGTTGAGGCATTTACAGTTGTAGATCATCTTTACTATCATACTTACAACCATTCCCTGTAGGTTGAAGTTGAAATAATAGAGAACACCACTGGAAAATACAAAGAAATCAGCACATATGATTGGTCATAAAAATCTAAGCTGGCCAAGCATAGAAATGAATACAATATGGGAACCAGTAATATGGAGGGCGAGAGAAAACAATTACAAACACTAAGATTGTTATAAGTGAGACATTAGTTTTATAAGTGCCAAAAATTCCCACACATCCTCAAGGACACTTTGACCAGTGGATAAAAGCATTGACCCAAACAATTGTGAGTTCAATACCTGTCAACAGTAATGGCAAACAAAAACTTAGAAAGTTGAGTTAGTTGGAAATAACTGATATCCAGAAGCAGCATAACTCATGGAATAAGAAAAATAATCTACTCCAGTTCAGTTCAAAATTCCAGTCACCTGAAGAATGTCAGAGCATACAACAGCCGAAACATGAATATGACAGTAAAAATGAGGAACAACACTCTGAACAAAGTAAATAATATTGTTATTAAGTTATAGATTGGGCTAGTAATTACTTTATTCTTCAATTAACAGCATTTTAAGAATATTGCCTTAACAGAAATCTTACTGCAGTGTGCAGTCTTTGCTGTGATAGTTTAACACGCCAACAAATAAGAGATTTCTAATGTTTGTTTGGGTTTTTGTTTTAAATATGTTTCAATCTTCAAGGAATTTGTTTGGATTTCTGTCTTTTTATTTTCCTCAATCAAATAAACACTTCTCCCTACAATGCTGGTTGGCCTAACATATTTCTTCTATCATACCTCTTCTCCATAATCATGTATTCACTTGAATTCCTCTGATTTTGAGCAAATTTCTCAATCATACCAATCACTTACATACGTAAACAAATTTTGCTTATATTGTTTTATTTAAACAAAATATAATAAAAGTTCTATGCTTTTGAAGAAATTCTTTCATAAATGCTAAAAATTCCATTGCTTCTGATGTTGTTGTTATGATTATTTCAGCCACAGAAAGACAGCCAAATTCTTGCCGATGGACTCAATGAATACAAAGGAATTCTTTCTGTTTATCCAGACGTTTTGAAAGTCCATGAAGTGAGGCTTTATTTTCCCTGTCCTAATTTTTTAAAGAAATTAATATTATTTTATTTAAAAATTTTCTTTTTTTTAGCAAATTCTTTGTGACAATTCTGAATGTTTGTGAATTGAAAATAGATAATTATTTACCATAATTTTATTTTTGTATTTGTGTCTACACACACACACACACACATATTTTATTCAGGGTTGGCAGTGCCTACCCTGAATAAAATAGATCAACAGCTAGTTTTCTTCTGTGGCACAATATACATCTACCTAATCTGAAAAAGATTATGGAGATTATTATACATAAA
Organism: Ascarosepion bandense; assembly: GCA_037127315.1. Taxonomy (NCBI): domain Eukaryota; kingdom Metazoa; phylum Mollusca; class Cephalopoda; order Sepiida; family Sepiidae; genus Ascarosepion; species Ascarosepion bandense. The sequence goes on from JBBBDQ010000408.1 coordinate 1,357,359, forward strand.
ATGCAAAATTCTTTTTTTCTTGTAGATCTACTACATAAAAGTCACAAGCTGTGTAATTTACTAACAGCACATGTCTGATATACACATACATACATATTTCATTGAATACAGCCGACAAGGATGATTTAATCAGTCTTTTTAGTTTTTCAGACATTCTAACATTTTTCCATTTTAGCACTCAGAGCAGTAAAATCCATGAATAATTTTCATATTCTTTAACTCCTAAAAAACATTTATGCTAGAATGCTGGAAAAACTCATTAAAAGATTGATGAAATCATCCTCGTTGGCCATATTTAATAAAAGATGCCAAGAGAGTGTGTACACACACACACACATATATATATATATATATATATATATATATATATATATATCCAAGTGAAGAAGGAACAGAAGAAACATTGACAACATTCAAAACATAATATAAAACAGTGCTCAATATAAAATAGAGCTGTGAATATTTATTATAAATTATAGTTTAGAATATGTACATATTATCATGTATGTACATGTTCTAAACTATAATTTATAATAAATATATATAATTAGTCATCTACATAGAAGCCTGTTTCACTGTATCACAGCTCATCAGTGTGGCTAGACGCATCCACTTGCTTCTGGCCAGGATCAAACTCAACTGATTTGGTGTCAGTTGAAGTTGCTACCCACTAAGTCATAGGCGCATGGAATCAGAGAAGGGAAATTTTAATATGTTGTATATAAGCAGTGTATGTACATGCCAGTCACCAAAAAGCTCAATTCATTCCTTAAGAGTAATGCATATATCCCAGAAGTAGAAACTGTTTTTAAACTTTTCTTCTCTAGAGAGCTCAATCGTAATGAGAGCATAATAAAATATATATATATATATATACACACACACACACACACACACACACACACACACACACACATATACATCATACACACACACACACACACACACACACACACACACAGTGTTGAAAGGGTTTAGGTTTAATTCACTTTTTAAAAAATCTAACCAAATACTTTTTTTTTTTGCATTCACTATGCAGTGTTAATTTCTATACACACACACACACACACACACACACAGCTTTTTAAATCATCAATTTTGTGATGAAAATGACTATACAGTAATAAGAAATTAGTGCAATGCAAATATTTTAATAAGATTTGAAAATTGTTTACTGCAACAACCACAATGAATTGTTATTCTTTCTGTTTTTTGGACATTGTCAAATATTTAGATTTATTTTCATAAAGTTCTTGAAAATTAAGGATTCTTTTCTCAAATGTACAAGAATTTGAAAACAGATCAGTTGCCACTTAAAATTGTAATATTTATTTTAACCAAATATAGTGTTTATTCTAGAAATATAATGGTATGCCATATAATTATATTGTTACTAGTTTGCATAAATACAATAACTACCAGACAAGTCATTACATCTGATTTCAACTGTTAATAAAGATTTTTTTTTTTTTTTAACCAAAACAAACTTTCTGCCAATACTTAGCACAGTGCCACAAATATTAGGCATCGAAATCTCATCACTCAGTAGCAATGAATTACTTGACAATCTTGCTAACTACTACATTACGACAGAGGACTCTTAGCAACTGATTGTAAATCCTTCAAATATCCCAATAAAAAGTATTTCTAGAATTTACAGTTTCGGAGTAATAAGACTAGTATTTCTTGTGTAGAGAAAACGATTGCTGCATTTGAATATATTGAACAACAAAGATTAAAGTAAAAAATTTATGGAAGGGGGAAAAAAAAATGAATAAATGGTAGAAGCTCAAAATACTTCCTCAACTTTGAATAAACTTATATTGATAAAATAACCTGATGTTTCAATTCTGTCTGATGTTGGCTTTTGTTATTTTTTAGGGTGCCGTAGGGAAAGCTAAGGAATGTCAGAAGCAAGTTGAAGATGCAAAAATCACAGAATCCGAGATGCTCAGCATCCTGCAACGTGCCGATATCATCTCTTTCGGTACCCTGGCTGAAATGACCCATTTCCAAAAGGAACGAGTTGTTGATTTTAAAATTATGATGCAAGCTTATCTGAAGCAGCAGATTATTTTTTATCAACAGGTCAGCTTCTTCTCTTATTCATCCTCCTCATTTGTCTCTTGGTCGTCTTTATTCTTTATTTGTAATTTCTTGACTATACACATTATGATTGTTGGTCTGATTTCAATATCCCTTTGATAGTGCAACTCTACCAAAGAACATTTATCCTTTATAATAACATTTGAAGTAATAGAAAATCTTGGATGATCGCCCGGTTCACATGCTACCCACGTCTATTGAATGGGTTGGGAGGCTCATCCCTTGTTCCCTGTTTGAGATGTGGTTTCCGGCTTTCTCTTTTCTAATCTTTTAACTATTACATAGCCCCCTGCAGATCAGTGGCGTTACTGCCTTGCTCAGGGTGGTACGATTAAAAAAAAAAATTCTTTAAAAATATTCATAAAGACAAAAGTAAAACTTATCTTAGCCAACACATTTCATCCTCTAATGGACTTATCAAGAGAAATGTAAGGAATTTATTTTGCAACAAGTATTTATAAACAAAAGTAAAAATATTAGTTTTTCAAAATTTTTAAATTTAAGAAATGCTCATAAAGATTCATCATGAACAGTGCTTTACCCTTCCAAGTTATCATGCGACATAAAACTAATAATGACCTTCAATTAGAGGTTTACTTGCTTCCCTGAAAGCTACAATCTTCAAGAATTTAAATGCAAAGTCAATTGCCATCTCTTCTTGACTCACAGCCTTTCCATGATGGGCTTATGGCCATATCACGCTGAATACACCGGTTCTCGCTCGATCACTGAAGTTAAGCAACATTGAGCCTGGTCAGTACTTAGATGGGTGACCAATTGAGAATACCAGGTGCTGTAAGCGTATAGTGACGGATGTGCGTTGTGGTGCAGTGGATATCAGCTCGGAAAGAGAAATTGGTGAGCCGAGTTCAAATTCCAGTTGAATATCCTGCATTCACTTAAGTACTGGTACACTTGGGAAAGTTATTAATCCGTCCCTTCTCTCCAGTTATGGGTTAAATAACAGGGTAGGACTTGGGGACCCTGCCCTTAAAAACAAATCCCAATGAATCTTGATACTTGAAAAGAAAAAAAGTATTACTAGACACAAAACTTATATAAAAACAACAATAAATTGTTGAAAGAAAAAGGTATTACCAGCAATAAATAAATAAATATTTAGTTGGTGATAAATGACCCGCCAAGGTTGATATGCCATCAAACAAACCAACCAACCTTTCCATGACAACTCTTGTATCATGTACTTCTTCGTTTCCACTCTACTCTCATGCAGCTCTCTTCACACCTGTATTCTCATTCTTTTCTTACTTATTCTCTGACTCACATGTAACTTGTTGCTCTTTCTCATCATTCACCTTTTCTGTAACCCTTGCACACCAGTGGCAGTTCTGCCTTGCTTGGGGTAAAATGATTAAAAAAAAAAATTTTTTTTTCACAAGAATGATCTTATCAATTTTTATTCTTCCCCACAATAAAATCTGGAATAATTATAGGATTCTATATATGAACACTAAGAATCTTCAGCCTCACAATATTTACCTGAAGACAAAAAATAAATAAAAAAGCACTTTCAAAAATCACCAATATCCTCATTATTTCATCCACAATCTTATGAGAAAGGGCATACAAAATATACAACTGTAAAAATGATAATGACATTAACATCAATAAATTGGATAAATCAGACATGTAATACTACCTACTAACTCCTTAACATCTAATATCCAAAACAATTTCAAAATAATTACAGCCATATCCAAAATTATTATGGATTAGCAGTTTAGCCCGGCGTTGCTTGGGTGTAATGAATGCTTTATAACTAATCCATGGTCCTTAGAGCTCAGACTCTTTGGACGTTGACACGAAAGACTAAAAAGCAATAGTTGTTTCCAGTTAGTTTTGTTCGTCATAAACTGAATTTTGAAGGCTAAATAAGTCCTCTGAGTAAATGGTATCATTGCTGAGACTAAGAACTACAATTATACCTACTTAGAGCCAAACCCGAAGTAAAAACTAAAATAAAAGGGCTGAAAAACTGATTTTGATCTGACCCGGTAGGATATTGGGATATTGATTTCCAATATCAGTCAAATAAGTCATCTAAGGATAAACTAACCTAAGTAAGTCCATGAAAACTTATCTTACCCATCGGGAGTAAAATTGGAGAAAATGAGCCATATTGATGGCTGAATATCAGTTTTTGATCAGATTTGAGAGACTATCAGGGGTATTCTCAGAGTCGTCTGAAAAGATCTACTAATGTTTATGTCTAAAAACTATAATTTTACCAAGTTAGAGCAGATTCTGCAGCAAGAACCATGATAAAAGGGCTAAATCCTGATCTTGATCAGACCTGATTGGATATCAGGGTATCGAGTTCCAATATCGGGGAGAAATTGGAAAAAATAAGTCACCCATGACCTGACCAGAAGCCGAAAGAATTTGTGTGAAGTTTGGTGAGAATCGGATAAAAATTGTAGATTTGTATAAAGGATATACAGACAAAAAGACACACACACAAACATCTTGCCTTTTTATATATATATATATATATATTATATTGATTTTCTGCACTATTGTAAGAACTGCAACCTTGAAACTTCCGAATACCATTTCTTATGTCTTTGTTTATGAGTGTATCAAATTTGATTAAAATCGGACCACTCCTTCTATAACCTGACTTTTTTTCAATATTGTTTGGGGGTACCTCGACACAAAACCTAGCTAAGAACACTTGCAGACACTTATAATACAACTGTGTAAATTTTCAAGAAAATCGGTTCAGCCATTTCGGAGTCTATAGGTAATGCACACACACACACACACACACACACACACACACACACACACAACGTTCCGTTTATAAATAAGTTTAGATTTAGATATGATAAGAACCAAAAATATCCATGGCAAACATTCTGAGGCAGATATATGTATGAAATAACTCTTCACAATACATTTGGGAAACTTGCATAAATTTAAAAAAATGTATGTGAACACAAAAAAATGGCTCTTATATGCAATTTATCAAATGCATTAGAATAAATTCAACCACAAACCTAAAGAAGGTTACATTTAATAAAAAAGCAAGTAACTTGAGTGGAAAATTCTCAAGAATGCTACTATTGAATCTTAACTAAATATAAATCCCCTGCACCCCATATTTTTTTTTTCAAATATTTCTATTCTTGAAAAAAATTACTCCTTTTTGAAACCAACAAACAGGGCTATAAAAATCTTTTTAAAATATGAAAAGAAAACCATTAAAAACCTTCTTTTATTTAAAATGATACAATTAATTGCAAAAATTTCAACATTTACTCACTTTATCTATTAGACATCACTTAGTATCTTCCATATTTTATGTAGACTTTAATTTTACTTTTGTTTATAAGTACTTGTTGCAAAATAAAATCTGCACATTTAACTTGATAAAGTCCATCAGAGGATGAAACATGTTGGCTAAGATACATTTTCGTTTTTCATTCATATTATCCTTTTAAAGATCTTTTTCATTATATCTGAAATTCGTACAGGTTTGCGATGGATAAATTGTCGTTTAAATTATTATTTTCAACAGATATGTTTACCAAAATGACACGAAAATATCTTGCAATACTGAAGAGTAAATTTATTCAATAAAATCGCCATTGGCCTCAACAATGGCCTCCAGGTGACTTTGGAATATCTTGTATCTTTTCTGAACAATTTCCATGTTTAAGTTAGTGAAGGCTATCATAATCTTTGGTGTTACAAAGAGTTTTGTTGACTGCTTGCTCAACTTCAAGGGGATTGCAGTCTGGGGTGCTAGGTGGCCAGGTGTAAAGGGTGATGTTGTTGCAGAAAATGTCTGACAGCCATGACTGGGTTCTCCTGTTTGTGTAGCATGGTGCAGAGTTCTGTTGTTAGATTTAGGGTATTCCAGCAGCCACCATCTTGACACAGGTCAGCACTACCTCCTCAAGGCACTTGATGTAGGTCTCTGTGTTGAGTCTGAAGCCCTGACCAACAAATTCAAGAGTTCTTTTCTTATCAGAATGATCAGAGTAAGTTTTCTTAGCTGCCACACCTTCCTACTCGCCATTAGACTCTTCCAGCTATTTCCAAATCTTCAGAATGACACCCAAAAATTCTTAACATTGAGGTTTCGAGCATGAATCCCAAGCAATAGAGCATGCAATTTTTTTTTTTTTTTTTTTTTTTTTTTTTTTTTTTTTTTTTTTTTTTTTGAGTGGGGGGAATTGTCATGGAGTTGTTCTTCTCACAGACAATGCCCAACTGACCTTACTACACTGAACAGTCAACAAAAACAACACACGTGCATGAAATTAAAAATATAAAGTAGTAACAATTTCTCCATGACACTCTGTGTGAGTGTGTATTTGCCTGACGATTGCAAAAGCGTGAAACCCAGGGTCACAAACTCACACCAATCTCACTGAATAAATATATATATATATATCCAGTTAGATGTTGTTTTTGTTGACTGTACAGTGTAGTAAGGTCAGTTGGGCACCGTCTGTGAGAACACCACCATTACACAATTCACACCCCCACCAGAAATAAATATATATATATATTTGTCATCCATGTAAAAGCCTGTTTCACTGTATCACAGCTCATCAGTGAGGCTAAACATTTACTTGCTTTTAGCCGGGATTGATTTGGTGTCAGTCGGAATCTCTGCTTCCTAAGCAATAGTCACATAGAATGAGAAAAAATATGGAAATTTTAGCGTGTTGTATGTAAGTGCTATATATATATATATATATATATATATATAAATATCAGTCACCGAAAGAACTCAATTCATTGCTGAACAGGACTTTAAACATTACTTTAGTGGATAGGTGTTTGAGTAGATGTCCTGTTTTTCAATTGGTGTGAATTATATTTACTGGCCTGCACATTTCAGAAACTTTAAAAAAAAAAAGAAGTTCTCTCAGACAGAATTTGAACTTGTCCTCATTTGTGGAAGGAAGTCATTGTCGGATCTAGTATGCTTTAGACTACTCAGCCACAAAACCCAGCAAGTTTCAATCACTCTTTTTGAAGAATGCATGCTGAATCAGATGATGCTTTCCCCTCCAAAGGTGGGAAGCTTGTTCAAACCCTGCTAGAGAGTATAATTTTCTTTAAATCTCTTAAACATGCAGGCTAATACACGTAATCCACACTTTGATAAAAAAAAAAAAATTAGGTGTCCACTCAAATAACGTGTATTTGTAAAAATAAAATTTTGCATAATAAGAAATAATGCTGAATTAAAAAATTAAATCCATTCCATGAGAGAATTTTTTTTTCTATAGCTGAATGATATTAAACAAGCCTAGTGAATGCTACAATATTTTTACCAATGTAGGAAAATGTAGCAGCATTTACGCAATGTTTCATCTCACTATTAATCATGTGCATTAACATCACCAGTCGTTCTTTGCATTTTAAAAGCTCAGGAACTGACTGCCTTGTGGTGGTAACCAATCTAGGAAAAAGATTTCTATAATTTCAAAACCAGCCTGTTTTGCCATAAACACACTAATGTTGCAGTGGTGCCCCCTTTAAATCTAATGGATTGTGGGACTCGTGACACTGAAAGTCCATGACTGCTAAACATGCAAGTGCTTGTGACAAAAAGAAAAGATTTTGGTAAAAAGGATCTATTTAATTATCGCCTTACATTTCCCACCTCCACGCACACCTTTTCAAAGACGCTTTGAAAGTCCCGTGCCACTAAATTTTGAATTGTCTTATTAGTAGCACAAGTTATTACTAGCTGTGAATGGCAAGACAGATTTGTATAGCACAAGGTTTACACACGTTTCATCAGCTGTGCAAACCAAAAGCCAGGATCACTTGCAACTTGAGAAGTAAAACCATGCTTCTTAACTAAACATACCTAACATTACATGCATTAAAGTGAACAGAATTAAGGATAATCTTTCAAAAAGGACATGCAGTAATAGTTCTGCAATTCTAACTCTTAAATGATGAGAAAGGTTTGCATGAAAATGCATTCTAAACAAGTAAAACAAAAAGATCTTTTTTTTTCTTTTTTTTTTTAAGCATAGTTTTTATTTTTCACTTTTTGCTTTCCCAACAGCTATACTCTTCAAAAATTCAAATGTAAAGTCAATAGTCATCTTCTGTCTCACTAACTTGCATCCTCTCTCTCATCAGTATTCTCATCCTTCTCTTACCCTCTTCCTGTAACCTGTCACTCTTTCTCATAACTTTCCTCCTCTGTAACCCCTTGCACAACAGTGGCAGTAAAATGCCTTGCTTAAGGCGACACGATTATAAAATATATATATATATATATATATATATATATATATATATATATATATATAAAAACTATTATTTCAAAACTTTTAGATTATAAAAAAGAAAGAAAATCTAACTTCCTAAATTTAATAATTTTTAACATCAAGATAAAAATGAAACATCTATTTTAAATATGAAGTTATTTATTGTAATAACATTTGAAATAAAAAAAAATATTTGATTAAATATAAATCCATTAATTCTTTATAAATATGATTAAAGATGAAAGGAAAACTTATCTTAGCCAACATGTTTCATCCACTGATGAACTTTATTTTGCTATGAGATTTTATTTTGCAATTTCCTTGAAGCATTCCATGCACAATGGAGCTGTGCATTCCTTGCACTAAGTTGTCTCCATTTTTTTTTTTTTTTTTTTTTTTTTTTCACCACTTGTTTTCTCTTCAAAAATGATGCATGTAGACGAAGCCCTGTCTTTGGTTTAGTTTGCCAGTTTTATTTGTAGGCACACGCTCCTGGAAATTATGTAACCATGAATTCTATAGTTGTCAATTAGGCTTGAATCGTGCCTGCATTGCTGAAAGAGGTTTAGATCCTCAATATATTCACTGATCTCCAATGAAACATCAACTGATAATGCTTACTGTTTAAGGCTTAACAAGTCAATAACTGCATACAATAACCAATATTTTTTAAAAAATCAGTGAAGATATTAAAAGCAACAGTGAAAGTACAATGTGTAAATTGATATTTTTTTTATTTAAAAATGATTTTTTAATATTATAGTTCACCCAATACAAGGCTTGAGAGCCACTCAAGACAGATAATGGCTCTTAATATGGTTATGGTGAATAAAGTTCTGCTTCACCAGGTCCACTGCTGACATGCTAACGACCATCACCAAGTATATATACCAGGCTCTCGACAAGAATGGTGAAGCCCGAACCGTCGCCTTGGATATCTCTAAAGCATTCGACAGAGTATGGCATGCCGGCCTTCTACGGAAACTGAAGATATGGCATAACTGGACTTTTGTTGGACTTAATCCGGTCATTCCTCTCTAACCGCACACTGAAGGTGGTATTAAACGGACATGCCTCCCAGAACTACCCTACAAACGCGGGTGTACCCCAAGGCTCTATGCTAGGTCCTACGCTCTTTCTAATCGATATCAATGATCTCCCCGATACCATAAGATCACAAGTAGGCATGTACGCCGATGATACCACAGTTTACTCTCACCTCGATCAAAAATCTGATGTAGGTGACAAGGCGACCCTCGCTGCCGAGCTTGAGAAGGACCTCCAATCCGTGGTGGATTGGGATAAGAAATGGCTCGTAAAATTCAATTCTTCCAAAACGAAGCTGCTGTCAATTAACCACCACAGACAACCGCACTTCCCTCCCATTAGCATGGAACAGGCTTGCCTCCCAGAGAGTAAATCACTACGCCTGCTTGGCCTGGCACTCTCAGCGGACCTCAAGTGGAATGACTACGTTGAATCCATTGCTAAATCTGCAGCTATGAAAGTTGACTCTCTGTGCAGGGCCTGGAAATTCTTTCCACCTGAATCTATCCTGCAATTATATAAATCCACCATCCGCCCGTGTATTGAGTACTGCTGCCACATCTGGTCGGGTGCCCCTTCTATTCTCCTCGGGGTTCTTGACAAAATACAGCGAAGAATCTGTAATGTGATTGATACCAACTTGGCTGACCGCCTGCAGTATCTCTCTCACCGGTGTGACTTGGCTTCCCTGTGCCTCTTCTATAAATACTTTCATGGCTTCTGCTCTGACGAACTTAAATCACTGGTGCCTCTTAGAGGTGAATTTGCACGAGGTACTAGATTGGCAACTAGGTCCCACCCTTTTACAGTGAAACCAATAAAATGTAACCACAATTTCTACTTCAACAGCTTCTTTCCTCGCACTTCCCGCCTGTGGAATTCCCTACCGCATGCTTGCTTCCCCGACGGCTACAACCTCCAGGAAGTTTAAATGTAAGGATCAATAGACACCTCCTAACACACTAACTCACACCCACTCTCTCCAACTCTCTCCCTATGTACATCCTAAGTTGTCTATCACCCTCCTTTTGACATTTCCTATACCCAATCCCTCTATGTAACCCCCTGCACTATAGTAGCAGTGGAATGCCTTGCTTGGGGTGACATGATTTTAAAAAAAGAAAAAAAAAGTGATATGAGTGGAAAAGAATGTGATGGGAAGTGAAGACTGAGGAAAATAAAAATAACTTTTTTATAGTTTTATAAAGAGCAGCGAAATTTTTTTTTTTGCTCCAACCCACTTCCTAAAATCTGACTAAATGAACAAACATTCAATTTTATTTTCTTTCATTATTTTAATCCATTCGTTAGACCAATAAGTTTCACGCCACCAGCTCACCTCGCAATCCATATTTATTTTTTATATATATTTTAATTTATCCTTTTGTCATCTATTTACAGATAACAAGCAAACTGGAAGAAAGCTTGAAAATGTATGAAAATGCCTGAGGGTTGTGACTTTTGCCCTGGACTATTCTTTTGATATTGCTGAGGTTGCTCTCTCTCACTCCCCCCCCCCATCCCGTTATATTCAATGCCTTCTGCAGGGAAGCATTACAGCCTTTTCTTGAGAGAAATAAAGAAACATACACACAAACATATTGACTATTGCTTGTGTCACTAAAGTAACACAGGACAAGTTCTTTGAAAAACCAAAGATTAACATGTGATTTAAAATCTACACAAAAATACATTTACGAAAATCAATGGAAAAAAAAAGAACTAAGCTCAGCACAATTGAATTACAAAATGTAATTTAAAAACTGAGAAAATTGAACAAACAATAAAAATGAAAAAAATCATCTTACAGTCTCAAATGATTGCTGTTTACAAAAAAAAAAGTTAATGCTTACATCTTGGTCTCTCAATTCACTCTTTTCTTTTTTTTTCTTTTTTTTTTCTTTTTTTTTTAAATGTTTTTCTCTCTTTTATCTTAGCCATTGAGTTTTGTACAAAAAATAATCAGCTGAGCCAATGGGTTGGATGTTTTTGTTTCCTTCCACCTTTTCTCTTAATTGATATTGGGTGGGAAAGAAATGAATGTCAGTCAATATAAGGAACTATATTTACTCTGACTGAACAACAGTTTGTTTATTATTGTTTTTATTAATTACTACTACTATTACTATTATTATTATGACTATTTAAAGAAATTTTGTTGGAGATCAAAACAGCTATACAAAGGCAGAAATGTTTACAGCCATCTCTCCACTACCACAAAAACAGGACTTCTTTTATGGGAAAAGAAGTGTGTGTACAACCAGAAATGTTTAGAAGGATCATGTCATCATATTTACATGCTGTGTTTCTGTGTGTGTGTGTGTATATATATATATATATATATATATAGATATATATTGTGTGGAAGGAAAGATTGTTGCATTTTTTTTTTATCTTATAGGCTGTTTATACTCTTATATGTGGAGAAAAATTTGCAAGTGTACATGTTATATATATATATATATATATATATATATATATATGCAGGTTTCATTGAATAATATAGACAAGTTTTGTCTATTAATTTTGTGTAGAATCCGTTCATACCGTCTGATATAGTTGATGGTGATGTCGTTGACATCACTATCAAGTATATCAGACGGTATGAACGGATTCTACACAAAATTAATAGACAAAACTTGTCTATATTATTCAATGAAACCTGCATTAATGAAAAAATGCTGCCAAAATACACACAATATATATATACACACACACACACACACATCCCAAGAAGAAACTTGATAAATGACTGCCATTTGAAAAGTGGAATTTTTTTTTTCTCCTCTCGCCGAAAACGTGGGTAAGGTATTTGTATAGCTGGACAGTATCTATCCCAATATATATGGTCATTTTTTTTTGTTTTGTTTTGTTTTTTCCTCTTATTTTTCTTTTTTTTTGTTTGGCATATTGTAACAGACAAGTGCCTCAAGGTACAGCTGAAACAAAATGTTATAACTTAATTGGCCACTATCTCCACAAATGAAGTTGAATATTATCTCTAAACCAAAACTCCTTTTTATTCTAACTTGAAAAATTTTCTTTATTTTTTTTTTTTTTTTTTTTTTTTTTTAATATTAAAAATGAAAGACAAGATTTCCTTAAATTCCTCTGTTTATATGTATATACATGGAAATTTTGTTGATTATGAGTAAAAAACAGTCCTTTTTCACTTTTGCCTGCCTTAAAATCTACTCTGGGTGAATGATATATAAAAAGATGAAAGAAGTAAGCATGTCAAGGAATAGTGTGATAGTGTACCTGTTTGCATTCATGTACGTTTTTGGCAGAAGGATAATTGTCTAAATTGAACTTATATTTGTGGTAATTACAATATATATATATATATATATATATATATATATATATGACCAGCCCCACTCCCAACAACAATAAAACAAATGTAAAAAGAAAATAAAAATCAAGGTAACTCTCATATGTACACAGTGTCTTTGTGAATGATAGCTTCCTTCCTTTCCCCAATAATGAATTGGGACTATTTTTGTCTCTTGCATGCTAATCAAGAAGTTTATGCTGTCCTGTTCTTCATCTGATCATTAATTTTATGCTGTGTAGAAAATGAAACCTTTAAGTTTAAATTACTGGTTTTTGTATGTATTTGGTAAAATCTTTTTTTAAAAGACTAAATTTTGAGGTTAAACTTTGGTCATCAATGTGTTCCCCCAGTCTACTTATCTGATAAGAATTCTATAAATGCTGTTTTTTTTTTTTTTTTCTTCTTCTTCTTCCAGTGCTATGATAACCCCCCTCATTTCTCAGATAAAATTTGCTCAGGCAGGGAGTTAACTCTTCACTATCATAAATTAATTTTTTCTAACACAAAGTTATCTAGAGTCTTGTCCTCAGTTTTAGTTATCATAATGTTTCAGCTGTTGTGCCGTGTGGCTCTCATCAGGTCCTTGTCAGTCCTGGTAATCTTTGGAGTATTTCAAAGTGAAAATTCCCTAAAGGCTACTTTGATTGACAGAAATGAACTAAACTTCGTAAATAGCCATGCATAAATGCTCATTAGATTTGTGTCTTTCTCTTCTCGATTAACAAATGAAATCTGTTGACCAAACTGGGCCTATAAATGCTTTACACAGCATTTCCGATAAAGAATTAGAAATAAGTTGTTTTATTGAGATTTAAAGATTGAACCTAGTTATTTCTTAATATTCTGTTTTGACTCAGTGCTACCCGTAATTTTGAAATCTTTTTATGTCTTAAACAAAAAAGAAATGTTTTCTTTTGTTTGTTTGTTTTTTTCTTTTAACTCTAGCACCTAAATTTCCAATCATCTCAAATAATAATGAAAGCTCCCCCTCCCAAACACATCTTTCTTGACTATTTCAAAATTTATCTAGTGAGATCCACTGAAAGTAAAATCTATGCTATTAGTGACTTTTAATACAAACAACATGACTATTACTAAAAATGAAGTCACTTAATTTGTACTTTAAAATGTTATTCAGCTTAAAAAGAAAACTTTTTTTTTTTCCAAATTTTTTTTTTTTCATTTGATCACAAAACATTAAAATATTGTTTTCTTGGTTTTGTTACATTGGAATATAAAATAATTCTTAGGCTAGACATTTTGAAATGGTTACTAACAGTACACTGCTGTTTATGTATAACTTGTTATTAAACTATTTAAAATTACAACTTCGGTGATGTTGTTTTCGGCAGCTGGCAAGTGTTCATTTAGTTACATTTTTCTTAGCTGTACCATTGTCAACCATTATTAATTTTTGACCAATCTTTTCTTTTACTTCAATATTACTTGCAGTTCATACAAATTGCCATTAGACAGCCCATCAGAAATAATGAATAAATTCCTGGCAACATTTGAACTTTCATTTCTTTGTCTCTGGAAGCTCTGCCAATCGTTAATTCCAAAAGTCCTTTTTTAACTCTCTTCCAATAGCAAAGTAAATACTTTTTATTTGAAATTTTTTACTTTAGTTTAGTTGATGATGTCCTCTTGAAAATGAGACTGACTTCATTTTATGATACTGTTTTATTAACTCCTTTGAAGATATAAAACAATATATTATTTTGCTTAATGAAGATGTTGCTCTCTGCTTGCAAATGTTTTTTCTTTTCTCTGTAAAATAGGTGAATACTCGTTTCAATATCTATTTAAATAATTACCTTTTTAGCATCAAGTAATTTATTTTAATTATCATATATATATATATATATATATATATATATATATATATATATATATATACTTGTGTAAAATCTGACTTCATGTCTACTGCAACTTCTGAATTTTAACACCTCCAGAAAAAAAGCTACCTGTGTATAGTGCAATTGGTCACTAAAGATGTATGATTTTTAACCTCTTCAGAAAAATTACCTGTGTATGAAGGGACCCTTATTTTTTGTGAAAAAAAAAAAAACTGATCATAAAAATTTGTACTTTATATACAGTATCTAGAAATTCTTAAGAACTTCATAAAAAAAATAATTGCTTTATTTTTTTCTTTCTCTCTCACTCTCGTACTTCGTATTTAAGGTCTTCTGAGGTGAAGAAACTGAATTTCTATTCTGTGATGTACAGAAAACTGCTAATGAAACTGTAAAAGTTTAGTTTCCAACATTAAAAACGTTCTGTTTGTTCAGCTTTTGATCTGCTTAAAATTTGAAATAACGTAATAGGTATTTTCTATTATTGCTTTACTAAAACTCCTAACGTTTTCTTTGGTCACATACAGGAGTCAAAGAACTCTTCATTTTAGCCATGAGCCTGTGTATTGATAGACTTTATTCACTCAAAGAAGTTAAATATTACTTTCTGGTAATCTTTTACCTGCATAAATTATAAATATTTAAACAGTTAACTTTGAAGTTTGTATTTTTCAATGTAAGAAATCTTTACTTATTGAAAGACTGAAACTTTTCCCGTTTCCTGATATTTGTGTTTAAGGCTGTTGTAATTTGAAATAAAAATAGTGTAGATTAATAGCAGGTTTCACTTAGCCAGATTTTAAACTATTTGAATTTCTACTTTCTGATATTGTAATCATTTGGTTGTCTATTGATTATCTTTTTTCCCCCACCAACACCAAAGCAACAGCATTAATTGACTATGTATGGTAAAGTTTCTTTCTGGATCAACAAAAAGAAATTCACAATGAATCTTAACATCAGTTCACATTGCTCACTAACATAGACATATTTTTGCAGAGGTACAAAATTTAATTAAAGTAATTAAAACAGACATCTTAACACAAAAAGCAAAAATAACTGAAAAAGTGGTCACAGAAAGAAGAAAAAAACATTACCATAAAGTGGTTATATTGAAACACAACAAAACCTTGAAGCTTGATAAACCAGGTTGTTGTTAATAAGGTTTCAATTTTACCACTGTAAGGTGGTAAAATTGAAACCTGATTAACATAATTTTTTTAATTACTTCTTGTTTCAACAGATCCATTTTTAACACAAGATATTTACTTCAAAGGTCATTTTAGTGGATACTCATGCTTGAAATAGACTCCCTGTTTTTATTTTAAATGAAGTTTATTGTCCTTATTCGACTGCACACTTGAGAAATGTTAATAAGGAAAATGTGCCCTCCAGCAGGGTTTGAACCTCTGTCCTCCTTTTTAGCAGGAACCACTGTTTAATCCAGTGTGCTATAGAAAGCATCAGAGCCCAGCAAGTTTCTATTTTTCCCTTTTAAGAAATGTCTTCTGCCCAGTCAGTCATGTCTCAAAAAAGACATGATCGACCAAGCATGTTTCACATATGGCACTTAACTGACTGACACTCCCTTGATTATTTTTTTTCTTTCTTGAAAAATGGAAACAAAAGTTAATGTGTAAGATATGAAACTGAGTAGTATAGACTTTCAAGAAAAATTTGAATGATGTGCATTGCTAAAAGGGAAAATATAACCTTGCTGGGCTGCTTTTTCTGGTTAAGTGTTCTAAAGCATGTTGGATCAAATGAGGGTTCCTGCTATAAAGGTGGACACAGGTTCCAGCCCAGCCATAAAGCACAAACCAATGGATGTAATACAGTTAAAAAAATAAAATAAAGCATGGGCATCTTTATTTCAAATATGGGTACTCAATAAAAGTAGAATTTGAAGTAATAAAACTTTGTCTATATTTCTGAGATGAGGAAGTATTTACACTACTTACATTATTCAGACTATTATCCTCATCTTGTACAAATGGCAACCAAGATGATAACAGTCCAAATAATATAAATAATGTAATAAAAATGTTGAATTAAAAATAAATCTACTAATTCTTTAGAACTATAATATATATATATATATATATATATAATTTATTTTTATTTAATTTATTTATTTCCTCAATTCTTTTTTTACAATCCTGGTAATCTCTTAATTTAGGGATGTTTTAAAATATTAAACTCTAAAAATGTGTACAGTCAAAAAGATTTATAGGTTTAACTCTCTCAAATTTTAATACTTGTGGTATAATAGATATTAATATTTTTGTGTGTGAGATATATATATATAGATAGTCATCTGCAGACAGATCTGTTTCACTGTATCACAGCTCATCAATACTGTTAGACACCCAATTGCTTTTATCCAGGATTGAAACCTGACTGAATTGGCATCTACCTCTGAGCTATGGGCACTTGGTAGAAGGAGGCAGTCTTTTAATGTGTGATATACCATGTATACATATGCCAGTAGCTAGTGTTCTAATTCATTACTGAATGAACAATGTGTGTGTGTATACACAGCATGGTGAAGTAATAGGGTAGCAGCTTAGATTGTGAAATCAGAGAGGCAAGTTTTACATTCACTTCCCTTTCTTTAAGGGAATTTGTATGTATGAATGTATCTCTCCCCACCACAAGCTATTGAATAGCAGATCAGACTGGATCCTATAGCCTTGGATGGCAATCAGTTTAGGAGAAGGACAACTCTGAATTCAGAACCCAGTGAGGGTCATTTGGGAACCATGTGGCACTTGATGTGCACGAGTTCTCAGTATTTGGCTCTTCTGAAAGAATGTGCGTGGTTCTGCACAAGCTTTAGCCACTAGCAGAGAGTCTGGCTATTTGGTTCTAAGAAAAATTAGGAATTATATAAAAACTTAGCCATAGCACATTGTCATTTTTAATCTGAGAGCACTAACCATGGATATATAACACCCAGCGCAAATAACGCCATTTTAATTACATCATTTTCAGTACCTGATTTTCTTACCTAAATGTTTTTCAGTTCCTATTAATGTTAACTCAAAGTACAAATTTTAAAGTGCCTGCATGTAAAATATTTCAAATAAAGATTTATATTTAATATTTTTTTGATATTTTCAAAATCAGGTATGATATACCCATGGTTAGTAGTGGTGTAACTTTAATTGATGGTTAGTGTTCCAGGTTAATGAAACTTGCATATATATAAGTTTTGTCATTTTTCAGAACTTCAACTGTTTGACCATGATGAATTGCTACAATTTTATCAAATGAATCCATAGAATCTCACTTTCGTAAAACTTTCTAACATATTCAGTTTTTAATTAACCTTATTTAATAGTAATTACCTTTTTAATTTATTGCGCTAAAAAGTTTGTAATTTAGAACAAAGATGTGCATCTTAAATCATGTTACATTGTTGACAAAATGGTCAACAAATTATTTTTTTTTAAATTGAAGATTAAATCATTTTTCATTATTAAAATTATAATTTAAAGGTAATTATCCTCTGTAATTTACTTTTAATTCCTTTTGAAGCATTACCTGAATTTTTAAAATTCTTTTACCTCATGTAAGGCAACAAAACCAACAAGACACAAAGTGCCACTGAATGTGAAAGAATATGAGGAAAAGAAAAAAAATAAACAGGAATTAAGAAGACACAAGATAACAATTGACATTGCATTTAAGTTTTAGAAGATCACAGTTGACTGGGAAGCAAGAAACTGGAAGAGTTCTACAAGTGAGACTTTTCAATGTTATTTGTTATTATAACAATTATGTGATAATTTTCATTATGTAGTTAATAAATTATGCAATGATATAACAGTTAGGTCATTATTATTATTATTATAGCTAAAAAAAAAAAATTCACTGAATTGTAACAAAATATTTCTCCCATTTGGATCATTTTAAAATAGTTTCATTCTCAGTCAGTTTAGTTATTAAATTCAGGTTGAAACAAAGAAAAAGTTTACTGTTTGTGTCATAAGTATCATGGATTTTTACAGCCTAAAACTACCCCCCCCCCAAACTCCCTAATCTCAAGAACTTATCTTTGGTGGAAATACCAAGTGACTCAGTTTAACCATGGTAACCAACTGCTGCAAACACACATTTCAAATTTCTTTTGTGAAGAGTTATTATCCAACTGAATATATGAGAAAGAATTTCAAGGAAATTGCCTTTTTTTTTTTTTTCGGACTTTGCCTATTTTAAGCTTTTTTCTTCAAAATCCTGTTTATTTTGTCTCCTTATAATATGAGAGTTCTTGGTTTGCCATTAAATATCCAAACACTGGCTGGAATCTATCTCTATAGAATATTGTGTGTTATCAAATCTAGTTGGTCTTCCAAAGAACTAATGTTATCCATTGATGATGAACTGATCTGTTGGCTCTGATGAATCTTTTTTTCTTCTCATGGAGAATTATTTGCATTGGTAGACTAAGCCAATTCATAAATGGCACTCACACTGGTCAATGAAGTCATCTCCAAGTGGTGGCTGGTCTTGTCATATTAGAGAGTGTCAGCACTGCTTCCATCCTTAAATCTGGTCTCGACTCTTAACCAGATCTTTCACCATCTGACTCTGTTCATTGCCCTGACCTTCCCACTCTCTGCTGCAAGCACTGAAGGTTGCATTCAGAACCTCTTTGTATTGACCCACCCCCCCTATGATTCACAGCTCTGGGAAAGTTGTCTATCATTCAGTCTCTTGCAATTGTCAGCCATGCTAGTTATTTTATTTATTTATTTTTTTTTAAATCATATCACCCCGAGCAAGGCGATAATGCCACTGATGTGCAGGGGGCTACGTAAGAGTGAAAAGATTGGAAAAGAGAAAACTGGAAACCACATCCTAAACAGGAAACAAGGGATGAGCCTCTTCACCCATTCAATAGACGTGGGTGGAGTGTGAACCGGGCGATAGTTTAGTCTATCTACTCCAATTGAAAAAAAAGAGTAAAAGATTGGAAAAGAGAAAGCCGGAAACCACATCCTAAACAGGAAACAAGGGATGAGCCTCTTCACCCATTCAATAGACGTGGGTGAAGTGTGAACCGGGCGATAGTTTAGTCTATCTACTCCAATTGAAAAAAAAGAGTAAAAGATTGGAAAAGAGAAAGCCGGAAACCACATCCTAAACAGGAAACGAGGGATGAGCCTCTTCACCCGTTCAATAGACGTGTGTGGAGTGTTATGCTAAAGTGAATGTTTTAGAAACCTCTTTTTAAATCTTGTCTGACTGGAATATTATCCACAATATGTCAACTAGATGACTTCTGGTTTTTCATTGAGATTTCAATGGAAACTTTAAAAGTGAGTTTTGTCTCCATCTTGGTTGTTGTCTTCTGTTTAACCTCACAAAACTGGGACCAAAATGTTCACTACAGCATTGGGAATCAGCACTTTCATGCAGTTCTTGGGTATCTGTTTTGAGTACTGGTGAAACAGCGATAAATATAATTAGTGTTTTTATCTTAAAGGACAAGTGAATTTCGGAAGAATTTTGTTCTTTTCAAATTTGATCAGAAACAAAGTTTAGAATAATTTGGTAAATATTCTCAAAAATTATTAGAGGCTGTGTGAGTCTCTGAAATAAATTTGGGGCATGATGTTGAGCATTTACCTTTTATTGACAAATATAAATTGGCATTTTCAGTTGAACCAGTAAGACAAACTTTGTAGATTCTGCATGAAAATATTAATATAAAGTTTTAGTATTAAAGTTTACAGGATCTGCATTGCCTTTTTTAAAAAGACAAATTGATACACTAATAAACCTTTGGGCTTTTTGAACATTAGCGTTATTTGTACCAAAATAGTATATATATATATATATATATATATATATATATATATATATTTCCATTTTTAAACGAGTTATTTCACTACCTAGGTTTCTACCATGAGTGGTGTCTTCAGGTGATTTTTTTAATAACTGATGTTACCTTTTACCGTTTTTCTTTTTAAGACTGCTCTTGTAACAGTGTTTATTTGAATGTTCACGTGGCAGAGAATTTATAAACGCGCATTGTTTAAATTCAAACAAATTATGACGTTTTCATCCATGAAGAGATATTTCTTAGTGTGGATGCATTTAGTCATAATTTCTCTTCTTTCATTTAACTGTTCGTCTTTATTTGGGTATGTCATTTCTAATTTTTCTTCTTGGCACAGTCTACGTATTTGTCCACCGTTGTAAGACTTGGTTGTTTTTACAATGCTCCACGTTATGCGTGGATCTTTTTCATATTTTGATTTCAATTTCCAGGCGTGGTTAGCCAATTTTGTATTGTTTTTTTAATTTTTCTATTTTAAATGTCGATCTAACCCTATTAGGACCAAAAACTAAGTAATAAACAATATATATATATATATATATATATATATATATATATATATATAATTGAGGATTCTAATTGGCAAAGTAAGATGGACTGATAAATTGGTAATGGAGAATCTATTTGATTTATAAAAACATCAAAGGTAAAGAACTATAAATATACAGTACCTTTCTTTATCTTTTTGGTTACAAAGAGATTTATTTATAAGGGCATGATTTGAATTTAAATCTGTTTTCCTACTCCATAGTTTTGATTATCCAGAGTTAATCAATTCTTCATAAAAATTTCTCTACAAAAATGTTCTTAAGTTATTTTTCCATTTTCTCGATCACTTTGACAAGACTATAGACCATGATTTTTTTTCTTCTAATTATATCTGTTCCCAGAACAGCAATTTTTATTTTACATACCTTCCAAAACAGACACCTACAAACCACTTCAATCATGCAGTGTGGCTTCAGCCTCTTGAATGAAAGAAAAGGTTTTTTTTTTTTGTTTTAGACTTTAACCTGATATTTCTTTTTATTTGGCAGAAACAATTGTCAAGAGGTTATCAAAGACTTTTGTTTACAAAACATCTTATGGCCAGAAAATATTTTCTCTCCCCAGAAAATATAATCCACTAAATAATTATTCTAGAAAATCTGCTCAGATTTAAAATTTGAATTATCAGATAAAAAGTCTGGCCAGAATTACATTTGTTTCTCATCCCAAATTATACAATTATTAATATATGTAATGTTTTATTACTAGCTGAAGTACCGTCTTTGCAGGGTAAGATGTTGTGACTGCTTATAATGACAGTAAAATCTTTCCTTAGTTAAGTTGGTTTGCTTAATGAACCGAAACAATGTGTGTCTGAGATGATAAAGGCATTGCTACATGATGTAGCAAATTCTAATCTCGTTTAATTTGAAAGTTTAAAGAATGCACCCAGTGTGATCCAGAAGGCAACAGAAAAGAAAAATGTGCACCTTAAAAGAAAACTTTGCATTTCTGCAGCTAAGACAAGTTTCTATTTGAAATTCTGATATTCATTGTAGGTAAATGTAGATATATAGAATAAAAACCGAAACTGCATTTCCATATTAGAAAATAAAAAAAATATATATTAAATTCGAAATATGCTAACCACCTATGTTTTTTCCTCTTGTCATTATAGAAAAGAAACCAATTTTTAAAAATGCTATACTGTGCAAATATAGATTGAAGGACCCAATTCTTATGTAATTTGTTTCCACATGTGAGCTAAAGTATATTTGTATTAATTGAATCCAGATTATCAAATATTTTTAAGTACTTGAAGTACATAACTATAATTAATTAAAGTCCATCCACATGAAGACGAATTTTTAATGAAAAATCAAGCTTGAAAAAAAAAAACATTTTTTTTTTAGTGTGCATGACTGAATAAATTAAGAGTGCAGGTAAAAATTGAAAATTTTCGTTTGTGACTGTATAACAGTTGGTTTCGATTGCAAATATTACAAACCGAAAACAGATTTAGGTAAAATCCAAATCTTGAAATAAATTCTGACTTGCCAGTCTGTGTAATTTTGCAATTGCTTTGGTTAGATTTTCTGCAGATGGTATTTTTATCTGTACAATTAACCATCTTGTTGCATGTAAAAATTCTACTTTCAAATCCTAAAAAATATCAAAAGAAAAGCATTGAAGTAGCATCCTATTCTGACCATGAAAAAAAAAAGGTTTATCATTTAAAATATTTTTTTAAACTTATTAATGAGGTTTTATATGACAACTAAAATTTTCAATTACTTTCTTGGTCAGAATGAAATGACAATTTTTTTTTTTTTTGTATCTTTGCTGTTATCACATTTCTGCTGATTTATACTTGTGAGAAAAAAAAAACCTTACAAATTGGTTAGTCAAAATGTCAGAAGTAAGATTTGAGTGTCCAAATAATGTTAGATACCAATTAGGTTACTGGTAAGATTCTGTTTTTTTTTTTTTTGTTTTTGTTTTTTTTTAAAAATGCCTTAACACTAGGAAGTCCATTCCTTTTAATATTTCTTCTTTATCATACAAAGAGTGGGGCAGGGTGACAATATTTGAGATTTGATTTGCAGTTACTAAGTTTATTGCAAGGTTTCTTTGTAAAACTTAACTTACCCAAACTACTCAGATTAAATGGGAGCTGTTTAGAGATTGTAGGTATGGAGATATCAAGCTTTTATAAATGCACTTTGTCTAAAGCTACATTTCTTAATCATTTCACTTTTGTTATACATGCTTCTTTAATTAGTTTCCACCATTTAAGGCCACTCATGGGGACAATAAAACCAGTTGATAATGAGAATTTCCCTTGCAAAAATCATTCATTCCTTCCTTCCTGTAAAAATGAGTCACTTCAAAATTCTTATTTCTTAAGAGAAATAAATTACAATCAATAACGTCCTTAAAACAAAAAAAAACACCAACCTTCCAATATGCAGCATCATGAAAACCTTTAATATTCTGAAAAATGAGAGACTGACTGCCTTAAACAGTTGTTGTGGCAATTACTGAATTCAATTATCTGAAAGCAAAAATTTTCTTTGAGGAATGAGAGAACCATATTTATTTTTTTTTTTTTTTTTTTTGTCAAAGAATTTTCTATTTTCTTGTGTATACCAATATAATTATGCTTTATTTTGAAGAAAAATATTTTCACTCATTTTAAATAATTTTTAGTTTTTCAATTATTCATGTAGATAATCAAGATATTGTAATTTATTATTAAAAAAAATATATATAACCTACATGAATAAAAAAATTTTCTTGTTTTTCATTTAAATTTTCTCTACAAATCTAGCATTTTCAGCTTTTTTTTTCTCCTTTTCAATTTTTGTTGGGGGGGGAAAAAAAATCCCTGAGTAAGAAGCCAGATATTTAAAAAACGAAATTACTTAACACATCCAAATAAAGAGAAGATTTTTCTCTTCAATAATTCTGTGATGCCTCATCTGTGACGAGGCCATTCTATTTTTATAAAACTCTAATATGTAAAAAGTCATTCACAATTTCAAATGTATGCTGACTTGAAATTCTTAATAAACTTTTCAATACCATATTCTTTATATTTTTCTGTTTATCCATTGATGGTCAGTATTTCTTTAATTCATTTTGATATCAATGAAGAAAAAAAAACAAAAAAAAACAAAGAAAACTGATGGTATAAAGTAATTTTGCAATTGCTTTGGTTAGATTTTCTGCAGATGGTATTTTTATCTGTACAATTAACCATCTTGTTGCATGTAAAAAAATAAAAAAAAAGTTCTACTTTCAAATCCTAAAAAATATCAAAAGAAAAGCATTGAATTAGCATCCTATTCTCACCAGGGGGAGGAGAAAAAAACAACAACAACAAAAAAAAGCGGTTTTATCTTTTAAAATATTTTTTAAACTTATTAATGAGGTTCTATAATATGACAACTAAAATTTTCAATTACTTTCTTGGTCAGAATGAAATGACTATTTTTCTCTTTAAGTCAGTTATTGTCATTAAATATGGTTACTTCCACACACAAATACTATCACAAAAGTAAATCAGTTCAACTTAAACTAATGCTTCCGTATTTTTTTTTTTTTTCCAGATATTTCTACACTGCCCTATAAATCTTTCTCACACACGCACTAGATGGAGGTGTTATTTAACACCAGCTGCTACATCCATTGTCAGCTGTTGTCCCATTCCTATTAAATTGTCCTTTTACTTTGTGAATATATCTGTTCACTCTGCAGGTTTGTCATTAATTTTTCACTCAATTGTTTTGTGCTTCTCTAAAATTAACGAAGCTGCGAAAGTCTTTATTTAATCATGAATAATCAAAATAGCATCATTAATAAATTTAATCCCCACCCCGTGCCATAATAATTATACTAAAATTAACTACAAAAACAAACTTTAATGTTTAATCTATCTCCATTAGTCAGTTAATTGTCATACGTGGAGACATGACTGACTAGGTAGATTTTCCCACAGTAGGTTGCCATACTTTCTGTGGTAGACTGGTTGCTAATCAAGGCTATAACACCTAATCTGTAAGTGAATGAAACGAATTTGACTGGTGCACATCCCCCACCGCCCAAAAAGAATGGCTTCAGTGGTAGAACAACAATCAAAATTGTAACCTCCAGCCACTTATATAAAAAAAGAAACAATTGTGATTATTGTTCTTTCTTGTGTGACTATAATTATTAGTGCAAAGGAGTTGATTAGTTTAATAATTCTTATCGCAATATCATTGGTTATATTAAGACCTGTCCAAAGTAGTGGGGCGAAATATTTCTTCAGACCCCCAAAGGTTTTTCATAGTGTCTTGGCATTTGCAATGTTTAACCTTCCGCTTCCCAAATATTGTAAGCAGTTTTGGGATCGGATTTAAAATAATACCTCAAAGTTGCTAGAATCTGAATTTTTATTTCAGTTCTTATAAGCAGATGTAAAAAAAAAAAAAATACAGAAAACCAAATTTTACTAATTCTTTTGTGGAATCACAAATGATCTTTAAGTGTAAACATGAAATTGTTTTTTTGTAACCTCTACTCCAAAAGTTAATAAAAAGAACAAAAGATGTTAAAAATCCAGTCAAATGGCAAAATTTATTTACAAAATTCTATAAAATAAAATCAATGAGGACAAGATGTGTGCAGTTGGTAAAGATCATGAACAACTACTTTATATATAGGACATTTGTTTTGTTTTAGTCGTATGATGTTGCAGTAAAAGAAAGGACGGTGTGCACATAAACTTCTCGTCCTGTGAGGTTTAAAAAAAATAATTAGGAACAAAAGATGGAATAAGTACAATAGAAATGCGTGAAGAACAAAGGCACAATGAGAAAAAACATGAATGACGAGAAATTTCAATCTTCACTTTCTGATGAAAAATAAAGATTTATGTTGGAATCTTCCGCTTCATCTTCCTTGTCCGACTTCTTGGGAATATTGTTAATTTTGTTCAATTCATCAACAAGGGATCCGAGCTGCAAGCTCTTTGGCTTGAATTCACTCTTTAATTCTGCAAGTTTCTGAAAAAAGAAAAATAGTTATTTGTAGAAAATCAATGTTTTAGTTTTCAACTGCTGATTTTTTTTTTTTTTTTTTTTTTTTTTAATAGCTGTTGTATATTCAGCGAGAAACTTTACCTTTTTTAAAAAAAAAAGTTAATCCAAATTATTTCCTGAATAAAATATGTGAAGTAATTCTTCACATATTTAAAAATTCTTGAACAAATAAAACAAGCACATTTTAATTCTTTTTTTTAATCCTTTTCACCTGCCACTAAGACAAGTGGTTACTGAGTGTGAAAGAATTAGGATATAAAAAAAAATACATTAAAAGAGACCAATAAAAGGAATTCAGACAGAAGATAACAATTATCAATTTTCAAAAATTTAAATATCAGGTTGACTGGAAAGCCAAGAGTTCTACAATTGGAGTAGATAGACTAAACTATCGCCCGGTTTACACTCCACCCACGTCTACTGAACGGGTGAAGAGGCTTATCCCTTGTTTCCTTGTTTAGGATGTGGTTTCCGGCTTTCTCTTTACAAATCTTTTCACTCTTACGTAGCCCCCTGCATGTCAGTGGCGTTACTGCCTTGCTCGGGGTGATATGATTTTTAAAAAAAAAACCGAGAAGCAAAAGAGTTGTTAGCATAGAACTTATGGTTACATGTAGCCATTTCAACTGTAAAATTAATTGAAGAAAAACAAAAGAAATCAACTTCGCTACATTAACCTAAGAAATTGAAAAGTACAAAAGTAAATATAAACTAAGAAATGTTTGATAGAATTAACTACTTTGAGAAATGAGATTTATCAACTGTATACTTCAATTAGAATTTATATTACAATTATACTAAATTCTAACTTAATATAGTTTACTTATAGCAATAATTAAATCTATTTCTTCATTGCAAGCTTGCAATGAAAAGCAAGTGTCATTACAATTTTATTTACCAATCTCATATCAAGCAGCAAATTTAAAGTTCAATATTTTGCTTGAACTGAAACGTGGATTAAAAAAAAGAAAAGAAATATACTACAGTGGGTTTATTTTATCTTTTGTGGGCAATGATGACGACACTTGTGTAGGATGGATAGAGCCCCAAAGAGGCCTGACAACTAAGTTAAATGAGAAAAAAGACCAAAAAAAACCGTCTAGTTTTAATGATTGCACTTATGATTATCTAAACTTATTTATAAATGGAACTTTGTGTGTGTGTCTGTTACCTATAGACTTCGAAATGGCTGAACCGATTTTCTTGAAAATTTACACAGTTGTACTATAAGCGTCTGCGAGTGTTCTTATCTAGGTTTTGTGTCGAGGTACCCCCGATAAATATCGATAATCGAAAAAAATCGGGTTATAGAAGGAGTGGTCCAATTTTAATCAAATTTGATACACTCATAGACAAAGACATAAGAAACGATATTCAGAAGTTTCAAGGTTGTAGTTCTTACAACAGTGCAGAAAATCGATTATATATATGAAAGGCAAGATGTTTGTGTGCATGTCTGTTTATATGGCCTTTATACAAATCCACAATTTTTATCTGATTCTTAAACTTCACACAAATATTCTTTAGTCTGAGTTCAAGGACCATGGATTAGTTTTAAAGCTTTCATTACACCCGAGCAACGCCGGGCTATCCTGCTAGTTAGAATTAAATGTAGAAAAAGAGTTAAGTTAATTAGTTCCCAGAAATTAAGGAGTTGAGGTTTTTGAGGAACCAAATTGGAATATTAACTTTTAGATTCTTTAATATAAATGGGATAAGATCTGTCACCACCTGCTACATTCAGCAAGGTGAGTGAAGAGGATGACAATAAATCACATTTTCTTTTTGGCAAAAATTATCATAGGACTTTAGCCAATAAATGGGCCATGAAGTTTGTTCATATAAAGACATATTTGCCAGTAGTCTTATAGAAAAAGTACTTTTCAGAAAGTAGTTTTGGCAAACAGAACCTTTAGAGAATATAAATTAAGGGTCAAGACATATCAATATATAACTGGTGACAAACTGACTGACTGAATTCCATATAATGCACACTAGTGAGGAGTGCCAGAGAAAAAAGATGCACAAAACAAAACTGCATCCATTTAATCACTATAGAGAACCATTTTTGGCTTCCATCAGTATTGAAGGTGATAACTTCCAGGAGAGCAATGTAGTGAAAAGATCATAAGTCAACTGCTAGAAAAGTTGGTTCACTGTGTCATGCTAGAGAATTTCTTCTGCCAGAATTCATCTTGCACATTTATAAATCTATCATTCATCCACGCACTGAATATCACTGCCATATCTGGTCTGATGCTCTTGCTAGATTTTCAACATGATCCAAAGAAGGATCTGTAATCTGGCATCTCAAGTCTGGTCACTTGACCCACTGCTGTGATGTGGCTTCCCACTGTCTTTTCTAAAAAATATTTTCATTAACCATTCAGATGGGCTCTTGATACCTCAACCACATGAATTTAAGCATACTACTAGATTGGCAACTAGATGTCATTGTTTTACTGTTGAATTAGAATGGAATTTATGGTTACACAGTTTTTTTTCTTGTCTTTGAAACACTCCCTAGTGTTTCACTTTCCTGCCATCTATAATCATCAAAAATGTAAATGCAACGTCAATCACCATTGTCTTTTCTGAATGCGATTTTCCTCGCTAGTCTTTTCACTCTTATTCCCAGTAACCCATTGCACCCTAGTGACATTATCGCCTTATTTTGGGGTAAAATGATTAAAAGAAAAAGCACTTGTTTTCTTATCAAAATTGTGAACAAGAGATTCAAAGTTCAGCTCACAACATGCTAGTTTTAAAAACCTATTTAACCAATGGCTAAAATAGACTGTTTTGTTAAAATCTTAGGTTTTTTTTTTCAGTCTTCTACATCATGATTCCAAGATTTTCTAGTCTTGGGGATTCAGCAACTTCAGTTTTGTACCTGGCTCAAGCTTGCAATATTTTAACCCAGAGCCTTGGGACTTTGGATCACAAGGTGGATGCAGGAATCTCCTGCCTAGTGACTTGAATGAATGACCAACATTTTCAGCCACAGTGCTTCCTCTATTTATGAAAGAGCCGAAAAGTGAGGAGAAGAAAGCAGCAAAGAGACACGCACGTCAAATCCCCACATCCCCACATCTTCATCTTTTGGTTTGCTTGCTTTATGTAGGAAAGATTAGTTTCAACACATGAAAAAACATATTTAGGACTTCAATTTTTAGATCAAATATTACATAATTTTTAGGACAATGAAAGGAAACAAAAACTGTGAAGTTGGTAATACATGTCACACATATATATATATATATATATATATATATACACACACACTCACTCAGTGTCAGCCAATAACTTACAAACCTTATCTAAAATGATTTGTGGGACAAAACTAGCTTCAAAGATGTAAAACTAAAACATTTGGATAATCATTCCAATCACCAGATTTAAGTAACAATTTTCTCTATGACTTATAATTCTGAAAAAGAAAGTGAGAAGAATAAAAATAAGAACCTTAGGCATTTTGAGGCGCCCAGCTCCTTTATTCTGTTGCTTTTTAAACTCCTTCACACAGCGATCAGCATTGTCCCTGAAAATACAAGTAAAATTACTCAGTGATGCAGAGAACAAAAACAAATGCTTATCAACTTTTTAAAAGTTGAAGTTTTATTAATGTTCACCCAATACAAGGCCCAAGAGCTATTCAAGGTAGAGGATTATTGTGTGGAATTGTATTAGTGTAAGAAAAGACAAGTGTTAGGAGTATATAGCTAAAGTAGACTTTAGAAGGAAGCAGAAACCCAATCCTAAATAGAAAACAAGGAATAAACCTCTACTCCTGTTCAAATGACCAGGGAGGAGTGTGAAATGGACAGTAGGTGAACATAATGAAACATACCACCAATGAGAGACAGAGAGAGAGGAAATTGTTAACTGCCTTGACATCTCCTTTCCACTGGTCCCCATTCAAGGGTAGATATCTATTGGACAAAACTAAATCCAGAATTTAAAAGACAAATAGGCTTTTTTTAGTTTTTTGTTTTTTTTTAAATACAAGAAAGAAACAGACATGCAATATTTCACAGACACACAAGATTATGCATATATAAATAATTTTAAAAATAAACTTACCAATCAATTTTAATATCTCCATCTGAAAAACTAGAAGCAGGTGTCTGTCTTTCAGAAACTGGAGTCAGGAAAAATTTAGACATTGGAGTATGGAAATTTTGATCTGATATGCTTGGTGTTTTTACACTAAGGTCAGCAAATATGTCATCCAAGTGACAATCTTCATTCAAACGGATTTTCTAAAAAATTGAAAAGTTAATAAAATGGGTAATTGTTAAAAACAAAGAATTTACATAGATTTATTTATAATTTACAAAACATTTTTTGTCGCTACTTAAATAGACTGACCAACTGGTATAAAATGGACAAAAACTTTGAGGCATAATTTTTGTAGATTAGCATTTTTTTTAAATCTCCCTCAAGCAACAACTGTTATGTCATAACTGAAAAATATTAATTTTTATTGATTTAGAAGAGGAGAGGGCTAAATCGATCCCCGTCTTTTAGCTATCTACATATAGATAGAAGTATTTAAAAAAAAAATATGTTAATTTTTCTGTTAGTCATGAATGTTGCAATACTTTAAAAATTACATCTGTTCTTTAATAACAAAAACTTTTTGGTATTAAAGATCTATTTTGCAAAAAATTGCTTGTTTAAAATATTTTATAATAAAACACATAAAAATGTGTACACTACAGGCAAAAAGTGTGAGGGAACCCTGTAATTCCTTAATATGAGATAATTTTTGTATTTTCTTTTTTTTTTAAAATACAAAAGATAAAATGTCAGCTAAGTACAGTGCATTTGCTTCTATTTTACAGTCTTTCTTCAGGCTCTTCTTACTACTAAAATTTTCCAATTTGTATTTCTCTGTCTGCAATACAGTTTGCTAAATTATGAATATTTTGTTCAAGAAACATATTGTGTTTTAACCATTAACCTCTCAGTAGAATTTTTGAGATTACCAAAAACAGATTCTAAATGCTAACTAAGCACTGATTAATGTTGTAAACAAAAACATATATATAATATAATATAATTATATGGTTATGTCAATTTTACATTGCGACATGGAAATTTCTATGTTTCAAGATAGGTTCTCATCATCAGGCAATGTTAGTGTGGTTGTGCAGATGATTTACATTTAAATGACAAATTCTTTCAGGTTTACTGTGAATGTATGTGGGTGTTTTTTGTGTGGCTAATCAGAATGGAGATTCACTTTGGGGTTTGACCCCGAAGAATTTCTCGTGCTAACCAACTTTTTTCCTCCTCTCTTTTTCTTTTTCTTTTTCCTTAACCCTATTTTTCTTTTGTCTGTTTCACTTGGAATTATATATATATCTTTTTAGAGAAAAGACAGTATTTTCATAATTATATTTATTTTTTAATTTCAAATAGTTGGCGCAAAATCAAAACAGCTAAACAATGAGGTGAGGGGAAAAATTTAAATTTTATTCAAAGAAGCCTAGTCTCAAAGACAAATTACTAAGATTTCTAGACACGGGATGCAATATTTGTTACAAAGGCAGTTTGAAACTAGTCTAAAAGTCAACAGAAAAGTAGCTAAAGTACCAAAAGCAACAACCGCTGAAAATAAATACTTGATTAAAATTAGGTACCTCCACTAAATTTTCTACACCTAAATTTAAATTTTAAGAATAAATAAGTTATCTTCAAGCTTTAAAATTAGCTTTAATTGAAAGTCAAGAGATTAAATTTAGTAATTCCAGTAAACAAAATACACTGGCATATTTTAAAGCGAAATTATATTGATTGGAATCTAAAAATTTAAAGCTTTTTTAAAAAAATTTAAAAGTAGCGCCATTTTTTTAATTGATCATCAAATTTCAAAACAGTAACCACATTCCTGTTTTAAAAATCTGGCAAAAATAAAATATACGTCGCTGACACATTATTGAAGTCAATTTTTAAATAAAAACTAACCTTCATCTGATTTCAAACAATTGTGCCTGCTTACTCTCAGTAAAATTCCCTGTAATTTGTTATCAGATTAGGTAGCCCCAAAGGCGACAAAAACATATGAATGTAATTTATTATGTAAGAGAAGACAATCCTTGAATCACGTGACCTTTTAATGCTAAATATCACGTACGAGCCCCCGTACAAATAAAATACAGGCAATCAAAATGCAAAAAATTAAAATGTTTTTAATTATTTTAAAAATTGACGGGGTCAATTATTTGTATTAAGCTTTTAAATTTTCGATTAGTAATTGTAGTCTTCATGCATTAATTACATAACCTAGCTGGCCCGGTAGAGGAAGAAATTTAACAATAATTTTTAAACTTTTTATATATAATTTTTATATATAATTAAAAAAATGAAAAAAAAATGAACATAACTATTGTAAAAATTAATTAGTCATTGAATTTTTTTATTCTTTTCGGACTATAATATGCTTAGTTTATATTGTTCATAAAAGCAATCAGAAGTTTATCCACATAAAAATTGGCATAGTTATTGCATTTTTCACAATTCGGAACCTACTTTTTAGAAAGATAGGGACCTATTGAAGAAAAAAAAACAAAAAAAACAGTGAATCAGCATTCCCCAATGATTCCTGAATTTTTTTATATTAGTTTTAGAGTGGCCCGCAGTCAAATTGTTACACATTTCTGGAATTTAATGGGGGGGGGGGGGGTAACATACTTAAAAAAAATATATTTTTACCAATATTTTCTAAAAATTATGCAATCAAAATTGATTTCATTCAATTATAAATAAGTCTTGAAGTTTTCAAAATCCAACCATTATTTGATTTATGCAAGAATTTCCAAATTAATGTGTCTTTCACGGCCAAAAAAGTGCATTACATAATAATTATGTTTGTTTACTTAATAAAATAGCGGCAATTTTGATATCGCGCTTACATAATAAAAAAAAAACTTTCTACAACAATTTCGAACGTGTTAGAAATAATTAAAAATTTTTTAAAAATATTTAAAAAACACTTTGTTCTATCCTCTTAATGGTAATATAAACTTTTTGCCCATAGAACTTTGTTTTATTTAGTTTGGGACCTTTTCCCTTCTGACTATGCTGTTTTTGGAGCGATTTTGTGGAGGTACCTAATTAAAATGAAATGGAAGGAAAACTGCTCCAGAGTTGACAGCTGCACTTAATTCCTCTTACCAACAGCCAGTGTTGTTTACAACTGAAAAATCAGTTTAGATCTGTAGGGCTCAGAGGATGCATAGCCAATCAAGAAATTTCTATTGAAAGAATAGCAAAATGCGTCATTGTTGACAGACAAGACCAAATTTTAATTTTTGGTAGTAAAAGAAGAGGGCATACCAGAAGAAAGACTGAATAATGAATATGTGGTTCCGACAGGTAAGCATGGTGGTGGGGTTGTTATAACATGAGGGAGGGTTTGGTGGAGAGAAAGCTGAAGATTAAATTAAATTCAGGTCAAGGGAATCATGAAAAAGAATATCATTTGATTTTGCAAAGACATGCTATATCATCTGGTTTATGTGCATAATTGGAAAACAATCCAAAACACTCTTCCAGATTATGAGTTAAAAAAAAAATAAATGAATAAAAAAATAAAATAAAAAAGAAAGAAAGAGAATAACAAAAATTTTGGAAATTATGTGTAACGCCTCCTGTGTCAAGCTTATGTAGCGTTAGAGACCTTCCCCAATTGTCCAAGACGTCCAGTACTGCAGCTGATTGATGGAGTGATATCTTCAACCCTGACCTGCCTTATCCAACGTTTTGATCAGGTTAAACACAAGAAGGTCAAGAAGAATTCATCAGATATTCTCGTATTTGGATGGTTCAAGAAGATTGAAAGTGTACAGTAAAAAAAATAGCTCGAAGTAATATTTAAAAAACACTATTTTTATATTGAGTACTGTGTACAATTGTATGTTAGTAGCTGTCAGAGGCAGATGTTTGTTGACCTAATTCGTTCCTAAATCGAATGCAATTCTTGGTTAAGCTGGTAAAGTTTAGCTTGCGGATTTAGTGAAATTTGTTTAGCTGATTTAGTAAGTTTAGCTCAAGGCTGATGTTGGAGTTTCGCTTCAGCAGTTAGTCATGTGCATTGTCTTCCCGTCTTTTCTCCCGTCTTCTTTGTCTTATGTTTAATCCGCTTTGTGTATTTGTATTTATTGGTGTCTGCCAAAAACCAGTGTGGGTGTACGATGCAGTTGGAACTGGTATTTCCATTACCTGTCATCTTCATTGCCTTTGGTTCTGAGAAATTAATTATTTCCTAATTTGAAAGTTTTTTTCTTTGTGACGGCTGTAGGCATTACTTTGCCCACAGCTCCTTTCCTCTATTTGGTGGGTCGTCTGTACCTGCTGCTCTTCAGTGAGGGCAAGCCGCTTCTCCACTTCCTTAATCTCTCTTTTAATTAAAAAACAACTATTGTTCTAAATGCACTTTTTTCTTTTTTCTGGTCTGATAGTCGAATAAACAATTGATATATTGTAGCTTACATTATGGCAATAATCATTCAGCAAAAATATTCAACTTTCACTTTGCATTTTTATCAAAAACAAATTTGTTGGTATCCATTGTTTTCAATTCTGACACCTCTGCAAGGAAATTTGCCAAGTTTTATATTTCTTTCCCATCTGGACTCAGACACGAGACACCTAGCTTTTCATTCTTTAGTCAAAACATTCTTTAAGTAACCTTTTCGCCTCTAAACTGACATTTAGAATTTTTTATTAGAAGTTTTATCAACCAACTGTCAACACCTATCATTTTTTTATATCTAAAAGCTGTTATTATTAATTACCAGCAACCAAAATAGTGTTACAATGACTCAATTTCCAATTAAATTAGTATGAGATGAATTGGACAGGAGAGTTTGAAGAGAATACCCAAAGAGTGAGTGCAAGCTTTTTCAGTGCTTGAAGAATGCTTGGGAAAGTCTGCTATCTACTTTCTTTTTTTTTTCAAAAACTGTTCTTCATTTAAAAGGAATTTAAAGAAAAAACAAAAAAAGAAGGGGGCTGTTTACCTCTAAAAAATAAAATAAAAATAAAATAAAAATCAATATTTTTTGACGGACAAGTGTTGCAGCCTAATGTAAGTTTACAAAATGCTAATCCACAAAAATTATTAACAAAAATATTTTTCTCAATTTCTTATGAGTGGAACAGTCTAAATATTGAGCTTTTGTTTTTTAACAATCAGGTTACCATTATTATTATTATTATTTAAAAAAACACATCTTTTAATATTTAGTTCATTAAAAAAAACAATTAAGAATTTAGTCATAAGGTACTTTTTTTACCTTCGTATTTCCAAGAAAATTTTCAGATTCAAAAAGATCATCTTCATAACTGTCACTAACATCATAGATATGAAGATTTTTCCGTTTTATAATATTTGGAACTTCTACAAATGAAAAAACAGAAAAGTTATTAAAATTTCATAAACTGTCAAATTCAGTTTACTATTAAATATCACCAATATGTATGGTTAGGTTTATTTTTATTCAAGACAAAATTGATCAAACACATTGGTTAAAAAAAAGGCAGCATTTATTATTAGTAGATGTTCAAGCTGAAAACTCATTATTACTTTATTCAGGCTAATGTTGACATCTTGTGATCTATAGATTTCATGTACATTTCTGATAATTGAGTACCTTATTTTTTTTCAATACAAATAAAATTATGAAAAAATACTTTAAATTTCTATCAATTTTCTGTAACAGACACTCAAGACAAAAGTGACTTATTTTGTAAAATTTTTACTTCATTTTGATTATATTTAAAATTTCAGAAAAATACAAGTATCAGTAATATTGTAAAGAAGGGGTCTCCAAATTTCAATCCAAGGGTCACACTAGTCAGTCAGAAAGAAGGCTTCATCTTGGCCCTGAAGAATAGTTTGCTTTCTCATCTGCAGTTAAGTGATCATGCTGTCTGCATCTCTAGGATAAGGAATTATCATTATTTACATTTGGACTCATGTCTCCATCTTTGTTATCACAAAATCTTGACTTTTGTACCCTTCAGCCATCTTCAGATGTCAGGGAATTCTATGTTGGTAAAATTCACCATAATTTATGGCTAAAGCACAGGGATCAGTTTATGTATTATTTATAATAGAGAATCAACCTCCTGAATGTATATTATATAATAACAACAGTCCATGATGGTTACAAAGTAAGAGATTGAAGGTTATGTTGACAAAATTCCTGGATATAGTGTATCCTCTTGGCATCGGTTCACCATGTCCGTCATAGGTTATGGATATAGAGTACCCTCACAGCACGTAATCTGTTCAATGAAACGTCAAAAATTAACACTCCCGAATCAGGCACTCTCTTGAATCAAATTTGATCTCCAATACTCGGAAAAATATGGCTGCCTTTTATACACATTGCATTGAATATTTTGAGCTTCCTGATTGGTTAAGCCTTCTATTGGTGAACTATAAAATGGGTTGACTTATGGGTGTCCGCACAGTATATATGAGTACCAAAAAGTCCAACAGTTTAAACTGAATCCTTTAATGGTAGATAGTTTTCATTCCACTGTCCATGTCTAGACATAGGAATTGTGAATTCAATCCCTAGGGTGGGGTAGTACAGACTCTAGCTGAGTGCAGAGCAGAACTTGGAATAAACTGAACAATTAACCAAAGCGAGATATTGTCAAACCATTGACAGTGGAATGAGAACAATCTAATCCCATGGATTAAATTAAGGGTTCAGTTTGAAATTCATAAAATGTTAACCTGATTGACAAACACCTGAAGATGGCACAATGGCCAAAACTTTGGGTTAACAACAACAATAATAAGGACATTAGTTTGAATGTAAATAACAATTATTTTACCCTATCATTTGGTAGTGTCCGACATTTTCAATCCTTGTTTCTTTCTAATCCTCACATTTCTATTTTACTAAATCTTGTTGTGCATATTGCAAAATAAATTAAACCAATTCTTTTGTTTAAATTTTTTTCTAATTTATTTATATAAAATTGATTCTTTTCTTTGGTCCAAGTAGTGGCACAGCCATTGTAGTAAAGAATTTGAAGACAGCTGTTGTAAAATAATAACAATAACCATCTTTAGAAATCTTAGAGAAGGATTGGACCAAAAAAGTTACAGCATTTCCATTGTGCATCATAAACAGAATTATTAACTGTTTGATATAAAAAGAAAAAACCTCAATAATGGTTAAAAATGCAAAAGTATAAACAATATTTAATTAATCTTAATTGGTTTAGTAAAAATGATTAGTCTGATAAAACCACAAGTGTTCAAAAAAAATAAATCAATGAAATGTGTGAATTTTACGTACTAACAGTAACTAAAATGGCAGTTAATTTTTCAAGTTAAAAACATGCAATTTGGTGTTAATCAGTTAATGCCTCTCCAACTATAGGGCTAAATTTTTACTTCAATCCTCAGTCTTTCTTACAATTTAAAATCAGTGATTTGTGAAGATGTTAAGTTTTACTAAGGCAAGTCATCTCATAAAAGGCACTTTTGCTAAGAGTTTTATTTTCCTAATAAAGTAGGTCCAAAAGATAAAATTACTTTCCCATCTGAACATTTTTAAGGGACAAATGGAAATCTGGAATTACAAATTTTCTGAAAGATATTTCTATCAAGTATTTTTTTTTAGTAAAAGGTGTTTTAATAATAAAACCAACTAATTTTGCAGCTGGATCCTCTTCCCTTCAAAAGTCCTGAGTATATTAAACTGGAAGCTAACATTATTGACAATCATGTGTGTGGAGTCTTCATGGATTTTTCCTGATATTTTCCAAACAGGCAAAGCAAAAAACATTATTACTGCTCTAGTTTAATGGTCACCTCATTGGTAAAGAAACAGATTATGTGTGCTACATTTGAGCTGTAAAATTTGAGAAATTTCTGATTTGGTAAATTACTAAGAATTTCATCTGACGTCATTCCGACATAAAATCTTGGAGTCATTATCAGTTAGTATGTCGATGTTGAAAATGTCCTTTAAGCAAAGTGAGCAGCATTTGACATTGGGACTGGTAAAGTTGAAGAGAATTTCAACAGATGACAACAAATGTTGAGAATTGCTGAATTTAGCGACAACTGGGACATTGAAAATATTGATTTGGTGTTATTTGCAAAAAACAAAGAAAATACCTTCAAGTAACAATGAATTTCTGAAACAACAATCATGTCAGTTTGGAATCTGTTTTGTATGATTTACAAATAAACCAAACAGCTTTATTTTTCTAACAACTGGAGCTGCAGTCCTCAACCAATTTAGAGTCAAACAGATCAATTAGAAAAACATAATTTTAAAAACTTGAGAAAAAAAAAAAGGCACCAACCTTTTTTTTCATCTTTCTTCTTTAAACCTTTCCAATCAAGTGATGACAAATCACAGCTGCAGTAATAATTGGTACACTCTTCAGCGCTTCGACCAACTTTACGTGCAACCTTTTCCCAAAAATTACCATCAGTTTTTGGCACAGTGGACATGGCTCTAAGGAGAGTGAGAAAGAGAGAAAACTATAAATAGAATTTTCACAAAAAGGGAGAAAGGTGATTGAAAACAAAATGAAGCCAAATAGTTTTCAAGTATTAATGAAGAAAAGATATTTTCAATATGGTTCATTCAAGGTAAAGCCAATCAAATCAAAATATGATGGAAATGTCATTTTTGTGACACATCTTAGACTTAAGCTGGCTCCATTTCGTAGTCAAGTTTAATGACTGTGAAAGATTAATCATCACTAATCCAATCATCTTTAATCAGATCCCAACTCTAAGTTCAACTGGTATCATTTTAAATTTCTCAACTAAAAGTTTTTTACAACATGCTGACATGTGTTAAAATCCTCACAGAATTTAGTATGGTTGGACATATTGCTATCATTTTTGTTGAGATTTACAAACTCTACATTTCATTCAATTTCACAAACCAATCAATGAAATATGAATAAGACTGTTTGGAAAAATTCTTTAACAAAAACCCAACTTCATAGTTTAATAATTTATTTAATTTCATAGGACTTCTTCGTAAGCAATTTTTAATTTGGTTTCCATCAGTCAATGTATAGCTAATCTAGAGGGTATGAGACTAACGGAAGTCACAGAATTTTATATATAGACTAGCAGTATAGCCCGGCGTTGCTTGGGTGTAACGAAAGCTTTAAAACTAATCCATGGTCCTGGAGCTCAGACCCTTTGGACGTTGACACGAAAGACTAAAAAGCAATAGTTGTTTCCGGTTAAAGCGAAACCGTAGACTGAAAGAAAAATTAATGGATGTAAGTCAAATTTTGATTTCCTGGTATCGATTTATATATGTATATATATATATATTATGGATTTTCAGCACTATTGTAAGAACTGCAACCTTGAAACTTCGGAATATCGTTTCTTAGGTCCTTGTCTATGAGTGTATCAAATTTGATTAAAATCGGACCATCCCTTCTATAACCCGATGTTTTCAATTATCGATTTTCGATATTTATCAGGGGTTCCTCGACAGAAAACCTAGCTAAGAACACTGGCAGACACTTATAGTACAACTGTGTGAATTTTCAAGAAAATCGTTCAGCCGTTTCGGAGTCTATAGGTAACGGATACACACACACACACACACAGGCAAAGTTTCATTTATAAATAAGTTTAGATGACTTATTGTTTTGGTAAAATTGGTAGCAGAATCAGTAAATTGGTTGGTTGGTTGTTTTATGGCATATCAACCTCAGCGGGTCATTTATTGCCAACTAAATTTTATTTATTTATTGCTGGTAATACCTTTTTCTTTCAACAATTTATTGTTGTTTTTATATAAGTTTTGTGTCTAGTAATACCTTTTGCTTTTCGAGTATCAAGATTCATTTGAATTTGTTTTTTTAAGGGCAGGGTCCCCAAGTCCTACCCTGTTATTTAACCCATAACTGGAAGGAAGGGACGGATTAATACCTTTCCCAAGGGTACCAGTGCTTAAGTGAATGCAGGGTATTCAACTGGAATTCGAACTCGTCTCACCAATTTCTCTTTCCGAGCCAATGTCCACTGCACCACAACGCATATCCATCACTAAACACTTACAGCACCTGGTACTCCCAAGCGGTCACCCATTTAAGTACTGACCTGGCTCAACGTTGCTTAACTTCGGTGATAGAGTGAGAACCGGTGTATTCAACATGATATGGTTGTAAGCCAGAATCAGTAAGTGAGGTAAATTTAAAAACCCATTCCTAATTGATTTTCTTAATTTTTTTTTGGACAATTTTAAATTTTTTCATTTCCCAAACTGGCTATAAAAACATTACTTTTTTTTTCACTTGTACTTAATGAAAATTTCACTCTCAATTAATGTCTATTTTCAGTTACTGAGCAGATTTACAAGGTATTTTCTGAAAATGGTTAAGTGCTTTGCTATTGGTTGAGAAGTGCTAATCACCTTTGCTATTGGTTGAGAAGTGCTAATCACCTGTAATTAGATAAAAACTAATTTATCAATTTCCAATGATGCCAGTTTTAGAAATGCTAACAATATTAAAAGGCTTAATCAATTACTCCATATCATTTTTTAAAAACATTGATTAAGCATCTGAGTCTCAGTGAGAACTCTACCACAGACTAAGCTGATTTTAGTTAATGATTGTGGAAAAAGAAAAGAGGAGCAAGAGAACAAGAGAGAGAGGGGGAGAGAGAGAGAGAAAGCAAAAAGTACTTACGTCAATAATTTCTTCACCTCTTCATTTGTCCAGTCTTTGATCATCTTCCTTCCTGATTTTTTGTCTTTCTCCTTTTTGGTAATCTTCTTTGAAGGTGTGGCATCATGAGTTTCTCTCTGAGCATCACTTGATTGTTTATTATTGACAGATTGCTTCTGTGACTTTTGCTTTTTAGTTTGTGACACTTTCTGTCGTTTAGGTTTGTTCACCTTGCCCGACATTGCAGGTGAAGATTTTTTCACCCGGGAAGTCTTTTTGCCCAAATCAGAAACCTTTTTATCAGTTGTTTTAGCAGGGGCAGCATTTATTGTATTTGATAAGGGATGAGGGCTGAAACAATCATCGTCAATCTTTTTAGAGGCTGTTTGTTTTTGAGATGTTTTATATTTAGGAATAATTTTGATATTTTTCTGGTTTTTATTAGGAGAAAGAGAAGACTTCGAAGATTGTGCTGATTTAGCTTTGAGATGGGAGGTACGAGATCTTGTCATATATTGCGATCTGACTTGATTCTTTGGAGAAACTACTTTTTTGACCAACTCTTCTTTTACTTGCTTCTTGTTCTTTGCTGATGTTTTCTTTGGGACATTATAAATAGGTAATGGACAAGGATCTGATTCAGGGGAGTCCACTTTGGGATTGTTTGAAAAAATGTTAAACAGATAGTCCTGATCATTTCCTGCCTTTTTTGAAACAAGTAGAGTTTCAGGATTTTCCTTGATAACACTCAGCTGAAAAAAAAAATAAAATCCAAATATGAACAATCTACCACTTCATTAATACAAAGTTGTTTTTTACTGTTTTTTTGTAACTAAATGTTCACCTAAATACAAAGCCCAAGTGCCACTCAAGGTAGATGATTACTGAATGTGGTTGTTGCGTTAACATAAGAGAAAGTAAGTACAGATTATAAGAATATGTAAGATGGATAACCTCTTTAAATCTAGACTCAACTGTTAAGAGTGTAGTAATCATGGAAGCATCTTTTCATGTACTTGTTTCACAAAGAAGTGGTTCTTAGGAAGAAGCTGTTTGAGTGTGACTTCCTTCAATTGAATATGAAAGAAATGAAAGATGATTCAACCTTCTTCAGGCTTTTAAACAGGAGTAGTAGTTCATTCCTTCATTCCTGTTTGGGTTTCCAGTTCATTCTAAAGTCCACTTCAGCTCTATATACCTAGTGGGTATTCTTTCCTATGCTAATAGGAGTTCACACAGTAAGCCTCTATCTCGAGTGGCTCTTGGACCTTGTATTGGGTGAACATTAGTAAAAATAAAATTTTTTAAAAAGTAGCACAGTAGGTTCTAGCTGTAAAGGTCTGAACTGGTAGAACTACGGAACGTAGCAGATCTGAATATTTGGCATAGAAGTAGCAAAAGAATATCAAAAGGCTTGCAGCATTTTGTCTGTGGAAAAGGTGTTGTAGGGTTAAACACAATTCACCACCCAAAAGTTAGCTTTGAAATAAATAAATACATATGCACTCATTGAAAATTTATTCAAGCACATTACAAATTTTTTTATATCATATCTAAAAAAAAAACAAAAAACACCCTATCAAATTTGAGTCCCATTTATAGAAGCAATTCAGCATCATCAGATGTATGTATTTAACCTGAAGCATTTTGAGGATGGATAATTTTAATGAAACGCCCTTGTACAGATTCCATATATAGAAACGGAAAAGGCTTACACTTAATAAATGATTTTCAGTTGAATTTTGCAGGATTGTGTGAAAAGTACAATTAATAAGCTCTTGAAGACAGATTTTTAATTTTCTTGTTCATATTAATGTAAAAATTCAAAAAATAAACCAACAACTTCTTTCTAAAATCAGAAAAGCAGCCAATATATTTAAATTTATGGCCGCATTTAATAAAAATTTGACCAAATTCATGATGGAAAAATAAATATCAATAGTGAAGTGACATTATCTGTGGAAAAAGAAACTTAAATTTAAATTATCAGACTTTATTTTTTATTTATACACATCTTATGTAAAGTAGGGTCTATCCTTATTTCTTGTAATATTCAAGAAAATTTTTTTAAGCAAAGTAACATAAATGACAAACTGGTAATAGCACTATAGAGAGGGCATAAACTGATGTCTGAAAAATGCTCACATGTAATACACATTAATTCTTATTTGCTAACACTAAAAACAATATAATGTTATATACACAATGATATTTGGTATTGCATAATTCAAACCCTTTTCTTTTATTCTGCAGCAAATTTCATCTTGTCCACTTAATTCTTCACTGTTTTTTCATATATATATATATATATATATATATATATATATATATATATATGATGGCTGGCCACTCTTATTTGAGGATATCTGTCTACTAGGGTGGTTAGCTAATCCCCATTGTAGACACTGCTCAGGAACACTTGTGTTTGTTCAACACTGACAGATGCAAACACATACACACACACATTGGTGGGAAATAAAATTGTGAACATCTCTATAATTTAGGAATAAACAATGGATATTTCACAATTAAAAAAAATGATGATACCACAATGATGTGCGAAGATGAGATATGTGAAAAAAAACTGACACAACATGACCGTTCGATTATTATCATGTTTACCAAGCCAAAATACCTACAAGTCATATATGATATTAAATAAGTACCAAAATATTAAACTTAATCCAACTATTTTAATTAAGACAAATTCATTAATACCATTTTACGGAATACATCAATCTCTTAAACAAATTCCTGCATTGCACAGTGGAGTAAAAGAAAAGACCTGTTCTTGCAATGATGGCTATCATTGCTAGCATTAAATTAGGCATAGAAATTTTGATTTTTCTCTTCATGTATCCTAATATGCACAAAAAAGAATTTGCTTACTTTTTCCTTGAATAACCTCAATAAAATTAAATAAATTCATTATTAAACAAAAACTGAACATGTTATTTATGAACAAAACTTAAAATTTCAATTTACTAGTTTTTCAGAATATACTATAAAAAAATGTCTACACTACTTCTGCTTTACTTCAAAACTGTAATTTAAATGTCAAAGTAGTTACCACTTATAGTTCAGAAAATGGCTTTATTTGACTAAGCAATCAACAAAACAATCAACCATTTATAAAGATCACAAAAAAACTAGACTGGAAATGAATAAAAAACACATGATTAATTTTAAAGCTTAATATGAAAATTACTTTTCTCCATTGTTAAAATTGTAAAGTTATAAAAACAAAGTAACATAAATGACAAACTGGTAATAGCACTATAGATGTAGCCTGATATCGAATTCATGACTCTTTGAGTCATCACTGGAACTAACCAATATCTATCTTCACTGGCCCAGTGAATATTTTTATACAGGTCTGGTTGAAAAACAATTGGGTTCTTTGTTTAACTTTTTTTTCTTTTTTTTTTTATTTAATTTCTCTATAATTTAGGAATAAACAATGGATATTTCACAATTCAAAAAAAAAAATGATGATAC
The DNA here is from genome assembly GCA_037127315.1 of Ascarosepion bandense. NCBI lineage: Eukaryota > Metazoa > Mollusca > Cephalopoda > Sepiida > Sepiidae > Ascarosepion > Ascarosepion bandense. The sequence goes on from JBBBDQ010000408.1 coordinate 1,401,590, forward strand.
CACAATGTGTGAAGATGGGATATGTGAAAAAACCTGACAACATTGGCATTGATCTACAAGATGTTCACAATTTTATTTCCCACTAATGTGTGTGTGTCTGCATCTGTCAGTGTTGAACAAACACAAGTGTACCTGAGCAGGCGTCTACAATGGGGATTAGCTAACCGCCCTAGTAGACAGATATCCTCAAATACGAGTGGCCAGCCATTATAAACAAATATTGGCAAATTAGGAATAATTTTTTTCTTATTTCAACATTTCCTCTACTCGATATACAATAAATAATGTAAGAATTTAATTTTTCTCATTTCAAGTAGACATTTTCTAATCAGATTCAATCAAGATGAATAATCTGAAAATTCTCTCAAGTGCATGAGATTACTAACACATTTTCTTCTATTTTCATGCCACTTCATGTGATTAACTCCAACCTTTTGATTTTCAGGCAAGTTATCTTTCTCTGATTCTTCTGCCTCCTCCTCATATTCCCATTGCTTATCATCACTTTCCAAATTCTCCATATGTTCTTTTTCTACAAAAAAAGAAAAAAAAAAAACTAAAAACAAAGAGCATAACCTCAGGTATGAAATCCAAACTTTGAAGCATTCATTGTTAAATATAGAAATTCAGTCATTCAAGTTTTTTGTTTAAATTATAACAAACAATACTTTTTTCTTATTTTGCAAATCTCTGATCTCAGTTCTTCATATTCATTTCAATAATCAAAGAATAACTCTTCAGAAATTTTATTTCTCAGAACCTTATACTAATTATATAAATTTATTTGAAGAAATTAAAAGTTTGCATTAAGAGTTATGACTTACATGCAAAGTAAATTCACAAACCAACACTTTAATCCAGTGTTTCTCAGTTGGTATGTACTAGTGCACTAATGCACCCTGTAAGATTGCCATGCGCTCCCCAAGTTAACAGAAGAGTAACTTATGAATTATTTTTATATTAAAAAAAAAAAAAATCTTTATTTTAAAAAAGCTAGAGGTGCCAAGCACATGGGTTCCATGTTAAAGTGATTGTCATTTGATATTTTAAACTGGATGCTAAATTGCTTAATCTTCAATACATAGAATTTTTTTTCCACACACACACACAAAAAAAAAAAAAGAGAAAAAGATTAAACCAACGTGTTTAAAAATTCTTGTTGTCACTGTTATCAAGTTTATTATTTTCCTACTTGTTATAACACGTATGAGTTTTGATTCCTCATAACCACTGTTATAACTCATTTCTGGCTATTATAATATGAAGTTTTGCATAGGATACTTGCCATGATGTCTGTTAGAAATACTCTTGATGGACTCTAACAGGCTTTTTTTTTGACTCACTTGGAGTTCTTTATTTAAGTGTCTCGCCTAATCACAGGGGGTGTATTATTTAATAGTCTAAAATGAACCCTGAAGTAAAAATGGTTAAGAAATACTGCTTTAATAGGCTAGTGGATTAAAGCCTTGGGTTGTAAATTTGTTGACATAGTAATTGTGAGTTCAATCCCTGAACTGGATAGTAATTGGAATCAGTGCAAACAGGAAAGCAATAACTATAAATAGCAGTACTATAAATAAGAACTAGACAAGATATCTCTAGACATAGTCAGTGGAATAGGAACAATCGAACTGCATAGATTAAATAAAATTTCCTGTAGGTTGCCCAGATTAACATACACCTGAAAAAGGCCAGAATATACAATGACTGAAACACTGTGATAACAACAACAAAGATGAGAACAATAGTTTGCATTATTAAATAGAAATTAATCTAATATACAAACAATTATATATTTATAATAAATAATAATGCAGGTTCAACCAGCAGGGTTCCAGAGCTAGGATTAGTCAATTGTCAGATGTCTCTGGTTTAGATTATGGAGTAACACCTAAAATTACCATGAACCCACATATTATACACCTACCATGTTCTTAAATAGTTTAGACTGATAAAAACACAAATAACTAATAATTGTTTAAACAAGAACAAAAATTTGAATTCAATTTAATTGAAATTACAACTGCAAAAAATTAAAAAAAATAAAAATAAATATGCTAAATATTTTGGTCTTTCCTTCTTGATTAAACTAGCACTTTGACAATAAAACTTTGTATTTATCACATTTGGAGCCTTTTTTCATCATGCTATGCTCATTTTTAACAAAATGTGGAGATACCTAGTGTGTGTGTGTATATACACACACACACACACTCTAATACCTCTCTCGTTCACACATATATTTGAAAACATTTTTGGTACAAAACCTAAGTATAGCTGTGAATGTGTGTAACTGAATATTACAATTAGGCATTTTTCTTTTAAAAAAAAAAAGAAAAAAGAAAAGAAAAGAGAAGCAACAACCGGTTGCTTCTTTTCAAACTTCATTAGGAGATAAAAGGTAGAATAAAATATAAATTCTTGAATGATTGGGGTGGGGGGATATGGTGGAGAAGTACTAGAGACTAATGATAGCAAGTCCTAGCAAACATTCACACTGTTTGCAGAGAAGGTTTGCCAGACTTGATATGCAAAGCCTCCAGCACTTTTAAATTTTTTTTTTTATAATATCATAGATTAACAGGGTTGCTATATGTTATCCTTTGGGTCCAGCACTGACTAATATATTTGTGGGAGATTTCATGAAGAGAGAATACATTGTAGTCCTCAACTGTATTGTCGATATGTAGATGATACCTATACTTAGGTTTTGTACTATCAAAAATGTTTTCAAATATATATGTGTGAACAAGAGAGGTATTAGAGTGTGCGTATATGCACACACTAGGTATCTCCACATTTTGTTAAAAATGAGCATAGCATGATGAAAAAAGCACCCAAACATGATAAATACAAAGTTTTATTGTCAAAATGCTAGTTTTAATCAAGAGAGAAGACCAAAATATTTAGCATATTTTTTTTGGTGGTAAATTTTTTTTTTTTTTTTGCTGCTGTTACTCCCGACTTACTTAATTTTATGTAATTTCTAGAAATTAAATTTTGATATTTTTCCTACAAGTTAAAAGTCAGACTCCTTGAAGAAATTTTTTTTTTACAGACATTTAATATTTTCAGGAAAATCTGCACCGAAACCATAAAATAAAAAAGGGGAGGCAATAAAACTAGAACATTGTTTAATCAGAATAGATTTTAATTGCTTTTATAAAAATATCTTAAGGGCACTTAAGTAAATAGTATTTGTTTCAATTCAGATTAATTATACTTCAAATCAGCTTATACACTTAAAAAAAAATTTCAAAAAAGTATATTTTAGTTATGCAAGATTTAAAAATCTTGCATAACTAAAATATACTTTTTTGAAATTTTTTAATTTAAATTAGAAACGTACGTTTCTAATTTAAATTTTAAAATCATTTGTTTCTGATGAAAGGCTGAGGACGGTCTGAAATATCAAATATAATAATAGAAATAAATAAATACTGTCAGAAAAATACATTTTTAAACTTACAACTTTTTAGTAGTTTTTCCTATATATATATATATATATATATATATATAACTTAAAAAAGGATTAATTCAATGATGTTGAATGACCATAACATAACATATTCAACATCATTGAATTAATCCTTTTTTAATTTATATTTGCTCTGTAATATTTTATTACATGGAGCTCTCTTCCTGTATCATTTTTTAATATTAAAATAAAATTTTTAATATTAATTAGGATCGGGTTTTTGGAATTTACCTTCCTGCTTTTTTCGCTTGGATTAAAGTATCTGAATTAAAATATATATATATATATATATGACATACACACACACACACAAGTACAAAGAGTTTGTTTCTTTAATTGGTTGGATGTTATTGTATTTGTGCTTGTAGGCTTTATGCGTGTTTGTTTTTATTTTTTTGTTTCGTGGCTATTTTATTATTTTCTGTTTTTGTCATGACTGGGTATTTGTATGTACTTTTACTTTTCGTATTATAATGTTTTGTTATTGTAGTTTTGTATTTATAACTATATATATATATATATATTTCTTTTTTTTTTTAGTTATTTTTTTATTTTATTTGAATTTGTTATTCATTATTGTTTGTGGAGCAAAGTAGGTATTTATTCGCATGTCTGCATTTTCCCCAGTTGCCCAAACATGATCCAGAAAAAAAAACTGTCATGCAGCAAAACATACCAACACATTAAGAAAAAGTTCAATTGAAGTCAATAAAACAAAAGAGCCCATCACAAAACAAATACCCATTTACACATAGACTAAAATAAATTAATCAACAATAAAAAATAAAAATCAATTAATCATAAACAAAAAAACAAAAACAAAAAAAAACTAACCAATCACAAACAAGACCACTTCCACAATATCACACCACATCTATATAACCAAGAAAAAAAAAAAAGCAGCACTTAGTGGCAAACAGCCCTAAAGTGTGAGAACATCATAACAGTGTCCTCATGAGAGTTCGAAGTTAGCATGAATCTGCTCAATTAAAGAGACAAACTCAATGCTCTATCTATATCCCAATATTGAGCATGCTATGATAAGAACACTGCTTGCCAAAATGCATTTTATCAGTAATAACTGAAAAACAACAACCTTGGCACTAAATACTATCACAATTAAACCATATATATATATAGTGGTGAATATATGAATCGGAATCCAACAAAATGATACAACTAAGAAAAAGAACAAATAGAAAATGTATCTAAATCTAACATGTTTCACTTTTATTAAAGGTTCTTCAGAGACCGAGAGAAAAAGAAAAAAAAACAAAAAACGAGACAGTATACTGGTATGTTGTGACTTGGGGTTAGTTCTTATTGCTCAGTTATGGCTATAGATAAGTTTTCTTTTTTTTTTTAATTTTTAAATGTATGAGGAATATTTCCAGTGATATATTTTATAAATAAAACAAATTTGTTCGCTTTCTCCAACATATTCAAGTTGACATTACTATAAGAACAATTCTAATAGCAATATTAACTTGAATATGTTAACTTTAATATTATTAAAATCATTACAGTACTGATTTACTCAACATGAAATAATTTGTTAGGTTACATGATACAGAGTAATCAATAAGGATTGAACTGACCATCAATTATAAGTGATTCCAATTTGCTAATCACTGCAAATGTTCTAAAATAATTATTCATTCCATTATTTATAGAAAAGAAAAAGATTCATAAGAAAATCTCTAAATCCTTTCTATGTAAATAGAGAAAAAACAAACTTACTGATTGTTTGATTTCGGGCTTCTTTCCCTTCTGTTGCTATTCTGTAAATAGACAAACAGAAAAACATTTACACCTTAAATCACACAAAATAATTTTGAATTTATTTCACTCAGCATAAATTCTGCTTCAAACTGCATTTTTTTTATGCCTGTACAACAACCTTAGTCAATAATCCTCTACCTTGAGTGGCTCTTTGGCCTTATTAAAAAAGAAAAAGAAAGCAAGAAAAAGCAAACTACTCCAGAACCCAAAGTTGAAATTGGATAGAGCACAAATTATATAAAGTCCATCTAACATGGAAATACTTGGTGAACTTCCATTATAGAAGTTCTTATTGTTCTTAAATTTATTTTCAAATTAATTTATTTTTCAAATATTCAATGAACAAATGGACAGAAATATAGACAGTAAATTTACATCCTGATTCTTACAGGTCACTTTTCTTGACAGATCTTTTCTCACAATGTGATACATTTAAAAACATCAATGAAAACAAACAAAAGCATTGAGAAAACAAATCAGATCGGCTTTACTGTGCATCTAGACACCAAAAAAATGTTAATAACTTTAGCATTTCCACTTCAGAACATAATTATAACCAACATTTACATTTATATCTCTACCTTCCCCTATACCAGTGGTTCCTAAACTTTTTTTTTTTTATTGGACCACACTTTTTGAAAAAGTATATTTAAAAAAACTAAAACAAAACAGTGGATTAAAGGGAGATAACCACGGATTTGAGCCAGAACATTTTCATTAATAACTGTCTAATTTGCAGACTCTAGTTACTATATTCTTAATCTAATCTAAACTTATTTATAAATGGAACTGTGTGTGTGTGTCCGTTACCTATAGACTCTGAAACGGCTGAACCGATTTTCTTGAAAATTTACACAATTGTACTATAAGCGACTGCGAGTGTTCTTATCTAGGTTTTGTGTCGAGGTACCCCCAATCAATATTGAAAATTGATAATCGAAAAAAATCGGGTTATAGAAGGAGTGGTCCGATTTTAATCAAATTTGATACCCTCATAGACAAAGACATAAGAAACGATATTCAGAAGTTTCAAGGTTGCAGTTCTTACAATAATGCAGAAAATCGAGATATATATGTATAAAAGGCAAGATATTTGTGTATGTCTGTCTGCCTGTATGTCTGTATTTTTTTCAGCCCTTTTATTTTAGTTTTTGCTTTAGGTTTGGCTCTCAGTAGGTATAATTATAGTTCTTAGTCTCAGCCATGATACCATTTACTCAGAGGACTTATTTAGCCTTTAAAATTCATCGATAACAGGAAATCAAAATTTGACTTACATCCATTCATTTTTCTTTCAGTCTACGGTTTTGCTTTAACTGGAAACAACTATTGCTTTTTAGTCTTTCGTGCCAACGTACAAAGAGTCTGAGCTCCAGGACCATGGATTAGTTTTAAAGCTTTCATTACACCCGAGCAACGCCGGGCTATACTGCTAGTACTTGATATAATGCAAAAATATCACAGTAATAAAATCAGTTAGTCATTTTTTATAACTATTTATACTGGGACTCATAAATGCAGTTACAAGTAATCCATAAAAATATTTCAAATTTTGAAATATTTATTTTTGGTATATAAATTTTTTGAAACTAAATCTTTGATTGTCTTTCAATCATTTTTTTTCTCACCTGTTATCCTCTTCCATTGCACCTGTGAGGCACACCACACTGTTTGGGAACCACCGCCCTGCACGTAAAATTCTATCAATAAGAACATTACTTTAATCCGATGAAGTTCTTTTTAGTAGATGAAATGCATTACTCAGAATGTTTCCAATTTGTCATTTAATTGCTTAACATTGTTCTGACAGAGAAATTTATGTATGATATTCTTCCATGGACAGATATTTGAGTTAAAGATAAAAAACAGAAATTGTTTGATGACTCCATAACATTATACTGCATGCCTTGGATGATATCAAAGGTGTCAAGAATGATACAAAGAGTGCTACATCTAACTTTGAGTGTAAGAATATCAATTTTGTCTACAGAGGCACTGATTTGAAGATGTAATGGTCTACATAACTGGTATATTTGACATATTTGGCATTACCAGTTCTGTGGCCAGTGAAGCATAGAGTGAAGACTGACATCAGCAGTTTGACGAAGCAATGTTATGCTCACATGTGAGGCAATTCAAACAACTAAATGGCAACAAGATTAGATTCCATCACAATATTTTTCCCTTGCCAAGGTCAAGATGGCTAGTCCACTTTGACCATTTTATACAAGTAATAAAAATAAAGAACATATGAGTGTGAAGCAGATGAAAATAAAGCCACTAACAATAAAGTAGGTACTGCCACTCATTTTTCTATACCTAAATTTAAATTGTAATTTTAATAATAAATAAGTTATCTTCAAGCTTTAAAATTAGCTTTGAAAGCCAATGGATTAAATTTACTAATTTCAGTAAGCAAAATACCCTGGTGTATTTTAAACCGAAATTATATTGATCAAAATCAAAAATTATCTAAATTTTAAAAATTTCAAAATTTCCGCCATTTTTCATCGATTGTAAACAGAAGCCAATTCTCAGTTTAAAAATCCTACAAAAATAAAATACACCTCACTGACACATTATTTTCTTCAAATTACTGAATTTAAACTTACTTTAGATTGACTTGAAACAAGAATTACTTGCTTACTGCTTGAAAAATGTTTCAAAAAGCATTCCTCAATTACAGTAGCCTTGTTATCACAACAACAACAACACCTTATCAGCACCTTAGGAGCAGCCGACAACTGATGATTTAGTATCCGGCCAAAGGTATGGAAGACAAATTTGGTATAAATCTTATTCATACAAATCATTTTTTTTTTTTTAACTTTGTTAAAATTAAAAATTTCACAGTTTTCAGCAATTATCCAATATTTGATGAAATTTTAGTTAGTTTAGCATTGTAGGCTTATGTTTAAAGATGTTTTATGAAAAATAAAAATTAAAATAATATAAAACTTTCTTTTAAAAAAATTTACAATTTAATAACAGAATGAAAATAATGGCAGAGGTAACTCAATTTATGAAATGGTATTTATTAATTTTTATTTTTAATAGCTATTTTTCATTATTTTTAGGTACCTCTACAAATTGTGAATTTCACTATTATTTTTTTTAACAAAATTAGAAAACTAGGAATTAAAATGTAAAAGATGCTTTAAATGTTTAAGGAATGACTTACAAAACAGGCTGTTGAATTTTATAAACGTCTTGAAGAGACTTGAATCAGAATCAAAGTGCGGTTTCTGTCGTTTTCCATGTAAGGGGAATAATCCAAAACACTTGTAAACTTTTAAAATAAATACGACCCCTATGGAAACTTGTTATGACCCCTATGGAACATCGTACTTAAATGAACATATTTATTTACACACAAAAAAAATTTTTTTTTATTATTTTAAAAATATACGGAGTGAAAAATTTTTATTTAATTTTTATTTTTTTGATAAGCAGTATAATCATCAATTCTTAACTAATAAAAAAAAAAAAAAAAAAGGTCATACGGTTTTTTAAAATATTTTTAAAACTTTATGAATTATTATAATTATAAAAAAAAAAAAAAAAAATGAAAATTCTTTTAAAATTTTATTAATAATCGAAAATTATTTTTTTCTTCAGACTATAATGTCCTTAATTTTTATTATTTATTCCAGCAATTAAAAGCTTATCAAATTAAATTATATCAAAGTTTTATATTTCTCTTCGTTTTTATGATGGTGCCGGATAATTTTAAATAAAAAAAAAATAGATGATTTATATTTCCCGATGAGTTTTGCGTTTAACTAATAAAAAACTAAATTGCAGAAAACTAAAATTTATTAAAATTACATGAATTTACATGGAGAGGGGGCAACAGAGTTAAAAAAAAATTTTTTTCATCAATATTTTAAAAAGCTAATAATTTCAAAAATAATTTTATTCATTTGTGAATGAGCACTGAAAGTTTCATTAAAATCTGACAATTATTTGATTTTTGCAAGAATTTCTAAATTAATGTGTTTGTCACCAAAAAGTGAGTTACGTAAAAAAAAGAGTTACATAATCGATTGTAAACAATCGTAAGATTTTCTTCATTTTCTGCAAGGCTAACTGAAGTCAAAACAAAATTTTCTGCCAAAATTTTGAACATATTAAAAGGGATTAAAAAATTTTATAAAATAAATAAAAATTACTTTGATCTTTCCTCTTAATTTTTTTTAAAAACAGTTTCATAGGGAAAAGTTTGTTTTATTAAGTTTTGAACCTTTATTAAATTATATTATGCTGGATTCTTTGTGATGTAATGGCGATACCTACAATAAAGATATCTCAGAACATTGCTTTTTATTTTACTGTTTTGGTCCACAATATTTTAGAGGCTGATGTTGGTGGTATCTCAATGGTAACATTTGAACAGCTTCACTGCTACTTTGTAAAACAGATTCCTAAGAGAATGCTTCCTCCTTCGCTACAATCTTAGCCTCTTCAATTCCAGAGACAGCTATTATACAACAATATCATTCAATAAGTGACTTAGCCCTTGTATTGGGTGAACAGCAATAAAAAAAATAAAAATAAAAATTTTAAAAAATGGCAGCAGAGGCTGAACCCTTCTGCCAGTAACCCATATTTTTTTGTTTATCATCTTACAAATAGCAACTAAGAGTCAGTCTAGCAAATTGGTGCTTGATATGAAAATGTCTATGAAGTAGAGAGGTATCATTGAATTTCTCCATGTAAAAATAAAAAACATTGCCATCATTGACATTCAGTGTCACTTGCTGAACATTTATGAAAATGAAACAAGGGATGTATTTCAATGAAAATGAAGTTTGGTGGTGGTGGTGGGGGGGGGGTCATTTCCACTGATGCAGATTTTTATAAGCATAGCATCCAGGCTGTTGCTGAATGATGGTGTCAACCTTTGACTTTTGAATAGATAGACTTATTTTTTGGAGGATGTGGGGAGAAAAAAAAAATCAGACCAAGACATCCTTATTCAAAATACACCTTTTATTAAATATTCAGAAAATTTCCTCCCACCCCTTAATTTAGATTGTGAGCATCATAGGACAAAATGCTTTATAAGCAAATACATTTAAAAAAATTTCCAGCCACTGCCTTTTATTCCAGCCATCTCATCCATTTGAAACCCAGCTATAAGTGGAAAAAGTTCTTTCCTATGGGATTAATCCACTCCATGTACCAGTTGTAGTTTCAATGGTAATAAATAGGAGACATTATTTTTGCAGTATATGTCAACAAACTCTATAATTGAATTAACATAGCCTGAAAGTAAAGCAAATGAATTAAACTACTTTGTAGCTATGTATAATGTACACATGATGAAAAATTGAAAGAAACTTACCTTGGTATTTGTTTTGATTTCAGAATAGATTTCCATTGCCAAGGGAAACCATTACTAAATTTTTCTATCAAGTCAACTGGATAACCTGTAACAAAAAATATTTAAATTAAAATTTAGTGTTAAACCCACAAATATATATATATTGTATTTGGGCAGCAATCTCTTTTATGCAGGTTTCATTGAAAATGACAGATAAGGTATTATCATTAAGTATTTTTATATAATTTTTCAGGTATTCTCATGATTTTTTTTTTTTCACTCATTGTTGTGAAAATGATTTACATTAGAATTTAGTAAACAATATGCTTGTTATTTAAAGAGTTAATATGGATGGGGGAAGACAAAAAAAAATTATGTGTGTGCTTAATTTAACTAATCAGAATGAAGTTCAACTTTTAAATTTGAAAATATGGGTTATATGTTTGGGGAATACAGGGTTTCTTCTTTCAATCTTAACGGGAAAGTGTCAGTCTATTGATCTACCAATGAGACTGCTTTTTTCCAGTGTGATGTCTTCATTATTAGCTTTCTCTGTATCCCAGCATTTTTTAAAAACAAAAAAGAAAGAAAACATTTTTTATTTTTGATCTGACTTAAAGGGACCTTTGAGTACAATCATAATATTTTTATTTTGGTTCAAAGTGCATTTTTTCATGGTCTATGATAGATGTTGTATTGAGCACTTTTGAAAAAAAAAGTAAATGTTGGAAAACTCAGAATTCTAAAACTGATAGTTCTCTTCACCTGGATATATATATATATATATATATATATATATATATATATCTATATATCTTTTGTTACGAACCCCTATATGAGTTACTGAGAAAATTTTTTTAGAAGTGTCCTAAAACCTAACAGTAGTATATAAAATAAAAAGAAAAAGAAATGAAAAGGTCAAACAAACGGTTTAATTTCAGCTGCATGCATATGTGATAATGAATGAGCGACTTTAAAGAACATGCTTCTTCCTGGATCACATGATATCACGGTGATCTGACTGAATGTCTTCTAGACACCCTGACACACTTGAATCCAAAGTCAGTGACCTGCTTTTGCCAACATGGATATAACACTATATCTGGATGTACAATGTCACGTGCCAAGCAGAGGTGTGAAAGAACCGCTTTCAGTTCCCGATTCAAATTTGATCTGATCGGAGGTCTGTTATAGTCTGCTATAAGTTCGGCTACAAAAATCAGTAGAAATTGAACAAAGTTTGAGAAAAAGATTGATTCAAAGAAACCTAAATCTCAACATGACTCAACCCTTAGAAACAGGGAAAGAAAAGATAAACTTTAGCACAGCTCAAACCCCAGGAAAAGAGAAAAGAAAAAACAGATAAAGTCAACACATCTCAACCCCTAGCAAAGAAGGTTTCAATGTATATTGTTTCATTCTTATTGAATATTTCTTTATTTGATGATAATTCTAATGTTAACTATTTTAGGTATTTGTTTAATGATAGATTTAGGATGATTTAAATTAACATTAATATAAATTGGGTATTGATTTCTTTTTTTGGTATGGTTTAAAAGTATTATTGGACAGGTTGAAGCTAATGTCTAAAAAATTAACGATTTTGAGATTCAAGAAAAGTAATTTTAAAGATGAAATAATATAAAAAAAAAAATTGAAAAACAAAACTAAAAATGGAAATAAGGGCAAAAATAGAAAAAGAAAAATAATATGGTTCAACCAACCTTTCTGCAAGTTGGTAAATATTTTTAAAATTTAGTTAGCAGACACTTCCACCAAAATAACCCCCTAATTAAATTATTCAACAAAAAAACTCTTAAAATTAGTTATTCAACAACCAACAACATGCAGAACATAATTAATTCTCACAATAATAAAGTCCTTAAAAACTTCGATAACAAACCTCTAGAAAACAAACCTTGCAATTGCATCAATAGAACCAACTGCCTCATTGATGGCAGGTGTAATTCTGAAAAAGCTATTTATGAAGCCACTATTTTTCCAGAAGAGGACCCTAACAAAAAAAAAAAAAAAAAAAAAAAAAAAAAAAAAAAAAAAAAAAAAAAAAAGAGTATATATAGGGATATCTGCAGGTAGTTGAAAACAGAGACTTTACAATCACGGACACTTGTTTTTCAACACCTCCTTGAAATATCAAACAGCCCTATCAAAATACTACTGGGATATAAAGCATGGAGGATTTACCCCACTGGTTAAATGGAGGATAATAAAATATGCTAATACGCCCAACAACTTCAGGGACAGATGTAATTTATGCCTGAAGAAGAAATTGGCTATTATCAAATACAATAATCAAAAGGAACTCTTGAACCAACAAAACGAATTGATATTTAAATGCAGGCATAAGAATAAGTATAAAATCATCTAGCTAAATCAAAATCAGAAGTAAACTTAAAAATTTGGTTTCTTTTGGAGAAAAATCTGGAATTTCCCATTGGAAATATTATACTCCCCAATTTTTTTTTAATAGTAATATTGTATTATTGTAATAGTTATATAATATTAATATTCTTACAATGTGATATTGTATGTACATGTGGGTATGTATTTATATGTATATATGTGTATATATAAAAGAAAAATATATGGAATATGTATATATGTGCATATGTATGTATGTATGTATATATGTAGGTGTATGTATGGATATATGTGTGTGTGTGTGTGTGTGTGTGTATATATTTTAATTTTATTGTTTCCTCTTATTCAGTATTATATAACATATTGTTGTGGGGAATTACCTACATACTGATATGAATTCTACCGAACTACATAAATACTGAGAGTTATCTACTCTTGGGTGTAGTAGTAAGTAGCAGCAGCAGCTACGATACTCATTTGTTAGAACGCCGTTCCCACGCTAAGTACTATTATACTATTTGCTCTGTACACTGTTTCTCTTTTGTAATATAATATTGTTTCCAACCATATACTGTGTCCGAGTCTTTCTTGTGACCTTTTATAGGGCCACATCAATTGGTGACAAAGAAATTCAAACTACCTAGGACCCTCAACAAATCATCGTCTACATCAATTAACGATGAAGAATTCGAACTTACCTAGGACTCGCAACAATTCTTCACCACAAAAATGGTCGACAAGAATTTCAAAGCCACAAAGCTTAACACTTGCCTACAAAGAACTGATAAATAAGCGACTGACAAGTTGTTCAAGCCTACATGGAACCTTGACTGTGACAGTAACAAACCATCCCATAACTCAAAGGAAACAAATATTTTTACCATGAAAATATCGACAGCAAATCCTACAACATTCAGGGCAAAAATTATCGAACATCAGTAAATAATTAACAAACTGTCTGTAAACTGTGCCCTAAAACATACTGGAAGTAGATTTTCTTCTAGCTAATAATTTTTTTTTTTCTTCCTCCCAGAGAAAAAAAAAGTAAATTGTTGTTCTTGTTCTGTTATATACAGTCTAAAACTGTAATTCACTTAATAGTTACAGTGACCAGCAGGAAAATAAGGAAGTCTCCCCCCCCCTCACAAAGGAAAAAAAATTCCATTTTTTTTTTTGTTGAGAAGAGAATTTACAAGTAGTAAGAATTGTTTTTTTCTTTCTCATTTTAAGTGAAAGACCATAATGAAGGATTTTAAAACCATCATCATCCAGATGATGAAAGTTCAACTGGACCACCAACAGAAAACAGAAGAATGTCTAATAGAACAACAACAACAAAAAGAACAACAACTCTTGTTAGAGATATTTAAAAAAAAAAAAAAAAAAAATTGAAGACAGACATGTCGAAACATTACAGAAAAATGAAGATAAACACAGGGAAACACTGCAAAAAAGTGAAGACAGATATTATGAAACACTTCCAGCAAACGAAAACAGACAAAAACAAGTCGAGGAATTGCTTCTTAAAGCTCGACCCCATCCAATGCACCTGTATCATGATTCAATACATCTTCACCAGCAACCGCATTCAATGCACCTGTATCATGATTCAATACATCTTCATCAGCAACCACATTCAATGCATCTGTATCATCAAACACTAACCTTTAGAGATCAAAGCTTTTTCCATTAATGCACCTTCAAGAATACAAAGTTTGCCTGATGCAGTCAACAGGGTTCTGTTGTCTATTCTTTTAATAATTTCACTGGTGCTCCAAAACACATTGGCTGTGGAATCACTGGGAAGAAAGAAAAAAATATGCACGTCAAGCAATAATCCAAAGTTTATTCTTTCGTTGCAGAAATTTTGTTGCTTAATGGTGTTTTGTCAAAATGGAAGAACATGGTTAGCTTGAAGAATCAAAAATTTCAAAGTTTTAAGAAAATATTAATAAAATAAAAATAAATTTTATAGGAATTTTTGAGAATTATCATTATTATATACTTTGCTATTAAGACCAACTGGCTTTATCATACTCACAACCCTTTGGTCTTCTTCAGGTCTCAGTCTTTATACTCAGTAACCTTCTTGGAATTTTAAAACCAAGCCCTTTATTCAATTCACATTAATTGTTCTCATTCTGCTTTTCTGGTTCAAGGTATATTTTTATATTAACCTCAGTGTTGCTTAGCTAATCCTTCTACTAAATCAGAGGAGGTGACTTAAGTACTTCTGAATCCAAGGATTGATCCAACTGCCAGAGAACCAGATATATTTAAATCAACAATTTAATTCACTATGCTATGTGTTTCTTAACAAAGACGAGCATGCTGATCCCAATAGCCAAGCACATAATGACTTTTTTTTTTTTTTTTTTTTTTAAATGGGTGTGCTTCCACATGCAGATCAAGTGCAAACTGACATCATTCAATTTCAAATAACCAAGTTCTTAATAAAGAGTTTTATGACAAGTTGGTCCCTTGGAGAAAATATGGCAGACGTAGATCTTAAGAACCCACAATAAGATGGGGTGTGAAAAGGACATTTTTTCCTATGGCACAAATTTTTTAATTACTTTTACTCTTCAACAATGTTTATTGTTTTAGAATTAAATTATAATTATAATAAAACCTATGAAAGTGAACTTATTCAAAATTATATTCTAAGCAAAAGAAACTATTTTGTCAAAATCTGTTAAAATAATTTTTAAACAATTTTCCTCAGATATTTTTCATGGTGGCTGTGCCCCCACCTTTTGTTTTTGGATAAATTTTCAATTAAATTTAACTAGAGCAGATGTTAGTGTTTAAATGATGGGTTAATTTAGGATCTTAAAGTATTCTTGTTAACAGTGTGAACATGTGTCAAAATACTGAAATTTCTTTCCATTTCAACTGCTGATATCTCATTTATTTTCAAGGCCATTTTGATAAATTAGTATGTAAACAAAATTTAATCTTCTCTTTTTTTTTTTAAAGATACAATTCTTTCTCATGTGTGAAGATTAGTTATGTCCCACTGTTTAAACTATGTCACTATTTCAATGATGAACAGTGATTTCTGAAAATGGTATTAAATTACATTTTTCAATTCTTAAAACATCTTCACTTACTAGGAAATCTCTTCTTGCAAGCAGTAATTGAAGAATTTTAGAATTGCAAGTAAAAATTACTAGCACAATTTTTAAAAGTAGATATTTTATGTAGATTTTTTCGTGTCAAATGTGAAAGAAAATATTTAAAATTATGCAAGTATCAAATCTTAATAAAAATTATTTTTTGGTCAGGTTCTTGATGAACTTTTAGTATGTTTGCAGTTGAAAGTGAATATTTTTTTACTCAAATAATATCTTTATAAATGTAACAAATTTTCTCAAACACCAACAAAATTTCAAAATTTAAATGCATTAATAATATTTGAAAGCTGGAGTGAAACAGAAAAAAAAAGCAGGGCAACATGCATCATTTCAACATCGATCAACCTCAAACATACTCGAGCACAACCAGACTACAGTTTGACTGGAAGCAAAATCAGCAACAGCTGAGTGGTAATTGTTACGAGGATGCATTTATATATAAAAAATAATATTAATAAAGTCTACAAAGGTTAAAAGTTACAGTAAAGGATTTTATTGAGTCCTACTTGTTAATATAAAAAAGTTTTAATTCAGGAAGTAGTTGTAAAAATAGGGAAATTAAAAATAGAACGTTTGGAAGATCCTAGAATGTTTGAGAAAAATCTAGAGAATTGGAGATGATTCTAGAAATATGCCCCTATAAAAATAGGTTTTGGGAAGAGAGTAGTTAGTTGTTAAAACAATTTGCTGACATTATCAACTCCGGCCCGATTCAGGATTTGTATATCCAGTCAAAAGAATCTCTACTAAAAGTTGCCAAGCAACTAAAACCTGAAAGAGAACCTCATGGAACTAAATGGGTAACTAGAATTTTTTGACTTTTTCATGGACCAAACAAAAAATTATTCTTTATATACACATTTGAGGATTTCCAAAAAGTAAAGCACTTAAACTACTTTGCTAGCTTAATTGGGT
Source organism: Ascarosepion bandense (assembly GCA_037127315.1). Lineage (NCBI taxonomy): Eukaryota > Metazoa > Mollusca > Cephalopoda > Sepiida > Sepiidae > Ascarosepion > Ascarosepion bandense. The sequence goes on from JBBBDQ010000408.1 coordinate 1,418,610, forward strand.
AAAGATACTTGACACCTTCCTTCCCTTTCATAACACTTACCTGTCACTCTGCCAGTAGTAAACTGTTTTTTTTTTGTTTTTTTTTTATTTGAATGCAAAAAATTGTATATTTGTAAATATTTGATTTTGTGTTTTTGTAAATTAAATATTTGTCTGTGATTTAACTCTATGTTTTGGTCAATCATTTTTCTTATTTTGTTACAACTTATAACACGTAACAAAATCCAAAACATATACAACAAAGACACAAACAAGAAGTACTTCTCAAATTTCAAGTTCAGGAAAATATTTCTAAAAATGAGAATCAAAAGAAGGAAAAAGAGTGTCAAGTTGCTCCTGCTGAGAAACAGAGAATCATTAACTCAGTCATCAAGAATGGTAGTTCTGTGAAGTTTAATAAATATTTACAACTTGTGTCAAGCAGTGGGCTCGGTGGCACTGAAAGATATATCTAAATGTTCTCTTAAGTGTCAAGGTTAACACCAGTGGAAGTAAATGTCAGCACCTCCTTGATGAAGGAAAAACAGTTGATTCATCTCCACTTTGAAGACAAAGGAAAGAAAAGGCGCTCATTGATTCTGAGTATTTAAACAACTCTAGTCCATTGTGAGGAAGAAGAATCACTTTAGGTGACCTTCAAGTTATGAGCACCAAGACCAATTAGTTGTAGTACATTAGGACTCCAACTTTTACATTGGCCATGTCCTTGCACTGCATTTCCATTCAGTGCTGTGATAAAGTTTTTTTTTAGGCCCCATTTTTTAAAGATTTTGTTTCCTATGGCTTATCAACCCTTTAACTTATTCTTATAAAATATTTTTTAAAATCGTAAGAATTTTTTAAGACAATATTTTAATAATACAAGCTTACTAATTAACCTTGGAGAGAGAAGAGAGGGATTCATATATTTCTCAGAGAAACTGCTCTTTAATTAACAATTCCAAGCCGTTAACCATTACACCATCCACGCACATGGTATTCCCAAGCAATCACCCACTTAGGTACTGACCAGGTTCAATGTGACCTAACTTTGGTAATAGTATAGGAATTGAAGATTCAATTTGATGCAGCCATAAGCCATCCAACAAAGAGCAGAAATTACTTTTGATGGTCTTTGTCAGATGATATTACGCAAGTGGAATCAAAATTTGTCTTCAGATGTGACTTTGATGTAATGCTGGTTTTACATAATGACTAGATATGGAGTGTTCCAGATTATTAGCCATTTTTTAGGCTGATAAGGAAATTTAGATTTGCAAATCACCATTAGGTGAGGAAGTGCAGAAGAATGTTTATTTGAACAAGTCTGCTTATTTTGCAAGTTGAAAAATTCCCACTGAAATAACTATTCCAAATAATATTTATATTTGCTTTTGAGTGATTCATCCATTCATTTTCTACAGCTTATTAACCCTTTGCAGGTTATTTAAAGCCAGAAAATATTTTTAAACTCTAAGAATTTTGGAAGGAGAGAAAAAAGTGCATTCATACCTTTTCCAAGGGTATCTAAACTTATTTATAAATGGAACTTTGTGTGTGTGTCTGTGTATCCATTACCTATAGACTCCGAAACAGCTGAACCGATTTTCTTGAAAATTTACACAGTTGCACTATAAGCGTCTGCGAGCATTCTTAGCTAGGTTTTGTGTTGAGGTACCCCCGATAAATATCGAAAATCGATAATCGAAAAAATCGGGTTATAGAAAGAATGATCCGATTTTAATCAAATTTGATACACTCATAGACAAAGACATAAGAAATGATATTCAGAAGTTTCAAAGTTGCAGTTCTTACAATAGTGCAGAAAATTGATAATATATATATATATATATATATATATAAGGTAAGATGTTTGTGTGTGTGTTTATCTGTATGTCCTTTATACAAATTCACAATTTTTATCCGATTCTCACCAAACTTCACACAAATATTCTTTAGGCTGAGTCTGAGCTCCAGGACCATGGATTAGTTTTAAAGCTTTCATTACACCCGAGCAATGCTGGGCTATACTGCTAGTTAATGTATAAGTGAATATAATGAACTTGACTGGAATTGGAGCTTGGCTCTTCAATTAACAATTCTGGGCCAATATCCATTACACTACTTGTACGTCCAAGCTTACAGTACTTGGATTTTCCAAGTGGTTACTCACCTAGGTACCGGCCAGGCTCGACTTAACTTTGGCCTACTTGTATTTAGTAGAAAAAAAGTACATGCTCATTGAAGAAAGACTCTTGATGGTGAACATGGTTTAACAGGGTTTCTTTGACTGGTCTACAGCTATGCGACCCCCATACACAACAAGGGTTAATAATGCATTGCTTGTTGTAACACTTTTCCTATCTGCAATGTGTATTACAGGAGCTCTTCTGTTGGATCATATTTGGCAGGAAAACCTCTATTTATTTCTTGCATCAGTAAGTCTTGACCACTCAATACCTTGATTTTTTACTCTTCAGACAATTACAGGTACTCATTACAACATAAGCACCCAACAAGCCATACAATTTTGAAAAGGCTCTGAGCTAATTGCCAATTTGGCTTTACCAATATCATTCAAATCTTTCTTATTGCCAATAACTTCAGTATTTAACACATCAAAATACTTAATACCAACTTATCTCTCTCTCTCTCTATATATATATATATATATATATACACACACACACTTTTGACCATGAGATGTACAGTTGTTATGAGGCAATAGCTGATATTTTTGTCACCTATTTTAGCTCCTCATTGTAGATATATAAGACCAATTTGAAACGGTGAATTTAAAACACCAGTATCATCTATAAGTAGAAAATGTATAATAATGCTTATCATTATGTTGCAAAAATGACATTTAGTTAAAAGATAGAAATTTTATTTTATTTTGAATATTCACCCAATCTCTCTTCTACAATCCAGTAGTTGTTTGAATGACTCAACAAATTCTTTATGCTACTTATTACATGTGTTAGTCAATCCATTCTCCATCCTTCTTCTGATGCACAACCTGTAAGGAAAGAGAGGCATGGGAATGGATTGCCCAAAACATCAAAAATAACAAAATCAATGAGCTCAGAGAACAATAATGGGTCTTCTAAAAGCTATAATTATTTTCTCAAGTGTTAAGGTCCTTTCCTTATAAGCAAATCTTCCCCAACCAGATTAAAAAATAGAAAAGCCATCAATTAATTCATCAGTTATTTGAATGACAAATCAAGTAAAAAATGGAATTTCTGTCCGAGTGAAATTATTGTATACATACCAAGTGGGAATGTTTACATAAAATAAATGTTTTTAAGAAATTTAAATAAATAAGGAATTAGATGAAAAATTTGCAGATCATTCAAGGATGAAACAGCAAAGAAGAGAAATATGCACAAAGAAAGATACACATCACCATGAAAAAAAAAAAAAGATGGATAGATGAAGACACACATACACAAAGAAAATACAGATAAGCACATGGATAGAAAGAGATAAAAATGAAAATAGACCAGGAAGCAGAAATTGAGAGAGAAAAAACAGATTTGAACGTAAAGAGAAAAATGAAAGGGAAGACAAAGTAATTTGCAGAGAAAATTGTTTTGCCAAATATTAATTCCAATGATTTCTCCAACTCACTCCCTTCCATTCTGACACAGTAAAATAAAAAAAAAATAAAAAAAAACTTGTTACCTAAATGAGAATCATAAAGAGAAATAGGTCATTATTAACAAGAAGGTCATCGAGCATTTGGATAAGAACAACCTTTTGTGCAACAAGCAGTACAGGTTTTGATCAACCCAATCCACTGCTGACGTCCTAACTACCATTACAGACAAAATTAGTGAGGCTCTTTATGACACATTCTGCAAAGGTTTGCTACACAACCTCTCCAGCTATGGAATCACTGGCAGAGTTCTTCCTATTATAAAATCCTTCCTAACAGGTAGATCCTTGAAGGTAGTTATTAATGGCCAATCCTCTGATGCTCAACACAGGCATCCCTCACAAGTCACTTCTTGGACCAACCCTCTTTCTGATGTACATAAATGTTCTACTTAAGAATATACTCCAATCATTTATAAACATCTCTGCTGATAATTCAATATACAGGTCCACCTCCAAAAGTCTTGATAATCAGAGATTGGCATCTGGTCTTTCTTCTGATCTAACACCAACTTTCCAGTGGGGAGAAAAAAACTGGCTGGTTACATTCACTGCCTCCAAAACCAAACTGGTTACATTCCATCAGTGATGATCAAATCCCAATCTACCACAAGTCATGATGAACCGATGTCTCCTCAAGGAGGCCTCATATGCCTTGAGCAGATATTGGGCCTCAGATTCACACTGAGCCTCAAGTGGAATTTCTATATACCATTCATCAATAAAGATGCAGGCAAAATGATTGACTCCCTATACCACTCCAGTAAGTACTTGACTCCTCATACCATCCTTTATCTTATAGCCAGATTAGCTGAAAATGAAGTACTGTTGCTATATCTGGGCAGGAGCTGCCAAGACCTCACTTTACAGTCTTGATATAGTTCAAAAGTGTCTCCAAGTCTTTGTTGGAGAAAAATTATTTTCCACACTTCAACCTTTCTCTCTCAGGTGGGATGTAGCAAGTCTCATTGCTCTATTGCTACAACCAAGGAAACATCAGGCTAAGACTCACCATGTCACTTATATAGTAACAAACCACCCACGCTCTCTATTTATTCCATCAGCAAGAAGTTCCACTCAAACAGTTTCTTCCCATGTACCATGGCCCTGTGGAACAGATTCCCAAGAGGATGTTTCTTTGATCACTACAATCTTGACTTGTCCAAGTATAAATAAATTATCTTCCCCTCCTGTCCATATAAATTATCCCTTAACATAACTCTCTACCTCAAGTAGCCCCCAGGCCTTGTACAGGGGGAACCACACAGTCAAAAAAAAATGTGAACAAGAATCAGAGAGAGAAACAGGCAACAAGAATCAGAGAGAGAAACAGGCAACAAGAATCAGAGAGAGAAACAGGCAACAAGAATCAGAGAGAGAAACAGGCAACAAGAATCAGAGAGAGAAACAGGCAACAAGAATCAGAGAGAGAAACAGGCAACAAGAATCAGAGAGAGAAACAGGCAACAAGAATCAGAGAGAAACAGGCAACAAGAATCAGAGAGAAACAGGCAACAAGAATCAGAGAGAGAAACAGGCAACAAGAATCAGAGAGAGAAACAGGCAACAAGAATCAGAGAGAGAAACAGGCAACAAGAATCAGAGAGAAACAGGCAACAAGAATCAGAGAGAGAAACAGGCAACAAGAATCAGAGAGAAACAGGCAACAAGAATCAGAGAGAGAAACAGGCAACAAGAATCAGAGAGAGAAACAGGCAACAAGAATCAGAGAGAGAAACAGGCAACAAGAATCAGAGAGAGAAACAGGCAACAAGAATCAGAGAGAGAAAAAGGGAACAAGAATCAGAGAAAGAAAAAGGGAACAAGAATCAGAGAAAGAAAAAGGGAACAAGAATCAGAGAAAGAAAAAGGGAACAAGAATCAGAGAGAGAAAAAGGGAACAAGAATCAGAGAGAGAAAAAGGGAACAAGAATCAGAGAGAGAAAAAGGGAACAAGAATCAGAGAAAGAAAAAGGGAACAAGAATCAGAGAGAGAAACAGGGAACAAGAATCATAAAGCGAAACAGGGAACAAGAATCATAAAGCGAAACAGGGAACAAGAATCATAAAGCGAAACAGGGAATAAGTCTTACTTACCTGAGGTGACCTTTAACAAAAACGTCATTATTTTCATCAATCCTGAATATCCATTGGTCAAATGTGTAATTGTTTGTATTGGAATTATCTTTCAGTTTATCTTTTTTGTTTCCAACTTGTTTCATTTTGTATCCATCTTTAGTCCTTTCAATAGGCAATTCCTCTACCGTAACTTTCTGCTGTTGATTTTGATCCTCCTGGCTTTTCAATTGACTTAATGGCTTCCCTCTTGATTCACGAGACCATGCATTCAATGACTCCATCTCGTTGGTAATGCCACTTGCATTTCTCACTTTATTTGTCTGTCTTTTCTTTGATATGACAGGAGGTGGTGGGTTATTTGAAACTTCAGGTATCACAAATTCATTGTCAGAATGCTTCTTTCTTTTAGTGCCAGTAGGTTTCCAAACATATGGCTGTGAAGAACTCTGGGGTATCTTCAGATGCCTGCTATCAGAAGTGGAAATACGGCTTTCTTGTTGTGTGTGAAAGCTAGGCGGCTTAAAGTGGTAACCACTCTCCTGTTTACTGTGATTCAGCTTTTGTGCAACTTTAAATTGTTGTTTTAACTCTTTCCGCCATTTTCTTGTGTTTTGGTTCATTTTCATTGAGGTAAATAAATCAGCTCGCACAGAAGAAAGGTTCAGATCAGAAGTGTTAGAAAATTTTTTTATTATTGAAGGACACTGGAGAAAAAATATAAAAATATACAGGAAAGTTAAATATGAAGAAATTAAAAACAAATCATTAGAGAAGGATAAAGCCTTGCTTCTTGCAATAAAATGTCAAAAACAATTTTAAATTTACAATCATTTTTGTTTAGAATTATAATTACATCAGGTATTGAGTGCCTAGACATAAAAAATGTACACTATAGCGGAAGTGAAGAGAACTATTTTCTATTCATCATAAGAGATATGCATTTTAGATTAGATGATTGGGAAAAATTCTGGCAATGGAAACTGAGAAAACCACTGGGGAAATCAGGTTTCAAAACACAGTTTCTCTCAAAATATGATAAAAGTATACAAATGGAATCAACATGATCCAAATTATATAGAATTCAAATGCGAATCCAAATCCAGGACCAACTCACTCCTGTTGGAAGAACCCTTCCTTGATTGACCAGGCCTTCAGGGATATAGCCATACTCACCATGCTTGGCCAATTGCAGGTTGGTGAGGCTATTTAACCCATAGTTGGGGGTGGCTGGCCATTGACTCAAAGAGATTCTTCTGCCTTTTAACAGCACATTTTTTTTTTGTGTTGCTAGGGTTCCAAATACCATTCTCATGAGAACAAGGTCTGATGGGTGAGGTAGTTTAGTCACCAACCACTCAGGTTTTGAATTCAGAGTTCTCCTTCTAAACCAGTTGCCACCCAAAGCTATAAGACCCAGTCTGCCCTGCTATTTACCTACAGCTAGGGAGGAGGGGAGAAGTGGTAAATTTATACCTTATATAATTATTACTTTTGAACATGTGCAAACTAATACAAAATTTTGTAGTAGTTTGTACATGTTCTAAAGTAATAATAATAAGTATTAAAAATAAATATTCATTGCTCTATTTTTCTATTGAGCACTGTTTTAAATTAATGTTTTGAACCTGGCAATTATTTTCTTTGTTCTTATTCATTTTTATATATATATTAGAACTGTAGTTAGCTAATTTGTGGGACTGCCACTTTAAAAAGTAATGTCAAACTATATATTTGTCTTTATAAATCATGGAATAAGAAAAATTATTTTACTGACAGCATTTATTAATATTTTAAATCATATTTATGATTTGGGAGTTATTCATTTCAAAATACGTGATTGCCACATATTTGTTTCAATTTTAAATTTGTTTGAGATATTTTGATAAATGTTTTCATTTCTGTCATGTGTTAGTTTCATTCATTTAAACTGAAGCTTTATATACATCAACACTTCATTTTTAATGATGAAACATATTACAAAAAATTAATTTTTTCTCACCAAAAGTTAATCTTTTTTAAAAGTCAGTGTCTTTCCTCAGTACCTCTCCTTTAGAAGAAATCTGGGTTTATTGCCTAGCACCTGAGGCTTCCCCAAACAGAGAAGTGCTGAGGGAGCTTGGCAACTTTTTCATGTTATTGCTGTTAAACTCACTTTAAACTTATCTTGTGTCACATTCATTAGCGACATGGGCACACTGAAAAATATCCATACTTACTGATTAGTACCAAGACAAAGCGCTAAGATGATTAGTATTTTAAAAGAAACTGCTACTGATTTTCAATAGGTATAACAGCTTTTGCAGTTACTAGGTGGGCTGATGAGTCATAGGGTCATAGTTTGCCTAAGTGTTAATTTATCCACATTTTTCTTAATCAGCCATCATAGTATGACAGTAACAAGTCATCTTGTAATGGGATAGAGCATAGGTCAGGAATGAATTAATGACTTTACCAAAGGCATTAGTGCATATAGTATGACTTTTGAGATCAAAAATGAATACTAATCCTGTTATTAGACTTTACAAAATGACAAGATAAATAACGGAGATATTTTAAGTCTATAGAGGCTAAAACAATTGAAAGTTGCTTACCTCAAACCGCATACTCTCTTCTAGGAGACTTTGAAATGCCTTTTCTATCATGTGTTTCTGATACGATGACTATACACAATAAAGGAAAATAGAAGAATAAAAAGTTATGTGTTTTGCTGTTACTTGAACAAACTCAACAGAAGTGAAAGCATTAAAAATTAATTACTTTAACAAAATCAATCTGTGGTAATAAAAAAAATGAATGTTTTTTTTTTCTATGTGTATGACCTCATGATTTGCAGCTCATCATATCAAGGAGACATTTTAATGATTACAAGAAACAGTTTTTAAATTCACACATGATTGTTGTTCACACAAAATGATTGCTGACCACATTTTTGTGTATATAATACAATGCAGACCTTTTAATCCCATCATTATGAATTTCTATAATAAACAAAAAAACATTGTTTATTTATTGTTGTCCTCATGCTTACTGTCATATTCACAATGTTTTAGCCATTGTATGCTCTGGCATTCTTCAGGTGAAATACATTGGGATTTTAAACTGAATGTTTTATTTTGTCCACTGGATTAGATTGTTCTAGTTCTATGTGCCATGCCTTTTCTGAATATGTCAGTTTCAGTTACTTTCCTTTAGTCACTCAACTCTCCATGTTTGTGTTCACCTCTGCTGTGACCAGGTATTGAACTCACAATACTTTGGGTTAAGTCACTGAATTACTTCAAACAATACTTTTATCCACTGGGCCATGTGTCCTTGTGAGTTCAATACCAGTACTAGATTCTATAAAAAATTAGTCAATGAATCAGTTTAGGAGAGCAGAACCAGATTCTCAGATTTGTCTGACTTTTTAGAAAAATTTACAAAATTCCTGATATCTGTAATTTGTCTCTGACCCCTGGAAATCACTGACATATCCAGGTTGTCTCTGACTGCAATAGATTGAATAAAGGTCTAGTTCAAGATTACAAATAGATTAGCAAGGATAACTGACACCTGAAGCAAGCCAGATGATACATCTGCTGAAAGGTAAGTATAACAACTAAGATAAAGATACTAGTCTATATAGAAATGCATATAATAATAATTTGTCATATCAAAAATTCAGACATAAAAAAATTATGAAGCAAGAATGTTATTTGGCCAGAAAACCAGGCACACTGATAAGTATATGAAGATTTGTGCATGCAACATCTCAAAATAGATAAGGTTTTTTCCATATAAAGAAGTTTTAAAGTACAAAATGATATTGAAAAATTTAAAGCAAAATTTTTAAAAATAATTCATCACAATGAAGCTTAGATACTGAACGGAGTATTTCCACAGGATTTTAATAAATAATGATAATCTCCAATAATGACAAAAAAAGAAAATACTCAACTACATAATACACCTAATGATAAATACAAAGACAAGATCAGAAATTATGTGTCTAAAATAAAAAAGGAGACAGTGAAGAAAAGACAAAGGTAATGGGAAAAGCAAAACAGATAAATAAGATGATGTCTGACCAAAGATTGTGAGTTGAAGTACACAATTAAAAAAAACAGAAAAAAATCAATTGGTCTTTTGGAAATTTTTTAAAGTGTAGATCTGGAAACAATATTATCTGAATTTTTATTTAAAGTTTTCATTGTATAATGTTCAATTTAAGTGATTAATGGACAAGTAATGGTAAAAAAATTGTTAAAAATTTACCACATGAAATAAATGCTTTTTTTAATCATTAGGCTATAAACTTATTGACATACCAGTATAAATCCGAAGCTAGAATAATGCATTTGCAGATAATAGGTCAAAGAAAATTTAATAACGTTGATTAAGTTATTCAATGTCAAATATAAATTCATAGGACAAAATCACAATGAATTAATTAACAAGGAACTAATTTACAATAAAGTAAAAAAAGAAATGGTAGACATGGGTTAGCTTTGCAATCAGTCATTAAGTTAATGCCATACGTGATACACACTTGGGTGATCATGTCTCTTTTGAGACATGACTGACTGGGCAGAAGATTATCCTGCAGTAGGTTGTTATTACTTTCTGCAGTAAACTGGTTGCAGCCAAGGCTATAGAACCCAATTTGTGCTGTTATCTAACCCATAACTAGAGGGAAGAGATTAATATCTTTCCCAAGGGTATTTGAGCATACAGCAAATGCAAAGAATTCAACTGGAATTCAAACATGGCTCCTCGATTTCTCGTTCTGAGCCGATGTCCACTGCACCACAACACAAATCAAGTGAAAAATAATCAGGTAAAATAATAAGAATAAATGTAGACAAAATTCTCCAACTCTTTTTGTCCGTACAAATCTAAGAAAAAAAAAGGTAAATTTGAGAAATGGCTCTAGCCAGATTCTACTTTCTTTGTATATTGATTTTTAGTAAAATCCTGTAATAATTGGAGATTAACTAATCTAAATCTAACACAGGTTTCCTTAAAAGTAAAAAGAAAATAACTTACTTGAGTTGAAACATAGAAACTGGCCATTTTGGCTTAGCCATAAATGACTGGTAATCTGCAAAGACAAAGGAGACATGTAATTTTAGGAAATGACTATTTTAATACATGGTTTAACTTTTTTAGGCAAATGAATGAAATGCTATATTTTGATTTAATCTGTTCATTTGATGATTTGCTACTACCACAAATCAAATATTTCAAATTAAGAATATCTAATTTTATGAAGTAAATAACCTTCATTAAGTTTATTAACATTTCATGTTGTCATCAGTTGAAAGATAATACAAAGTCAAATATCAAAACTTTAATCAAAGGGAAAATCCATATTTAATCATTAATCTATTAATATTATATTTCCTTGCACAACAAATGATGAAAATGAAATTCCAAACAAGTTGATAGTAACTTGGAACTTTCATAATGCTTTATATATGCCTTGTTCTCTCACCAAATATAAAGAATAGATATACTGTGCTTGATATCTTTATTAACTGACAGCTTGACTTCATGAAAAAAGATTTGAAAATATAAGAGTCCATTTTTGCAAAGCAGACCCTACAGGGAAGAAACGAGTTCTTCTATGGGAACTGCTTGAGGTTAATCAACTGTAGGTTAGAGAGAGGGGAGCTGGTTTTGCAGTGTTACTTCTCTTTGAGAATATACTAAGTCCATCGGGATTTAATTTTAATATTTAGTGCAGCCACCTATTAAATCAAGAAGTTATTTGCATATCCCAGAAAGTGGGATGAGGTTAGTAAGGTCACTATGTAGTAGTTTTTTGGGATGGAGTTCTCTTCTAATCATCCAGTCAAGCGGATTTAAGAGATCTCCTGCTAGATAAAAGTACAAGCAATCAATAATAAAGCTAATTCATCAGCAGAATTGCTGTTCTTGTGGTACATAGTGTGCATCAGGTATTTGCAAAACCTCCTTTAAAACAACATATATGATTGATTACTTCATTTTCTATGGCTTACCAATCCCTTGGTAGCCAGTAAATATTTTTAGATTAAAAGAATTTTTTTTAGAGATAACAAATAATTTAGCAATACGAGTCTTACTAATTAACCTACAGCTGGGAGGAGAAAAAGGTGGTTTCTTAAAGGGAACTGGAACCCGGCTCTCCGATTAACAATTCCAAGGCATTATCAACTACATTACCTACATATCCAAGTTTACAGAACCTGGTATTCTAAAGCAGTCACTCATCTAGGTACTGACCAGGCTCAACATTGCTCAACTTCAGTGATCATACAGGAACTGGTGTTCAACATAATCCAGTCATAAGCTGCAACATAAATGGAAGACAATCTAATGTTGTATCCCACAACATACACCAAATTCTCATTTCTCTTTCAGACATATCAGGGGCATTAACATGGCATTTTTCAATATGACACTGGAAATGAAAAGGTATGCCATTCTTGTAGCACTAGCTACCAACCACAGTGACTTGAAGATGATTGGCTAGCTCCTTGAGTTCAAAGTAAAAAAATGAGCTGAAAGCTTCTAACAGGGGTATGTCATTCATGGCTAAATCTACTATCAGATGTGTGTTACATGACTACATCAATTACAAGTTTTATGCAATGAGGAGAGGGCAGTTCATATCTGACGATACCTAAGAAAACCATGTGATCCAATTTAAAGTTCAAACACCTCAAATAACCTATCATGCTCTGACTTTTCTCTGATGAGAAAAGTTTTGACAAGGACTAGAAGAGGAAGAATAATAACAAGTAGCCCTGAACTGATAAACTCAATGATATGAACCAAGTTCTTGTCATCTGTCATGGTAGCCATGAACAATAGGACCCTATGTACATTGTTCAGAATATTGTCCTCATCTGTTGCCATGTTTCAACTGTTGTATGCTCCAGCCTTCATCAGGTGATTAGAATTTTGAATTGAACCCCTTTATTTCATCCAGTAGATTGTTCTAGTTCCATATCTCTTCTGGATCAGTTATCTCAACTCTTCAATTTTTTGTTCTACTGTAGTCAGGTACTGAATTCAGAACTCTTTGTGTCAACTCACTGGATTCAACCAATGCATTGGAACACATGGTCTCAAATAACCCAAGAGTAACATGCTGAAAATTTTCACATTTACGTCAGCCCCACTACCAACAACATCTGGTCTCCATGTTTAATCTTAATACTGAAATACAAATTTGAGGTTTTTTTTAAAAGGCTGAGTGGAACAACTGTCTTAAAATATATTCTCCAATGACAAATATGATGATATTTGTCATCTAAATCTAAGACAGGTTTCCTTAAAAGTGAAAAGAAAATAACCAATAAAATTATTGAAACAAATTGAAATCACAAAGCTTGCAAAATAAGTCTAAAAAGTAAACAAACAAACATATGCAATCTTTGAATTTAAAAAGTTGATTTAATTTTTCACTTTGAATTCTTTAAAAAAATATTTACATAGAGGTACCTCCACTCATTTTCAATAACTAACTTTTAAATTGAATTTTTAAAAATAAAAACGTTTTCTTGAAACTTATTTTAAGTTTAATTAAAAGCTTAATGATTAAATTTACTATTTCCAGTAAGCAGAATACTCTGGTATATTTCAAACAAATTATATTGATTGGAATCTAAAATTTTGGCTAAATGATTTGTATTAACTTTTCAATTAGTAAATATATTGTCTTCACTTAAATTACCAACTAATAAGTCAACAAGTTTTGAAATATTTTAAAAACATTTCTGAAACTAATAGGTACCTCCAAAAAAAAAAATAAATAAATAAATAAATAAATAAAAATCACTAAAAAAACAGCATAGTATGAATTAAAAAGTTCATAAACTTAATAAAACAAACTTTTTCCATCAAAATATTTATATTATTAAGAGGAAAAATCAAAGCAATTTTTAATTATTTTTTAAAAATTTTTAATCCTTGCTAACATTTTCGAAATTTTGATAGAAAATGTTGTTTTTATTTGAGTTAGCAGCTAAAAAAAAGTTTACAACTGTTTTACAATGGGTTACGTAATGATGACACAACCCACTTTTTTTCCCTGGTAACAAACACATTAATTTGAAAATTCTCACAAAAATCAAATAATAGTCAGATTTGAATGAAACTTTCAGTGCTCATTCATAAATGAATGAAATTATTTTTGAAATTATTATTTTTTTAAATATCTTGGTGGAAATATATATATTTTTTTAACTCTGTTACCCCCACCTCTACATAAATCCATGAAATTTTAATTTTAATTAACTGTAAAAAATTTTTTTATTAGTTAAATGCAGGACTCATTGGGGTATATAAATCATCTATGTTTTTTATTTTAAAGTGGACAACCTGACCGAAGAGTAAGATAAAAATGCAATAAAACTCTGATATAATTTAATTTGATAAACTTTTAATTGCGGGAATAAATAATAATTATTAAGAACATTACAGTCTGAAGAAAAAATTTTTTTCGTTTACTAATAAAATTTTGAAATAATTCTTTATATTTTTTATTTTTTATTATAATAATTCATAAAAGTGTTAAAAACATTTTAAAAACCTTTTATAAAAACGTTATTGAATTTCTTTTTTACTTAAGAATTGATTATTATATTGCCTATCGAAAATTGAAAAGATTAATAAAAATCATTCACCCATTTTATTTTTAAAATAATTAAAAAAAATAAATTTTGGAAATTTTTATTAAGTATGTTGTTCTATAGGGGTCATAACAAGTTTCTGTAGAGGTCGTATTGTTTTTAGAAGTTAACAAGTGTTTGGATGAATTCCCCTTACATCGAAAATGACACAAACCACACTTTTTTTTTTTTATAAGCGTTTCACCCCGAGCAAGGCATGTCACTGCCACTACTGCGCAGGGGGCTACGTAGAGTGGACAAAGGCTGATTAAATATAGGAAATGTCAGAGGGTGGGTGATAGGCGGGTAAGGATACTGAGAATGAGGCTTTGATTCTAATTTCATTCTTCTTTTATTAAATTAAAATTATTCTAAAAGAAATTTATTTTTTTTAATTTTTCAGAAAGCATATTAAGAAATAATTTAAGATAAATATGTAATATCTAAACATAAAAATATTAATAAATAACATAATATAACTTAGTTCGGTTATTTTAATTTAATTCGTTCTTTTAAAAGAAATTTAAATTTTTATTTATTCAGAAAGCATATTTTTATTTATCCAGAAAGCATATTTTTATTTATCCAGAAAGCATATTTTTTATTTATTCAGAAAGCATAGTCTGGCTATAAATCTAAACCAAAATTCAATAAAATATTATACTTGCTGAAAATATTATGTTAAATTTTTAATTTTACTATTTAGTTAAAAAACAACAAAAAAAATTTAAATTTCCAAATGTTACATTTTAAGCTACATTAATTTTTTGTCACTTTCAGTCACCATCCAAACGTCATTCACACCAGCTACTTGTCAACACATCATTTGTCGCCTTAGATAACGCTGACAAGAGTGCTACCGTCATTAAAGAGTGATTTATTTCGTAAATTTCCTGACCGTAAGTACTTAATAC
This sequence comes from Ascarosepion bandense, assembly GCA_037127315.1. NCBI lineage: Eukaryota > Metazoa > Mollusca > Cephalopoda > Sepiida > Sepiidae > Ascarosepion > Ascarosepion bandense. Next base: position 1,433,881 of record JBBBDQ010000408.1, read on the forward strand.
TTGTTTGAAATCAGATAAAGGTAAGTTTCAATTATAAAAATCGACTTAAATAACGTGTCAAGGAGGTATATTTTTTTTTTTTGCAAGATTTTTAAAACAGAAATTTAGCTACTGTTTACATAATGTGTCGATTAGTCAATAATGGTGGTAAATTTTTAAAAAAATTTTTTCAGCAGTTAAATGTTTTATTCTGATCAATATAATTTCGGTTTGAACTAAACCAGGGTATTTTGCTTACTGTAATTAGTAAATTTAATCTCTTGGCTTTCAATTAAAGCTAAAATTAAAGCTTCAAGAAAACATTTTTATTTTTAAAAATTAAATTTAAATTGAGGTATCAAAATTGAGCAGTAATTTTTTGGAGGTACCTACAAAATTAAAAAAAAAATGAAAATGATTCTTATTTTATTATTACTAATCAAAATTTTTTTTCTTCAGACTATAACGTCCTTAAATTATATTATTCATGAAAGCAATTAGACGCTTATCTATTAAATAATGTCAATTTTTATTGCATTTTTTATTTTTCTATTAGCAGCAGATTTTCGGTAAAATAGATTAAAATGGTTAAAATAAATGTCTAATTAAAATTTCCAAAGAGTCCTGCGTTTAACTAAAACTAATTTTGCCTACAGAATTTCATGAATTTACGTGGAAGGTGGGGTAACAGATGTATTATATACACCAAAAATTATTTAAAAAATTTCATTCATTTGTGAATAAGTCCTGAAAGTTTCATTAAAATCTGACAATTATTTGATTTTTGCAAGAATTTCTAAATTAATGTGTTTGTCACCGGGGAAAAACTATAGCTGTTTATCTTCTCTTATTTATTCTTTTTTAGTAGTAGTAGGATTCCGTTCTAATGAAGGGTAATTGTATACCGTGCAAGTTAATGGAATTCGGCCTTGTGGGAAGATAGCCCACTATAATTCATAAATGATTATAAAATCAAGAAAGGCAAGTTGAGTATAAAATAACATTTATATATATATATACACATATCAATGTTTTTACAATTAAAATAATACTTGAATATAAGTCCAACGGAGGTTAAAATGTTCATGGAAAATAATATAATGCTGAAAGAGATAAAAGGCTTAAGAATGTGGAAGCGTCTTGTAGGTAAGGGGATGTTCATTTTGAAGTTGCCGCTTCTGAGATCAGTAAGTACTTTTGAGGAATGTCTTTGAAGGGGTCAATAAGTACTTTTGAGACAGGGGAAGGAAAGAGGTCAGCATAGTCATACTTGTTTTTTAGGGGTTTTTTTTTTTTTCAGCTATTTAGTGGAGATGCCTATACTGAAACAAATTGAAATCACAACGATTGCAAATTAGAAGTCTAAAACTAAATACACAAACACATTTTTAAAAAATGCAATCTTTGAATTTAAAAGCAGTTGAATTGATTTTTCACTTTCAATTAAAATATTTGTATATGACCAACAACAAAAAATAGGTGTTAAAAATTTTTAACCTATTATGAAGACCATAATTTTGTTTGAGAAATAATTCTTTTTAGCAGAAATCACTACTATTTTTAGTCTACAAAAAGGAATATATTATTATTCACTTTTACTTTGAGGATTAGAGAACCTATTAAAAAAATAAGAACACAATTAAGACAGGAAAGTTATACACAGAAAAAAAAGAAAATCGATGCTATAAAAAATAGTGTACTGTATACTGACACTTAGTGGGTGATGGTTTTGAAATTGAAAGTGAAGCGATAAATAAACTCGCATAAGTTTATTTTTCTTTTAAACAAAGTAAAATATATGTTTATTTACTTTTTATCATCCCTTTAAGCTAGAAAAAAGTGCTATTGAATAAACTTTAAACTATAACGCACGAGTTTTGTTTTTGTCTTTTTCCGCTGAAGTGCTGTTTTCAAATAATCAAAGCAGCTGTTAATTAAAATGATCTCATTGTCACTTTAAAATGTTAAAAAATAACTCACCATATTTTAGCTACAATCTTCAATTTTTTACAAAGCAGATCTACTTTATTTTGATGGTCAGACTTTTTAGTTTTCAAATAGGCATTGTTTCGAGCCTTTATATTGAAAATTGTGAAAATCATTTTTTAAATAAGAATTTATAGACAGCAACACATAAAATTGGTTGTACAAACAAAACTGTATCAAGTGGCAACTTTTTAAAATCTAATTAAAAAGAAACTAAATATAATAAATAAAAGATGAATTTACTCACCTACAACAGTAACCGTTGATCACTTTTTCAATCCACCGCCATTACTTGAATATTTTAACCAATAAGAAATCACATCACCGGTGATGTAGCAAATAGTTTCCCCCTCGTTCAATTTTACAGTTCGTGGGGGCAAAAATATTTCAGCATTTCTTTGTTTAATTATCTTGTGTTTTTAATAATAAAACGTTTTGTATTTAAATAAACAAAATCAACCACCACTAATGTTCCTTTCAAGGTAAGAAAAAAAAAAAGCAGTTCAGGAAACTAAGAAGGATTTTTTTCTGCATGCACCAACAAGTCTGACGAAAGCAGACCTAATTTCTTGAGGAATTTTATGTTTTTTTTTATGTAAACAATAATGTACATTACGATATATCTTTTGTTCCACTATCTCCGCAACAAGAATACTTGTCGTACGCTTACTAACTAAAATAACGCTATGAATAATCTGTCAGTAATTAAGTTCTAACATTTTATATTTACTAGTAAGTTATCACGTATTTTTAAATAATAAATAAAATAAATAATTACTACTTCTGGGGGGGGGGGGGATATAAAAAATGAAAAGGTACCAAAATGATTTATAAAAATCTAGATAAATAATAATAGTCTTGAATGATGGTTAATAAAAAATGATTTTGAAATTAGAATTGGCTCAAACAAAAAAGAACCGCTGTTAGTGTTGTGATTTTTTACATTTGAAAAACACTTTGTTTTTTTGTATTATTGTCCAATAAAAAAAGGTGGTTTCCACCCACGTATATTTAAAAGTTGAGATCCATCTGGACTCTTTCATGGATATATATAAGAAGAGGGATTTTTTTTTTTTTTTTTTTTTTTTAGTTAAGGTAATCAAAATGTTGACGATAAAGTTCCAGATATAAAAAAAGGTACTGTCACCTGTGGATGAGCTGGACTGTTTCTTACAGTAACACACACACACACACACAAAGAAAAAAAAGAAACAGAACCAAAAAAAGTGAAACTTGTAAAACGAAAGGCGTTCAAGTAGAAGAAAACGTTTTAGTAAAGTCCTAGTGATGCAAGTGAATTTTATCAAAGCCTTTTCTGTTTTTAGTTTTTTGTCTTTCTAGGTAGCTGCATCTTTTTGGAAAGTGTGTTTTGAACCTGTGACGAACGCGCTTCAGTACAGACGTGAAAGAGGCCTGGGATCGCATACGGACATGTTTGTCAACACAAGCCACATCGGGGATTTTCCCGTTAGCAGCGGGACAGTTTGTCATCTCTATCTAAATATGGCCCTCTCTTCAATTGGTCAAGATCCAGATCTTTGTAATAATATGCCACATGCTAATAAAATGCTGGTCAACTAGACACGGTGGATCGTGAATTTGGTCCCGTGGGAATTTTTGTTCCTTGAGTTGCTTTGCTTTGAAAGGCATTGTTATTTCTTTGTTGCCTGCCATCACTTTTTCCCTCTCTCCCTATTAACAACGGAGTTGCTGGTTGAGCAATCGGTTAGGTGTCTCCCCTCACCCCGATCCTTGACAGACTCTCTTTGTTTACACTACAAGTTATTTCAGTACTCATAGCTGACGGCAAGCACGACTGTTTGTCTTGTAGTGATTTACTTTTTTAAGCGTACTTCTATCTCCAAAGAAAGATCTATCTATTCCCTTTGGATGGAGTATTCTGATCTAACCAACAAGGAATGAATAATAATAATCATGAGTGCAAAACAATCCATCCCATACTCATCCACAATAATGAACAGCAAAAAACAAAAAAAAATGTTTGGACCTATTTGACATCACAATGGGATCTCTACATTCAGCTGACTCCTCAAATCTTACTGGGCTAGTTATTTTGCCCAACCTTACGGCATATAGCAATATCAATATTGAAGACATAGGATTTTTTTTTAATCACTTTACCCCAAGTACCGCTACTGGTGCGCATGGGGGCTACATAAGAGTAGTAGAGTGAAAGTTTACATAAGAGGGAAGCAAAGAGAAAGAGGAACCAGTTACAGGAGATGTCAGAGAAAGGGCAAGAGAAGACTAGGAATACTGATGTGAAGAGAGTTGTGAGAATAGAGTGAAAAGAGAGAAAAAGATTCGAAGGGTGTTAGGGAGAGGATAAGAGAAGTATGGGAGTCAAAGGGATGAGAGATGAGATGGCAATTGACATTGCATTTAGACTCTTGGAGATTATAGATATCAGGGAAGCAAGTATATGGAAGGGAATTCCACAGGCAGGAAGTGCAAGAAAAGAAGCTGTTGGAGTAGAAGTGAAGACTGCATTTGGTTGATTTAACTGTAAAAGGGTGAGATCTTGTTGCCAGTCTGGTTGCTTGTGTAAATTCTTGTACAGGGGGCACCAGTGAGCTAAGCCAAGGCCTCCTATATTACCAAGGCCTAAATGATGAAATGTGACGTCACAGTAGTAGAGTTATGAATCAGCGTAGCAGCCGACGCTTCATGACAATGTTGATAATCACAAAGTCGGTTTTTTTTTTTATAAAGATTTTAAAACATTTTAAAATGTAACAAGAAAAAAAAGAAAGATACATGTTTTGATTTATGCTGGTTTTATTAATCTTATTAAGAAAAACAATAATTAATAAGTAAATATAAACATTGTTGACTACTGACTGTTGGTCGTGTTTGTAAATAAACACAGTTTTAAAGACAAAACTTTTCGTTTATTCGTCTAAATTCTAAAAATTTAATAAACACTGCTTAAATTTTCATATTTTGAATTTAATTATAAAAAAATCACAATCACTTTTGTTTTAATTGCAAGAATTTTTAAATCAGAATCACTCAAATATAGCAATCAAGCAACCATTAGAATTTAGGAACAAACAAGAAGCAACAATAAATAAGCAAATTAATTAAAAATATTAAAAAATGCATCAATTTAAATTCAAGCAAATTAATTCAAACTAAATAAGTTTAAATTAGTGTTTTTTAAAAATCAAACTTATAAAAGTTTTTTTATGTCTCAAAATTCAGTTGAATGTTTGAAGTTTTCTTTTTTTACTTAACTTCTTCCAAGTAATATCATTTTCCTTGCTACAAAAATTATTTAATAATGCATTAGAAGAGCTCCAGATAATCATTTTTTCAATGCTGTGACCTTCACCACATGAGTCAACATGAAAAAGAAGTTCATCATTAGCCAAAACACCCAATGTTATGTACATGGACAATTTTCTTTGATTCATTGAATGAAGAAAAGAAGGATTCTTTACCAGTTTATTAATAACAATATAATTGTATAGTACTAAATTTGTTGTTACATCATTGGGATATAACAGAGAACCTCTATTAATTCCTTGAAAATAACTGTTTATATCAGGTCTCTTCCTGATACTAAACTTTTACAACTATAACATTTCCATTTTTTTAAAAACGGCATAACAGCAATAAATAATTATGAATCGAACGAATTAATGATAGGATAGCTAAATCTGAAATAGATTTTTAAAAAAAGTCTTGAGAACTTTTAATCCAATAGATTTATTAATAATAAATGTCTTTAGGGAACTTCTGCTAAAAAACAACGGAGTTCGAATTTTAAAATAATATTTTGAAATATTTTGAATCCATTGTTAATCCTACTGGATGAAATAAAAAGATAAATTTTTTACCTTTCTAAAAAGATACACTTAAAAAATTTTAGGATATTTGGTAATTCAATTACATTTTTAAAATATTTTAATAGTAAAAAAATGAAAAAAAAAAGTACAAATTAATGTTTCTATTTCATTTATGATGTTAAACTGTTTATAAAAAAATCATTTTTTTGCAAAACTCTTTTTTGGTTAATGTTTTACTTACTAATTAATTTTTTAAGGATTAAAAAACCCTAAGCCAACAATAAAAGAATCATTCTTCAGTTAAAATTCTAATTTTTTATTTCCAATTTTTTTCTGTGGATTAATATCAATAATTAACTTCAAATTATCAAAAATAGGAAAAAAATGTTTGGAAAATATTTTTTGATTATATATATAAAAAGCAAGATGTGTCTGTTTATCTGTCTGTATGTCCTTTATACAAATCCACAATTTTATCCGATTCTCACTAAACTTCACACAGATATTCTTTAGACTGAGTCTGAGCTCCAGGACCATGGATTAGTTTTAAAGCTTTCATTACACCCGAGCAACGCCGGGATATACTGCAAGTTCATAAATAAGAGACTATTTCGTTTTGATAGCATGGAATGACAGGAAAGACACTAATTGGTTTCTGGTTTAATGATTAAAGAAAGAACAAAAGGAAAAAGAAAAAGTGAAGATAAAACTGTTTCTGTTGCAGTGAAATGAAAAAAGGTGCCAATTTAAAATCTGTTAATTTGTATCCCTTAATTTAGGATTGTTATTAAGATATTTTGTTGAAGTTGTTAAACTGAAATACTTAATGTATAAAAGACAATACTTGATTCCAGTGAGAATAATAAATAAAAAAAAACGGAAAGGAAGTGGAAAGAAATAAAAATCTTTAAAATAAAAATCCAGTTAAAATAAATAAAATTGTCTGCTGAATTACTTTTTAAGAGAAATATTTCTAAGACAGGGATTTGGCTTGAAAGAAATAAGGGAACATAAAAATACTTAACTTACCCTGCCAATATCTCAAATAATGGACTACTCAAATAAATAAATACATAAATACATACATACATACATACATACACACACATAGTTCCAGTGAAATGAAACAGTCATTCTCTTCCTTCCCAATACCAGACTGGACGCTGACATCAAAGGACTTAACTGCAGTTATGAATATCAGCCAACTTCCTATGCTCACCTCACACACCTTACAAGAAAAAATGATCTACCTCTCTTCTCACTAATAAGGCCTTGTGATGGATGAACACACATGGCTCATTATAGTATAGATTATGTATGTACATACATACACACACATTTTTATGTATGTATACTGTATATGTTCTGTTTGTATTAATTTGCAAAAAAACTTCAGTTAATATCTCATTCTTTAAGAACCCCTTTTAAAAATCCCCACATGGTGTGTGTGTCCCACTTTGGGCAGTACAAGCAAACTGAGCTTTTTTTATATATATAAAAATCAATAAAGACTTTTGGAAAAAAATTTTTTCCGTTAGTCACCCCAAAAATGATTGCTTGAAAATGGGAGTCATTGCAAAAATATGATTCCGAAATAACACAGGTCACAATTTTGATTTCTCAAATTCCAGTTTAGTTAAAAAAGAACATAACCCTTTAAAAACATTAATAACATTACCACCAACTATAAACACATGATTAAAACATTACATTACTTCCAAATTTTTTTACAAAATAATTTAAATCTAAACTTATTTATAAATGGAACTTTGTGTGTGTGTGTGTGTGTGTGTGTGTGTATCTGTTACCTATAGACTCCGAAACGGCTGAACCGATTTTCTTGAAAATTTACACAGTTGTACTATAAGCGTCTGTGAGTGTTCTTAGCTAGGTTTTGTGATGAAGTATCCCCGATAAATATCGAAAATCGAAAAAAATCAGATTATAGAAGAAGTGGTCCGATTTTAATCAAATTTTAGTCTTTCGTGCCAATGTCCAAAGAGTCTGAGCTCCAGGACCATGGATTAGTTTTAATGCTTTCATTACACTCAAGCAACGCCAGGCTATACTGCTAGTAATGAATCCCAAATAACAGTAAATATTATTAAATAAGTTATAGTTACTTATATTCTTAACAATGTACTAGTTTTCTTACTATCATTATATATAATTTAAGTTGGATATTATCATTATTATTAATTTTACATTTTATTTAGTAATTTATTATTCATTAAAAGATTCTAACCATTAATATTTTTATGATAATTTATATATGTGGTTCTTATTTAGATATTATTATTACTTAATTATGTTATAATAATTCCAATACTTAGTTATATTTTATTTCATTGAAAGATACTAACTGTTAAAGATATTTAGTAATTTATTTCATTAAAAGATTGTCAACATCATTTTCACCAGAATTTAAACAAAAATATATTTTGTTTAAGATTCATACGTGATTCTCATGTTATTTAGAATGAAAATTGTTCCATTATTTAATTTCTCTCGACGCACACGTTCATAACTGTTTTCTCTTATTTTATTTAAAAAGAATGCATTGACACATACAGTTAAATCTTCTCCAAGTTTTATCTTCTACATTTTAATATCCATCTGTTGCTTTATCACACGACACGTATCTAACCAATGAAACCAACATACTATCTCTTGGATTTTTTAAATCATTCGTCTTTGAAGAATCTCTGAAGAAGCTTGTTATAAGTGAAACATGTTAGATTAAAGACACTTATTTCCTACTTGTTCTTTATTCTATTCATCTTGTCAGATCTCGATTCATATATTCAACTCATTTCATACGTATATGAGTTCAAAGTTAACAAAAATAAAGTGTTTAAAACAAACAAACTGTAAATGTATACAAGTTAGGTTAATGACACACACACATATGAATATATATATATAATCTACCCAAAATGAAAATGGCATGTAGGTAAAATCCCAAAACAGATCCTATTAATATTAATTTCATTAATATTAAAAATGACCCTGGTAGAGGGCTTGATGTAAACAGTATTATTTATTTACAGAGCCAAATATATATATTTTCAAATAAAATTTCAAAAATTTTTATATGCTGTATGGCCATTTCAGCGAGGAAAAAACCTTGCTTCTTCAGTGACAAAATTCATTTGTCATTGAAGAAGTGAGGTTTTTTTCTTGCTCAAATGCCCATACGACATAAAATTTTCAGAGTTTTATTTGAAAAATATGTCTTAGGACCTTGATTAAGTTTTTACTGATTTTTCATGAAAAGTAATGTTTTATTTACAAAAATTAGTAAGAAACATGTCACTGAAAGCTTGTGCATCATTAGCCACTACTTTTTCTCATCTTTCTGGCAGCATTTGAATTCCACATCAGAAAAATATCTTTTGACGCTAACTGCAAGTTGACCCATTTTTTGACATCTTCATAAAAGTGAAAGTGCTTCTTGGTTAAGCCAAGTGCCATTAATCGAAACAAATGATGATCAGCTGAGGCAATGTCTGGTAAATATGGCAAGTGAGGTAGGACTTCCCATTTAAGTGTCCCTAAGTAGGTTTTCACTTGTTTTGAAACATGTGGTTTAGTGTTGTCAGGTTGCAAAATCACTTTGTTGTCTCAGCTTGTATAACTGCCATTTTTCTTCAATGCTTGGCTCAATCGCACCAATTGTAGTCGATAGCAATCTCTCATGATGGTATCTATTTATTTGAGTAGCTCATAATAAATTACACCCAGCTGATCCCACCAAATACAGAGCAGAGGCTTCAAGCCATGAATATTCAACTTTGTTACCAATGTTGATGCATGGCCAGGCTTACCACACAATCTTCTACACTTACGATTATTGTAGTATATTCACTTTTCATCGCTGGACATGATACAATGCAAAAAATCTTTCCTGCCATTGAAGCAGCTGTTCACATAGGCCAAGATGCTGTTCTAAGTTTCTTGGCTTCAACTCATATGGCACCCAATGAATCATTCCCAATACTTTCAAATGTTTCAAAACTGTTGTGTGATCAACATCTGATAATTCTGTAAGTTCAGCTTGCACCTGACATGAGTTTCCATGAAGTAATGCCTCCAATTCTTTGTCTTCAAACATTTTTGGTGCATCAGAGCATTCTTTTATCTTCAACATCAAAATCATTATTTTTGAAGTGTCTAAACCAAATCTGCATGTTGTTTCTGACAGAACATGGTCACTGTAAGTTTTAACAAGAATTCTGTGTGCTTCATCTGCAAACTTCTTTTGAATAAAATAGTGCAGTAAAATTGCTCACAAATACACTTTCTTTGGCTCAAAATCTAACATGTTTAATGCTATGAAAAACAAAGTTGTTTAGACATCAGTGAAATGACACACTGAATTTCAAGCTTGCTTATAGTCCTTCCTTATAGATGTGTTACCATCTGAAACCACACACACACAGTTCTGGGAACGCCATCTGTTGGAAAACATTGAGAACTTATTCAAGATCCTTTTATATATATATATATATTAGCAGTATATCCCGGCATTGCTCGGGTGTAATGAAAGCTTTAAAACTAATCCATGGTCCTGGAGCTCAGACTCAGCCTAAAGAATATCTGTGTGAAGTTTAGTGAAAATCGGATAAAATTGTGGATTTGTATAAAGGACATACAGACAGATAAACAGACACATCTTGCCTTTATATATATATATATATATATATATATATATATGTGTATATAAATAATCAAAAAATATTTTCCAAACATTTTTTTCCTATTTTTGATAATTTGAAGTTAATTATCGATATTAATCCACAGAAAAAAATTAGAAATAAAAAATTAGAATTTTAACTGAAGAATGATTCTTTTATTGTTGGTTTAGGGTTTTAATCCTTAAAAAATTAGTAAGTAAAACATTAACCAAACAAGAGTTTTGCAAAAAACCTAAAGAATATTTGTGTGAAGTTTGGTGAGAATCAGATAAAAATTGTGGATTTGTATAAAGGACATACAGACATAAACAGACACACACAAACATCTTGCCTTTTATATATATATTATCGATTTTCTGCACTATTGTAAGAACTGTAACCTTGAAACTTCTGAATATCCTTTCTTATGTCTTTGTCTATGAGTGTATCAAATTTGATTAAAATCGGACCACTCCTATAACTGGATTTTTTCGATTATCGATTATCGGGTGTACCTCGACACAAAACCTAGCTAAGAACACTCGCAGACGCTTATAACTGTGTAAATTTTCAAGAAAATCGGTTCAGCCGTTTCAGAGTCTATAGGTAACGGATACACACAGTTTCATTTATAAATAAGTTTAGATTTAGATTATATATATATATATATATATATATATATATATATATATTGATTGTTTAATACTTACTTTTTGGTCATGATAGGATTAGACCACTACACATTTGTATTAAAATGTGTTCAATATAATTATATTGTAGAACTTTTGAATATTTTCCATTTTTAAACAAGTTATTCCGCTACCCAAGTTTCTCCCATGAGTGGTGTCTTCAGGCGATATTAAAATATAGCCTGAAGACATCACTCATGGTAGAAACCTGGGTAGCAGAATAACTTGTTTAAAAATGGAAAATATTCGAAAGTTCTACAATTGTATCGAATACGTTTTAATACAAATGTGTACTGGTCTAACCCTATTATGACCAAAAACTAAGTATTAAACAATCAATATATATATATATATATATATATATATATACACACACACACACTAAATGACATTTTCATGAGGTGGTCGACTAATTTAGCTTTATACCAGGTGTGTTGTGGTACAGTGGATATCGGCTCGGAACGAGAAACCGGGGAGCCAAGTTCAAATTCCAGCTGAATCCATTGTATTCACTTACGCGCAAATACCCTTGGGAAAGGTATTTATCCGTCTCTTCCTTCCAGATATGGGTTAAATAGCAGGAGAGATTGGGTTCTATAGCCTTGGTCAGCAACCACTAACGCAGAAAGCAATGGTAACCTACTGTGAGATAATCTTCTGCCCAGTCAGTCATGTCTCTTTCGAGACATGATCACCCAAGCGTGTATCACGTATGGCACTTAACTGACTGACCAGGTTGGGTAAAGCTGAGAAAATAGCCTATATTGCATTCTGAAGACAAAATAAAAACCAGTTCAAATATAAAAGTTAAAAATGTACAACATTTAATAGCATATAAAACACCTTCCATTCTTACATTTAATATTACAGTATTATGAAGTTTGCTTAGGTCAAAGTATTGGCAGGCTATAGCCTCTGGATAAACATTAGTTTACAAGATACATCAAGTTTGCATACTGACCCAGGAGATAAGTTTTTGAGAGAAAAGAAAGAGTTTTATATGCCATCAAATATGGTATTTATCAAAAATATTATCATCCATAGACATGAAGGGTAAGGGTTTAAATCATTAGAACTTTATACAAAAGTATTTTTTTTTTTAATCATATCACCCCGAGCAAGGTGGTAATGCCACTGATGTGCAGGGGGCTATGTAAGAGTGACAAGATTGGAGAAGAGAAAACCAGAAACCACATCCTAAGCAGGAAACAAGGGATGAGCCTCTTCACCTGTTCAATAGACGTGGGTGGAGTGTGAACTGTGCACACTTTTTTTTTCAACAAGGATTAAAACAATAAAAACAAGAGTCAAATATGTAATTAATAATAATGTATTTTCAAATCTGTGTTCTGTGTACATTAATTTATAGATAATGTCTATAAATATATACTTTCTTTGTGACATACTTCAGCAACATCTGAGATTATTGAATTTAAAGTAATTTCATCTTTTCGTTGTCTTGAAGGTTTCTTGCTTAACAACATTAGTGTGAATATTAATGGCAGGTGTATTAATGTGAATCGGAACAACTGCCTGGATGATTTGCTGTCTCCTTCCTTGTAGAATTTCCATCCTAAGTAAGAAAGGTAAGCATTGAGAGGCAGAGAATCTACCATGAATGTCCACGTTGTTAAATTTATAGCGGGTGCCATTAGAGAAAGGGATGTGATTCCAAGGCAGTAGCGAAAAGCTACTCTTCGACACAGACTGGGGTTCATCACCGAGGCCATACAGTATCCACCACGGGAGTAATCAGGACGAAGGTTCCAGCTAAGAGCATTGAAATGAGGAAATTGCCATGCAAACATCAGAGCTCCAAGAAACCAGGCACCTGTAGGTTTTAAAAGAAAAGGAAAATAAATAATGCAAAAAAGAAAAAAAAAGCAACAACTGGTGAATTCTCAATATACGATAAGTTGTAGTAATTAAAGATTAATGCCTTAATTATACAGCGTTCAAAAATAATAAAAAATAAAAGTTCGATTTTGGAAAATCACTTATTTTGAATGCAAATTATTTTTTTTTAATTATTTTACCCTAAAATTGGGGAGCCGAGTTAGAATTCCAGTTGAATTCCTTGTGCACAAATACCCTTGGGAAAGGTATTAATCCGTCTCTTCCCTTCAGTCATAAGTTAAATAATAGGACAGATTGGGTTCTATAGCCTTGGCTGGCACCAAGTTTACCACAGAAAGCAATGGCAACCTACTGCAGGATAATCTTCTGCCCAGTCAGTCATGTCTCTTTTGAGACATGATCACCCAAAGTGTGTATCACATATGGCACTTGACTGACCCTAAGCAAGGCAATAAAGCCACAAAGACAAAAGGGGTTACTGAGCATTATAGAATATGAGAAAAAGATCTCCTTTATAAAGGACAAGACAAGAATAAGGACAGAAGATAACAATTGACATTGCATTTAAATTTTTGAAGTTACAACTTGATTGGGAAGTAAGAAACCAGAAGAAAGTTTCATAAGCAAAGAGTGCAATAGAAGAAACTGTTAGCACAGAACTTACAGTTACATTTAATTATTTCAACTGTAAAATGATGAGACTTGGCTGCCAATCTAGTACAGTGCTTAAATTCTTAAAGTCTAGGCCAAAACAATAGCCTCATCCACTGCTAAGAAGTTCGGGTCACTGTGCTGAGCCAAGAAGTTTTTCTTGCCATAAACAATCTTGCACATTTATAAAATCTACCATTTCTCCATGCATTGAATACTGTTGCCATATCTGATTAGGTACTCCTGCTCTTCATCTCGAGGTTCTTGAGAAAATCCAGGAGAGGGTCTGCAATGTAATCGGTTCTGATTTAGCTGCTTGCCTTCAGCCTATTTTTCACTGACAGAATGTGGCTTCTCTGTCTAGCTTTATTCCCTGGTGTCCTACTCTCATGACTTTACCTATGAAACTAGGTTGGCAACTAGGTCCCACCCTTTTACTGTCAAAATAGGCAAATATAACCACCAATGCTATTCCAGTTGTTTCTTTTTTCTCGCTTCCTGCCTGTGGAACTTCCTTCCCCATGCTTGCTTCCCTGATAGCTACACTCTCTAAAAGTTTAAATGTAACATCAATTGCCATCTCTCTCCATCACTCCCTCTTACCCATTCTACATCATTACCTGTACTGTTTTCTTTCCTGTCTTCCCTCTCCTCTCATTGTAATACCCTGCACACCAGTACTGCCTTGCTTGGAGTGAAGTGACATTTTATATATATATATATATATAAAGGTACTATAGAGGAAAGGTCAAACAATTAGTATGAAAGTATTTATAGAAAAGACACAGGAAAGCTATGTTACAATGATAGGGAAATGACTGAAGCCAAGATGCCAGATCTGGGCCAATAATCATGCAGGTTCTTATTTTTAAGATTTGCAGATTTTATCAAGAACTCTAAATATTGCACTTCGTGTCAGCGAAAAACCTTAGTCCGTGAAGGGGCAAAGAGTCACTCTTACAGTTTAGTATCGGCCATGCCGATAGAAGGCAAAAAGGGTTATCTCAGACAATTAAAAGAGAACAATTTAATTTTTGATTTAATATAATGTTATATATTTATTTTCAACAAATATAAAACTCACTAAAATATTAAATTTTGTACTAAAAATACAAGTCAATGTATACACACACTTTTAAAGTGTTTAAGCAATACTTGAATAAAGACAACAAAATCATATTACAAACAAAATACTTTATATTACAACTATTTTCAAATCAATAAATTGAAAGACAATATTAAGTTTCCAAATAGAACCTTGTGACCACTGCGTAAATACAGATTGCATTAGGTTTTTTATAGCCACAGTAATAATTTCATTAAATTATTTCATTCAACTACTTGAAAGCTCACATTGTGAATTATTTAATATTAGATTTGATAGGTGCATAATTCAATTACTTTTCCTTACGTATAATTTGCTGAATATAAAACTACCAACCGAGTGAGAGATCTCCAGTGCAAGCTGCCCAACCCATCATAGGAGGAATTGCACCAACAAGGGAGCCAATCCAGGTATTAGCAATACTTGTTCTTTTCATGGGTGTATATATCAATGTGTATAGACCAAGGTTTATTGCTCCCAGGTAAGCAGTTAAGGGATTGACACCCCAATTTAAAATTGCAAAACCAGTTGTGCCAGTTATACTCGCAAACAGTACAGCATGTAAAGGGCTGAAATAAAAAAAGAGAAAAGAACAATTCCATCAGGCATTTTGGATTGAAAAAAAAAAAAAAAAATGATGGTAAATTAACTTATGCAGCAAGAATTTAAAAATCATGAAAATTATAATGCATTTATATAACATAGTCTTAGTTTAAAAATTAATAACCCTACAGAAATTAAATAATATAGCTTTTGAAGTCTCATTGAAAGTTTTGATTTAAACTATATTTTAGATTTTATAGTAAAAACAAAACTCAAATTTACACATTCAATTTTCTGAATTTATAGTGAAGCATGAGATATGGAGAGAGAAAAAAAAAGAAGAGTAAAAATTCAGGTATTTTTAATTTTTGTGTTTGTTTTTCATCAGTTCTTTATTTTTTCTCTTTGTTCCATTCTTTGATGAAGTTTTAATAAAGGAGAAATGTTTATAAAAATTTCCTATTTGTTTCTTATCCTATTATTTTATTAACTTCAAAGAAGCAGTAGATGTATGACTTGGTACTGAAAAGTTCTTAGGCCAACCAAGAAAAAGCTTAAAAAATAAAAAAAAATGGTCAGATTTTGAAAAGTGGGTCAGGCTGAGAACTTTACATCATTTCCTTATAGAATACATTAATATAACAATCACAGTTAACTGTTTCATTAAAATGCTAAACATAAAAATTAACTTTAAAGTTTTTTTTTTTGCATTCTTGGTATACAAGTCATTTTGACAATAGAAACATACAATAATTGGCAGTGACTACTTTTCACAAATGCTCCATTTCAACCACAAAATGAGTTTAAGTAGCTTTTTATCCCCAGTGAACATCATACAAAATTCTGTCCAAATCTATGCACTAAATCTCATATATAGAAATGAATTAGCCTCTAGTTATTACGCAACCCAGGTTTCTACCATCTGGTGTCTTCAGGTGAGATACAATAACTGATTTTACCATTTTTTTTTTTTTTTTAATAACACTCATGTAAAAAGGATTTTTTATGAACATGCAATTTTCAAAATTAGAAATTATAACGTTTTCATCTAGGGTTGTATGATCCTGATAGGTATTTTTTGGTATGGTTATACTTAATCATAATTTCTGTTCTTTCATTCAGAAGTTATTTTTTGTTTGGAAATAACATAATAGCTACCTTTTCTTCCTGGCACAGTCTACATATTTTGCCACCATTGTAAGGCTTGGCTGTTTAAAAATGAAAAATATTCAAAAGTTCTACAATATAATTATATTGAACACTTAAATACAACTATGTACTGGTCTAATTTAACTACCAAAAACAAAGTAATTATATATATATATATATATATATATATATATATAAACAAATGTTTGGAGCTACAAAATTTATGCACTACTTTAAAAACAAGGAATTTATTTATAGTCTCTAGAGCTCTTTCATCCAACATCTCATTAGGAGAATATCGTTGAAATCACAAATTAAATGAAAAACCACAACAAAATGTTTCTGGTTGTTTTCTGTCTGTTACTCTGCGTTGTATTTTTCGGACTAGGTCTGTATTTCTGTAAGGATGAATTGCCTTACATCAAATTGAGTAATTTGATATATGAATTTAATTGCCAGTGCGCTGCTGGTTATGTGGGGTGTACAACCTTACATTTGGAAACAAGAATTAAATTTTTCACAAAATATAATATTTTAACAAAATCAAGTTGGAGTCAAGTTTTTTTTCTGAATAATTTGTCAAAACCTATTACAAAAAGAACTGTCCAATCTGCCTCTAATTTAAAAAAAAAAATAACTGGTTCTGTATTTTACCTGAGATATCTCTGTACAAGTACACGATTCTTTGTTCTGTTCATCTGACTATCAAATGGCACTTCAAAATACTGAAACAAAAATTAAACAATTGTATATTTTGCTTAACATTATAAACTAAAGCTGATCATTTATTAAAATATTGGTTGACAGCTAAATTAAACAAAAAATAAAGGCAATCAAATCAATAATGTTCACTCTCTTTGTTAGTGAATTAGAATCAAAGTATAATTTTTCTCTTAAAATTTTGGATAGTACATTTCTAAAAACAAGACAATGGCTGCTTTCTTCTCATTTGCTACTCATTCAAATATGCAAATATTTATTAAAAATGCACAGAACTTAGAAAACTAAATATCAATGTTCTAGATCAGCATTTCTCAACCAGTGTGCCTGGGTGCACAAATATGTCCTGAAAGGTTGCCATGTGCATTCTAAGTTAACAGAAGTATAATTAATTAAATTTTTATATTTCAAAAAGATCATTTTTAAAAAGAGACACCAAGCACATGGCTTCCATGTCGAAGCCAAGTCTTTGTCATTTGATATTTTAAACTGGATGCTAAATTCCTTAATCTTTAAAGTGCAGTGGATAATCATTTCTCTTTTGCTTTCTTCAAGGAATTCAAATCAGTTATCAGCCTCACACACACACACAAGTAGATTCTTTCTTTCATGTTTTCAAATTTTATGAATAATTTTTCCTTATTCAAATTTAAAGTGCACCCCAAAGTTTTAGTTATTCTACAAGAGCGCCCCGATGTAAAAGAGATTGAGAAACATTGTTCTAGACAAAGGTAAATGTTTTAGGTTCTTTAAAAGGTTTTATAGAAATGATTTTTTCTTACATGTTCTGCATTAAACATATGATTTTTTTCAAGTTAAAGAATAAAATCAATCAATTTTATCAAGTAATCAGAAAATTTTTGTAAGTAAATAATTTACATTTCCTCACACACAGCTGAATAAGTGATTTCAGAATTTTGTTTTAATGTCATATCACCTCTAAATGTACATGATTAGGGCTCTTCACAGATTTTTTGTATATTATTGGTGAACTGCTACAACTTATTAGGAAAGATAATGGAGTCATTTCCTGTTGCCATCTATGCAGTTTTTAATTGTCTTTCTAGACTGGGTGACATCCAAGGCTAGGGATCTCCATCAACTATTACTATTTAACCTATAGCTGTGGTGGTGGAAAACAGTGATGGATTCATGTCTTTCCTCAAGTGAATTTGTGCGAAAGTGAATGCAACAGAATATGTTGAAATTCAAATTCAGCATGCTGATTCCCTCTTTTGTGATAAGTCATGCTATTTGCATAGCCTGCACTGAAACTATAAATCCAATTAATCCTATTTTAGTGAAGAAGACTTCTAAGAAAAAAGAAAAAAAAAAGAAAGCATCACTTACTTGATTTATGGAATTGGCAGATGCAGACATTAAGCCAGTTCCAAAAGAACTCAATAAAAAGGTACCAAGTTGAAATGGTGCTGGTGCAAGAGCATATCCGGCCATTGCAGAAATGACGACAAAACCTAAAAATAATTTTTTTTTTCTTAATATTAAGTATGTTTTATTGTTCTTTAAAGAAGAACATTTGTAATTGCTATAATCTTATATATCACAATGACTTTCTAAAATGTTAAGAGCTACTGAGACAGTTTTTTTTACTGTCTCTTGATGATAAACAGTAAGTTTGCTACCCAAATACCTTAAGTTCAAAACTTAAATTTGTTATTTTTTTATTTTAAACAGCAATGCAATTAATAATTTATTATTTTGAATAAAAAGTTTTAAGTCATACAAACATGTAAATGTATTTAATTCATGTTCAAGCCCTGCTGATTTTTAAGAAAATGAATTGTTCTTTTAGTTACCTTTTTTTAATGTTTCCATTTTGTCATTCTTTCACAATCACTAACCCCTTGTGCCTTAGTGGCTTTTCTGCTTTGTTTGGGGTGAAATGATTTTAAAAAATTAATAAATACATTTAAATATTTAGCCAAATTCCATATAATCAAAGATTAATGGAGGAAAGTATTTTTTACCTGTAAGCCTTGACTTTGAAAGTTGGAGGTAATAATTAGGCAGTTTATTTACATTTGTCTTTTGCTCTCTCCACACATGGTCATGTATCGATTCTATTTCTTTAGCGGGCATTTTTTCTTCTGTAGGATCAGTTTTTTCTATAAGTGGTGGTAACTCAAGCCGAACCACTTCCTTTGTGGTTGGAACAAATAACAGTATGTGCTTATTGTCATGGCCAATTTTGACATTGAGCACTTGTCTTGTTTTGGGAGAAAATATAGACACCATTTGATCACATTCCAAAGAAAATGCTTCATTTTCCTGGGCATTTTCAGAACTGTTTATTTTGGCTTTTAAATCTTTAGTTTGTGTGATGTGGGGTACGTGAAAGAAAAGTGGTTCATCAAGAGGAATAGGAACTAGTGGTTCTGGTTCATCTGGAGGTAAGGTCTTCATTTCAGATTTTGTTGAATACTGAAATAAATAAAAATACATTGTCACAATATTTGGGAATTAAAATTAAAACATTGATTATTGTAACTCAATTTCATCCAAAATCTTTAATATTAAAATAAAGATATAGAATAAATAATTTTATTCTATATAATTTATGCAAACAGTGAAAAAAATTGTAAAACATATGGAAATTCTGCAGGGTATTCTTGCAATTTAGAAATAGAATTTTTTTTTGTTTTTTTTTATAAATGTTTCACCCCAAGCACTGCAGTACTGTCACTGGTGTGCAGGGGGCTACATAAGAAGAGAGCAAAGAGAAAGAGGAATCGGTTACAGACAGTAAGAGAAGGATAGGAATTCTGGTGAGTGAAAAGGGAGAGTATAACAGAAGGATGGGAGTCAAGAGGATAAAAGATGGCAATTGACGTCGCATTAAAAACTATAAATATATACAACCTCAAGAATACAAAAAAAAAGAAAAAGAAAGAAAAAGAGAAAAATATCCATTTATATACACCTAATGAAGCAAAAATAAAAAACAAAAGCCAACATTACCCACACATCTTCTGTCTGAATTTCTAGGATGTGAAGCTATTATTTATGCTATTTATATTTTAACTATTGTCCTTATGTATGTTGTTGTTATAATTTTTCATCCATTATGCCTTCTGGCCTTCCTAAGGTGTATATCAATCTGAGAATCAGGTTACCCAAATTGATATAGACCAAATATAAATAGTGTAAATAATTATCCATATATTTTCAAGAACTTCACATTCTCCGTAATATAATGTTCTATTAAACTTTACATAGTTTAACATTAAAATTTGTTTTCAAATACTCAGAGTTCTTAAATCATAATATGCTTTATGATTAGTAAATATAGTTTTTACTTAATGACAATATTCCCTGACATTTTCACCATTGAATCAGAATGTTAAAGATTTGAATATGTTATTAATTATTTTAATTAAAATAAAAATTAAAAAAATGTAAACAAATCTTGTAAAAATTGATTTTTGATCATTTTTTTTTTTCTTAAGACAATAGTGTTCTTAATATATCTTACTAGCAGTATAGCCCCGGCGTTGCTTGGTTGTAATGAAAGCTTTAAAACTAATCTATGGTCCTGGAGCTCAGACTCAGCCTAAAGAATATTTTTGTGAAGTTTGGTGAGAATCGGATAAAAATTGTGGATTTGTATCGGAGGTACCTCGACACAAAACCTAGCTAAGAACACTCGCAGACGCTTATAGTATGACTGTGTAAATTTTCAAAAAAATCGGTTCAGCTGTTTCGAAGTCTATAGGTTTCTACCCTCAGTGTCTTTGTACAGGGAGAACTATAATGTAAAAAGAAAAAAAAAATAATGTCTTAGCTTTATTGCATTTTTATTTTACAATTCAGAACAGATTTTTGGTAAGATGGAATCCTGTTCTTAAAAAAAAGAATTGATGATTTAAATTTAAAGTTCTGCTTTTAATTAATCTAAACATTAATCTTGAAACCATTGAATTTCTCAAATTATCATAAAATTAAATAAGTGGTGAGGAACAGATGTAAAAAGAAAAAAATCTTCTAAAATAATTTCATTCATTTGTGAATAAGTCCTGAAAATTTCATTTAAAAATCTGACAATTATCAGATTTTAAGCAAGAATTTACAAATCAATGTTTTTCTTCATAAAAAAACATGCAAAAATTTGCTATACTAATTTATAGTCCACCCACTGACAAAAAAAAAAAAATTTAACCAAAATTTTGAACATTCTAAAAAGGATTTAAAAATAAATTATAATTGAATAAAAGATTTTGGTTTTCCTTCTCAATTGAATAATAAAAGATTTTGGTTTTTCTTAATAACAGTTTAAAGATTTTGATGATAAAAAACTTTTTTTATGCTCTTTTTTTAGGGTAGAGGGGTACTAATATTTGTGTCATTTAGTTTTCTGGTGGCCTTGTTGAAAGACTAAAAAACATACATATGTAAACTAGGAATTTAAAAAAAAATCATTGAAATTTATTTTTAAGTATAAATTTTAGGAAGTAGGTATTTCAAGACATAACTATGATCAAGAAAAGGTTTTCATCAGTACTCTTTTTGAGTATCACAGCTTACAAATTAGTAAATATAATTCTGGCTTTATAAGAAAACAATTTTATATTTAATTTTCAAAAAAGTTTAAATATCCGTTGCTTTAAGAAAAATTTCTTTGATAATTTAACTTGCTTAAATGTGCATACCTATTTTTATTCTAATATGTTTATGGAATATAAAACTGTACTACAATGAAATTATTATTCACTACAGAAAACCCAAGCCTGAATGAATGACTCACAGTACACAAGAAGCCTCAGCTCAGTTAATAGGTTACAGAACTGATAAGTTCAAGTACTGTTATGTAATAACAGAGATGTCTAGTGTTGCATCCCAATTTTCTATTTACTTATTCTAAGAATAAAGCGCTTATCATAATGACAAACTATGTCACATATTTGTGAGGTCTGACAGATTTACCAAAGACCAAATTAAACCTGCTTTAAGTTACAATAACTGATATGATAGATGCCTGGTATACAGTGGTTGAAGCAAGTATTAGAAACACTATTTACTATGTTAATCTGTGAGTAGTGCTTAATTTCTCATTGAGTGCTCTGCTTCTGTAGCCTTGTACCAGACTAACTTTAATAAATATCTATAAATGGAATGATGCTATATTGTCTTCAACTTTCATTAAAAAAAAAAAATCATTATTTAATTTTCTGAGTTACTTTTGCATTTCACTGTAATGTTCACCTTTTTTTTTAATCATTTCACCCCAAGCAAGGCAATAAAGCTATTAGGTTGCAAGGAGTTACTGAGTCTTAGAGAATATAAAAAAAAAAACTATTAAGGAGAGAGTACAATAAAGAGCAAGAATTAAGACAGAAAATAACAATTGACATTGCATCAAAATTTTTGACAATCAATGTTGACTGGGAAGCAAAAAGCAGAAAGAGAATTTGACAAGCCAGACATGCAATAGCAGAAACTTTTAGCATAAAACTTAGTTACATCTAGCCTTTTCAACTGTAAAATGATGAGATTTTGCTACCAATCTAGTACTGCATTTAAATTCATATAATGTTCAAGTGCCATAAAGGAAAGTTCATAAGAACAATTACCATGAAAGTATTTATAGAAAAGGCACAGGGAAAGTATATTATGACGGTGGGAAAGGGACTGAAACTGATATGTCAGGTCAGGAAAAATAACATTATAGATTTTTCTTTGGATTTCATCAAGAATCTCTAAATACATAGCAGGAGCACCAACTTATTTTGGTTTGCTTTATATTTCCCACTTATCATATAAAATGAAAAATATAATTATAGTCATTAATCCATATAATGTAAATGATACACATGTGATCAACCATTCAGAAAATTTAGTTGAAGCTAATGATGAAATTTCTAGAGAAGAACAAAGAAAATAACAATGGCAATTCAGCTCATCTAAAGATCTATTCCAATCATACATGGTAAATTCATCAGGACAAATTGTCACAATATAACATTTTCTCTCATTTTAATTCAGTTGATAACAGTCAATATGCAAATTAAAATTTGTTTTGTTCTTTTAATAAATATTTAATTTTATATTAGAGTAAAATTACTGAAATTAATGCTGTTCCAAAGACTAACAAATTTCTTCAGGATCAAAATGGTGAAAAATCAAACTGTACCCATTAGCCTGTTTTAGAGTTATTGAATTTTACCTCTAATGCAAAACTGTCAGCCTAAAAATCTTTAAACCTTGAAATTTCAATCACTAATTCCAGAAAAACAGATATTTTACCAAAAACAGAGAAACATATGTCAAAAACTGCCTCAAAATGTTAAATTGAAAACATTCTTTGAATTCACAGCAGTTATTTCCAATGAAAGCATAATTTTGGACCAACATGAACCCATTTCAGACCAATGTTTCACCTGCAAACAAACCCTAACTCAGTTTAATAAGTATTTTCACTCAGCAGCTCTTTCAGTAGAACAATACATTTTTATAGAAAGATTACTATCAGCACAACACTAAAATATGAAAGTACATTTTTATACTAAGATTACCATCAATATATTTAATGATCTGAAAACTATAGCTAAAAATATACCTTTACTCTGAAAGTATAAAATTATGTACAAAATATTTAGATGTCAGCATTAAATAATCAAAGATTGATAAGCTGCTAAACAAAATTAACTAACCAACTCAATAGTGCTGAGAGAGGTGACAGGTCTGCTAATGTTTTAGAGCATTTCTACATCTGATGCAACATTTTTTTTCTAATTCCAAGAAAATAAGTTATGTTAGTTTTAAAGGCCGATCGAAAAATGAAATTAATTCAAGATAGTCCTCATCAGCAATTATATCCAAACAACCATTTTCATATCACAGAGAAGAAAGAAAGTTAAGAGAATGATAGCAAACACTTTTCCTCTTTACATTCCTTTAATTTTTTAAGAAATGAACCTCAATATGAGACCTTATCGAGATTTAGAAAGCCATGGATCTGAAATAAAATACAATGTATTTGAACTTAAGTTAAAATTGAAATTTAATCTCCATAATGAAAAATTTGCAGATATTTCCAGATTTTATGGGATGTTATTCAAGACCAACAAATATTCACAGAAGAAGGAAAAATATCCTTGTTTTTAACTTCTGAGAATATTTTCCTTCTACATACGTTCCATTCCTTCAAGTGGAATAAGATGGAAATAATATTTGGCTAGTCCACTTTAGTTTCTTACCTTCATCCTATTTTTTTTTAGTTTGCATTACATGGCGTAACAATAATCAAATTTTAATCACTAAAATGGTATGTAAAGGTTTTTGATATATCCCGGAAAGGAATATCAGGAAAAGAATAGTGTAAGAATAATACTTAACACTGAAGATAGATTAGAAGAGATTTATTATACCACAGTACAATAAACCAATAGACGTACGAGAACAATCAACGAATAGTAACAGGAATAATGATCAAGTAGAAAATGTCTCCGCCTATGACGTATGCATCCATCTAGTGACATATGCTCCCATCACAGTCTTTTATAGACTAGACCATATCCATTACGGGGTAGGATAGGCTGTTCCTCTACAACACCTCCCCCGAGCTAAATTCTTTGTGGTGGAATTTTGCTCAATATTTTTTTCTTTTGGGATCTGGGCATAGGTATTTTATTTTCTTTCTTTTTCTCTTACTTCACCTTGTGTCCTCACTTTCTGGAGAATCATTAGTTACCTCCACCGGTACTTCCACATTCGCAGGTGGTTTAATTTAAAACGTATCGTATACTACCCCCATTGGTATCTCATATTCTTTATTGACGGTTTCCACAAATCGGGGTCTTAACTGATTTATGTGTCTTTTGCAGACAAACTTCTGTCCTTGCACTATATAGACCACTTTACAGATTCTCCAACTTACTATTCCGTCTTCCCACAAACAGTTTCCTGACCGATAGTTTTTAAGGAAAACTTTACCACCTTCTTTGAAATATTTTGTATCCGAGTTTGGTTTTCTCAAGGTCTTTTTCGGTAAAATAAAGTTTGTGTATTTCATATTCTCCTGAGTTCCTATCTTTTGTAATAGAAGCATTATTTTTTGCCTCGTCGGTCCATGTTTTGTATCTTTTATAGTACAAAGGAAAAGTAATTCCTTCTTCAGGATTGTATACAAATTCTGTAAGAGTTTGAAATACCCTCTGCAGAGAAGACTCTAGAGTCTTCCTTCAGTTCGCCCTGCTTTAATACCATTTTTTTCAAAACCTCTTGTTGAAGTATCATTTGTTGTTTGAGATCTGTTTGTATTTTTTGTTGGCTTTCCTGTTGCTTTAAAATTTGTTGTTGCTGTTGTTGCATTAACTGTTGAACTGCTCCTCCCAACATTTTTGAAAATTCAGCAAATTGTTCCATATTTTTTATATGTACAGCTGACCAATAAGTTATACTCTTCGGCAAGAACAATAAATGTAGTTTTTTTTTTTTTATGAGGGGGTAAAAAAAAACTACCTCTTAGCTTATTTTTTTTTTTGCATCAACCTTTTCAAATTTACGTCGTCAATCCAATATATGGTGAGCTTCGTGTAAATGCTGAATCTTTTTTCCCAATCTGATATTTTGGCGAGCCACATGTAACTGCCAAATCTTCGTTGTCAATCTGATATATCCCGGGAAGGAATATCAGGGAAAAGAATAGTGTAAGAATAATACTTAACACTGAAGATAATTTAGAAGAGATTTATTATACAACAGTACAATAAACCAATAGATGTACAAGAACAATCAACATATAGTAACAGGAATAACGATCAAGTAGAAAATGTCTGCTTATGACGCATGCATCCGTCTAGTGACATATGCTCCCGTCACAGTCTTTTATAGACTAGACCATATCCATTACGGGGTAGGATAGGCTGTTCCTCTACAACAGTTTTAAAGGCAGGACAAAAAACTGCACAAAAAGAGGACCAACATAAACAACTGTCTCTAGGAAAATGCAGTCAAAAATAAAATCAAAAATCAAAATTAAAAGTTTGCATTTATTGAAAAAAAAAAACAGATCATTAGACAAAGATAACATTCAACTAATTGAAATTGAGTAAATTGAAAAATCTTCAAGTTGATATCCTCTGAAAACAAATACAGGATTTTGCAACAGTCGGTCAACTCAAAAAATGTCAGGCTATCTATACAAATCTATGCCAAGTTACTTACCCAAAGAGTGAAGTGAAGTAGTTTGAGATCAAGAGTCTCAATGATAACAGAAAAGTTATACCAGCATCTCTAAGCCAATATTCTGAAACCTTTCCTATATCAGACATATCTATTTCTAAAAATATTTAAAATAAGAATTTACTATAAAAAAAATACATCTATAAAATCTTTTTTTTAATTAAATTATAAACACAATTCTACTTGTATATTTAATATAAAAACTTATAATTTTCCCATAACTATTGGAAGTGCATTTACTACGTGATTACAATTTATTACCAATACCACTATAAAATGGTGATTCCATGAAAAAGACTTTAAATGTTTTACTGTTGTCACCAAATCAAAGATCAGAACGTAATCTTTGACAGACCATAAATCACAATGCAGCACTTTTCAGTTTGAACCATCAAAATCTGGTAGCAGCAAAAACCCATATTAATACTAAGTTCGTTCATTTTCTATACGTCACATATTAAATTTAGAATATGGTGGCTGATTGTATGCTGCGACCAGATTTGCAATAAAAATTGACGTCTATGACTAGCCAAAAAATAATTGACAAGTTAATGATGAAAAAAATTAAACCTTATACTGACCTTAAAGAGCTCACAGGGTCAGATAGTGATACTAAGACATTAAGTAATATATCCACTTAACTTAGAACTTTTTACACCAAAAGATTTGCATAAATCCATTTTTTATAGAATGAAGGCTATTAAAAATGTCTCATCCTGAGTTAAAGTTAGATCCAGATACTATTTGCCAAGTATGAATAAATCTACAGAAAATTTTTTTTAATCAAGTATGTATTTTTCCAACAGTCAAAAATTAATATGCATACAAGATTTTTTGTTCAAAATCTTGAATCCCTTTCATTACATTTTTAAATTGTTCATATATTGTCAAACTGTCAGGATTCAGATACATTTTTAAATCTCAGTAAATATTTTCATGTGTATAGACCATTGACCTTGTTTTGGGTTTTGCTTTTTAATCATTTCACCCCAAACAAGGCAATAATGTCACTAAGACACAAGGGGTTACTTGAGGCAAAAGAAAATGAAAAAAAAAAAAAATCAAACTTGAGCAGGAACTGGAAACCTAATCCTAAAAATAAAACTAAGAATAAGCCTCTATTCCTGTTCAAAAGAGGTTGTGTGAACTGGGTCAAATTGAGACAACTATTTGCAGAAATTATTGCACAATCAGTAAATGAAACTTTTGCAAATACATGAATTACATTACATGATAGAGGATGTTAATTTGAAAGTGTTTTTAGAACAATGAAGTGTTATTGGTTTTCATAAACTGGGAATAACTGCTTACAGTAACAAAACAAGAGGGGCCAATCAGTCCCAGGTAGAGGTGTAAAGGAGCATAAAATGTCCTTTGGCCTATGATATCAGTAACATGAGATGTAGCCTAAAGTACCAAGTACCTGTGGGCACCTACCATGTGTCCAAGACACTAGGACTTTCCAATTACAACTAGAAAAAACTCCCTGATTTGAAGTCAGGTTTGCCTACATCAGTGGTCTACAACCTTTTTTGATAGCAGACTGGTTTCATACCAGACAGTCTTTTCGTGGACCTGTAGAGGCACATATGTGTCATTTAAGTTCATTTCAATAGAGAGAGCAATAATAAAAATAGCAATTTTATTAAAAGGGAAGAAAAAGTGTATAATCAAGCTAGAGCCTATATTTTCTCTGAATCAATAACTATTACACATCAATATCAACTCACCATAATGTAAAATCAGAACTGAACTCTGATATTTGATTTATCTATTATATAATTTTAAACAAGTTAAATATTCTTTGTGGTGCCATAGTAAATAATCTAGACCAGTGCTAGTCTGCAGCCTGGTTGATCAATTAACTTTTAATTAACTTTAACTACTATTTTATCAATCTGTTTCAGAAATCATGTACAATGTACATTTCGCCAGATTACATGGAAGAAATTGTACCAGCTGCTGCCTATCCTCAAAGCCCACTGCCTCCCAGCCAAAACCAGAGGTTGCATGTACAACATCTGTATTTGCAGTACCATACTGAATGCCAGTGAGACATGGGCCATGCCAACAGCAGACTTCAATCACTTGCAGCAAAACTACAAGGCCATGATATGCTGAATGTGTGGCATGTCCGTTAAGGATGAGATCATGCCAGACTCACTCCTCAAGAAGCTAGGCCTTGAATTACCGTTGTACAACTGTAGGCTATGCTGAGCTAGCCATGTTGAATGCAGTAAGAGGCCAATCAAACTGATCCATGAGGTGACAGTTGAAGGTAGTATAGGAAGAAGGCAGCCCAAGATGATTTAAAATTAGGCCTAGAACTAACTGATGCTAGTGGCAGGCATATGGGTAAACTGAGATCAAACCCAGTCCTGGCTCAAAGAAATATGGCTGTGATATGTGTGTGTGAAAGTACTTGTCCTATAAAACATTAGTTTCCAATAACAAATTTATTCTGCATGACTGAACAATAACATTTAGTGAATTGATTAGTCCTGGTCTACAGAAGAACTAATTAAAATTTTGGACAGACAATGCTTACATCAAAATACATACCTTCACTCATTTTCAATACCTAACTTTTAAATTGAATTTCTAAAAATAAGTTTTCTTGAAGATTTAAATTTTAGCTTAATTGAAAGCTAAATGATTGAATTTACTATTTCCAGTAAGCAAAATACTCTGGTAAATTTCAAACAGAAATTATATTGATTGGAATCTAAAATTTTTTTCAATTTTCCAGTCATTTTTGAGCAATCAGCACATTTGTAAACAAAAGTTAATTCTCAGTTTTAGAAATTTTGCAAAAATAAAATATACATCTGTGACATGTTATTTTTGGAAAATTAACAAATTTAAAGTTAAATTAATCTTGTTTAAATTTAAAATAAAAATATTTCTCAATCATGCATTTCTGATCTTTGACCTTTCAAGTAAGCAATGACAGGTTTATCATCAATCATTTACACATCTGGCAAAGTATATGGTTGACCAGAATTGAGATAAATTTATTAAACCTAAGTTAACATTTCATAAGTGGAACAACTCTTGAAACACTTGACCTTTTAATGATATGGCATGTATAACAGCCTACCATAACAAAAAATAACCAGATATTTGCACTCAAAAAAGGATTAATTATTTTAAAAATCTTGATGTGTGAAGATTTGTATTAACCTTCTCAATTCTCAGTTAGTAAATATAGTCTTTACTTATTAACTTAATAACCTAATTAGGACGATGACTGGAAGAAATTTTAAGATTTTTGAAACTTTATAAATTATTATAACTGAAAAGAAAAATGAAAACAATTCTTGTAAAATTCATTTTTCATTTAAATTTTTTTTTCTCTTCAAACTATGATATCCTTGATTTACTATTTATAAAAGCAATTAAAAGTTTATCTAAATAAAAAATGGCATAGTTTTATTGCATTTTTGTTTTCACTATTCAAAGCAGATTTTCTGAAAATGACAAACTGTTAAAAATCTTTTAACAAGATTTAATAAAAATAATGATTTCAAAAATAATTTCAGTCATTTATGAATAAGTCCTGAAAGGTTCAAATTCCAAACATTATTTAATTTTTGCAAAGAATTTTCAAATTAATGTTTTTCACCAGCAAAAAAGTGAGTTGTGTAATATTACATTTGATTTAGGTAGTAAGTTTAGTAAACTCTTGTAAAAATTTGGTCACAAAACAAAAAAAAAAAAAAAAAAAGAATTTTTAAACAAAATTTCGAACATATTGAAAAGGATTAAAAAAATTTAATAAAATAATGAAAAAATAGTTTGATCTTTCCTCTTTATCAAACATTTTTGGATAAAACTTTGTTTTAGTCTGGGGTCTTTGAAAACGTCATGCTAAGCGGTTTTTTTTTTGTTTTTGTTTTGTTGCGAATGAGTGGAGGTACCTGTTATTCTTCCACTAAATTTCATAAATCTATTCAGAACTTAACAGAATATGCGACAAAAAAGTAGGAAAGGATACACATGAATGTTTATAATTACCTGTCCTGCAAATACTTTGCATCACAATAGCGTTGACAAAGGTTCCAAAAGTATATTTGCATTGATTGCTTACTTAGTAACTTAGTGTTACTGTTTAGCCGCGTCATCATGGTTTAGGAGACAGCAGAAAGAACAATTTAAGCTCGGAAAGAACGATAGCTATTGGCATTACCGATTATACTCCTCCTCAATATATACGGACATGTAATGAATCAAGCTTCTCACCTTTTAGTGATGTAGTTTTCCAATAATTCTCAAACCGATAATGGCAGTTCAATACTCAAGATACGAAATATTTGTTAATTTTTTTTTTTCATTCAGAGTTAAAAACCAAGCTAGTCAGCATTATTTGTGTAAAATTTTTACATAAATTAAATACTGTTTTCTTTGAAACCAAAATACAATTTGATCGCAATAAAAAAATAAACCTTCCTTATTCAAAGTGATTGCTTGTGGTGAAAAGATTTTTAACTTAAGTCTAGAATTGGAACCATAAAACAGGGCCATAATTCTCATAAGCAAAAATGAAAGTAATTTTGTTACACTTTATGGGAGCCTGATATCCTGAGTGGTTGAAAAAGTGATAAGGTTACTCTCTAAAGCCAGCAGTTGTTGACTGGTTCAGATTTTGTAGGGATGTGCATTTCTATTTCACTGAATAAAGAACAAAAACACACACACACTGGTGACATTGGAGGTCCAAACAAAGTAGAGTGAAGATTAAGGAGACCGTCGAAACGTTGATTGTAAAATCAAAAACCATAACCGCAACCGAGTGGTTAATCCAATTTGAAAATAATTTTGTTGATTGATAGTCACTTAAAAAAAAAAAATCGGAAAATCTTTTATTTGTTCCCCGAAAACCTTTACCCTGTCAAATCTTTCCAAAATATCCTTCAGTGCAAATGTATATATGCTGAATTCAAATCGATAATTTTTTATTGAAGAAACCTACCCTTTTTCATCATAAAATCAACCCCATAAGATATTTTTTTAGTAGGTCTCAATTATGCGTTAAAAACTTTTAGTGAGTAGTGTAAAGTTATTTTCATTTTTTTTTTTTTTCGCGCATGCAAATTATGGTCCTGACTCTTAGAAAAAACACTTTAAAAAAAGCAGGAACCGTAGTTCGCGAGTTAAAATTTCCTTATATATCGTTTATTATTTTTAAATTTTCAAATGCATTTTTTTTGGAAACGTATTCCCATTCGTACAAATGTTTGTTTGCTAGTTCCAATTAATTGATCTCCAATATTTTGTCTGGACCTGCAATTTTAATACCATTAACTTCGAGCAACTATCGTCATTTAAAAATAAAATCAAGTCAACCAATCCTCAGGATATCTTTTGAGCGCATAAAAAGTGTATGAACAAAAAAATGAAAAAAAATTACTTTCATTTTTTGTGCATGCAAATTATGCACCTCCCCGATTCTAGACTTTTGAAATGTTTTTATCTTTAAATATATTTGTAAAACTCAATTATAAATTGTGAAATCTTAAGGCTTAAACAAACAAATACGAAAAAAAATGAAAACTTTAGTGGCAGAAAAAGTCTACTTACTGGTTTGCTGTAGGAGACTTTTGAATATTTTTTCCTTGCAATCAAGCATTTAAATAATTGCCGATTGAGTGGTGATCGAATGATCATTCTTGAAGTAATATTCATTATAAATTCACAATTAAGAGGAAAAATATTTTCTTTTTGATGACACTGTGAGTGTGATTGTTTTTTGTAAATCACAGGTAAACTTTTTAAAAAAGCCTACTATGTGAATTCTGAAATGAGTGATAAACGACAAATTTATACCGTAATTCCCTTCGTAAATTTTCTTAATAATTCCAAGAAGACATGGTTTTTCAATTATTTATCATACATTTAAACCCACGATTAGGGAAGACGGGTCGTTTACATATTGCGACTTTATACCATGTGAGAGATCACCTTCAGAACGGTTCGTCCTAGAGTTATTTCGAAATATAAAAATGGGCGAAAAACGAAACTTATACAAAGTAATAATTTATAAAAATTTAAAACATACATAATTTTCTGATTTTATTTAAGTTTTATAAAAAGTTTAAGATATTTTCTGATTAAGAGTCAATTAATGAATGAGGAATATTTTTATTATTTTATTTTTCCTGTAATAAAAAGTCGCTGATTTTTTACAATGTTTACTTTGTATACAAACATTTTTTTTGTTATTCCCCAATATTGAATTGAGGAACAACAACAAAAATTATCTGACAATCAAAAACAGCATTAAACCCGTTCTTAAAAAAAAAACATTTTCCTTTTAAACATCATTGCCAGCATTAAAAAAAAAAAAGAAAAGAAAAAACTATTAAATTTATATTTAAATGCATTAATCAAATAAAAAACAAATTGTCCTTTTTCAACTTCTTATCTTGTCTTGTATATTCAACAAAATTAACAATTTTTTGGTAATTCTTACCGTTTAAAACCTTTTTTAAATTAATTTATTTCTATTTCATTTTAAGTAGTAGTAATGGATGGCTTTCAATGGGGATCAGGTTTCAATATATAATTTTAATCCAAAAGGAAAAGCAGGTAGGTAAATCCCAAAAACCCGATCCTAATTAATATTAATTACATTAATATTAAAACTGATCAAGGTGGAGGGTTCAATGCAATTTATATTCAAATTACAGAGCCAATTATAAAATAAAACAAATTCTGATGTTCAAATTCGTTGTATGGACATTTCTACAAGAAATTTGAGAAATTTCTTGTATCATCAGCAACAAATTTTTATTACAAAAGCCAAATGACAAAATGAACAAAGATATTTTACCGGCAGAAGTTCCAAAAAAATATTCATCACGAAAAATTAAAGGGGTCGGATTAATAAGAAAGCAGACAGAAATCTATGTCTATTTTTATTTTTAGAGTTTTTGAAAACCCCGTAGAAATTTCTCCTAGAAGTGGCCATACAACGAATTTGAACATTGGAATTTTTTTAATTTTATATATATATTTTATAATATATATATTGTATTTAACAATTAAAACCAGCTTTCTTCTTCACTTTTACAAAAGTTCACAATGAAATCCTGGTTTTGCAGCATAGAAAAAGAATTGACCTCGTGCTTACAGAAAAAGTCGAAACTGGATTTCGCAAGTAGATGTTAAATTGATTGATGGAAGCGATTTGCAAGACCAAAAAGGACTTTAGCGATCCAGTGCAAAAAATTTAAATGACTATATATGACTTCAATCAGCATCAGTCAAAATCAGAGATGGGAGCAGCGAAACTGACGCACTAAAATGTAACGGGAGAAACTTCGACCACGACCCGGACGTAAGGTCTCATTGCACATCATTCTCTTTCTCCTTTCTCATGTGCTGATTCCTTTTACTTCTTCTTCGTGTTCAAAGACACTCCTACCGAACAAATGCTCATACATATATACATACATACGCATAAACTCTTTCCAAGAAATCACTACTATGTACAACTCTTGATACCCTTAACTTTCTCATAGAACTTTTAACTACTACTTATTCTTGTTATTCTATTCTTTTAATAAATTCCTATTTTAACATACAAAATGAACATTTTTCTTCTCACAAATATGTTATAGTATCCAGTTCTATTAACAAAATTCCACTTATTTTTTCAACAACCTGATGATATTTTAAAATGCGGGGATCATCGGCTATGTTTGGAAGTGGCCTTGTACCAGGCATGGCTGACGCACTCCACTTCTTCACTGGTGACTCCTGACATCTGAAAAGGAATACGTGCCCTACTTCTAAACTGGTGAACACTGACATCTGAAAATGAACACAAAATGAAAGAATCACTTCTACAATATATATATATATATATCCAAATGAATAAGGAACAAAGAAAATAATTACCATCATTATTAACTACCTGTTGAGATATTGTTCTTTCAATATTGAAACAAAATGTACAATTTCGTAGTAGGTTGTAGTTTGTACATGTTTGTCGAGCTCTCTACGATACCCTCGTATCACCAATATTTTATAGAAAGTTCGAGAAGGAAAATTGTAAAATAAATCAAACCATCTTCTTTTTGTAACCAAACTTTTCATTGGTTTGTTCTGCATCAGCAGCAGCATTTTGCCTCTCTTTCGAAAAAGCGGGAATCTTCCCGCTCTTCAAGCTCCAGTTGGAAAGTTTCCTTTGAAGCCACCAGACCTATTGTTTCCAGCTCACTTTTCTTTTAAGGCAATATATTGTTTTCGCCTACTCTTTTAAAAGAAAATAAGCCGGTTTCATCTTTACCTGACTGAGAAGTTAAGTTAAATATTCAAAACTTTGCAATACCAGCTTTTTGCATTCAACATTTTTTCCTGGTATAATAATTTATTATTGTTTCAACTTCTCAGCTAAACCGCAAGTATTTTTGACATTTTTTTATTCACACACACTTTGCTTGCAGATTATCTTCCAACTCATAACTTTGAACTGTATCAAATTATTTGAACATACAAACTGTTTTCCAACTCACAAATTTCCAGCTTACAATTTGAACTGTTTCAATTATTTGTCTACATACAAACTTTTGAACATTGGCTTTGGGCCTTTTACAATTCAAAAATATTTTATTGTTTAAACACACATCTCTAAAAAAAAGTGTTTCATTCATTTTTGCAAATATCTGCAGTAAAAGGGAGATAACTTATTTTTACCCCTTTTCTATAATTCACAGTTGTTGTTATAATTAAAATTTATTTACCTCTGTCTTGTGTCTTGTTTGTTCACTTATTTGTACATACATAAAATTGAGAAGCTCTCATTACCCAACAAACAACAAAAAAAGTAGTTAGGCCGCTACATGTTCTAAAGTATAATTAATTATTAATTATATTAGTTTAAACAAAATACTTAAAAAGTATAAACAAGCAAATAAATATAAAATAATTGTTTAAGTTTGTCTTTGAAACGGAGTTATATTTGACTTCATGCTGCTAACAGAAGCTGAATGTTGTAGGACCGCAATAAACAAAACAAAATGAAAACTTGAGTATAAAATGAATCACCAATGTTTATTGACACATGTGGATACAAAGATGCGAAAGTATAGACAATGGTTGAATCATGGTTAAAGTCAGCCTGGTGTTGAGTGAGTGTGATTGAATCTCTCTTTCATTGGAACACCTACCAAACACGTTCGAATTGTAGGAATCTTTTTACTCAAGTTTTTGTTAAACGCCAAAATTCGGAATGTTTGTATTTAATACAATAAATTAAAATATTTGGCAGGTCTGCTCATAATTGTGCTATTCATAATAATCCCATGACGTTCATTGAAAATAAAATTCGCTAGGAAAAAACAACATAGTATGAACAAATAACTTTAATTTTATATACAACAACAATGATACAAGAAGTTAGTTAAATGTATTGAATGAGTAATGTCTTTTTGTTGGTTGTTAGTAAAGTTCTTTGATAGAATATAAACTGTATGGGTGTAAAACAGTGAAATGTGGTTATGTTGCAGCATTTGGAGTTGATAAACAATATTTAAACATCAGAAAGAATTTATTTTTGAGGTTACGTGCAAAAACTTTGCAAACATTTAAATTTTGTTCATGGCACAAGGTCAATATTGTAGTGAGACATGGCCTAATATCCCAATTGTTTTAAATCTTATGCCTAAGGTTGTGGGGTTTGATACATTGACACCCACACACACACACACACACACACACACACGCATGGTCACTCGCCGTCCACATGATGACTGGTTCCCGCCAAAACGATGCTAATAAAAGCGGAAAACATCACGTGGTACAGCAGTTAGGATTTCGTCCCGGGACAAGAGCAAACATGTCTCCCTAACTCACACAAACACACACGCGCTAATTGCGGGTAGCAATTAGTGGCGCAAATTTCTTTTATTTTTCTTCTCCGACATTAACACTATGCACATTAACTTTCATTCAAACAGGACTTTACATAAAATAACTTTCTACACATAAATTTACAATTTTTTCCAACCTTCGTCAGTAGAAATCCACAGACTGCTACATTCACATGTAAGTCTCTCTCTCTCTCTACTCAACGCACACACAGACACAGAACTTTGTCTTCTGTCTGACTTTCTTCATCAAGGATTTGAACTTTGAACTCTTTACGATAATCTTAACGATTGTACAAACCTTTCTTTCAGCTAGAGAAAAAACTTCATACATCTTATTTTGTTTCTACGAACAGACGAAGGGGAATGACTCTTTCCTTTTCACTTTCTTATGCATGCTCTCTCAACCCCATGTAACCTTTGTCAATACATTGTTTTTCTGGTTACTTTCGCCTTACTCGTTCTTTTTTATTGTCTGTTTTATTTCAAAATGACTAAGGTTACGTCGAGTCGACTCGTTAAACATAAATTAGTAAGTGGACGCTTCGTCCACTACAAGGTGAATAACAGCGAACACATGGAAAAATAATGAACAAAGAAAATTCTGGATTTTGGTAACAACAAAACAATATTTATATTCATAACAAAACAATATTTATATTCATAACAAAACAATATTTATATTCATAACATGTACAAAATATGAATTTGAAAATATATGCTGAGAAAGTAATTGTGACTTTAAAATTAATTGTTCAATGAATTGATGTAAAGATAAATTCTTTCTATGTTCAATAAAAAGTATGTACACAAAACAATTTGTCAAAAAAAGGTTGCTTGAAAGTGAGTTCAAAGATATATGTAGAAAATGTTGAATGGGTTATGGTTTATAAAATGGCGAGTGTTCTAAAAATAAAAAAAGATAGACACACTGATGCCAAGAATTCAAAATTGGGCGGCAAAATAAGAAACCGTTCCTTTTGGTAGGAGTAGGAGTAAGAGTAGGAGTAAGAAGTAGGAGTTAAGGACAGTAGTTTTGTGTAGAAGATTTGAAAAGAGGAAGACGCTAGTCAGTTGACCACTAGAGTCCAGAAGGGATAGGTTTCCTCCTTTTATGCAAGTCAGATGAATCAAACGAGGGTTGAAATTTTTTGGTGCAAAATTGATCTAAATGTGTTTTATCACGTTTTCATGTTCCTTCAGTTTATTAGCCAATCAGAGAATATTTACGCGAACTTCCAACTTAACATTTTTCAATCCAGCATCTGTGCTAAACAAAGATGAATTGTCATTCAGTTGTAAGTTTTGTACTAATGCAAATTTTTTTATTGGGACTCATGACGAGTGCGATATGTAAATTGTCAGATCTGCTTTTTTAATTAAACTTTGCAAGGTGGATTCCACAATGTTTAATAATTCAATGGCGCTGTCTAACAATAACACATTTTATATACAATAAATACAAATATATATAAACTTTACAATGTTTTCGAAAAGATTATGTACGTATTGCAATTAGAAATTTTAAGTCCAAGTGAATGTTAGAAGAATATATAGAAAAATGAATTTAAGTAATTCAGTTCAAAATGTGGAATCCATCTTGCAATATTAAATAAAAAAAAGTAATTACAACAAATTACCTATCACACATGCTGTGAGTTCAGATGAAAAAAAATTCAATAATATATTACTTCAGAACAATAACACATATTTCTTAAACACAGATGCTGATTCGGAAAATCTAAAATTTTAATTTTCCGCTAGTCATCACTGATTGGTCAGTAAATATGATGCCCGTGAGAACGCATCACAGATCATGTTTAGTTACACATCCCACCAGAAATCTGAACAAGTGTTCTTAATCGTGTCATGCTTCATATAAGGAGACTTTCATCGGAATCTTTAGTGAGAATTATTTCTTCAACCAAGTGCTGCAGATGTCCAGATTAGCAGTTAAATTTTATTAAGTTAAGAACCTCTTAAACACAAACACAAAATTACAACTCACTCACTCAATTATATATTCACTCCCTCACCCTCAATATTATATTCACTCAAAAGAACAAAACAACCTTTTCAAGACATATCCTCTGAACTCATTTAAAAACAACTTTATCAACAAATTTTGTTTACATGCTTTTTGCTTAACAGTAAAAGGGAAAAAATTTATTCATGCATAATTATATGAACTTTGCATTTATAAGAAACTAGCA
Organism: Ascarosepion bandense; assembly: GCA_037127315.1. NCBI lineage: Eukaryota > Metazoa > Mollusca > Cephalopoda > Sepiida > Sepiidae > Ascarosepion > Ascarosepion bandense. Next base: position 1,472,334 of record JBBBDQ010000408.1, read on the forward strand.
GTAGAGCCCGTCGTTGCTTAGGTGTAATGAAAGCTTTAAAACTAATCCATGGTCCTGGAGCTTAAATTCTTTGGACGTTGGCACAAAAGACTAAAAAGCAATAGTTGTTTCCAGTTAAAGCAAAACCGTAGACTGAAAGAAAAATAAATGGATGTAAGTCAAATTTTGATTTCCTGGTATCGATATCAAATAAGGTTTTTTTCATCATAAACTGAATTTTGAAGGCTAAATAAGTCCTCTGAGTAAATGGTATCATGGCTGAGACTAAGAACTACAATTATACCTACTTAGAGCCAAACCCGAAGCAAAAACTAAAATAAAAGGGTTGAAAAATATACAGACATACAGGCAGATAAACAGACACACACACAAACATCTTGCCTTTTATATACATACATTATTGATTTTCTGCACTATTGTAAGAACTGCAGCCTTGAAACTTCTGAATGTCGTTTCTTATGTCTTTGTCTATGAGTGTATCAAAATCGGACCACTCCTTCTATAACCTGATTTTTTCAATTATCGATTTTTGATATTTATTGGGGGGTACCTCGACACAAAACCTAGCTAAGAACACTCGCAGACGCTTATAGTATAACTGTGTAAATTTTCAAAAAAATCGGCTCAGCCGTTTCGGAGTCTATAGGTAACGGTCACACACACAAACGGACAAAGTTCCATTTATAAATAAGTTTAGATATTTTCATTCCCTATTTACTGTCATCACATTTAATATAATTTTCACATCTTGTACATTTCACAATATAAATTTTATCTGCTTTTGTTACCAAATATCAGAAAATTCTTTGTTTATTATTTATCCCTTGTTGATTGTCAATTGCCAAATGTTTAAAATTAAAAAGTGGTGAATAAAGGCTGTATTCACTATAAAAGTAAATATTTGTTTGTTGGACTAAACGTTCATGAATGATTTGTTTAGTCAATATAGTCGAAAATACTTTTGGCTTTCTTTACAAATCAGATATATGAAAAAAAAGTGTATGCAAAGTTATTTACCTTGGATTAAATTTTTTGTGTTCGTTAAAAGGTTTCTTGTTTTTTTTTATATGGAAGATTCTTTTGATGCAGGTCTTTGCTGAATATTTGTTCAATGAAATAGAAGTTTGATAATATGTTAATTGTTCATTAACCTTTAAACTTTATTGTTGAGTTTCATTGAGTGAGATGAAAAAAGGGTCGTAGAATTGTGGTGATACCAACCGAGCAAAAGCGAGACCGGATGTGTGCTCTCTCACAACTAAAAGGCAAATTAATAAAACTTGTCATGCGCATCCAAGTTCATGCAGATGTTCCGGTTGAAAAATAAAAATTAATCAAATATCAAATTTCCATTTATTTTATTTACCAGCCAATGGGAAGCCCAGAATCAAATTCAAGTATGAAATTCCAAACGAGTTTTGATCCAAAAGGCAAATATAAAAAGCCAAGACAAAAGGCACCCAGACAGACAGCCCTGAGACAGACGAGTTAGTTTCTCCCTTGACCTAAGTCGAACGGCTACTATGCTGACCTCTTTCCTTCTCTGTCTCAAAAGTATTTATCGACCTTTTCAAAGACATTCCTCAAAAGTACTTATTGACCTGAGAAGTGGCAACTTCTAAACGAACATTCTTTACCTTCAAGACGCTTCCACACTCCTAAGCCTTTATCTCTTCCAGCAGTATTATATTTCCATTAACAAAATTTAACCTGGCCGTTGTACCCATATCCACAAATCCAAACCTCATTTCTTCTTTCAGCATTATTATTCGCCATGCCACAAATTTTAACGGCCATTGTACCACATATCTAAGCACTTTTATCAATGCCATAAATATATTTTAAAGTCGTGTTCGAATCATGTTGGAATAATTCGCTATAGAATAAGTGGCACGTTTTAGGTTTGCATAGGATGAAAACGTTTAAAGTGGCTGCTTCTTTCAGTTTCAGAATTCTCACTAATGTTCTGTCTTGTGCTGCATGGCAAATAAAATGGAGGTTTTCACTTCTGTCGGTTACATGATCAATGGCATGGACGGCCTGTTTCCTCTTCTCAAACTGGTTCTGATCACACATGAGAGTTAAAATATCCAAATTAATCACGTGACAGGATCACTGGAATTTTGGTGCAAGTTTTAATCAAAATCATTTGCACATGCACATAAAAAATATTGGGAAAAAAATAACCAATCAATGGTGATTGTTTAGAATTTAAATTGGATCCATTTTAATATTCAATTTGTCATTTTTCTTTACAATTAATACTCATGATGGATACATTGTCGCTCCAACTGCAATGTAAAAATTGTTGTTTATTTTTATCTTAGAGTGGGCTTTACAGTCACATGTGTAAAGAGCCAGTATGTGTATGCTTGTGTAGTAATAATGTGGATGAAAAAGATCGATAGAGTTTGAGTTTTGTTTAACGGCATATCAACCTCTGTGGGTTATTTAATGCCAAAAAGGTAGAGTTTTAAGGTATTTTTTTTAATGTTTGGTTATAGTGAGAAGTCTATTAGAAGTTGATTTAGTCAGATTTTAATTAAAATTTTTTGTTTTTATTCTTTTTTATCTTAGAATTCTGAAATATCTTGTTTTGTATTCAAAAATGTTTTGCTGGTACAGTGTAACCCGGATATAAGAGAGTTGTCGGGTCGGGTATGGATTCTCTTATATCCGAGTTTCTCTTATATATGGGTTTGGTCTATTTTATATACCTTACCACAGGCTCTAATTTGGGACCAGAGAAAATATCTTATATCTAGGTTTCTCTTATATCATGGTCTCTTATATCCGGGTTATACTGTAATAATTTTTTCCTTTCAAAAATGTATCATGACAATAATTTTTTCTTCAAAAATGTATATTTTTCAATAAAAGTCTATTTTTATGTATATATTTCTATAAAAGTGTATTTTTATTCTTATGTAGTGTTTTGACCCCAGTTTGGGGGTTAGCTGTTTACCCATAGCTGGAACCCTAACAGGCGCTACCACTTCGGGTCAGGGTGGACCTGGGAACAACAGCAATTAAGAGGTGGTTCCATGCTTCTCACAACCTCCCAATCAGAGGCCTTGTTGCCGGATGCAGTTTATCGTCATGCCCAGGACCAAAAGATCGATAGAATTTATTTCTATGGATGATGGCATCAGAGTATGAGGTGATTTCTTTGTAGTTTTGTGAGTACCTGTGTTAATCATGTGAACATGAATGAGGTCTTGAATATCAGCAGCTAGAGTGATATGGCACTTGTGAGTCTCCTCTTTGAGGCTAGATTTCATGATAGTTATAATTTTTTTTCGAAGAAACCAACTCCAGAATTATATTATTTTATCTATTCTTAATTGGCCCTTACATACCATGTGGTATATCTACTACTACATCCATGTGATATTTTGTCGGTATCTATCTAAATTATGTCAAAAAGTTTTCTTCTTGTATCTACTGACCTGAATTTTATTTATTCAAAAAATCTAGGTTCATTTTTAATGTTATTAGAGTTTGAGACCACATCTCTTATTGGTCAGTATATATGAAAAAATAATTTCCATAAACTGGAAATAGATTCTTCAAATCTGTATGGGATGGTGTACAAGCAGTCCTTCATCATGTTGTTCTTTATGGGAAAAGGCAACTGCAAAGTGTTGAGCCACATTTGAAGGTCGTCCTGATATTATATGGACCACAGATCTTTTGTATTTTTTCCAATGATCTCTTCGCATAGGGTAGACAGATAAATGTTGTTTTTTGAGTGTTTTTATCCTTGCACCCTTCTATCACAGTTTGTTGGAGCTGCTGTCATGTATCCAGGGTAGTTGTTACTTTGTAGGGTACTGCTTATACTGACCATTTCTTGTTCATATATCAACATCAGTTGATTACCTTTAAAGAGTCAGTACTAAACAAAGGTCTCAACTTTGAAACCATCAGGCGGATATTATACTTGGACATCATTGCCCGAATCAAGGAAAGAGTCTTGAACATTTCTCAGGCTTGGATAGATGAGCTAAGATAGAAAGTGAGACAGATACTGGAGGAAGCAAAGCCATCCAAATCAAACATCATGAAACTAGACAAAGGAATGATAATATTATAATACTACCAGCTGACAAAGGCAATGCAACTGTAGTGATGGACAAAACAAAATACACAGTTGCAAACAGAACAACTGCAGATCCTAATCAAGAAAAAAGACCATTTCCCACCTAAGGCAGTTGTCTCAATGTTATAGCAAACTATCTCACATATATGGTTTTCCCAAAATTCACAAAGACGGAATTGCTCAGGCCAGTTTTTAGCTGCCAAGACTGTGTCCCACCCTCTGAGTCACTTCCTTGTGGATATAATTGACCCATTAATAGAAAAGTTATCTTTATATGTCCAAAGTTCTGTTCACTTTGTGGAATTAATCAAAGATGTTCCGATCAAATCCGACCAGATAGTGAATCTGAACATGGTGAGTTTGTTCACCAAAGTACCTACAGAGGAGGGACTATCAGGAGTCAGGGACAGACTGGCTTCGGACTAATCTCTAGGATAACATACCTATATAACAATAGATAACCTGATGGACTTTTCATTAGGATTGGAACCAACAAGTCTTCACTCCAAGTGTTAAATTATAACCTATAGATAATTGACATTCGATTTAAGATCTTCTTTGTTGTTATCATCTTTCGGCTGTTGCGTAACCTGGTCATCTTCAGGTGCCTGTCTCATGAAAAAATAGCCTAGTGGATTGAAGGGACGGTTCATGAATTTGGTGACATAGTAATTGTGAGTTCAATCCCTGGGCCAGGTAGTGCAGACTTAGACTTAGTGGAAACAGGTGAGCAATTACTGAGCAGTATTATATAAGAAGAGATGTCTCTAAACATGGACAGTGGCATTAGAACAATCTATCACCATTTATTGACTCTAGTCTAGTAGATTGATCTTGGGATTGATAGTAGAGTGGTTTCCTGTTGCCTTATCCACTGTGCTCTTTAGACACCAACTTTAGTTAGCTGGGCATTGATTCACCAAGAATTTCTCTGCCCTTTGATAGGTTTTATTTTTCATTCTACACGGTTGCTAACCACCCTCTAAAGTGTGGTTGGAGGAGATAGTTCAATTGTAGACTATTCAACAAAAGATCTCAAAAGAAAATGCTCGTATGAATAACAGAAGAATTTAATAAAAAGTGCTTTGTCAGTCATCTTCAATGAAATTTGTATAAAAGAGGGATTATATTCCAAATGCACAATTATATATATATATATATATATATTATCACTTTAGATGTTTTTAGTGAATATCCATATTTGAATGGACACTTCATTTATTTTAAAAAGTAAATAATTTTTTAAATTCAAACATGGGACAGAAAATAGCAAACCAAAATCTTTTTGCAGGTGAATTATTATTAATGATGATGAGAGTGTCAGTTTTGAATTTTTTGGAGTAGATAATTTAATTTTCTTGCTTAAGTTAGTGTTGCATAATTTTGGATGATATAGTAAAGTGCAAATTTCTCCTATTTGTAATTACTGTGCATTTGGTTTTTGTAGAAAATATTAATGCTAATGTTTTTGTTCATATGTTTGTAGTTACCTTTGGTTATGTTACAAAGATAAAGTTTGATGTAGTAGTCAAGTAAATAATTTGGAAAGCTGTTGTTAACAAGCGCTTGTTTCAAATTGTGGTGTTCTTTGAAGAAAAGTGGTAAAAAAAATGAATTCTTGTATGCTCCGTTAAGGAAATTTTAATAACATCAATTTTGTATCATTGACTAATAAAAGATGGCAAGAATTTTTTCTAGTGGGTTTTTTATATACTGAAGTAGTGCAAGTATTATTACTAGACTCCACAAGAACATCCAAAAACGGAAGTTTGTTTTTTGGCTAAGCTCATGTGTGAAATTGAGAATAGAATTTTTTAAAAAGTAGTTTTAAGATTATCAATTTTATTTTTGTTGTCAACTAAAAGGAAAATATCACCAACGTATTGCACATATATTTTCGGTTTGGTAACTTTTTATAAAAAAACCATGTTTTTTATCTAGGACATATAAAAGTTAGAAAAGCACAAACCAAGTATGTTTCCCATACTTAGACCATTAGTTTGCATGTAAATATTGCTATGATGGTTGTAAAAAGGAACTTTAGTGGTGCAGGCAAGTAAAAGGTTCTTGAGAATATTAGATTTGATAGATCAGGGTGAGATTGAATTACGTTTATATACAGATTTGATTATTATGTCAATAGTTTCAGCAACCGGTACATTAGTAAATAGATTTTTGATATTAAGCAATGTGAGGGTCTCTTGGTTTGGTGTTGAAGATTCAAGAATTTGAAAGAATTCATGGGTCGACTTAATGCTATAATAAGTAGATAGTTATGGGGTGATAATATCATTAAGGGATTTTGATAATTGATATATAAATGTTGGAATCTGAGAAATCATAGGTCATAAGGAGTATCCAGGTTTGTGTATTTTCACATTACTGTATAAGTATCCAGGTTGATAATGACCAATAATTTTGTTAATTTTCATGGATCCTACAATGGAATTGTTAGATGCTATGAGTTTATTAATGTATATTTTTAAAGTTTCAGTGGGATTCTTACTTAATCTTTTAAATTTGGATCGGTCATTAATAAAGTGCAATAGTTTTGTGTGGGAATTTAATTTATCCAAAATTAAGTAAGTGTTAGATTTATCTGCTTTTCAGATGATGATGTTGTTTTGTAGTTCTTTAGTGGCATTTACAAGTTTTGTTGGGACGTGGGTTGTGGATATTGCATGGAGAACAGTCTTTTAGACCTTCCACCCAAAGATGTTCGAGTGGAGTTTTATTAATTTGTCATTTTCCACTTGGCGTAATGACTGGTGTAGAATTTCAGTTTTGGCCTTTTTTGTGAGGAGCTTAAATCTTGGTTGGAGATGATGATTTGGTCCCAGATTTAGGAATTCTTTCTGGTCATCTGTTAATGTATGGCTGGACAGGTTCATGTATTTGTCAGTGTTGTTGGGCAGTAGGATATTTCCTTGGTATAAGTTGCAGAGCTTTTTTGTGATTATTTGTCTGTGCTTTATATCAGTATTATACATACTTAGGTTGATATGGTATCATGCTTTGTTAGATTTAGGTTATTATTAATGATACCTTGTCTGTCATTTTTAATGAAATACACATTATATATTTATTTCCCTTCTGTCACACTCATAGAGAGAGAGAGACAATAGTAAGGCAGTGTTGTCCCAGTTCATTCTCTTTGCTACTAGTCATGAAAGCTCATGCCGTGTTTGCTCTTTAACAGTGCCTTATTTAATTTTTCTGTAATAGTTGTCGAGTATTGAAAAATATATACATATATATCCTCTCTATTATAATAAAGATCATTGTGTATTTATTTGTGTATATTATATATATATATCTTACATTAAGACATCAAAACTCTGGGCATGAGAGGAGGGAAAAATATATAGAGAGATAGATAGATATTTATTTAGAAATTATAACATAAATGTTATAATATCACTACAAAAGTACTATTTTGTTTCGACACTACTTGTGTCTTATCAAGTAGTGAGGTTTATTTCAAGTTGAACGGTTTTAAAAGGTTAAAAATAAGCCAAACCCCCTTAATCAGGGAGGCATTGTTGCATAGACCGTGTGGACCAATCAGAATAAAGTAACTTCTAATTTGAAAAATATGTGAGAAGACTCAAAAAACAATTTTTGGGGGCATTAATATTAATATTAATATTTGATTAAACTGAGGTCAGCATTATTAATTGACTATTAGATTCCCTTTATTTTTACTGTGAATTTTAAATTTAACAAAAAATTATAGATTTAGAAAGTTATTTACATATTAAACGAGGAAAAGACATCAACGCACACATATAAACCTACAAACATTCACACATGGACAAATAGACGAGTATACACACATACACTGGCAAACAGAAAAAAATACAGATTAATATATGCCAGCATATATACATACACAAATTTCAAAATTTTGGTTTTATCGACTTGTCAATTTGTCTGTTAAATTTTAAAGTCAAAATGCGTTGGAAAATAAACAGTGGTGTCTACAATATTGGATACAAGTAGTGTCGAAACAAAATAGCTACTTTTGTAGTGATATTCATGTTATAATTTCTGAATAAATATTATTAGCTCTACTTTGTATTGAGCACTTTTTTAACAATAGTGTTTCTTTGGACATGGAATATTATTCCATCCATACCTACCCTATACTAATATACAGTGATATGCATAAGTATTGGATACATGTTATTTTCTGTTATAACTCTAGTTTGTGTTCACCATTTTGCCTGATATTTGGTAAGTAATATCTCGTAAAGGTATTTTAGTTGTATGTAGAAGGAAAATTAAAAACTCATGGTTGAATCCATTTTTTTTATGAAAGTTCAAAATTACCCTGTGCAAAAGTATTGGATACATGACACATTTTTCAAATTTCCAATCGAAATTTTGTATTTAAAAAAAAATTAAATCTTCAAATTTTCGATAGTATTGGAATGTTATCTCTGACCAATCAGAGAAGCACACAATTGCTTACAAGATAGTGCTACTAATCATCTGACTCTTTGATATGCATTCTGCAATTCAAGGATTAAAAATGGCAAAAACTAAAGAATTATCCAGAGATATGCGAGATAGAATCATTGAACGTCACAAAGGAAGACAAGGTTACTGAAAAATTAGCAAAGAAATGAATCTAGCACTAAGTAGAGTAGGAAATATCATCAGAAAGTATAAGAAGTATGGCGACGGTACAGCAAACCTTCCAAGAAATGGAAGACAGAGAAAAATAAATGAGAGGACTTCAAGGTGGATCAGCAGAAATGAGCAAACAAAAGCCCCCTCATTACTCATTCTAAAATTAAAACTGATCTTGAGGGTGCTGGAATTAATGTAAGTAAGAATACCATTAGAAGAGCTCTATATCATACAGGTTTTTATTCAAGATTACCAAGAAAAGTGCCTTTACTGAAAATCAAACATGTCAAACACTGATTAAAGTTTGTCGAAACTTATGAAAAGAAAGGTATGCTGTTTTGGGAAAAGGTAATCCGGTTGGATGAAATTAAAGTTGAACTATTCTGAAGGAACACAGGGACAAGTGTTTTGCGAAAAAATGGCACTGGCTTCAACAAGCAAAATACCATCCCCACAGTTATGTTTGGGGGTGGTTTCATTATGATATAGGGATGCTTTTCATCCAAGGGCACTGGTGAATTACAAGTTATCCATGGTAGAATGAATGGTAACATGTACAGGGAGATTCGAGAGAAGAACCTACAGAAATTTGCAACTTCTTTAGGACATGGTTGGAATTTCGTGCTTCAACACGACAATGATCCCAAAAATATACCGCAAAACATACAAAGGAATGGTTTGAAAATAATGGTATTAGTACTCTCAATAGGCCAAGTCAGTCTCCTGACTTGAATCCAATTGAGAATTTGTGAAATAAAGCAGAATCCACAAAATATCGAGCAATTAGAGGAATTATATAAGGAAGAATGGGGTAACGTATCGGTGTATGAGTGTGCAAAACTTGTGACCAACTATAGAAAGCGACTGGAAGCAGTGAAACAAAACAGAAGCTACGCAACAAAATATTAAATTGATGTATCCGTTATTTTTGCATAGGGTAATTTTGAACTTAGATAAAAAATGGATTCAACCATGAATTTTTAATTTTCTTTTTACATACAACTAAAACAACTTTACGAGATATTACTTACCAAATATCAGGCAAAATAGCGAACATAAACTAGAGTTATAACAGAAAATAACATGTATCCAATACTTATACTGTACTAGCAGTATAGCCCAGCGTTGCTTGGGTGTAATGAAAGCTTTAAAACTAATCCATGGTCCTGGAGCTCAGACTTTTTGGACGTTGGCATGAAAGACTAAAAAGCAATAGTTGTTTCCAGTTAAAGCAAAACCGTAGACTGAAAGAAAAATGAATGGATGTAAGTTAAATTTTGATTTCCTGGTATCGATATCAAATAAGTTTTTTTCATCATAAACTGAATTTTGAAGGCTAAATAAGTCCTCTGAGTAAATGGTATTGTGGCTGAGACTAAGAACATACAATTGTACCTACTTAGAGCCAAACCTGAAGCAAAAACTAAAATAAAAGGGCTGCAAAACTGATTTTGATCAGACCCGGTATCTTGCCTTTTATATATATATATTATCGATTTTCTGTACTGTTGTAAGAACTGCAACCTTGAAACTTCTGAATATCGTTTCTTGTCTTGTATCAATTTGATTAAAATCAGACCACTCCTTCTATAACCCGATTTCTTCGATTATCGATATTCATCGAGTGTACCTCAACACAAAACCTAGCTAAGAACACTTGCAGATGCTTATAGTACAACTGTAAATCTTCAAGGAAATCGGTTCAGCCATTTCGGAGTCTATAGGTAACGGATACACACACAAAGTTCCATTTATAAATAAGTTTTTATATATATATATATATATATATATATATATATATTAGATATATATATATAGATATAGATATAGATATATATAAAGATACTCAATCAATAGTAGATACATCAATATATATGTTGCCATCATCAAGGGCCCACTTGTTATGTATAAAATGCAAAATTTTTAATTTTGTAGATTTACTACATAAAGGTCGCAAGCTGCCTACCCTGACTAATTACTGACAGCACATGCCTGCATCACAGCTACTAAAAACTATTCTTCACTTGATTTGAGGATGTATGCTTTAATAGTAGCTGTAAGTTTAATCAAGACGTTCAGTCAGTTAAGTGCCATACAAGATACATGACAGGCGATATTGTATCGAAACAAAATATGACTGACTGGGTAGAAGATTTTCCTGCAGTAGTTTGCCATTACTTTTTGCAGTAGACTGGTTGTCAACCAAGGCTACAGAACCCAATCTGTCCTATTTAATCCATAGTTGGAGGAAGAAGTGATGGATTAATACCTTTCTCAAGGGTATTGTGTGTAAGTGAATGCAGCAAATTCAACTGGAATTTGAACTCAGCTCTCTGATTTCTTGTTCCTAGCCTATATCCACTGCACCAAAACAATAAAACATGAATCTATCAGTGAGTTAAAGGAATAAATATGGTACAATCAAGAACGGAAGAAAAAGAAAGAACTTTTTAAAATCCATTTTATTAAGAATTTTTTGTTAAACTGAAAGAAAATTTTTTTTTAAATTTGAGAAGTAGAAAAAAAAAAGTAAAAAAAAAAATCCAAATTTGAGAACCCCAAATTTTTATCAATGTCAGCAGAAAAGCATTAAACAAGAGAGGACAAGGTATTCAAAAATTTTTTTTCTCCACTCAATGTAGTTTAACAATATATCACATCTTCATGAAAGATTAATTTCTTCCTGTACAACTTCTAATCCTTCTACTCATAATTCTATCTCAAATTCCAAGTCCTTAAAAAATTGGTCTTCATCTTAGATTCCCTTAGTTAAGTGATCTAAGTTTTCAAGTCAAATATTAGCTGCTTTGTAGTTTCCTAAATATTTTGACAGTTTTATATATGAAAAAGAGATGTCTCTAAACATGGACAGTGGAGTTTAAAAAAAAAAAAAAAAATCTACCAACATTTACTAACTATAGTTTGGCAGAATTGATAGTAGAGTAGTTGCTTGTTGTCTTCTCCACTGGGATCTTATAAACATCAACTCTAATTAGCTGGCTATTTACTCACCAAGAATTCCTCTGCTACCCTTTGATAGGTTTTATTTTTCATCCTACAAGATTGCTACCCACCCTCTAAAATGTGGTTGGAGGAGACAGTTCAGTTGTTGACTATTGAACAAAACCTTTAATAAATATATAAAAAAAAAAAAGATTGTACAAATACAAGAATTTAATAAAAAATATATATGCATTAGATGATACCCATATTTCAGTAGAGACTCCATTTATTTTAAACAGTATATATATTTTTGTCAAATGGCTTGAAAAGTGATAAAAATCTGTTAGATTAATAAACAAAAAATCCACTTTTCTTCTGACGTGTCCTCTCAAGCAATGATGGCTCTCCACAATTTCTTTCCCTTTATAGCTCTTAACATTTTTCATTGCTATCCAAACCCTACTCCACCACCCATTTGCCAAAGATTTATGAACAAATCCCCTTAAGTATTTTAATATCTCAGTTCATTATTCTTACCTTTCTGTTGGTTTTGATTTTTTTTTTTTATCTTTTCCCCATGTTTGAATTTATCTTCTCTTTATTTTTTTTGCTTTATCTTTTTGTGTTTTTCTGGTTTAAAATTTGACGTGTCTGGATTTTCACATTCAAACATTTGCTACACTACCATCTAGCTAGCAAATCCTACATACACCGTTCTTTGAAATCAACTTAATTTCTCTCATTGGATGACCTTGTTTTTATGTCTTCAATTTTATTTTTTAAAAATCTTATATATTACAAAATAAACACATTTTACTGCCTGATAATGGCATTTTAACATTGAAACTTTATAGCTATCAAGTTGCAGTATGCAGTTATTGTAATAATAACTATATATAATGATGATGCAAAATTCGTAAATGAAGAGGATAATCCAAAAAAAAAAAAAAAAAAAAAAAAAAATCAATTTAATATAAAATGTTAAAGAGATCTATATAGAGAGTATAATGGATATTAACAATATGATATACATAAAGGAAAACTCGACACATTATCTAAAATGGTTAGAGACTATAATTTATTTTGAAATAAGGTTTTAGTACCTGTTAAAATAAAGTAGTCTAAATGCTTTAGATGTGTTGAGCTTTCTTCTCTCTCTCTCTATATATATATATATGTTTTTGCATTAATAATGATGGTAAACAGGGTACAAAAAATTACATACCGAAATCTGAATGTGCATTGGAATAGTGAAAGATGCTTTCCAAAAGTATTTCCATTGCACTTAACTAAGAGAATCCAAGTTTTCAAGTCAAACATCAGCTGCTTTGCTGTTTCCTAAATAATCTAACAAATCACAAAATCCATGATGAGGTCAACATATTTAAAACAGCTTTCTTTTTTTAATTTCTTAAGAGAGAAAGAGAAGTTACTTATATTTGCTGGCATATAAGGTGTACATTCAAAATTAAAGAAAAACTTATGCAAATATTACACTATTTCTAATGTGTTCGTATTGTATGTAGGGACCATCTACTGAAGATCAAAATGGATTTATATAAAGTTTAGATGAACTGTCATGAACAGTAGTTTCCAAAATATTTCTGAAAACTAAGCATTTTATAGGTTTGTAAGTATAGTAATTTTTGTATTTTCAAAATATATAAAATAAAAGGAATGGGTTCTTTACATGTTTCAAAGTCAGTTCTTAGATTTTTAAAGTGTGAAATGTGTTTTTTTTTTTTTTCCCGAGATACTGCATGACCTCATTTTAAACATTGCATAGTTTTTTCCCTTTAAGAAAAAAAGTCCAGTTCCAGTTAGGAAGGTAATAAAAATATGATAAATTGGCAGTTATATAAAATATGACTTAAAAATGATTTTTTGAATTAATGTTATGATGAGGGGGTTTGTGATCATTCCCTTTTAGGATAGATTATTATTTTTTTTTTTAATAGACAAATGAATTTTATTTGTCTCACTGCATTTCAATTAAATTATATTTTTAAAATTATTCATTTAGATTTTTCAACTGGAGACAAAGGAAAATAGAGGCATGAACTCAAAGAAATAAGTTTGATTAAAAAACAAATCAGTATGAAGTGTTTAGTTGTGTTATTGTGCGATGTATTCAAGTTATTCAGATATGCAAAGAGAATCTATTGAAAATAAGTTGATACCAGAAAGGGTAATTGATAAAAAAAATAAAATAAAATAAAACCAGCTCTAAAACAGACAAAATTCTTTTCTATTAAAATCAAGCAGAAATTAAGTGAGATTTGTTTTTTTAATAAGATACAAAATTTGGAAAATACATTGCCCAAAGCTGTCATTTAATAGACTACATTTATAAGAGGCAAACATTTTTTTTCACTCAAAAATAAATATCTGGACTATAACACAAGAGTAAATTAACAAAAAGTTCACTGGGAAGCTTGCCAAATCAATCTGGTCAGATTTCATTAAATTTCATGAACTCTTTATGCAAAATAATCAGTAAGATGATTAATTTAAATACTGTCTCGTAATAGTTGTTACATTCAGTGTATGAAATTGTACCAACTACAATTGCATGGAGATAGTAATAATATATTTCAATTAATTAGATGAAGCATTGGTTCAGTTATTAATTCTTCAAGTAGTATTATTTTTATTTTAAATTCAGTTGATTTTCATAACTATTCAGCCAGTTAGTATGGTTAATTCAGAAACTTGGATCAAAAATAAGTCTGGACTGAAACCTGGACATGTGTCCTTTTTAAAGTTGCCGTTACTCCTAATCCACATTTAGCATTAATGTGTCGTTAGGGTAACAATTATTGACACAGAAAGTTGAAACAGTAAGAAGAGTTCAAATCCTGGCCTTTTCTGTTCACTTTTGCCTTAGGAAAAATCCATTTCATTTCTCTCCAGTCATGGATGGTTAAATAGCAGAGTAGAGTGGACTCTAGCCAAAACATGCGGATTACTCATTTTCTTTTGTTTGCCTCTTACTACTGCTACTAAGTTCTATTTATAGCAGAGAATGATTTTTTCTGAAAATTCATGGCTAATATTGCAAAATGATGACTTGCAGATCTTGTTATGATATATATATTTATATATATCTAATATTTATGTAGGGACGGGGAGAGAAAATATATGAAACAGAAAATTGAAGATAAAGTACACCTTATTAATAACAAAACAATCCTCCAACTCAACTATTTCATCCAAATGGGAAACCTAATTAACCTAAGAAACTGCATTCCTGGCTTATCAATTTTCACCACAAAGGCTCTTCAGGTTGCAAGTGCTAAAATGCAGGTTTGCAAATAAATGAAATGGTAAAATCTAATGTTACAGAAATTAACTGGTTATAAACCGACAATTTGAAATAATTTGTTTGAACATTATTTTTCATCAATACTCGTATTTAAGTAGATATTCTGTTTATAATCAAACAGTATTATATTTTTTTTTTCTACCACCCTGATTATTTATGATAAATTTTTGTTACGAAAATGTGTCATTCGGCAGAACCAGCCGAAGTGATCTGGCATGTCTTAGACCTCTTGACTACGAATGAGGATCAGTCTAAACAAAGCCAAATTAAGCCTATAAATTATTGCGACGAATCTAAAATTGTGTTATAGGCTTAATTTGACTTCATTTAGACTGATAATACTGTTTGATTATAAACAGAATATCTACTTAAATAATGTTCAAACAAACCATTTCAAAACCTAATGTGTTAGACCGGCTACTGTTTATATGCTTCTTTTGAGGAATGGAAGAATGGAAAGACACACATTTATTTCAAGAGGTAGATGTAAATAATGCAGAATGTTTAAGCCAAGGGTGTTAAAATGGAAAATGTCTGAATATAATTCAATTGATCAATAGATAGATAGATAGATAAAAGGTTCAGTGTTGGAACAATGAAAACACATTCATTTATTCCAAGAGGTAGAGAACTAGACAAAGAAGGAGTGTTAAATTCCCTGAGTGATTTTCTATATCCACATACTCTTATGAAGTTTATATTACATATGATAAGATAAAGAACAAATAAGAAACCATATCTTATTGGATTCTGATCTACATTTGATATTTAATTCTTCATTAAATTTTTTAAAAATTTATCTACCACGAATTTACTGATAATTTTAACATTAAAATTTCATTTTAGTAGCTCATTATCTTCACCAACCTGAAATTTAAAATGTAACTTATAAAACAATTGGGATTATTTCTTTTTTCTTATGAGTCTCTAACCCATTGTTCTGAGGTAAAAGATAAAAAGTTATTACACTTTTTAGTAAATAAAAACTGAAAATCAAAGTATTTATATAAAAAAAAGTAAGGAACCCTATACAACAGAAAATAGAAAGACTTAATGGGTTAAATGAATGGGCATTCATTCCTATTAAATATCCAGTTTATAGAAATCTTATTATTTCATTGTTATATATTATTTTTATAATCAACACAAGGCAACATAACAATAACTAAATCTCTTTTTCTTGTCATTAAAAACACAAATTTTTAAAGAACTTTAAGCACCAATCAATCGATTTTTATCTAGAATAAAAAAGAAAAGGGGGGGTGACAAAGCGTTAGTATTTCTGTACGAGAGAGAGAATTTTAAAAATTCCCTCCCAAATTTTAGTGTTCTCCAAATGTTTCTACCATAATATAGACGTTTTTTGTTTACCCTCTATGAAAGATGCACATTAAAATAATTAGCTTCACATTTTAAAATGTTTTTCAATGAGGATGTAATTCTAAATGAAAATCTAATAAAACTTTTTTTTCTTTAAAAAGCGTTAATTTTACAAGACAGTTTGGTTTCTGAAATCAGGCAGTGTTTGCATATTATTTGGGGGCAAATTAAAATTAGGAATCCATTTTGATATTTAACCCATTCAAATGTTTTAAAGATGCACACAAGCTAAGATTATTCTTTTAGCAACAAAGTAACTGAAATTAATATAACCTTACAAAGCCTTACCTCCATTGAACTGGATCTATCAATAGAGTTCAATTGATAATGCTGATATTGAAATCCCATTGAATACAATAGATTAAGTACAAAATGGATTCTGCATCTTTTATTTATGATAAAATGTAATTAAATACTGTTAGTTATGTAGGTTGATATTTGGGAAATGGTTTCCTAATGCAAATTTTGTAATAGGCTCTTCAAACATCATCATGAGATAATCGGCATTATGCCTGTATAATAGCAAGTCAAATTTTCATCAATATTAGCAATTGTTTTATAGAATTTTGTAGAAAGGCAGTGATTTAAGGTTATTGAGATTTGAAGGAAGAAATACGGATAAAAAACAAGCCCCCAAAAATAACTTCTTTCTATTGGAATGTATCAACAAATCTTAATTTGTTAAAGTAAGACCGAAGATTTGTTGCTAATGAAATTTATTTCATTGTCACTGTGCCTCATTCTGGGAGAAAAAAAATCTAATGAAGTGAGAAATGTGTCGAGTTGGAGTAAAGTGAAGATTTATTTGGTATTTAAAATATATTGTCATCTTGCTATCAGATAAGTATAAACATTTGCATAGGGTGGAGGAAGATTTTTCCCCCCCAACTTTTATTTGACATTGATAAAAATTAGACAAAACCCAGAGTTAAGAATATGCATGCACATTGAACATATAAAAATACACACGCACATACATTAAGTGAAGTCAACAGGTAAAGATAGGGATTTTGAAAAACATCCGTGTCCAAGTGTAATAAGGCTGCTTTGACTAATCACTGTCCTCATCAGAGTTACCACTGGCCTTCTGGGGACTGCCACCACCACCACCTCCTCCACCACTACCGGCCCCTTCAGCATCACTGTCGCTATCACTTGCCAGACGCTGACGGCCACGACCACCTCCACCCCCAGAAGCATCACTCTCAGCACCACTTTCAGCTCCAGAAGACGCTGCACTGCGCTGCCCTCCACTAGCTCCACTATCACCACCACCATCACTCTCACTGTCTGAACGAGGACGACTTCGACCAGCTTTGTGGGATGAAGGCTCTTCATCACTGTCACTGCCTGATGACAAGATGCGGCGTTGGCTTCCTCCTTTTGTGTCACTGTCACTTCCGCTAGCCCTGATTAAAATTAAAATAATTTTAAAAAATTAAGAATTGTGACAAAGAAAAAAAAAAATCATCACAAGCAAGGCAATAAAGCCACTAAGATGCAAGCAATCACTGATTGTGAAAGAATAGAAGAAAAAGAAAATATTAAACAGGAGAGAACAATAAAAGAACGAGAATTAAGAAAACAGAGGATCGACACTGCATTTTAATTTCCGAAGGTCTTAAGTTGACTGGAAATAGGTATCACAAACCAACTAGTTTAGGGCGCAAAAACTGGTAAATATAGTGAAATTCTTTTCAATTTCAAGTTGTGCTTAACAGTGTTTTAAGTTGTCTTTCACGAAAAAAAATCCAAGTTGAAAACTTTAGTGGATGAAATACTAAAGAAATTCAATTTAAAAAAAATCCAAAATTTACACCATTTTGTAGATAAATATACCGTCTTTAATAATCTGTTGGCGTTATATTATTATGCTCATAAATCAAGAAGCACTGCGAATAAAAGTGGGCATACCCCACGTCGAGATTTACAATTCCAGACACAGTGACAAAGTAAACATATCACCAAACTCAACTGCCAGCACGACAAAATAAGCTAACGAAAACTTCAACAAAGCACTTGTTTCATTATGGATGGATATATCACAGTTCTTAGGTGAGTTTAAATTCTTTTTATATTTTCTTTATTTATTTAAAAGTTCTATAAAGTACTTTATTGCTTAAAATAACAAATTGGAGAATCTTCTATTTTTGGTTGAATTTTTGTTAGTCAATATAAAAAATGACAATGTAAAATTTAAATGTTTTTCAATTCCTTGTTTAAATTCTCGATACCTATTGGTTCTAGCAAAATTATTATTGAATGTTTTGTAGAATTATATTTTTAATTAGACTGGGTACATCTTTATATATATATATATATATATATAAAACTAGAGAAAATATTTTTAGTTTCGACCAGTTACATGCATGCCGATAAAAATAAAATAAATCTGGGGAAGATGTTCAGATGTATCAAAAACTTTCTTTTTTTCTCTCTCAATGAGAAGTGAACTCTGAAAGTCAAGTCACAGTTAAAAATATTTTCCTCTATAATCATAAAAAGTGCTCCACCTACAAATAACTAAAAAAAAAAAAAAAAAAAAAAAAAAAGCCTTGACTCAGTAACTGATGACATCAAGTGATCCACTTTATGAATGACAATTTGCAGACAAAGTAAGAAAAATATTAATGGTATTTTAGCTTTTAAGTCAAAACTTAAATTTTAGTATCAACATCCACCCATACTCAAATCTTTTGAACGTCTCTTGTTGTGTAAGGAGTTAGAGCTTCACCAAACATGCAAATACGCTCTAGCTTTGCATGATGTTAAGTCAGATTAGTATATCTCAAACATTCTATATATGTGGGACATGGGATATTTATTTCCTCTGCTAACAAAGTTGGACGAAAGTTATGTATTTAACTCATGTTTGTGCATACAGTATATGCAGGGCATATTGTTACCCAAAGAACAATTAAGTTTTGGTTATTGAATCCACACTTAAATTGTTCGTAGAAAGATATTAAAAAAAAACAAAAAAACTTTACAATTACCTCCCTTGCATTGTGTTCATCTTTGAACTAATTTTCATTGTTTTTAGCAAATTCCGAGTTGAAAGACTAAAAAGGTAAAAAATAATTCAAAGACCCACACTAAAAACCTTAAGCACTGCAAAATAAAACCAGCTTGTCTTGAACGTCATGCTTAAGACAGACTAACCTGGAAAGCCACTTGTCATGGAAACAAGTCAAATTTGCATTTCAACAAGGGAAGACTGAAAGGCACATCCTAAAGCATCAGTGGGTAGTCAGCATTGTATCAGCATCTGAGCTCACTTGTGTTATACATTACACTCTGCAACCACATAAGGTGGTATTAGTGTCTATGGTACAGGCTCCTCCTATACTGTAAACCCCCATCCTGGAACTAGTGTCATCATGGAATACGACAGCTGAATAGAGTGCATGCTACTCGCTACTTAAGTGGTAAAGAAGTTGGTCTATTTGCATTTCATCATAAAATGAGTTGCATTAAAACAATAACTTAAAAAACAAATAAATAGAAAAAATGTTTACTGACTTTTCATCAATTCGTAATTTCTCTCCATCATCTGAATCACTTCCTTCGCTTGAAGATATAAGTGCTTTTGAGACGACCTTTCTTCTCTGCTTAGCTGTCAAGCCATCATCCTCTTCTATGCGTGTCTTCTTCTTTGGTTCTTTAGGCTTACGAGGCTTACGGGGTTTACGCTCTTTCTTTTCACCACCTTCTTTCCTTGGCCTGGAAAAGGGAAAAAAAAAAAAAAAAAAAAAATTCTTATTTTAACAAAAATTTTTTTTTATATAAGCAATTGAACAAAGCTTCATTTTGGATTACATTATTTTATAAATTTTTCTTGAAAGTAATAAACATTTACATTAAAAGGCTCCTATGTCTATCATCAATTATGACAGGTTACTCACGCAAATAATTTAATTATGAGAATATGCTTCAGTTGTGCTTTGAATTATCATCTGATAAAAGAAGGGAGAAATACTGAGATCAAAATTTTTTTTAATGCAGTAAATGCTTTATTAGCCAGTTACTGCGTTCTATTGACTAATTTCTGTTGTATGCTTTTATTTCAAATTTATTTACAAAATAGTTTATGTCATTCATATTACGGGTATAATTTATTAAACGATACATCAAAACCGACACTCTTGATTACATTTATCATGACATGACAAATTCTGGTTGTAGAGGAAAAAAACTAAATGAATAAAAACAAATCTGTAATGTTATTTAAAATTTGTTCTGGCAAGTTTCAGTATTTAATGTTCTCTCTTCAGAAAGAGAGAAAAGAAAAAAAAAATCAGTGGTCAGAAATGTCTGTGTATAATTATGTATTTAACATTTGGGCTAAATGAACAAATTTCATTTTTGATAAAATATTATCCTGATTTTAAGAGCAAACAAAGAGTATAGCAACAAAATGATCCATCTATACAAAGCTGTGAAATGATAACTGCTTCTTACCAGATGTTAGTAATGGAAATGCAAAAAAAAGATTATGAATTGCTACTGCAGCAAATAAGGAGTGTTTAAGAAAATACTTAGCATGGAATTAACTATTTCGATTGTGCTATTTTTACTGCAATGCTTTTATTTACATTGACAACCAAACTGACTTCTCCAATGATGAGAGAAAAAGAGTAAGAACAATGCTATTCCTGAATAGAATATTTTTCTGTGGTACAGTGGATATTGGCTCGGAATGAGAAATCGGGGAGCCGAGTTCAAATTCCAGTTGAATTCTTTGCAGTCACTTATGCACAAATACCCTTGGGAAAGGTAGTAATTCATCTCTTCCCTCTAGTTATGGGTTAAATGATAGGACAGATTGGGTTCTATAGCCTTGGCTGGCAACTAGTCTACCGCAGAAAGCAATGGCAACCTACTGCGGGATAATCTTCTGCCCAGTCAGTCATGTCTTTTTCGAGACATGATCACCCAAATGTGTTTCACGTATGGCACTTAACTGACTGACTGACTGAATATAATAGTTGGAAATATGATTAAGGCTTCTACTGGCTATAAAGTGGGGGATCAATTTTATATTGTTATAAAGTAATAAACTGATCCCCCATTAATTACTACTTAATAATATAATACTTCTCTTCCCCCTCTAGATATCAGTGAAATAATAGAACAGATTGGGTTCTATAGCCTTGGTCGGCAACCAGTCTACCGCAGAAAGCAATGACAACCTACTGCAGAATAATCTTCTGCCTGGTCAGTCATGTCTCTTTCGAGACATGATCGCCCAAGCATGTTTCATGTATGGCACTTATCTGCTCTTTCACCAGCACCACTACAGCATACTTACCTCCGTTTCCTCTTAATTTTCTTTCTCATTTCACCATCAGATCCCATTTCCTCTTCGGATTCACTACCACCTTTACGAGATCGTTTCTTCTTACGAGGCATCTCATCACCAGAACCATCAGTGACAATTTCATCGTCATATTTCTTCTTCTGCAAATTAAATAATTCTTTATTTAATATTTGCTTTTATAACAGCAACCACAAAGATTTCATTTCACACGTACCTTTTAGAAAAGTGGACTAGAGAAAAAATAGATTAGGTCTCATTTCATTTACAGAGATATACATTTTTATTACTTGAATTTATAATAAAAACATCAAGTTCGAGTTCTAGTTGAATTCGTTGCATTCACTTGCGCACAAATACCCTTGGGAAAGGTATTAATCCGTATCTTCCCTCCAGTTATGGGTTAAATAACAGGACAAATTGGGTTCTATAGCCTTGGCTGGCAACCAGTCTACCGTAGAAAGCAATGGCAACCTACTGCAGGATAATCTTCTTCCCAGTCAGTCATGTCTCTTTCGAGACATGATCACCCAAGCATGTATGGCACTCAACTGACTGACACCAGAGCAGTTGTGTTTTGGTACTATCTCTAAGTACCTTATCAGGCAATATACAGTTAGAAGTGTGTGAATAATATATATATATATATATATATATATATGTATGCATATATAAAAAACAAATGTTACCTTATCCAGACAATTATGGGAGAGTAGATGCGGGTTCTAGTGGGTTTGACTCAATACACAAATAGAAAGTTAAATTAACAATGGATAGGGGAATGAGATTAGAAGGTAGAGGTGGGTGGGAGAAACGAAGAGGTCATGAAAAGCATGTCAATTGTGTCACATTTAGTGTTAGAATCAAATAAAATAAATGGCATAGTAATGCTGTATTACAGTTGGAAAAAACCATTAAAGTAATTAACAGAAAGGTGGCATCTTACATATCAATACAAAGGTAGTAAATTAATTGTGGAATGTATTTATATTCACAGTAAAAAAAAATGTAATTAACTATACTTTAAGGTAAATGAAAGGCAATGTTGACAAGTGACAGAGCAAAAATTATTAATCTTTTTGACTAAGAATATTACGAAATAAAAGTAAAACATTTGTGTTATAGCAATAACCAATCAAATTTGCAACATGTAAATACTTGCACATATTAATAGAAAGTCAAGAACTACAAAAAAAAAAAAAAAGAAAAAAAGAAAAAAAAAAAGAAAAACTATCAAAGTTAGAAATGTAAAACTTACACGTCCACCTGATCGTCTTGGTTTCTCTTCTTCTGCAGCCTCAACTTCTTGAGCAAGTTTCTTGGCTTTCTGTACAGTGACAGCACGTTGCTCAGCCATACGCTTCTCTCGTTCTTCCTTTTCCTTCTGTCTCTCCATCTGTATGTTTAAAGAAATTATCAAGTCATAACAAGCCAAAAGCAACTAGTTTTCTGCTCCTCAAAAAAAAAAAAAATTCATAGTTGGCGTAGTTGATAAAATATAAGATGATCCCGCCGACCACCAAGTCTTATTTACATTCAGTATTATAGCTAATTACCATATATACTTGTGTATAAGTCGAATTCATGTATAGTGCAACAACTGATTTTTTGCACGAATTTTAACTCTTCTAGGAAAAATTTATTTGTATATAGTACTACCTGTCACTGAAAATGCATGATGTGTAACCCCTTATGTTTTGCATAAAAAAAAACTGATCATAGAAATTTGCACTATACTCAATGATACATTGTAGACAAGATACAAGTACAGGTAGTTAACAGCATCTTGGTGAACATTAACCCAACAGATCTCAGTTCTAGACAGACTTTTTGGTGAGGGGGGAAAAAAAAGCAATTCTAATATAACCTCATATAAAGTGCATGCCATCAGTAATTACTCAGAGAAGGCAGCTTGTAACCTTTATGTAGTAAATCTACAAATACTTTGCATTTTATGCATAATAATCAGAGTAACATTCATAATTTTGTTGAATTAGGTGCATATTGTGCCACAGAAGGAAATGTAGCTGCTGGTCTATTTTCTTTAGGTAGGCACAGCCCACTGAACAGCACATCACTCATCTCACAGTATAAGAAGGAAAATGTAGCTGCTGGTCTATTTTCTTCAGGGTAGGCACAGCCCACACAGACAGCACATCCTCATCTCACAGTATGAAAGGAAAATGTAGCTGCTGGTCTATTTTCTTCAGAATTGACACAGCCCACCTGACAGCACATCCTCATCTCACAGTATAGAAGGAAAATGTAGCTGCTTAG
Organism: Ascarosepion bandense; assembly: GCA_037127315.1. Taxonomy (NCBI): domain Eukaryota; kingdom Metazoa; phylum Mollusca; class Cephalopoda; order Sepiida; family Sepiidae; genus Ascarosepion; species Ascarosepion bandense. The sequence continues at coordinate 1,496,313 of JBBBDQ010000408.1, forward strand.
TCTATTTTCTTCAGGGTAGGCACAGCCCTGAACAGCACACCATCCTCATCTCACAGTATAAGAAGGAAAATGCCAGCTGCTGGTCTATTTTCTTTGGGGTAGGCACAGCCCACACAGACAGCACATCCTCATCTCACAGTATAAGAAGGAAAATGTAGCTGCTGGTCTATTTTCTTCAGGGTAGGCACAGCCCACACAGACAGCACATCCTCATCTCCACAGTATAAGAAGGAAAATGTAGCTGCTGGTCTATTTTTCTTTAGGTAGGCACAGCCCACACAGGCAGCACATCCTCATCTCCTGGTATAAGAAGGAAAATGTAGCACTGGTCTATTTTCTTCAGAGTAGGCACAGCCCCACACAAAGACTAACTGTCTCATCTCCACACAGTATAAGAAGGAAAATGTAGCTGCTTTGGTCTATTTTCTTCAGGGTAGGCACAGCCCACACAGACAGCACATCCTCATCTGCAGTATAAGAAGGAAAATGTAGCTGCTGGTCTATTTTCTTCAGGGTAGGCACAGCCCACACAGACAGCACATCCTCATCTCTGGTATAAGAAGGAAAATGTAGCTGCTGGTCTATTTTCTTCAGGGTAGGCACAGCCCACTGAACAGCACATCCTCATCTCACAGTATAAGAAGGAAAAATGTAGCTGCTGGTCTATTTTCTTCAGGGTAGGCACAGCCACACAGACTTGGCACATCCTCATCTCACAGTATAAGAAGAAAAATGTAGCTGCTGGTCTATTTTCTTCCAGAGGTGACACAGCCCACACAGACAGCACATCCTCATCTCACAGTATAAGAAGGAAAATGTAGCTGCTGGTCCTATTTTCTTCAGGGTAGGCACAGCCCACACAGACAGCGCATCACTCATCTCACAGTATAAGAAGGAAAATGTAACTGCTGGTCTATTTTCTTCAGGGTAGGCACAGCCCACACAGACAGCACATCCTCATCTCACAGTATAAGAAGAAAAATGTAGCTGCTGGTCTATTTTCTTCAGGGTAGGCACAGCCCACACAGACAGCACATCCTCATCTCACAGTATAAGAAGGAAAATGTAGCTACTGGTCTATTTTCTTCAGGAGTAGAGCACAGCCCACACAAACAGCACATCCTCATCTCACAGTATATAAGTACACAAAATTTATTCTATTTCAAATTTAAAAAAAAAAAAAAAGTTAAATTTTCCCTCCAAACTTTCACTTTTTCTGCATAATTTGATAATTGATGAGACAATAATATTGAGATTTTTACTATTTTTTCAAAGATTTTTTTATTTTCCTCCATATTTTTGTCTAAAATGTTGAATCTATTTACAAGACTGAAAAGTTATTAACAAAAAATATGAAGTTAATTTCGATTAATGACAAACTCACAATAATCTGTTGTTGCTTTTGGTGTAGAGCTTCCCTTGCTTGTTCTTGCTGTTTGCGAACTTCTCTTTCCTGTTCATCAATCTGTCTTGCTCTGGCCACATGATACTGAGCCTGACTCAGTAAATCCTGACATTGCCTATAAGAGTAAATAAGAAACAATCCAAAAGATGTTATAAAACTGAGGATCCAAAAATATCCTAAAATAAGATACATTTGGCTCACTCAAAGAATGGAAAACAAACAAAAGGAAAAACTCATTTTATTGTTAACATTGTACACTTTTACAAATTAATGGCTTGTAGCAAAAGCATGACAAATAAATCAGTACTATTTTGTCAATCACATTATCTGTGTCAGATTCTGATACTAATTAAGGTATTTTTGATTGAGGTTCATTGCTTGCAATTGAGATTTGTGTAGACAATCCTTAATTCAGTGATATTTGGAATCAGAAAATCTGCAACTTAATATAAAGCCGTTGAAAAATGGATTTTTCTAAAGATCTGTCGGACTTTTTAGCATGAATTCAAGAAAAATGTCTTCTTTGGTTTTGGTGGCCACAAGCACTTCTGTGAGTCATGAAGTCAAATTCCTATTTAATATTGAATGACAGGCCATCTAGAGTAAATGCTTAAGTCCCAAAAATGTGAGTTAAAACTGCTTGCATAGTCTCAAATTCTATTTCCTTAACGATTTCTATTTTGCCACCCAATTTCAATATGCCTTCCTTTCTCTTCACACTAAAATTTAATCTACTTTAGGAGTCATTATTATGGGTTTGTAAATACATCTAAACTTATTATAAATGGAACTTTGCCTGTGTGTGTGTGTCCGTTACCTATAGACTCTGAAACAGCTGAACTGATTTTCTTTAAAATTTACACAGTTGTACTATAAGTGTCTGCGAGTGTTCTTAGCTAGGTTTTGTGTTGAGGTACCCCCGATAAATATCGAAAATAGATAATCGAAAAAAATCGGGTTATAGAAGGAGTGGTTCGATTTTAATCAAATTTGATACACTCATAAACAAAGACATAAGAAACGATATTCAGAAGTTTCAAGATTGCAGTTCTTACAATAGTGCAGAAAATTGATTATATATATATATATATATATATGTTTTCATTACACCCGAGCAACGCTGGGCTATACTGTAAGTATATATATATATATATATATATATAAAAAAGGCAAGATGTTTGTGTGTGTGTCTGTTTATCTGCCTGTATGTCTATTTTTTCAGCCCTTTTATTTTAGTTTTTGCTTTGGGTTCGGCTCTAAGTAGGTATAATTGTAGTTCTTAGCCATGAAACCATTTACTCAGAGGACTTATTTAGCCTTCAAAATTCAGTTTACGACGAAAAAAAATTATTTAATGTCAATACCAGAAAATCAAAATTTCATTTTTCTTTCAGTCTATGGTTTCGCTTTAACTGGAAACAACTATTGCTTTTTAGTCTTTCGTGCCAACGTCCAAAGAGTCTGAGCTCCAGGACCATGGATTAGTTTTAAAGCTTTCATTACACCCAAGCAACGCCGGGCTATACTGCTAGTACGTTATACATGATAGAGAGATTAGGAGATAAAATAAGCATGGGGATGTTGAAAAATTTGTGGTCAGACTCGCTTTCCAACATCTGATCAAATGACAAAACAGTTTTTTTTTTTTTTGGAAAATCTTCTTGGTCATCTGGCTGAGAACCTTTCTGCCCTACCCCCCCATAGTATTGTTAGTTTAATTCCTTGTGTTAAAATTATAACTGCTTGATAGTTTGTTGCCACCATATATTATACACATGAAAATGCCTGTTATATTTTAAGTTTTTATAAAACCTGGACTGTCAGATTTCTGTATAATGTTGTAGCAAAGAAGAATAATATTTGCCATTTGACAAAATAGCTGAGAAGCATTCAGGGTTTGCTTTGATTAACTAAAAGGACATTTGCAGAGGTGGCTTATGTACCCTCAGAGTAGAAAACTGACAGAGTACAATTTAAGTTTGTTAGCGGATTGTGTTTGGCAGCCATTAGTACATAAGTGACTGTCAGTGTGGTAAAGAGCCCACTATAATAATTTTCATTTTTGACACAAGTGTAAATATAAATTTTGTATACCATGGGTAACAAAAAAAAAAGTTTGTGACTCATCACTTTATTGCAGTGATCTGGAACTGAACATTATCTCAAATTTATGTGTGTATTAGTTTGTTTAATAGATTTAATCAGCTACAGTAATAGTAGTAAATTCTAGAGGCTCTGGTATTCTGACATTAAATTTTTCCATTGCCCAATACCTTACTCAAATCATGGACTTCCAATCATCTATTAAACAGGAGCCCCCTATCCATAAGAACTCTTTCTGTTATGAGAATGCTGATTGGGACAACTTCTGTAATTTTCTTCATGACACCTCATGGACTGACATCTTCAACTTCCTAATTGAAAATTGGGCAACTGAGACCTCAATCCTCTCTATGGTTCACACTGGCATGCTTAGCTGCTACAGCACAAAGAAAAAACAATCCCTATTTAGCTATACCAATGTGACAGCACTTGTCATAACACGTTCTTATTCATCGCTGTTTGAGGACTTACTTCCCACTTAGAACTGTTGAGTGATATACATAAAAAATATATATATATATATATATATATATAAAAGGCTATACAGAAAAGAAGATAACTTACCCAGCCTCAATGGCTGCCTGGGCTAAATCAAACTTCATTCGATCACCATGTTGACTTAAATATGTGAAATATCTGTAAAGAGATGTGAAACATTACTGAAGGAAAAATATAAAAGTTATTTTATGATAAATTTACCTTCAGATGAAAAACAATCTATGTCACTAATGTATTCAGACTTCCCCGAAAATGAAGAATAAAAATTTTGCCTGCACATAATTCATATTAAAAAAAATGAAAATATTACGCTACATTCATTATCAAAAATCATAATTATGGGGTTATCTATCAAAGCTAAAAATGGACAGCTATGAATGAGGGTTAAAATAAGCAATAGTTCTTCAAAACCATGCATCTTAATAAATCAACAAATGCAGAAGATTTACAGAAAATAGCAAATGATTTTTATATATTATCTGCAGGGAAATTTCTTTCTAATAATATGAGACAAGATTTTCCAAAATTTGATAATATTCTCTACTCTAAGAACCAGATATCTAAACAATATTTGAACCTCTGCAATAATAATTATTATAAATCCTATTAAAGAATGTTACCGGTGTGCAAGTTTTAAATCTTCTACTGCACTCAACACAGCCTTCAGGTTGCTCTTTTCATCTTTTAAGATGGACATGGCCAATTTTTGTTGCACCAATGCAATGTTGTACAGCAGGACAGTGTCATTTGGAGACACATGGCGAGCCTGACAATAAAATAATAATATAAGAAATGAAATTTATTTATTTTAAGTTGTCTTCAAATTTAACTTTTCTATTATTTTTGAAAATTCAGTATTGGAAATGTTTAAATTACAAATGAGTTAATGATAAAAGACAAATATAATCAGTAAAAGAATCTACATCAATGATGGGATAGATATTCTTGGAAAATTCAGAAACAAACCATTGTACAAAGAAGTGCTGAAAATCTTAAGCTCATCCAATTAGTATTTTAATGATCAAACAGAATATTGATTCTTGGAAGTGGGATGAACTAAGAAGTTTTCAGCACCCACTTTGCAATTGGCTCATAAAACTACCTTACCTTACTAATTTCCAATGCTTAATACTCAAATATATAATAGAATCTTTTGGTAAGCCAACAACCATATGGGTCATTCAATGAGAAAACTAGTAATAAAATTATTTTGTTGCCTGTAAATTACAGTGAAGAATGTAAGGTTATATATATATATATATATATATATATATATATAAAGCAATATTGTATGCATTAAAGTCTTAAAGAACACACAAAGTCATTTTAGTATTTTGGAAATAAAAAAAGGAAAGATTGGAGAAATTACCTTTAACAACAACTGTTTACATTCTTTGAGTTTATTGCATTTAAAATAAGCTCTGGCCAAATAAAGGAGTACTTCTGTGTTGTGATGTTTGAAGAATTTGCGTAAACAATTTTCATACTGCAATACAGAAAATTTCATACTGCAATACAGAAAATCTCAATGACAAGAATGAACAAAAGAAACTGAAAAAAAAACAAAACAAAAGAAAATATAAAGTTTCAAGTTTGAAATGAAAGCATATATTCTGTTCTGGAACATCTTTACTAAAATAACTTAAAAAAAGTGTTGCTTTACAATCTTCTCTACCTCTAATCAAAAATCATTCTGAGGAAGAAAAAAGAAGTCATCTATTGGGATAAAATTAGTAAAAAATTGAATTTTTAAATGGTAGAACCAGACTAAAAATAAGACATTTCCTTGAAAAAAAAAAAAAAAAAAAAAAAAAAAAAAAAAAAAAAAAAAAAAAAAATAAAAAAAAAAAAAAAAAAAAAAAAAAAAAAAAAAAAAAAAAAAAAAAAATATATATATATATATATATATATATATATATATAATTCCACAGGGAGCAAAATCCGATAAGAACTCTATGTTAGAATTTCATAGAGTAAGGAAAATAAATTGAACAAATTTACAAATCCATTGGTGATAATTCATGAATATTTTTTTAGAAAAAAAAAAAAATATTCAACTCTTCAGACTGAAATTTTTTACAAAAATGAATGGGTTAGATTTATCCAGACAGAAGAAATAGTGAGGGGGAAGGGGAAGAAGGAAAACATATTAGCAATGGGAGAGGGGGTTAGATATACAGTGTTAATTTTTTAACACGGATGTCATATTTAGAATGTTGTATTTCTATCCCAGACAATAAAATGACCTTGGATTGAACTTTAAGTTGAACATTTTCAAATACAGTACAGTAAATTTAGGGGCCATATTTTAACTAGAAGAATTGTTAGATTTTTATATTAATTTCGATGACAATAATAATATCTTCATCTTATAAATATAATCTTTTCAGATTCATATAATAATTAATAATAAATATTCATTGTTCTTTTATATTGAACACTATTAAATTAATGTTTTGAATGTTGCAATTATTTTCTTCATTCTTATTCATTTGTGTGTGTGTGTGTGTGTATATATATATTTTGATGTAAATAAGTATACAATGCTAATTTTTTTATGACATCTTCGTCACAAATATAAGTGACCTCTCCTTTAATCTATGATAAATAAATTCACCCCCCCCCCACAATATATATTTTTCCTTTTTTTAAATTTCATGATTTTAGTTTCCTATTCCATTTTTTGGGTTTGGGTATAAACCTAATAAAATTATGCATTTAATAAAAAAAAATTGCATAATGCAACAAACAGTTGCACCTTAAATGTAGGTTAAGATATATTTCAGCTATACAACATGCTTCAACATTCCTTCAAGTCTTTGGCCCTAAAAGACAATATTTCACCAGACCCTGAACTACAAAATCACAAAGGGCTTTATCAAATAAAACCACATCAGTTGAAAACTTCCAACAGAAGCAAAAACAAAAATAGGTAGCACGCGACACTAAAAGAGAAAATAATGACATAAGCTATTAACATTTCACACTACCAAAAACAAAAGGTTTGGAAGAAAACTATTAATACGGAAAATAAAATTAACAGTAGAACTGAAAATTTCCTGAAAAAATGCTTTCATAAATTTCAACTGAGAGTAACACTGGTTAATGAATAATTCCTGTATTGAAATGGCAAATTTCACCATTACTATATATATCTCTTGACAATTGTTTTCATAATTTAAAATTATTTTTACTCAGAAGAATATTTCAAATATGTGAATATGTATAAAACTTTAGTATTTGTCCCCCCCCCCTTTTTGTTTCTTATCTTCTGGACATAAACAGAAAATCTGTAAAATTGAGTTAAACAAAAATCTCATTGCAACTTACCATCTGAACAGCAGCCACATATTGCTTTTGTTCAACATAAATGTGAGCTATGTTGAGCCAAACATCACAGTAATCAGCTGTTGCTTCACGCACCTGGGCAAAAATGTCACGAGCTTCATTGATACAGCCTTTGTGGGCAAGGACACAACCTATATTAAAAAAGAAAGAAAAAGGTTGCAAATAGTTCCATTTTTTGAGAATATTATGCAAGAATAAAACATTCCCATTTTTTTTCGGTAATACAGGTAACTTATTTTCTGTCAATTTCTAAAATGCAACCTGTTAAAATAGATGATTTTCCTTTCATTATCATTGACCATCATGTCCAATTTATTGAAAGTGAACAAATTAAATTATTCTTGTATACAGTACCAAAAATAAAATCTAAATATCTCAATAATTGATCTTTTTATTTTTTTTATATATGTTTTTGCCATTTATTTACAATTTATACATTTGTTTAAGCTGACTTCATAAAACTTACAAGTTATGACAAATATATATTTGGTTAATATTTTGATTTAGTAATATTATTCATCCTGGAATATTTACAAAGGAAAAACTTGATGGATAATGATCTAAGCCTAAAATAAAAACGTCAGACATATTGAGGTTTTTTTTTTTTTTTTTGGTTCAAGTAATATCACAGCTATTGGAATTATTTTTTAATACTCATAATAATCCAGGTTTGTTTTTTATTCTTTATATCAAATACTAGTGAAAAACTATCACCCGGTTCCCACTCCACCCACGTCTATTGAACAGGTGAAGAGGCTTATCCCTTGTTCCCTGTTTAGGATATGGTTTCTGGTTTTCTCTTTTCCAATCTTTTCACTCTTACGTAGCCCCCTGCAGATCAGTGGCGTTACCGCCTTGCTTGGGGTGATATGATTAAAAAAAATAAAAAAAAACATAAATGAACATAAAAATATTCCTTGTATAATCTAGATAAAAACATTCATTTGCTAAAATGAAACCAAATTTCTTCTTTTATACTTCCACATTTGTTGTTATTTTCATCTAATTCATATATAAACAGATGTTGTCATTATCATCATATTTGCATTTCGGCCATGGTACACTCCAGCCTTCTTCAAGTGATAGAAGTTAAAATTTCAAACCAAGCACTTTTATTTTGTTCACTAGGGCCTTGTGAATAAAAGCTTTGTTTGAAGTAATCCAGTAGTTGACCTATAGTTGTGAGTTAAATACTTGGCCACAGAAGAAGTGAACAAGAAACTTGGAGTAGAGAAAAACTTAGGGGAAATATCCAGAAAAGGCATGGCATGCAGAACTAGAACAATCTATCCCAATGGATGTTCAACTTGAAATTCAAGTGTCTATCACCTGAAAAAGATTGGAGCATACAATAGCTGAGATGCTGTGACTATGACAATAAAGATGAGGTCAACAGTCTAACAATGCAGATAATGTAAATAGAAATTAAATGAGATTAGCAAAGCAGCATAGAAATTGAGTTTCAGTTTTGTTTAATGGCAAATCAACCTCTGTGGGTTATTTAATGCAAAAAAAAGAAAAAAAAAAAGAAAAAAAAAGGTAGTGTTTTAAGGTATTTTTTAATGTTCAGTTATAGTGAGAAGGTTGATTTAGATTTTGATGAAATTTTTTATTTTAGAAACTGAAGATGTTTTCTAGTTTTGTATTCAAAAAATGTATTTCTGGTAATCATTTTTTTCCCCCTTCAAAAAATGTGTTTGAGACTACTAATCTACACTCTTTTGGAAGAACTTTTTTTGGTGCTCTTGTGTTTGAGACTACTAATCTACATTCTCTTTGGGAAAATTTTTTTTTTGTGTTTCATGTTTGAGACTACTTATCTACAAGCTATTTTGGCATATATATCTGTTATAAGTGCTGTGACAATATGGAGGGGAATAACAAAGTAAATGTTGATATGGTGAAAACTTTCAGTGGTGAAGGCGATATAATGGCCTGGTTGGCAAAAGTGAAATTGGTAGCGAGACTACAAAAAAATCCATGACTTCAAAAGCTTTATGTCCCTGTTTTTAGAAGGAGACGCACTGGCTTTATATCTCCAGTTGACCAAAGAGGATTAACAGGATGCAAAGAAAATAGAGGCTAAGTTAAAAACAGCCTTTATTGATGGAGTTCGTTCTTCATATGCAAAAGTTTAAAAAAAAAAAGTTTACTTACTCCATGAGCGTCCGTATGTAAAAAAGAATCTCGTGGGGAAGGCCATATTGTTTTTATGCTGTCAAATTGATGCAAGATCACGGCAACCAGAAAATTTGAGGAGATATAAATATGCCTGCTAGGGTAAAACTGGTGATAGAAGCGTTCTCGTGTTTGAAACTACTAATCTATACTCTCTTTGGGAAGAACTTTTTTTTTTTTTGGTGTTCTTGTGATTAAGACTACTAATCTACATTCTCTTTGGGAAAAAAATTTTTGCATTTCGTGTTTGAGACTACTCATCTACAATACCCAGGACCATAGAAATTGAATTAGGATTTTTTACTGATTTAAAAAAAAAAAAGTAATAAAATAAATATCCAGTATTAATTAGTTGTGGTGCAGTGGATATCGGCTTGGAACAAGAAATTGGGGAGCTGAGTTTGAATTCCAGTTGAATTTATTGCATTCACTTACGCGCAAATACCCTTGGGAAAGGTATTAATCCGTCTCTTCCTTCCAGTTATGGAGTTAAATAATAGAACAGATTGGGTTCTATAGCCTTGGCTGGCAACCAGTCTACCGCAGAAAGCAATGGCAACTTACTGCAGGGTAATCTTCTGCCCAGTCAGTCATGTCTCTTTCGAGACATGGGTTTCTGTCTATAATTCATTAATGCTCATTATTTCATTTTGGGATGGTGGCCATTTAGGGGTTAATAAAAAAGAAATGAATAAAGAATGCAGAGTAGTTGCAAATTTACCAATTCCATTGGAAGCCCAGATATTTCGTGCATCATTACGGAGAACTTGTTTGTACATTGCCAAAGCGCGATCTTGGTGACGCTTTTCCTGAAAATAAAATGTCATCCATAAATTTGGGCTGCCATCAAAGTAAAATTAAATATGCACGTGATCATGCTAACCTAACCACATTTTATCAATATTTATTGACATACTTTTTTTTTAAATTTCAAATCGGGTTGATAAAATTTGCACTTTCATTATTGATTATAATTACTCTAAATGAAATAATGTTGGATTAAAAATATAACCCATTAATTCCTCAAGAATGATTATTGATTCTATCATGATATTAACATTTTTATTCTATTTCAAGCAAAAATAGATTACAATCCTAAGTAATGGTAAATACAATAAAGTTACTAACAAGTACTCTGAACTTATGTAAAAAAAACAAAAAACAACAAACAACTTGAATGAATATTTTTCTCTTATTTCAGTTTAGATAAATCAAGCTTAAAGAATTTAAATTACAAATGTAAATACATCTTTTTTTTTAATGTATATTTCTAAAGAATTAATGGATGTTTTATTTATTAATTCAACAAATTTTATCACTAAACATTTTTTTGTGGATACTCTGTTTATTTATTAAATGGTATATATATTATCTTCATCTATGGGCCTGAATATTTAAAAAAAAAAAAAAAAAAAAAAATATGCACTCTCCAGCAGGATTCGAACCTGGACAAATAAATCATCATTAGAGCCAATGTGCTTTAATGACTCTGCTACAAACAACTTTTGCTGATCAAGCAAGGCCAAATAGTGCCATAAAATTAAATTCTTTATCTGCTCAATTTTGTATCCAAACAAAGCAATTTTTAAAGTATTTTTTTTTATTTATTAAGCTGAGAGATTTTATAACTTAAATGTATACTTATATTTAATATTCTATAAGTTTGTAGAATGGAGAATATCTGAACAAAAGTAGAGATAATGAAGCAAAGCAGGAAAGCTTGTACAGAAAATGGATTTTGGCCCAATGAAGCAGGTTGAAAAGACAAATTCTGTGTGTAAGCAAAGTGCTTTGAAATTTTTGAATTTAGCATTATTTTTTTTTTAATATACTGAAGCTGTTAAGATCCACTGGATTTGAAATTAGCCCACTCTAAGTAGATTAGTTTGTATAACACATTATGCTACTGTAACTTTTGTGATGATTTGTGACAGGGTATGAGAACCCAGTCTGAAGTTGGCTGTAGACAATTGTGAAATCAAAGTGCACTTTTAATGTATTTTCATTGTAGTAAATTCTTTTCTGTTCCAATCAAACTGGTATTTATTAGGCCAGACTTGTTTGGACAAGTGTTCAATGAGGTTAGTTAGTTATCCTTTCCATACAGAATTTGTCTCATTCTAATCTGAAAGACTAAACTATCACCCGGTTCACACTCCACCCACATCTATTGAACAGGTGAAGAAGCTTATCCCTTGTTCCCTGTTTAGGATGTGGTTTCCAGTTTTCTCTTTTCCAATCTTTTCACTCTTACGTAGCCCCTTGCACATCAGTGGCGTCACCGCCTTGCCCGGGGTGATATGATTAATTAAAAAAAAAAAAAAAAAAAAGTATGCAAAATGCATTGTTTGTATAATTACCTCCACTATGTAATGTCTTAAATTATACACAAATTAAATAATTAAAATTTATGATTTTTTTTTCAAAATCAGAACATTTAGATATATACCCTTTTAAGGTATGAATATTATTAAAAATTATTCAGAATAACTCTAAAATGATCATCTTATGTAGTGGAATAACAGCACTGATGACTTTATAAATTAAATTGTTTTAAAGTTAATTCTGCTAAAAATGTTCTTTTCCAGTACAATTCATCAAATGTTAATATTTGAACACCATTTTTTTGTTTTTGGAAAGAAAGATACAATAGAGCTCTAGAGTTTTGGTGAGCAAATAAAGTAATAAATTATTTCTTGAAGTTTTTTTGCAACTTTATAAAATAGTCATCCTATTCACTGATGGTTGGATAACTGATAGGTTTAATAATAAACGTATTAATGATAATGCTGGAACGATGAGCAAAAATATTTACTTTGTCTTTATCTCTGATTGGCTGATGCAAAGTTTGTAACCAAACATTGCCAAGAGCAATGAGGGAATAAGAATCATCTTTAGTGTTGGGTCTCAGGATGATTCGTTCAAACTTCTTCTGCCCGGGACCCCATTCTTGTTTGGCCAAATGAAGATTTCCAATCAAGGACCAAGCATCAGGGTGAACCTAAGAATAAGAAAAATTCCAAGATTAGAAACAGAATGCTAACAAAAAGGAGGGAAAGAGGAGAACATTTTGAAATGGTAATATCAAGATAATGAATTACAGAAGTTTACCTGATTAATCTGTAGAGCTTCTTTGAACCAATCAGAGGCTTCATAAATCTGTCCTCTATCACGAGCCATACAACCCAATCTTAGGTAACCTGCATAAAGAAAGAAAAGGAATGAGAAAATAAAACCCCAAAACAGTAGTTATACTATCTATTGATAATATATATAAATGTTTTTCTATTTGTATAAATAGAAATGTCATTAAAATCTTTAATGACAATACAAATGTGGCGGGGGGGGGGGGAAACAAAAACAAAACAAAAAACAAAAAACAAACAACAACACACACACACACACATGTACAAAGATACATGTATAAAAGAAGAAGTATTTCCATCTCCAACAAATAAAACAAACTGATATTAGGATTAAGAATCTCAGAAAATTCTCAAATAAGAGAGAAAAATAGTTAAATGAATTTTCCCCTAAATTTGTTATTAGCAAAAGTTATATACACTTATTTACAGACTAAAATTTTTATTTATATCCTCTTTCAATAAATATAAGCAAATCAAAAAAAGAAGACTGATTTACAATATTGGTAAGCATTAAATGTAGAACAAAAACTTACAGTCAACATAGTTAGGATGTTCACGCAGAATGTTTTTATAAAGCTTTTCAGCCTTGTCATATTCGTGGGTGGCTTCATACAAACGAGCCAGGTTGTATGTGGTTGTAACAGAAATAGCACTGTAGTAAGTTTCATCATGCTGAGCTTCATGACGAGACCGTTCCAATGAGGCTTCATAATATTTCTGAAAAAAAAAAAAAAAAAAAAAAAAGAGCAATTTTCGTATTTTTCAAATTTTTACAACAAAGAAGTTGGAACCATCAACTATATTATCATCATGTTATTTCAAATATAATTTTGGAAAATCAGTTTGTGTTTCTGTTAATTTGGGATGAAGTTCTATTTAATGTCTTATTTACAAAGCTTATTACATCATCAAACTAGAAGTCGTTAAAAGATTTTATGTAAAATTTAAAAATTAATTCTCTGCTATGTATTTTATAAAAATACAACTATAACACCTATTATCTAGAAACAGAATTCTTAAAAAAAGGTTTGTCTGAAAAGCAACAGGACTTATATCTGTTCTTTGATGTGAGGGGTTCTTGTCACACAACCAGACAATTGATCAGCAAGCCTACAAAGAGATTTTAGCAGTATTTGTTTCATTCAGTGCACAAGAAAAGACTACAGTTGTGGCATGAGAAATTGTGGCTGCTTCACCATGACAATACACCTGCTCACAATGCCCTGAACAGCCTACAGTTCCTGGCCAAGAACATCACCACTGTTCTGGAAGAACCTTCCTATTTACCTGATCTTGCTGCGTGACTTTTTCTTTTCCTCAATGCTCAAGGAGATTATCAATGGGACCCATTTTGAAAACATGAATGTCATCAAAAAAGGACCTAATGACCGAACTGAGGGGCATCCAAGAAGAATCCAAAACCTTTTAGCAGTGCATAGAAGCATGGCAAAGGATGGAGAAATGCATCAGACTCGAGGGAGACTACTTTGAAGGGGAAACCATGTAGTTTGTTGTTTGGAATTGAAATAAAATGTTAGTGACACCAATCCCATTACTTTTCAGACAGACCTAGTATTTTTACCATGATGACAAGGATACTACAAAAAGCTTTTAACGTACTTTTGATTCCATGAAATTACCAATCCGGAAATGTAAAGCTGCAACATTATTGAGAATTTCTGGAGGAACATCAGCCTGCACCTTATCTTTAAGAATTCTTGTGGCTGTTCCATATGCAGAGAGAGCACTCTGAACGCAAAAAACAAAATTTAATAATTAAACAAAACTACAAAATAATATACACACACACATATATATATATATATATATATATATATATATATATATATATATATATATATATATATATATATATATATATATATACACACACACACATTAGATAGATAGATAGATAGATAGATACAGTTACAGAGGGGTATTTTTTTAATGTCGAAATTGTAGTCAGTCTACTTATGGTGGGCAACCAATGCATTTGTACGTATGTTTAGTTGCACTAACATAACAAATTTAGTCTGATGATGTCCTAAAGGACGAAAACACCTTACAACATTTCACCATTCTTGACAGAACTTCTATTATCACAATGTGGGATAACTACTTACAAAAGTGATGGAAAGAAATAGAATCTAAATGAAAAATGAAAACAGCTAGATTCTAAATGGGGGGGGGGGGGGAATTGTAGTTGCATCAACATGACAAATTTAGGCCAATAAAGTCCTAAAGGACGAAACGTGTAACAAAAAAAAACTTTTCACTTTATTATACATTTTCCCTAATATTGTTCTTGAAACATAAAACTGATGCTGAAGGTAACATCAATCAGCTAAGTGACAAACTTACTTACTTGTGTGTGTGTGTGTGTGTATATATATATATATATATATACACACACATACACACAGAATAAAAGTTACTTACCAGAACATCTGTTTGTTCTAAGATTTGTGCTAATTCAATCCAAGCCTCTACATCATCTGGAAATTGCTCTGTGACTTTGCGTAAATGTTGCTGAAAAATAAAAACAAAAATCAAGATTTTAAAAAGGCTAAATTCTAAAGACTTGATTTTTTTTTTTTTTTAGGTGAATTTTCTATAAGCAAATCTCACCTTAGCTGTGTCCCTTTTAGATACATCATCAGAATTTGCATAGAGAGACCCAAGGATTTTCATAGTTTCATAATTGCCAGGTTGAGCCTTTAGAACTTTTTCAAAGCATTGGGCTGCCTTAAAATTAAAAATTAGATAACAAAAAATAAAACAAAAGATTTATTATTTTATAAATACTTGAGAAAAGACAAAAAAAGAAAAAAAAAAATTGTGATCAAGTTTTTCCTATAATGTTAAAAAACAAAAAAAAACAACGTTAAACACCTGAATAATTCTATACAAACTAAAATTTAATCAAACCAAATTATCCATTAGCTATATTAATTAAAACTGTAAAACTTAAGTTATTCTAATGTTTTCATTTGACAAACCTTCATAATGAAGACACCAATTTATCTAAATCTGATGAATAATTAGCCTTCACAAAAAAAAAGAAAAAACAAAAATACATTAGGCGGTAAAGGTCATGTTTACCAAAATAAATTATTTCGAAGAGCAAAAAACTGCTTAAAAAGGAAAGGCAACTTGGTATTCTCACATTCTAGGTCATATGCTATTAGTCTACTCTTCCTGCAAGACAGCATTTAAAATTTTTAAAAATATTTTTGTAGACTGCTCCAAACCATTTCTAGAGTTTCTTTTTACTTGTAGAAATTTTCTTGTTAAACTATTTTGTTGGTTCGTTGTTTTTGCTTAGTGGCATATCAACCTATATGAGTTATTTAACACCAAGATCTAAATATCTTGTATGCAATTTTTTTTTTTTTTGAGATAATAATGGTTTAGTAATACAAGTAATTAACCCATAGCTGGGAGGAGAAGGTGGATTTATACCTTTCCCAATGTTATTTGCACATAAATGAATATAAAAACCCAACAGGAATTGGAACTCGACTTTCCCATAAACAACTTCAAGCCACTATCCATTGCACCACCTGCACATCCATCCAAGCTTACAGCACCTGTTATTTTTAAACAGTCTCTCATTTAGGTACTGACAAGGCTCGACGTTGCTTACTGGAACTCGTGTTTCAATATGGTGTGGCTATAAGCCAAACTATTTTGTACAAACATTAATTATGTGCAGCTAAAATAGTCAAAAATTGCATTTCTTCAACTTACATTTTCATTGTCTCCACGGTAAATGTACATTTGACCCAAACCAAAAAATGGTAACACAAAGCTGCTGGGGGCAAATTGAGTTGATTGATAGTAATATTGGAAAGCCTGATCATAATCACCCTGAAAAGAATTAAGTCATAACTGATAAAAAGAATTAAGTCATAACTGATAAAAAGAATTAAGTCATAACTGATAAAAAGAATTAAGTCATAACTGATAAAAAGAATTAAGTCATAACTGATAAAAAGAATTAAGTCATAACTGATAAAAAGAATTAAGTCATAACTGATAAAAAGAATTAAGTCATAACTGATAAAAAGAATTAAGTCATAACTGATAAAAAGAATTAAGTCATAACTGATAAAAAGAATTAAGTCATAACTGATAAAAAGAATTAAGTCATAACTGATAAAAAGAATTAAGTCATAACTGATAAAAAGAATTAAGTCATAACTGATAAAAAGAATTAAGTCATAACTGATAAAAAGAATTAAGTCATAACTGATAAAAAGAATTAAGTCATAACTGATAAAAAGAATTAAGTCATAACTGATAAAAAGAATTAAGTCATAACTGATAAAAAGAATTAAGTCATAACTGATAAAAAGAATTAAGTCATAACTGATAAAAAGAATTAAGTCATAACTGATAAAAAGAATTAAGTCATAACTGATAAAAAGAATTAAGTCATAACTGATAAAAAGAATTAAGTCATAACTGATAAAAAGAATTAAGTCATAACTGATAAAAAGAATTAAGTCATAACTGATAAAAAGAATTAAGTCATAACTGATAAAAAGAATTAAGTCATAACTGATAAAAAGAATTAAGTCATAACTGATAAAAAGAATTAAGTCATAACTGATAAAAAGAATTAAGTCATAACTGATAAAAAGAATTAAGTCATAACTGATAAAAAGAACACAGGAAATACTATTTCCCAATATGAGTAAATTGGAAAAAAAAAAAAGTTTCATTTTATATAATCACTAATATTATCAACATGAACACAATCATTCTTTTTTTTTTTTCTCAAGATCTTATTTTCCTGAAGATATAATTGACTAACTTGGTTCAGTTTTCTGATTACCAAAACCAAGTGATTTTATTAGTCTTATATTTTAATACTGATAGATGATTAACGGCCTGTCATAACCCCCCACCACTCGATAGATTAAGCTTTTGCCAAAAATTATAATGTCAATTGACAAATAACCAAACTAAATATATCAGGAATTCATTGTAAAAGACTCACCTGAACATGGAAAGCTCTGGCTAACTGATAACAACTCTCTGCTCTCATTGCTTCATTCTCTGTGTTATGGAATGCATGCAAAGCTAAGTGCTGAACTTTCTGATAATCCTAACAAAACAAAAGAAAAAACATTAATAACTTTCTGATAATCATAAAAAAAGTTAATATATCAATAGAAGAAATGTGAAAAGAAAATTTCTTTTTTTTCTTAATTCATTTACTGTTTTGAAAGTTTACAATTATTACAATGCATAAAGTAAAAAAAAAAAAATACAAAAAAACTTTTTTAAGCTCTTGTATTTTTTATCAATCAAAACGAGTTTTAATCTTATGAACACAACAGTGTGCATTTCCATGGTCTCCAGTATATAAATGATTTGTGTTCACAGGTTGTTTTAGTTTCTACACTGAACTTTCTGCATGTAGATGCTGATCTTAGAATTATATTTGAAATAAAGCTAACTTTACAAATAATTACTGAAACCGAAAACTATTTACAAAGTTTCAATCAGTTTTGAAATATCTGTAACAACTTTTTATCAAGAAGATGATGCTAAAAAACTAACTTATTTTCAGTTTAAAAACTTTCTACACATTGTAAATAGCTTAATGTTCAGATTGCATACTTAATAATACTCAAATCTATTTGTGACTGTATTATTGCATGGTACTGGAATTATTGAAAGGTTAATTTTCTACACTTATTTTAAACACTTAATTTCTATTCTTCATTGGATGTTTTTAAGATTAACTGATGTATAAATAAACTAGCAGTATAGCCCGGCATTGCTCAGGTGTAATGAAAGCTTATATATATATATATATATATATAATCAATTTTCTGCACTATTGTAAGAACTACAACCTCGAAACTTCTGAATATCGTTTCTTATGTCTTTGTCTATGAGTGTATCAAATTTGATTAAAATCAGACCACTCCTTCTATAACCCGATTTTTTTGATTTTCGATATTTATCAGGGGTACCTCAACACAAAACCTAGCTAAGAACACTCGCAGACGCTTAAAGTACAACTGTGTAAATTTTCAAGAAAATCGGTTCAGCCGTTTGAGTCTATAGGTAACTGACACAGACAAAGTTCTATTTATAAATAAGTTTAGATATAAATCTAAGATTTTTAATATTTCATCTTTCTTGATTAATGTACAGATTTTGGAAACAAATTTAAACCAAAAACACTTGAATATACAAAAAAAATTAATGGATGACATTACCTTTTTATAAAAGAAATGGTTAGCTAAGTGATTTAAGACCATTGGATTGGTTGAGTCAATGGTGTAAGCTTTAGACAATAACTGGACACCAGTCTTGATTGATTCTTGAGTTTTGGCATTTAATTTTAGAATAGCTAAACCAACTAAGGCACCAACACATTGAGGGTCAAGAGTAAGAGCACGTTCAAAAGCCATCCTGAAATGAAATAGAATTTCAGAAGCAAAATAGAAAGGTTTAGAAAATAAAAGGAAATTTGTGGCAGAAACAGAAAAGCAAACAGCAGAATATTACAAATAAGAATATATCTGATGATCTTATTGTTTCAAGATATAAAGAAATATTTCAGTTAATGTTATGCTGTTATATTAATCACAAAGTTTTGCAGTTTTTGAAACTTTGGTAACACCATCCACATATAAAACAAAGTAAAGAAACAGAAATCTTTAAGATAAAAGTTAAACTGTTTTATGTACATTTTACATTCGATAATTAAATTTTCTGAAATGTAGAGATATCTTTTAATACCCCCCCCCCCCCAGCAAGGTAATAAAGCCACTAAAACTAGAAAGTATAAAATGAAAAAGTAAACATTATTAAGGAATGAGAACAATAAAAGAACAGGAATTAAGAAGGCAGAAGATAACGATTGACATTGCATTTAAATTTTTGAAAATCAAACTTGACTGGATAGTTAAGCTGGATGAGAGTTAAGTGTCCTATGTGATACATGCTTTGGGCGATCATGTCTTGAAAGAGACATGAGTGACTGGGCAGAAAATTATCCTGTAGTAGGTTGCCATTGCTTTCTGCGGTAAACTGGTTGCCAACCAAGGCTGTAGAACCCAATCTGTCCTATTATTTAACCCATAACTAGAGGGAAGAGATGAATACCTTTCCCAAGAGTATTTGTGCATAAGTGAATGCAAGGATTTCAACTGGAATTTGAACTTGGCTCTCCGATTTATTGTTTGGAGTCGATATCCACTGCACCACAATGCACATTCAGGATGAAAGTACTGCACTTAAATTCATAATGCCAAGGTACCAAAACGGAAAGCAAGTAGCAAACTTACTGACAGTAATTTGTGATACAAGAAGACTAGTCATCATTTTATAGCATGTTCTCTTTAATATTTCCATTCATTTATGACAAAACTCTGAGAGAACATCACATTGTGCTTCAGCAGCAATAACAAAAGGGGTAGCAAAAAAGTGCATGTAAAACAACAGCAGGCAAGTAATAACAGCATTAAGCTTAAGGTTTCAAGTTCTAGATTCAAGGAACAATAGCCTAGTGAATCAAAATGTTAGTTTATGCATTTGATTGCATAGTAATTGGAAGTTCAACTTCTAGTCTGTATATTAGAGGCTAAGTGGAAACAGGGCAAGGCAATAACTCAGTCAGTCAGTCAAGTGCCATATGTGATACACGCATGGGTGATAATGTCACAACTGGGCAGACAATTATCCTGCAGTAGGTTGCCATTACTTTCTGTGGTAGACTGGTTGCCAGCCAATGCTATAGAACCCAATCAGTCATATTATTTAACCCATAACTGGAGGGAAGAGATGGATTAATATCTTTCCCAAGGGTATTTGTGCGTAAGTGACTGCAAGGAATTCAACTGGAATTCGAAATTGGCACCCCGATTTGTCGTTCCTAGTCGCTATCCACTGTACCACAACACACATTTTATATATATATATATATATATATATATATATATATATATATATATATACACACACACACACACACATCTGCAGGCAGATCTGCTTCGCTGTATCACAGCTCATCAGTACGGTTAGACATCTGATTGCTTCTAGCAAGGATTGAAACCCCAACTGAATTGACATAACCAAGTAGTACTACTAAAAAAGAAAAGATATCCCCAGACATGAAAAATGGGACAAGAACAATCTACACCCATAGGTTTTAGTTCAAAAAGACCCCCACTGAAGAAAGCTGGCTGTGACAACAGCTAAAATATGATAATAACAAGATGAGAATATTAGTTCAAAAGTAAATAATGATAAATTCTCATCCCCAAAAATTAAGACAGAAATTGGAAAAGAACATTTGAAATATACTTACTTGGCTTTTTCTAATTTATTTAACTTGACAAAACAATGGCCCATACCAAGACGTACAGAGGCTGGACAGTTAGGATTGGTTCTCAAGGCTTTCTTGTAGTAAGCCAGGGCACCTCGATAGTCTTTCTTGTTAAATGCAATGCAGCCTTTTCCAAGCAGTGAGGGAATGTTATTACTTGACTGAAAAGAGAAAAAGAAATTTTAATCAATGATATTAATTTTTAGATGTACAAGTCAGTCAGTTAAGTGCCATACATGATACACGCTTGGGTAATTATGTCTTGAAAGAGACATAACTGACCAGGCAGAAGATTTTCCCCACACTAGGTTGCCATTACTTTCTGCGGTAAACTCATTGCCAACCAAAGCTATAAAACCCAATTATGTGTAAGTGAATGCAATGAATTCAACTGGCATTTAAACTCGTCTCTCCAATTTCTTGTTCTGAACAGATATCCACTGCACCACAACACATGCAGATCTGTCCAGAAATAATCCAGTTATTAAATATTAACAGTCTACCTAATACAATACTGCCTTAGTGTAGCATTGTTACCCAGACAGTGGGAGCCAAGCCCATAAATTCTTACTCTTAGCTAGTTTCTCTTGTTATCACTTGGTCGTCACTAAAAATCTCTGCTGCCAAAACTGCTTTTCATGGTAGAAAGCCCATGAAATCTGGTAGGTCTGAACTACCTATGCCATGTGGCCAAGTAATTTGTTGTTTCCACACAAACGTTGAAAGGACATCTATCTTGTGTCCTCTTGCCATTTCTGTCTCAGAACTTTAACTTTTATATGCATATTCATACCAAACAATAATCCAAATTTTCATTTGTATCTTCAGGAAACAAATATTTCACTATGCATCTTCAAAGACCTTATAAAAAAAAATCCTTTTTTAACTTGTTGACAAACATTTCTGATAGGTCACTAAGTGCACTAAATATTGTTACACCTCTTCCACTTATCTTCTATCGCCCGGTTCACACTCCTCCCACGTCTATTGAACGGGTGAAGAGGCTCATCCCTTGTTCCCTGTTTAGGATGTGTTTTCCGGCTTTCTCTTTTCCAATCTTTTCACTCTTACATAGCCCCCTGCGCATCAGTGGCATTACCGCCTTGCTTGGGGTGATATGATATAATAATAAAAAAATAAAAAAAATATCAAGAAAATATTCCACCACTATAACTGTTTTGTAAAATTTATCTACTTATAACTGTTAATTGCACATTTTTATTTTAAGAGTGCCACTTTACTACATTATTCCCTCTCCAGAAGACACACTTTGGGATCTCACACTCTGCCACTGTTCTGTTCACTTTTCAAAACAGTTTTTTTTTTTTTTTTACAGAGATTGTTATTAGTTGAGTCATTTTCATTCTTCTTAATCTTACAAATCCGTACTGGAGAGGTAACTGACCTAAGTTATATATCTTATCAGAAAGAAAGAGAAAAACAAAAATGACAGACACAAATGAAAACACACACAATAATATGCTATCTGATAATATATACTTAGATTTTTTTTCCCTTTAAATTCAAATGTACTTTCAAAGTTTCAAGTCATGTAGTTCAGTAAACTACAATTTCTTTATAGTCTTCAGAACAGACAAGGCTATCAAATATTGCAGCTGATTTCTCAGCTTTAAAACAAACATAACTGAATTTCGTTTTTCATTATTTCTGGGTTCTTTTTCCAAAACTTTTCTCTTCAAACCTTAGAATTTTATTTCCTATAAACCAAATAGCATATAAGTATTTCAGGTCTACTTGTAAAGTCCAAATTACCTAGACTGGTTTCCAGGCCTTTCACACTAGACCGGCAAAGTTAAACCCATTCCACTTGGTTACCAAATGTAGATTACACTTGTTAAATTTACATTAGTATCAATATCACAATATTCCTTAAAAGAAAGAAGCGGGTAATCATTTCAGACAAATGCTTATTATTTACCTGGTTAAGCACAAAGTTAAATTGTGCATCAGCCTGCTCCATCTTGTCACCTTCCAGCAAACAAAAGTAAGCACGTCCCAAGAGATGATTCTGAAAAATTCAAAAGTAAACATGTTTAAAAAAAGAAATGTTTTGTAAAATAAAATTAAATCTTCTCTATTTTACAATAATTACTCTTAAGAGATTGCAACACTCATTATTCTAAGATACATGAAGAAAATATAAAGAAAAGTGGATAGTCTTTTTAATTTGAATAATAAATGAGAGCTGCAAATACCTTTGCTTAAAAATAATTTGAAAAATATATACTTCTTTATAGCTTTAGTAAAATTATAGCAAATACATTTATGACAAATTGTTAACCAAGCTCTTCATGTAACATTTTGTGATTTAGCTCAGTTGTATCAATATTTCAACATTTCTCAAGCGTATCAATTTCAATATTCAGGATTTCCTAAAGAACATACACTTCTTTTTACATTGGTCAGCATAAAGAAAAAGTTAATAAAAGACAAATATTTTCCTAAAGATGAGTAACTTCGGGATCTGATATGAATAAAAAGAAGATGGTAGAAAATGAAGTTTATGAGGATAAGAGGAAAAGATAATGACCAGCTCTTGATTGAATATACTTATGCATGTGTAAGTGCAGTCTAAACTACACTTTTTTTTTTTAATACAAGTAAATCAGAAAAGGTTTTGAAATACCAAATGGCTTATATTCTATTACCTCCATTCCATAATATTTGTTATACTTAGTGAATGAAATTTGTATTGAAATAGTTGTGAAAATGAAAATGACATAGTTTAATAATTCAGTCCAATTCAGGAACAATTTTGTAAAACATTGAAGTAATTTACATTTAATCCGTTTTTTAAAACACTTGAAATAGCATTAGATTAAATACTGATTGTAACCTAATTTGAATATTAATGTTTTCTTCTATTTTTAGAACATTGTAACAAATACTATAACACAGAATTTCGAATATCATTTGCCATTTTGAGTTTTGCTTTGTGGGTACTTAAATTTAAAACTATGGCTGATATTACCAGCAAAAATATATAAACACAGCAGATGGAATTTAGAAATTTAAAACTTGTTTTTATAGCACCCCATCTTGTTTAAAAGAAGAGAAAAATATTAGTATTTTTGTATATAAAAGAAACAACAAAAAGTTGACATTCAGAAATATAAAGATATTCCAAGTATTGAGAATAATCCCCCAAAATTAGATAACCTAAAAGATTAAGAATAACTAAAAGAAAACTATGAAAATATCACAATTGTTTTGAGACAGGCAACAGTACTTAATTTAATGCCCATTCTAATCCAAGTAACATTCATCCATTTTTCACTCGCTTTTATTCTATCAAATAAACAAACTATACAAACCTGGTCGTACATAATAACTTTGTCAGCTGTTGTATAAAGTAGAGTGGCTTGAGTAAACAATTCCCTTTTTTTCTCTTTGTTTTTTTCTTTGTGGGCTTGTTGGACATAATAAGCGGCCAAGGTGTCCAATGCCCGCATTTGGTCCTTTTCATAATTTGGGTAGTCATAACTGGCATCAGCTCGAGAAGCTTCAAGAATTTTCACAAAATCATCGATACATCCTTGTTTGTAATATTCCAGCTGCACAGAATATAAGCACATAGAAATTGTAATGCAAGTGAAAAAAATTTTACAGAGACTGAGCAAGAATCAGAAATCTTTTAATTTGTAAAGCTTTACAACAAATAAAAATAACAACATTGGTTGAGAATTCTACTCCACTCAGTTAAGTGCCATACGTGGTATACGATTGGGCAATCATGTCTCGACAGAGACATGACTGAGTGGGCAGAAGATTATCCTGCAGTAGGTTGCCATTGCTTTCTGCGGTAGACTGGTTGCCGACCAAGGCTATAGAACCCAATCTGTCCTGTTATTTAACCCATAACTAGAAGGAATAGGCGGATTAATACCTTTCCCAAGGGTATTTGCACGTAAGTGAATGCAATGAATTCAACTGGAATTCGAACTCAGCTCCCTGATTTCGAGTTCCAAGCTGATATCCAATGCACCACAACGCATATAGGTCAGTAAAAGTATAAACATAAAATGATGAGACATAATCTTGATATGCCTTGATAGTTACAAGTCTGCACGTGGCACAAACAGGCAAGAACTGAATAGATTCAAAAGGATAATTCCATTTCAAATAAAAGAGATGATTTGGTTGCACACAATTTTCTCATTGAAACATACTAGAGTTGGTGTAGTCAAGATTGGTTAGCTGGCTGTTTTATTTTTTATGGTTTATCAACCACTTGCAGTTTATTTAAAACAAGAAAATACTTTTAGATTTTAAAATTCTTTGGTGATAATGATTTACTAAAACAAGTCAAAGTGATTACCCTTCTAGGTACTGAACAGGCTTGACGTGGCTTAATTTCGATAATCATGAGAACTGGTGCTTCGACATGATATAGCTGTAACCATGGTGTACTTGAGAAAACAAAATACATGAGTTGTATAAGAAAGAATAATTTTCATAAATGAGTTATTGTGTTCACTTGAGCAAGACATTCTTTGATGAACATCATGTTGAAGGCTTGTCTCTCAGATTCCAACATACAATCACTAGTGGTAATGTTTGTTAAATCAGTGTAATCATGAAAAAGTCATGACAAAAAAAAAATTGTTATGTGATAAATAAAATAGGTTTTTCCAAATTTAAAAAATAAACAAGAAAGAAAACAAAAGGATTTTGCTAAAAGAAGATTCTTTGATGAAAGACTGTTCTTTGAAAACATTTCATTTTTGTTTAAGTATCACAAAAATGTAAAGAGTGGGTGAAGATTTAACAAATCTTAAACATGAGATATACAAGATCACAAAGAAATGATACATACTGCTAAATTGACCCAAATATTTAATGGGGCAATTTCTTGTCTCAGAATATTCAGAACTTCTTCACCATCAGGGAGCTGATCAAGATCCAACTCAATCACCTAATGATATAAATAAATAAAAAAATATTAAATCACAAAAAAAAGAAGATACAAAAATAATTTTAATAGCAAATCACAAATTCTAAATCAAGTCATACAAGAAAAATATTCGCAGTAGTCTGGAAGTTGTTATCAAGTTTATAGATCAGCAAGTCTTCCAGTGTCATCCCAACTTTTAAAGAAAAGGCTGTGGAAAAATTGAATTAAGTATGGAGGATCCAAACTACTAGAAACTTGTAATTTGTTTAAAAATACATTGTTTTTAACTATATATATATACACACACATATCTCCAATAGTTTATTTTTTGAAGTTTCATGAAATATAGTAGAATGAATTATTTTATTTTTATACTATAATAGTTAGATTATACTTTTGATTCTCACTCATTGCATTTATTCTTGCACTGTTTTCTTACCTATTTGACAAAGTATTTAATTGCACTTAATAAGCTTTTTAATTAATCTGATTTAGAAAATTTTCAAACAAAAGGAAGTGCCACAAAAAGGGGGAAATGATAATATTGTTAATTATTACTTGCTGTCACTGAATTGTTTTTTTTTAACTTCTGTACAAAAAATAATCTAACAGTTGCAAAAAGAAATTTTTTTAAAAATGTTCACACTAAACATTAAAGTTTACATTTTTTGATTCTTTCTTATTTAATAAATCTCTTGTTGCTGTTTGCAACTGGATGAATTTCAAAATCTTAAAATATGAATATTGAATGGAGATTTATTTGTTTACATTTGTCAAATCTGAAAGAAAAGGTTTTATTAGATTAGGTAAACACCAACTCTCAATTATTTTTTATAAGATCCCAGAATAATTTTCAGTATATTCACAGTTGATTTTTATACATTTTTGCAGGGATTTTTCTTTGTTTCAGAATCAGCTTCTATTTCACATTAAAAAAAAAAAAAGTACATGATATATTGAAATGGGGATAGGGGTTTGAAATTGACAACCCCACTATTTCCAAAATGCTTTTTTCAAATAATAACCTATTCAACATAAAATTCATTAATTAATAATAGATACCTCTACAAAAATCGTTGAAAAAACAGCATAGTATGAAGAAAAAAGCCCCAGACTTAATAAAAATGAACTTTTTCCATCAACATGTTTATATTATTATTAAGAGGAAAGATCAAAGTATTTTTCTTTAATTATTTAAAAAAAAATTTTAATCCCTTCTAACATGTTCAAAATTTTGGTAAAAAAATCTAGTTTTGATTTTAGTTAGCGGGTAACCAAAACATTATGAGAGTTCACAATGGAAAACGTAATATTACATAACTCAGTTTTTTTTCTGGCGACATTGGAAATTCTTGCAAAAATCCTATAATTGTCGGATTTTAATGAAACTTTTAGGACTTATTCACAAATAAATGAAATTATTTTTGAAGTTGTCATTTAAAAAAAATCTTCATAAAAAATATTTTTTTCTGGGAAAATTGGTTTTATTAGTTAAACACAAAACTTGTTGGGAAATGTAAATCATCTAAGTTTTTTTTTTTTTTAAACATTCTGCCTTTATTCCCTAAAATCTGCTCCCAATAGTAAAATAAAAAATGCAATAAAACTACAACATTATTCAAGTTGATAAGATTTTAATTGCTTTAATAAATAATATATATTATGGACATTATTTGCCTGAAGAAAAGAATCTCTTTCAATTAATAATTTTAAAAGAATTTAATTTTTTTTTAATAATAATTTATAAAATTTCAAAAATATTTTCAAAATACTTTAAAAGATTGTCATTAGTTTGTTAACTTATTAAGGGAAGATTATATTTACTAATTGAAAAATTGAAAAGTTCAATACAAATTGTCATGCCTTCATATTTTTAAAATAATTTTTAACTTACAGTTTTTTTGTATGGTAATTTCTATGTGTACATTAAAAGGTGATGTGTTTCACGGTTTCTTCTCCTTACAGGAAAAAAAATCTGTACAATTATGTCACTTGTGACCATCATACACTTTTATCTTACATCTATCAAGCTGTTATCACATTTTAAAAATACAGGAAAAACGTCAGAAAGTTCAACTCTGTGCTTAAGAAATAGTTCTTATTCTAAATTTCAAGCTATAAATAAGTAATACTTATGTAAATCAGATTAATTTAACATTAAATTTGCTAATTTTTCAAAAATAATGTGTCACAGATGCATATTTTCGTAAAATTAAAAAAAAAAAACGAAAATTAACTTTTGTTTACAAAAATGTATCGATCACTCAAAAATGGCCGAAAAATTAAAAATAATTGAAACATTTTTTATTCCAAGCAATATAATTTTTGTTTGAAATACACCAAAGTATTTTGATCACTTAGTTATCATTACTTAACTAGAAATAATAAAGTTGATCATTTAGCTATCAATTAAAACTAAAATAAAAGTTTCAAGAAAACGTTTTCATTTTTTAAAATTCAATTATAGAAAGTTACATTATTTAATTATGTGTACTATAGGCCTACGCATTTTTGTGTTAGCCATCATTTTTTATGGGTTATCAACCCATTAAATTTACTGGTAATTTTCCAACATTTCGTCAACAGCGTGTAAATTTTACAAAGTAACTAAAAATCAATGTTAGAATTCTTTAAAAAATATTTGAAAGTTTTAAGGTTACTGGGTAGTTAAAATTAGATGACGAATACGATGTAAAACGCTTTTTATGTATATTTTCTTAACTTGAGTTATATAAGCGTTTTTTTACGTCGTATACGTCATCTAATTTTTTATGTCGATTGTATCCTCCTAGATAAATTTCCAAAACAGGCTAAAAAAAGTAAGTAGCTAATATTTATTTCAGTTCAGATTAACTAACCTAATTAAACTTTAAATCAGTTAATTTTTCTCAAATAACGTTTCCGAAAAGTATGTTTTTGAAAGATGTAATTAATAAAATTATATTGTGTTGACGGATTAATGAACGATTTTATTGGAGAAAAAAAAAGTATTTTATTTTTCCTATTAGAAATTAGCTAGAAATTACTACAAATAAAAGCTTCAAGAATGTTTTTTCATTTTTAAAATGAATTTTGATTTTTACCTCGCTTTGTGTATTAAAGGTGAACAATTAACTAAGTCATGAACAAGTTGTTATAAAAATTTTAAAGCAGTGGTGGTTGTGTATAAGTGTCATGTGGTCATAATAAAAAAATTCAATTATCTACCTATTTACTCAATTTTTAGTTTAACCTTTTTGTTGTAATGTTGTTGAATGTCTGCAAGTTTCATTATTAAAGTATACATTTTACGCTTAGTCAATGACTTTGTAAAAATGTATAGTAAAAGAACATAAAATACACACGCACTCCTGTTTTCCTTTCTTTTTTTTACACAACCAAAGTTTTTCAAAACACGGTTTATGACAAAATTTGAATTTAAAAGCAGTACACAAAAATGAATTGTAACATTTTCCATAATACTTAAAGAAACACATTTATCGACCTAGTGAACAAAGAAAGGAAAAATTATTAAGAACATAATAAAATTGATGTTTTTGAAAAAAAAAAAAAAAAAAAAAATTCACAAAAATATGGGAAATTGACTAGGAATTTTGGATTTTGCATATAAGCTGTTTGGACAAATATTTACTACTTTTCTCAACCTTTTTTATTTATAGATAAATTAATACTACACTTATTATAATTATCATAATTAGTTTTTTAAATAAAAAAGCAAGTATTTTTAAATTAATTTTGAAATGAATCAATTACTCAGTTACTGAAAAAAAACAAAACAAAAAAAAAAACTATGGACAATCAAGAAGAAAATCGCTTGAATAACAACACTAACACAATTTTCATCTTAGTTTATAAAGCATTTCTTAAACTATTCTACTTTCTAAAGCTTATTTAATTTTTAATCCGGTTGACAGTTCCAACTTCCAAAGTAGCGAGATTAAGCGCCTTCAAATCATTGATCGCTGACAGAAAATTAAATAAATGTAATTCAGTCATACATTAAAATAAGAGAGTAAATAATAATAAAAAACGAGATTATTTCTTCTTAATTTGTTTTTAAAATAAGAACTGAAAATATTGTAACTTTCTCAACTTTTGTAAAAACGAGAGCATGAAGACGAAAAGAAAACCAACGATGGAGCACATGATAAAAGAAAAGTCAATTAATGAACTCGCAGTTTCATCAATATTAATCATAGCTTTCTATAAATAACTAACAACCATGTTCGAAAATTTAAAAATATTTAAATTGCGGATTACCTCGTCCGTATCCCGGAGAGGGATTTCTATAGATCCGGCAGACATGATGGCAAAGAGGACAATGAATCATATGAAGATTAGGGGGCGCTTCTTAACTGCCGGTCACGTGATAACGGTGTATGGTAAATAAATTTCGACAATTAAAGGAAGTCCGAATCATTTTAACTAAACAATTGCAAAATCATCATTCTTTTAAATTTAAGATTTCGATTTATATTTCCGATTACATCGAACAGTTGAATTGATCATGGCTGGAATTAGTTTTTATCAAAAATAAATTATAAATTTCAATTAATTTTAACATTTACGAACTATTGATGAAAATAAATCGATTTCTGTTTTTTCGATCTTTTTTTGCTTTAAACTTCAAGTTTATTAAAATGTTTAAACAATGGGTTGATCAAATTTTCATTTCTTTTACTAACTTTTTAAACATCATTTGTCAAACTGAAATTATGGCACCAACATTAAATAATAAAATATTGAAAATAAAAACGTTTTATTTATTTTATTTTATTACCAAATTGATAGTCACTTAAACATATTTCATAATAAACACGTACACATCGAAAGAAAGACGTGAACAAGCAAAGAGAAATATGCATTTGTTGATTTATTTCACAATACACGTGATAAAATGATTGTTGTGAGTGGTATATTATAGGATAAAAATTCTATATCATTCAACAGTTAACTAAAAAACACACTAAGTAAAATTGCACACGCGCAAAAATGGATAAGAACGACTGAAAACAGTTTGCAAAAACCCAGACCAAGGCAAATTTCACAAGTGAGTGTGAAAAGTAAGATTCTGGATTCTGATTGGATATGAAATAGCAAATTCATCTATGACCCGGTCAATTTTTTTTAACACCTAGAAAATAGGTATATGGTTTCGATCCAGTCACGTGATAAATTTCACTACTTAAACTACAATACATCATTTGACCGGTCAAGTCAGTTCGACATGGGAGTCAATCTGAAAAACCTCGTCGCAATGTAACTAAAGAAAATTTAATTTGCCGACCCAGATGTAAGGGCGCGTCACATAATCATTCTACCTCTCCTTCCAATTTTTCTTCGTCTTCACCCACACGCCATCAAAGAAAACAACAACAAGATACTTTAACTGACTTCGATAAGTACACTCTTCTATTGCCTGACTTTCCTTTTCACTTTTTCCCTGGCCATAAAAAAGAAAAGAACACAGACTTTTATTCTCTTTGAACAATTAACTACATGAATTTTCTCTGCGAAAATTTTCTTCTTACACATTTATGTTAATGTTCAGCAAACAAAATTTCTCTCCTTTGGATCTATTCAAGCAACCTGATGATATTCAAAATTATGGAGATTGTCGGCTATGTTTGGAAGTGGACTGACGCCTTTACATATTAACCCGCAAACACATATTGATGGAAGAGAACAACAAAAAAAGACTTGACTTGAGTATATGGGATACATATTTTTTTTTTATTAAAATAAGCAACAGGAAAACACAATAGAACATTCTAGAAAAATTGGATCAAAACGGCAGTAGAATTTAGATTACATTTTTATATTTCTCAACCAATCAGCTAAAAACTTAGAATAAGAACATTCTAGAAAAATAGGCTTGGAAGTAAATTAACACAAAAATATTTAGGCCCCAAAACAAAAATGTAAAATAATAAATCTGATTGGTCAGTAAATGTTTTCACACCCTAATGTTAGGAAGATTAGTTGATCCCCTATTAATGTATATAATACACACAGTTAGAAAAAAAGGTCAGATACCAAGCAGACCATTAAGTCCGCATGCTACCGTATACTTTGCCAGCCATGTCATTTCTTCCATGCCAAAAGTTCGTGACCTCGCTCCAAGGACCTTAAAAAGAATAAACCGACGAACTTTCTTTCAGCAACGCGACACGCCGTCGCCAACTGAAACGCACCAAATGTAAGTAGGAAAGGCTTATTTACAGACTCTGCTAATGTAAACTTATACACGTTTTTGGACAAAAATTAACTTCTTGCCAAGTTTATATTTCTCAAAAAAGCAATTTTCGAATCATGTATTTTGTTGGTTTCTACATACCATTTTATTTGTCACCTAATAAATTGTTTGTTGTTGAATGTCCGTTGTAATTTATTCCTTCACTTTGCGCGATTGCAAAATAGAGTGTTATATTTGTGGGGGAAATAATCAACATACAACCCAGCAAATACCAAATCCCCCACAAGTATAAAAATATATTGCCAAGTTTGTTTGGGTTTTTGCTAAAGAAAAATACATAAAACAAAAATAATTGTACAATGCATTAGGCAAAATATAACTCTGCAAGCTCAAGTATGTTTGAAAATAAATTTGTTACCTATATTTATTAATCATAATTGTTAAAAGGTTGGGTCACTATGTCGATCCAGGATGTTTTTTCCGCCTGAATCCATCCTGCATATATACAAGTCAACCATCCGTCCGTGCATGGAGTACTGCTGCCATTTATGGTCAAGCGCCCCTGCTGTTCTCCTCAGTGTTCTCGACAGGCTCCAAAAGAGAGTCTGAAATGTGATAGGTACTGATCTGGCGGCTCGACTGCAGCCACTTCCCCACCGTCGAAATGTGGCCTCCCTTTGTCTGTTCTATAAATACTTTCATGGCTTCTGCTCGGACGAACTTAAGTCACTGGTGCCTCCTCAACAGGTGTTTACTCGTGCAACCAGACTGGCAACTGGGTCCCACCCATTCACAGTCAGGTTAGCCAAATGCAGACGACAATTCTACTCCTACAGCTTCTTCTCTCGCACTTCCCGCCTGTGGAACTCGCTCCCATATTCTTGCTTTCCTGACGGTTACAACCTCCAGAAATTTAAATGCAATGTCAATACTCATCTATTAACCACTGGACTCTAGCTCTCTCCCCACCCCCGTGTAACCTTCCCTTTCTCTCCACCTATGTATCTGTCATCGCACCTGCATTCTCAGCTTTCTATTGGTCCTTTCTAACTAGTTTGTACTCCTCACTCTTTTCTAATTAATCTTTTTAAAGTTATGTTGCCCCCCCCCCCGCTCATCAGTGGCATTTCTGCCTTGCTCGGGGTAAAATGATTTAAAAATATGTATATATATTATTTACTAATCATAAAGTTTATTTTATTACAATCTGACACCCCGAATGTCTTTAAAAGAATTTCGATTTGTTTTGTATGTGTATATACGTACAAAATTTCTAAGTATAGATGTTCAAACCTAACATTAAAAACTATTTTTAATGATAATGTTTTGAATTTAAAAAGGCGCTTGTTTTAAG
This sequence comes from Ascarosepion bandense, assembly GCA_037127315.1. Taxonomy (NCBI): domain Eukaryota; kingdom Metazoa; phylum Mollusca; class Cephalopoda; order Sepiida; family Sepiidae; genus Ascarosepion; species Ascarosepion bandense. The sequence continues at coordinate 1,529,812 of JBBBDQ010000408.1, forward strand.
GGTCCTCCGCCACCTCATGAAAAAGTCCCTTATATAAACTTTATCGTCTGCTATAAATACGTTCGGCGTTCATTCGGCTGTCAATAAATCGTTTAACACATCAGCAAAGTAAGACCGCGTGGTTAAGAATGTTTGTATACAACATTTTATGCTATATATAGGTAATAATTGTTTTACATCAGATTAATTTAACTTTCAATTTGGTTATTTTTTCAAATAACATTTCAGAAATATATATTTTATTTTGAAAGCTTTTTAAAACCGAGAATTAACTTTTGTTGACAAATGTGTCAAAATGTCCGATTTTACATAAAAATAATCGATTCTGATCAATATAATTTATGTTTGAAATAAACCACAGAATATTTTATGTTTGAAATAAACCACAGAATATTTTGTCAACTGGAAATAGTAATTTCAATTAAATAGTAATCTAAACTTATTTATAAATGGAACTTTGTCTGTGTGCGTGTGTGTCTGTGTCTGACTTACCTATGTCTGAGTCAATAGGTAATGGTGTGTCCATTACCTATAGACTCCGAAACAGCTGAACCGATTTTCTTGAAAATTTACACAGTTGTACTATAAGCGTCTGCGAGTGTTCTTAGCTAGGTTTTGTGTCTAGGTACTCCCCCGATAAATATCGAAAATCGAAAAAAATCGTGTTATAGAAGGAGTGGTCCGATTTTAATCAAATTTGATACACTCATAGACAAAGACGATAGAAACGATATTCAGACGTTTCAAGGTTGCAGTTCTTACAATAGTGCAGAAAATCGATAATATATATAAAAGGCAAGATGTTTGTGTGTGTGTCTGTTTACCTACCTGTATGTCTTTTTTTTTTTTCAGCCCTTTTATTTTAGTTTTTGCTTCGGGTTTGGCTCTAAGTAGGTATAATTGTAGTTCTTGGTCTCAGCCATGATACCATTTACTCAGAGGACTTATTTAGCCTTCAAAATCCAGTTTACAACGAAAAAAACTTATTTGATATCGATACCAGGAAATCAAAATTTGACTTACATCCATTCATTTTTCTTTAAGTCTACGGTTTCACTTTAACTGGAAACAACTATTGCTTTTTAGTCTTTCGTGCCAATGTACAATGAGTTTGAGCTCCAGGACCATGGATTTGTAGTTTTAAAGCTTTCATTACACCCGAGCAACGCCGGGCTATACTGCTAGTTTCAATTAAAGCTAAAATGAAAGCTTCTTCATTTTTAAAATCTTTAGAATAAAAGATGCAATAAAACTTGGATATTATTAAATAAAAAGCTTTTAATTGATTTATGAATAAAAAAAATATATATTATGGACCGTATGGTCAAAAAAATGTTTCGATGCATAATGAATTTTTAAAAAAATTTTTAACTTTCGTAAATATTTCAATATTATTCTATTAATTTGCAGCGGTTAGGTGATATTGTTTTTAAGTAAAAACTATAGCCTATTATTACTAATCATAAATGGAAAAGCTCACTAGAGATGGTGATGAGTATGCGTCCTGCGACCCCGACCACGACCACCGAAAAGTGGTCGTACCCCGACGTATAAATTTTAAAGGACGACTCAAACTCCCTCATCTGTGTGTCCAAGGGACACAACTAAAGTTTCTCATGAGAAACAATAGTTACATTTCTTTTTTTATTATTTTAAGAAATAACTAATAAATATATTTTTCTGTAACCGAATGCGAATTATTTTTGTTTTGTCAAATGAACTAGATATGGTAATTTTTAGTACAAAAATATTTTTTCGGCATTTTGCATTTTTTGTTAACATATTTTTTAAAACTACTATCAGTGGAACAAAACAAAACTTTTTTTTTTTTTTTTACGGAAACATTAAATTAACAATAACATTCATTTCACCGTTCAAATAGTGCTCGAAAATGTCTTCAGACAAAATAAATTTTCCCTTACAGGTTGGTACAGAACAGACCGTCGAGTGTAGAGAGGTCATTATTTTTGTAATTTTAACATCACAGCTATTTGGTGATGTTATTTTTAAAGATATTTTTATTAGTTCTTCTTTTCTTTCACTTATTTTCCTTCTTTCATTGGGCGGTGGGATGTGAGTGGCATGAAGAGACTTTCAAAGTCACCCTACCAGAAACTTGGTTTGTTTGTTTTATTTTTATTTTTTTACAATTTACATGTTTGTATTCATTGAAGTTTGCTAACCCTTGCCTTTTTTAAACAATAAAGCACGTAGTCAAGATGGACAAAAAATCTTACATCGACACATCTCATGTAATCAAGATAATAAGAAATTGTTAGTTAAAACAAATTCTATTTTATATTTAATGATTGTTCGGAATGTTGTCCTCATCTTTGTTGTCATATTCATGACGTTTCAGCCGATGTACACTCTGACCTTCTTCAGGTGATTGGAATTTTGAACTGAGCGCTTTATTTGTTCACTTGAGTAGACTATTCTCGTTCCATGAATCATGCCACTTCCGAATGTTTTAGTTATCTCCCTTTAACTAAACTTGTAGATAGGTGTCAAGTATGCTTTCGAATGTCTTTGTGCCAAACATAATCGACAATGAAAGAAAATTCTGTTGAACAAACATGAATAAAAGGGTCCCGTTTGTAATAATAAGTCTAAATTTATTTAACAAGAAGAATTGACAACCGATTTTGTTATTTTAAAAATGTAATATCTGTGAAAGCTCTACATAAAGTTTCTTTTTTGAATGTGTGTCTTAGAGTTCATTTTTTTAAAGTCAGGTGCTTTGCTGTGCGTGTTAGTAGTAAGCGATAAGTTACTTTTTTAGCGAGGAAAAGAGCGGAAGCAGTCTCGTTGGTCTTCTTTCTTTCTTTGCCAACAGTCAGTCAGTTAAGTGCCATACGTGATACACGCTTGGGTGATCATGTCTCGAAAGAGACATGACTGACTGGGCAGATTATCCCGCAGTAGGTTGCCATTACTTTCTGCGGTAGACCGGTGGCCGACCAAGGCTATAGAACCCAATCTGTCCTGCTATTTAACCCATAACTGGAAGGAAGAGACGGATTAATACCTTTCCCAAGGGTATTTGCGCGTAAGTGAATAGAATGAATTCAATTGGAATTCGAACTCGGCTCCCCGGTTTCTCGTTCCGAGCCGATGTCCACTGTACCACAATGCACAGTACATGAGTAAAAAGAGAAGAAAGAAAACTAATTACTGTAGTGAAAAAAGAAAGTGAGAAAATGCATGTCTCTTGACATAGATTCCAGTAAACAATTGAAGTCTCTCTGACTAACAAGCGAATATCCACACTATTTATGTGCTTGTGAAGAAGTGAATCGGTTCAACTTCTATATTTTTATCTAAATTCTGATTGGTTTATAAATGAGAATTTATATCCAATTTGTTTTGAAAGACGCGCGCACATGGTAAAATTTGGTTAGTCAACTGTCTTATGAAAAGAGTTTTTTTTTCTTTTTTAGTATTAGTGAATGAATAAATGTATATTCTTTTTCAATTAATTCATGAAAAGGTGTAGTGTGTGTAAGCTCAAATTTTTTGTGCAATCAGATTTTACGAATCCGACAAACTCTCTAAGTTTTTTGTTTACCACTGCTGTACCCAGGTATTGAACTCACAACTCTTTGGGGTCACGTCACTGGATCCAACTAACACTTTTATCCACTGGGCTATGTATGTGTCTTTCAGGACATAAAGGGTTCAGTTCAAAATTCAAATCACCTGAAGAAGATCAAGGCGTACAATGGCCGAAACGTTGTGAATATGACAACAAAGATGAGGACAACAGTCCAAACAATGTAAATAACGTAAATATGTGGGATAGGAAATTAAGAATTAGAAGCAACCTTCTTCTTCACTTTTACAAAAATTCACAATGACATGTTAAATCCTGGTTTTTCCCGAATAGAAAAAGGATTGACCATGTGCTTAAAGAAAAAGTCGAAACCGGATTTCGCGAGTAGATGTTAAATTGTTTTTTTTTTTTTGTTTTTTTTAATCAATGGGGGCAATTGCAAGACTGAAAAACACTTTGCAATCCAGTGCGAAAAATCTAAAGGATATATAAATGACTTCGATAAGCGTCAGTCAGACATGGAAGCAGGAGAGACGACAAGCTAAAATGTAACAAGGCAGAAACTTCAAGTCGACTCGGACATAAGGTCGCGTCGCATATTGTCCTCGTTCTCCTTCTTTCTTGTGTACTGATTCCTTATACTTCTTGTTCTCCTTCCAAAGACGCTTCTACCGAACAAACGCTCATACATACATACATACATACATACATACATACATACTCTTTCCAACAAATTACTACTACGAACATTCGTCAACCCTTGATACCTTTAACTCATTACTTGTTTCTCATCGAACATTCTTCTTCTTACACATTTATGGTAATGTTCAGCAAACAAAATTCCACTTATTTTTTAACAACCTGATCATATCTTTAAATGCGGGGATTGTTGGCTATGTTTTTTTTTTTGTTTTTTTTTTTATAAGCGTTTCACCCCGAGCAAGGCATGTCACTGCCACTACTGCGCAGGGGGCTACGTAGAGTGGAGAAAGGCAGATTAAATATAGGAAATGTCAGAGGGCGGGTGATAGGCGGGTAAGGATACTGAGAATGAGGGTTGGGTAGATGAGAGTGTTCTGAGAATAGTTGGGAGTTAGTGTGATAGGAGGTGTCTATTGACCCTACATTTAAACACCTGGAGATTGTAACTGTCGGGAAAGCAGACTTGTGGAAGGGAGTTCCACAGGCGGGAAGCGCGAGAAAAGAAGCTGTTGGAGTAGAATTTACGGTTACATCTTATTTGTTTAACTGTAAAAGGGTGGGACCTAGTTGCTAATCTAGTATCTCGTGTAAATTCATGCTTAGGCGGCACCAGTGATCTAAGCTCATCGGAGCAGAAGCCATGGAAGTACTTGTAGAAGAGGCACAGGGAAGCCACATCACGCCGGTGAGAGAGCGGCTGCAGCCGGTCTGCCAAGTCAGTATCAACCACGTTACAGATCCTCCTTTGTATTTTGTCAAGAAGCCCAAGGAGAGCAGCAGGGGCACCCGACCAGATATGGCAGCAATATTCAATACACGGGCGGATGGTAGATTTGTATATGTGCAGAATAGATTCAGGTGGGAAAAATTTCCGGGCCCTGCACAGGGAGCCCACTTTCATAGCAGCAGATTTGGCAATGGATTCAATATAGTCATTCCATTTGAGGTCCGCCGAGAGTGTAAGGCCAAGGAGGCGTAGTATTTTACTCTCTGGGAGGCTAGCCTGTCCCATGCTAATGGGAGGTAGATGCGATTGTCTATGGTGGTTAGTTGATAACAGCTTTGTTTTAGAGGCATTGAAATTTACCAACCATTTCCTACCCCAAGCCACTACGGATTGGAGGTCCCTTTCAAGTACGGCAGCGAGGTTCACTTTGTCGTCCACACCTGGTTTCTGATCGATGCGAGAGTAGATTGTTGTGTCGTCGGCATACATGCCAACTTGGGATCTAATGGTGTCGGGGAGATCATTAATGTAGATCAGAAAGAGCGTGGGACCTAGGATGGAACCTTGAGGGACGCCCGCGTTCGTATGGTAGTTTTGGGAGGCATGCCCATTTAATACCACCTTCAATGTGCGGTTAGAGAGGAAAGGCTGGATGAGGTCAAACAGATGTCCAGTTATCCCATAGCTCCGCAGTTTGCACAAGAAGCCAGCATGAATGCTTTGGAGATATCCAAGGCAACGGTTCGGGCTTCACCATTCTTGTCGAGTGCCTGGTATATGTACTCGGTAATGGTCGTTAGCATATCAGCAGTAGACCTGGTGAAGCGAAACCCGTACTGTTTGTCAGAGAGAAGCCCGTTGGCCATAAGATGCTGAATCACCTCGGCGTTGATAATGGCTTCGAAAACTTTGCCAAAGATTGGAAGGAGACTAATAGGACGGTAATTGGCGGGGTCTGAGGGTTCGCCAGAATTCTTAAATATAGGTACTACGCGGGAGGACTTCCAACAGGCAGGAAAGCAGGAAGCAGATAGGCAGAGGTTATAGAGTTTAGAGAGGACAGAGGAGAGTTCTGGGGCACATTTCTTCAGTACTATGACTGGGATTCCGTCACCACCGCTCGCTTTGTGTGGGTCAAGTTGTGCAATTATCTTGGCGACCAGCGAGGGTGTTATGTGAACGTTATTTAGTTGAGCCTTAGTTCTGGGTGGGAAGTCTGGTGTAGGTATTCCTAACGAGTCCAGTGTCGAATTGGTTGAGAATCTACGGGCAAAGCATTCAAGTGGCCTTGTACCAGGCATGGCTGACGCACCTTACATCTACACTGGTGACTCCCGACGTCCAAAGAACACACACTCTATAGCTTCAAATAATTACAATAACTGATCTCAGAAATATAGGCAAAACTAATTTTGTCTTACAAAAAAGAACGTTACTTTGCAAAATAAGTGAAGTCTTAATGTTTGACCATCTTCCGGTTAATACAAATAAATGTATTCTCCACGTATCCTGTTTCCTCTTCTTTTCTGATTTTCACTACAACTTGTTAATTTTGATCAAAATGTTTCTAACCAGAGAGAGAGAGAGAGAGAGAGAGAGAGAGAGAGAGAGAGAGGCAACCCGCCTTTCCTTTTCCCTAAGTTAAATCCTTGTTTTGCAGACATTATTAGAACGAAATTACTTTCTTTCACCCCAAGTGCCATATTTAGTTTTGCTGACTTTTTTTTTTAGAATTACTGCGGCGATTTTGTGATGATCAAATTCGGTCGAAACATACACACCGCTTCACACAAGATTCCGTTTATTCTAACTCAACAGAAAGAGGAAAAGTTATACAAGAATGCCACTGAAGAAGATAGATTCGCCTATCCCCCGGTTCACACCCCTTTCTGGGCTTTTAAACAGGAGTAGGGGTTTATCCCTTGTTTCCTGTTTAGGATTGGTTTTCCAGTTCTTTTTAAAGTTCACTTAAGCTCTATACTCCTAATGCTTGTCCTTTCCTACACTAACCCTCTACCCTGAGTGACTCCTGGACTTTGTATTGGATGAATATATGTAAAATTTTAAAAATATATAACATTAATTTTTTGTAAAACATGAATGTATTGAATGAGTAATGGGTTTTTTTGGGAGGAGGGTAGTCAAGTTCTTGGATAAAATATAAACTGTATTGCGTACGTATGTGAGAACAGTAAAATGTGGTTACATGTGTTTTTGTGTGAAAATGTTAGTTTGTATATGCGTGCGTAGGAGATAAGTAAATTCTTACTGCAGACGATGACGTCGTAGTTTGTGGTGATATCTTTATAGTTTGGTCAGTGATGAGCTGAACGTTGCTTTTGCGTGTTGACATGAATGGTGTCTTGAATATCAGCAACTAGAGTTGACGTGGACCCTGGTGGCATTTGTGAATCTCTTTCTTAGGGCCGGAATTCGTGATATTTATATCTTTTTTTTTCTTCTAAGAAATCTACTCCAGAATTATATTATTTTATTTATTCCTAATTAGCCATAAACACCACGTGTTATATCTACTACTACGCACGCGTGGTATTTTAGAGGTATTTACGACTTATAAAATTTAAAAACAACCTTTCTGGTTTGTATTTTATGGTCTTGTATTGTACAGTTTACTTAGTGCGTTTTATAATGTAAGTACTTTATTGCGTGTTTTTAATTTATAAATACTTCGAAGGCATGCTTTTGAAGCGTAGGGAACTGGTTAATGTTTCTTTAATTCGGCCTTGTGTCAGACTTAACCGAACTCCCTACAGCTTACAAGTTTTAGGCAGAATAATATTCATCAGAAGGTTTTTATCAGGATGTTGGTTGCCGGCAGGTTGGAATATGTAGAATTGTTAGAATAATGAAATATACATTTTGAATGTTAAAATAGAAATTTATTAAAAATTAATGTTCACTGAGAAAGTTAAGGTATCAAGAGTTCGTACAAAATGTTCAATGATAACGTTGAGTTAAGGGTATCGAGAGTTGAAGAAACCGCTCGCAGTAGTAATTGTTGAGAGAGCTAAGGAGAAAGAGAACAAGGTGCGACCTGATCGTATCTCCGGGTTGATTTGAAGTTGCCGTTACATGTTAGTTGTTTCGTCTCTCGGCTCCCATATGTCTCTCTTGACTGACGCCGAGGTCATTTATATAGTCCTTTTGAATTTCACAGTGGATCGCCAAATCCTTCCAAGTCTTACAAGTCGCTCCCAGTGGTCAAAATTCATTTTAACACTTATTTGCAAAATCTGGTTTCGACTTTTTCGTTAAGCACATGGTCAATCCTTTTTCTATTTGGGAAAACCAGGATTTAACACGTCATTGTGAATTTTTGTAAAAGTGAAGAAGAAGGTTTATTTTAATTTATTATCGGCTACACTTTAATGTTTATGTATCTATTGTATTAAGTATTTTAGCAGATACGACAAAGGCCCCTTCCAGGTTATTATTGATTTATTTTTAATGATATGTAGGAAACTATAATTTAATATCTCAGGTATGTTTTGTCATGTTTTGGCCAATGCGGATGTCTTTTAGATCTTTTCTTTCTGTGTCATTGTTTCTGGTGGGGGAGTCATTTGATTTGCTGGATGTTTGTTCATTCATCTTTTGAGTGATATTTGAATCTGGATGTTCATGTTTTTCTGTTTGTTACTATTGTGAGGATGTGCGTTGTGATGCAGTGGATATCGACTCAGAACGACAAATCGGGGTGCCGAGTTCGAATTCCAGTTGAATTCCTTGCACAAATACCCTTGGAAAAGGTATTAATCCGTCTCTTCCTTTCAGTTATGGGTTAAATAATAGGACAGATTGGGTTCTATAGCCTTGGCTGGCAACCAGTCTATCGCAGGAAGCAATAGCAACCTACTGAGGGATAATTTTCTGCCCAGTCAGTCATGTCTCTTTCGATACATGATCACCCAAAGCGTGTATCACGTATGGCGCTTAACTGACTGACTGTTGTGAGAACTGATTATAGACATAAACCGGTATAATCCAATCAATAGCAATATTATCATGTTTTCCATTTTCATGATGGTGAAATATTTGTCCTTTCTGTTAACTTGGCATGAACCTAAGTAGTTTGATCATAAAGGCTTTTCGTCATCATTTTTTATAAATACATATGTGCAGGTGTAAAAGTAATTTGGTAGATATATATTTTATTTGCTTTCTGTGTAGGTGTAAAGGTTAATGATGATATTCTGTGTTTCAATTACTGTACAAACGATGTTGTAGGTAAAATGTTCGTGTCGTCATCACAATATTTACCAGGTAGGGCCAATGATGTACTGAAAACCATTCAGTTGGTATACAACCCAAGTTCTCTTTACGATGTTTCTGACTGATAAAAGTAGCAGTGGTAAATTCTGTACCCAATCAGTTTTGTTTAGTTTCATCAATAGAGCTGCTTTTAACTGTCTGTAGAAACGTTTTATCACCCTTTTTTGCACAAGAGTGATTAGCTGTAGTTTCAAGTAAGTGATTGAGCTCTCTAAATAATGTAGACTGAAACTGAGCTCCGCAGTCTGCTGTGAGTATTGATGATACTGAAGCTATGGGGAGATAATTAATGCTTCTTTGATTCGGCCTTGTGTTATACATAACCAAACTCTCTACAGCCTACAAGTTTTATGCAGAATTATCATCATCAAAATGATCATCAGGAGGTTAGTTGTCGGCAGGTTGGGATATGTGGAATAAAGTAGGAATAAAATATACATTTTTCATGTTAAAATAGAAATTTATTGAAAGGAAAGAATAACACAAGTTGTAGGAGTTAATGTGCAATTATAAACATTAAGAAGTTAAGGGTAGAGTTCTTGTTCAATAAGAAAAAAATATGGCTTACCTCTTGTGAAATCAGATGTCATCAAAAGAGGTTCACGCAAGAAACTATTTGATTAGTTACTCGTGATGACTGGTTTGACCAGCCAGTCAGAAATGAGCCATGACGATATAAACACAGTATCGCCTGAGACAAGGGAGAAACAAAGTCTGACCTCGAAGCAAGACAGTGCTAGTGGAAAGTAAAGACTATCACGGAAGAAAAGAATTTTGTTACTCTCACAACATATAATTAGTATTAAGTGTGGTGATTGAATTCAATTTTATATTTTGAATGAAAGTAAATGTTTGTGCAGGTAATATTTTTTTATTAAATAAAATTTTTTTTTTAAATTAACTTTTAATTTTTTTTATTAGATTTCATAAACTTGCTAGGTTACTAGCCTTATTTATTAGCCTTGTAGCCGTAGGGGAGCTGGTTAATGTTTCTTTGGTTCGGCCTTGTGTCTTACTTAACCAAACTCCCTACAGCTTACAAGTTTTATGCAGAATTATCAGATTTTCATCAGGAGGTTAGTTGTCGGCAGGAAGGAATGTGTGGAATAAAGTAAGAATAAAATATACATTTTTCATGTTAAAATAGAAATTTATTGAAAGGAAAGAATAACACAAGTTGTAGGAGTTAATGTGCAAGTAGAAACATTGTTAAGAAGTTAAGGTTAAAGTTCGTGTTCAATGAGAAAGTTGAAGGTATCAAGATTTGTAGAAAATGTTCGTAGTAGTAATTGTTGAAAGAACATATGCGTACGTACGCATGTATGTGTTTGTTTGGTAGGAATGTCTTTGGATGGATAAGAAGAAGTAAAAGAAATCAGCAGGCGAGAAGGAAAGAGAAAGAGAACAAATGCTGGGTTAGCTTGAAGCTTCTCCCGTTACATTATAGCTTGTCATCTATGCTGCTTCCGTGTGTGACTGTCTTGACTGACGCAGATCGGAGCCTTTTATTGTCCTTTTGAATTTCGCACTGGATCGTTAAGTCCCCAAGTTTTGCAAGTCGCTCCCATTGGTCAAAATCAATTGAACATCTACTTGTGAAATCTAGTTTCGACTTTTTCTTTAAGCACATGGTCAATCTTTTTTCTATTTGGGAAAAACCAGGATTTCACACATCATTGTAAATTTTTGTAAAAATGAAGAAGGTTGATTTTAATTTTTCATCCCAAAATACTCCGTATATTGTAGTTCCAATCAGTAAGGATAGCTTTGGCTATTACTGTAGCTGTGATATCTTTGATCACTATTGTAACAGGCCAGCGGATGCACCTATGTAAAATAGTAATGATATATGTATATCCTTAAAGACAAGGTAAAGGTCATACAATATCAACATATATGTTGTTTAACCTTGGAACAGGTGTGCTGAATGTGCCTGCATTTGGTGTGCTTATTTAACTTGTTTTTCTGTTACGATAAACAAGTTTTTGTCGAATTTCTTATGTCGGTTGGTATGTTTAGTCAAACAAAATATTCAGTAACTAACTTCCTAGCTGCATGTTTTCCAGGGTGAAACAATTTATGGAAGTGTTTGAATACTTGCTGTCTTAAATTTGGTGGCATGTAATACTGTGGCTAAGTTTGTGAAATGTCACAATAAAATTTGGTATCACCGAATGGAACAGGTATTTCAACTAATTTTAGTGATATGCTTTGTTGTACTTCTTGTAGTGAAGCGGTTGGTTATTTAGGTTCGAGGTTCAAAGAACTAGAATCTAACGAAGCAATTGTTGGACATGATAGTGTAGAATCACTTCTACATGCACGTACATACCTACATACATATCGCCATGCACACACGTTCATACACATATACCCACACATTCTTACGTGAGGACCGCATGTGAAACCTTTTTTCCTGTGTTTTATTAAGAAATATATAAACTGATTTCCACACGTGCTTAACCAGTTGGAGGCTGCTTTTCGGAGCATATAGTCCGAATGCCGTTCATTTCTTCCAACTCGCATACTGTGCTAACTGCATTCAGCAATTAGCTACATAAAAAATGTCTCTCTCTATCTTATAAGTGCATTTCAATACATGTATAATTATATTCACTACTATTCAGTACAAACATATTATTTCCTTTTTCAGGAACACTTCTAGCATGAATATTGAGACAATTTCTTTAATATCTAAGAAAGAACTTTCTTCTCGACATCTTGCATTCACGAATTAATCAATCCTGTAGCCTTACTTAATACAATGTTGTTATATTCATTACATTGTACTTGGAGTTATTTTATTTATAAATGTAGTGATTTGGACAACCAACCTACTTTTCACTGTTAAAATTACTACCCCGACGGTCAGTCTACTACATATTAGTACCCGATTTGTCCAGTCCACTACAATAGTACATCTGCCACTATATTTTCTTGACCTGTCACATACCTGATGTCTGAAGAGAATTGGCAAATGTAATTCGGGTGGCTGATTTCCCCCAGATTACATTTGCCAGATACTGCGTGATTGGTTTATAAATATTTTGTAGACGCGTTTTAATCTTTATGTATCTCTTCTATTAGCTATTTTAGTGGATACGACAAATTCATTTTAAACCTTATACCGAATTAGTAGCGGTACCTATTGCAAACATTGCATCACCAAGGTAAAGACTGACGTATGAATTAATGAAGCTGTTGTGTTGCTTCGTTTTGGTATAATTAGAAGATAACACAAACTTGAATTAATGATGTTTATTCTTGGTATAAAACTTTAGGTTTTTACATCAAGTTATAACCTTTAAATTTTGTGTGGATACAGGAGCAGACTAGCTAAATTCTCTTCACTGTGGAATGCTAGTAGTAAACGAGCCTATCCCTTCTGGACTCTAGTGGTCAACTGACTAGCGTCTTCCTCTTTTCAAATCTCCTACACAAAACTACTGTCCTTAATTCCTACATCTTACTCCTACTCCTACCAAAAGAAACGGTTCCTTATTTTGCCGCCCAATTTTGAATTCTTGGCGTCAGTGTGTCTATCTTTTTCTATTTTTAGAACACTCGCCATTTTATAAACCATAACAAAGCCTTGATATGGAGGAAGTTTCACCTGGTAACAGACCTCTAAGTTTTATCATATTTACTAAATTGTCAGGTATTAAAAAAAGAAAATCATTCATGGTGCAGGTACAAATTACCCTTTCACTACAGGAAATGTTTGATAAATGTAATGAAGCGATAAAAACATTACAGTTAACAAAATATATTTTAGCAGTAGTAATAGAGTGTAGAGGGCGATGACATCGCTTTACTAATTTATATTTATGAGTCGACTCGGCGAAACTTGAGGCATGAAATAATGCAGGAAATAAGAAAGACGAAAAGGCAAAAGTAACCAGAAAAACAATATATCAACAAAGGTTACATAGGGTTGAAAACATGCATAAAAGTAAGGAAAGAAAAGTTCTTTCCCTTTGTCTGGACAGAAACATAAAATGTTCGGTAGAAAGTTATTTTATGTAAAGTCCAGTTTGAATGAAAGTTAATGTGCATAGTGTTAATGTCTGTTTTCAATTGGAGTTTTTTTTTAGTGTGGTGTGTGCATGCTGGTGAGAAATAAAAATTTGCGCCACTAATTGCTACCCGCAATTAGTGCGCGTGTGTTTGTGTGAGTTAGGGAAACATGTCTACTCTTGCCCGGGACAAAATCCTTAACTAGCGTACCACGTGACTTTCCTCGCTTTTATTGGCATGCGTTTGCGTGGAAACTAAGTTATCACGTGAACACTGAATGACCATGTGTGTATGTGGGTGTGAATGTATCAAACCCTACAAGAGGAAAAACAAAAGGGTTTAATACCCCCACCCAAAATCTAACTACTCCTCGCTAGAAAAATTTTAGTACTACTAGTACTAAAAAATGTTATCATAAGTGTAAATTTTGCAGAACAGATACGCACTATGCAAGTTGTCTATATTTTTTTAATTACCTCTGTAAATGTTAAGTTCGAGAGGGGTAAATAATTCAATTAGTGTAATTTGTGCACTGTATGTATGGTGGTTTCGGTGCAAACAGGTGTTTACTCCAGTGGATATCACCAGGATAAGGAAAAAACGAGACACGGTTAGATATTAACTTTAGGAAACATTGTATTACACGATATACAATGAAAGGTTATAAAAAAGAGTGGTGTTTGCGGCTTTGACATCTGAAAAGATGTGAAGTGAAGTCCTTGTAACCTGAAGATATATATATATATATATATATATATATAAGAGAGAGAGAGAGAGAGAGAGAGAGAGAGAGAGAGAGTCTGTTTTTTGGCGCCAATTCGCCAATGAGGTCTGTGACTGGTTGAATCCTACAGTGCATCGCCCAATAAAAACGGATAGTATGAATCTTCTAGGAAACTTTTGAGAAAACAAGATAATTTGCTTAAGCCAACACACACACACACGCACACGCACACACACACACACACACACATACATATATATATATATATATATATATATATATATATATATATATCCTAACCTAATATATACCCTAATATACATGGCCGTATCTGACTACCGGGCACACCGGGCACGGGTCCGGGCCGATCCGTGCAATCATAGTGAAAATCCGGGCAAGGAAAAATGTCTTCGTCAGAAATCAAACTAAACAATTCACAAAGAAAGAAAGAAAGAAAGAAAGAAGGAAAGAAAGAAAGAAAGAAAGAAAACATTCGAATGAACGCAGTAAAAATCTGTTTGTTTATTTATTAAGTTTATAAAGTCCGAACCCGATTTCCTGCTTTCGTTCACGTTCTGTGCCTAATTTCCATTGGAATAGCCGAAAAAATCCGCCAAAATCATAGTTTCTGGAAACAGATGACACTGATGACATCATAATATTGTCAACTAAGAAATCCAGGCAATTTTCTCTGTGCCCGGTGTTTTTTTAGCATCAGCTACGGCCCTGCTAATATATATATATACCCTAACCATAAAGCTCTTTAATGCGCGACTAATAAAAATAGTTTACAATATTCTTGTAAAAATTTGTTCTTTTAAATCCCAGGCGCAAGCTTTTATGTCATAAAGTTGTGAAAACCCAATTAAATATTAATGTATGCATTGAGCCCCGGAATGGAAAAAATAATATTCTACTCCCTATTGCAAAAGTATATATCGCCAAGAAAGACAGAGTGTTTTCCTTTAATCATCTGCTTGACACTGGAAGTCAGAAATCATATTTTTCAGACTTAGTCCTTCAAAAATTAAATTATGAATCATACACTTTCACTAGAGAATATGAGGCAAAACATTTCTCGGTTCCAGTCGAAAGTTTTTGCAACAAGCAAACCTTAATGTAAAAATTACTAATTATTACAAAACATTACTGATTTTAATTGATAATGAATTTGTTATAAATTTCAATTTTTACAATCTGGAAAAAGTGATAAATAATTTTAATGGTCTCAACTACAGATTTGCTCGAAATGTTTCTAATATGAACAATAATGATAGTCCTATTAGGGGTAGATATTATTCAGTACATGAGGTCAATGCGGTTAGTAAAATGCATAGAGGGAGAGGCAAGGGAAAGTACCATTGGTATAATTCTATTCAGAAATATGTCTAATTTCTTGCTTCCAGAGCAAAACCTTGAGATGCAATCAGGGAAGAATGACTGCAATAATTGTGATGCCATCATATCGCGGTATTCTTTCTGTCCAATCACTCACGTGAATTTTGTTTTGTCCTTAAAAGCGGATTATTTCAACCTTATTTGTGACAGGTTTGAAGACCGTATAATCAAAAGAAATCTGGATGAAATATTTAATCTTGAGTTTTTATGATTAGAAGACAAAGATGCCTTATGTGAATTCACTGAAGAACAAATAGAACAATTAAAAACTATTAGTTTTCAAAATTATACTTACTATATAGAGATATAGAGATTCCGCGGAATAAGGATAAATTAAAATTAGTTCCTTCTAATTATGTTGTTTTAGTAGGGTAATCAAAAGATTAGAAAATAAAACCTTACTTAAGGATTATTTCACTGTTTTTCATGAGCAGGGAAAAGATGGAATTTTTTTTTTTAATCATATCACCCCAAGCAAGGCGAAAACACCACTGATGTGCAGGGGGCTACGTAAGAGTGAAAAGATTGGAAAAGAGAAAAACCGGAAACCACATCCTAAACAGGAAACAAGGGATGAGCCTCTTCACCTGTTCAATAGACGTGGGTGGAGTGTGAAAATAATTTACTATTAAATAAGTCAGTGACAAAATTGTGAATCCAAAATTTGGAATTTCTAAGCCTCAATGCCAAGATACATGAAAACTACACTTTATAAAAGATAAAGAACTAGCAAAGAATTTTAAAATTAAAAGGATGAAAGTAATTTCAAAAATATGTCCAGCTAATACCTTTTTAATCCATGTGGAATGTTTCGCCTAAAGATTATGGGAAATATATTTGGATACCTAATCGTAGGACGAGGCTACTCATCTCAAAGCTCTGGTGTTTACATCAGTCAGTTAAGTGCCATACGTGATACACGCTTGGGCGATCATGTCTTGAAAGAGACATGACTGACTGGGCAGAAGATTATCCCGCAGTAGATTGCCATGGCTTTGTGCGGTAGACTGGTTGCCAGCAAAGGCTATAGAACCCAGTCTGTCCTATAAATTTAACCTATAACTGGAGGGAAGAGACGGATTAATACCTTTCCCAAGGGTATTTATTTGTGAATGCTAGTCGTTCAACTGGAATTCGAACTTGGCTCCATAATTTGTCGTTCCGAGTCGATATCCACTGCACCACAACGCACATTACATCATGTGACCATAACTTAGCGAAATGTTTCGTTATCAAAAACATTTTTCCAATAACCATTAATTCCATGAGTCGTCTCGGAAACAGAAAATGGCTACTACCTATAGCTAAACTTATTTCCAATTTTCTCGTCATAGTATAATGTCGAAACTCATTATACAAAGAAGGAAAAATAGAGAAAGATCATGCTTTGATCCTGAAAAGCCCTTAAACGAAAACAAGTACATAACGACTGTGGCATTCACATGGACGTGTAAAAGTAGTAGTCTAAAGCGAAATTTCTTCATTAGCCGTCTCAACACGGGCAAGGAGGATTTTTGATTTTATGCTGTTCCAGTGACCTGACTGATGCTGACGCCCCCCGAAAACTCCAACTTCTACCACTCTGCCTGACGCCTCCAACCACTACCACTGGTAGTTTTAAGACAACAAACAGTTTTTTTCTCGAATTGCTACAACTGCCCTTTTTAGAACAAGAAAGTTTATCTTACCGCAATATAGACTAGCTCGATGCAGCGACCCAGCGACTTTCAATGTAGAGCTTAGTTTAACCCGGTGGCGACACTGTAACTTCCAGCGTAGTAAGCAGTCTAGTTCGACCCGGCAGCGACCAGTCCAGTTCGGCCCACCAACGATCTCTAGCGTAGTAACCATATTTCGACTCCTGAATACATGCCAGTCATCGGATCTACTCGTAATTCAAACAGTTAGCGTGATCTATGCCACCCGATTGCAACAACACACGACGAACCAATATAATCTGCCCGGTGAAGCGGCGACAAACAACTCAGGCCTCATTCCTTGGCCCACGAACTGTTCGCGGCACATGCCGATTGACGCAACAACCTTATAGGCTTGTAATTAAATGTGATGAACAGACCATCACTAAAACTAGACCAGTATTTAATTGTTCGCTTAAAACTGGCGGTGTACCATCATTCAACGAAGACGCTTATCCTGGTGTCAGTTTGATGACCAACATGGTACATTTGATAATGCCATTTCGAAGTAAGAAATATACTTTCTTGGTCGATATTAGAAAAGTCTTCCTCATGATCAAATTAAAAAATGAAAATTCTAGAAATAAGTTTTTCTTTAAAGGTGAAAATTTAGTTTCCTGTAGATATATAACTTTGATCTTTGAGTTTATAACAGTATCCTTTATTTTGCATTTTGTTAACCAAGACCGTGTTAACAAATGCCCTAATGATCTATACACTGTTTTGTTAAGAGATAACTTTTATGTTGTTAATTTTATTAAAATAAGCGATTTTTTAAAAAGAATTGTTATACTTATATAAAGAACTAACAGTATAGCCCGGCGTTGCTCGGGTGTAATAAAAGCTTTAAAACTAATCCATGGTCCTGGAGCTCAGACTCAGCCTAAAGAATATTTGTGTGAAGTTTGGCGAGAATCGGATAAAAATTGTGGATTTGCATAAAGGACATACAGGCAGATAAAACACAAACATCTTGCCATATATATATATATATTATCGATTTTCTGCACTATTGTAAGAACTGCAACCTTGAAACTTCTGAATATCGTTTCTTATGTCTTTGTCTATGAGTGTATCAAATTTGATACAAAATCGGACCACTCCTTCTATAACCCGATTTTTTCGATTATCGATATTTATCGGGGGTACCTCGACACAAAACCTAGCTAAGAACACTCGCAGACGCTTATAGTACAACTGTGTAAGTTGTCAAGAAAATCGGTTCAGCCATTTCGGAGTCTATAGGTAACGGACACACACACACACAGACACACACACACACACACACACACACACACACACAAAGTTCCATTCATAAATAAGTTTAGATCCGTGAAAAGAATGGCTGATGGAAGTTTTGAGTTGCGTTCGTGTAACTCAAATTGCAAGGAATTAAAGACGATAAAAATTGTACAGTATAGTAGTGACTTAGAAGATTAGGATATAAGACTTAGATTTTAGGATATAAGTACAACACCGTCGAAAAGACTTAGAAATTCCAATGTGAGTATTAGATTCCTCTGTCAACACCAAAAGAAATTACTGACGCCAAATTCTAGTGTGTACGACCTCTTGTCTTTGTGCTTGTCACTGACAATTAAAGGAAAAATACTTCTAAGTGACTTGTGAAAATTTAAATTATCCTGGGATGAAATTGTAAAAATAGAATACCAAAAGACCTGGAATAATTTATCTAAAGAGCTTATATATCTAAATTCTTTGAAATTTCCCAAATACACAGTTGTCAGCTCAATTTCAGCGGAACTTGTATTTATTATGTGATGCCTTTAAAAAGGCCTATAGTTTTGCCTCCTATATGAGATATGATTCTATAGCCACCTTAATTTTTACTAATTTTAAGATAGCATCCATAAAAGTAAAGTCATTGCCTTCACTTAAGTTGTTATCAGTGTACTTAGCCATCATATGCATTAAGAACATCTTGGATTCATTATCAAATATTTGTATCAAAGATGTAATTATTGCTGTTGATGTTATCTTGATTATGGCCCGCGAGTAATGAACTAGAAGAAATTGAAATTGATGACACCGCGGATTCAGTAGAGTAAATACAAAATGATATTTGAGAATACCATTATCGGACGACACCAGCCCCAAGTCAATGTCCACGTCGAAAAACGCGGGCACCTAGAACTCTATCCCCACAAATGCAAAAACAACTGCACACAAGTTCTGGAGCAAACCTTCAACTGACCACGTCAATTTGTCCTGTGGTCAGAAGAGAGAAGGTTCATGTAGAGTAGAAATGGAAGGTAACGCGGGACTCCCACAGGCAGATATAAGTTACTTCTTCCCGTGTTATATAAACAGCTGAGTGGTCAGGGGTCAAGGGTATTTTCGTATTTGTATCTCGTTGGTACGAGAATACAGTAATTTAGAATTACTAATGTCAGATTTCATAATATTTGATTGCACAGAAAATCCAAGTTTACATACACCTGTACCTTTTCTTGAGCCAGTAAAAAAGCATATACATTTATTCATTCAGTAATAGAAAAGCTTTTTTTCATAACACAGTTGGTTTACCGAATTGTACCACATGCTGAAGTTGTCGAAAATAAAATGGGTACTACAGCGGTTGCTATGCTTTTCTTACCCACATTCGGTCCATGTCATTTACTCGCCTGTGATTGGGTAATAAATCACTACTGTTCTTGTATAGGACAATTTCGCAATCGCAGTCGCCTTTGAATATTTCGGCTCTGAAGCTGTCCTTTCAAATGTGTGTGGTGATTGGTTAATTTTTAGCCAATCACATATTTTTTTATGTAAACTCAGTTTTTCCCGCGCTTGTTTGTTGAGCCATCCTCTTTCGTTATAAGCGGCGACTTTTAGCAAGCTAGTCAGTAGACGCCAGGCCACTTAGCGACTTCACGCAAACTTCTACTCAAACCTTCCTTAACACACACACAGACACAGAACTTTGTCTTCTGTCTGAACATTATCATCAAGAACTTTTGAACTTTGAACTCTTGACCAAAATTTGTGTTACTTAAAATTACATTCAAAATAATTGTATTCTTCATGTTATTTATTCTTACATGAAAATCTTTCTAACAATTATCACAAACCTTTTCAGCGCAAGAATAAACTTTCTTCATTTAATTGATTTTACTTTGGTCATCAAGCAGTTAAAGGAGAACAACTCTTTCCTCTTACTTTATGTATACTACTATTATATGATTTGTTTGTCTAATACTGTATTTATTTGAATATACATATTTATTTATATTGGTTACAAATTGGAGTTGTTGTCTTTAATTTTCTTGAATCATATGTTGGACAAATCGTAATATAAATCGTAAAGGACCTAAGACTCCTTTACAGGTACAATCTCTCATTTTATTAACTAATCAGAAGTTAAGAAAAAATCTTAAAAGTTAACATTTTCTTTAGCGCTGCATTTATCGATTCTCTTTCTTCCTCATATCCTGACGACAAAGAAAGAACATTACAGAGCCACAAGTCGTTAATATGACAGGCAGCATGTATTCTCTTACTCTCTCACTTTCTCTTTCACGCTCCACTCAATGATTCTTCTTTCTCATACCTTAACAACAAAGAAAGAACATCACAGAGAGCTACAAATTGTCTGACTAGACGCCAAATCCAGGCGACATGCATTTCTCACTCTCTCTTTCAAACTGCATTGATTGATTCTCCTATTTCTTTATTTAATTGTCGGCAACAAAAAAGAAAGAGAAAGAAGACATCAATTTCGCCTACTACAATAGTATACACAGCAAAAAAATAGACGTGTTTTTCTTCACAAATCTATTTCGTCTGACTTGAAGAAAACTGAACTCTAAAATATACATATTCAAGGAAAGTTTTATGATGAACTTTCAAACAAACATTATTTAATAAATAATAAAAATTGATGTTAAATCTTGGTAAATAAAAATAGAAACGAGACCTTTATCATTTTTTAATGTTTGTTCAACCTTCTAATTCTTTAAATGTGGTTCTTTTAGGCACAAGACCATTTCGAAAGAATAGCCGACACTCTACACTACTACCATTGCCGATGTGGTTATTTTACAGTACACTTGTGAGTGATAAATTTTCTAGGTCGTCTTTTCTCGGTATGTGTTCGATAAATTTCAGCTATCTTTTTTCTGGTTGTAATGGAAAGTTTTCTTATTGATCTTATTTTCCTTAAAACTTCGTGGTGAATAGTAGTAAGTGTATTGAAATATAACCTTTCCTTTTTACGAATATAATAACAGAGAAACTTTCTCTCTCTCTCTCTCTCTCTCTCTCTCTCTCTCTCTCTCTCTCTCTCTCTCTCTCTCCACATATATCCTTTCCTTCTTTTCTACAACCTGGACAGAGCTTATTTGGTCAGCTGACTTAATGCGGAATCATTAATGCTCCAGCCAAAATCAAAGCAGAAACGCGAAGGGTTACGTTACAGCGGCGGAATCCCTAAACAGGGCCGAGTCGAGTTAAGGTCGTCGCGGATGCGAGAGCGTACTGGGGGGTTACGGAATCCCTAAACAGGGCCGAGTAGAAGTAGAGTCGTCGCGGCTGCGACTCCGAGTGGCCGATTCGACTGCCGAAGCAGGATCAGGACCAGAAGCTGATGTGGCGGCTTCGATGGCTGATCAACTGCCGGGAAGCAGGATCAATGCCAGAAGCGGGTGTAGCGGGCTCGATGGTTGATCTACTGCCGGGAGGCAGGATCAGGGCCGAAAGCACGGGGTGTTATAACTAGATAGCTCCGAAAATGTTGGGCGAAACGAGGCTGGTGATAAGCGAACGTGTTCAGTCAACTACTCCCAGATCGGTAGGAGTAGAAAAGCGCTAAATAATAATTGCCCCCCCCCCCCCTGTCGTTTGGTGTTTTGGGGAGCGCAGCCTAATTCGATGCGTTTTACGACAGTTTTAGGCTCGGGCGTATTTGCTAAATTGTTTTGTGTCGCACGTGTAGTTGGATCTTCTTTACGGCGGGTCTTAAAAATCCGCCATTGTTTGTGAAAGTCAGAGAAAGGCTACTAGCTGCTGCTGCTGCTGTTATGGTCGTTTAAGGTCAGGAGACGGCTAATAGCTGCTGCTGTTATAGTCGTTTCTTTTTAGGGGCGGCTGTTTGTGGCCGCGACAAAACTTTTTATAACTTCAACACCAAAATGCACATAAAGTGATGAACATTCACAGTCACCTAAACGAAAATATGTAAACTAATGAAAGCAGCCACAAAAATAATAATCATGGTACAGTTCGTACAAACCTGGTCTTTGTTTATTATCACAACCACATCAAAACCATATTGGTCACCCTACCGTACGACTATACTACAACTTTTTCGTTGCTTACATATTCTGTCTGTGGTATTCTGAGTATTTACTGATTTTGTTGGATGACTTCCTCATTGTTTACTTTTATGGAGACGTTGATTATGTTTATTAAATTGGCTTGTGCCAAATATAAGCGAACTCTGCACAATTTAAGATTATCAGAAGGTTGGAAGAATAAAACTGTTTCGTATGTATAAATAAATGGAATTTATTTACCGAACAGCATAACATCAAACTGTATGTATGAAATGTTCTAAGAGAAAGTGTAGTAAGGAGTTTAAACAATTAAGACTTCATTTATTTTAGCGAAATTTGATTTGTACAGAAAAATGTAAGTCCATGTTTTCGCTCAGCCTATCAACAAAGTAGTAGTAATGTCTTGTTCCTCTCTTCTTTTGTGTGTGTGTGTGTTGACGGCGATTAGAAAGAGAGATAAAGAAAACTGCACGCAAGAAGGTGAGGGACTGCTAATGTGGATTGCCGGGGGAGGGGGGCGTTCTGGCTATTTCTTGCTACATAGTGTTCTTCTCTATTCTCTGCTTCCCAATCCCCTAGACTGACCGACCGAAAAACGTGAAATATGTATCCAACTCGTTCATGTGGTCGGCTCATTTTTTGACTGGAAGAAATATAACACGGATCCTTCAAAGTTTATCTGTTATTTTCTGTGAATTGCTCTCTTTTCATTTGTTATTAAATATTTCACACTTGCTTGAGAAATTTGCATGAGAGTTTTTCTCAGCACGGAAGCAATCTTTTTTCCTATTGGTCGAAAATAGATTTTCACACTGGCCCGCGAATTTGCAAACAGTGAAGAAAAGAGAGTTATTTTTATTTCGTACTCATCACACTTTCAATGAGCTGTTTTAATATCCAATACAAAAACTCTATTCATAGCACAAAGACTTATAGTCGGAGATTTTTTTTCAGTGCTTTATTGCATTTTTTTTTCTTCTTGGGGATGGTTTCATGATGATTTATATTTTCTTTGAGTTTCTATAAACTGTTTATTTCTTCTTGCGATCTATTTGTAATTTTTGTTGTATTTTATTATTTTTGTTCTTGTACATGTGATAAAATTCATATCCTTACTCAATGAGTATTCCGTGATGACTGACAGTGTTCTGAAAATATGAATAAATAAATCATTGTTGAAATTATTAGTGTTTAAAAATCTTTTTACTTTCTCTGTTGTTTAACTTAAACTTTTAATAAAAAAATATTTAAGAATTTAATTTGTCACTTTTTATTAAACCTGTACCGATAATTGTAGCAACCTCTTCTCATAAAAAATGATTAATTTCTCTTGCGCCAATAATTGTTATTAGCTTTTTTTGTTGACAACTATAAACGTACAGCGCACATTTTTAGTCAGTTTAACAAACGTATGACGAAGTACGCACATATATATGACATAGTACGCACAAATATATGACATAGAACGCAATAAAGAAAGTATAATTGGTTATGCCGTGCAAGAATAACAAACACACGCAACTAACAAAAATAGAAACTTAAACCCATCCATGACGAGGTAAGGGAAAAGTAGCATCTGCAGAAAAGAGAATATATCCACGAAAAAGATACCATAAACAATTATTTGCACTTGTTTAATTTTCCTCGTTTATTTAGCTACTATAAAGTAAACAATTGTTTAAAATCATTTTTAAAGCGTATGTCTCCCTCCTCCGTTTTTTAAAAAAATTTCTATGGATGTGTCTTGTTGCCAGTTGTTCTTTCTTTTATGATGATGTGGTCGTTGTGATGTTTTTTATAAGTTTTAGCTGATTCTTTATTATCGTATAATTTGTATTCGTTGTTGCTGTCTGAAATATTTCTTTTTTATTGGGTTTAACTTTATTTTCCCTGTTTGTGTAAAAAAAAAATGTAAACAAAAAACTGAAAAGATAAAGAAAAAAATCTTTGATATATATATATTTTTTTTTACAGATAAAAAAAAAGGTATCTGTCGAATATTTTTTTATTCATTTTTATTTCTGCATATTCATTTTTCTTTATGAATAGAATGTAGGTTGTTATGTTTTTAACCTATTTGTTGTGGTTTTTTAAATTTATTTTTTAAATGTTAAAAAATATATTATAATTAAAAATAATCAAGATTCTCTCTAATCTTATAAATTGCATAAGCATGATTTTAAATTGCAGTTTGTCGTTACGTAAACTGTCCTAAAAATTATTAAAATATATATATTACATACCTGTATATTTTGAGTTTAAAAATGCCAAAAAAAAAAAAAAAAACAAGAGGAAGTTGTTGAATGTTGATTCTTTCAGTGCAATCGTACCCGACCCCGAAAAAAAACTGCAAAGACAACTTTTTTTTCCTTGTCATAAGGTTTTTTGTTTTGATATTTTTTTTTTACGTTTGTTTTTTTTTTTTGTTGTTTTTTCACCTTTAACACTCTTTTAAAAAGTAATACATTTTTAAATCCTTTTATTTGTTTCTTTGTCTCTTAGAGTACCTCCTGTCGTTTTTCTTCTCGTCAGTTACATATTTTCGTTTCTATCTTTAAAAAATACATAAGAGTAATTATTATCGTCACATCTGTGTTTTAATTGAGTCAGGAGAAAAATACGAAAACGACATTATTGATTGAATGTCTAGTGTTTATTATTTGCAAAGAAAGCAAATCAATTTTTGTTACTTGTAGTCCCTTTTTTTTTTTTTTTTTTTTTTTTAACTGATTCTTTACAGGTGCTAGCTAGCACCACTGATCATAGAAAAAAAATTTATACTTTTTTCCTCTGCTAGTCTAAAAACCTAAATATAAATTAAATAAACAAATCGAAATTGTTTTGTTTACGGATGTGTTACCGTTTGGTTACCAGTTTCTATGACGAGGTTTTCAAGTTATTGACTGATCTTCAAATTTTCATAGTTTTTTTTTTTTTTATTTTTTATTTTGTAAAGCAACAATTTTATTTTTTCCAACTTCTTAATAAAAAGATTACCAAACAATTACAACACATAACATAAAAAACAAATTATATTTTTGGCAGCAATATGTGAATTTGTGAAATCAAATCAACACAACTGATGTTTTAACGAACGTGTTTGCTTTAAGAAAAAACGATGGAAACAGTTGCCTGGAAATATTGCATTAATTAAAATCCGTAATTTGGAAATACAAGGTTCCTTCTAAGTTAAAATGTTTAAAGTTTAGTTTATCCACTTATTTAGGAATAAATAATTACACGCACAAAAAAACAAAATAAACAAGAAAAAAATTTCCGCTTCATTAATTTCTGCAGTTTAAAAAATGTTACAAACAAAATTTAAAGTTTTTCAATGTTTATTTGACTCCGTTTGGAATGTTAAAAAGAAAGACTGACTTTAAATAATTTTAAAATAAGAAATATGATTGAGTTTATTTTTTTTTTATCTCCGTCTTCATTGCATACCCTTGTTTACGAAATAATTGGATCAGTGATATCACAAAGAACTGAAGTTCATTTCACGTAAAATGATAATTTTATCTGTAGTGTAGTCACCTATTTGATTTAACGAGATAAAATTTATCTAAAAAAAAGTGTTCCGTTTTGCATATACACAACATTTACATTAAACAAAAACAATTTATGGTTTGCCTTATTAATTTTTCTTTTTTTAATTACCTTTTTTTTTCTTTTTTTATAGTTTTAAATTAAAACTTTTAATTTAAAAAATCTCTCTTCAAAAATAAAAGATGTTCAATTGTTCATATCCTTCTTTATTGAGGAGAGTATATTTTATATTTAAAAATAAATACAAATAGTCTAGAGAGGGAGAGTGCCAGATTTTCAAATAATTTGTATTTTTCCTCACATTTCTATTTTTTTGTCTCGTCCTCTGCTAGTCATGATCAACCAAACACGTCATGCACGCGTAAATGACATAAAAATTCATTTGAATTCGTGGTATAGTTTTTCATTCAGTTAATTTTAATTGACATTTAGAAATATTTTAACTTGAGAAAACAAAAGAAAATCTTTTAATTTTCAACCAACTTTATTAGCAGTATAAAATAATAATTGGGATGGAGAAACTTAGTAAAGAAAAAACTACCACGGACTTGTTAAAAATCCTGGAAAACGTATTTTAAATAATTTTTTATTTTTATTTTTTACGTTAAATTTTGGTTCTATTTGAAAGTTAATAGCCTAAAGAGCTAATCCTGATTAAAAGAAAAAAATTATGTAAATAAAGTTTTTAGGCATTTAAAACCTTGGCACGTTCACTTTTTTTGTCTCTCAAACTGCCATAGACCCCCCCCCCCCGCCAAAAAAAAAAAAAGATATTTAAATTCAATAATTGTTCTATGGATTTGTTTCAAAGTTAGTAAATTTAAAGATTAATTAACAACTGCATCTTGTAAAGTAATGATTACTTTTAATTTAAAGCATAATGAAAAAAACAGCACGTTAAACTGCGATATCATTGAATAGAATGGAAACTATTTACTCCTTACTTGAGAGAGATGAAAAAAAAAAACGCGCGAAAAATTAAAAATAAGTTAAAGAAATATGCAACATAAGTAATCAAGAAATTAGTATTTATGTCTTAAACTACTTTGCTTTTTTTAAAATCTTGTTCTTGTATAACCAGTAGTTTAAGAATATAATTGTTAAATTGCTTTATACAACTTTATTTTTAGCTGAATGAATAATTGTATTATTTTTTTATATTACATGGAAAGTATAAAAAGAGAATTTAATTAAAAACTAGTAAAATGATATTTTTGAGTTTAATTAGTTCATTGTTTTTTAATTTTTTTCTTAATGCAATGGATTCTGCTAGAAATGGAACTCTGCCAAGCCAATTCCACTCTTTATGATAATATTTAAGCTGCCTGCACAAATATAAAAGTTGTACTGAGTTAATTTCTATTTTTTTTCTATACCACATTTTGCCTTGATATTCAGTGTATATTGTCTCTAAAGTTTTTTCTTTCTTAATTCAAACTTCATTGTTTTGTGTATATAAAAATAAAATCTGGCCATGTATTCATAAAGGCATTCATACCAAAAAGTTATATGAAAGCTTCAATAATAATGCTTAGATTGAAAGCATCATTTATTTTTATTTTTTTTTTATGGTGGCTAATATTTGAACAACTTATGATTCTATATATTAATGGAATTCTTGGTAAAATTGGGATTTTTATTGCTAGACTTTAACTATTGTTAAAAAAAACTGAGTAAATGTTAACTTTTTACATTATTCAGACTATTGTCCTCATCTTTGCTGCCATGTTTACTATGTTTCAGCTGTTGTACACTTCAGCCTCCTTCAGGTGCTAGAAATTTTGAACCAAATCCTTTATTCCGATCACTAGGGTATATCATTCTCCTTCCATGTGTGTATAGTGGGTTATCCATTCTAGTGAAATGTAGTAGTGTATCGAAACAGATTAACTGAATTTGGCCTCGTTAGTAGATAGCCCATTATAAATGATAAAAGGGGTTATAAAACAAGAAAATCAAATTGAGTATAGAAACATTTTATATATACAAAGATATCGATTAAAATTTTTTACAAATAGAGTAATGTCTTTAGGATGGGTCCAAGGACATTAAAATGTTCATAGTAATAAATGCCGAAAGGAGAGTTTGTGCATCTGTATGTGTGAGCATTTGTCAGTTAGGAATGTCTTTGATGTATCTGCTCCTTTGCTTGGGTAAGTAGCTCAGGGGACAGCGAAGGTGTGAGGGCAAGGCAGCATAGTGGATTGCTTGACAAGGTCAGGGGACATGCTAATTATGCTCGCAGTCTCTCAACTCTAGTGATGCTTTCTGTGTCGGCTTTTTATTTCATCTTTGTGGGTCCCAGCAAGTCATTTGGGAATTCACACCCATATTTAATTCTGGCTTCCCATTGGATGATAAATAAAATTTGCGTAAGCTTGCGAACAGGAATTTGATATTTAATTAACTTTTGGTTTTCTGCCAGAACATATGCGTGTGCACAGACCAGTTTTGGTCATTTGCTTTCTGGTAACTTTCTGTAACTACCATTTGAGGAACCCGTTTCTTGAAAACATTGTTCTTAAATCCTGTTTTTTTTTTTTGTTTTTTTGTTTTTTGTGGCCACTTTTCTATCTTTTACTTTGATTATCTCTGACCAACCTGAGTACACATCCAGTAGTATTAAAAATGACCCCATATCCCTGATATGCACATGATCCATGTGCACTTTAGTCCAGGGCTGTGCTTTCTTAGGCCATGAATGAATTTCTTTCTGTCTGAAACTTCTTATTTCATCACATTTTGGACACCTCCTAATATACTCCTCAACATCTTTCAAATATTCTGGCCACCATGTTTGCAGTTTTAACCTCTGTGTTGCCGTTAGTTAAGGTGCATTGCACATCATCATGCACTCCTCTCAACATGTCTTTTCTCAACACCCATGGAGCTACTACTACATCTCCACTGCATACCAAACCATTCTCTATCGTCAACTTCTGTCTTGCCTCCTTGAATGGTCGCTCTACCATTGAGCAGTTGCTCAATCTGTTACTTTTTATATGACTATTTATTCTTGACCTTTCTTTTGCACATTTACTGCAAATATTCTGGCTTCTTTCTTCTTCAGAGGAAGATGCTTTTATTGTTCACATTTTTCTACTTGCTTCTTGTACTTACATACAATCTGAAAATCATTCTTTCTTCCACAATTTGAGCATAGTTTCCCTAATGCTTGATATTTCTATTTGTTTCTTTCATGCATTCTTTCACAGTATTTGGATTTCACTCTGAATTTAGTCCTATTCACCTTGTGTGTTTCGAGTTCTTCTTTTGGATTATTTAATTGTCTGATTAACACCAACTGCTGTAAAAATTCTATACTTGATTCCAAATTCATTTGGCTGCTTTTTATGCACTCCAACATTTTTAGCTTATGATTTGGGTCTTCTAATCCCTCACTCAAACTTAGAAGAATTAATTGGTCTTCCACTGACATTTTTGTTTTTAAATTTTCAAACTTTTAGCTTGCTCCTTAAGCCTATGCAAGTAATGCATCACAGATTCCTCTGGCTACTGCCTTGCTCCAGAAACTTGGTCCTACCAGCAATAACCAGTTTTTTTTCTTCGCTCTAATATTCTTTTTAATAACTTTGACAATTTCCTCAAAAGTCCAACTTCTTTAGGTAAGACATGGTAGAAATTTTCCTTAAAGCACCCATGCTGAAAACCAATCAGTTATTTGATTCTTTCCTCCTTCAACTCTTTATTCTTTCAATTTTTTAATTCTTGCCAATGCTGTAAAAACTTGCATCTACACTTCAACATGCTCTGGATCATCTAACAAACCCGAAGATCCTGTTAGCAACATGATTGTTGAGTCTCGAATAACTCTATCTGCATCCATAGTTGTGAGGTAACTTTACATGATGTAGCTCTCCTTGTCAAGTGTGACTTTTTGGATTGCTGCCTGGCCTGTCAGTTACTAATTACTTAGAAGTGCCAAGCTTATTTTCATGAGATGCTAATGTTAAAAATAACTCCAATATATGACAAAAATACTTGAGCCTGTTTTTTTTTATATACCTCAGGAAAAGTAATTTTTTAATAGGTTTGGTTGTGTTTGGATTTTGAATTTTACAGCATTTCAGTTCTCGGGATATTAAATGATTAAATCTTGATCCTTTTTTTTTTTTTTTTTTTTTTTTAAAATACATGAGTCTTTTGGCAGACTTTGGAGTCCTACTTGAGTCTATAGCATAACATTAGTTGAGGTTTTTACTTGTGTCTGAAAGCATCCACCCAGAAGGTGTTCTCTTTTAGGAGGAAGATCATACTGAATGTTTCTCAAGAATAAGAACAAATTTTGATAATGTTTGTGGCGCATAAGTTATTTTTATATTTAAATTTTTTTTTTTATAAACTGTAAAGCAAAATAAAATTTATGTTAATGAAAATTTTTAAATTTTGTAACTCTTTCACTAAATGAGTGCCTTTTTAATTAAAAATGTTTTCTTTTTTTCAGAATTTTAATTCTGAACAGATGTTTAGATTGGCCTTGGACGAAGGCAACCTCCCAGTTTTTGTCTTCCCGCAATCTGTTGCTTTTTACCTGGATGACTACATCTCACACAAACAGGTGTTGACGCTATACAATCCTTATGACTTCCCTTTTAGATTCAAAGGTAAGATTAAACAAAACACAGGATTTTTTTTTTTTTTCTCCTTTTTACTATGACAGTACAGTCTTTACTGTTTATGGAGATTAAAATGTGTCAGGTAATCTATAAAGAATTTGTTCATTTATAAATCTGAGAAGATTTATTTTATGCAGTGTAATTGATTTCTCATAAATTGCATATGTGAATTTTAGCAGGAATTTGATTATAATCTGTTTATTTTTGTCTACTGGCCTGAATATTTGAGAAATTTTGTAGCTGTGTTGATTAAGGCACATCAGATCTAGCAACAGTTTCTTTCTGCACAGGGGGGTGCAAGTTCAAATCCTGCTGGAGAGCACATATTTTTTTTTAATAAGATTCCTCGAATATTCATATTGTAGATGAAAATGAATATACTATTTAATAAATAAATGTAGTGTCTACTCAAATATGTCCACTAGAAATAATGCTTAAAATATACATATAAGATAAAGTACAAATAGGAATCATTTATCAATCTAATGTTTCAGTTTCATTATTAGATTGATAAACATTTCTTATTTGTTCTATATATTATCATTGTCAGATTACAATCCATATTTGAGATATATACTGCTCAAAAAAATTCAAGGAACACTTCGAAAACACATCAGATCTAAACAGGGAAAAAATGATCTTGAGTATCTTTCCTGATAAGTAGTTGATGTATTAGTAGCAAAATAATGCCATATAATTTGATAGAAATGAAAATGACCACCTTATAGAGTGGGGGCGGGGATAAAAAAACACCCCCAAAATAAAAGTGGAAAAAATGATACAACAGACTGGTCCTTTTTGCCAAAATGTCATTTAGAAACTCAAAATGATTCTCAGTAGTTTGTGTGGCCCCCACGTGTTTGTAAGCATGCCTGACAATGTCAGTGCATGCTCCTAATAAGACAACAGATGGTGTCCTGGGGGATCTCCTCCCAGATCTGAACCAGGGCATCACTGAGCTCCTGGACAGTCTGAGGGGCAACCTGGCTATATCGGATGGACTTAAACATAATGTCCCAGAGGTGTTCTATTGGGTTTAGGTCAGGTGAACGTGGGGGCCAGTAAATGGTATCAATTCCTTCATCCTCCAGGAACTGCTTGCATTCTCTAGCCACATGAGGTCGGGCATTGTCATGGACCAGGAGGAACCCGGGTCCCACTGCAGCAGTGTAGGTTCTGACAATTGGTCCAAGGATTTCATCTTGATACCTAATAGCAGTCAGTGTGCCATTATCTAACCTGTAGAGGTCTGTGCATCCATCCAGGAATATGTCTCCCCAGACCATCACTGACCCACCACCAAACTGGTCATACTGAATGATGTTGCAGGCAGCATAACGTTCTCCACGGCATCTCCAGATCCTTTCACGTCTGTCGCATGTGCTCAGATTGAACCTGCTCTCATCGGTGAAGAGCACAGGACACCAGTGGCGTAGTTGCCAATTCTGGTGATCTATGGCAAATGCCAGTCGAGCTCTACGGTGCTGGGCAGTGAGCATGGCCCTCTACAGGACGTCCGGCCCCTAGGGCCACTTTCATGGAGCCTGTTTCTGATTGTTTGGTCAGAAACATTAACACCAGTTGCCTGCTGGAGTTCATTTTGTAGGGCTCTGGAAGTGCTCATCCTGTTCTTCTTTGCACAAAGGCACAGATATTGATCCTGCTGTGGGTTTAAGGATCTTTTATGGCCCTGTCCAGCTCTCCTGGAATAACTACCTCTCTCCTTGAATCTCCTCCATGCTCTTGAGACTGTGCTGGGAAACAGCACAAACCTTGTGCAACCTCTGTGTTGTGTCTAGGTACCGCGCCATGGTAAAAACAGATGTTGAGCCAAGACAAATGTAAAACTACAGCAGTAGAAAGTCAGTAAAAAATCAGCTAAAAGAGATGAGAAGAGAAAATAAGTATCAGTGTCCTCAACCATTCCTGTTTTGGGGTGTGTCTCATTGTTACCCCTCTGAAGCACCTGTTGTTGATTTCGTTAACAACAAAGCAGCTGAAACTGATTAACAACCCCCTCTGCTACTTAACTGATCAGATAAATATCCCAAAAGTTTGACTGATAGGTTGCTATACTCTGATTAAAAAGTGTTCCTTTAATTTTTTTTGAGCTGTGCGTGTATGTGTATATATATATATATATATATATATATATATATAAAACAATTACACAAAAATTTAAGTTTGACTGTTTATATGATGCCACCTTGAGTCAGTTGAAATTGATTCCATCAAATGTATGAATGCTGGAATTAAAAATGAGTTGCCTAACACTACACACAGAAGAATCCTTGAAAACAAATAGAATATCATTCAAGAATCAGTCAATCAGTTAAGTGCCATACATAATACATGCTTGGGCAGTCATGTCTCTTTCGAGATATGACTGACTGGGCAGAAGATTATCCCGGAGTAGGTTGCCATTACTTTCTGCAGGAGACTGGTTGCCAGCCAAGGCTATAGAGCCCAATCTATCCTGTTATTTAACCCATAACTGGAGGGAAGAGATGGATTAATATCTTTCCCAAAGGTATTTGCGTGTAGTTGAATGCAGTGAATTCAACTGGAATTTGAACTCAGCTCCCTGATTTCTTGTTCCGAGCTGATATCCACTGCACCACAATGCACATTCTGAATTCAAGAATATTTGGAGGAAAAAAAATATAAAAGTTAATATGAATTTTTAACAAATTTATGAATAAAACCACATATTTGAAAGATTTCATAATAAAACTTGTTCATGTTATTTAACAAAACATGTTTGAGAGAATTCTTGCTGCCAAAATACACCTCATTTAATATATATATATATATATTGTATATTTGTGCAGGTTTCATTAAAAATGACAGTATTATGGTTAATTTTTTTATAAGATTTTTCATGTGATCTTATTTTTTTTCTTTTCAGAACATAAATTATAGAAAACTTGTCCAAATAATTTTTTTTCCAAGTGCTTTTGGTTATAATTTTAGCCATTATCAAGGATGAATTTTATTTCATGTTTAACTGAATATGCATTCAAATTTGTAAGCAATGAATTGTGTATCATTATCCAAGTCTATGGCATCCAAAATAGCATATCTTGCAAACAGTTCATGTAAAACTTCACTGTCACTAAAGAATTTAGTTTTTGAACTTACAAATTTCAGGCCATCTAATGAATCTATTCACTATCAAGATAATGTGATCGGTTATTGGACCTGCAAAATCTATATGCAGTCTTGACCACAGAATATCTGCCTTTGGTCAAGGTCGTAATTTCTTGGTTAATTTTGCTGCCAGAGCACAACCTCTGCAAATTTTACTACTTTTTGATCCTTTTGCTCTAGTATAAATAGCTTTTTATAAGAGATTTCACCATTGAAATTCCTGGATGTCCACTGTGAAATACATTTAGTATTCGCTTTTGTAATATGCTTGATATTACTACTCTTTGTGTGAACAGCCGTACTCTATCACATAGCATGTAAATGTTCAAGTCTGGATTACGTTCTT
This sequence comes from Ascarosepion bandense, assembly GCA_037127315.1. Classification (NCBI taxonomy): domain Eukaryota; kingdom Metazoa; phylum Mollusca; class Cephalopoda; order Sepiida; family Sepiidae; genus Ascarosepion; species Ascarosepion bandense. The sequence continues at coordinate 1,563,899 of JBBBDQ010000408.1, forward strand.
TCTTTTTTTCTTTTTTTTTTATTTACACAATAAACATGTCAAACTCTGCTTTGTCTTTTATTTCTTCCAGGGTAATTCACATATTACATTACATAATCTATTTTTAATTTCTATTTCACTTTTTAATGCTGCACTGACTGTCCTCGAACAGTTTGGTATTTTTTATATCAAGCTTTATAAGCCATCTGCATGTCCTAATTTCTTGGATGGTTGGTATTCCATCCTAAAATTATAATTTAATAAGATGGTACCCCAGCATTGTAATCTATTCACTGTATGTATAGGAATTCCTTTTTTCAAACCATAAATTGATAATAGAGGTCTGTGATCTGTCTGCAATTGAAAACTTCTTCTGTGTATAAATTTGTGAAAATTTTTTTTTTTCACTGCAAATATTACTAACACCTTTTTTTTTTTTTTTTTTTTTTTTTTTTGATCTGGCGGTAGTTTTTTCTGCTGGTAGTAGCAAATGCAAAGCATGTGCGACTGCTTTCATATTACCGTCATCATGCTTATGTACAAGTACTGCTTCTATACCATAATCACTAGTATCTGAAGCCATTATTATTTCTGTTTTTGAATCATAGTGTGCTAATGATAAGTCTGACATTAGCATTTTTTTTAATGTCTTTGAATGCCCTCTGACACTTATCAGCCCAGTTTCACTAAACACATTTTCTAAGCTCTCAAATTCTGCATAATAGATACATGAATTTGATAGTAGTTTGCTAGTCTCAAGAATGCTTATAAATTCGTAACGCTTTTTGGGGGAGGCATATTCTTAATTGCACTTTCCCAAGATGGATCTGGTTGAAACCTATTTTCGTCAATGATTTGTCTTAGGTACTTAAACAATTTGCACTTCTCAGTGGGTTTGAAACCATAGTTTTGTATTTTTTTCTAAAAACTTTTCACATGCCCAATATGTTGTTCGTTAGATACATCTTTAAGTAATATATTATCTAGATCAGCCATTGCAAAATCGTGCTTGTCAAAATATAGCTGGTGCTTATTTTTATGCTAAAAGGAAGTCAGTTGAACTTGCACAATCACTTGTGCATATTTATAGTTGTTAACTCTGAACATTCTTCTTCAAACTGTATTTGTAAATATGCTTAAAAAATTTCCAGCTTTAAGAAAATTTTTCAACTATTTAACTTTGCAAAAATTTCCTCTGTTCTTGTTAATGGGTAGTTATGGGGTTCTAAACACTTAAGGTTCAACCCTGTTGAAAAATCAGCACAAACACAGATTTTATTTTTTTTTTATATACACTGCTGGTGCTGCCCATTTTGAATGGTTTATCATTTCAATTACACCTATTTTGAATGGTTTATCATTTCAATTACACCTATTTTGAATGGTTTATCATTTCAATTACACCTATTTTGAATGGTTTATCATTTCAATTACACCTATTTTGAATGGTTTATCATTTCAATTACACCTATTTTGAATGGTTTATCATTTCAATTACACCTATTTTGAATGGTTTATCATTTCAATTACACCTATTTTGAATGGTTTATCATTTCAATTACACCTATTTAAGTTTGTCTAATTCTTCGTTGACTCGCTCCAATGCTGCGAATGGTACACCCAGTTTCATTTTAAATACTGGCATTGAATCTGTTTTACTTGAAATTTCATTTTGAATTTAGAACACCAATCTAACTCATGCAACATTATCCGGAAGAAGTTTTTACAATTCTTCCTTTAAATTTTTACTGTTTTTTAAATTGGTTGCTTGCATCCTTTGAGATCGACTCGGTCAATTAAAAACTTAATTGGGTGATTAAAGTTTATTGCTTTACTCACCCGCGGTAGAGTAAAAATCTTGCAATGAAACATGTCCCTTCAAATATAGAAAAAGGAAATCTGATTCCTTTTATAATCCAAAAGTATGCCATTGAAGATTCACAAGTTACTTTGAATGACCTACATTGATATTATTGAACTCTTTGGTTTTATGCATGGCCGGTCAGTGTAAGCTTTGGTTAATTAACGATTCATGAGTGGAGCCAAAATGTCTCTGTTGCACAGATTAAAGATGTTCAGATTTTTAGAAACTTATTTAGAAAAATATTCTTGACTCATGAGCAATTTTTTTCCCCGCTTACAAAAAGTAAAAATGAACATTGGAAAGAAAGAAAAAAAAAAAAAAATAAGCATACTTCTTTCAATCATGAAAAACAAATTATATAAGTAATTTTCTTTTATAGAAAATCATTGAGAAAATCAGATTTGTTATTTTTTATCATCTATGAGATGGAGGTTGTCATCAAATAGAAGAAAGAAATTATGAATTTAGGTACCTCCACTCAATTGCCTCACCCCCCAGAAAAAACAGCATATCATGATGTTAAAAGGGCTCAAACTTAATAAAAACAAAGTTTTATCATCAAAATGTTTAAGCTATTATTAAGAGGAAAGACAAAATTTCGTTATTATTTTTTTTTTAAATTTTAAATCCTTTCTGACACATTTGAAATTTTAATTAAAATTTAATTTTTTGTTTTCTGTCAGTGATTCACGCTATGTTTACATAAGATGACTATTAAGAAAATGGAGTCGGTCAAGTAAAATGATTTTGGGGCAAGTTGATTTTCCCTTGCTCTCGACCACCGGTTGAGTGATTTCTTTTTCAAATCTCAAAGGCTGGTTGCTTGTCTATTTACATTTTTTGAATAAGCATTTATAGGCAAATTCCAAAGCTCAAATTATTCCATCCAGTCAGTACCAAATAAGTTCATAGTATTTTATTAACACATAAGTCTTAGCTTTGACATATTTATTATAGAATGAAACATTACAAGTAATTTCACCAATAAAGAATAAATTCTCACCTGAGACACTACTTGTGACTTTCATATCACTAACATTGTCTAGTAGCATTTTCACATCCACAAATTTTCTTTTGTTTTCTGTGATTTTTTCCATCACAATGCAGTGTACAAATTTTTTCTTGCTTTAGTTTTACAGTGTAACTCTTTATATGTCTTACTTTACTACATTTGTAGCATTTTGAATTTTTAAAGGGACAGTCATCTCTTTGATGTAACTTTCCACATCTGAAACGTGAATTAATTCTTTTTGCACATTTTATTTGTATGTATGCCCCTTCTTTATCCTGAATTTCTTTGGCATCGTGTCTCAGATTTAGGATTCTGACATTTGTCTGTTATTTCCTGGAGTGTAGGTTTATTATTCTGTTCAAGTTTTGTTAGAATTTGTGCCAGTATTTCTGCATCTTTTTTTGCTGTTTAACTTTAAATAAAAATCAAACCTTTCAACATATCCAGAGTCAGTTTGTTTAATCTGAATTTTTCACACTTCTTAATTATTCCATCATACGTGACAAAATCTGTCTTTTTTTTTTTTTTTTTTTTGTCAGATTCATACATTTCCAATGAGTATTAGAGCTTTTATTGCTAAAAATTTTTTCAGAATATTCACTGTTTTTTCAATAGAATTTTTTTTTTTTTTTTTTTTTTTTTTTTTGTACAGAATTACAGTATTTTTCATGTTTTTATAGTTGTTAACTTTCTGAACAAAAGATTTTTTTTTTCTCTCATCTTTCCAGTTGCTGCATTCCTTTTTGAAAATTTGTATCTTCAAAAATAAGCAGAAGTAATTCCATTATCTGGATTGTATGTAAATTCAGATATGGCATAAAATATCGATATTACTGAACTGCTACAATGTAAACTATTATTGTCAAGCTACTTATGGTATTTGAAAGAAACTGTTCTGGTCATAGGGTTTGAGTCTACACAGACTTGCACACAAAATACAGGAATGTTTATACTACTTTTTCATTTAGAGATACTTTGTCAATTCTTGAGATCAGTCCTGGGTATGACAGCAAACTATATCTCGTGTCAAGGCCTCTGATCGGGAGATTGGAGGTTTTGAGGAGCATGGAACCATTTCTTAATTGCTGTTATTCTCAGGTTCAGCCTAACCCAGAGTGGTAGCACTTATTAGGGTCCAAGCTATGGACAAATAGTGAACCCAAAAACAAAATGCTATCAAATTATAAAAATACATTTTTATAGTAAAAATAAAAATATATAAAAAAAATTACCAGCAATACTTATAGTAAAATTACTATATATTTTATAACAAAATGATCAACAATATATCTTATCTGTAGTTAAAGGCATGCATTTATATTCAAAATATATTTAATTGAAGCCATAAAATTGTGTTCAAAATATTTAGATTTTGGCATGCATTAAATAACCTACAGAGATGTTGATATGCTGCTAAACAAAATTAACCAATTGAGATGATCATCAATTAAAATTTAATTTTTTTTAATTTTTTTTTTTTTTTATTTTAGTAAAATCAAGTAACATTCTCTGGATTCCTGAAATCAACTTGGGTGTAAAATTTGACTGAAACTTTTGATTCTTTAAACTTTGTTAATTTGGTTGTTTTGTCCATTTCAGTTTTGGGTACAGCTCCCCAGAAGTACCATGTGGATTCACCAGAGGGAGCTGTCAAATCTAAATGCTGTGTTGATATGTAAGCGTTTTAATTTTGAAAATTTATTGTCTTTTCAAATGTATTAAAACTTTTTTGTAAAACCAAGCTTCTCTTCTGCTTATAGCATTGCTCTAAACTTGTACAGGCTGAAATTCTTTTAAGTGATTGATGCCCATAAAAGCCAATGTTATTGACTTGTCAGATTTTACAATGGAACTGATGCTCCCTGACAACAATGTGTCAGCCATTAAAAAAGTTAATTCTTTCTCTCTCATTTCTAAAATTATGCTCTCAGGGCAACATATTTCTGCAATTAATATTCATACATGACATTTAAACTATAAAAATGGTTTTTTATCATAGTTTGATATGTGATGTTGTCTTTTATTCAATGGGCTGTGGATAAATGTTGGCTGAATCCAGTGGCTTGACCTAAAGAGTTGTGAGTTCAGTACATTACTACAACAGAAGTGAACAAAAACTTAAATTAGCCAATAGTCAGCATAGATCTTGGACTGTAAGAGCTATATAACACCAGCTTTTTCTCAGTTGTGGAGGTATACTGTTGACATGCAAAAAACCAGACATACTATCTTCAAATGAAATAAATTTCCATCAGTGCAGAATGTGTTGTTCAATTCTACTTGATTGTTGTCCAGTATGTGTATGTATATATATTTAATATATACAACACTTCACACTGTTTTAGTTAAAAAAATATATATATATATATATATACACACACACACATACACAATGGTTAAGATTAAGAATAGACTACTTTTATTGTTTAATATTTAAGCTCACCTGAATACTGGTTCCTTAAAATTTATGAAAAACAACAATTGAATATAGTGACTTGATTACTGAAAGCAAATTTAATGAAAAAAAATTTAAAAAAACTATTTTGAGATAACAAATGTAAAACAAGAATTTTATTTGATAAGACTTTTTTTTTTTTTATTTATAATATTCTAATAAAAAAGTAAATTTAACTACTTGTAGCTTAGTGATTTTATTGTCTTGCTTGGTGTGGAATTTTTTTTTTTTTTTTCTAAGTACAGTAATTAAAAAAGAAAGGTTAGAAGATTTGATGTTCACAGGAGATATTGAAAGCAAGATCAACAGAAAGAAACAGAAAATAACCTACTTTAAGAATTTGTAAGAATGGATCACAGAAAAGAGAATGGGTGGAACAATGAAAAAACATTAAGTGATACAAAGGATAGGAAATTCTGGAAAAAAAAACTATGAAGGCTCACATCCTGAAGGGAAATTAAACCTAGAAGTTGTAATACAGTAGTCTCTCTTTATTCAGCAAGATATATTTTTACCTGTACATACCTATAATAAAGTTCAACTTATAGATTAGTTAGAAATTAATAACATTAACTAATAAACTAGAACAATCATAACAATATACTACACTAACAATTATACGATGAATAGAAGATTCATTCTTATTAGAGATCTTAGCAACTTTAGCATAGAATTTTTTATATCTATCTCTAATAAGATGAGAACTTTCATTTTTACCTTGACATATGCAAATTACCATCATTGTTACTTTCTGCTATGTGCTGTATCCTTTCAGGATGTTGGTGGCCATAACTCTCCACAATTTCCTGTTTCCTGTCCTTTGCAACTCTTAATCACTTTTGTCTTTTTGTTATGTCTCCTAAACCTTGCTCTGATATATATTTACTCAAGCTCACTAGGTAGGTTACGCACTCTTTACCTCTGTCCATCTTGCCTTCAATCTGTCCTGTAAGTATTGAATTTTCCAAGCTCTCTTTCCTCATGTGTTTTTTTATTTTAATTTTTTATTTATTTTTATTTATTTTAAAAATTTTTAATAATAATTTCACCACAAGCAAGGCAGTACCAACACTGGTGTGCAGGGGTTTACAGTAAGAGAAAAGGAAAAAAAAATGGGGAACAAGTTACCAAGGATGTCAGAGAAAAGACAAGAGAAAGTTGGGAATCAAGAAGATAGATGGCAGTTGATATTGCACTTAAACTTTTGGAGATTGTAGCTATCAAAGAAGGAAGTACATGGAAAGGAATTCCACAAGCAAGAAATGCGAGAGAATCCCTTGTTCCCTGTTTAGGATGTGGTTTCCAGTTTTCTCTTTTCCAATCTTTTCACTCCTTTTTTTTTTTTTTTTTTTTTTTTTTTCAATTGGAGTAGATAGACTAAACTATTGCCCGGTTCACACTCCACCCACGTCTATTGAACAGGTGAAGAGGCTCATCCCTTGTTCCCTGTTTCGGATGTGGTTTTTGGTTTTCTATTTTCCAATCTTTTCACTTTCACGTAGTCCCCTGCACATCAGTGGCGTTACCGCCTTGCTCGGGGTGATATGATTAAAAAAAAAAAAAACTGATGGAGTAGAAGTGGCAGTTACATTTGACTATTTTGACAATAAAAGGGTGGAATCTAGTAGCACGGGTAAATTCATGTGGGCAGGGCAACGGGGGAAAGAATCTTGTCAAAGCAGAAGCTGTGATATTTGTAGAAAAGACAGAGAGACGCCACATTGTGTTGGTGAGAAAATGACAGAAGTTGAGCTGCTATACCAGGATTGATGACATTGCAGGTCTTCCTTTAGAGTTTGTCAAGAACCCTGAGATGAATATCAGGAGCACTTGACCAGATATGGCAACAGTATTCAATGCATGGATGAATGGTAGATTTATAAATGTGCAAAATGGATTCTGATGAAAAACATCTGGCCCAACACAGTGACTCAACCTTCTTAGCAGTAGATGTAGCCATTGATTCAATGTAGTCATTCCACTTGAGGTTGGTTGAGAGTGAGGTCAAGAAGGTGCAGTGTGTTGCTTTCTGGAAGACTAGCGTTGTCCATAATGATGGAAGGTAGAAGAGTATCTCTATCGTAGTTAAGGGAGAGCAGCATTAAAATTTACAAGCCACTTCTTACTCCAATCCATCACTGATTGAAGGTCCTTTTCGAGAGCATCAGTGAGGTTTACCTTGTCGGCCTTGGCAAATTTCTTATTGAGATGTGAGTAAATGGTAGTGTCATCTGCATAGATGCTTACTTGTGAACTGAGACATCAGGAAGATCGTTGATGAAAATAGGAAAATCATAAGACCTGGGATAGAGCCTTGAGGAACACCTGCATTCGTATGAAAGGCTTTTGAAGTAGTTTTGATTAGATTGAATAAATGTCCACAAATACCGTAGCTCTGTATCTCTTGCAGAAGGCCAGCATGCCAAACGGTCAGACACTTTTGAGATATCCAGGGCAAATAACTTGATCTTAGCTATTCTTATCAAGAGCTGGTATTTATATTCAATGATGGCTGTTAGCATACCAGTGGTAGACCTAGTGAAGTGGAAGCCGTACTGCTTGTCAGAGAGTAGGTTGTGAGAGATGATGAACCATTTCAATACTGATAATAGTCTTAAACACTTTGCCAAAGAGCAGTAACAGGCTGATGGGGCAATAATTAGAGGGGTCAGAGAGTTTTTAAACACAGGAATTACAGAAGAGGACTTCCAACAAGCAGGAAAACATGAAACAGTAAAGCAATAATTATAGAGTTTAGAGAGGACAGGAGAGAGTTCAGGGGCACTTTTTTATTTATTTTTTTTATTTTATTTTTTTTATTTTTTTTATTTTTAGGACAATAACTGGAATACCATCACCTTTACTAACTTTATGGCAATCAAGTTTAGAAATTATTTTAGAGACCAAGGACGAGGTTATGTATACATCTCTCGGTTGAACCTCAGTTCTAGGTGGGAAGTTGGGTGTGGGTATTCCAGACATGTCAAGTGTGGAATTGGAAGAGAATTTATGAGCAAAGCACTCAACTTTGTTCCTTATGTCAGTGAGGACCTCAAATTGATTGAATAGTGGAAGGATCAAAGGTTTGCTGCTGTTTATCACACTTTTGCAGAGCGGCTAGTAGTCTTTGGAGCCAAACTTGCTAGATGTTATACACTGCTTCATTCTATTGGTAAATAACGGCTTAGTGTACCCTAGAAATTTGAACTGTCTCTTCCCAATGTTCACCTTTGTTTCCTGTTTAGAATTGGGTTTCCGGTTCTTTCTACAGTTTTTATTCTTACTCTGTAAGCCTTCACCTCTAGTGGCTATTGGGTATATACAGGGTGAACATTGCTGTAAAAAAAAAAATAGTATAAGGACCAATTTTATTTCCATTTACACTTTACCATCATTATTAAGCAAAACTTACAAATTAATCATTTCTGGTGTTGGCCATGTGTAATTGAAACCTAGAGGTTGAAACAAAAGTGAACTACTGTATGTTTTTCTTTGTAACATAAGTTTTTCCTCTTGTTTTATCCCTTGTTTAAATAGACTTTTGTTGTCTTTTTAGTGTAGTCAAGCATCGGCAACCAAACAGAACAAATGAAGGGATCAAAGATAAGTTTCTTCTACAACTCTACCAACATGGACATGGCAAGAAAGTTTTGGGTAAGACCAGGTTTATTTATTTATATGCTAATGTTCATCTGGTACAAGACTCAAGAGACACTCGACATATATAATTTGAGAGGCAAGAAGTAAATGAAAACTAAACTTTTTAACTAATTTCTACTGATTGATATTGAGCTAAATTGGATGTACCTTGGCTAGGGTTAGCGTCCTTTGTGGAAAGAGTCCCCCAACATGATAAAGAGGTAGCAATCAGAGTAAAGTACTGGACTGGTATTGTAAAGAGTAAAATTAAAGATCCTTAAAAAATTGTTGTTGGTGTCTTGATTGTAACCTGCTCAAAAAATATCTCAAAGATCTTACAATAATTTTCTGCACTCATGTAAATTGTAAAAATAAAAAAAATAATGAAAATTCCAATAAGTGACTAAAATGAAATTTAAAAAAAAAAATTCCTGATTAACAAGGTTTTAGGAAGGATTCTGTTTGGAGGGGAAAGACACAATCGGTAACTTTCAGGGTTGAAATATATTTACCATTTAGGCATGAATGACCTACTTTTTCCAGAGCATTGCAAAATAATGAGTTACTATCAAAATCACAATGAAAAATAACAAGTGTAGAGAGGAATATTTTTTACAGTGGTTATCTTTAAAAAATTTCTTGAAAAGGATGTTTAATAAGATGAAAATTTTTGAATGGCTAATATTTAAACAACCACCACAGCAATAATTTTTTTTTTTTTTTTTTTTTTTTTTTTTGCATCATCAAAAGGTAACAATTGTTTTATTCCCAAGATGCAGTGAAATTTCTAAAATTTCTGATTATATATAATGTGGTGTTGAAAAGTTCTTGGCCTAACAAAATGGATTAAAAAATTCTGTTAGGTCATTTGTTTAGATTTTGCATAGTTGCTTGGAGTGAACTTTTCAGCACTCTCTTGCATAATTAAAAATATATTTTATAATATGTGCATGTATTCTAACATGTGTATGATGTGATTATATATGTATATTTAATAAATATATTTGATATCTCAGTGTCTAAAATGTACAAATCTCCTTAGGAAAAAGGGAAGTGACTGCAGTCCTGTATCCCTCACGGAGATCAGCACCCAGCTCTCGACCAGAAGATGATTTTCAAACTTTGCCTGTTGGAGATAAATCAGATTTGCAACAAAGGCCAGTCACTGGGGATGGTTAGTATGCTTGTTGACTTTTGATGTGAACAGATTTTGAAGATGGTGAATTCAAAGAACTGGTTAAAAAAAAAAAAAATGAAAATATTTAATAAGAAAAACCATACTTAACAGTGATTGTTGGGCGTAAATAGACAAAATATGTAACTTTTTTACTGCAAAGTTAATAAAGAAATGTGATTATTAACAATTTTGTGTCATAATTAAATTCAATAAATTCAACTTAATATTTTACCACTGTTTTTAAAAATATACTGTAAAATAGTATTTTCCATCTGGCCATAAATCAGTAATTATTAAAGGAAAAGTACAGCCCCAAAACCTATCATCGGTATTTGATCATTTGCCATCAAGTGTATTATCTAGTCCTCAAACAAAATCAAGAAATAAAAATAAAACATCTGCTTCTGTATGAAATGTGCAAAATAATGTTTGCACAATTTCTAGAAAAAGATCAAATTACCACTGAACATTTGTATCACAATGTAAATATGATTTTGTGTCAGCTGTTCATCCAGTCTATTGATGTTTTTCACTGAAAGTTTTTTTGTTTTTTTTGTTTTTTTAATTTTTGAAAACTTATTTGAATGTTATTGTTTGCATTTATGGAAATAAGTCAATAATTGTTATAGCTGTAAAGTGCTTCATACTAATTGTTGCTAATTACTGGATACTACTATCAAGTTTTCAGAAATTATGTAGTAGTAATTTAGGTCCCCCAGATGTCTGCCCTCAGTCAAGGACCACAGTTGCATGGCTGCCAGGCCTATTAAACGGATCACCTTGACCCTGTCTTATTCTTTTTAAATCATGTAATACAGAAATGATAAAATAAGAAACACATTACTTACACATTGCTGTGACTTCACAATGAAATTCCCATAAAAGAAGCTTTCCATTTCTCCTGCAAAGATTTCATGTTTTCAAGCAGGAAAAAAAAAAATTTGTATCATTTCATCTCGATATCATTTTTTTTAAGATAAGAAGTTTTTAGCATAAAGTTAGTAAATTTAACATATTACTGCTATAATACTTTGATGTGGTGTAATGGTTAGCAAGCTTGTTTGGCTAGATCAATTACAACTGATTAGTGAGTTTGTTCCTCATTGGGTGCCTAATGCTTTTGTTATTGTACCACATCTAAGCTAACGTTTAGAAAATTATTATGGGCGCTTCCACATAGTGTAATGGTCAGCAAGCTTGTCTCGCTAGATCATTTAGGACTGATTAGTGAGTTTGATCCTCACTGGGTGCTCCATATTTTCGGCCTGGTGCCATATCTGTGCTAATGCTTAGAAAAAACACCATTAGCTCTATAGTAATGGGTGCAAAGTAGATAAATGCATAGTGCAGGAAAGTTAGAATTACTGTATAATTATTTCTTGCTCAGCAAGGTTAGAAAAGAGGTCAGTCAGTTAAGTGCTATACATACTTGGGTGATCAGGTAGATTTTAACACAGTATGTTGCCATTATTTTCTGTGGTAGACTGGTGGTTGCCAACCAAGGCTTTAAAACCCAATCTATCATGCTATTTAACCCACAGCTGGAGGAAAAAGACAGATTAATACCCTTTTCTAAGGGTATTTGCACATAAGTGAATGCAACAGATTTGAATGGATTTTTGTCCCAAGCTGATATCCATGGCACCACAATGCCCATTCTAAGAAAGAAGACTAAACCTATTTGTTTGTTTATTCACAAAATATATATATATATATATATGTAGCAGGTGTGTATGAATAGAGAAGATGAGAATGTTTTGGCTATTAAGGCTAAAGTCACTTTTCCACATATAAGGTTTCTCATTGTACAGTTTGTAAATCCAGTTCATGAAAGCACCCATTCCATTTAATGAAACCGTTGAGAGGGTCTGTCTAAAGAACACTATAACATTCTTTATTGAATTGCTCCTGCATTGAAAATGATTTCAACTATAATATCCCTCTGCTTTTTTTAATATTTTTACTTGAAATTTTGGTTAAGATTCTAATGAAGAGATTGTTCTTAATTTTTAACTTTTTTTTTTTTTTTTTTATATCAAATGTTTTGTACAGAGCAACACACACTTACAAAATGGCCAAGTATGTTCCTTATTTGTCTTGGAATGATTTGCATTTCTATCCTGATGCTGCCAAATGAAGGTTCAGATGTTGAATCTGTTTTGCCATCATTTCTTAACGTGAGCGTCAACCAAAAGTGTGTGGCTGCCTATATCCTTGGTAAGATATGTTCATTTGTATCTCTGAAAGAAAGATGTTTGGCTTAGTTTGGCACAAAGCTGCCATAATAGAACAACTAGTGAGGATTGAGCTAATAGTCTGCAAGATGCATCTTGCGTGCGTGGTTTTTGTGCATTTGTGTAATGACTGTAACTTTGTAATTTAGAAAAAAAAATTTAGTTTATTTTTCTGTGTTTAATATCCCCCTTCCCACAGTAATTGTGATTTTTGGTATTTCCATTTTGGCTATGTGGTCACCTCTCTATGACTTTAGTTGGCATGGACATACGTACACATCAGCTACTCTCATTGTAACATCTTGGGCTAGTCAAGTGGATATAAATTGCCCATTTTTTGCAAAAGAAAAACCTGTTAGCAACTACCTGATGAAAACACCTGAAATTTTTGGTTGGGGTTAGCCATTGTTCACCAGGAAATCATTTTATAAATGATGTATGTTATTTGGTCAGATTTTGTAAACTGAATCAAGAAAGAACTCTTCTGCACATGATTGTTTATACATTTACTTTCATTCATATATATATATATATATATATATATATATATATTTTAACAATTTCTCAAATATTCAGCTCAGTAGATGTAAATAAAAAATACTATTTAATAAAAAGTAGCATCTAAACCAATAAATTTTATATAAAAAAACGTTTTGTTAATGTTATGTCACCAAGTATAAATGAAAAACTCAACAACAGAATCAGAATATAAGTTGTATTCCGCGGAAAGATGGTTAGTATGTACAGAAGTGATTAGTAATATTTACAATAGAAAAATACAAGAGTCCAATCCGTCGTAAGACGTGTGTATACGTGATTACTTCCGGTACACCACCAGAAGTGTGACTAACTCTTCACTGACTCGCACTGACTCTTCAGTAACTCATTAGAGACTCTCAAGTGACTCTCTACGACTCTCCTGTAGAGAATCCACCATTGCTATATATAGCAATGGGAACAGTCCATTTGTAGTCAAATAGGAGCGGCGCCCTAACAGTTAAAGATGACTGACAAGGAAGATTTTATTAATTTTTGATTTAATTTTTTTCAGTATTCTTACAGATTTTCTTTTTGTTTGAGATAAATGTAAAAACGTTTCCTAATTTTTTACTTTTCAAGTGCTTTCAGCCACATTTTTACATCGTTTTTAATGAAATATGTTTAAAAGAAAGATTGCTGCCCAAATAAATATATATATATATATATATACATACACACACTCTAGAAAAATTTTTAGATATTCTACAATTTCATGAGTAATACATATTTGCAGCCGAAAACTTGCTGCTTGTCAGACCCAAATGATACAACAGTTAATATTCAAAATCATCCAGAAAAGAATCACATACAGACACTCATGTACATATATCAAGAATAGACATTTGTAACCGTAATCTACAAAACATTTCCTTATTCATTAAAAAAAAAAAAACAAAAGAAAGAAAAATATAGAAAAATCATAAATGGATAAAAAAGAGAAAGAAGGAAAGAACAGTAAAAAAAAAAAAGTTAAATTTAACATCTTAGATCGACACTAGCGTCTTTTGCAATTCATCTGCTTTCTTAGAAAAACATGACCTGGAAATTTACCATTAAATTTAGATTTAAAGATAATGGGATGTATCTACAGTATAAAAATAAATGGTAAATCATACTTTTTAATACAAATTAAAACATAACTATTATAATTATAGTTATAATTTTTTTTTAAATTATAAGATGATGAATAAAATATTAAAAAACAATCTTAAAAATGATCTTAACTAATATTAATAATAAAAAATATAAAATATATATAAAAAAATTTTTTAATGATAATATAATTAACAAAATAAAACCTGAGTAAAGAAGCTAACCTCTACCAAAAATAAATATATATAACACTGGAAAAAAAAAAGAAACAAAATTAAAATACACACACGCACACACACACATCTATTCATATACATACATCATCATACATCCAAATGCAAATATGTACATATCCCATATATATTTTTCATTAATATACACACACACACGCATACATAACCGCATATCCATATGTACGCATACATAACCGCATATCCATATCTATATATTTATATACGCATACATAACTGCATATCCATATCCATATATATATATATATATATATATATATATATGCATACATAACTGCATATCCATATATAAACACACACACACACACACACACATAACCAGATATCCATATATATATATATATATATATATATGCGTGCATATATATATATATATTCGTACATAACTGCATATCCATATATATATACACACACACACACACACACACACACACACATAATTGCATATTCGTATATTTATCCTGTTGTTTAATATCTTTTTAAAAAATTGGAATAATACAATTAAATATTAGGTAGCCCCTGTTTGTTGTATTTAACAAAATTTGCTTGGAGGAACTCTTGCTGCCTAAATATACTTTATATTCTTAGATCTTGTATTAAAAAAATAAAATAAAGCTATAGGAATGTATTTATTACTTTTTTAAAAATTACTTTCAAGTATTTAATTTAAAACCTTTTCTTTGTCATACATTATTCATTTAATACATTAGATTTAAAAAAAGAATTAAAATGATGTATCAGTGAATTCCAGCAAAATTCTATGCTAAAAATTCTTAAATTCTAAACCAGGATTTCGAACTTCATCAAATGCTATCTTCTTTATAAAATAGTTTTTCTGTTCTATAAGAAATTAAAATATTTAGTAATTTTATAGTTGAATTGGCATTATTTTCTTGTATTAGTATTTCAGGATTTTGATCTGTAATTAACAGTTATAAAAATCAATTTTGTGTTTTAAATCATTGTCAGTTAAGTGCCATACATGATACAAGCTTGGGCGATCATGTCTCAAAAGAGACATGACTGACTGGGCAGAATATTATCCCGCAGTAGGTTGCCGACCAAGGCTATAGAACCCAATCTGTCCTGTTATTTGAACCATAGCTGGAGGGAAGAGACTGATTAATACCTTTCCCAAGGGTATTTGCGCGTAAGTGAATGCAATGAATTCAGCTGGAATTCGAACTCAGCTCCTCGATTTCTTGTTCTGAGCCAATATCCAATTCACCACAACGCACATAAAACCAAAGAAATAAAAAGTAATGTAATAAAATAATATCTAATCTCAAAAAAAGGAGAATAGGTTCCGTGGTCGATAAATATATAATGTCAGACTGTGTTTTTACAGAATCGAGAAAATTAATTTATGTAAACGAATTTTAATATATCTTTATTTTTTTTTTCAGGGGCAATAACAATGATTTTATTAAAGACTTATTCGTAACTCTGGTTGAGTTACCTCCCTTTTTGCATTGCGAGAATCGAGGTCTTTCCACGTTTTATTATAAAAGGTTTTTTTTTTTTATAATTTGTAATAACTGCTGTAAGATACTATTGTATATTTTATATTTATTCACGTGTAAAATGAATGAGTAAAAGAACACACAGTGATATTCCATTTACAATCTTAATTTATATACGAATGTAAATTTCTTCACCTTTCGTCTCAAAAAATATTTTTACTTTTTTTTTTTTTTTTTTTTAAGTCTTGTGTAAGAGAAACAAAAATTCACCACCATTTAAAAATACTCTTTTGAAAAATCTTTTCTGCCAAGTTTTTATATTTATGATATTGAACTTTCATTGTCACAGAAATTTGATTACTCTAATATTCCCATCTTTGAATTAAGGATTTTCTTTACATGCTGCCATACCAGAGATTTTTGTCAATGATACGAAAAAATACAATAATTTATGATATAAAACAGCTTAATAGGTAAAGAAATAATTTTCAGAATTATATTGTGATAAAAAACAGCTAAAATGAGGATATTAGTCTAAGCAAATTTTTAAAATTTATATATTTGCTGTATTTGCTTCCTTGTTATTTATTACCATTGAAAAAGTCCCCATCAAAGTTTAATCTTTATTCAGTCATTGGAGTTCGCCACTGACTTTATTATGACACAGGTTGTTTATCATGAGGTACAGATTTTATTTATATTTTTGACCTATTTGGAACTTTTGTGATTTTTTTTTTTTTTTTTAGCTTTAATTTTACTGTTTTATTTTTACAAAAAATTTAGATTTAATATTTCTACAGTTTTCTCTCCATTTTGTTATCTCTCAAAGTTAACAATTATTTATATATTCCTCAAAAATCCTATTTTTGTTTCTAGTGGAGATAATGACTTAATAGATATAAAATTAACTGAAAAAATACCTGAGTTAAGAGAATTCATCACTTGCAGAACCACATTATTGAATCCCAAACTTATCCCCTGATGAATATTCTGCCATAGACCTCATGATGCTTTGTTTAACATCATAACACTTGAGCTGTTAAATTAAATTATTTTTAAAAACTTAGATTTTTAGTGCAAAACTGATAGTAGCTCATATTTTTTCTTCTTGCTATTTGTGAATACACTTTCGCATGATAAAATGCTTATGGTGCTTATATTTATTTATATTAAAAAACAAAAAAACTTCTGTGCTCCATAAAAAAAAAATTCTGAGAAACCAAAAATAAATGATTTAATTTGATATATACATAAATAATATATATTGTGCATAAATATATGTATATGTATGCGTATATTATTTTGCTGTTAAACTATCCTTCCGAAACAAACAAAAAATAATGTTTGTTATTCTTAGCATAATATTCTATATTACATTTTTCTTAATATATTTTGAATGAGTTTTTCATTATTGTATAAAAAGGAAAAACTTTTACATCTGACTTGTGAATTTGTAAAACATTAAAATGGCATTCAAAATATCAAATGATTTTACTTGTTTTCTAATTATGATGAATGTAATGATTGCCAGTTTTACCAGAACAGACAAGATGAATTACACTATTTGATGACATATAACCCCTTCCCTCTCTTTTTTTTTTTTTTTTTTTTTTGAAATCATATCACCCCGAGCAAGGCGGTAATGCCACTGATGCGCAGGGGGCTACCTAAGAGTAAAAAGATTGGAAAAGAGAAAGCCGGAAACCACATCCTAAACAGAACAAGGGATGAGCCTCTACACATGTTCAATAGACGTGGGTGGAGTGTGAACCGGGTGATAGTTTCCTCAAAAAATATCTCCCATGTTTGGTTTGTGAAGTATTGCTAATGTTTATCTAGTCACTGTAAAGAGGACATCTTAGTGTAGTTCAATGGTTCCCAAACTGTGTGCTATGCCTCAAGGGTGTGGTGGAAAAGGATAGCATGTCAGGTAGAATAATTAAAAGACAAAGATTTAGAATAGTTTTAAAAAATTCATTTGCCAAAAATGTGAGTTCAAAATTTAAAATATTATGGATTACTTATAATTGCATGAGTCTCAATATAACCATTTATAAGTAATTCACTATCAGTCAGTTAAGTGATATATGTGATACGCTTTGGGCGATCATGTCTCGAAAGAGACATGACTGACTGGGCAGAAGATTATCCCGCAGAATATTGCCATTGCTTTCTGCGATAGACTGGTTGCCAACCAAGGCTATAAAAACCCCATCTGTCCTATTATCGAACCCATAACTGGAGGCAAAAGACGGATTAATACCTTTCCCAAGAGTATTTTTGCATAAGTGAATGCAAGATGTTCGACTAGAATTCAAACTCAGCTCCCCGATTTCTTGTTCCGAGTCAATATCCACTGCATCACAAGTATCTACTAGGTAATGTCTACAAATTGGAATGTTCTGATATTTGTCTATATTTCTGAGATGAGGTAGTATTTACATTATTCGGACTATTGTCCTCATCTTTGCCATTTGTATGACATTTTGGCCGTTGTAGGCTCCGGCCTTCTTCAAATGCTAGGAATTTTGAACTGAACCCTTTATTACAATCACTTGGGTATATCATCCTCATTCATGGAAGTCGTGTCATGAGTTATCTCCCTCTAACCCTGCAAATTACTTGTTCACTATTGCTGTAGCCTGGTATTGAACTAAGAGTCAAGTCAGGAAGTAACCAATGTATATATCTACTGGGCCATGTGTTCTCAAGGACAAGAACAACTGAATTTTTGGGACTTATAAACTTAATGTCCAGTAACCCTATTTTTACTAAAGTTTATACTGCAATTTTTTGATGTTAATGGTTTTCTCTAGTAACAAGGATGAGGACAATAGTCCAAATAATATAAATATGATATTGTTCTGACTTTGAATTTTCGGTTATCTCTCGTTTTCACACACACACACTAAATAAATATATATATATATATATATATATATATATATAACTTCCTGTAGTTGGCATTTAGCTCGCTTCTACCTAAAAGGTTTAATTAAATAAACTTAAATAAAAATTTTAAAATCTTATATTGAAACCCATTCCTTCCCGCCTAAACAGCCCAAAATCTTAACCTTAAAAAAGTAATTTAACTCCTTTAGTTGTCTATCTTTATAAAATATGAACTCCTTTACCAAATCCCTATATATATATATATATATATATATATATATATATATTTCTTTAATAACTTTAAATTCATGACTTCCTGTAATGGATAAACTTAATTAAAAAATTTTAAGATATTACATTTAAATCTATTCCTCCCCTTCCTAAATATACCGTTTCAACACCCTGTAACCCCGCCACTAACAGCTGTCCTGTTGTACTTTGTGACTGTTGTTAACCTAAAACCCTTCCACACTTTACCCCAGGGCCTTTGCCATTTGGAACAAAACAATGTCGCTGACGTGACGTAGAATCTCTATTAGAGATCCTATGTCGAAATGTACATCTGACACCTTTTGAATTTTGAAAATCTTCTCTAATTTTTATATATATATATATATATATATATATATATATATATATATATATATTGTAACTAAGTTGTTGAACTCATAGGTTTATTAACCTTTTGTTCATGCATTTACTTTTATAAAGAGTGCTCAATACAAATGTAGAGCGTTATACTTGGGGCTCAAGAAAATTTTAATTCAGAAATTGTGACTCAGAAGAAAAGAAAAAAATTTGGGAACTACTAGTGTATAGTAATGGTTTGTCAGGCTAGTTTGGATGGTTATTGCTACTGAGTAGTGCGTTTGATCCTTACTGGGTGCCCCAAACAAAATTTGAGATTAAATAAACTAACAAGGGTTGACATGTCATAATAACAATCATCCAATCAACAGTCGCTATAGACTACGAAGCCTACTTCTACAATACTGTAATATTTAGTGCAAATGGTCAAATCTTGTAACCATCCACTACAGTATTAATCTTAACTAAATCTGGAACAACATCATTCCACAGTAAGGATAACTCATTACAAGTAAGGATAACAGTAAGGATAACTCATTACAAGTAAGGATAACAGTAAGGATAACTCATTACAAGTAAGGATAACAGTAAGGATAACTCATTACAAGTAAGGATAACAGTAAGGATAACTCATTACAAGTAAGGATAACAGTAAGGATAACTCATTACAAGTAAGGATAACAGTAAGGATAACTCATTACAAGTAAGGATAACAGTAAGGATAACTCATTACAAGTAAGGATAACAGTAAGGATAACTCATTACAAGTAAGGATAACAGTAAGGATAACTCATTACAAGTAAGGATAACAGTAAGGATAACTCATTACAAGTAAGGATAACAGTAAGGATAACTCATTACAAGTAAGGATAACAGTAAGGATAACTCATTACAAGTGCAATGCTAAATAAAACTGGTTTGCTAACCACTGCTCCAAAGTGAAACATAAAATTTACATTTCTGAATACAAGTTCAAATATAAAGAAATATATATTTTCCAGATGTTACATGTGAGGGAGAAGTACTGGTAGTCTACAGTGTCTGTTGACTACCAATACTTGTAACTCCATAATAGTGTAAATGGTTTCTTATATATACCGCTGGATACAGTATTTAATTCTTCTTGGTGTAATTTACATTTTTAGATTACAGAAGAGACCTTTTTATCATGTTAATTCAAATTACATGAACAATATTCTTCGACTTGATAAGGGGGTGAATTTCATTTCAACCAAGTGTAGCCATAGTTTAGAGGACCTCTCTCTCTCTCTCTCTTCACATTAGCAGATTGAGATTTGAAAATTGTATATCTCCAATCAGTCAAGAGACACAGTGATTAATTTCCAGTTTCATTTTAGATGTTTTTATTATTATTATTTGTCAATCTCGTAGCTTTACCTATGACAGTAAGTGTTCACTTGTGGTAATATGTTCATATCAAGAAAAAGGCTATCTTGAGAAAAATGATTAGCTTCTTGTTGAAGTAGCTGAAAAAAAAAAACTACAGTAAAAATATAAGTATAAAAATAATAGTAGTATAGCTACTACTACTACTATTACTATTATAACAATGATAGCAATAATACTTTTTTTTTTTTTTTTTTTTTTTTTAAATACCATATCCCTTCAGCTGTAGACAATCATGTCTGTCCAGATATTTCTTTTCTTTTATTAAGGAATTGCCATGGGGTGGTTTCTGGTTGCCTTCTTTGCTGTTTCTGAATTCATAGTAGTCCTTCTCCTAGACTAGCTGCTATCCAAGACTAGAGAGTCCAGTCTAATCTATTATTTAACTGTAGCTAGGAAGAGAAGAGATAATTGTCTAAAGATGCAAAAGTGAATGGAACAGACCAGGCTGGAGTTTGAACTGTGCCCACCAGTTCCACTTTCAATGCTAATAACTGCAATAATTATTGCCACATTTAAAATCATTCAAATATCAACATCACATTTTATATCTAATATTGTATTAACTTTAAGGCTTTTTCCAGACTGAATTTATTTTTTAATTTTTACCAGTTTTAAGATAGCTTACAAATGGAATTTAAATGTGAATTATCTACACAAGTTAATGTCTCCCTAATATATTCCAGTAAGATTGTGCTTTGGGCATTTGGTAGAAACATTTTTTTTCATAAATATCTTGTTTTAGTCATCTTCATGCAAACTAAATGCAATTAAATATTCATATTTATTAGGCTGAGTCATAAATAATTTTATCAGCTTTATTCTTCAAATATATTCCTGTTGGTTTCCCAAAATGGAAATTACTTATAACTCGACCTAATGTTTGACAAGCTGGATTTGAGTAGACACTTTGGAAACAAGGAACTTTCATAATTGCCATTAACAATATACAGTATGCAATTGGTAAATTATCATTATATTATATTTTTAATTTTATGCCTGCATGTTTATTTTTTATTTTGTCGTCTGCTCAGTATAGTAGGGTCAGTTGGGCACTGTGAGAAAAAGAGCACCATAACGCAATTCACTCCACCAGAGATTTGGAAACAGCATGCTGTACTGCATGGCATTTGTGCCAGAAGCTCCAATACAAAAGTTTTCGAGTGTTTGGGTGTCAATCTGAGAACAATGCAGAGGATTTGGAAAGCGTTAGATGATATAACCAAGCAACATCATGGGGTTTGGAGTGATTACTAGCAATGGTGACATTATGCGTCCATGCCTCTTCCTACAGAGATTCAATCAACATCGAGGCCTACATTGAGGAGATAGTGCTGCCTTTGATGAACAAGGGTAGTTGCTGGAAGACTGTCTAGAAATGGGACTCTGCACCATGCCACACAAACAGAACCCAATAATGGCTGTCTGACAATTTTTGCAACTGCATCACAACTTACATCTGTCCACTTAACCCCCCCAGACTGCAACCCCCTCGATTATGTGCTGGGTGCTGTTTGAACAAGAGATCAACAAAATTCCTTGTAACACCAAAGATGAACTGAAAGTAAGGATTATGGCAGCATTGACCAGGGAGACCGTCCAGAAAAGATGCCGGTGATTCCAAAGTCATCTGGAGGCTGTGGTTGAATTCAATTTATTGAATAAATTTACTCTTTAGTATTTCAAGATATGTTTACCAAAATTACACAAAAATATCTGTTAAAATGAGACGTTCGTGTTATTTTCATTTTTGCGTAATTTAGATGACAATTTATCCATCGCACCCTGAATAATATTTCCCTTAACAATTCTTAGTTTATTTCTCAATTTTGTCAGTTTTAAGATAATTAAAATTTAAATTCTGTTTATAAGCCAAGTACACGAGTTATACCTTCATAATATATTCTGGTAGGATTATACTCCGCTTATCAGTAGAAACATTTTTATTCATAAATATCTTGTTTTTAGTCATCTTCATGCAAACTAAATGCAATAAAATTTCCCTAAAATTACAAAATATATTGTAAATGTCGACATTTTCTTGCGATGGTTAACTGCAAATTCTGTTGAAGTCCAAGTCATCATTGGAACTAAGTTCATTAATCCCCACCCCACTTCAGTCTCATCACCGAAATCAAAAATATCCTGCAAATTTTTCTCAGCATTCATAAGTCTGTTCCTGATTGTTACAAAGTATCACAATTCAATCATCTATCTATAAAAAGATCACAAAATTTATCAGTTGCAGTGGGCTTCAAAATTACTATGTTGCTTGAGCTGATTCAAAAGTTTACACCCCTTGATGGCCAGTTGACATTATTATATTTGGTTGTAAACAAATTAATGTTTGGTCAGCAAGATCAGTGAGTCCAGAAAGGATTAATTATTAAAGAATATATAATCTACATGCTTGCCTTCTTCAATCCTCTTAATATTATTATATTAATTTATTAATATTATATCACCTTTATAATGCTGTTCTCACATATTTTTTTTTTATATTGATAAGTCTATGAAAACTGTAAAATAACTTGTTTCTTTAAGAGATAGAAATATTTATTATTTAAAAGAAATACATAATTTTGAAATTAAAGCAAAAAGTCCTCCATTGGAAAGAGTTTAAAAAAAATGGAGAAAAGATATCCAAAGAATTATAAACTTGAAGTAAGAATTATAAAATATTTATGAACTACAAAGGAAAAGACTGCAAATTTCCTATCAGAAATGGTCCATTCATATTTGTGTGGAACGAAGGAAGAATTGAAACTCTGTTGGGTTTCAGTGCTTATAGTGGTATAAAGATTGATATTCTGGATTCACAAGATATATATTCATCTTCAGATGTGACATAAAAATGTAATTTTGTATCAAATTAGTAATGCTTCAATAAATTAAGTAAAAATCTTAGTCATTGATTTTTATTTATCTTGCTGTTTTGCTTTTTTTATTTTATTTTATTTATTTTTTATTTTTTGTATGTGTTTTACATTGTTTAAAAATAGCATGAGAGAGGTAGAGAGTATTTGCATTGTTTGGACTGCTATCCTTATCTTTCTTGCCATATTTACAACATTTTGGTCATTGTATGCTTGGACTGGAATTTTGAATTGAACCCTTTATTTTGATCACATGACCCAATGGATAAAAGCATTGGTTAGATAGAGTGATTTGATCCAAAGAGTTGTGAGTTCAATATCTGTCTACAGCAGAGGTAAATAAAAACTTAGTTGAGTTAAAGGGAGATAACTAAGACATCTAAAAGTCAGTTTAGTACATGCGTGATATATGCTTTGGGCAATCATCTCAAAAAAAACATTATCCTGCAGTAGGTTGCCATTGCTTTCTGTGGTAGACTGGTTGCCAGCCAAGGCTATAGAACCTAATCTGTCCTATTCTGGAGGAAAGAGATGGATTAAAACCTTTCCCAAGGGTATTTGGGTGCAAGTGAATGCAAGGGATTCAACTTGAATTCGAACTCGGCTCCCCGCTTTGTCATTCCAAGTTGATATCCACTGCACCACAATTTAGAATTGCCCATTTAAAATATTCATATTTATTAGGTTGAGTCATAAATAATTTTATCAACTTTATTCTTCAGATATATTCCTGTTGGTTTCCCGAAATGGAAATTACTTATAACTCGACCTAATGTTTGGCTAGCCGGATTTGAGTAGACACTTTGGAAACGAGTAACTTTCATAATTGCCATTAACAATATACAGTGTGCAATTGGTAAATTATCATTATATTATATTTTTAATTTTATGCCTGCATGTTTATTTTATTTTGTCGTTTGCCCTGTATAGTAGGGTCAGTTGGGCACTGTGAGAAAAAGAGCAGCATAACGCAATTCACTCCACCAGAGATTTGGAAACAGCATGCTGTACTGCATGGCATTTGTGCCAGAAGCTCCAATATAAAAATTTTTGAGTGTTTGGGTGTCAAGCTGAGAACGATGCAAAGGATTTGGAAAGAGTTAGATGATATATCCAAGCAACATCATGGGGTTTGGAGTGATTCAATGACTATTGAAATGAGAACAAATTAACTCAGTAATCAAAATAAAGAGTTCAGTTAAAAATTCCAATCACCTGAAGAAGGCAGGAACATACATTGGCTGAAATATGAATATGGCAATAAAGCTGATGACAACAGTCTGAAAAAAATGTAAATAACTACAATACCTCATCTCAAAAATATAGACAAACTAGCAGTATAGCCTGGCGTTGCTCGGGTGTAATGAAAGCTTTAAAACTAATCCATGGTCCTGGAGCTCAGACTCAGCCTAAAGAATATTTGTGAAGTTTGGTGAGAATCAGATAAAAATTATGGATTTGTATAAAGTACATACAGACTGATAAACAGACAAACACAAACATATTGCCTTATATTATTGATTTTCTGCACTATTGTAAGAACTGCAACCTTGAAACTTCTGAATATCATTTCTTATGTCTTTGTCTATGAGTGTATCAAATTTGAGTAAAATCGGACCACTCCTTCTATAACCTGACTTTTTCGATTTTCGATATTTATCAGAGGTACCTCGACACGAAACCTAGCTAAGAACACTAAAAATTTACACAGTTGAACTATAAGCATCTGCCAGTGTTCTTAGCTAGGTTTTGTGTCGAGGTACTCCCCCGATAAATATAGAAAATCAATAATCGAAAAAATCAGGTTATAGAAGGAGTGGTCTGATTTTAATCAAATTTGATACACTCATAGACAAAGACATAAGAAATGATATTCAGAAGTTTCAAGGTTGCAGTTCTTACAATAGTGCAGAAAATCGATTATATATATATATAAAAGGCAAGATGTTTGTTTGTGTGTGTGTGTTTATCTGCCTGTATGTCTATTTTTTTTTTCAGCTGTTTTATTTTAGTTTTTGCTTCGGGTTTGGCTCTAAGTAGGTATAATTGTAGTTCTTAATCTCAGCCATGATACCATTTACTCAGAGGACTTATTTAGCATTCAAAATTCAGTTTAAGACGAAAAAAACTTATTTGATATCGATACCAGGAAATCAAAATTTGACTTACATCCATTCATTTTTCTTTCAGTCTACGGTTTCACTTTAACTGGAAACAACTATTGCTCTTTAGTCTTTCGTGCCAACGTTCAGAGTCTGAGCTCCAGGACCATGGATTAGTTTTAAAGCTTTCATTACACTTTAGCAACACCGGGCTATACTGCTATTATTGATATAAGACAATAAAGACATGGAGACGGCCGCAAGAATTAGAAGGATCAATACATATCGCTGCATCCAGATTCCTTAGTGAGGCAAACCAACACATGGTGATGGGATTTTGGTCAGCCGGTTAACATAGGTCCTCTTAGTCATCTCTTCTTTTCTCTTTTTTCTAAAAATGATGCTACAACTATTGTTTCTCATAGAATAACGTGAGATAAAAAAAGAAAATTGTCATTGATACAATCTATGATGTAATGTGAGGTTTGAAGAATTGAAACTAGAGATGAACCAAAATGCAACATTATTTCCCTGAAAATATTTTTGCAAATTTCAACTGACAATAATGCTAATTGTTCAGTCAATGAATTCTGAATGTTTCCTGTATAGAAACGGTTAATTTCACCATCACCATAGAAACCATATCTTGTCAAGTTATCCAATTATCATATTTATTATCTTGTTAAATTATCAAATTTATTATCCAGTCAAATTGTCTTTTCAAATTATCAAATTATTATCTTGTCAAATTATCTGGTGATAAAACATGATTTAGGAAGTGTCAAGGATGTGTGTTGTGTAGTGGTGCAGTGGATATTGGCTCAAAATGAGAAATCAGAGAGCTGAGTTCAAACCCCAGTTGAATTCATTGCATTCACTTACACGCAAATACTCTTGGGAAAGGTATTAATCCGTCTCTTCTCCCTCCAGATATGGGTTAAATAGCATGACAGATTGGGTTCTATAGCCTTAGTTGGCAACCTGTCTACTACAGAAAGTAATTGCAACCTACTGTGGGAAAATCTGCCATCAGTTAGTCATATCTCTTTCGAGACATGATCGTCCAAGCATGTATCATGTATGGCATTTAACTGACTGACTAATGAGGAAAGAATGATGGCTTTTTGATTGATTGATTGATTGATTGATTGATTGAACAACCTTTTGCAGTTTATCCGAACCAGAAAATATTTTTAGAATGGAAGAATTTTTAGGAGATAATGATTTAATGAAACAATGCCTACTAATTAACCCATAGCTGGGGCAGAGGAAGAAAAGATAGATTCATACCTTTCCGAAAGGTATTTGTGTTAGTTAATATAAGGAATTCGACTTGAATAAGAATTCAGTTCTCCAATTTCCAATTCCAAGACACTATCTATTACATCACCTGCACATCCAAGCTTACAACACCTGATATACCTAAGCAGTCACCCATCCAAGTAATGGCCAGGCTTGACTTCAGTGATCATGAACGAATGGGTATTTTAACTTGATAGGCATTTCTTGATAGAATTTTGTGATAATCATTACACTATGACAAACTCTTTTTTGTTCTTTCTGACACAGTTGTTTTATTTAAAACTAGCAGTATAGCCTGGCATTGCTCGGGTGTAATGAAAGCTTTAAAACTAATCCATGGTCCTGGAGCTCAGACTGTTTGAACGTTGGCACGAAAGACTAAAAAGCAATAGTTGTTTCCAGTTAAAGCGAAACCGTAGACTGAAAGAAAAATGAATGGATGTAAGTCAAATTTTGATTTCCTGTTATTGATATCAAATAAGTTTTTTTCATCATAAACTGAATTTTGAATGCTAAATAAGTCCTCTGAGTAAATGCTATCATGGTTGAGACTAAGAACTACAATTATACCTACTTAGAGCCAAACCCGAAGCAAAAACTAAAATAAAAGGGCTGAAAAAATACAGACATACCAGCAGATAAACAGACACACACACAAACATCTTGCCTTTTATATATATATTGTTTACGGTAAAAATTGAAAATTGTGTTATATAAGCATGATAAAAACCTCGTCTGATCAAGAGGCTATCCATGGTCGAGTGGTCAAGATGGTACCAGATCAAATGGGATGCTTCCCCTATGTAAATAGGGGTCGCAGGTTCGAATCCTGCTGGATAGCACGCATTTTCGTAATAAAAATTTATCGTAAATAATCAGGCCGGTTGATATAAATATAAAAATACTGTTTAATTAAAAACAGAATATCTACTTAAATACGAGTATCGGTAAAAATAATGTTCAAAATATATATATATATATATATATGGGAAGGTGTAGAGGCTCATCCCTTGTTCCCTGTTTAGGATGTGGTTTCTGGCTTTCTCTCTTCTAATCTTTTCACTCTTACGTAGCCCCCTGCACATCAGTGGCGTTACCGCCTTGCTCGGGGTGATATGATTAAAAAAAAAATATATATATATAATCGATTTTCTGCACTATTGTAAGAATTGAAACCTTGAAACTTCTGAATATTGTTTCTTATGTCTTTGTCTATGAGTGTATCAAATTTGATTAAAATCAGACCACTCCTTCTATAACCCGATTTTTTCGATTATTGATTTTCTATATTTATCGGGGGTACTTCAACACAAAACCTAGGTAAGAACACTGGCAGATGCTTATAGTACAACTGTGTAAATTTTCAAGAAAATCGGTTCAGCCTTTTTGGAGTCTATAGGTAACAGGCACACACACACACACACACACACACACACAGACAAAGGTCCATTTATAAATAAGTTTAGATTCTCTTTTTTTTGGCACAATCATAATTCTCTATCGCTGTTGTGTCATGCTCAGTCACATAATTATGCATGTAACCATCACTTCTACTCTCTCAGTTTCTTCTCTCGCACTTCCCACTTTTGGAACTCCTTTCCATATACTTTTTTCCCTGATAGCTACAGTTCCCAAAAGTTTAAATGCAATGTCAATTACCATCTTCTATATTCTTGATTTCCGACTTTCTCTTGTCTCTTCTCTGACATCCCCAGTTTGGTATTTGATGTATGTTGGTTGGTTGGTTGGTTGGTTGGTTGGTTATTTTTGTTTTATGGCATATCAACACCTCAGCAAGTCATTTATTGCTAACTAAATTTTATTTATTTATTGCTGGTAATACATTTTTCTTTCAACAATTTATTGTTTTTATATAAGTTTTTTGTGTCTAGTAATACTTTTTCTTTTCGAGTATCAAGATTCATTGGGATTTGTTTTTAAGGGTAGGGTCCCCAAGTCCTACCCTGTTATTTAGCCCATAACTGGAGGGAAGGGACGGATTAATATCTTTCCCAAGGGGACCAGTGCTTAAGTGAATGCAGGGTATTCAACTGGAATTCGAACTCAGCTCACCGATTTCTCTTTCCGAGCCGAAATCCACTGCACCACAACGCACATCTGTCACTATACGCTTACAGCACCTGGTATTCTCAATCAGTCACCCATCTAAGTACTGACCAGGCTCAACGTTGTTTAACTTCGGTGATCGATCGAGAACTGGTGTATTCAATGTGATATGACCGTAAGCCTTTGCTGTGTGCATGATTGCAATTATGCAAGAATATGGGCTTGTGTTAACACCCAAGGAGGATATACAGCATAATTATATAGGATCTGAGTTTTGTTGATAATCTATGTTTTTTGTTACTTGTGAATGTATTGATCTGTATATAGATTCATTCATATAGGTGCGTGGCCAAGTGGTTAGAACGTTTGCTTTCTGATTATGAAACCCAAGTTAATTTGTCAGGAAGATGACGTCTTGATGTTATCAGTTTGGAGGAGGCAATCCCAGCATGCCACACACTTTGGAAAGTGCCTGAAAACTATACCATAGGTTGACCCAAGCCTTAAGAGTGAAATTGGGTAGACAATCTTTTTAGAGGAGACGTCAATGGTTGTGCTAGCTTGAAGTCACAAGTCATTGTAACCGAGGGTTTGGACATTCTGGCCTTGTTCAGATTGTTGTTCTTGCTGGATTACGCGCTCTCCTCGAGAAACTTTAACTAAGATCCGCTCAGCATAGTTGCAGTATAAACCACAAGTGGGCTCTGTGGGTGTTGAATAAACACAAGTGTGCCTGAGCAAGAGTCTGCAATGGGGATTAGCTGGTGGCTCTGATAGACAGGCACCCTTGGATATGAGTGGCCAGCTATACTGTTGTATACCTCCCTGTATACAGGAATGGAATGTTCCTCTCCTCTTAAATATGTAGACAATATTGGAGTAGGAGTGGAGAATGATTATATTGACTAGTAGTTCACTAGCAGTGTATCTACTTCATGCAGCATGCAAGTCTTGTACTTGTTGATATACTATTATTCCCAACCTCCATTTTGGTGATTACTCACACAGTCACCTTTCAAGGTCACAACTCATATATAATATAGATTCATTCATTGTAATCTTGATGTATGTTTAATCTTAAGATTGAAAAGCACATATTCAGGGGTTTGCAGTTTTACTTTCTGTCTGTTTAGTATGTGGTGTTTATTATCTATTTAATGTTTTCTGCCACAATTAAATGAACAACACCCATTCAAATTGTGAAGTAATAACATTTTCCTCTTCTTGCTGGTATAATTGTATAATTTCTTATACGTTAACAATAAAAGAATGCAATGTAATTTTGTTGATCTTTAGAGCATGTTGACTTTTTTTTTATAGCGGATCTAATGTTTGGACATTTTCTCTTTTATTATCATCTGCAAATTTGATTGTGGGGAAAAAAAGGGGAGTCATATCAATGACTCTTCAATATGAGAGAGAAGTGTAAAATGGGGTATTGAAGATTTAGAAAAAAAAAAGGGAAGGAAAGTAAGAAGAAAACGTTAGAGAAAAATGAAAGGTATTCTGTATGATTGGGTGCTCCCACTCCTACGAAAAATGTACATGCAGCAAATATATTTTCTTTCTAATTTTTTTGTATACCTGAAATTGTGGAGATTGATGCAGAATGATTTTTTAATTCAGAATGAATGAACATTTGGCAAATGTTGTTATGGGAAGGGTTATTTTATTTTTGGTATAAACTTGTATCATTATTGTGAATTAGAATTTGTAGCACAAAATACACTGCAAAAGAGAGAGAGAATCCTTTTTTGTCTCCAGTAGCAACCCTGATTAGGTTCAGATGGGTTTGCCAGTCCTGCTTTCTAGTGAAAGGGTAGAGAAACTGACCTTCAAGCACTATTTTTCCTGGGTTAATATTGTGGCTGGTTAGTGCAGTGGGACTGTCCTTCACTTTGGCACTGGGTCTTTGATCTTTTGTTTCTCTTATCTATGTATTTTGATTCAAAATCAAAATTAGCTGACTGACGTGTCCTTAAGATTGCCAAGTGTTAATAAGGTCTTAAGGAGTTGATAAGCAGATAATACTTTTCAGAAGATTTAAGAAATATTTCTTTTATTTTATTCTATTTATTAAATTTGGCTTACTACAACAAAGTAATTCACCAAATTTAAATTGTTAATACCCAAATCCACCCTTTACAAGACTCTACAATAATCTAAAGTAGAGGGTTAGTGTTCAAATGATAATGATGTATGAAATGTTTTTTTTTTTTTTAATCGTATCACCCCGAGCAAGGCGGTAATGCCACTGATGTGCAGGGGGCTACGTAAGAGTGAAAAGATTGGAAAAGAGAAAGCCGGAAACCACATCCTAAACAGGGAACAAGGGATGAGCCTCTTAACCTGTTCAATAGATGTGGGTGGAGTGTGAACCGGGCGTTAGATAGATCTATCTACTTCAACTGAAAAAAAAAAAAAATAAACCAAAGTGAGAAGATTGGAAAAGAGAAAACCTGGAAACCACATCCTAAACAGGGAACAAGGGATGAGCCTCTTAACCTGTTCAATAGACATGGGTGGAGTGTGAACCGGGCGGTAGATAGATCTTGTGGGATATAAATGAAATTGAAGATGGTAGGAAGTGAAGATTATGAAAATAAAATGCAAGTTTGTTTCACAAAGTGGCACTTTCTTTTTGCATTAAGAAGAAATTAAGGTGTTGCATGTAAACTTAACTTAAGCTCATTTAGGCCGATATAAAAGAGAATATTTAGAACTAATTCACTTCAGAAAAAGCAAAAATGTCTGACAATCAGCATTATCAAGTCTTACACATTTTACTTCTTATTTTGTTTCCCTGTCACATGAAGGATTTTTATCCATTAATCTCCAGCATTTTATTTTTTTAAAAAGTCATTTTGAGCAATCATAGAAAAATGAAATTTTAATAAAAAATTTCTTCTCAAATTTATTTCTATATGAAATGATAAATCTATATTTAGTTCATATATTTTTATAATTTTATGCAGGTTTCATTAAAAATCACAGACAAGGTGTGATGGTTAAGTTTTTTTTATGTAATTTTTCATGTCATCCTATAATTTTTTTTTTCTTTTGTGGGCATAAATTATATAAAAATTGTCCAAATGTTTTGTTTATCTGAGCACTTATGGCTATACTTTTAGCCATTTTCAAGGATGAATGTTATTTTACGTGTAACAGGATGTATATGGTGTTATGTATAATGTATAGTAGTGGTATGTGTTATATATCAATCCCGATAAGTATGTTGTTAGCGTGTTCATAGTTGATATTATTCAATGTTGGGTTTTTCTTTTTTTATCAATAAAGCCTCTATTATTTTGAGTCCTTTTTTGCCTGTGGATGATTCTATGATATTTGTGTTGCCAACAAGTATGTTTCGGATAGGGTTTGGTAGGTCCCCATGTGTGTTTAAATGAGATCGAATTGAACTCCGTTGAGAGAAATGCAGCGTGGATCTTTGAAACAGTTTCGTAGTTGTTTTTTTTTTTTAATCATTTCACCCCAAGCAAGGCATTCCACTGCCACTATTGTGCATGGGGATACAGAGGGGAAGGTAAAGAGAAGGAGTGGTTAGAGATAGGGAATGTCAGGAGGAAGGTGATAGATGGGTAAGGATAGATACTGAGGATGAGGGTTGGGCAGATGGGAAGAGTGTTTGATAGAATGGGAGCAAGTTAGTGTGTTAGGAGGTGTCTATTGACCTTACATTTAAACTCCTGGAGATTGTAGCCGTTGGGGAAGCAATCATGTGGAAGGGAATTCCACAGTCGGGAAGTGCGAGGAAAGAAACTGTTAGAGTAGAAGCTGCAGTTTATCAGTTTCACTGTAAAAGGGTGGGATCTAGTTGCTAATCTAGTATCTCGTGCAAATTCGTATTTAGGGGGCACCAGTGATCTAAGTTCATCGGAGCAGAAGCCGTGAAAGTATTTGTAGAAGAGACACAGGGAAGCCACATTGCGCTTGTGGGAGAGAGACTGCAGGCGGTCTGCCAAGTCGGTATCTATCACATTACAGACCCTCCTCTGTACCTTATCGAGAAGCCCGAGGAGAATAGCAGGAGCACCCGACCAGATATGGCAGCAGTATTAATTATTTATCAAATTAGGATCAAGAATGCAATTCTTCAAGAGACATGTGAATTCTTTAATAATATTGGTTTGCTGTAGATTGGATCTCACGGGTGTATTGTTTTTGATGAAGAAGTTAGCTGTTTTAAATTTAGTATAATAGATGTTTAATTTTTTTGTTAAAATTGATGGAAGTTGCATATCACAACAAAGTTCAATTCAATCTAATTCAAACACATGAACTATGCTTACCAGGTTTGGTACAAAACACATACCACTACTCTCCATTATACACAACACATACATTCTTTTTACATGTAAAATAATATTCATCCTTCAAAATGGCTAAAAGTATAGCCAAAAGCACTCAGATAAACAAAACATTTGGACAATTTTTATATAATTTATGTCCTCAAAAGAAAAAATCATGAGATCACATGAAAAATTATGTAAAAACTTAATCATCAAACCTTGTCTGTCGTTTTAATGAAACCTGTATAAAAGTGAAATTGCTGTCCAAATATGCAATTTTATAATTTTGTAAATAAACATGGCTGAAAGAGTCAAAAATGTATTCTGTGATAGCAGTGTATTTTGATGTTTATTTTTATTTTTTTGTGGGTAAACATTACCCTTAACATTAACAATGTGGATTGTTTTTATTTAAAGTTTGTATATAGGTTAGTGAATGTGCTTTTGCATTGCAAGAGTAGACAAAAAGTCTTGTAATTAATAGAAATTCATTCTTTCTGAAAGGGAATTTGTAAGATAAGCGACATTAAATTACAGTAACATTGCAAAGAAGAATTAATATGCTATATGAAATGGAATTCACAATGTTCTCGCTGACAAAAATAAATTTGAGTTCAAATTTAGTTTTTCTGGATTGGCACTTACAAATAAGGGAGATAATTTGTTTCCTACATTTGGATGATTTCAGAATTATATAGAAGTAAGGTACACGGTAGAATAAAAACAAAAAGAGATAAATTATTACTTATAACTTTTTCTTTTTCTACTTTTTCTTTTGTACTCATGCCTAACAACTTTCCTGATAGAAACTCTTCTTTTAGTGAAATAGTATACAAAGTTCATAAACCAAATTTGTTGAACGCCTGAGAAAATTGTGTAATGCAACAAATAGTTGAAAATCTTGATACAGAAGAAAGAAAGATGTAAAAAAGTAGAAACCAAGATGATGAAATGAGACAATAGTGAAGAAAAGGCAAAAACAACAGAAATCAGAAAAAAAATATTAAAAGATTTAAAGCATACTGAGATTAAATACAAGTCAACTTTACACTTTATGGCCAGTGGATTGGAAATCAGGCTCTTATGACAAAATATTTTGCTGACCCATTCAGCTGATCTAGGATAAATTAAGCAAATACTATAATTTATTTTTTAGAACAACTAAACCTATTGCTATAATAAGACTGAATAAGTGAGGCCAAACACAAAAAAAAGTTGAACAAAAAATTTGTCTACCTAAGTATCGCATAAATAATAAACTATTGAAGCATGAAAACTTGTTCAGTCATAATTCAAATTTAGAATTCAAATTTAGAATGTTGAAAAAAATATATATTATCAGAACAGAGATTCTGAGAAACAACCAGCTATAAGTTGTTTATATTTCAAAACACTGCTACTTCTATAGGGATACAGCTTATTCAAACTGTTAGACGTCACTTTAAATTAGACGTCTTTCTGATTTACTCCACATGTTGGCCAGATATGAACGTTAAAAAGGCAAAACCCAAAATAAATAAGTCATCCTTTGTGTAGTGACTCCAAACATTATATCTGGTTCACAAATCCCCTAAAAAAAAATACAATTTAAAAGAAGCCGATCATGAATGCCAAAAGAAAAAACATGAAAACAAAGATGAGTCTGGGTGTTACCTCATTCGGTTTAAAAAAAAGCCACTCATAAACGACCGGGACAGAATTGTGGCCAATAGGCCAGCTGTTTTTATCTGGCAAGCTCTCAACATCTCCATCCATGATCTTGATCAACCATCACAACAAAGAGAATTGCAATGAATGGGCCAGCTGTAGACACCTGGTGAGCTCTCAGTGTCACTACTTGTTGGCCTCAGTCAACCAACCCAACAAATACATCAGCTCCAGACCTTACCATGATTTCTTCAAAATTGCTTTCTCTGCTGATATAGAGACAATCTTCTCACATCCTTTGTAGTGACAAGATGAAGAATTTTATATTAAGGTTTCTTGCCTTTTTTTTTCTTTGGCTTCACTGGCTATATTGTATTGTTTTGTCATTCATGTTAACATATGTGTTATATGACAAAAAAGGACAAATTAACATTTAAGAAAGGTATGT
Source organism: Ascarosepion bandense (assembly GCA_037127315.1). NCBI lineage: Eukaryota > Metazoa > Mollusca > Cephalopoda > Sepiida > Sepiidae > Ascarosepion > Ascarosepion bandense. The sequence continues at coordinate 1,599,244 of JBBBDQ010000408.1, forward strand.
ATATTGTGGTGCAGTGGATATCAACCACGGAATGACAAATTGGGGTGCCGAGTTCGAATTCCAGTCAAATTCCTTGCATTCACTTACGCACAAATACCTTTGGGAAAGGTATTAATCCGTCTTTTCCCTCCAGTTACGGCTTAAATAATGGAACAGATTGGGTTCTATAGCTCTTGGCTGGCAATCAATCTACCACAGAAAGCAATGGCAACCTAATGCAGGATAATCTTCTGCCCAGCCAGTCATGTCTCGAAAGAGACATGATTGCCCAAAGCATGTATCACGTATGGCACTTAACTGACTGTCTGATTGCGATATAAATTTTTCATTTTTATATTTTTCAAAGACAATGTCATAGATGCAAGTGGATACAAAATAATTTATAGAATAAAATATATTTCATGCTATAAAGCATGTTATTAACATATTTCACTCAGGTGAATAAATAAACTTATTTGGTTAGAGTTTATTACTCACAAGAGTCTACCAACATTACTTGAGAATATTAAGTTTGATGGATGGCAGCGGAATCAGGTTATATTTATACACAGAGTTATGTCTACTATATACCTGATAATGGCTAAAAGAATAGGTGAGGGCTCTTGGACATACAGATAATTTCTACATATTTTATGTACAGAAAAGAAAATATATACTAACAACAAAAATTCAATAGAAATTTAAGCACAGTACTTTGTCAGTTGTTTTTAACAAAGCTTGTTAAAAATATGGTTTGCTACCCAAATACACAATATCATCTTTGTAATAAAGGCCGTTGTGTATTTATTTGTGTGTGTGTGTGTGTATATATATATATATATATATATATATATATATATATATCCCTCCTGTCACATTCATGGAGTGAGAGAGACAATCGTGAGACAGTGTTGACTCAGTTCATTCTTTTTACTACCAGTTATTAAACTTTACTACCAGTTTTGAAAATTCTTGGTGCGTGTTTGCTCTTTAAAAGTGCTTTATTATTTTATCTTTTTGCAATAATTATATATATATATATATATATATATATATATATATATATATACACAAAGGAAATCTCAACACATCATATAGTTATAAATTATAATTCGTTTCTTTGAACTAAATTAGTTACTTTCTTCAGACCACTCTATATTCGTTCCATTCAGTACAAATATTTTTCTGGAAAATATGCACTTGATGATTGCATAATGCATGAAACTCCAAGTCGTGCCATAGACATAGAATAATATGAATATTTATTAATATATATATATATATATATATATATGTATATATATATATATATATATATATATATATATATATATATAGTAATCCGCAGGCAGTCCTGTTTTGCTGTATCACAGCTCAGCAGTACTGTTAGACATCTAATTGCTTTTAGCCAGGATTGAAATCTGATTGAATTGACATCAGTTGGTGATTCTTATATTTTTAAATCTTATTAAAAAACATACCCATTTGACAGTAAAGTCAAGGTTGACATATATTTGACATATATATTTATTGACATATATATAATTTATTGACATATATTTATTGACATATGTTTGTGCATCAATAGAATCAACTCTCAGATGCTTAGCTGAAATTTTTAGTCAGTTGGTAAATTGTGTGTGTGTGTGTGTGTGTGTGTGTGTGTGTGTTGACTGAAAGCACACCAAATTTCAGACATTATTTAAAGTATCTGTTATTTATTTTCAATAACTCTCTTATTAAATACCTTGACCTTGTTTAATATTTTTCTCATGTTTATGTAATGTGTCCCTCTAGGACATGAGTGGTCATGGTTTTCCACAACCTCTTATTATTTTCAGCCATTAGAAGTGTCATATTTTTTAATGTCTTTACCACTTCTTATTCTGTCATCAATTTACACAAGCTCACTAAAAAGGTTACTCACTGTTTCGCTCTGTCCCACTTACATATATCCAGTGAGTATCAAATTCTCCAAGTCCTCTTTTCTCATTAGGTTTCAAAAGAATTTCAACTGTCATTTTCTGATTTTAAGTATCAGTCAGTCAGTTAAGTGCCATACGTGATACACGCTTTGGGCGATCATGTCTTGAAAGGGACATGACTGACTGGGCAGAAGATTATCCCACAGTAGGTTGCCATTACTTTCTGCAGTAGACTGGTTGCCGACCAAGGCTATAGAACCCAATCTGTCCTGTTATTTAACCCATAACTGGAGGGAAGAGACAGATTAATACTTTTCCCAAGGGTATTTGCGCATAAGTGGAAGCAAGGAATTCAACTGAAATTTGAAGTCGGCTCACCAATTTCTCATTCTGAGCCGATACCTACTGTACCACAATGCACATCACGATTTTAAGTATAAGTGCCCTTTTTATTTCCATTTTCCTTAAAACCTGCTCATATGTTCTGTCCATGGTATTTTCAACATCATTCTGTAAAATCATGTCTCTGTCTATAACGTTGAATAAACTGGCTATACTTATTCAATAACAGAAATGCTGGCAATTGATAATTTTTTTCACATATTTATTAAAAATAAATAAAATCGATGAATGCTTTTCACTTCTGATACATATCATATTTTTAATTCAAAAGAATCTGGAAAAATTGCTAGATAAAGAAAAAATTGAAAAAATTATGTTAGATAAATAAACAAAAAAGTAAAAAAATTAAAGCTAGTGCTAAACAATTAGTTCATGTTTAGAATTCCTAATTTAATTTGTTAGGTGCCAATCCTGAAATTATCAAAATTGTTTAATGTGTATGCTTTTGTGTCGAACAGAACCACGTTTGTCTAAGAAGGAAACTTATCTTTTTGTAACGCAGAGAGAGAGAGAGAGAGAGAGAGAGAGAGAGAGAGTATTTTTACAGAGCCATACAAAGAAAAGAACAAACGCTGAATTCAAGTCTTTATTCTGTCATTGGTCTGGCTTTAGTTTGGTTCGGTTAATTGGAGGCTTTCTGTAACAATAAAGTAGTGGCAATATTAAGTTAGGTCGAAAAATATTTCTTTCTTTCTTTTCATCATTTCTTCAGCTACTTTGTTTATTGTTTCAGTCAGTCAGTTAAGTGCCATACGTGATATACACTTGGGTGATCATGTCTCGAAAGAGACATGACTAACTGGGCAGAAGATTATCCTGCAGTAGGTTGCCATTGCTTTCTGCGGTAGACTGGTTGCCGACCAAGGCTATAGAACCCAATCTGTCTGTTATTTAACCCATAACTGGAAGGAATAGGCGGATTAATACCTTTCCCAAGGGTATTTGCACGTAAGTGAATGCAATGAATTCAACTGGAATTCGAACTCGGCTACCCGATTTCTCGTTCCGAGCCAATATCCACTGTGCCACAACGCACATTTATTGTTTCACTTTTCCTTATTAACTTTTTTCTTTTATGGGTCCGTTTAATACAACACAATGATCTTTGCAGAAAAGGAAGAAAATCAAGCTTAATATAACAATAACATTTATACAAGCAGATACGTGTATTTACATATTAAATTGCACTACTTTGTTGTAGCAATGAAGAGACCAATGGTTCGATTGTTTAAAATGATTTGTTGCAAGTAAATCTACACAGTTTGAAGTGATTTTGTTGTAAGTGAGAAAAACAAATGTTATGTACGCCAATATGTTTATGTGTGTGTGTGTGTGTGTGTGTGTGTGTGTGTGTGTGTGTGTGTGTGTGACATTTGCTATCGAAATGTGTGTGACTGCTGACTGATTGCATGTCGTAGCATTAATTTTTAAACACGGAGGACAATAAGAGATGAGATAAAACATTATTTTCGTCACGACTTTTTAAGTTTTCCAATGTAGAAGAATTATCGCTGACTGACACGTTGTCCTGGTAATGTGTCTATGCTGTTGATCGAAGCAGGGGCTTGTTGTTTGTCAAAGATCTAGTCGCTGACTGCCTGTTTGTTTCTGCTGGTGAGCCGTTTTTATAACATGGCTAGCCGATGGTCGGCTCCAAAGTTTTTCACAGGAATGTACTTAATAACCCTATCCCTGATCTTTTTCCATGTCATTTAGAGTTCAACCACACGGATATCAGAAAAACCACATCATGTGACTTGTCCTATCCAATCAGGTTCCAGAAACCAGAAATTGAATTTAGAGCTCTGTTTGTACAGAATTGTAAAAAGGTTTTCGTATGTATTGAATTTAGTAAGATTTATTAGAAGGCGTTTTTTACTTGTTTGTGTTTCACTTATTGGTCGTAAAATATTGGAGTTTATATCCTATACTTTTTCATTTTCTTTCTTTTTTTCTTACTCTCTTTATTTTCTATTTCTTTCTTTTCTATTCATTGCTATATCCTTTTCTGTCTTTCATTTTTTTTTACTCTAATCTTTTTTATCTTCTCTTTAGTTTTTTCTTTTCATAGGTCATCCAACTTAAATCTCCTTTTCTTTTCTTTCCGCTCTATTTTTCCTCGTTTGTGTGTCTCTTTTCTCTGAAATCGAGTTACCTTTCTCTTCTTGCTCGCACTGTCTTCTTTTTCTTCACACAATATCAACTAATCTTCTTTGAAAAGCGGATCTCGAGAGTCAGATATGAGAAGTATTTGACCAATTTATTCTTGGCTATTCGAAAGGAAACTTAATGGAAGCACCTATGGGAAATAGTTTTCGAAGGAGGCAGAAAAACAAAAACACAATAAAAAAGTAACGCGATAAAAGCCGTTCAATTAGAAAATGTAAAGGAGTTCACTATGGTTATTGTTAGGAATAAAAAGCACAAAAAAAACAAAAAACAAAAAAACAAAAACAAAAAACAAATAAAAACAGTTAATTATAGAAATGAACCCCGAAAGACATAGACAATTATTATTTAACTAGTCTAAAAAGAAATAAAATCTGATAGAACTAAAAAAATATTTAATAAGTTTAATTTAGCCTGGCATGATTTTATGTTGATTGCATTACCAACTATTCTTGTACTATTTACAAAATAGTACTTGAAGTACGTCATATCTCTAAAGGTGTTATTGAACAACATCAATAATGCTTAACTTCAGTGAACTAGTAGAAACCAGTGCATTCAGCATAATCTAATAATAAATGGTCGAAGGGACACAAATTTGATCTTACAAAAATAATCAACTCGTCTATAAAGAAAAAAAAGGAGAAACTCGTCCATAAAGAAAAAAAAAAGAAGAAAGCAGATAAGATATAAATAAATAATTTTTCAAATCCAGAAATAGCAGAGATGAATTACAGAAGGGTTTTGTTTTTAGTCTAGTTTCTTCTCATGAAGAGAATTTTTTTTACTACACTAAAAAGATTAGACACAGAAAGATTTTTTAAAAACACCTCTTTTTATATCGACTTTGATTGTTACTCCAGCTGCTACTTGGACTGGCTCCTTGATACGATGTCTTTTATTTAAGCATGGCGCGTAGACATAATAGTGAACACAAGAAAACTCGCGAATATCTAACACAAAAATGCTGAGCTCTATTTGAATGTAAGTTCCTTGAAAAGTATGGAATTTCTAATAATTTAATAACTATACATGCTTAAATGTGTTGTTATTATGTTAAGGGTCGTTGATTAAATTTGAGAAAGTATCGTGTGTTGATGAGCAAAAACTAAATTTGTTCAATCGGTTGAGAACATTGTGGGGGATTTGGTATTTGCTGGTTGTATGTTGATTATTTCCCCCACAAATACAACACTCAATTTTGCAATCGCGCAAAGTGAAGGAATAATTTGCAACGGACATTCAACAACAAACAATTTATTACGTGACAAAATAAAATGGTATGTAGAAACCAACAAAATACATGATTCTAAAATTGCCTTTTTGAGAAATATAAACTTGGCAAGAAGTTAATTTTTGTCCAAAAACGTGTATGAGTTTGCATTAGCAAAAGTCTGTAAATAAGCCTTTCCTACTTACATTCAGTTGGCGGCAGCGTGTCGCGTTGCTGAAAGAAAGTTTCGTCGGCTTTTCTTTTAAGGTCCTTGGAGCGAGGTCACGAACTTTTGGCATGGAAGAAATGACATGGCCGGCAAAGTATACGGTGTCATGCGGACTTAATGGCCTGCTTGGTTACTGCTTGGTGACTGACTGTTGACTGCTTGATGACTGACCTTTCTTTCTAACTGTGTGTATTATATACATTAATAGGGGATCAACTAATCTTCCTAACATTAGGGTGTGAAAACATTTATGGACCAATCAGATTTATTCTTTTACTATTTTGTTTTGGGGCCTAAATATTTTTGTGTTAATTTACTTTCAAGCCTATTTTTCTAGAATGTTCTTATTCTAAGTTTTTAGCTGATTGGTTGAGAAATATAAAAATGTAATCTAAATTCTACTGCTGTTTTGATCTAATTTTTCTAGAATGTTCTATTGTGTTTTCCTGTTGCCTATTTTAATAAAAAAAATATGTATCCCATATACCCCCCCGCAGATTGATAAATATGGAAGTATTTATTAATATGTAATATATGTTTTAAGATGTTTCGGCCAGTGTACCTTTCTTCCAGCTTTTGTGGTGGTGTTTGTCGGTGTATTTGTTGGCGTGGAGGTTGGTTTGGACAATGTGGTATTTTGTGTACTTGTAGAGTGTTCAGTCGTACTTTCCTTTACTGGTAAGTCTAAGTACGCTGGTTTTAGTCTGTCTATGGAGACAGTATCAAATTTGCCTTTTATGGCGAGTTTAAAATATTTGTGGTGTCTTTCAACTACCTGGAAAGGTCCGGAGTAGGTAGGACACAAAGGTTTTTTTGACTGCATCATTTCGAATAAAAACGTATTTGCAGTCGTGAAGGTCTTTTGGTGTGTAAAGTTCTTTAGTTTGTGTTCTTGTGGGTGTGTAAACTAAATCGTTCATTTTGTGTTTAAAATCTTTTACAAAAGTTGTAGTTGGTTGTAAGGAAGTGTTTTTTTCACAAAATTGACCTGGAAGTGTTAAAGATGTTCCAAAAACCATTTCGGAAGCTGTACATCCCAAGTCTTCTTTGATAACATTCCTTATTGACAATAAAACAAGAGGCAAATTTTAAAACCATGTTCTGGAGTTGTTGTTAGCTGTTAAAGCTGTTTTAAGTTGTCTATGGAATCTTTCGATTAATCCATTTGCGCAGGGGTGATATGCTGTTGTTTTTATATGTTTGATTCCCAATAACTTTGTAAATTCATCGAAAAGCGTTGATTGAAATTGGGAGCCTCTGTCTGTTGTTATTACTGAAGGACAACCAAAGACTGCGATCCACTCTCGTAATATGGTTTTAGAGATAGTCTCTGCTGATATATCTCTAAGTGGGACGGCAACAGGCCATCTTGTAAATCTGTCAATGATAGTAAGTATATATTGACAGTCATTTGCTATTGGCAATGGCCCGACAATATCGATGTGTAGGTTTGTGAACCTACCGTCTGGTTTTTTTAATTGTCCTGGAGGAGACTTTGTGTGTCTGTTTGTTTTGCTCTTCTGACAATTCAAGCATGTTTGAGTCCAGTTTTTTTTATGTCAGTGTGCATATTAGGCCAAACAAAACGGTTGCTGATTAATTTTGCGGTTGCTCGGCGTCCAGGGTGTGAAAGGTTGTGGAAATGTGTAAATAACCTTTTTCTCAGTGATGGTGGTATATACGGTCGAGAGTGACCAGTTTTGACATCGCAAAGTATTGTTTTTGTTCCAAATGGAACAGGCTGTTCCTTCAGCTGTAGGGAAGTGTCGTTTAGTTTGTCTAATGTGGCATCTTTTTTTTTGTTCATCTGCAATGAGCTCGAAGGTGAGATCTACCGACTCAATAGATTGTATTGTAGAGCGTGAAAGTGTATCTGCCACAATATTGTCTGAACCTTTTATGTGTCGGATATCCGAGGTAAATTGTGATATATAGTCCAGTTGTCGAGTATCTCTGGGCGTATATTTCTCGGTATTTACATGTAAGGCGTAAGTAAGTGGTTTGTGGTCAGTGAAAACGGTGAAATCTCGTCCTTCGAGTAAGTGACGAAAGTGCCTTATGGACAAGTAAATTGCCAGTAACTCCCTTGAGAAGGTGCTGTATTTTCGTTGTGCAGTGTTCAATTTCACTGAGAAAAAGGATATTGGTTTTTCCAAGCCATTTTGTTTTTGTTGTAGGACTGCTCCAATTGAGTCTCCTGACGCGTCTGTTGCTAGTGAAAATGTTGTAGTGTTGTCATTAGAGATGTAGGAGAGCTTGGTAAAATCTGCTAATGCTTTTTTAGCATTGTGAAAAGCAGTTAAAGCTTCTCCTTCAATTTGAATTTTTGCATTTTTATTTTTTTGTTGCTGCAACATGTTTGTTAGCGGGGTTAATATTCTGGAACAACGTGGAATAAATCTACGGTAGTAATTTATCAAACCGAGAAATCGTCGAAGTTGTCGCAGTGATGTTGGTTGTGGGAAATTTTGTATGGCTGTGACTTTTTCTGGGATAGGTGTGATTCCCTGTTCGTCTATCGTGTGGCCTAAAAAGTTTAATTTCGAGACAGCAAAATCACATTTGCTTATGTTGATTTTCAAGCCGAAATGTGCTAGTCTCTCGAAAACTTGTAATAAATGGACTTTATGTTCCTTGATGTCATTGCTAGCAATGAGGACATCGTCGATATAAGCAAAAGCAAATGGTAACCCTCTCAATACCTCGTCAATGAGTCTCTGGAAAGTTTGGGCAGCATTACGTAGTCCAAATGGCATTCTGGTGAATTCGAAAAGTCCAAAAGGAGTTGTAATTGCTGTTTTTTCTATGTCTTCTTCGGCTACTGGAATTTGGTAGTAAGATTTAACCAAATCTAGTTTTGTGAAGATTCTGGTTCCTTGCAAGCCCATGGCGAAATCGTGTAGATGTGGGCTTGGATACCTATCAGGAACTGTTTTTGCGTTGAGGTTCCTGAAATCCCCACAAGGTCGCCATGCACCTGTTTCTGGCTTCTGGACCATATGTAGCGGTGAGGAGTATGGACTACTAGAAGGACGTATAATGCCTAATTGTAACATGTGCTGAAATTCGTCTTTTGCTACTTTATATTTCTCTGGATGCAATCTGCGTGGTGATGCATGTGTGGGTGGTCCAGAGGTTGTGATATAATGTTTGGCTGTGTGACGAACTTCATCAGAATGTTTAAAGGGCGTAGTAAGAGTTGGAAATTTTGTAATCAACTCTTGTAGTCCATTCGCATCTGGTAGTGCCGCACAGATTCCTGTTGACTTGTAGATTGAGGTGATTCCCTTTGCTGTTAGGTCTGTGTTGCAATCGACGAGAGATTGCCTAGCCATGTTCACTGAAACGTTGAAATGGGACAAAAATCAGCTCCAAGAATCGGTGTTTTTACTTGGGCTATTGTGAAGATCCACGGAAAAGGTCGGCATAAACCCAAATTGAGCGTCAGTGCTATCTCTCCGTAGGTGTCAATTCTTGATCCATTTGCTGCTTGCAGTGTGAATGAAGATAGTTGGTGTTTTCTTCTTGGATCCGGTGGAATAACACTGATTTATGCGCCGGTGTCGACTAAAAATAAATATCCGGTATTTTTGTCTCGGATGTAAAATAGACGACTTCCTTGTTTTATACCAGCAGCTAATGTCGTCTTTACTTGCTGCCGGTGTAACCGTTTCCCTGGTTTTGTGTTGAAGTGTGTGAGGTCGAATTGAAGTTGCATGGTTTTATGCACTTCCTTGCTTCACATCCAAATTTGAAATGATACCAACAGGTATCATAGTTGCGTCGCTCTCTAGAGAATGAGCTCGATCTACTTCGACTTCTGCGTCGTGAGGAGGTTCTGTAAGGACGGGAACGTTCGGATGTTTGCAACTTCACCAAACTTTGAACCTGCAGAGTTAGATTTGCCATGTCCTGCAGCAGTTCAGTATACCTGTCTGGCGTGGTTGTTTGTGATGTTGTGTTTCTTGGTGTTGGTGTATTCCTTTGTGTTGCGTCATTTGTTGGGTTGTAAGATCTGGCGTAAACGCTCTGGTTTTGGTTATTGTCGTGTATTTTATCAGCTATTTCCGACAATCTATCCAGGTCTAAATCCTCAGGGAGTGATGCGAGTATCTGTGTTGTATGAGTGTGGAGTTTGTCTGTCCATAGTTTTTTTAACACCGTTTCAGACATGGTGCTGCTTCCCAACAAAGATTTCATTTTCCTCAAGAGTTGTGAGGGTGTCATATGTCCAAGGGTCAAATTGTTAAATAAATCATGTAATTTTTTTCCATCCGATGTACCCATACGTCTTATAATGGCGTTCTTTAGTGTGTCATATGGTTTGTCCTCAGGCATATGGTCTAGCAAATCGACCACTTCTGCCGCCACGTCGGTGGGAAGTTTTTCCACGACGTATGCATACTTTGAGGTTTGCGCTGTAATTTTTTTGGCGCTAAAAAGTGCATTTAGCTGAGAAAACCATACTGGTATGTTAGTTGGGTTGTAGCTGGGAATGCTGGCTGTTATTGTTGCTGTTGTGGGTTCAATGTCGTTGTTTTCCATCTTTTACGCGTTGTGGTAATTTTTGTGTTGTTTTCTAATATGAGAGCTTTTTTGTGTTACGTGCTTTCACTCGTCGGAAGGTCACCAATTTTGTGGGGGATTTGGTATTTGCTGGTTGTATGTTGATTATTTCCCCCACAAATACAACACTCAATTTTGCAATCGCGCAAAGTGAAGGAATAATTTGCAACAGACATTCAACAACAAACAATTTATTACGTGACAAAATAAAATGGTATGTAGAAACCAACAAAATACATGATTCTAAAATTGCCTTTTTGAGAAATATAAACTTGGCAAGAAGTTAATTTTTGTCCAAAAACGTGTATGAGTTTGCATTAGCAAAAGTCTGTAAATAAGCCTTTCCTACTTACATTCAGTTGGCGGCAGCGTGTCGCGTTGCTGAAAGAAAGTTTCGTCGGCTTTTCTTTTAAGGTCCTTGGAGCGAGGTCACGAACTTTTGGCATGGAAGAAATGACATGGCCGGCAAAGTATACGGTGTCATGCGGACTTAATGGCCTGCTTGGTTACTGCTTGGTGACTGACTGTTGACTGCTTGATGACTGACCTTTCTTTCTAACTGTGTGTATTATATACATTAATAGGGGATCAACTAATCTTCCTAACATTAGGGTGTGAAAACATTTATGGACCAATCAGATTTATTCTTTTACTATTTTGTTTTGGGGCCTAAATATTTTTGTGTTAATTTACTTTCAAGCCTATTTTTCTAGAATGTTCTTATTCTAAGTTTTTAGCTGATTGGTTGAGAAATATAAAAATGTAATCTAAATTCTACTGCTGTTTTGATCCAATTTTTCTAGAATGTTCTATTGTGTTTTCCTGTTGCCTATTTTAATAAAAAAAATATGTATCCCATAACATAAACAAAAAAAAAAAAAGAGTGAAACAAAATTAGATAGACATTTATTTTATGAGGAGCATTTTCGTGTAGAGAAAATTTCGAGGATAAATCCGGAAAGAAAGTGCGAATTCACAGAATGTTCTTCAAAGTCTTTGTAAAGAATGAAGAAAAAGTTGAACTTACTCAGTTGGTGATTTAAAGATTGAGTGATGTGTATTTTTTTACGCCATCTTTTTTTAGCGTTTTTTCTCGATCTCCGAATTGAAAGAGTGCTAGTTTCTTTGGATTCACAGTACACATGCTCTCAGTTTCTTTTCTTTTTACACTTCACAAAAGCTGAAAAAATGTTGCTAACAGGGTTAACGTCGTATGCGTGTCTAGTGAAATGGTTTAACGCCGATTACAAGCGCTGAAATTTTGCAGAATTTGATATACGTTTTAGATGTTGTGTAGATATCTTTTTCCATAAAAGATGAATTAATTAAATTTTATTTTAAGTTCATATCCATTCAGTCGAGATAACTGAATTCTATTAATGTTTTTAAATAAAAGGAGGTTTTTGTCTGAAACTTATAAACCGAGCATGTGTCCACTAAAATTTGAATCTGGCTAATTTGTTTATTGTACTAAATCTGGCGTGTGGAGCAGTGGATCGGAACAAGAAATCGGAGAGCCGAGTTCAAATTCAAGTTGAATTCATTGCATTCACTTACGCGCAAATATCCTTGAGAAAAGTATTAACCCATCTATTCTCCCTCTCTATGCGTTCTGTGGCTACTAGTCCACCACAGAAAATAATGGCAACGTACTGCGGGGAAAATGATAATGGCAGAAAGTAATACCGCAGAAAGGAATGGAAAATATTTTGCACAGTCAGTTATGTCTCGAAAGAGACATGATCGCCTAAGCGTGTATCACATATGGCACTTAACTGACTGACTGACCAAATCTTAATTTATATAGATTTTTAAAAAAATTTTCTTCTCAAACCCTACGAACTTATTATATGAGGTTGGTAGTCATTACCTCACAATGTGACACCGGGTTAGTTCTGGCTATATTTTGAACTTACAACACAGAGAGGAGAGGGTTTAAATTGCACTAGTCGCCGAAGTAATCAGTCCAAATATTACTCGAATGACACCTGAATATTACACTTCGAATGTTACTATTCTTTACTTAAAAAATCATTTCAGAACATGGTCCATTCCATCATTGAGACTGCTGCAGGGGTGTCAGCCACTCTACAACAACTTTTTTTTGCCTTGAGTAACCTCCAATCTAAGAGAAGGATATTTCTAAAGTCAAAAATATGGAGAAATCAATAGGAACCCACTTCATTATCTTTCCCAAGAAGATATGGCAATTTAAAAATGATAAAGAAAAAGGAATCTGTGAAGTATAAAAAAAAGGTTACTACTACTTCTCCCACATAATTTCTCTTCTCACCCACCCCTAATCTAAATGGGTCTGTTTGATTGGCTAAGACGATTTTCCTTGACCAATCAGTGGACACCTAATTTTGGCGAGCTCAATGCAAAAATCTTTCTATCTTCCTCTTTTTTCAAATGTTCTAGCAAGGAACAACAGGTAGGAAATTTCCTCTCCTTATTTGAGGCTACTTTGAACATTCTAAGAGCCGTCTAATTTATTTGGACGTTAAAGAACATTTCATAGTTGGACTTCTAAAGCCGCAAACACAACTAGTTTTGCAAGGAATTTTCTTCTCTGTTATTGCAATAATAATTACTTGTTTCTTTATCTCTGTCTTGTGTCTTTTGTATTCCTTTTTTTCAGCAATTCCAACTAAATTCACCTTAGGAGAGTCATGTTTGCCTACCTCCTGAATGAGTATAACATTAAAAAAAAAACACTGTTGAAAACCAGTGTTTTGAATGCTGACTATTAAGGTAGGTAGACTCTCGCCATTGGAAGACAGTCTACTTCTCACTCCAGGAGAAACTGACTATTTCAAGTATACACATAATTTATGTTTTTACTTAAAGCTTTGTATTTTGTCCAGTTTATGATTTTTTCCTGTACATTTTTTAATATATGTGATTTAATATCATAATAAAGTACGATTTAAAACCTGTTTGGGTTGCATTTATGTATTAGGCAAACAAATTAAAATTAATCGTTATGTTGATATATCAATTTAGTCTGACAGTAAGTTATATGGGCGTTTAAAAACTGTGCAGTAAACGAAATCATATTTTTATCTCTTATTCTGTTGTCATATCTGATCGAGCGCCCCTGCTATTCATCTTGAGGTTATTGACAAAATCCAAAGCAGAATCTGCAATGTAGTCGATCCCGACCTGGCATCTCGACTCCAGTCACTTTCTCACCGACAAGATGTCTCTTCTACAAATACTTTCACGGATTCTGCTCCGATGTGCTTAGCTCCCTGGTGCTCCCCCTACCTCTGCACGAATTTACTTGAACTACTAGACTAGTAACAAGGTCTCACCCTTTTACAGTGAAAACAATCAAGTGTAACTGTAACTTCTACTCCACAGCTTCTTTTCTCGCACTTCCCGCCTGTGGAATTCCCTTCCGTCTATTTGTTTCTCTGACTGCTACAATCTCCAGGAGTTAAAATGTAACGTCAACAGCCATCTCTTAACTCCTTGACTCCCATCCGTTTACCGGCACCTCGTACCTTGTTCTTCCCCATTTACTTTTTAAACTCAAGCTTGCTTTCTTCACACCAGTGTTCCCGTCCTTCTCTTACTCATTCTCCGACACCTACTGTGATCTGTTCTCCTTTCTCTTCATCCTATTATGTAACCCTCCTGCACACCAGTAGCAATACTGCTTTGCTTGGGGTGAGATAATTATAAAAATAAAAATTAAAATTAAAAAAATATCATAGTGCTGGTCTTAATTAACAGTCATAATTAGGATCGGAGAGTGTTCTGGTTCGACCTTAGCGAGAGACGGACGTGTCCATCGGGCAATTCGGAAATTTTTTTTTTTTTTAATCATTTCACCCCGAGCAAGGCGGAAACGCCACTGATGTGCAGAGGGTTACATAAATGTAAAAAGATTAATTAGAAAAGAGTGAGGAGTACAAACTAGTTAGAAAGGAACAATAGAAAGCAGGTGCGATGACAGATACATAGGTGGAGAGAAAGGGAAAGTTATACAGGGGTGGGGAGAGAGCTAGAGTCCAGTGGTTAGTAGATGAGTATTGACTTTGCATTTAAATTTCTGGAGGTTGTAGCCGTCAGGAAAGCAAGAATACGGGAGCGAGTTCCACAGGCAGGAAGTGCGAGAGAAGAAGCTACAGGAGTAGAATTGTCGTCTCATTTCGTATTGTCAATCGCCACGCTGGGATGAGTAGATGGATTAGAAATTGGTAGAAGAAGAGCTGACATAGTAGAAGTTGTCCCAAATATCACCTACCTACCCATTCAGACGAGCAGGTGAAGCTCTGAACTGAACACTTCCATATGATATAGGGTTCGCGTTCGTTTTTCATTGTGTTACCTTGTGATCATGCAACTCGCCCTTCCTTAGCTTTAGGCCGACACCGACGAAATTCAGAATCGCAATACAACGTGGGGTGATTATTGACCGGTCGGTAGAAAGCTTGGGCGTAGATTGTGCTGTATGTTCACAAAGTTAAAATTATTGGGATATATTATAACAACGGTTGGCTTGGAAAAGTTAATACTCACAGGACGTATTGAGGAAATGTACGGAAGTAAGAAACAGCAAGCAGCTTACATAATGAGTTGCTGAATGGATGACAGGACAGGGACAAGAAGAGATGATAAAGAGTTCAGCGTTGCTTAGAGCTAAAAAGAATAGGAAGTTGTGGAGAACCATGATCACCCACATCCTGAAGGGATACGAAACTAGTGATGATGTAAACAAAAATATGATTTATTTTTACTGAATTTAAACTGATAAATAATGTTAAATAGAGCTTGAATTACCAAACAGATACCAAAATACCAAACAGATACCAAAATACCAAACAGACCAAAATTTACCTTCTGTCCACCATTGGGTGAGTGAATGTGCAGGCATAGAAGAGGCGAAGAAAAACTTACTAAAATTTGAGGGAAATTGGCAACCCGCAGTCCACTGAAAGATAGCTGATTTTCTAAGCGCCGCTTAGATGTGGCACAAGGCCAAAGTATGGGATACTCAGTGAGGATCGTACTCACTACTCAGCTGTAACAGGTTCTAGCAAGACAAGCTTGCTAACCATTAGACCACGCCGAGATGTCCAGACTGAAAGACAGTCTGCAGACTAGTAGATCGCATGTTTAGGACCATGTTTATAGCTACGAAGGATATGATGTTGTAGAGAGCTGTTATCGCTCACGCCCTGAAGGAAAACAGCACAGGATAATTATTTGATTGTTTAGCGGCGTATCAATTCCTTATGGTTCATTTAATGTCGAAATATAATTTTTTTGTGGGGTGGGGGCGTTAGTCAGTTAAGTGCCAGACGTGATACACGCTTGGGCGATCATATCTCGAAAGAGACATGACTGACTGGGCAGAAGATTATCCCGCAGTAGGTTGCCATTGCTTTCTGCGGTAGGCTGGTTGCCGACCACGGCTATAAAACCCAATCTGTCCTTCTATTTAACCCATAACCGGAAGGAATAGACGGATTAGTACCTTTCCCAAGGGTATTTGCGCGTAAGTGAATGCAATGAATTCAGCTGGAATTCGAACTCGGCTGCCCGATTTCTCGTTTCGCGCCGATATCCAATGCACCACAACGCACATCCAGGGGGCGTTGTGGGGGCGTTAGTAATTTATCTATAAAAATTTATTCCTGGTAATTTTTTTTTTTTTTTTTTTTACTGGTAACATTTTTACTTTGAAAATGTATTGATTTTATTTTTACTATATATATTTTTAGTACTTTAGTAGTGTTTCGATCCGGGTTTAGGAGTTTAATATTTGCCCATAGATGAGATCCTAACACGTGCTATAGTGGACCTGGAAACAACAGTAATTGAGGTGGTTCCGTGCTCCTCAAAACCGCCCAATCAGAGGCCTTGCTGCCGAGTGTAGTTTATTGTCATACACAGGACGGGATACAGAATAAGACGTTATACCAATCTTCCAAGTTGGGAGAGGCTTCATGTTTTTCCAAAAAAGCGTTTTTGTAAAAGATATGGATGACGCACAAGTACTACTCCCCGTCGCAATTCCGCTATTTCCTAAAACGATGATGTCAACTTCATTTCTGATTTCCATTTAACTATCTCTCGTTAGTCAGGATTCTTCTTATATGTGCTGTTTCCCGTCAGAAGGTTGACGATCATGGCCCTCTACAATTTTCCGTCTCTAGTAGCTTTTAATAACTTTTGTCTTTTGCTATCTTTCCAATACCCTGTTCGAACATCCATTCACACAAGCTCACCGGGTAGGTTGTGCGTTTCTTTCTTCTGTCTCTCTTACCGCCAATCTGTCCCGTCAGTTTCATGTTTTCCAATACTTTATTCCTTATCATGTGTTTCAGAAACATCGACTGTTTCTTTCTGATGTTAAGTATAAGTATCCTTTTTATTGCCATTGAGACACGATAACTAGGCGTATATTGAGGTGGATTTGTAAAATATGTATTATAATAGATTAAGAATAGAAATGGTTAAGAATAGAAAAATAATAAAAAACATGTTTCGTTTAGCAAAAGTACTAAGTGAAAAAGAAAAGAAAACAATAAATAAATAAACGCTTTTTCTTTTATAAGTAAATTTGTGGAAAAGAAAAGGGCATCAGATTACTGTTAAATCCTACTAGTCTTCCAATAAAATATTTGACTAAGTGATTTGATGTGATAAAAGATAAACGTTTAGGAAATAGATTTTAGGTGACCAGGTCAAAAGCTGTCTTTACTGTGCGTGAAGTAGCTACGTGTGTCAGGCACACTGAAGAAGGGAAACTCCGTTCGTCTGAGTCGGTCGGTTCGGCATTTGATCTCCATTAATTAGAGTTAGAGCTGAGTGTCACATCTCCTGTCCCAATTGCAAGACTAACTCTGAACGAAATAAAGCATCGATTAAACTCATCCAAGTTGTGGAAGTTCGTTCCTTATAGTTTATCTTGTATCCCCAGCTTGAGACTTCGACTTTTTCAACCAACTCCCGGCAACATTACAGCGTGGAGAACGGCCGTCGGAGAAATTGTTCGGACCTACATCTGGGGTGTTACACCATTGTCTTTAAAACTTCGTTGGGTTTTGTATCTCCATAATGAAACACGCAATCTATCCACCCGACTACGACCCCAAGCAGCTGGACTGTAGGAGTGAACCTCTACTCTTAGTCTTTGTTACTGCTTTCTCTTTAGCAATGACTGACATGGTTAACATTGAATTCAAATCGCTTTACAAAACCTTGAATAAAAACCAGTTTTAAGGCCATATTTCAACTGCTAATTCTACAAGCTGTCACTAGTGAGTTTGTTTCTGCCGACGACTCAACGACCTGTTCTTTGAGTTAAATTTAATTTATTTTATTCATTCAACCATGATAATTTTGTTCACAAAACTTCACTTCTGTATAATCTTGTTGTCTGTCTCTCTCTAAGCTAAAACCTTAAACTATTTTTCTCTTTTCATATTCTCTTAAATTGTATTATCAGATAAAGCTTTGTCAGCCATCATTAATTTTTCCGGTGTCATTTCTTTCCTCTTTGTTTCTATTGATCTTAATCGCAACAACTCAAACTGTCATTCGACAACCATTAACAAACAATAAAATTAAGACGAAAAAAATATCAGTAAAACATAATAGTTAACAATGCTGCATCTATTAATAAAAATTTAATTGCTATTACTAATGCTATTAGTAAAACGTTTAATCGGACGACGCCATGTATTCAGGACAATAAGAAATAAATTTCTGTTTATCAGGTTAGACTCTAGTTACTGTATCGTTCACTCTCGTGGGACGCGCAATAAAGCAGCTGTCGGATAGAGACAAGCAATCCGAGGTAAAAGGGTTTAGAGTTCAAATCTAAAATGTTATTTAATCCTTAATGTCAGTTCACCTGTATATTCATGACGGAAGAATAGAAGGGTTGTTGGAAAGAAAAATAGCCAAAGGTGAAGTAAAGATTAAAATGTTGTATCTGCTGCGAATTTGAATCAACATTCAACAAAGAAAAATTCAAGAAAGATTTTTAAATACAAAATATTTTTATTTTCGTGTTTTTACAACTAAATGCTTTTCAGCGTGCACGAGTGTTAAAGTTCCTTGTTTGTAGTTTTTTAAGGTGAAAAGAAATGTCATTTCTTTGCGCGAGAAAAAGAAGCAAAGGAGAAAGGGAAGAGGGAAGTGTAAGTGTCACTTAGCTTGCTGAAGAAGATGGGTGAATGAGTAAATAAATATCTTTGAAGCCGCTGTCGTGTGCTGATGTGTGTATCCGTCTCTACTTCCTTACTGGCTTTGTTCGTCTAGAGACTTTACTTAAATACTCTTCAAATAAATCACGAATGTTTTTTTTTCTTCTTATTGTCAGCGGGAATGCTACCTGTTGGTTGAAAAATGTTGAATATTTATTTTCAAAGGATTAATTTATTAGCCGGAAGGGTGCAGAAATCATCCAGACTTCTTCAGTGTGCCTGACACACGTAGCTACTTCACGCATAGTAAAGACAGCTTTTGACCTGGTCACCTAAAATCTATTTCCTAAACGTTTATCTTTTATCACATCAAATCACTTAGTCAAATATTTTATTGGAAGACTAGTAGGATTTAACAGTAATCTGATGCCCTTTTCTTTTCCACAAATTTACTTATAAAAGAAAAAGCGTTTATTTATTTATTTTTTTTCCTTTTCTTTTCCACTTAGTACTTTTGTTAAACGAAACATGTTTTTAAACTATTTTTCTATTCTTAACCATTTTCTATTTTTTCTTTTGCATTTGATGTTTGTCCTTCTTGCTGTCTATTTCTGCCTTCGCTCTATATATCTCAATTATTATATTTATTATTTGGATTAGTACTTCTTTTATGTTATCTTGTTACATTTTTTATGACAATCGTCTGGTCGTTACATTTATTTTTACGTGCAATAATAGTAATAGTAATATTAGTAATAGTATGTAATACTAAGATTAGTAATAGTAATATTAGCAGTTTCCTTTTAAGGAAACATTCGTCCTACATTGACCGGGCAGTTAGTGTTGCTCTCTGCGAAAATTTATAAAATCTTTCTCTTAAAACAATTATTCAGGAAAATAGGTTTCACAAGTCTGTTAACTGTTATTGCTCTTTCCAGTATTGACGGGGCTTCCTCCTTAAAGTTGTGTTTGGGGTAGTGTGATACGCCATTATCTTGATTGTAATTATTCTCCCTTCGAGTTGCATGGGCTATTCATTTTAGTTGTTGCTGCTGTTGTAAGTCCTCATTTCTGTTGTCTGGTACAGTTGTTTGGGATTCTGTAATGCCAGTCCTACGAAAGCAGCGTAGACCGGAAATAAACAAACTTCTGGTGGAAGTTAATTTCACGTCAATCAGATGTTATTTTGTGCTAGTAGTTAAATATGATCGCATTAAAAACAATCTATTCAATAAAAGTTCTGATAATTTAAGACAATGCCGGATAAATAAGTACCGTATTTTTCGATTTATAATACGCACTTTCATAGAACACAGATTTATTTTTAAAATAGTTTTGTAGAAAAAAAAAGTCTTTATAGATAAAGAGAGTTACAGTGTGGGCTCCTGGATCTTGTTTACAAAAACACAAGTTGCTTAGTATTTATAATCTTCGAAATATAAGACAGAGGAGAATTGTGAAGTATTTCTGATGGAATGTGCGTTTTATGAATAAAAAAATAGGAAAGTAGGTCTTACTCTTTTAACTATACATGCGGTTTATCTTTCACTTTCTGGACTGTGATTTTCCAAAATTAGTTGAACTGTATTTAAAGTAAACAGAAAATGCGGAAATCACAAAAATTGTCACTTTTAACCAAGAAGCAAATGAGGTATATTGATAAAAACAGTAATCTGATAATTTATAAATGAACTAGCAGTATAGCCCGGTGTTGCTCGGGTGTAATGAAAGCTTTAAAACTAATCCTGGTCCTGGAGCTCAGACTCAGCCTAAAGAATATTTGTGTGAAGTTTGGTGAGAATCGGATAAAAATTGTGGATTTGTATAAAGGACATACAGACAGATAAACACACACACACACACACACACACACACACACACACACACACACACACACACACACACACACACACACATCTTGCCTTATATATATATATATTATCGATTTTCTGCACTATTGTAAGAACTGCAACCTTGAAACTTCTGAATATCGTTTCTTATGTCTTTGTCTACGAGTGTATCAAATTTGATTAAAATCGGACCACTCTTTCTATAACCCGATTTTTTCGATTATCGATATTTATCGGGGGTATCTCGACGCAAAACCTAGCTAGGAAGACACGCAGACGCTTATAGTACAACTGTGTAAATTTTCAAGAAAATCGGTTCAGCCGTTTTGGAGTCTATAGGTAACGGACACACACACACACACACACACACACACACACACACACACACACACACACACACACACACAGACAATTTCCATTTATAAATAAGTTTAGATCCATACATGCATATATATGTAGAGAGAGTGTTAAATTGCAATGATTCTTAGTGCCCTAATTACTGTTCTTTTAGTAGTATACTGTATTTTAGTACTTTTAGTACTTAAAAAAAAACCCAGCAATTTGGGCGCTAAGAGTCATTGCAATTTAACACTACGGAAAGGAAACTACAAGACCCCCTACAGAAGGTAGCAGAAGAGAGTGTCAAAAAAGGATTACAAATAAACTGCAAGAAAACCGAATGCATGGTTATCAGCAAAAAGAGCAACCCAAAATGCCAAATACAGGTGGAGGATACTAGGATCAAGCAAGTACAAAAATTTAAATACATAGGAAGTGTTCTAACAGGAGATGGAAAGTGCGACACAGATCCGAAGGCGAATTGGCATGGCGAAGGACGCGCTCCAGAAGCTGAGTAAAGTACTAAAACACAGGAAAATTTCACTAGAAACAAAGAAGAGAGTGCTAGATTGCAATGTGATGTCGGTTCTTCAATACGGTAGTGAATGTTAGACAATATCATCGAAAATGAAAGAAACACTTGAAGCAGTGAAAATGTGGTTCTACAGAAGGATGCTGCAGATATCATGGACCGAGCATGTGAGCAATGACGAGGTTTTGGAAATGATGGAGACGAAAAGGGAATTAATAGTGAGTATCAGGAAGAGACAACTGAAGTTCCTGGGACATGCAATGAGGAAGGAGGGCTTGGAGAACCTGATACTAACAGGCCAGATAGAAAGAAAAAGAGAAGGCAGAGGATAATATATTTGAAGGGCCTGAGCAGGTGGATGACGGAACGGGGGTTGCGTGGTGTAACAGGAGAAAACGTACTAAGAGTCACCAGGGATAGAGAGACGTGGAAAGCCACGATCGCCTACGTCCTGAAAGGACAGGACACATAGAAGAAGAAGAAGAAGAAGAAGAAGAAGAAGACTGTATTTTAGGCAAGTAGTTTTTTTCCTCATAAATTACTCATTATCGAGATAGAGATAGTGCGTTAACATAGTTAATGTGGAGAATATTGTCACTTAGCTGAGCAGTGTGATTTCTTTCATGCCGACTTTGAATTTTCTTGAAAGAATTATTGGGATGTTTTCATTCTTCAGGGGATTTTGTTTTTGAAAACTGAAATAACACTGCTCAGTTAAGTGACAAACTTCTACACATTAATTTTACACACAAGCACACACATATGGCCGAGTGGTTAGAACATTCGCTTCCTGACCATGAAGCCCGCGTTCGAATCTCTCCATGACATGAAGGTGATTTCTTCATGTTATCGATCTGGAGGAGGTGATCCCTGCGTGTGACACCTTTGGAAAGTGCCTGAAAACCACGCCACAGGTTGACTCAAGCATTGTGAGTGAATTTGGGTAGACGGTTTCCTTTGAGCAGCCATCGATTGTTGTGCTAGCTCGAAGTCACAAGTCATCGTGAACGAGGGTTTGAGCGTCCTGTCCTTGTTCAGACTCGTGCTCAAATTGTTGTTTTTAGACCGGCTAACGCGTTCTCTCCTGGAAACTGTAACTAAGGTCAGCTCAGCATAGTTGCAGTATAAACCATAGGTGGGCTCTGAGAGTGTTGAACAAACGCAAGTGTGCCTGAGCAGGCGTCTACGATGGGGATTAGCTAGCCGCTCCAGCAGACGGGTATTCTCGAATACGAGTGGCCGGCCATTATTATATATATATATATATATATATATATATATATATATAGCGTTCATTCAGTAATGAATTAGAACACTCTCACTACTGGCGTATAAATACATGGTATATCACACGCTAAAAGTCTGCCTCCTTCTACCGAGCGCCTATAGCTCAAAGGTAGAATCGGTCGGGTTTCAATCCTGGATAAAAAGCAATCGGATGTCTAACCATACTGATGAGCTGTGATACAACGGAACAGATCTGTCCGCGGATGACTGTATATATATATATATAGGAATAATACAAATATAAAAAAAATGTCACTTAGCTGGTGACCTCTACTCCAGATTTTCGTAAATGACCTTTGTGCAATTGTTAGATCCACTCGTCACGAAGTATCAAATATCAATTTTATTTTTAGATGTTACTTCAAACGTTATTTTACTGAATATCCATTTTTTTTTTTTTTTATTGATGTCCCATTTTTATTTTACTGTGGTACATGTCTGCCTACGCTCTCGAGAAAGGACAATAAAGAAAATGTACTTCTCCGGCAGGGTTCGAAACCGCGTCCCATATTTTGTACGAGAAACCACAGTTTCGTTCGACGTGCCATAAACAATTCGACACAGAAAAGCGAACAGCCTATCAAACTTCTATTTTATTTTTAAGGAAAGCTCATTTTTTCGTTCCTACAAAGAGCGACACAGGTTCGAACTGAGTGGGAGAGCATATTTTCTTTATTAAGATTTCTCCAGTGCGCAGACCGTTAGGAGTAATACACACTGTTTTAAATAAAATTGGTGCATCTATTACAAAGTGTTATGCTACCGGCGAAGAAAAGATGTATATTTGTTATTAATATAAATTATAGCGCTGTTGCGAAATATAGATTAAAGAGGAATCTCTGCTTAAATACATGCATACACGCGCACATACACGTTATACACAGAGACATGCACATAAAAACACACACACACACAAATACTGTTCAAACAAAGCAATAGCTTGATAAGTGTTATTCGGACTCTGCTCCGTCGGAAACAACGGTTAATAGGTAGCATACTGACTTTAAACGCGGTCGTACAGATACAAATGATGCTAAACGCTCAGGTCGCCCAAAATCGGTAGTTATCCCGGAAAACACACACACACACACACACACACACACACACACACACACACACACACACACAAAAATCCACGATCGTAAATTGAATTTGCCTGAGGTAGCAGAGGAGTGGAACATATCAGAAATCAGTGCATTCACCATTTTGCATGAACATTTGTCAATGAGAAAACTGTTCAAAGTGGGTGCCGCGTTTGCTCACAGTTGATTAAAAATAACAACGCGTCGACGATTCAGAGCGTTGTTTGCAACTGTTTCAACGCAACAAGGAGTTTCTGCATAAATATGTGACAATAAACGAAAATGGATCTACCACTTTACTCTAGAGTTAAATTGACAGTCAGCTGTGTAGACAGCAGCAGATGAAAGCCGTCCACAGCGACCAAAGACGCAAACATCAGCAGGTAAGGTACATTGACCGGGCAGTTAGTGTTGCTGTCTGCGAAAATTTATAAAATCTTTCTCTTAAAACAATTATTCAGGAAAATAGGTTTCACAAGTCTGTTAACTGTTATTGCTCTTTCCAGTATTGACGGGGCTTCCTCCTTAAAGTTGTGTTTGGGGTAGTTTGAAACGCCAGTATCTTGATTGTAATTATTCTCCCTTCGAGTTGCATGGGCTATTCATTTTAGTTGTTGCTGCTGTTGTAAGTCCTCATTTCTGTTGTCTGGTACAGTTGTTTGGGATTCTGTAATGCCAGTCCTACGAAAGCAGCGTAGACCGGAAATAAACAAACTTCTGGTGGAAGTTAATTTCACGTCAATCAGATGTTATTTTGTGCTAGTAGTTAAATATGATCGCATTAAAAACAATCTATTCAATAAAAGTTCTGATAATTTAAGACAATGCCGGATAAATAAGTACCGTATTTTTCGATTTATAATACGCACTTTCATAGAACACAGATTTATTTTTAAAATAGTTTTGTAGAAAAAAAAAGTCTTTATAGATAAAGAGAGTTACAGTGTGGGCTCCTGGATCTTGTTTACAAAAACACAAGTTGCTTAGTATTTATAATCTTCGAAATATAAGACAGAGGAGAATTGTGAAGTATTTCTGATGGAATGTGCGTTTTATGAATAAAAAATAGGAAAGTAGGTCTTACTCTTTTAACTATACATGCGGTTTATCTTTCACTTTCTGGACTGTGATTTTCCAAAATTAGTTGAACTGTATTTAAAGTAAACAGAAAATGCGGAAATCACAAAAATTGTCACTTTTAACCAAGAAGCAAATGAGGTATATTGATAAAAACAGTAATCTGATAATTTATAAATGAACTAGCAGTATAGCCCGGTGTTGCTCGGGTGTAATGAAAGCTTTAAAACTAATCCTGGTCCTGGAGCTCAGACTCAGCCTAAAGAATATTTGTGTGAAGTTTGGTGAGAATCGGATAAATAATGGCAACCTACTGCGGGATAATCTTCTGCCCAGTCAGTCATGTCTCTTTCGAGACATGATCGCCCAAGCGTGTATCGCGCATGGCACTTAACTGACTGACTGACTGTGATTGACAAAGCTGAAGGTAATACGATGCAAGGAACACCCAACGGAGATTGAATTATCTATCCAATCGTAATAGTTAGGCGAGCTCACTAAGAATTACTTCTCGGTGAGATACTTATCAGTGTCTTCAGATATTTGACTGGGTTTTAAATGCTTACGTACACAGTACTGGCGTATCAGACAAGAACCGAATTACCTAAACTAGCAATGATTTATGAAACTAACCTGCTAAATATCACTCTATAACCTGTACCATGCATTTTTGGTCAAATCGTAGTTTATATTAAGCTTTGTTATTTGACGTGTACAACAATTCTACAAATTAGCTGCTTATTGGCCCTGTTGTCGGGAATGTGGATATTTCGACGGCATTCTTTGCAAAGGTGTAAGAAACCTCTTCCCAAATCTACCAAGTAAATGCTTATAGACTCAAATATAAACGACCAAATTTACCTATTCCGAGAATTACTTTTCGACTCAAATATAAGCGATCATTATTTACCTGTTCCTGAACCATATAGATGCATATAGACTCAAATGTAAACGACCAGTTTTTATCTATCACTGAACCAAGTAAATGTTTATAAAGCAGACTCAAATATGTAGCAAAATGAATTCAACAAGAAATAACCCAGGCAAGATTGTAATTCAACTAACCAAACCAACACAGCAGCTTCTTAAATAATCCGAGTCATATCTTTCTGTGTATCATGTTCATTCTGGAGATGGCTCTCCACAATTCCCTATCCTTTGTAGCTTTTAGGAATGTTTACCTTTTAACCGTCTTACACACTCCGTTCTGCCATCCGTTTACACAAACTCGTTACATAGGTCAGGGGTCGGCAACCTTTTGCTATGTGCCGACTTTGTGTTTTAAAATCATTCAGTGTGCCAACAGAATACATATTTTGATACAAGTCAAGGTCAATATATATGTTCTTCAATATATTTTTTTTTCTCAAAAATTTTTAGGACGAGTTCATGTACGGTTCGCCTCTTTATGCAAACTGGCTTTGACTGTCGCCAATCGGAAGCGTGTGCAAGACTTTGTACGGTGCCTAAACTTTATAAATTTTGTTTCTAATGTCTGAAAGCGCTAACTGAGGGTGGACCGGAGACTGATCATTTCTGGTCGGGTCGGCGTGGTGAGTGGGGGAGGGGGTATGATGTTGAGAGACCCGAAACCCCCTAGTGATCCACGTAAAGACATCACTGACGACACCCTCTGGTGTTATCAGCATTTTTTTGTTGAACCACATCTCTTGCCTAATGTTACCTTTTCATCAGTTAGAAAATTGTCCAGCATACACTTCTATATAGTAGAACTGATATTGCATCGCAGTTCAGCACTCTTTAAAATGTTTCTAATAAATAAATATACTGCTTCTTAAAAATGGGGCACCTATTAAAAAATGGATGTTCAATAAAATAACGTTTGAAGTAACATCTAAAAATAACGAGAAAATTGATCGGTATTTATTTGCTGATAACTCGTGACGAGTGGATCTAACAACTGCACAAAGGTTCATCTACGAAATTCTGGAGTAGAGGTCCTGAATATCAACCAGCTAAGTGATATTTTTTATATTTGTATTATTCCTATATATATATATATATATATATATATATATATATATAGCTAAACTTATTTATAAATGGAACTTTGTCTCTGTGCGTGTGTGTGCGTGTGTGTGTGTGTGTGTCCGTTACCTATAGACTCCAAAACGGCTGAACCGATTTTCTTGAAAAATTACACAGTTGTACTATAAGCGTCTGCGAGTGTTCTTAGCTAGGTTTTCTGTCGAGGTACCCCCGATAAATATCGAAAATCGATAATCGAAAAAATCGGGTTATAGAAGTGGTCCGATTTTAATCAAATTTGATACACTCATAGGCAAAGACATAAGAAACGATATTCAGAAGTTTCAAGGTTGCAGTTCTTACAATAGTGCAGAAAATTTGATATCGATACCAGGAAATCAAAATTTGACTTACATCCATTCATTTTTCTTTCAGTCTACGGTTTCGCTTTAACTGGAAACAAGTATTGCTTGTTAGTCTTTCGTGCCAACGTCCAAAGAGTCTGAGCTCCAGAACCATGAATTAGTTTTAAAGCTTTCATTACACCCGAGCAACGCCGGGCTATACTGCTAGTATATATATATATATATATATATATATATATATATATATATATATATATAGGAATAATACTAAAACTCGTATTCGAGGATACCCGTCTACCGGAGAGGCTAGCTAATCCCCATTGTAGACGTCTGCTCAGACACACTTGTGTTTGTTCAACACCCACATAGCCGACTTATGGTTGGTTTATACTGCAACTATGCTGAACTGACCTTAGTTATAGTTTCCGGGAGAAAAAATATCCTTCGTTAGGTAATGGCTTCTTCAAAGAGGGCAAATTTATGTTTTAATTTTCGTTGCATGCACTTTTCCCCCACCCACTTATCTTTACATTTTAACTTCAGTCGTTAATAAAAAGTTCTTATTAGCAGTTTTAAATTACCGACGATTTTTGTTCTGAAGAAGGGTCGGTCGAAAAGCGCCTAGCAAATTTTAAACGTTGTGATACTTTTGTATCCCGTTTTATTAATAAAATGTAATCTCCCTTTTTCTTTTTTGAATGTATTATATCTTTCTGTGGTAATGGAAACTTGTTTATATATATATACATATATATATATATGAAAAACAGTAGCTACTCTGGCATGTACGCATCGCTCATTCCGTAATAAATTAGAGCACTCTGGCTAGTGGGCGTGTATAATGATAATGTATACGCTAAAAAGTCTTCCTTCTTCTACCGAGCGCTCATAGCCGAGGGGTAGAATCGCCGATTGACGCCAATTCGGTCGGGTTTCAATTCTGGGTTAAAAGCAATCGGGGTCTAACCGTACTGATGAGCTGTGATACAGCGAAACAGATCTGTCTGCGGATGACTATACACACACACACACACACACACACACACACACACACACATATATAGTACATACGTAATTACACATATACATGCATAAAATATTTTTACGTATGCATACTGTATATGTACCGTATGTATGAATTTGCACACACACACACACTCATACTCACACAGACTCGTCAGAAAAAAAAACACTGTTAATAACTCGTTCTCAAATTGCCCCCCTTAAAAATAAAATTGCACCCCTGTCGGGCATGCGCCCACTTTGAGAACAACATCTCTAGACTCATCCGTATGTCATACAGATATTGTCATTTTTACAAAACTTTTAGGATCGCAGGTGTTGGGTTAACTTTCCTTCCTCTTCCTTAATAAGTATGCATAACGTTTGGTTGGTCATGTGACCCTAAACGGACAGTTAGCGAAACCTGGTACGTACAAACACACTTGTCTTGTAGACATCAACGAGATAAGATGCGTTTTAGGACATGTGGTCAAGTACAACCTCTGGCAATGTGACGTACCGGAGTTGTGAGTAAATACAGCTTTTACCATATCCACTAACTTTCCTTTTCATAGTCGGCGTGAAAGCATGTAACATTTTTACACTTTATTAACCTGTTCATTTTTGAGAAAATTAAAAATTCGTTTATATTCTTTCGAATTTTCCTTAGTCGTTTGTATGATTTTATCATATTTATATTTAGTTTTATATTTTTTCCGACGAAAGGTACTACCAAGGCTGCGTACTATGTTTAACCTAACACATGCAAAATATATATGCGCATACTTTTCAGTTTCAAACCGACGGGTAGAATGGTATTCCTTTTTTAAGAAAAATCTAGTTATCCATTCTTATTAAAACTTTTATTAAATATTTTGAAAATATCCCCCACTCTTTAATTTAGGTTACGAGCATTCTAGTACTTCCTGCTACAATCCAGTACGGTGATTTTTCTAAATGTATCTTAGATGTAACACAAGGACAAAAGTATGGGGCACCCAATGAGGATCGAACTCCCTATTCAGTCGTAATCGATTTAGCAAGACAAGCTTGCTTGCCAATACAAACATTCGTCATACATTTTTCTCCAGTATTTTAGCCATAATAAATTTAATTTTTTTCTCATTTTTTTCTCAAGACTTTTAAGGCTTGGTTTTATATGCGCAACTGAGATAAAACTTATGGTCAAAACTTAACGAATTTTCCACGTAATATTCTTTATCCCGCATACTTCTTTTTATTTAATGTTCCAGAAAATTTCCAACCACCTATTTTATTTCAACTAATATTTAAGACTAAATTGTACATTCGTTCAGGTGTAACACCCCAGTGGACGGTCCGAACAATTTCTCCGGCGGCCGTTCTCCACGCTGTGAAGTTTGCCGGGAGTTTGTTGAAAATGTCGAAGCCTCAAGCTGGGGGTAAGAGATTAAACTATAAGGAACGAACTTCCACAACTTGGATGAGTTGAAAGGATGCTTTATTTCGTTTAGAGTTAGCCTTTTCGGTTGGGGCAGGCGAATGTGACACACAGCTCTAACTCTAATTAATGGAGATCAAATCCAAACTGACCGAAACAAGACGAACGGAGTTTCTTCTCACTCAACTAACTGACTAACTTAACTCATTCACTTGATCTGACTGATCGGCTCGAAAAAATCACCTGTATTTATTCAAAATTAATCCGAAAATGCTTTAGACCACCGGGTGATAAGCATTGGCGACTGTAAGTCCGAAATTTCAGGGTACTTAAATTTTCCTTCTTTTGATGTGTAAACATCCTGCAGACACCCAGTCTGCACTTAGCCTTAGTATTTTTTCCAGGATTTTTTTTATCTTTTTATCTTAATAAAGCTTCCGCCGGAAAATTCTTAATGTGTGGTCAAGATACAGTAAAAGGCAGTTTTTGACCTGGTCATTCAAAAACCTATTTCCTGAACTTTATCTCTTATCACATTAAATCACTGAATCAAATATTTACCGGCAGACTGGTAGGATTTAACAGTAATCTGATACCCTTTCCTCTTCCACAAATTTCCTTATAAAAGAAAAAGCGTTTATTTATTTTTTTCCTCTTCTTTTTCACTTTTGTTAAACATATTTTTAAACTATTTTCTATTCTTAACCATTTTCTATTTTAATCTATTATGATAAAATACATATTTTACAAAGCGCCTTAATATAGTTATCGTGTCACACAGGCTAACAAGGTAATCTTTCGGATCCTTACTGGATGTCTCACGCTTGTCCTTACTAACTAGTACAATGCTTGGTTAGTCGCTACGTATTAGTTCACACACATAAAAAATAAAATAAATCTTAAAGAAATAAAAACTTGCTCTTTTAAATCGCGACCTGAGTTTAACTTTTGCTCAGATAAACAGATCGTCATTGGCGTTATAAACACTTGCAATGATAGTGTTATATGACTAGCTATAAAACAGCAATATTTAAACTTTAAGACACGAATTGTAGGCGTCATAAGGCAAATTTTCACACACGCTTTTGAAATTCAAAATCTGCAAATGCTAAAGAAGCTACCGAGTTCAATTATGAAGTGTTCATTCAATGTAGTTACAACTCAAATATTGTCTTTCAGTAATTTGCAACTAATAAGCAGTAGATTCTCAAGTGCCTTAAACTCGCTTCCTTTGCGACCAGCGAAGAGGGCAATAATAAAGACGCACAGTCATACACCCATATTGACGCGCTATCATATGCATATATTAAAAAAGACCTTCCATCAAAGAAATAATCTAGAATTTCAAACAGCAGGTTTTTGTTAATCAAGGAAATAAAATTTAGCCTCGTTCTGGTGTAAGTAAGACGCGAGTTCACGTTAGATAATTATTTGTGAAACTGAACACGCCTTTTATAACGTGATTGATAGTGAAATAGAATATTGTTACTTGAGAAATTGTTAATTTCAAGAAAACACGTTTAAAGCAATCTGTTTAAATGTCTTATTTGTAAAGGAAAGTGTCAATTTGATCCTACTTTGGGATAACGGATGTCAAGTCTACCTTTTGGAGACTGCAAAAAAAAAGTAAGGCTTGGCTTCCGTGATATAATTGACCATGAATTTTTATTTATTTAATTTTTTTTTTTAATTACACGTAACCGTAGCGAATCTACCCAACACAAAAATATTGGACTGCAAGAAACTGTAATTTGTTTGTTTATAATTTGGCAAACGGTTTATATAATTTCTTATTTGTGGAAAAGCATGTATTTTAATTCCAACTCAAGGAAATGGACACTGCTAACTTAAAGCACAGCATCTTGAAATAGCAAATGCTATAGCGAAGTTCATAGCGTGTAACACGAGTTCTAATTTACTTTATGTATCAACAAGGCTAGAAGACAACGTGTACTTTCTTGCATTTTGGAAGAATTTCATTTTTTTTACATCCATACCAAAAATAATCTAACGGTTACTAAAAGGAAAAATAAATTGTTTTAAAAGGTCTACTCAGCTGAGAAATGGCATTAAATTTACATTCTTTTCTTTTAATTTTCAAATATTTTAATAAAATCTTGTGATGAATAACACTAATTTCAAAATTGCACTAAAAAATTGTAATTTTTTAAAATATTAAGTTTAGATTTTTTTCTGTCAAAGCTGTTCTATTAAATTATGCAAGAACCAATTCTCAAATTTTATTTTAGTTTTATTGAATTGTTTCTGACAAGATACGAGCTGAATTTTCCGTATGTTCACACTCAGTATTGCATTTATTTTTTTTTTAACTGTACTATCTTCAGGAATTTTTTTATATAACTGTAGAAAAGAAAAAGTGCCCCCCCCCCCGCGAGTAAATTTATAACTATACATATAATATCGAAAATGGGGTGAGTAACATACCTCCTCCCCACCAAAAAAAAAAAAATTCTCAAAACTTTTCAATAAAATAATTTATTCAGTAAAATATTAATTCATTAATGAAGACATTCTGAAAGTTTCGTTTGATTGGGATAATTCTATGATTTTTGGAAAATATTTTACACCGGCGGTGTTTATTTTATTTTATTTTATTTTATTTATTTTTTTTACTTTCTATTTTGCTAATCCCTAATAAATATTTTAGGGGCTCTTAGAGACTGAAGTTTTCAAATTGCGTCATGTATTTTCTTTGGCGTAATATTCTTTTGAATATTTTCTTGTCTTCTTTAATTTTGTTAAATTTAGAAATTGAATCTTGGCGTCTACCCGCCCAATTATTTTCATCTTTTATTTCTGAGGTGTATAAATTGAGTGTTTCTAATTTGGTAATCATTTTTTTCTGATTATATCGAATAGCGCCACAAAAGTTTCGAGTTAGAATAATTGAAAAAGTAATAAAAAGGAAATGGACAATCGTTGTTTTGATATACAAATTAATACTAGCACAATACAAGGCGTCAACGTTTCACAAAATGTCTACGACCAAAACAGATGCAAAGGCGAAAAATTGACTTTTCCTGTTTGTTCTATGAGTGTGTTTTAACATTATTAACTTTATTTTTGTTCGAATTATTTAGTGGGATTTTTCACCATTGAATTATTAGTCCGATTCATCTGAAAAAGATCTCGATTCACTACAAGATAACAAAGTTGCTTCTGCCGTGACTTGAATAATTGGAGGCAGTTTTTTTTTTATCACCGTTACACAATTCTTATGAGCGTTAAATAGCAACTAATTTATTTAACACCGAATTCTTTCAGCCCTTTCCATTACACGTACATTCTTTGATGTCTGTGGTTACTACTGACGAGCTCTTGCCCTGTTTACTTAAATTTAAAAGTAAATTAGCTCATTAATTAGGGACTAGGAAACGTTTAAATCCAACAACTACAGAATTTTAGATATCTGGGAAGTGTTTTAATAGATGACGGAAAGTTAGGATTCTTGTTGAGACTTTTACCCTGACGGATTTGGTAAAAGCATGAGTTCGACATTTTCTACCTCCGTCCTATCGTCAGACATCTTAACTATGTATTTTTTCTTATCATTGAGATGCCATTATGACAGCGATAAAAGTGGGCAACTGAATTCCATAGCAATCAATTTTCTATGATCATCTGCTTTGAAAATAACAGCAAAGATTTTATGCATTGTCAGTTTTTAACATTAGGAACTGATAGAATATTTTATATAAACTCTATATATTAGACTAATTGTAGGTGATTAAATGAAATGAAAACATCTCACATAACGTGTTTCATGCTTACTTCTTCCAAGTATCTGAAAGACTGACTCAATTGAAAATTTGAAGTCTTGTATCACTAATAAGTTGAATATCACCTCAGTCAGTTAAGTGCCATACGTGATACACGCTTGGGCGATCATGACATGACTGGGCAGAAGATTATCCCAAGGTATGTTGCCATTGCTTTCTACGGTAGACTGGTTGCCGACCAAGGCTATAGAACCCAATCTGTCCTGTTATTTAACCCATAACTGGAAGGAATAGACGGATTAATACCTTTCCCAAGGGTATTTGCGCGTAAGTGAATTAATATCACCTTAATTAAGTTTAATTTAGTATAAATACAAAACTGGTGAAATACAAAATCATTCTTTCACTGAACATGTTACATGAATGTTTATTCTGTGACTCAGTGGAACCCATCCTTAGTTTCGAACAACGACAAACTGGATTATTTTATACTAGCAGTATAGCCCGGCGTTGCTCGGGTGTAATAAAAGCTATTTCATGGTCCTGCAGCTCAGACTCAGCCTAAAGAATATTTGTGTGAAGTTTGGTGAGAATCGGATAAAAATTGTGGATTTGTATAAAGGACATACAGACAGATAAACAAACACACACGCCTTTTATATATATATTATCGATTTTCTGCACTATTGTAAGAACTGCAACCTTGAACCTTCTGAATATCGTTTCTTATTTTTTTGTCTATGAGTGTATCACATTTGATTAAAATCGGACCACTCCTTCTATAACCCGATTTTTTCGATTATTTTCGATCGGGGTACCTCGACACAAAACCTAGCTAAGAACACTCGCAGACGCTTATAGTACAACTGTGTAAATTTTCAAGAAAATCGGTTCAGCCGTTTTTGAGTCTATAGACACACGCACAGACAAAGTTCCATTTATAAATAAGTTTAGATCAGTGTTAAATTTCTTATGAAGTGTTTCATTTTACCAGCAGTAAAGCCTAAAAGTAATTGTCTATACTTCAGAGATTAGATAGTATTTACATTATTTACACTATTCGAACTGTTACTCTTATCTTTATTGCCATGATTACGACGTTTCGATAGTTGTACGCTCCGGCCTTCTTCAGGTGCTAGGAATTTCGAACCGAATCCTTTATTTCGGTCGTGAGTTCAATACTTAGCTACAGCAGTGGTGAACAAATAACTTAGATAGTTGAGTTAAAAGAAGATAACTACGCGGCATCCGGAAGTGCCATTGCACATGGAATGAGAATGATATACCCCAGTGATCGAAATAAAGGGGTTCGGTTCAAAACTCCGGGCACCTGAAAAAGGCCGGAGCGGACAACGGCTGAAACGTTGTAAACATTGCAATAAAGAGGACAACAGTCTAAACAGTATAAATAACCTAACATATTTTCAAAACATCCGCACTTAGTTTAGAACTTGTAGAAAGTAAATCAAAACGTTTGGGATCAAGTGTCACTTCAGTTTGTAGTATTATATAAGGTTTATAAAAGTCGAATTACAGATTTATTACATTTGAAGCCATCTGTTGAACGGTGACAGGTCGTCAGTTGAAGTGTAGATTGTAGAATCTGCAAGTAGTGGAGAATAGCACTGGGTAAGCACAGAGAAACGTTGAAACAACAGAAACCTGGAATTGTAGATACAACTTATACAGCGAAACAATTCTGGAAGAAATAAAATCCTTGCTAGAGTTCGTCATTAGTAGCCACAATCTCAACAATATGAGATACGTGGTTGACACAGTATTGATACGGAATGGAAAATGCAGAACCTTCTACAGAAGGTAGGAAGACAAAGCGAGAAGAAAGGTCTGAGCATAAACTAGAAGAAAACTGAAAACCATATGGTCATCAACAAAAAGTTGGGTGTTTTGTTTTTATGGCATACTAGCGTATAGCTCGGGTGTAATGAAAGCTTTAAAACTAATCCAGTCTAGTCCTGAAGCTCAGACTCTTTGGACGTTGGCACGAAAGACTAAAAAGCAATAGTTGTTTCCAGTTAAAGCTAAAAGAAAAATGGATGGATGTAAATCAAATTTTGATTTCCTGGTATCGATATCAAATAAGTTTTTTTTCGTCGTAAACTGAATTATGAAGGCTAAATAAGTCCTCTGAGTAAATGGTATCATGGCTGAGACTAATAACTACAATTATACCTACTTAGAGATAAACCCGAAGCAAAAACTAAAATAAAAGTGCTGAAAAAAATAGACATACAGGCAGAAAAACAGATACACACACAAACATCTTGCCTTATATATATATATATATATATATATATATATATATATATATATATATATATATATGTTATCTATTTTCTGCACTATTGTAAGAACTGCAACCTTGAACCTTCTGAATATCGTTTCTTATGTCTTTGTCTATGAGTGTATCAAATTTGATTAAAATCTGACCAGTCCTTCTATAACCCGATTTTTTCGATTATTGATTTTCGATATTTATCTTTGGTACCCAGACACACAATCTAGCTAAGAACACTCGCAGACGCTTATAGTACAACTGTGTAAACTTTCAAGAAAATCGGTTCAGCCGTTTCGGAGTCTATAAGTAACGGACACGCGCGCACACACAAAGTTCCCATTTATTAATAAGTTTAGATTTAGATCAACCTCGGCTGGTCATTTATTGCCAACTAAATTTTATTTATTTATTGCTGGTAATACCTTTTTCTTTCAACAATTTATTGTTTTTATATATATATATATATATGTCTTGTGTCTAGTAGTCTAGTAATACTTTTTTCTTTTTTGAGTATCAAGATTCATTGGGATTTTTTTTTTAAGGGCAGGATCCCCAAGTCCTACCCTTGTTATTTAACCCATAACTGGAGGGAAGGGACGGAAAAATACCTTTCCCAAGGGTACCAGTGCTTAAGTGAATGCAGGGTATTCAACTGGAATTCGAACTCGGCTCACCGATTTCTCTTTCCGAGCCGATATCCACTGCACCACAACGCACATCCGTCACTAAACGCTTACAGCACCTGGTATTCCCAAGCGGTCACCCATCTAAGTACTGACCAGGCTCAACGTTGCTTAACTTCGGTGATCGAGCGAGAACCGGTGTATTCAACGTAACAGGCTGTAAGCCTCAACAAAAAACCCAAAATGCCAACTACAGGCCGGAGAAACTAAAATACAAGTAACTAAATTTAAATGCCTGGAAAGCCTTCTGACAGGATGGAAAGTGTGACACTGAGATCCGAAGACGCATTGGCACGACCAAGGATGCATTTCAAAAGCTAACCAGAGTAACGAGGGACAGTGGAAACAAAGAAAAAAGTGCTGGGCTACCATGTGATATATGTTTTTCTGTATGGTAGCGAATGTTGGACGACCTGTGCAAAAATGAAGGAGAGACTCGATGCAGCAGAAATGTGGTTCTACAAAAGGATGCCGAGGATAACATATACTGAGTGTGTGAGCAATGGTGAGGTGTTGATGAGGATGCAAACCAGAAGAAAACTCATGCTTAACATCAGGAAGAGACAGCTGAAATTCCTAGGATACGTAATGAGGAAAGAGGGCCTGGAAAATCTAATACTCACAGGACGGATAGAAGGAAAGAGACAGGGAAAAACAGTCCGAATTATATTCGATAGACTTGTGCAAATGGATGGCGGAACGGAGTTTTGGAGATATACCAACAGGAAAGATATTAAGAGTGACAAGAGACAGGGACACATGAAAGTCCATGATCGCCCATGTCCCGAAGGGATACAGCACATAAAGAATTACGTCCTAAAAAAACCCTTTTTGTGGTCTTGTGCCAGTCTAACATAAGGTTATTAATTAACATAGCCAAATTTCCAACTATTTACGATACCCCATTGAACAAAGCCTTAAACATCCTTAAATAGTATGATTTCACGAAGACCATCGAACGAAGCATGTCAAGGATATCCCAAAGGCAGTTGTGCCAGTCTGGTCAGAAAGCCTTCCTTATTACACCTGAGTAAATTATTTCTTATGTCAGGTCACTCTATGTAATCCAGTACTGTCTGCCGTATGGCCTGGTCATCAGCGATTAAAACAATTCCTCCACCACACCTTTCTGGTGAGGGAAATGTCGAGACACCCAGCAGGATTTTAAAAAAAATCTGTCAAATAACTTTCTTTTAGGATCAATAGCCATCAAACACAATGAATCCATAGCTATGTATTCAGCTAGCGTAGTAATAACATGACATTGATAGTATATTCAATGGCCAGAACGATGGGCTCCTCTGATGGAATCAATAACTACGTGTTTGTGAACTAGGCGTGCCTTCAAGTTGGAAGACGTCAACTATGGTTTGACCTAAAGAGGGATGGGTTCTGCCAGGTTTACTTGCCTAAGACACGCTACGCATGAATGAATACCTCATCGATACTACCTCTCTGGCTTATTATTTCTCCGACTTTCGATCTCGTTATTTGGAAGGAAATGGTGAGGTTTTCAGATTTTTCATACACTCGATGATGATTACATCAAGGTTTCAATAAAAATCTTCAAATTCTTGAGTTTCCAGATAATCTGGCGCAAAGAGTATAACCGGGAGTTATTCAAAGTTAGAATGTTTCTATACTCTGCGTATGATTGATGTTAAGCCACTTTATACACCAAGTATAGAATGAGCTAGGCTAGAATATCCCCTCTCCTTTTCTCATGTAATATGATGTATACTATTGCATCCACAGATGATAGTCGATGATGTAATGGATCATGCATCATCAGACATTCGCAAAGATTTATCGCGTGCAGTCTACATCCTTCATTTTTATTGCGATTTTGTTTGTCCATTAGTCTAATTTCTGGGTGCCTATTGATTTTGGACAACCAATATCTGATTACAGTTGAATGAGTTAATATCAACCATTATTACCAGTTTGTTGATTGGAGCCATCATATAATTTCCAGTGAAGAAAAACAGTTGTTGATACAAGTAGTGATAGGAATTATAAACTAGTCTATCTTATACCTCGAGGTAAGAAGTAGAATAGCCCCAATCACACCAAAATAAATTAATAATTGTAACCTAGCATACCATTTGTAAAAGTACTTGGGGGGGGGGGGGCGAAATTAACCGCGTCAAGTCTTCCGGCTTGCGGTTAGGTGCTTAAAAGGGCGTTGCTCTCCCGGGGCCCTTCAGTTGGACTGACGGACCCGTCAGCATTCTTAAAGTGTGGTTCGGACCAGATCTTCAGCTGGAGAAGAATTGGTCGAAGTTACTGGCAAAAGTCGCGACTTGGCTTCGACGGCGGTTGTCCGTGAAGGGGAGGGCTGACGCGTGTGTTACATACGTCTTTCCTCTCATCCTTTACCGGTTGTCGGTATTCCCTCTCTATAGGGACCATTGGATGCCGATCGAGCGTTTGTTGTTTACTCTCTTGTGGGGTGGTCGCAAGCATCAGGTCAACAGAGATGTCTGCTCGAAACGTTTGTGTCAGGCGGGTGGGAGAGCGGGGAATGCCACATGGGGTGAGTCATCGATACACCTCGAGGTTGGCTTTCATATGTTGAGTGTTGACGAAGAATTCGATTTTGGTGGGGAGGGTTAGGGACGTCATCTCTAACCTTACTATCAATTCCTCCATTTCGAGAGCTGAGCACCGACGTAAGCCCCGAAAGCTATCGAAATTCTTGCTCAAATGTCTAAGGGCCCTGTAGGTCATTCCTCGGTCCACTGACCTTTCTCGGTCTCGGAGGCATTCATATCGTGTATTAGTGGAGGGGTTTGCGACGAAGAGCCCTCTACGTGATCGGCTCGGATTGTCGGTGGCCGAGTCGTGCTCCTTTTGATCTTGGGCGCCAGCGGCGAATTATCTCAGCAACCTTGAGTTTTCGCTTACCTGGCGATTGATTTGGAACGGGCTATCTCTCAATGATGTGTCCTTCAGATGGAGCGGGGGGGGGATTTACCAGACTGTCATCGGTGTGACCTTGGTTTAGAAGAAATGGCTGCGCACGCCCAACACCGTTGTCCTCAGGTGCGCCCTTTCTGGGACTATGTCGTCGGCGAATTGACGGCTCGTATCGCTCCCGATCAGCTTGTGTCCATTGATCTTACGTACGCGTGTGATGTGTCGCCCCCCGTATTCTGAGGTGAAACGGATGGTGTTTTTCACGTTGCTGGCCGTAGCACGAATGGTGATATGGACGACGTGTAAGGAGGGAATCTTGTGATATGAACGTTATTCTTATCAGCACCTGATGAGATTATTTGAGTATCAGCTCAAGATGAAGATCCTGATAGAAAGCGTTTGATATCGACAGATTTCAGCAAAAAGTGGGTAAATGTTAAAAGTCTGGTTCGCGAGAAAATGGGCCAGTCTTGATTTTATTTTTTTAAGTCTCTTACGACACAATGGGGCGGTTTTCTGCAAACCTTCCTCTGGTTAAGTTAATTCCTTTCGTGTACCTAGTTAATGTGAGAGAAAGATTGTTCCTAGCCCGCTTCCGGCTTTCTCTTTTGTTATGATCCAAGTCGAGATTCTCAACCTCCCCAGTTTGTTTTCGGTACCACTTTTTCAACTTGACTTGGTCAGTTTTTGATTTTCTCATTCCATTATTTATTTTATCCCTCTCCTCTCCCTTAGCAAGTGTACTACTTGATTTCGCCATTTGGCGGAATACAGCAGCTACTCTTGATTTTGTGGGGTGGATGGGTCTTACTAACATCTGTTTATTTTGTTAGAATATTTTGTTATAATTTTAGTTTTTTGGGGTTATTCCTCCCCTCCACAGCTCATTTTCATATTATAGTTTTATATATATTTTATAAAAAATTATTTTATATAAATACATTTTTTATCTCGTGGGTTTGTTACTCCGTTTTTAGTTTCACTGTGAATATGTGGTATTAAATTTGTTGTATTTTTAGTTTGTTTTTTGGGTTCATCCCCCTCCCATCATTTCATTTTTTTCATTAAATTTTTTAATTATATATTTATATAAATACATTTTTATTGTCATGGGTTCTTTCCCCTTTTTTAGGTGCCCCTTGTAAATATGTGGTATTGTGGTGTCTGAAGGATTGAAAGATGATGGATGGGCTCTTGCGGTAAATGCGAAAATTGTAATGAATGATTGGGTCGTGATAGTGTTTAGCTAGGTTTAGGATAGCTAACTGAATACCACCCTCTGCCCATCCCTTTTTCGGTCTTGTGCCACAATTTTGTATTTATTACAAATAAATAGTGCGAATATGTGGTATTATGGTATATATAGGATTGTAAAGTGACGGATGAGTTTTTGCGATAAATAGAGAAATTAAGAGTAATTGGGTCGTGAATGTGATTGGCTAGGTATAGGATAGTTAACGAAGGCCACCTTCTACCAATCCCTCTTTTTGGCCTTGTGCCACATTTTCTGTATTTTTACAGAAATAAATAATCTAAACTTATTTATAAATGGAACTTTGTCTCTGTGTGTGTATCCGTTACCTATAGACTCCGAAACAGCTAAACCGATTTTCTTGAAAATTTACACAGTTGTACTATAAGCATCTGCGAGTGTTCTTAGCTAGGTTTTGTGTCAAGGTATCCCCGATAAATATGGAAAATCGATAATCGGTTTATAGAAGGAGTGGTTCGATTTTAATCAAATTTGATACACTCATAGAGAAAGACATAAGAAACGATATTCAGAAGTTTCAAGGTTGCAGTTCTTACAATAGTGCAGAAAATTTGATATCGATACTAGGAAATCAAAATTTGACTAACAATACATCCATTCATTTTTCTTTCAGTCTACGGTTTCGCTTTAACTGAAAACAACTATTGCTCTTTAGTCTTTCGTGCCAACGTTCAGAGTCTGAGCTCCAGGACCATGGATTAGTTTTAAAGCTTTCATTACACCCGAGCAATGCCGGGCTATACTGCTAGTCCATTTGTAAAAGTAATTCATAATTTTTGATGGCGTGGTATTGATATAACATTCTGATATTGCAAGTATCAGTCAGTTAAGTGCCTTACGTGATACACGCTTAGGCGATCATGTCTCGAAAGAGACATGACTGACTAGGCAGAAATTTTTCTGCAAGAAATTGCCATTTCTTTCTGTGGTAGACTGAGTAGCCAACCCAATCTGTCCTGCTATTCAACCCATAGCTAG
Source organism: Ascarosepion bandense (assembly GCA_037127315.1). NCBI lineage: Eukaryota > Metazoa > Mollusca > Cephalopoda > Sepiida > Sepiidae > Ascarosepion > Ascarosepion bandense. Next base: position 1,640,727 of record JBBBDQ010000408.1, read on the forward strand.
AGGGAGAAAGGATGGATTAATACCTTTTCCAAGGGTATTTGCGCGTAAGTGAATGCAGCGAACTCAGTTGGAATTTGAACTCGGTTCTTCAATTTCTAATTCAGGACGAATATCCGTTGCACCACAACGCACATCCACATTGCAAGTATACGTTTCGAATTTAAAAATTGCGTACTATTAATTGTTAGAAATAAGAAACTTTATTAGCTTTGACGATCAGTACTTAGTATTGGTTTCTGTTTTTCGTTTGTTTGTTTTTTCTCTTTAATTTTTAACCGGGTGATAGATTTAAAGAAACGATAAAATCGCTTCAGTAATCAAATTGTTGAATGTAGAAAGAAATCTTGGCTATAGGCTAAAAATATTAGACGCCTCAACTTTATACAGACTGTGTTGTTTGTTGGAGATCTCTTTTGGAATTTTTCCATTTTCAAGCACATTTTTCTGGAAAGGGAAAAAAGAAAAAAAGATGCGCAGATGATTAGATACGTCAGTAGAAAATAAATTGCTGTCAATAGCCAAATAGAAGGCGGAAACAAAGAGGAAGAACACAAGCATGTTTCTTGGGTGAACTAAACTGAACGGAAAACAGGACCAGGTAAGCAAAAACGTTTCCTTCTCTGTCAGATATATATAAAAAAAAAATAATAATTAAAAAAAACAAAAAAAACAAAACAAATGTCAGCGTAAGACAAAGTAATTAGCTGTAATAGAGAAATTGAACACATTTCACATTATATTGAAACATGTTTAAATCGAAATACGTAATAAAAACACACGGTTATCTACTCAAACACGTGAATTCACCAAATATAACACTTTTTTTTTTAATCATATCACCCCAAGCAAGGCAGTCCACTGCCACTATAGCGCAGGGGGTTACATAGAGCGATTGGGTATAGGAAATGTCAGAGGGAGGGTGATAGACGAGTTAGGAGGTACGTAGGGAGAGTGTTGGAGGGAATGGGTGGAGGTGTCTATTGACCTTACATTTAAAATCCTGGAGGTTGTAGCCGTCGGGGAAGCAATCATGCGGAAGGGAATTCCACTAGCGGGAAGTGCGAGAAAAGAAGCTGTTGGAGTAGAAATTGCGGTTACATTTCATAGGTTTCACTGTAAAGGGGTGGGACCTAGTTGCCAATCTACTATCTCGTGCAAATTCACACCTAGGGGGCACCAGTTATTTAAGTTCATCCGATCAGAAGCCGTGAAAGTACTTATAGAAGAGGAACACATGAATTCACTAAATATAACAATAAGAAATAACGTTGGATTTAATCCATTAATTGCTTATATGCGTATATTGTTTAAAATTTATTATAGAAAAAGACAGCTGAAATTCCTTGGTCATATAACGAGGAAGTAGGTTTGTATAACTTTACCCTCACAGAGGTATGTTGAAGGTAAGAAAAATAGGTGAAGCCAGTAAGCTACTCACCGGACGAGCTTGTGTGAATGGATGGTAGAACGAGGCGGTGGGAGGGATCGGTGGTTTTAGCAAAGGGAGAAAAACTGCTAAAAAACTCACAATATAGACGATCATCACTCTCCACAACTTCCTATATACTGAAGAAACACAGCACATAGACATTAGCGTTCTCAATGTCGGAGATAGTGTATATCAATATACACTATGTAGACATCAGAATCAACACGGCATGGTGATTTGGTTTGAATATTGTGAGTCAAACTAACCAGGCCTCTCTCCCTCTCACACATACACACGTGTGTGTGTCGCTCTCTCTTGAGTTGTGATAATCTTTAGAGCCAAGATTCTTACTTTTTCGTAGTTTTACTGATAAAAGATATTTTAGCAAGCAGGTTATATATATATATAATGTGTGCACGCATGCTCCGTTGAGTATGACGCGCAAGGGATATCTAGTGTTTTTCATTTTTATTTTACATATACTTCCGAATCAAGATAATATTAATATGACCAGCGGTATAAAGCCAAAACGACATCTATTATCATGTAACAATTATGGATAGCTTTTTGCCTTCGACTCAACGTTAGATGATATAGGACATCCCATTATCAATTTCAACCGTCTCACTGAGCACAATTTCAGTTTTATTTTGTTACTTCTCGGGAAGTTTTAGAACTTTTCAAAAGTTTTGACCCTAAGAAAGCCACTGGTTCAGAATCCCTATAGCTGTCCAAAAGAATATTTCTGATCTTAGAGAAATAATTTAATCGCTGCTTAAAGGAAAAATCCTTCCCAAATCTGTGGATCTACTGCTGATATAATAACTGTCATTACTCACAGAAATAGTGAGGCCCTGGATAACAAATACATCTCAAGGACGATCTCATTAGATATTCCGAAGACTTTTGACAATGTGTGGCATAAAGGATTCACAAGCTTCTATAGTTATAGGATCATTAGGAGAGTCTTTCCAATTATAAAGTCCTTCACAACGGGTAGGTCCCTAAAAGTAGTTGTTAATGACCACCCTTTCAAGGCTCTAGCAATCGGCGCAGGCGTCTCCTAGAGGTCGCTTCATGGACTAACCCTCTTCTTACTTTACATACATGATTTGCTTAAGACTATAGTTAATTAAGTACCATACGGGATACACGTTAAGGCGATCATGTCTCTTTCGAGACATAACTGACTGCGCCGAAGATGTTTTCGCAGTAGGTTGCCATTACTTTCTGAGGTAGACTGGTTACCAACCAAGGCTATAGAACCCAATCTGTCCTACTATTTAATTTATAGTTGGAGGGAGAAGACAGGGGTTAATACCTTTCCAAGTGGTATTTGCGCGTAAGCAAATGCAACGAGTTCAACTGGAATTCGAACTCGGCTCTCGGATTTCTCGTTCCGAGCCGATATTCACTGCAACACAACGCACATCCATGCTTAAGACTATACTCCGATCATTTGTGAATATCTATGTTGATAATACAACAGTACATGTGTGCACCTTAAAAACCCTAGACGACCAGAGATTCGCAGCTGATCTTCCCTCTGAACTCGCTCTAACATCTCAGTTGGGAAAAAAACTTGCTTGTCGAATTCAATGCCTCGGAAACCAAACTAGTTATATTCTATCATCGCTGATCTGACCCTGAACTTTCACCAATCAGGATAAATGTGTGTTACGTCAGGGAGGCCAGGTACGTTGAGCTCCCATAATGGGACTTAAATTCAACCCAGACCTCAAGTGAAACTCATACATACAATCCACTGCTAAAACTGTTGCACCACTTCAGTAAGTACTTGACTCATCCTGCTATCCGTTAGCTTTACAAGAGCCAGGTAAAGCCAAAAAATGGAGTACTGATGCCATATATGGACAGGAAATACCCAGTCTTTACATTCCAGTTTCGATATAGTCCAAAATCGTCTCCGTGCCCTTGTGGGTGACTAATTATTTTTCACCATACAATTTCTTTCTCACAGACAAAACTTCGTAAACCTCAGGCATCTCTATAGCTATTCTAGGGAAAGTGTTCTGACGAACTACATTCATTCCCATCTAAGACCCGCCATGCCACACACACAGTAGCGAACCACCATCATTCTCTTTGTATTCTATTGGTAAGATGTAAGTTCGGGTATCTTTTTCCCACGAGCCGCTGCTCTTAAGGGGTTGCTTTCCCCGATTGCTACAATCTTAACCTGTTCAAGTCTAGGGTTAACCGTTATCTTCCCTACATATCCAGCAACACTGTGCCTCTTTCTATCTAACCCTTTATTTCGACTGGCTCCCTGGCCTTGTTGGGCGTGTATAATGATAATGTATACGCTAAAAAGTCTGCCTTCTTCTGCCGAGCGCCCATAGCTCAGAGGTAGAATCGCCGACTGACGCCAATTCGGTCGGGTTTCAATCCTGGGTTAAAAGCAATCGGAGGCTAACCGTACTGATGAGCTGTGATACAGCGAAACAGATCTGTCTGCGGATGACATATATATATATATATATAGATAATAGGGATCAGAAGTATACCAGCAGAAAAAGCGTCTCATTTTGATGAGTTGAATTACGCAGTTATGGGCAACAAGAAACATTTTAATGACGTTGATAGTGCATATGTAGTTGTTTTATTTTTAATACTTTGTCGTAAGAGTGAAAATGTCAATGTTTAAAAAGTCAAGTTTAGGAGAAAAGACTAGCGTGAATTAAAAACAAAATAAACAGGCCTAATGGGACACGGACACACACACACACACTACAAAGCAAAACCATGTGTATTTTCATTTTTATGAACGTCATTATATGTACATATAATTAAATGCACTTATGTCAAACGAAGTTCCCAATCTACGCAGATGTGTGAAATTGCTAGAATAAATTAGACTAGAGATGAATTACGTCCGTTGGTCTAGAGCAGGGGTGCCCAAAATTTTTGTATCATCGCTCACTTTCACATAAAAAATATTTCACAGATCACTTGTATAATAAATATTAAAATACACCAAAATTGTTTAGTAAAAGTTTGTTACTGGTTCGTAAAGTAACATTGTGATGTAGTAAAAATAAGGAAAGTAACAAAAACCTCTTACTTCCGTGGCTCCTTCTACGATATTAAAGAACAAACGAAAGCAAACTTGACCACTGAAAACTAATACATAGTTTGTTTAAGGTCAGGGTTAGTTTTAGTGTTAGTGTTGACAAAAAATTAAACGAATTTTGTTCATAATTATAAAAAAGATACACTACTAATAACTAATAAAAATTCAACGAATATTGGCAACTAGGTCCCAGCCTTTTACAATCAAAATAGGCAAATGTAACTGCCGCTTCTACTCTCAGTTCCTGTTCTCGCACTTCCCGCCTATGGAACTCCCTTCCTCATGCTTGCTTCACTGATAACTGCAATCTCCAAAGGTTTAAGTGCAACGTCAATTGCCATCTATCTTTTTGACTTCCATATCTCTCTTATTTTTTCTTCGACATCACCTGCACCGTTTTTTTTTCTTCTCTCTTTCCTTTCCTCTCACTGAAATTTTCTGCGCACTAGTGGTAATACTGTCTTCCTTGGGGTGAAACGATTATATAAAAAATGTTCTTTGTTTTCCCTTATCTGATTTATATCCGAAAAATGTTATTTCGTCTGAAGACTTATTTGAATGTTAATGGACCGTCTAAGAACTATACAAAATTCCAAACTATTCATTGTTTGCGAAGATATTTATATCTTATCTAGGAATGTGACCCAGTTATTCCCATTTAGCTTAATGTTTATTTTCGTTTTGTTTTTAATACAGCATTTTTGTATATCTCTTTTTAAAAAAAATTTGTTCGAAATACATTTTTAGTTTTCAAAATCCTATACTGCTTATCAAAAACTTTCAACCAACCACCATTTTCTGCTCAGTTGCTCATCGCCCAACGACTAGAAACCCTAGTCTAGAAAGTCTGATAGATAAATATATTGATTTAGGAGATAAAATTATCGATAAAATAAATATGAAAATAAAGAAAAACAATTAAATATTAATAGAAATGTAAAGTCAGATAAGAAACGGATGAGGGGGAAATAGATGAAGACAGAGACGGGTAAAAAAGAGGATGAAGAGGTAAAAAAAAAAAAGGGGAAGGAAGATACAGTAGAATAGAAGTATGATGGTGAATTTTTTTTTTTTATCATATCACCCCGAACAAGGCGGTAACGCCACTGATGTGCAGGGGGCTACGTAAGAGTGAACAGATTGGAAAAGAGAAAGAAAGCCGGAAACCACATCCTAAACAGGAACCAAGGGATGAGCCTCTTCACCCGTTCAATAGACGTGAATAGAAAATAAAAGGAGGGGAAATGAGACAAAAATGTATTTAAAATAAAACATTTTAAAGAAAGAGAAGAAAAAACAAAGAAAAACTATTGAAAAAGTCACCGGCTGGAAGAAATGGCAATTTAAATAAATAATATTTTTTTTAATAAATAAAAAGAAAAAAATGTTGAATGCTCCGTTCATAATTTAGAAGTGATGAATAGGAAATTAAAATGTTTTCCGGTATTCTGCAATAGTTTTAGAACTGTGCAACCATACGTATTTTTGAAGTCAGTTCTAATAAGTCAATTTAATCTGCGCGGCATTTACTAATCTTCAGTAAACAACAATCAGCGTTTGTCTTAAAAGTACAAACTCATTAATTTTTTTTTAAATTTCTTACGCCAGCACAAAATCTACTACTATTTATCTTTAGTTGGGTGAGTGACAGCTGTCTGTTACAAAACACTTCGTAAGACACTTAAACCAGAAGGAAGAATGGTGAGGTCCGTATTCACGTCTCAGTCTCTGACGAATATCAATTGACTAATGAACATTTAAACGTGGTGAATTTTATGGTAAGTAACTTTTTTTTACTTATCAGTAATTCATTGTACTAATTTCAATAACGCTACCACCAACGTCACTTCTATTTAAAAAAAAATCCTTAACAATTTGCAGAAGCTACTAAATTACAATTACCTTTACTTACTACTACTGCAACTATCACCACGTTCCACGAACTGTTTTCAATAAGGAATCATTTTTTGTGCTGTTTACTGTGGAGTTCTATCCAAAGCGCTAACTTTAGAAAAGTTATTTTTCTAGAAGCAAAATGTAAAAGAGTTTTTAATTTTCGCGATAGTATATTAAATAACTTTTGTAACTATTATAATTGCTGTTTCGACTTGAAGGCAGACCGTAAATCAGTATGATTTTTCAACAACATGGATTCTCGTTTCTGAGCATGCTCCTCTGCTCAGTCCTATTTCTGTTTCTAAACACCCACAGATGCATATCTGTTGAGTGTCATACGTGATACACGCTTGGAAGATCATGTCTCGAAAGAGACATGACTGACTGGGCAGAAGTAGGTTGCCATTGCTTTCTGCTGTAGATTGGTTACCAGCTAATCTGTCCTATTATTTAACCCATAACTGGAGGGAAGAGACGGATTAATACCTTTCCCAAGGTATTTGCACGTAAGTGAATACAAGGAATTCAACTGGAATTCGAACTCGGCTCTCCGATTTGCCGTTCCGAGCCGATATCCACAGCAGCACAACGCACATCCGCACCACAACGCACATAGTGGTCTATATTGCAACTATGCAGAAGTGAGTCCCACCAAGATCATGTACAGATTTGGATTCAGAATTTGTCCTCCTCCTATACTGGTTAGCAATCACGGCTAGAACATGAAGTAGAATAAACGAGTATAAATAATATTGATCTAACAGAAAGACAGATTGGCAAATAACTCGAATTCTGGCTACGACTGTTCATAACGCTTTTGCTATTGAGGGAGGCATGAATCACCGCCATTTTGTTCTAGCTCCTCATCAAATATCTTGACAAAACTGTCTTGATTTCTCAATGATTGATTGAAAAAAAATGGATCAGTAACCACTTTGGGGCAAACAAATCTCCTCAAACTACTGCGCAAATAGAAATAACTGTAGGAAATCTTTTACGCCTATTGTCAACCTTGACAAGAGTCAGACTACATGCATTGTCCTGAAGAAAATTTTCTTTAGTACTATTGATGACAAATGTCTCCGTGACAAGAGTTGATAAATTAGCCTATTTCAGAAAACAGCTTCTAAATTTTGCTGCTTGGGACTTTTGGGGACTAATTTGAAAATAATCTAGATTAACTTATTCTACTAACGAGAGAAAAAAAGTCAATTCTTGGGGTCCAATCTAGCAAGCCTGTTCCGTGACTAGTGAAGTTAACGAATCCAGAACTCGTAAGGTGACATAAAATATCTACAACATCAGTAAATTTATTTTCAATGTTCAATAGTAACCGAACTATTTCTCTAGTACCTACAGCACAGTGTAACTACGGATTGATCGCATCAGCCATATTTTGTAATACACTGAATCTGCTACGATTACGAGTAAACCATTAGGGGCACCACATACAGCTGTAACAGCATTGGTGTGTTTGGACAAAATTTTAAAAGTTTTTCTTCTCTTAGAATGGTTGTTAACTAATGTTATAGAAACTAGTCATACACGGGATGGACAGAAAGAAACGGATTCATACCCTTTCAACAGATTTGCGCATAAGTGAATATAACAACTCTACTTTAATTTGAACTATGGTTCTCCGATTTCTTCCGAGCCGCTACCCACTACACCACCGCACATTCCTTTTCTATCCGTGCTTAAAGGGAATCAAAATGATCCGCTAACGTGATCAAGTGGATCAGCGGCGATCCAATAGTTTAGCTTTCCAAACTATCTCTAGCTTCCCCTCATCTAGGAATGAAACGTCTCTTGTACATTATATAGCAAACAATGAGTATTTTATTTTTTTAGGAAATAAAAGTAGGTCAACACTGAATATAGGTTTAAATGTTGAACTTATTCTTCAAAAAGTTTTTTTAAAAAAATTGCCTTATCTCCCCAGGACGTGAATTATCATGGCTCTTCACATACTCCTTTTTCTTATGATCTGCGAATTGCTATTACTTTTTGGGAGATAGTAGCGTCGTTTCCCGTTGCTTTCTCTACGAATTTGAATTCAGTTTTTTTTTCTCTACTTGTTGCCACCTCACGACATAAAAGCCCCGTCTAACTAATAGCTGTAGGGAGAAGAGATGGATTCATACTAAGAGCATTTATGCAAAAGTAAACCCGACTGACCAGGCCGGAATTTGAACTTGGCTCGCCGATTCCACTTTTCATGTCGATAACAGCCATACTTCCTGCATATAAAAAAAAGGTAGTTTCAAATTAGCTCATGCCAAATATTCACTTGGATTCATATGGCAACTATCTTATATTTTTCTTTTGAGTTAAGACATATTATTCAAAGTATTGTAAAAGTAGCCCTGAAATAATGTTTTTAAAATGATGCAATATTAAGGTTACATAACAATGTTATTCTTTTCGTTGTCATGATTATTCTTTTCACACTTGTATTTCAATTATTTTATTTCGATCGTCAATTTCAGAATTATTAATGCTTTACGCCACAATAATTTGAAAAATCATCTGGCATATCGTTTATAAAATTATCTATAATTTTCAAGATGAGTCATTATCGTGACTCATTATTCGAATTAATTGCGCAAATTCAGGCTGTTCCCCTACATTTTTGTTTTTTGTTTTACACTACTGGAGAAAAAAAGTTTCTCTTCCCATAAGAATAATATACAATATTTCGGCCGAAATGGTATGGGAATAACATTATTTTTTATTTTATTTTATTTTATTTTTTTACCATTGGAAAGTAAGAGAGGCTACTCCAAGCAAGATAATACCACTAAGACGTAAGGGGATATTGGAGGTGAAAGAGAAGGAAAATACTTTAGAGGGAACCGAAAACCAAATCGGAAGAAAAAACATGGGATAGACCTTTACTCCTGTTCAAAAGACCAGTGAGAAGTATGAACTGGACGATGGTCTAATTTATCTACTCCTATTGAGGAAAAAAATAAATAGTAAATAGAAGTTCTGAGTTTTAGGTGGAGACGTTAGAAGTACAACGTTGAAGTAGAGTTTAGGAGGAAACGGAAATTCATTCATAAACAGAAAACAAGGGATACTCCTCTTTTTGTTTTTCTCCGTTGTACTTCCCTAATACGTAGCATAAGAGGTCTTTGCAGTTTTTAACTGAATTTTTTTGTTCATCTAATTTGGATATTAAGTCTGTCCCAAAAATATCTAGCCATTTAATATTAATATAAAATTAGGCTACCTAGAGCAAATAACACCTTGGTCCTTTTCAAAGTACGTTTTTTAGGCCTTCCAATGACTCTTCCCTACAGTCAATTTTTGGGATTGTCTACCGCATCGTGTTCTCTTTATTCAATAGCACCTTTTAGCTTTGGGAAAAGGTATTCGTGATAGGCAGATTCATCTGGGCAAGTTCTGACAGACTTGGATGGAGATTTACCAAAAAGTTCTGCACAAGACTTCATTGATCTGTTCGTTCGGTCATTGATAAGACATTTTTGGAGGGGATGCAGGCGCCGAGTATTGACCCTCTTCTCGAAAGAGGATGCCCACTTCCGCCGGGGTTTGAGCTTATATTAATTTCAACTTTCCCAGTATAGTACCAGATGTATCGTCCTATTTACTACTAATAATACGTGGCATTTAAGAATAAATTTGTAGTACGATAATATACGATAATGTTTAACGCAGAAGTCAGTGGAATGACGAGGATAATACTCTTCAATCGACCCCAAAAGCTAAACACCAGTAAAGTAATGTTGTGTGTTTAGTAGGATCGTCGAGGTATTATTTATTTAGAGTTCTTAAAATGTAATGAAACATTAAATGCACATTTATACGCCCAGCAGCTGCAACGTGTCCATAGATTTTTGCCGAAAAGCTTCCGGATCGTCAATAGAAAAAATGTTCTCCACCAGGACAACCGCAAAAATAACATCCGTAAAACTTTTGAAAGTTGGTCTTTTTTACTTACATCCGCCATATTCACTTGGTCTTACACTAACCGATTTTTTTTTTAATCATATCACCCCGAGCAAGGCGGTAACGCCACTAATGTGCAGGGAGCTACGTAAGAGTGAAAAGATTGGAAAAGAGAAAGCCAGGAACCACATCCTAAACAGGGAACAAGGGATAAGCCTCTTCACCTGTTCAATGGACGTGGGTGGAGTGTGAACCGGGCGATATTTTACTCTAATACCTTTCGCGATAGCTGCAAAAAGCTTTTGATGGGGAAAACTTTCTTCAATGAAAACCAGATTCAATAGTTGGTCGAAATTTTTTTCACGACAAAATCTGCGAAATTTTACTGAAGATATCGTACAGCTGCTTGGTGTGTGGCAACAAGTCATTGCAAATAATGGTGAATATAAAATTCAACAAAATGTAATTGCACATTTTTAAAGAATAAAGTTGATAAACAGAAACGAGAATTATAATATATATTCCTTTTTTTTAAAATCAAGGCGGTAACGCCATTGATGTGCGGGGGGCTGCATAAGAGAAAAAGATTAAATAGGAGAAGAATAAACAGAAAGACGAAGCAGTTACAGGGGTATCAGAGAAGGGAGCAAGAGAAGGATAAGAATACAGGTGTGATGACAGTCGCAAAAGTAGTGAGAAAGGAAAAGATATACAGGGTGATGTAGAAAGAACTGTGGTTAAGAGATGGGTATTGACATTGTATTAAAATTCCTGGAGGTTGTGGCCGTCAGGAAAACAAGATAGGGAAGAGAGTTTTACAGGCGGGAAGTGAAAGAAAAGAACCTGTCTGAGTAGAATTGTCGGCTGCATTTAGTTGATCTAACTGTGAATGGGTGGGACCCAGTTGCCAGGCTGGTTGCACGAGTAAACTCATGTGGCAGGGGCACCAGTGACTTAAGTTCGTCGGAGCAGAAGCCATGAAAATATTTATAGAACAGACAGAAGGAAGTCACATCCCGTCGGTCAGAAAATGGATAGAGTCGAGCCGCCAAGTCGGTGCCTATCACATTACTGATTCTCCTTTGGAGCCTGTCAAGAACACTGAGATGAACAGCAGGGGCGCCTGACAATATATGACAGCAGTATTCCTATGCGTGGACGAATGGTTGATTTGTATATGTGCAAGATGGATTCAGGCGGAAAACATCCCGGCACGACTCAGTGTTAAAAAAAATGCTATTCTAAGTTCAAACAAGGAGCCTTAAAAAAAAATTGAACTTTGATAATTTAGATTTAGTTAGATCTTGGAAAGTGGTCTGGGTCGATAATATTTCAGAAACCTGATCAGAGTACAACAATGTACATTTCTGGGATTAGGAATGGTGTTGCCCGGTTCACACTCCACCCACATCTATTAAACAGGTGTAGAGGCTCATCCCTTGTTCCCTGTTTAGGATCTGGTTTCCGGCTTTCTCTTTTCCAATCTTTTCACTTTTCTTTTTTTAATTTTTTTGTTTATTTTTTTTCAATTGGAGAAGATAGACTAAACTATCGCCCGGTTCACACTCCACCGACGTCTATTGAACAGGTGTAGAGGCTCATCCCTTGTTCCCTGTTTAGGATCTGGTTTCCGGCTTTCTCTTTTCCAATCTTTTCACTTTTACGTAGCCCCCTGCACATCAGTGGCGTTACCGCCTTGCTCGGGGTGATATGATTAAAAAAGAAAAAAATCTTGGAAAGTGGTCTGGGTCGATAATATTTCAGAAACCTGATCAGAGTACAACAATGTACATTTCGGGAGTTAGGAATGGTGTTGCTCCTAAATCTGACTGTGGCGTAATGAATTTCGGTATGAGAAATCGAACAGCCTAATTCGAATTTCAGTTGACATTCGTTGCATTCACTTATGCAGAAATACCCTTGGAAATGTCTTTTCACCTCCAGCTATGGATCAAATAACAGGACAGGTTGGGTTATATAGCCTTGCTTGGCAACCAGTCTGCCGCAGAAAGAAATGGCAACCTACTGTGGGATAACATTCTGCCCAGTCAGTTATGTCTCTTTCGAGACATGATTGCCCAAAGTGTGTATCACGTATGGCACTTAACTGACTGACTATAAGAATCAGTTCACTCATTTCAAAAATGAAAAAAAAATATTAAAAAAAGTGTGTATGTCATCTTACATTCTTTTCGAATCACATTGACAAAAAAAAAAAAGAAAAAAAAAAGAAAACTGTTGCAAGTAAAGGATACATCCAGCATTGCTAAAACACTTCGGCATGTGTCCAAAGAAAATTTTAATTCTTTCTTGAACTCTGTAATTAGAAAAAAAAAAGTGTATAAAAAAAGTAGATACTGTTAAATCTTCTGCCTAGTCATAGATAAAAAGAGGCATGATCACCCGAGCGTGCACCATGTATGATCGCTCAAGCAATCATGTATGGCACTTGACTTACTGAAGCAACTTACCAGTTGATGATACAGAGCGTCCCAGAAGATTTACTATTGAGATATTAGTATCAACTACAGCCTTTCAATAAAAGACAATGAGATATCAATTGCAGAAACTGCTACTGGTCGAAAAGTATTGTAATGAACCGGAATCTAATAAAATTAACTTGTTTAATAGTCTAACAGACATGGATATCTTCCATGCTCTCTGGCTTGATACATATTTCACTGTGATAAATGACTGATATAAAAATCCTCCCTATTATAATACGTACATACATAGTCATCCGCAGACAGATCTGTTTCGCTGTATCACAGATCGGTTAGACTCCGATTGCTTTTTAACCCAGGATTGAAACCCGACCGAATTGGCGTCAGTCGGCGATTCTACCGCTGAGCTATAGGCGCTCGGTAGAAGGAGGCAGACTTTTTAACGTGTATATTATTGTTATACACGCCCAAGAGCTGAGAGTGTTTTAATTCATTGCTGATGAACGATGCGTAGATACCAGAGTAGATATATATCACTTCTGTCACGCTAATGAAGAGAGACAATAGCGAGGCAATGTCGGCTCAGTTCATTCTCTTTACTACTACTTATTAAACCTCTTGCCACGTGTTTGCTCTTTAACAGTACCTTATTATTTTATTTTTATTTATTTATTTTCAATAATTCTGTCGTCGAGTAGTGAATAGTGTGTTTGTTTTATTTATATATATCTATCTCTCTCTCTCTATATATATATATAATATCACATATTTTTACGTCAGGAGTACACTCGTATCCGAATAAAGTGTGTAAAATAAAATACGTGAAAACCTGTTGGATGCTTATAATTTCATTTCCTTGTTAACGCTTCGCTCCTTTCACGAGTGCATTTATAACAGCGTTGCCATGATAACGACTTTTCTTTAGTTTTTTTTTTATTATGCTTTGTTAATGCTCTCGTGACAAGTAAAATGTCAAGGAAATAAACAACCAACTTAATTTTTTTTTTTTTTTTTTTTTACATATTCCATCTGAAATATTGAACAGTGTTTATTCCTGTATTGTTCCGTCCTATCGCTCTAGCAACAACAATAATAACTAAAAAGTTATATATGCTTTTCTAAATAAAACAAATCTGTAAACTAATGCAGTGTTTGGTTATAAACAGAAATCAAGCGACCTAATCATCACAACACGTCGAATTGTCCAATACAGGGTCAGATATATTGAGTTCAAGCGACTTCTTAATGAAAAAACAGCAACGACAACAAAAAGACGTGTGTGCGTGTTAGGGCTGGTTGCAAGGGTCTCATGGGCCCCCACCAAATCTATGATACAGGCATCCCTCTCTACTATATTTTTCATAAGATAGTTTTAATATAAAATGTACATTTTATTGTAACTTAATTATGTACAATAATGGATCATATGCAATATAAATGAACAATTCAACTCGGAACATTTAAGATAAATACAATGTATCTAAATACAAATTAAAGAAAATGGCATAATCATTCCATCTTAAATAAATCAACATTCTTCTTCTATGTGCCTTCAGGACGTAGGCGATCATGGCTTTCCACGTCTCCCTATCCCTGGTAGCTCTTAGCGCACTTTCTTCTGTTACCCCAACCCAAACTCCGCTCTGCCGTCCACCTGCTCAGACCCTTCAGATATGTTATCCGCTGCTTTCCCCTGTCTCTTTTTCCCTTTATCTGACCTGTGAGTATCAGATTCTCCAAGCCTTCCTTCCTCATTACATGTCTCAAGGACTCCAGCTGTCTCTTCCTTATGCTCACTATTAATTTCCTTTTCGTTTCCATTTTTTCTAAGACCTCATCATTGCTCTCATGCTCGATCCGTGATATTCGCAGCATCCTTCTGTAGAACCACATTTCAGTTGCTTCAAGTTTTTCCTTCATCTTTGATGCTATTGTCCCGCATTCACTGCATATTAAAGAACTGACATCACATAGCAATCCAGAAATCTTTGTTTCTAGCGAAATTTTCCTGTCTCTTGATACTCTGCTCAGCTTCTGGAATGCGTCCTTGGCTATTCCAATTCGCCTTCGGATCTCAGTGTCACACTTTCCGGCTTCCGTTAGAACACTTCCCAAGTACTTAAATTTTTGTATTGCTTGATTTTAGTATCCCCAACCTGTAATTAGCATTTTGGGCTCCTCCGTTTGCTGATGACCATACATTCGGTTTTCTTGTAATTTATGTGTAGTCCTTTCTTTTGACTTTCTTCGTTTATCTATTTTAGGATGTCTTGTAGTTTTCTTTCCGTGTCAGCTATCAGCACTGTATTATCTGCGTATCTTATGCTGTTTAGATTGTGACTACCAATGACGAATTCTGGCATAACTTCTAGGGTCCTCAGAATAGTCTCGCTGTACAAGTTAAATAGATAAGGTAATTTTGCGGTAATTCTAACATTAACTTGAGATATTTATCTTATTAAAAAGTTAAAGAATTTTAACACAATCACCATTATGGATAAAAAAAAGGTAGTGTTTTTCAAGACCTAGCATGAGCAAAACAAATTCGCGGATTTGAACAAAGAAAAAGAACCCAAAATTACAAAATCTGCGAAAGATTTTTCATCCTTTTAATAGTTGTGCTAAAAATGTAAGGAAAAAAAGTAAATGTTGATAATATAGTGAAGGTCAAAAATCACTGCCCGGGACCGCCCATCTTGGTTTGGATGTTCGGGTTTAATACACATCAGCCCTGATGTAGTCGATATTATTGCTTAATATTTGTTGTCTTATTGAGAATCATATTTTGCACAAACACTGACATTTGCTCTCGTTTATTTCTTTTAAGTCTTTCTTTCCTTATGTTTGATTTGTTTTTTTTTCTTATTCAGATAGTAGCGCGTTTCATGTAAAAACGAGTCGGCATGATGTGCTATATACATATTTTTAAAGTTGTCTTTTCAGCACAGATAAGAATTCGCATTCCATAGCGGCAAAGTTACAAGTAACAGTTTACATAAGCGTATTAGTCAGTTGTTTCGTTTTTGTTTTACACTCGCATACGCAAGATTTAACAGACGTTTTTAAATGTTTTCAAATGAAACTTCGTTTGTTTTTTGTTTCTATTAATGTAGACTGTCTTCCATTTTTATTATTCCAAATTAATTTGGACATTGTTTCATGTGTTTCCCTGGTAATAAATTTTATCGTCTTTTTTTGTTTTTTTTTTCGATGTTTACTTAAATTTTTTCATATGTGACTGTAGCCTTTCGCGTTGTAGTCTAAGAACAGAAGAATTTAGTTCTTCATTAAGCTTAGCTTAAATGTGGCACAAGGTCCAAAGTATAAAGGTACGGACTTGCTATTCAGTCGTAACTGATCTAGCGAGACAAGCTTGCTAGCCATTCAATACACCACATCGGAGTGTTCAATTCAGATTTCAAACATACGCACCGTAGTGGGGGCGCTAGAGGGTGTCGTCAGTGATGTCATCGCGAGGATCACTAGGGGGTTTCGGGTCTTTCAACATCATACTCCCCCCTCACTGCGCCGACCCGACCAGAGATGATCAGTCTCTGGTCCACCCTCGATAAGCGCTTTCAGACACTGGGAAAATTACGTTTGGGCCCGATACGAAACCTTGCAAGTGCTTCTGATTGGCGACAGTCAGAGCCACTTTCCATTTAGAGGCGAACCGTACATGAGCTCGTCCGAAAATGTGAAACAATTTACCTATTATACGGCTATTAAAAAAAAAAAACTCGACTACGAATTAATCATAATTTAAACTTATTTATGCATTTTATCTTATTTACGAGTACTAATAAAATGAAGGGAAATCAGAAATGCAGAATTTCGGGGAATTTTAGCTAACAATTTGTTTTGAAATCCAGGCACTCGCTCTTTTGATCCATAACCAATTAGCTGTTCTTTCCGCTGTTTCGATTATGGACTTGATATGACCGAAAACAAATTTAAAATTATGGTAATTATATTGGTAATATTATCTATTTTCTTGTGTGGAAGTATTCGGCATTGATCGGACAGCCAAAGCGACTGTCGGCTGAAATTTACAAAATTTTTTTATTAAAACAATTTTCTAGGAAAATATGTTCCACGATGCCAATATTATCGCCCATTCCAATATTACTGGAGGCTTTAATTTTGTATTTGAAGTAGTGTGGAATGTTAACATCTTGGTTATTATTATTTTCTCTTCGAGTTAAATGTGCTGTCCGTTTTGTGATAGCCGCTGAAGGTTGTGGTGATACCGACCGAGCAAAAGCAATGAACCGGATGTTGGCTCTATACCGACTAAAAAGCAAATGAATAAAACTCGTCGTGCGCATCCGAGTTCGTGCAGATGTTCCGGTTGAAAAATAAAAATTAATCAAATATCAAATTTCCATTTCGCGAGCCTACGCTAATTTTATTTACCAGCCAATGGGAAGCCCGGAATCAAATACAAGCGTGAAATTCAAAACGAGCTCCTGATCCAAAAAGCAGATATAAAAAGCGGAGACACAAAGCATCGACAGACAGGCAGAAAGACAGACAGACTGACGGTGACAGAAGAATGTAATCATATCCCCTTGACTTAAGTCGAGCGGCTACTATATTCGCCTCCCTTCAATTCTCATTACTCCTCCCTGTCTCAAAAGTACTTACTGAGCTCAGGAGTGACCTCTTCAAAGACATTCCTCACAAACTGACTTACGGACCTTAGAAGTGGCAACTTCAAAATGAACATTCATCATATACTTCCGCTCTCCGCATTCCTAAGCCTTTTATCTCTTTCAGCTCATTATTTTCTATGAACATTCTAACCTCCGTTGGACCTTTATTTCAAGTATTGTTTTAATTGTAAAAATTAATTGGCATTATATATATATATATATATATATATATATATATGTGTGTTATTTTATACTCAAATTGCCTTTCTTGATTTTATAATCATGTTATAACTTACAGTGGGCTATCTTCCACAAGGCCAAATTCCGTTAATCTGCAACGATATACAATTACCCTTCACTAGAACGGAATCCTACTACAACTAGAAAAAAGAAGATATACCCGCTATAAGGTCTTCCAATGATGTGATTTCTGTTATTTGGTAAAGTTATTTGTGATTCTGTAACGCCAAACCACACTGTCCGAAGAAGGACGATTCTCGCTAAGACATACAGGCTTCATTCTTTGGAAGAAATTTTGAACCATTAATCTGAGAAAGCGGTTGTATAAAGCTGACAGTTTAGATATTTCTGAACGAGTTTGGCACCATGCATGACATGCACATGAAAATCTTGATCTGCTGCTGCTATTTCAGAACATAACTCAAATTCTTAGGTTAATATTATAGTTTCGAATGAATTTTAATACTAATTTGTAACCAATCACTAAGTAAACACTATTATAAAAACAATATTCACATTGATGTTAAGAAAATTTTAGCTTGCTTCACGGTTGTTCGCGACAAAGTAGACGTCATGGAAGTTTCATCGATGTCATTGTCGTCTACAGAATCAGTTCTTTCTTCTTACTCCTCAAAATGCATTGACGTCCAATGTATTTTTTTAACGCCTTTGCAACAATTGTTTTAGGTATGCTCTACCAGGCTATTAATACGCATGTACTTATGAAAAACTCTGGTCGGAGAATTTGTTTAACGCTGCTAGCAAGAAATAACCAGTAAACAGTGCGTTTGTTTATAATTCTTGGTTATAGAATCTAGCACAGATATACATAAGTAGAATAGACCAGACGTTGGAAGTAAAGATTAATCTTCGTATTAATCAATATTTGGAAAGGCAATTTGGACAATGGCATGGGTGCGTTAATCCATCTGGGTCGGTAATAGCAGAGCTCTAATTTTGTTTCGTCTAGTGTGAACTTACCTCCGCTGTAAGCTTATTGCATTTTTGAGTGTTCATGCCTGTATACCCGTATAATTACTGTACATACTCTGCAGACCTTGTCTTTGCAAACACAAGGAAATCTATATAAATTCTTTAAGATTTTTTTTAGTTGATGCAAATCAGAAGTTGAATAAACAATTAACGGTAGCTTCTACAAATTCTAAAAGGTCAGTGCGTATTATGTACAAGAAAAGTTTTCTGTTTGAACTCTGGAATGAGTAATTGTCATTGTCGGTCGTTGTGCATTCTGGCCTGCATCCGAGTAACAAAAATCAACCCTTTATTTAATCTACGGGAGTAGGTTGTTCTCTTTCTACTGCCCATGTCTGGAGATATCTCCTAGTTTTTATTTTTTAATACAGTGTAACCCGGATATAAGAGAGTTGTAGGGACAGGATAAGAACTCTCATCCGGGTTATACTGTAAAATAGACCCAACCCTGATATAAGAGCACTTTTATCCGGTCATGACAACTCTCTTATATCAGGGTTACACTGTACTACTCACTTATTGCTTTCTACCGAGTCCAATTACACACAGCCTGGCTTAGGGATTGAACTCAAAATTACTTTGTCACCAAACTCACGAAACCACGCTTTAATACACTAAGTTATTGTCCTTTGAGACAAGTTTTATGTGATGAACTTTATGCCTTAAACCTAACCTACCTGCGAGTGAGTGTTGATACTTGTCATGCTTGACTGCATATAATGTGTATAAAAGCAAAGTTTTGCCTTAAATAAAGTTTAGCGGTAAATAGCAACACATTTCTCCTTAAACAAAATAAAGACAAGACCTTTGTAGTGATTTATATACAATTTGGGCAGGAATGAGAGACTG
Organism: Ascarosepion bandense; assembly: GCA_037127315.1. NCBI lineage: Eukaryota > Metazoa > Mollusca > Cephalopoda > Sepiida > Sepiidae > Ascarosepion > Ascarosepion bandense. The sequence continues at coordinate 1,660,242 of JBBBDQ010000408.1, forward strand.
AAGGGATGTAATGCAAGCTTACTACTGCTTACTACTGGGTTTTCTTTTAATTGAATACGTTAGTTATATTGTTTTATATCAGGTTATCCTACCAGTGCTACTGGTAGAATGCAGCCTATTAGTGTTTATCCTAAGATACACCACAGCTTTCAACCAAGATATGTTGAGGAAACTTATCTTCGCAGCAACCCTACGACCACACCCGGTTATAGGATTGACAATGACGATTTTGTTACTTGTGATTAACTGATCTCTATAAATGTTGAGATATTAAAATATTAAAGATCCTATTTCTAATGACGATGTGATGTAAAATATTTTGCTGGTCTTCAAAACATTCAGTTAGAATTTAAGGTAATACATTATCAAAAACGCTTAAGAAATTGAAACGAAGATGATCATGAGTACATAGACAATATCAAGAGTGTACTTTAATAACATGAAACTTGTATGATATAACGTTTGCTGGCGAACCAGCATTTATATAAGCAGTTGTTTTTATTTATAAGGGAGAGAACTCTGTATCTGGCGCATCCAGGATAGAAAATAGCCAATGCAGAAAGCTAGGAACATTGAACAAGGGAGCAAAGTTTTGTCTGATTATTTCAATTGCAAAAAAATTTTTAATAGCGCGACAACGCCCCTTCGTTGACAGCAATGTTTGGAACACGTGTCTTCCTCAGTGGCCTGCTATTTCCTGTTTTCTCGAATCAGCCTCTGTTCTCCTATTGCTGAAATGATTTACTTATCCGACAATTCTTCCTTATCTTTGTTTCGTTTTTTTATTATATATATATATATACTAGCAGTATAGCCCGGCGTTGCTCGGGTGTAATGAAAGCTTTAAAACTAATCCATAGTCCTACAGCTCAGACTCAGCCTAAAGAATATTTGTGTGAAGTTTGGTGAGTATCGGATAAAAATTGTGGATTTGTATAAAGGACATACAGGCAGATAATCAGACACGCACACAAACATGCTGCCATATATATATATTATAAATTTTCTGCACTATTCTAAGAACTGCAACCTTGAAACTTCTGAATATCGTTTCTTATGTCTTTGTCTATGAGTGTATCAAATTTGATTAAAATCGGACCACTCCTTCTATAACCCGATTTTTCTATTATCGATTTTCGATATTTATCTGGGGTACCTCGATACAAAACCTAGCTAAGAACACTCGCAGACGCTTATAGTCCAACTGTGTAAATTTTCAAGATAATCGGTTCAGCCGTTTCGGAGTCTATAGGTAACGGATATACACACACACAAAGTTCCATTTATAAATAAGTTATATATATATATATATATATAAATTTGTAAACGCGTTATTACGCGACCTAGGTTTCTACCATGTGGAGTTTTCAGGCGATTTGCAATAACTGATTTTACCGTTTTTATTTTTATTTTATTTTCAGAATGCTCACGTAACGCGCAATTGTTAAAATTAGAAGACATTACAAAGTTTTAAGTTCTTACAAACATGGATGAAAACGTTATAATTTCTTCTAATTTTGACAATTGCGCGTTCAAAAAGTCCTCGTTACGTGAGCATTAAAAAATAAAAAAATAAACGGTAAAATCAGTTATTGCAAATCTCCTGAATATACCACATGGTAGAAACCTAGGTCACGTAACTCGTTTACAAATAAAAAAAAATATTCAAAACTTTTACAATTTAATTGTATTGAACACTTTTTAATACTCGTATTTACTGTCTAATTTTATTGTGATCAAAAACTAAATTAAATAATATATAAATACATATAGAGAGAGGAAGAGAGAGTGTACAAGATGAAAAATGGCGAGAAAAAAAATACTTTGAGCAAGGCGGTAAGACATATTTTTATTTATCTATTTTTACACTGTCTGATTATTTGGACCGCATGGAAAAACCTGGGCGACAACATTCATTCACTCACATTGAAAAGATATCGCTGTACCTTGAGGTTTTCTTTCTGCCCACGTGATTTAGATTAATCTATACACGTGTCACTTCCCTTCAACTAGATATCGGCAAATTACGTCATATCGCTTCAATATTACACCGTTGACATGGTGTTCCTATGTCATACAACCACGCCATACAAATTTCATTGACTAAGCTATGAAGATATTACAGAAATCTATAGTGCATCACTTTTTACTGAGTTGTTAATTTTAATGGATGGATTTTATCGTTTGGTTTCAAATAACTTAATTAAAAAGTAAAACACTGCAAGAAGAAAAAGAAAAAGATTTGCTTGTGTGGGCAGTTGCACTTAGACAACGAAGAAAACCTTTTACATTTAAACTGTTCTGTAGTTAGAGAAACCTATTTTAAAATTTAAAATTAAAATTAAAATGAAACCTATTTTTATTGAATAGAATGAATCTGTAGTGGAACACGGCCTAATATTTCACTTTTTTTAAATTTTATGGTTAAGGTCAATAAGAACGAACGCAAATAACGAAGAAAAATCCGGATTTTGGTAACAACAACAACAACAACAAAAAGTATTTATATTCATAACACGTACACAAGATTAAGCTGAGAATATATATTGAGAGAAAGTAATTGTGACTTTAAAATTAATTGTTCATGAATTGATGTCAGAAAAAATTCCGTTTTATGTTCAATAAAAATGCTTGTACACAAAAGAGTTTGTCAAAAATGGTTGATTGAAAGGGTGTTCAAAGGTATATGTAGAAAATGTTTAATGATCGTTCCATTGAGAAAATCAGTATAAATATGTGAGTGAGGGAGTAAATATATTATGAGTGAGTGAGTTGCAATTTTGTTATGTGTGTTAAGAGTTAATTAACTTGGCAAAATTCAACAAGTCGTAGTTACATGGATTTCTGTGACACACGGTTCACGTTCGAATTCTCACTGAGGATACGATTGGAGGTTTCCTCTTTTTATGCAAGTCAGGTGGATCAAAATGAAAGTTAAAATTTTTGGCGTAAATTGATCTAAACACGTTCTATCACATGTTCTCACGTGGCTTCGGTTTATTAGCCAATCAGCGAAGACTCACTCCACCCACATCTATTGAACAGGTGAAGAGGCTCATACCTTGTTTCCTGTTTAGGATGCGGTTTCCGGTTTTCCCTTTTCAAGTCTTTTCACTCTTTTTATTTTTATTTTTTCCAATTGGAGTAGATAGACTAAACTATCGCCCGGTTCTCACTCCACCCACATCTATTGAACAGGTGAAGAGGCTCATCCCTTGTTTCCTGGTTAGGATGCGGTTTCCGGCTTTCTCTTTTCCATTCTTTTTACCCTTACGTAGCCCCCTGCGCATCAGTGGCGTTATCGCCTTGCTTGGGGTGATATGATTAAAAAAAAAAAAAAACTTACGCGAGCTTCCACTTTTACGTTTTTCAATCCATCGTATGTGCTAAACAAATGAGTTCAGAAGTTAGCTTTGTGCTAATGTTAATTTTTGATCTGGTCTCAGGACTAGTGCGATGTATAAATTGTCGTATCTACTTTTAAAAAAGCTAAATTTTGCAAGGTAGATCCCACAAATCTGATTCAAGAGGAAATAAATTAAAGTTTATATTATATTCACAGCACTATAGAGAATGCTGGGAGTTTTCCAGGCCCTCATTTTTTGTCGAAACTGAAAAGAAAACAGAAGACTAAATTTGTCATCTTGGGTTTCATTTATTTATTTATTTTTCGAAAATTTGCTTCTTTATTTTTTTTTTAGATGTCTTATATTCAGAAAAAGTCTGTAAATATCATTTTACTGAATACGTAAAAACGAATAGTTAGAATTTTTGTGTATTTAAGATCTCACTAAAAAATTTACGGTACGATAATCTTAAAATATTCAGTTTATGAGGGGATCAGATAAAAAATATAAATCGAATCAGGAATCTTTAAAAACTTAACATCTGACGTCGACCTCATCACTAATTTTAATGTCTGACATAGCTTAAACATCTGTCGTAACCCCCATCACTACTTGAAACATCTGTCATAGAAGCCCATCACTACTTAAACATCTGACGTAGCCATCACCATTTTATTTTTTTGTGACGCTGTGTCTATTAAATTTAGTTGCGCGTTTACTAGCCAGTATATTTTGTAATTCTTTTTGCTAATGTTCACCCAATACAAAGTCCAAGAGGCACTCAAGGTAGAGTTACTGAAATAATCTGTATACACTTAAGAGGAGGAATTAAGTGTAGATTATGAGGATATAAAGGTAGATAACGGTTGATTCTAGATTTATAGAGATTAAGATTGTCGTTCAAGTGTAGTAATTTTTATGTTTATGTTTAGAAAATTGATGAAAAGGGAAGACGTTTGTTCCATGTTTGAACCTACTTTACATAAATCAATTTATATATACTGCAGAACATGTAACTAAATGTAATGTATAAATATTCGTGTTTAACAAATACAAGCGCCGGCATGATTAAATTAATTTCTTTTACTTTTCTCCCTCAGCACGGGACTTATTTGATACGGCAAAACTTATTTTCTGTGCTAATTTTCTTCCAGTTATATAAAACTTACTGGCGAAACTTTTTATTTAAACTGGCACACCTATTTTAAAAACTGAAAAATTACAAAACATTGACATTTTCTCTTCTTTTTTTTTTTGTTCGGCTCGAGAACTTTCCCCACACCATACCACGTTCATACGATGACTTATTTTGTTGTAATTTTTTTGCATAAAATAACTTTTTAAGATTGTCTTAAAATGTCAAATCTAATCCATTCTTTTTTTTTTCTACTAACCTTTTCCTCGACTTGTCATTTTTATTCACGAAATTTCACGATAAAATACCTTTTTAGAACTTTGCACTTAATGTAATTATGTATCTTTAACCACAAGCATAAAATCTTTAGTCTTTGAATATTATGGAAGTACACGCATGTTCTCGAAAAGCAAATTTTTAATCTATTTTCTCTTTCTTTTTTCTTTCTTGTCTGTGCGTGTATATATATATATATATATATATATATAATGAGTGTGTGTGTGTGTGTGTGTGTGCGTGAAAATTTCAGATAGAGAATATCTATCTGTACAAGGACAATAAAAATAAAAGGAAAACTTATCTTAGCCGATGTGTTGCCTTGATAAAGTCTCTTCTTACTGGATGAAACGCGTCGGTTAAAGTAAGTTTTCTTTTTGTCTTTATTCATGTATACAGGGTGTATTAAAAATATTTTTACGAACTTTGGGGGCGGGTCCCTGACACGAAAAAAGAAGGTAAAATGCCCATATAAACATTTGTCGAAAATGCCATCGTCGTACCTGAATACAGCAACTCATAACAACTTTTCAAAATGTCTTCAGCTTGTTTCTACACACGCATGCGCCGGTCGGATCATTGACTGGCGGACTCTTTCAAATATTCTCACACTGTGTCGAATGGTTCTGCAGGCCTCACGACACACTGATGAAGTGACTCTGCATTATTAATGTCTGTTGCATATACCAATTGTTTTAAGTGGCCCCACGGATAAAATTCCAAAAGTTTAAGGTCGGAGGAACATGCAAGTGATTGAACCGGTTCTCTCCTACCTATTCATCTTTCATGGTGGATGTCAGTCAGTGCATAGCGAACAATGTGACTAAAATGCGCTGAAGCCCCTTCATGCATGAATCACATGCGTCTTCTTATTAGCAGGGTTACATCCTCTAGCAGGTCTTGAAGTGTTCTTGAAATAAAGTCTCTGTAGGCAGCTCCTGTAAAAGGTGCTAGAAGGACATATGGTTCTAACGGTCTGTCGCCTACACATTAAGCGTAAACTGATGCTGGTGCCTAGCTTGTATTGTACCATGGAGATTCAAACCCGTCCACAAATGCTGGTTGTTTAAATGTGCTGTTCCATCTCTTCCATACGTTGCATCATCCGTAAACAAAAGACGAAAAACGATCGGGAGTTAGTGCGAGAAACCATCGGCCAAAGTTCTCTCGTAGTGAGTGATCAGAGGGCGAAAGGTCCTGCACGTGTTACAAATGGTACGGATACAGGAACTGCTCTTGAAGTACCCTCCATACTATAGTATGATAGGGCCACTTCTCCGTGAGCCTGCAGAATGTGTTCTTCGGGGTCAGGCGAACGAGCGAATCTCGGTCTTCGTCGATCCATAGTTTGTGATCCTGTCTTAGTAAAGCGACGATAAACAGTAGCCAAGATTGAATGACTCGGCTGCCTTTTGGTTTGAAAACGCAGTCTGATACAGCCGTGCATTCTCTTGCCCATTACTATTCGCGCGGCCGTCTGGGGAAAATCATATCTGTCTGCTTACGATATGAATATATGAAAAAATATTTTGGGTCTACTAAAGGCATTAAAAAAAATAGATGGAATAATCATAAAACTACATTTAAAGTGGAAAACCTCAAAAATCGTACCAAACTGACTAGCAACGAGAGGAAATTAACAGTGAAAATTGGAAAAGACCCTGATATAACTTGGAGTATAGTGAAAATGGTCAAACCATACAACGGTGGCGCTATATGCAGATTGTGCCAGGAGGAAATGTTAGTTATTATGTTGTTCCCAGAGAGAAAAAAAAATTACTAATTGAAAGATCGGAAATAAATACATATTAGGATCATACAAACGTGGATGAAAGAGTTGTAGAAACATTTTGTAAATTTGCGGTTGTTTGAAAATTACAGTCGCGCGTTCGTAAAAAATCCCTGTTTGAAAAACAGAAAAATCAGTTATTGCAAATCACCTGAATATACGGAAAGGTTGATACCTAGGTTGCGGAAATAACTCATTTCCAAATATATATTCACAAGATGAACAGTGTTTGTTACTTAAATAATTGCAGAAATGCGATGGGACTCTATTGGGGTTTTGGCATGAAAGTTCAAGTGATGAAAATGAATGCTCTTCTAAAGAATCTCTCAGCAAGAAAAACGAATGCTTCCACAAGGAATTAGAGCAAAGGGAAGTAACTCCTAAAGACCAGTTCACTTACTGGATGAAAGGATGTCGGGTCAGGTTGTCTACATGTGATAATTACTTGAACATGTACAAAAAACATGGTGTAAACTTTTTAACTGACCAGAAGGACTTGATCAGTGAGTATGAAACCCAGGGCCAAGTAGATATTCCCGCTAGTCTGGAAGCATTGTCCAGGAAACACCGGGTACAACGGTTGGAAGTCATTCATAGTTACAATGATTTGAAACCAGAAATGAATGATTACCGCATATTTTGTAATTCTTTTTGCTAATGTTCACTCAATACAAAGCCGAAGAGGCACTTAAGGTAGAGTGTTACTGAAATAATCTGTATACACTACACTCAAGAAGAACTAAATGTAGATTATGAGGATATAAAGGGTAGATAACGGTTGATTCCAATAAGGTTGTACGAGAGGAAGAAACCAGGGAATTCTTCATATGCATGGATGCCCGTAAACGCAAAAGAACCAATAGTCCCATCGTATTTCTACAAATAATTTTAAGCAACGCACACATATAGTCATCCGCAGACAGATCTGTTTCGCTGTATCTCAGCTCATCAGTACGGTTAGACTCCGATTGCTTTTAACCCAGGATTGAAACGCGAATGAATGGGCGTTAGTCGGCGATTCTACCTCTGGGCTATGGGCGTTCGGTAAAAGAAGGCAGACTTTTAGCATGTATGTTGTGATTATACATGCCCAATAGCCAGAGTGCTCTAATTCATTAGTGAATGAGCGATGCGTGCATGCGAGAGTAATTACTGTTTCTCAAAGTCTACCATTCTTCCAGAGTGCTCAATCAGGGTATATATATATATATATATATATATATATATATATATATATATATATATATATATATGAAACTCATGCATTCTCTCTCGTGTATAATTTGGTAGTAATTTTAATCACATAGATCGAATATTATACAGTCAAAATTCCAGATTAAAAAAATAGCTAATAACTAGTCAGACTACGGATGATGTATCTCTTTATTTCCTGTTTGATTCTGTTTTGTTCGTGTCGCAATATTGCTCTTGGAAAAGGCATGAATCCATTTCCCTCCAGCTATGGGCCCTTTTTTCTATTCCTAGACCAGTTTCCATCTCAAATAAAGAATCTTTCTCTAAGATGGCAACCGGTCTGGAAGAAGGAGGCCGGAATCCAAAATTAGCTTGAAGATGTTTGGGCACCGTCAGACACTCCACTTCTGCTATGGCTGCAGTAAATGCGCTGCCTCTACGGCCCTAATGAATTATGGGAAGGGCCAGATGTAGATGAAGAGACTGTTCTTCTTGTGGGACCCCTTCAAATCCCTCATTCGTATGAGTAGAGGAAAATGGGATTGTTTTAAATTAAACAATTTGAATAAAGCCGAGGATGATGACGGGTGTTTAAAATTACTGAAAAGTTGTTTAGGGTCTGCAATGCGTTGTAACAACAAGTGCAATAAATCCCTATATCGCCCGGGTCACACTCCACCCACGTCTATTGAACAGGAGAAGAGGCTCATCCCTTGTTCCCTGTTTAGGATGTGGTTTCTGGTTTTCTCTTTTCCAATCTTTTCACTCTTACGCAGCCCCCTGCACATCAGTGGCGTTACCGCCTTGGTCGGGGTGATATGATTAAAAAAAAAAGTGTCAACAATATTGTACACCTTGGCTGGAGTCCCCCTAGATTTGAAAACCTTAGGCTTCAACCTGCTAAGCTTATAGGTAAATCCGGTACTGGTTACGGGACATATTTTACTTGACAACTCTATTGATTTTCTTTTTTTTTTCTCTTTCTCTCTCTCTCTCTTTGCTCGTTTTTCTTTCAATGTGATGACAACCACGCCTCCAGTTCTAAATAAATATGTCATACGTTTCACATGAAAGAGTTCTAATACAATTATATGGTCAGATACAATACATTAGACAAACATATTAAGCTAACTTCCCAAAGAGTAATTAAGTTTCCATTACGCATTATAATAAAATATCTGACAACAGAAGAAGGTTATTCTAAAATTTTAAATTTATAACAATAAATTTCATCATAAAATCGATCCTATTCTGTTAATATTTTATCCACATTTAACTTGTTTCCATCTGTCTCACATATTCTCTTTTTGCTTACCAATATTTGTCTCTTCATTTGTGAAGTGTGTATTGGTTGTAACAAACAAAAAAAAAAAATTCTACAATTAAAAATTGTTCAGAAGCATTTTGTCAAAACTGAAAATTCGATTCGATGTAACAGAAACATCACATGACTGAATTAAAAAAAAAATTATCCAATCAGATTTATTAAATGCTTGCAGCATTTCGAAGCCTTTAAACTAGACCTGTTGCCAAATCAGTGAGGCCTGGGGTGGGGGTGTTCTCCGATTGTTATTATTATGATTATTGTCATTAGCCTATCCCTGTGAAAATGTTATGAACTAATTTTACTGTGTAGATTCTTATTCCACCCCTCATTAAAAAAAACAAAAAAAAAAAACTCTGGCTACGGTCCCGCTCTAAAGTGACATAAGAGGCCAAAAAACCTTTTCAAGTCAATAGATCAGATGCTGAAAGTGTGAGAACTTAGGCCAGACAGCCTCCAGCTACACCTGATAAGCTTCCCTTTGCACTTTTCTCGACGTACAGAGAAAGTAATTCTACCACACTTTCTCTACATCCACTTACATGCGAAATAATAATTTTCCCACAACTTATACATACACATAATATGAATAGTCATCTTCCGCCATTGAAAGTTTAATGCCTAGCTATTAAGTCCTATTCGTATATTTGAAAAATAGCTTTTTCAGTTCTACTCACCGAAAATAAAAATAAAAACAAACAAACGCGAAAAGAGATTTTAAACTTCATTCCTTATTTGAACAATTTCACTGATTAAAAAAAAAAAGAAGTTTACTTTCAACATTTTCAATAGAGTTTGTTTTTACAATGATATTTACACTGTATAAGACCCAAGAGTCACTCGAAGTAAAGAGTTACAGTATAGAACACTCTAACCCAGGAAACGAAATGAAAGTTTCGGTTCGAAATTATAAACACCTTAACTAGGCCCAGAATACAGCGGTCGAAATGTCGTGAATATTGCAACAAAGATGAGGACAACAATCCGAACAATATATACATAGCGTAAATAATCATGCACACAATTAGTTGAAATGTTTATTCCATAAAATGAAAAAAATAAAATTTTGTTATCGAAAACGTACGTGCCGGTCCAAAATGTACGTTGCGGTGCAGTGGTTATCTACTCTGAATGAGAAATCGTGGAACCGAGTTCGAATCCCAGTTGAATTCTCTGCACTCGCCTACGCACAAATATTCTTGGGAAAGATATTAATCCGTCTCTTCCCTCCAGTTATGTGTTAAATAAGAGAGATTGGGTTCTATAGCCTTGGCTGGCAACCAATCTACCGCAAAAAGTAATGGCAATCTACTGCGGGATAATCTTCTGCCTAGTCAGTCATGTCTCTAAAGCGACATGATCACCCAAGCGTGTATCACGTTTGTCACTTAACTGACTGACGTCCAGGTTCAAACTTTTTTTTTCTTGTCACGTCTCTTGAGGATTTGTGCGACTCTTCAAAGCTTCTTACCCCTTGTGACCCTTAGCAGTTTTTCTCACCTGGTGTGCCATCAATTTGCATACGCTTGTCGGGGAGATGACTCGTTGTCTCTCTCAGTATTCCCTGTGAAAGTTAAGTTTTCCAAACCTTCCTTCCTCGAATATTTCAACAATTTCGGATATTTCGTCCTGCTTCTTTGTAAAAGCGTTCTTTTTGTTGCCATTTTTTCATGACTTCATTATTGCTTACTCGCAGCATTCATGGAATTATCAGTATCCTTCTGTAGAATCAAATTTTACCTGCTTCCAGATTTCTTTTCATCGGTGAGGAGATTGTCCTGTACTCACTGCCATGTAAGACGATGGATATCATATAACAACACAGAACCCTTTTCTGTATTTATAACAAAAATGTTCTGTTTCTCAGTACTTTTCTTGGCTTTTGTCTACATTACTAGAACAAACTGAACTGAAGAGAGGCACTTCCTCGTTAGTTTCCTTGAGTTAGGTGTTGGAAGGGAGAAGAGTTTCTTTCAGAGAACATGGATTTTTAAATGCGGCCATCAGCTGATGCTGTTGCTACAGCTGCGTTTGCGTATATCCGTTACTGCTAATCATCTGTGTGTGTCACTGCTCTTGTAACATTGTAGTGAACAAAACAAGTTCTAGATTTAAAAGTTTTAAGCACGGACTCATGGATTTTGTTAGAAATAAACGAATTTACTCGAATATACAAAACCTTGCTTAGCACACATGAAAAAGCGAACCCAAAACAAAACATATTAAATTTTACACCTCGATGCGAAAAGTTTTTCGACCAATAGAAAACTAGAAAACATCTGAGATCAAAATTCAAATAATCTTCAATTATCAGAAACAAATTATTTTACAGACACTTTTACCAAGCCGACACGAAGTTTGTTCGTTCGTCGTCTAGTGGAAAGACCAGAATCACATCCTGGAGTGAATTCCCAAATGACCTTTTCGAGCCCCACAAACAAAATAAAAGACGGACAAATTTGACTATCACCAGAAAAAAGAAGACGATCCTAATAAACACGTACACTTGACATATGTCAAGTCATCGTTATCATTATTATATCTATTTTTCTCCCTCGCCTCTTTATTCTCACGGTTCACCCGTTTGCCTTTTCTTATACTTGATAACCGAACGAAACGCTGAGTTGAATACTTCAAAGATATTCCTACTCAACAGTAACGCTCATACATACATACATACATACACACATATGTTCCTGACTACGTACACATAAACTCATTCTTGCAAGGACTACTAAGAACATTTTAACGATCTTGTATCAACCAAAATACATTACTTTTATTTGTAAAACCTCAACTGAATTATAAGTATATAAATTGTTTCAATTTACAATTTGATTTTCTTGTTTTATAACTCTTTTATAGTGAGCTATCTAACTAGCAAGGCCAAAACAAATCAAACTAATCTGTTTCAACACACATACACTTCACTATTACTGATAACCCACTATAACATAAACATACTACACTTGCAATTTAGAAACTATTTGCAGTTTGGCTCGATGGTCCCGAAGCACTCTAAAACTGACGAAAAAGATTATCTCATTGTTAAACTCTAAGCCAGTACTTTAGAAGAGAGAGAATTCTGAATTCAAACATCCACTGCCTTGTGAGCGTACCTAAACGTAGAAAAAGTTATGGATTTAAATTAGAAAGAAAAATTCGGAGGCTAATATCTGATAACATTAATCTCATTCTGCTGTAAAGCTGGTCTTAAGCGTAACGTACTTTAATGTCGTGGACCCTGTCCGTTTGGTCTAAAGCAATATTTTTCAACCTTTGTTTTAGCACATTGGAAACAAAAGTTAAACTTCCAAGGCACACCTTTCTTTCATTTTTATTCTAAGGCAAACTTCAGTATTTCATATAGCTTATGAAACACTGTGTAGAGCAGCAAATGGTCTGTACAAAGACGCTCGTATTAACAATCTTATTCTAGTTTCATGTTAGACTGTGTACAGTAACATCCATATCAGGAGGGAATCCAATCAAAGCATAAAATGAAAATTTAGTTTATATTTAATTCGAATAAAGTGTTTACTTCAAAATGTTTTCCTTTCTTATATTTCTCAGTACTAGGCCCTATATCCCTACCCCTAATTGTGTCTTCGGAGCAAACCATCAAGGAGTTGGCCTCGAGCATCAACGAATATTACCAAATCAGTATGTCACTGGCCGTGGTATTCTTTTCGGTAACTGGACACCAGAGCGTTGTTTTTGTTATTGTGCAGAGATGGTGAACCACTAACCCAGCGGATAAAGAACTGACCAACCATTAACGTTTTAGTTACGAAGAGTCAGTGAAAAAAACGTCATGAAATATGGCACGGCCAATAAATTTCGCTATTTTCCAAGTTTTTCTTTTTTTTTTTTTTTGCGCTTTCTTGTTTATACCTAAACACATCTAGCTAATACCCAGTTTCATAACGTTTTGTACAGTTCGATAAAGTTTTGTCTGTCTCTGCATTTTATCAATCGTAATTTCATCTATTTTTAGTATTTTTTTTTAAAGCAAGGCAGGAATGCTATTAATACGCAGGGGTTTACAGATGATGAAAGTGAGAGAAAAAAAACTGATTATAGGGAGGATTGAGGAAAGGATAGAGATTCAAGAAGACGTGATGACAATAGACGTCACATTTAAAATTTTGAAGATTATAGTTATCAGGGAAGAAAGTTAATCGAAGTTCCACGGGCGGGAAATGAGGGAAAAGAAACTGTTGGAGTAGAAGTGGCGGTTGCATTAGCATTCATCTGTAAACGGGTGGGGTCTAGATGTCAATCTAGTAGCACGGTTAAATTCGTGTAGTCGGGAGAGTTACATTAAAATATTTGTAGAAAAGACTGAAGGAAGCCACGTCACTTCGGTGAGAAAGTGACTGAAGTCGAGATGCCAAGTCAGATCGATCATATTTCAGATATTTCTTTGGATTCTATTAAGAACGTTGAAATGAATAGCAGGAGAACCAGACCAGATATGGCAGCAGTATTCAATTCACGGACTAGTGGTAGATTTGTACATATCCAAGATGAATTCTGAAAATTCTCCTGGTATGACACCGTGAACCATCTTTCCTTGCAGTAGATGCGGCTATTGATTCGACGTAGTCGCTCCACTTCAAATCAGTTGAAAACGTGAGGCAAAGAAGGCTATAAAATTTTAAAGCCGAAATTAACCACTGATTGGATGTCCTTTTCAAGAACAGCAACCACGTTTATTTTGTCAGCTCTGACAGATTTGCTATTAAGTCAGGAGTAAATGATAGTGTCATCTGCATAAATGCATACTTGGAAATTGATGACATCAAGATCATTGAAGAAGATCAGAAACAGCGTCGGACCCAGGATAGGTCTGTGGCGATACGGAGCAAAAGCGAGGGACCGGATGCTTGCACTCTCACGACCAAAAAGCAAATGACCTACGCGAATTTTATTTATCGGCCAATGGGAAGCCCAGAATCAAATACAAGTGTGAATTCCCAAATGATCTGTTGCGATCCAAAAAGTCGAAATAAAAATACAGAAAGCATCGCCAGACAGAAAGACAGATCAACCCAGACAGACTCAAGAGAGACGAGTGTAATTAGTATATCACCTTGACCGACGTCAAGCGGCTTACTATGCTCGTCGCCCTTCCCTCTCTTTTCCTTCTTCGCTGTTTCAAAACTACTTACTGACCAAAGGAGCGGATACATCAAAGACATTCCTTACTTACAACGCTCCCACATACCTAAGTATTAATTCTCTTTTCAGCATTTTATTGCCATGAACATTTTAACATCCGTTGGACCCATATTTAAAGGAGTACTTGAATTGTAAAAACCTTAATTGATATGTTTATATATAAAATGTTATTTTTCAACTAAATTTGCTTTTCATGATTTATAAGCTTTTATGATTTATAGTGGGCTATCTACAACGAGGCCAAATTCCGTTAATCTGCAACAATATACAACTACCTTTCAAAAGAACGAACTCCTACTATAGGTCCTTGGTGTACACCCACGTTCATGTGAAATGGTTTGGGAGTGAGCCTGTTCAAAACGACCTTCATTTCACAATTTGATAGGAACCATTAAAAGAAATGATAAATAATATTCATTATATTGACAAATAATTATTTTTAATTTGATTGCTCATTTACTGGATTAAGCGGTATTCTACTCACTAACGTCGTCTTCTAATTGTTGTATTTTCATTAAAAACGTGTCCATTTTAAGTGAACGCTATGCAATAAAAACGTCCAGTGTGAGCTCCACGTCCTCATTACTGCAGACACAATTCAGTACGTGCAAAATGAGCGATTGCTGAGTTATTTCCGAAATCAACTTTGGATGATTTCGGCATATATCGGTGTTCATCGGCAAGTCCTTATCAAATCGCGCCATCTATGGACGTGTTGTGCGATCTCATGTTGCACAACCCACCGACTTTATATATAATGTACACGTTTACTTATTATAACAATTACATACTCGTATAATCAGTTTAATGTTTTTTTTTTAAGTTTTTTTTTTAATATGTACACTTACTCTGCTTTGGACTTCTTTCGAAAAAAGTTTAATGGCCTTTAAAAATTTTCGTTGTACACTTACTATCCTCTTACAACACACCAGTGTGCGGTGTCACGCCGGTTGGAAATCACTGGTCTAGAAGGATACTCTGTAGTCTGGGTAGTGCAAGGCCTCTATTCAGTATCACCTAAACTCGCTTCCTCAATCTCACTATCCGCTTAACCTACCAAACTGTAACTATATTCTCGATGTAACAGCAACAATATTGTGATAGATATAATTCTCTTTTTGCTTTTAAATAGTTATGACCAGATAGCGATATAGATCTCTATGATCAGATAGCGATATAGACCTCTATGACCAGATAGCGATATAGACCTCTATGACCAGATAGCGATATAGACCTCTATGACCAGATAGCGATATAGACCTCTATGACCAGATAGCGATATAGACCTCTATGACCAGATAGCGATATAGACCTCTATGACCAGATAGCGATATAGACCTCTATGACCAGATAGCGATATAGACCTCTATGACCAGATAGCGATATAGATCTCTATGACCAGATAGCGATATAGACCTCTATGACCAGATAGCGATATAAATAATATAAGTAATGATTGTGGAATTACTATCTTTTTAATTTCGATTCTCTTCAGACAACCATTATTCTTCATGTATTCTGCATGTGTATTGTGGCGCAGTGGATATCCGCTCGGAACGAGAAATCGGGGAGCCGAGTTCGAATTCTAGTTTAATTCATTGCATTCACTTACGCGCATATACCCTTGGGAAATGTATTAATCTTCCCTCCAGTTATGGGTTAAATAATAGGACGGATTGGATTCTGTAGCCTTGGCTGTCAACCAGTCTACTGCAGAAAGCAACGGCAACCTACTGCGGGATAATCTTCTGCCCAGTCAGTCATGTCTCTTTCGAGACATGATCGCCCAAGCGTGTTTCACGTATGTCACTTAACTGATTCTGTATTATCTGTGAATTACCATTCTTGGGTAAGGCAATGGAGTAGTTTTCTTGTCAATTCCTCCGGTTTGGAAATCAGGTTTTACCCTGATTGCTTCACAAGGTTAGAATGTCCATTTGACGACATAAGTTAATTTCTAGTTTGGAGTGGGCAGAAGAAGAGGCTGATTCCTACTTTTTTCCTAGGGCGTTGGTGCGAAAGTGAAGGCAACAAACTAGCTGGGAATTTGATATCCGTTACATACCCGGATCACTAAGACACCTCGACGCGGTGTAATAGTTAGCAAGCTTGTCTTGCTAGAACAACAATAACTGAATAGTGAGTTTGGTCCTCACTGGATGCCCCAAACTTTCAGCCTTGTACCATATCTAAGCTATTCTTAGAAAATCGAATATGACCTTACTGTACATACGTGAATACCCTCGCAATGTTGCTCAGTCAGCACTGAAACTATTTATGGCTGTTGTATTGTGGTGATACCGAGCAAAAGCGATGGACCGGATGTTTGCGCTTTCACGACCAAAAAGCAAATGACCAAAAGTCGTCCGTGCGCCGCCGGTTCCGCGCATATGTTCCGGTTGAAAACTAAAAATTAATTAAATATTAAATTTTCAGTTCGCGAGCCTACGCGAATTATATTTATCAGCCAGTGGGAAGCCCAGAACCAAATACAAGTGTGAAATCCCAAATGAGCTGCTGTGATCCAAAAAGAAGATATAAAAAAGCGGATACAGAAAGCATCGCCGGGCAGACCGACTCGAGGAAAAGAGAGTAATTAGTATCTCCCTTGACCAAAGTCAAGCGGCTTACTACGTTCGCCTCCCTTACCTCTTTTTTCTTCCCTGTCTCAAAAACTACTTACTGACCTAAGGAGCGAATACATAAAAGACATTCCTTACTTACACGCTCCCAAATTCCTAAGCATTAATTCTCTTTCAGCATTTTATTGCCATAAACATTTTAACCTCCGTTGGACCTATACTTCATGTATTACTTCAATTGTAAAAACATTAATTGATATGTGTTATATATAAAATGTTATCTTTCAACTCAATTTGCTTTTCTTGGTTTATAACCTTCCTTTATGACTTATAGTGGGCTATCTACAACAAGGCCAAATTCCTTTAACCTGCAACAGTATACAACTACTCCTTCACTAAAACGGACTCTCACTACTAACAGAAAAGGGTAAGCATCCCACTATAGTATACAGTCACTGAGTGAGTAGGTCATCAAGTCACATACAGTTAAAAAAAAATCGTATCAATGAAGTTTTTCCTTGCCTCATCCAACCACTATCACCATTACTGTCTATATTAATTTTTCTGTCACTGATATGGGTGTCATAGTTGAAAGGGAATAAATTTCGAACTTTGGACAAGATTAACGAAAACGCGAAGAAGCAGCTGATGACGATCCGGAAAGAGGACCTTACTGACTGTGCTGAAAAGCTAGGTCTCAACGGAATTACTTTAACGAGACTAAGGCGCCATTGTTCGTAGTATCGATTTTTCTCGTTAGTGTTAAATCGATAAATGTTTTCTGGACATACACACCTCGTATTACTGATGAAGCAATTTTTTATGACATTTTAATTATTTACTGGACAATTCAAACGTTACCACAATGTCGCATCTCTCGAGCCGGTAATATTTTCCTCATGCATTAAGAAAATAAATACATTACTTCTACAACGACTCGTATGTAAACGAAATGGATATTTACCACAACTGAATTGACTGGCTAGATAGAAGGAAAGAGAGACAGAGGAAAGCAGCGGATAACATATTTGCAGGGCCTGATCAGGTGGTTGACGGAACGGGGGTTGACAGGAGTAACGGGAGCAAACATACTAGGAGCCACAAGGAATAGGGAGACGTGGAGAACCATGATCGTCTACGTCCTGAAAGGACAGGGCACATAGAAGAAGAAGAATACACATATATGAATAATTTTGTGCCGATGAAACTTCAATACATAACTTGTTTTACGCCCTATTCACATATTTGAAAAATTGCTTTCTTAATTCTTTTATCCGCAAGAATAAAACTCGTTTTCGATTGAGTAGAAGAACATCACTGTTATCCTCAATACAATATAGAATGCTTTTCACGATATAAAGCGACTTACTGCCATATCACATGTACGACCCTCGAAGTTAAGCAACGTCGATCCTGATCAGTATTTAGATAGGTGACTGCTTGGGAATGCCATGTGCTGTAAGCTTGGGTCTGTGGCTCGGACAATGGCTTAGAATTGGAAATCGTTGAACCGTGTTCCAGTTCAAGTTGGGTTTTTTAGTCACTTATGTATGAATCTACATCTTCTCTCCCGGCTATGGGTTAATTAGTGGAACTTGTATTAGTAAAAATCATCAACAAAACAACTTTAAATATATTTTATGACTTTAAATAACCAGCAAAAGATTGATAAGCCGTAAAAAAATCAAATCAGTCAACGATATAATTATTTTTTATGCATTTTAAAACGGGAAAAATATAATTAAATTTTGGTTAAAAAAATGTCCTATCACTGCTGTTGGTGTTGCTTTAGCATAATTGACTTAAGATATTTAATAATTTGTATGCATTGAATTTTTATTTCGATTTAAATGAATTTGATAATTAAAATTTAGTGCGATCAATTTTTAAAAACTGATTGCTATTTAACTCATAGTTGAAAAAAAAAATTATTGCGTTTTTTTTTTCTATGGGCATTCGTGCGAAGTAAACGAGTACAGAAAAAAATCTTTCTACGACATCTAAATCTATCTATCTAAACGTATTTATAAATGAAACTTTGTCTGTGTGTATCCGTTACCTATAGACTCCGAAACGGCTGAACCAATTTTCTTCAAAATTTACACAGTTGTACTATAAGCGTCTGCAAGTGTTCTTAGCTAGGTTTTGTGTCGAGGTACACCCGATAAATATCGAAAATCGATAATCGAAAAAATCTGGTTATAGAAGGAGTGGTCCGATTTTAATCAAATTTGATACACTCATAGACAAAGACACAAGAAACGATATTCAGAAGTTTCAAGGTTGCAGTTCTTACAATAATGCAGAAAATCGATAATATATATATATATATATATATATATATATATATATAAAAAAGCAAGATGCTTGTGTGTGTGTGTGTCTGTTTATCTGCCTCTATGTCTGTATTTTTTTCAGCCCTTTTATTTTAGTTTTGTTTCGGGTTTGGCTCTAAGTAGGTATAATTTTAGTTCTTAGTCTCAGCCATGATACCATTTACTCAGAGGACTTATTTAGCCTTCAAAATTCAGTTTACGACGAAAAAAACTTATTTGATGTCGATACCAGGAAATCCAAATTTGACTTACATCCATTCATTTTTCTTTCAGTCTACGGTTTCGCTTTAACTGGAAACAGCTATTGCTTTTTAGTCTTTCGTGCCAACGTTCAAAGAGTCTGAGCTCCAGGACCATGGATTAGTTTTAAAGCTTTCATTACATCCGAGCAACGCCGGGCTATACTGCTAGTTCTAAATAAAAATGCACCTCCATGGCTTGCACCTTTTGATACATTATTATTATTATTTTTATTTATTTATCTATTTTTTTTTACTAATGTTCACCTAATACATGATCCAAAAGCCAGTCAAGGTAGATAATTGCTGTGGGGACTTATATTAGCGTAGGAAAGGACAAGCGTCACTCATTTAAGATTTTTTATTGTCTTACGTGTGATGAAATCCTTCCCAATGGTGTGTATGAAGAAGGAAATTACTGGAAAGTAATTGAAACTCATCTGAAGCGTAATACTCCTCATGCCAATGACATATCCACCGAGTTCTTTTAATGTGTTCCTCTCGAATTTATATTTAAATTGGGTTCATCAAGAGAGTAGGTGCACCATTTCGGGGCCTTCCACTCAACGGTTTCACTTGCACACCGGCACCCCCCCCTCACTGATGTGAGGCCCCATTATAACGATATACAAATGTGTTGTAGATATACTATGAGAAACTATCCAAAAATTGTGGAGAATTCTGCTGCAAACATTTTAAAGTAGGTACCTCCATTACATCGCAAAAAAAAAAAAACACAAAAAAACAAAAACTAAAAAAACAGCATAGTATGAATTAAAAAGTCCAAAACTTAATAAAACGAACTTTTTCCATCAAAATGTTTATAATATTATTAAGAGGAAACATCAATGTAATTTTTATTTCTTTTATAAATTTTTTTTAATCCCTGTTAACATGGTCGAAATTTTGGCAGAAAATTTTGTTTTGATTTGAGTTAGCGTTGCAGAAAATGTTACGACTGTTTATAATCGATCACGTAATTTTTACATAACTCACTTTTTCAGTGACACATTAATTTGGAAATTCTCGCAAAAATCAAATAATCGTCGGATTTTAATGAAACTTACAGTACTCATTCACAAATGAATGAAATTATTTTTGAAATTATTATTTTTTTTCAAATATTGATAAAAAAAAATTTTCTCTGTTACCCCCACTCCACGTAAGTTCATGAAATCTTAATAGATTTTAATTGTCTGCAAATTATTTTTTTATTAGTTAAACACAGAACTCATCGGGGAATATAAATCATCTATTATTTTTTATTTAAAATTATTCGGCACTATCCGAAAATCTGCTCCGAAGAGTAAAATAAAAAATGCAATAAAACGCTGTTATAATTTAATTTGCTAAGCTTTTAATGGCTGGAATAAATAATGATAATTAAGGACATTATAGTCTGAAGAAAAAAATCGATTACTAATAAAATTTTAAAAGAATTGTTTTCATTTTTATTATTATAATAATTCATAAACTTTTAAAAATATTTTTAAAATCTTTTAAAGAACTGTTGTCTTTTTTTAAAATTAAGAATTGATGATTATATTGCCTATCAAAAAATAATAAATTTAATAATTTTTCAACAATTATATTTTTAAAATAAGTAAAAAGAAATTTTTCGTATGTCAATAAATATGCTCATTTAAGTACGATGTTCCATAGGAGTCATAAGTTCCCATAGGGGTCGTATTTATTTTAGAAGTTAACAAGTTTTGGATTATTCCCCTTACATGGAAAATCAGAAACCGCACTTTGATTCTGAATCAAGTCTCTTCAAAACATTTACAAAATTCAACAGCCTGTTTTGCAAGTCATTCCTTAAACATTTAAAGCAAAATTTTAATTCCTAATTTTCTAATTTTGTTAAAAAAAATAATAATAATTGTGAAATTCAAAATTTGGAGGTACCTAAAAATATGAAAAATAGATATTAAAAATAAATATTAATAAATACCATAACATTTAATAAACTGAGTTACCTGTGCCGTTATTTTCACTGTTATTAAATTGTAATTTTTTTTAAAAGAAATTTTTATATTATTTTAATTTTTTTTTTCATAAAGCATTTTCAAACGTAAGCCTACAAAGCTAAATTAACTAAAATTCCATCAAATATTGGATAATTACTGAAAACTGTGTTAAATCTTTAATTTTAACATAGTTAAAAATAAAAAAAAAACGATTTGTATGAATAACATTTATACCAAATTCGTCTTCAATACTTTTGGCCGGATACTGTAAATCATCAGTTGTCGGCTACTGATAAGGTGTTGACAGCTGTGATAACAAGGCTAACGTAATTGAGAAATGCTTTTTGAAATACTTTTCAAGCAGTAAGCAAGTAATTCTTGATTCAAGTCAAATTAAAGTAAGTTTAAATTCGGTAATTTGAAGAAAATAATGTGTCAGCGAGGTGTATTTTATTTTTGTAAGATTTTTTAAAACCGAGAATTGGCTTCTGTTTACAATCGATGAAAAATGGCGGAAAATTTGAGATTTTGAAAACTTTTTTAAATTTAAAAAACTTTTGATTCCGATCAATATAATTTCGGTTTAAAAATACACCAGGGTATTTTGCTTACTGGAATTACTAAATTTAATCCATTGGCTTTCAATTAAAGCTAATTTTAAAGCTTGAAGATAACTTATTTATTTTTAAAATTAAAATTAAAATTTAGGTATAGAAAAATGAGTGGAGTTACCTATTTTAAAGTGATTTTTTTAAAAGAAATTAAGCAAGGAAAACAGATAATGAACTGATTTTCAAAGAGATTGCATCAATCGATCAAATATTCCAATAGTTACTGATTTAATTTGGAGTTATTTCGCTTTCATAAATTAACTCAATATAACAGATGTCCGACCTTTATAGTTGTCGGGTCGTTTTTGTTATTTTAAAATTTTTCATAAACATAAATGGGTCAGTCATCTACTTACTGACATTTTTTTTAATGAGAAACTTGATACATCTTAGTTGCTAATATTTTAAATCGTGTTAACTATAAAAGGACCACCACAAATGAATTCAAAATAGATTTTAAATTATCCGAGCAGATCAGTTTATTGTTGAAATAGCTAAATGCAACCTTCACTTCTACTTTAACAGTTTTTTTTCTCGCCTGTGGAACTCTTTTCCATTTACTTGCTTCCCTGATCATTACAATCTTTAAAATTTAAATACAACGTCATTCGTCCTCTTCCATCTACTTGAATCCCGTTCATCTTTTGTCCTTTCCTCAATCCTCCCTATAAGCAGTCTTTTCTCTCACTTTCACTCGCTATAACCCCTGCGTACTAATACCATTTCTGCATTGTCTGGGGTAAAGGGATTAAAAAAAAATAGATATAATGGACGAAACTAGAAGTGATAAAATATGAAGGGTGACAAAACCTTCTACTTATCCAACTGTACAAAACGTTATGAAACTGGTTAAGTATCAGCCAGATGCGTTTAGGTAGACCCAAGAAGACGCAAACAAAACTCGGAAAATAGCTAAATTTGATTGGACGTGCCATATTCCATGACATCATTTCACTGACTTTTCGTAGGTAACTCAAAATTGATGGTGGATCAGTGGTTAGCCATATCTAAAATTATTTACAAATGGAACTTTGTCTATGTGTGTGTGTCCGTTACCTATAGACTCCGAAACGGCTGAACCAATTTTCTTGAAAATTTACACAGTTGTACTATAAGCGTCTGCGAGTGTTCTTAGCTAGCTTTTGTGTCGAGGTACCACCGATAAATATCAAAAATTGATAATCGAAAAAATCGGGTTATAGAAGGAGTGGTCTGATTTTAATCAAATTTGATACACTCATAGACAAAGAGATAAGAAACGATATTCAGAAGTTTCAAGGTTGCAGTTCTTATAATAGTGCAGAAAATCGATTATATATATATATATATATATATATATATATATATATATATATATATAAAGGCAAGATGTTTGTATGTGTCTGTTTATCTGTCTGTATATCCTTTATACAAATCCACATTTTTTATCCGATTCTCACCAAACTTCACACAAATATTCTTTAGGCTGAGTCTGAGCTCCAGGTCCATGGATTAGTTTTAAAGCTTTCATTACACCCGAGCAACGCCGGGCTATACTGCTAGTATATATATGTATATAAATTCAGATAAAATTTAAAGGAGAAATAGTTATTTTCAACATAAAAGTTTAAGACATGCATTGTCAAACCCGTTTACTCAAAGTATGAGGAAAAAATACGCAGACAATCCTGTTTCGCTGTATCACAGCGAATCAGTACGGCTATGCATCCGATTGCTTCAAACCGGGATTGAAACACGACCGATTTGACAGATTCTATTTCTAAGCTTTCGGCGCACGGCGGGGGAAGGTAGATTTAAGAGTATTATATACACAATGTAAACAAACGTCAGTAGCCAAGAGTGTTCAATTCATTGCTGAAGAACGATGCGTAAATAGCAGTGATTATGTACTATTTTTAAAATCTACCATTTCCCCAGAGTGCTCAATCGACATATAATTTTGTGCATTTAGGAAGCAATCTCTTTTTATGCTAATTTTGTTAAAAATGATAGACAAAGTGCTGTGTTTAAGTTTTTTATATAATTTTTCATGTGATTTTATATTTTCCTTTTCTGTAGATAAGTTATATAAAATTTGTCCAAATGTTTTGTTTATCAAAGCGGTTTCGGCTGTACTTTTAGCCATTATCAAGATTAATTTTATTTACTTTTAATACATATTGAATTAATGTTTTATGAGCTTGCGTTGGGCTCGAAGTAGCTGTGTAGTTCACACTTCATGATCAGTTCTCACGATAAAAGCCAGGATCTTAATCAGAGCAGATTTTCTTTAATTTGAAAATATTAATGCAGTTAAATCTAACATTTACGTAACCTCGTGCCAGAATACATAATAAACATGCATCTATATGTGTGGTAGGAGGGGGTCACCACTGTAGCTGTAAGGACGGTCAGTGATGTCTGGTACTAGGCCAATTCACAAACACAGCCGACAATCCCCACAACTTAAAGTTTATCCAGAATTATCAGAGGGTTATCAGAAGGTGGGTTTGTGAAAGAATAAAAGTATACCTTTTGGATGTATAAATATATATTTTTTTTATTAATAGAACAAAATAACATGAATTAGTACAAGTTAAATGTTTAGTACGTTGTGGCCCAGTGGATATCGGCTCGGAACGAGAAATCGGGGAGCCGAGTTCGAAATCCAGTTGAACTCGTTGCATTTGCTTACTCGCAAATACCCTTGGGAAAGGTATTAATCCGTCTCTTCCCTCCAGTTATGGGTTAAATAACAGGACAGAATGGGTTCTATAGCCTTGGCCGGCAACCAGTCTACCTCAAAAAGCAATGGCAACCTACTGCGGGATAATCTTCTGCCCAGTGAGTCATGTCTCTTTCGTGACATGATCGCCCAAACGTTTTTCACGTATGGCACTTAACTGACTGACCGAAGAAACAATATTAAGAAGTTAAAGGTATGAAGAGTTCGTAGTAGTGTGTGTGTGTGTGTGTGTGTGTGTGTGTGTGTGTGTATGAGCGTTATCGTTGGGTAGGAGTGTATTTGAAGTAATTGCTTAAAAGGTTCCGTTCGGTTATCAAGTATAAAGAGACAGACGGGTGAACGATGAAGAGGAAGGAGGTAAGAGAGATAATAATAATGATTTCTTGATTGTCAAGGGACGTGTTAATTACGCTCATCATCTTGTCTCTCTGCCGACAGACGAATTGCCCAGTCTTTTATTCTGTTTGTGGGGATCGAAAAGATCATTTGGGAATTCACTCCCGGATGTGATTCTGGCCTTTCCATTGGACGAATAAACAACAAACGTCTGTTCACGAAAAGGTCCGTGAAAGAATTCTGTTTCTGATAATTGAAGATTATTTGAATTTTGATTTTTAGATGTTTCCTAGTTTTCTATTGGCCGAAAAACATTCCGCATCAAAGTGTGAAATTTTACGATTTTTTTTTTTTTGTTTGGATTGGCTTTTGCGTGTGTGCTAAGTAAAGTTTGTAATTGGCCATGTTCTTATCAAAATATTCCTTTATATATGCGTGTGTGCCATTTTGTATGTGCCGTTTGTAGGGCGTGCCATTTGTAGGGTGTGTCTTGTCAACCACTCTTATGAGTGGTTCTTCGGTGTTATCAAGCAAAGTTATAATTCTGTTAAGAGCTAGTTGACGAAAGTTTAAATTATAGTCAGAAATTATAACTGAAGCTTGCCGTTACCTTGTAGGAGTGGTTTCCTTGATGGGAAAAGGATACAGGTTTGATTCCTTTCGAGAGGCACAGTTTTCTTTAATACGACTTTTCGATCTAGACCGGTTGTTATTGATTTCTGTTACTGTGAGGCATTGTATGAGCGTAAGAAAGGGCGAGAAGTAACGTTCTTGAAGTCTATACAGAAAAAAATAACGGCTAAGTTTAGACTTTAAGAGATTAAGATTTAGTTAATGAATAATATTTCAGAGTTTAATCGAAGACATTAGAATAAATCGGAAACCACTCCTAAACTGAAAACAAGGTATAACTCTCTGCTCCTGTTCATAGTCATAATTACTGGTTTTCTCAAGAACGTTAATGTGTTAAAAACGCTTCTCTGTTCCGAATCTTCAAAATAGTAACAACATATTTCACTTCACGTATGAGTGATGTTTGGTAATTAGGATTTCAATGTAATGATTCATAAGTACATACGTTCTGAAATAAAGAATAAAAATATTAAATAGTGCTTTTTACGTTCAAGGTCCGAAAGTTTCGATCAATATATAAACAGTGACCCAAAAAGATGGTGAAAGGAACACTCAGTGAATATTTATTTCTATAATCAGTGCAGAACGCAATTTAAAGGTTAATAAACAAGCACAGTGAACAAAGTGAGTCATAAAGCAAGAAAAAAAAAATGAAGTAGAAACAGTTGGATATTATGAAATCCATTGGTAAAGATATATTTTGTTAAATCCCACGTTTGCAAACATGGAGTATGTTCGGGTATAATGGAAAACGACACGAAATGACAAATCGGAGAGCCGAGTTCGTTCCAGTTGGGTTCCTTACATTCACATTCAAATACTCATAGGAATGATATAAATCAATTTAAATGAATTGCTTGACCCAATTGTCGTCCATCAAAGTTAATCTCCTGAGATATGAGTTGCACATTCATTTTATTTTATTTTATTTTAATTTTTTTTACTAGACACTATTTATTTCAACAATCTGAGGACATTCCAACAAAAAATTGTGATAAACCATAACAATAAAATAAAATAAAATAAAAAACAACTGAAACTTAATATAACATATATAATCTCGGGTCCGCTACGAGGAAAGAAAAACTATTAAAAAGTTGTAAGTTTAAAAATGTATTTTTTTGACAGTATTTATTTATTTCTATCATATATATATATATATATATATAATAATAATAATAATAGAAATAAATAAATACTGTCAAAAAATACATTTTTAAACTTACAACTTTTTAGTAGTTTTTTCTATACATAAGACAGTATACGTGGATCATCATTATGATATATATATATATATATATATATATATATATATATATAATGATACAATGTTGTTTTAAGGTATGATATATTTATGAGGTAAATATGCTCAATTTTGGGGATACGAATAATAGAAACAAATGTGTAAATATAAGAAAAGTGAGTACTGACGTCAATACAGAGTGCCGACAGTCTGCTTCATGCTTGAACCTTTCCCCAGTTATGAGTTAAATAGCACGTCTTGCATCTGGAAAAATCATTATTCTAAAAATATGTTAATTCACTCGCAAAACAAAGAAACTGTTACAATCTAAACTATATTTCGATTTTAAATAACGGACAAAGAGTAGATAAATAAATAAGAAAAAAATATCAATTAATCAATTGTAAACATGCAATACAAGAGTTTCTCACCCAGCTTTCCATCGTCTGGCTAATGACTACCCCACGTAACATCTAAAAAACAAAAAAAAAACCCATGCAAACAAATATCAAGACAAGTGAAATTTATTTGCATCTTTCGTTTCTTGTGAAAGTGCAGCGGGTTTTTCCCAGTTTTTGGTGCACACCGACGCCAGTGAAAATAGACGCAGCGCGGAGTAGTCATTGTTCCATTAGTGGAAAGTTGGGTGAAGACCTCGTTTTATGTCAGAACAGAACAACTACAGAAACCAAATAAACTCTTATTGATTGGGAAAAATGAACTAAACTTTAAAAGCATTTGCAAATGCGACGAAAAAATTAGATAAAACTATCAAAGAAATCCTCCAAGACACACGATTTTCATTTCATGGAAAGAAAGAATATTATAAATACGTCTTGTCGACTGCAACACCTGGTTAGGGAAACGTTAAACTGTCAAAGACTATCATCGCAGTCTTATCTAATTATTATTTCAGTCTGGTTAAAGTTACTGTAGAAACTGAATCACGGTTTAATTGCAGTGATCAAGACCTACTTTGTGCATTCGACTATATTATCCTTAATCAGGATGCGTCAGATGGGTACTTACTGTCAACTTGTTGCCACACATTATGGTATTGATCGAGATCTAAAGAAAATCACTCTATACAAAATCTGTCACGGACCATCAGCATGATTTGGATTCACAAAAAATTGTAGCTGGTCTTGTTCAAACAGTTAAAACTAATAATCTTCATGGCACCCTGATAGCCTTCAACAAAATGATTGTACAAAGGGTCAAATATTATTAGTGTTTCAATATTAAATAATGAACAAAATTATGCTAACATGTCTTTTGGAAAAATGCTAATCGAATAATTGATATTTTTGCTGCTAAAAAGACAAATAATATTTCTTTTAGCTTGCATGTTTTGAGATTTATATCTCATCGATTATATATATATATATAAAGAAATGAGCAACATTTCTGGCACAATAGACCCTTTTCCCTATCTTTTAAAAAGAGTTCCAGTATACCTGGCGGTTAAAACAAACACACACACTGAGCCTGTGCAAGAGTATCGTGGCAAGATCGCACTATAATGTTATAGTGCGGACTTGATCGTGGGCCCCAACCGAATCTATGATATACGGTCGTCACTCTTCTTCTTCTTTTATGTGCCCTGTCCCTTCAGGACGTAGGCGATCATGGTTCTCCACGTCTCTCTATCCCTTGTGGCTCTTAGTATGTTTGCTCCTGTTACTCCTGTCAACCCCCGTTCCGTCATCCACCTGATCAGGCTCTACAAATATGTTATCCGCTGCCTTCCCCTGTCTCTCTTTCCTTCTATCTGGCCATTCAGTATCAGGTTCTCCAGGCTCTCCTTCCTCATTGCGTGTCCCAGGAACTTCAGTTGTCTCTTCCTGATGCTCGGTATTAATTTCCTTTTTGTTGCCATTCTTTTCAACACCTCATCGTTGCATGCATGCTCAGTCCACGATATCCGCAGTATCCTTCTGTAGAACCACATTTCCGCTGCTTCCAGTTTTGTCCTCATTTTCGATGATATTGTCCAGCATTCACTGCTGTATTGAAGAACTGACATCATATAGCAATCCAGTACTCTTTTCTTTGTTTCTAGTGAAATTTTCCTGTGTGTTAGTACTTTACTCAGCTTCTGGAACGCGTCCTTTGCCATGCCAATTCGCCTTCGGATTTCTGTGTTGCACTTTCCATCTCCTGTTAGAACACTTCCTAGGTATTTAAATTTTTGTACTTGCTTGATTCTGGTATCCCCCACCTGTATTTGGCATTTTGGGTTGCACCTTTTGCTGATGACCATGCATTCAGTTTTCGTAAAGTTTATTTGTAGTCCTTTTTTGTCGCTCTCCACCGCTACCTTCTGTAGGAGGTCTTGTAGTTTCCTTTCCGTGTCCGGAATCAGCACTGTATCATATAGTCTTCACTCTACTAAATGTCAATTGTCATATGATAGTATTCATATAAAATACATTTTTTTTATTGTAATCTAATTATGTACAATAATGGATGATTTGCAATATAGGTGAACAGATCAATGTATCTAAATAAAAATTAAAACATGTCAGCATAGATTATTCCATCTTTAATAAATCAACAATGTTCTGCGGCAATTTTTAACGTAAATTTAATTTTTTTCTTGCTAAAAGTTGAATACTTTTAACATATTCAACATTATGGACCAAAAAAAGTGAATTTTATTTTGTGTTTTTTTTTTTTTTCGTGACTTAGCATGAGCAAAAGACCTCAGAATGACGTCAACATCCGAACGTTTTTCATCCTTAAATATTTAGGTATAGTTTGTTTTCGACCTATATAAATTTAGGTCGATAAAAAAAGTAAATGCTGATTAGATAGCGAGAGTCAAAAAGCACTGCTCGGGACGTCTCTCACTCTCTGGTCAGTGAGTTCGGTAAATTCGTTCACCAGCCCTGAACACATGCGCACTGACGGAATAGTTCCTCCTTTTTTTTTTTTTTTTTTTTTTTTTTTTTTACAGTTTCGCTGTTTCAGTTACTGAAACCGGAGAATTAAGTTTTATCAAATTATTTCAAAGCAGAAGTTTGTAGATTCTGGCGATTCGGAATTTATCATTATTATACTAATAGAATACTAATTTAACATTATTATACTAATAGAATACTACAACGCAATAACTGTAAAATTTCGGTGTTTAATACACCATTATCAGTCAGTGAAATTAAACACTGAAACAGTCTGATGATGGTGTATTAAACACCGAAATTTTATAGCTATTGAGTTGCAGTATGCTATTATAATAATAAAAATAACTATTTATCTACGCTCTACTTCTGTATTGAGCACTTTTTGAAAGTAAATATCTAACTGTGGAATATACTTCCATTAGTATTACCCTATATATATATATATATATATATATATATATATATATATATATATATATACTAACAGTATAGCCCGGCGTTGCTCGGGTATAATAGAAGCTTTAAAACTAATCCATGGTCCTGGAGCTCGGACTATTTGGACGTTGGCATGAAAGACTAAAAAGCAATAGTTGTTTCCAGTTAAAGCAAAACCGTAGACTGAAAGAAAAATGAATGGATGTAAGTCAAATTGTTTCCTGGTATCGATATCAAATTTTCTGCACTATTGTAAGAACTGCAACCTTGAAACTTTTGAATATCGTTTCGTATGTCTTTCTCTATGAGTGTATCAAATTTGATTAAAATCGGACCACTCCTTCTATAATCCGATTTTTTCGATTATCGATTTTCGATATTTATCAGGGGTACCTCGACACAAAACCTAGCTAAGAACACTCGCAGACGTTTATAGTACAACTGTGTAAATTTTCAAGAAAATCGGTTCAGCCGTTTCGGAGTCTATAGGTAACGGATACATACACAGAGAGACACACAAAGTTCCATTAATAAATAAGTTTATATATATATATATATATATAAAGCGTTTTCTTTAAGTGAAAGAGTTGAACTTTTTAACTTCATAAGAAAAAGAGTATATTGACGTTGCAAAGATCTACGGTAACAATGAATTTTCTATCCATTTGATACACTTTGTTACGCTACTATTTTTTTTTCCGACCTAAATGAAATTTCTATTTTGTTAGAGCTGAAATAAATATGTCAAATATATTTTTCAAAGTATCATTGTACTCTGCTCTATTCCTGGAGTCGATCTTTTAGTACACATCCCGGCTTCTAAAAGTCTGATTGGGATAACAAAGACATCATCATACATCCTTCGAGCAACCGATGGTTGGTCGGAAATCCATCGACAATCCCACCGCACACATCACGGTCAAGTATTGCTGCACTCAGATCTCTCCTATCCAGCTTTCAGTCTTGGTCAATTGTGTGTGGATACGTAAGTTTCATTGATACAACACTTACAGAAGGATGCGAAAGGATCAAGGATGATATCACACCATTCTGCGCTCGATAACAATGGCCAGCAAATTACAGCCGTTTCCGCTCAAGCTTAAGAGATAATCGCCTGACATGGCTAGGAAGAAGTCTTCAGCTTTGGTTGGCAATCTTCCTTAAGATGATGTCTCGTATATAAAAACAGTCGGATGTATGGCCGGCGAACCACGACTATATCAGCCATCGAAAGAATTCCATAACAAAAACACTATCCCATAGTATCACAAGTGCTAGAACTATAACAACTAAAAGTTACTAACGAAAACTATTCGACGTAGCTTGTTAACTATGTTCTTTCGTGTATATATATATATATATATATATATATATATATATATATTGTGTGTGTGGAGAATTTTGTCATTTAACTGAGTAGTCATAGCAACTTCGAAGTTTCGTGAAGGTACCATTATGATGTCCTCGCTCCCCGGGGCTGTTTTTTTTTTTTTTTCAATCCACATTTAATCCTATTAACACTCTCTTGTATATCCATTATGTAACTAATATATTTGATATTCCATGTCATTTTAATAATGCTAAAATACTTACATTTTAAATGTGTTTCATAATAATGGGACGCTATCATAGCTCAGAGGTAGAATCGCTGACTGACGTCAATTCGGTCGGGTTTCACTCCTGGTTAAAAGCAATCGGATGTCTAACCGTACTGATGAGCTGTCATACAGCGAAATAGATCTATCTGAAGATATATATAAGTAATGGGTTTTTATTTATCAATAAATAAGTGATATTTTTATCACTTTGTAGGATATTTGTAGTGGATATCCATTTTTTGCATTGATGTTCCGTTTATTTTTTAAACAGTACATTTCCGTCTACTCTCTTGAATATTCACGATTTCTCTTACAGTCAGAGTGTGGGATGGAGATTCGAATCTTGCCAAATGGCACATTTTTCGAATATTCATTAATAATCCAGTAACGAAAATAAACATGCTTTAAAAAAAAATTTAAAAAAACAGCGTCTGCTCAAGTATGTGCATCCACTGAAAATAACGTTTCAAGTGATATGTCTGTTTACGACCCGGTCATTGGTCAGTATTTACTAGACAATCTGGAGTGTGCGGCAAGATATAGTCACGATTCGTTTACTGTCCTGTGCAGAGTTCGGCCTGCTCAACATTTCCGCATATTAGAAGCATTTTTATTTAATTACATGAGCCGTCTATGTGCAGAGAGAACATTTTGTTCGTCCTTTTAGGAATTACGTGAGTTATATTTTTTTTCCATTTTGTACTTACTGAGAAACCTTTACATTATCTCTTTTTGCCAGAATATATTTTCTTCCCCTACGTTTTCATGAAAAAAATTGTATATTAGTCGTGGTTCCTTTTTTTTTCTCCTTATATTTTTTCTCGCAGTACAAATTGATATCCCATCCATTTTAATATTTACCAACGTATTTTTCTGACGAAGTGTTTGTTCAAAATGATCATTCAAGAACGCGTTCCTGCTTTTTCAAATCTCTATATAAGTTCTGTAGTGTCAAACTTCTATTATACATTTGAGATAATC
This sequence comes from Ascarosepion bandense, assembly GCA_037127315.1. Taxonomy (NCBI): domain Eukaryota; kingdom Metazoa; phylum Mollusca; class Cephalopoda; order Sepiida; family Sepiidae; genus Ascarosepion; species Ascarosepion bandense. Next base: position 1,693,086 of record JBBBDQ010000408.1, read on the forward strand.
GTTAATAGTTTTTACAGTGTAGACAGTAGGAGTCAGTACGGTTTTTTAAAAAAATCATATCACCCCAAGCAAGGCGGTAACGCCACTGATGTGCATGGGGCTACATAAGAGTGAGAAGATTAGAAAAGAGAAAACCGGAAACCGCATCCTAAACAGGAAACAAGGGATGAGCCTCTTCACCTGTTCAATAGATGTGGGTGGAGTGTGAACCGGGCGATAGTGTTGTAACTTTCGGTTTTAGGATTCGATGTGATCTTCATACCAAGTGCCACTAATATATTCCTATCACGTTAACGATAACCAAACCATGACTAAAAAGATGAAGTAAAATCCCATAACATAAATCTAATAAACTTTATTAAAAATGATGAAACCTAAGGAAATACACGAGAGAACATAAAAGAATTGAAATGACTAAAATCTATAAATGAATAAAATAAAAATGCAATCTGAATATAAAAAATCCAATCATTAGTCCCACACATAAGAACGAGTAAAAGCCCAGTTCCTCCTCCCTGTACTACCATAGAGTGGCCGCTACGAGATTAATGACACTTTTTTTTATAATCGCATTGAGGCGTGAAACTGTCATTCGATCTATGTTATTATTATTAATTTTAATATTTTAATAGAATAATTTTTGTTTTTTAATCATATCACCCCGAGCAAGGCGGTAACGCCACTGAAGCGCAGGGGGCTACGTAAGAGTGAAAAGATTGGAAAAGAGAAAGCCGGAAACCACATCCTAATCTGGAAACAAGGGATGAGCCTCTTAACCTGTTCAATAGACGTAGGTGGAGTGTGAACCGGGCGATAGTTTAGTCTATCTAGTCCAATTGAAGTAAAGAAAGAAAAATAAATAAATAAAAGAGTGAAAAGATTGGAAAAGAGCCGGAAACCACATCCTAAGCAGGAAACAAGGGATGAGCCTCTTCACCTGTTCAGTAGACGTGGGTGGAGTGTGAACCGGGCGATAGTTAAGTCTGTCTACTCCATACTGGATAATGTCAAGGCTCAGTGCAAAAACCAAGAAATTAGAATCATAATGGGTGACTTGAATGCCAGTGCAGGAAAAGAGAGGGAAGAGGAAACGACCGGCGACTTTGGATCAAAAATCCGCAACGAATGAGGAGAAAGTTGGGTCCAATGGTGCACAGCAAATGACCAGGTAATAACTAACACCTGGTTTCAAGAACATCCACGACGTCTATAGGCATGGAAAAGCCCAGGAGGCGACACGAGAAATTAAATAGACTACCTAACCATAAACAGGAGATTCAGAAATGCAGTGGTCCAATGTAAAACCTATCCAGGTGCCGACTGTGGAAGCGACCACGTCCCAGTTATCTGCAAAATAAGAATGAAACTCCGGAGAATGAAGAAGCCGAGTGCAGCACCAAGACTGCAATACAACACGCTCGTGAATGACCTCAACCTGCGGAAAGAATGCACTAACAGCTTGAAAAACAAACACGAAGAACAAATTGGAAAAGGAAACTGGAAATGAAACTCACTAAAGGAAGCGATAGTGACATTAATCAACATTGCGCCAAAACAATTCTGACGTAGAAGAAAAATACGATTGGGTGACTGAAGAGATTCTCGACATGATGCAAAGGAGACAGAAAATGATGCCAATACATGGAATGGAGTACCGGAAACTACACAAGGAAATAAGGAGTAAATGCAGACAGGCTAAAGAGGTATGGCTCAGCAACAAGTAGAGAGATTGAGCAGGACTAATAAATGCATAAAGAAATAAGAGAACTGACAGGACAAAAAACCTGCTCCTCAATAGGATGTATAAAATCCAAGGATAAAATGATCATATTGGAGATAGGGGAAATAGCGATGGGGAGAATATATAAAAGATCTTTTCCACGACAAAAGAGAGCAACCGATAATATACAAAGATGAGGACGGACCGGAAATATTAAAGTCCGAAGTGGAAGCTGCAATGGCTAAACTGAATAGAAACAAAGCAGCTGGACCAGATGGCACTGTAATAGAGTTACTGATAGACTTGAAGAATTCGGTATAAAGAAAATTACAGAAATAATAAATGGAATTTATGATACTGATGAAATACCAGACGATCTAAGCAAGTCGATTTTCATAGCATTGCCTAAGAAGCTAGGTGCAAACGAGTGTGAACTCCAGCGAACAATGAGTTTAATGAGTCACATTACAAAACTGATCGTCCGAATTCTGATAAATAGAGCGAAAAGCAGAAACAGGCCGGAGATAGGACAAGAACAGTGCGGGTCCGTCAAAGACACTGGAACAAGGAACGCCATATTTATGATTAGGATGCTCTCCGAAAGGGCAATACAAATGAAGGACTTGTACCTATATTTTATCGATTATGCAAAGGCGTTCGACAAAATACGGTCACAAGGAATTGATGGAGATACTCAGCAGCCTCGACATATTTGGGAAAGACATAAGAGTAATCAACAATCTTTACTGGTAGCAAACTGCCTGCATACGGACAGGTGACGAATTCATCAGATAAAGATAGAAAGTGGCGTAAGACAAGGATGTATCTTTTCACAGGATCTGTTCAACTTGTACGGCGAGACTATTCTGAGGACCCTAGGTGTTATGCCAGGATTCGTCACCGGAGGCCACAGTTTGAACAACATAAGGTACGCAGATGATACAGTGCTGATAGCAGACACGGAAAGGAAACTACAAGACCTCCTATAGAAGATAGCTGAAGAGTGACAAAAAAGGACTACAAATAAACTGCAAGGAAACCGAATGCATGGTCATCAGCAAAAAGAGCAGCCCAAAATGCCAAATACAGGTGTGGGATACTAAAATCAAGCAGGTACAAAAATTTAAATACCTGGGAAGTGTTATAACAGAAGATGGAAAGTGCGACACAGGTCCGAAGGAGAATTGTCATGACAAAGGACGCGTTTCAAAAGTTGGGTAGAGTATTAAGAGACAGGAAAATTTCGCTAGAAACAAAGAAAAGAGTTCTAGATTGCTATGTGATGTCAGTTATTCAATATGGCAGTGAATCCTGGACAATGCCATCAAAGATGAAGGAAAAACTTGAAGCAACTGAAATGTGGTTCTATAAAAGAATGTTGCGGATATCATGGATCGAGCATGTGAGCAATGATGCGGTTTTGGAAAGAATGGAAACGAAAAGGAAATTAATACTGAGCATCAGGAAAAGACAGCTAAAGTTCGTGTGACATGCAATGAGGAAGAAGGGCTTGGAGAACCTAATACTGACAGGCCATATAAAGGGGGGAAAAGGAGACAGGAAAGCAGTGGATAACATATTTGAAGGGCCTGAGCAGGTGGATGAAAGAACGGGAGTGGCGTGGTGTAGCAGGAGAAAGCGTGCTAAGGGATAGGGAAACGTGGAAAGCCATGATCGCCTCCGTCCTGAAACGACAAGGCACATAGCAGAAGAATATTTGATTATGACTAGTTTATAAATTAAACTTTCTTATAAGTACATATATAGTGGAAAATTTAATACGAAGAAGAGCCGAGAAATACCCGGCTTTGCCTACTAGATTTTAAAATATTTTTGTTCAGATTTTTGGATGTCGATCGTATATAAGGCCTTTCATCATCCCTCGTGTGTCTGTATATATTCTAAATAATTGATGGGTTTCTTTTTAATCCGCCATTTTTATGAATTCAGACGTTATTATTTAGTGGATACTTTTTAATGAAACAGACGCTGCATTTTTATTTTTACTTCAAACAGTGCGTATTACGTCTATCGACGTTATATATATATATATATATATATATATATATATATATATATATATATATATATATATAATTATTCCGATATTGAGCACTCTTTTTAATCTAGAAATATAATAAATTTTAATTATGTGTATTTGTGGTTCTTTACTATCCGCGGTTTCAGCCATCCTCTGATGCGTCTTAGTACATAGACCCTTGGATAAGGAAGGTGCTATTTTATTGAAATAAAAGTTACGTTTTAGAAATACGACTTTAAAAGTTTTCTTGTCCAGCAAATATTTATAGTATAAAGACACTAAAACAAGTTGTTAGGATCCCCTACCCAGACACGCAAGTATAAGTTGACCTACAGACTAAGGTAACACATGCAGATATCTTCCCACGCAACTAAATAGCTTTTGATAAAAGAGCAAAACTTGACATGCTTTTTAAGACTATGTGGTCATAACGGAAATCATTTTGTAGTAACTTGTAAGACCATTGTAGCGGAACTCGTTTTTTTTTTTTATGTTTTTGTACAGCTAACCTGAATATCTTTTCGTCTTATTTTTACTTTTTGCGAGCCTAAAAGGTAGTATAAATTATTTTACTTTGTTGTCAATCATTATTTATAACTTCATAATCTCCGAGCATTTTAGAATTAAATACCGGTTTGTATTTTCATTTTTTCTTTCTCAAAAATTAACAAACTTTACTATATATATGGTTTTTATTTATTTATGTACGACTATTTCGTAGTTTGTCTTGCTTTCTAGTATTTTTATTTACCTAACATTCACTCAGTTAAATGACATACGTGATACACGCTTGGGCGATCATGTCTTGAAAGAGACATGACTGACTGGGCAGAAGATTATCCCGCAGTAGGTTGCCATTGCTTTCTGCGGTAGACTGGTTGCCAGCCAAGGCTATAGAACCCAATCTGTCCTGTTATTTAACCCATAACTGAAAGGAAGAGACAGATTAATACCTTTCCCACGTGTATTTGCGCGTAAGTGAATGCAACGTATTCAACTGGAATTCGAACACGGCTCCCCGATTTGTCGTTCCGAGCGGATCTCCACTGCACCACAAAGTTACTTTTCTTTAGGAGTTTCTAAACAAGTAATGTATATAATATTCATATACGTACATTATACGTTCCATAGATTGTCATCGCGGAAGGCGATAGTGGAGACAAGTTCCCATTGACTATAAAATAATGATGTGGCATGCGTCTCAAATAGCCTCTGGCGACTAATTTCACCTACAATAGGAAATTGGGCGAAAGTTAACGGTGTCTCATAACCAGCTGCTTCGGGTAGATGGCGCTCAAGAGCCCAAGAAGGAAAACATTAATAATTCCCGATTTCTAACCTCTGCTGCTTCGCGGTCATATCCAAACACGAAAAAAATCTATGGAAGTAGATCCAGACAAAAATCCAGAATGGATATCCGAAGGTGGTTGGCTTTCAGCACTAACAGCTTCCCGGTAACCCCTGCTGTCAAATCGGTCCTAAATGTAATGTTGTGTATTCTTTTTGATCTTGGTGATACGGCTGAGATGAGGAGAAGCATGTCGTCTGGGCACTGTACGGCTTACATATACCATCGTCCTGAAGAGGTCGCTCAATCAAGTCTATCCTCCAAAGGATTGAATTTTGAACAAACATGAAGCCACCTTTGTCTCGCAAAATAAATGTATGCCTGCTATTAGTTTAATTATAATAAAACGTCTCGTTTTACATTAATACGAATGAGACATGTGAATTTGATCCTCATTTGGAACCAAACAGTTTCAAATAGACGAGCCGGGTAAATTTAATTTATTTATTATTTACATAGTTTACATGTAAACTGTATATATATTTTTTCTTTTTGTAGTTTCCGTAAAATCTAAATTGAACATAAGCGAAGGTTCCATGCCTGTCATTATTTCGAAATCAGTTGTAATTTAGTAAATACATACATATTGGGACCAAGAACTAGTCTCATTCTGTTTCGGCCGTTTTCGTCCTCCGACCTTCATCAGGTGTATATTGATCCAGGTAACCTATAGGGATGTGCGTTGTGGTGCAGTGGATATTGAATCGGAACGACAAATCGGGGAGCCGAGTTCGAATTCCAGCTGAATTCCTTGCATTCACTTACGCGCAAATACCTTTGGAAAAGGTATTAATCCGTATCTTCCCTCCAGTTATGGGTTAAATAACAGGAGAGATTGGGTTCTATAGCCTTGGCTGGCAACCAGTCTACTGCAGAAAGCAATGTCAATCTACTGCGGGATAATCTTTTTCCCTGTCAGTCATGTTTCTTTCGAGGCATGATCGCCCAAGCGTGTATCACGTATGGCACTTAACTGACTGAACCTACAGGGAATTCCAAACTGAACCCTTTATTTGATATACTGGGTAGACTGTTCTCTGTCTATTGACCATGTGTATGGGTATATCGTCTAGTTCTTATTTTTTAATACTGCTCAGTTATTGCTCGCCGTAATTTTACTGAGTTCAAGTACACACTACCCGGACCAGGGATTGAACTTACAATTACAATGTCACCAAATTCCCTAACCAACGCCATAGTCCACTAGGCTATTTTGCCGTGGGAGTTCATAGGTAAATGCTTTCCTCTGCTCCTCTTACACATTTTCCAAACCCTTACTTCTCTTAGTCTCTAAAATTTTCAAATGTCTTTTTCTGATTCTAAGCATAAGTTTGGTTTTCATTTTCCTGAAAACTTCCTCATTACTCAAATGTTCTGTCCATAGTATTCTCAGCATCCTTCTGAATAACCACGTTTCTGTTAACTTAAGTTTATATTTTTACTGATATGCCAATAAAAGGCTCAAGAGACACTAAAGGTAGTGAGTTACTGTGTAATGTTGTATGAGCGTAAGAAAAGGCAAGAAGAGAAGTTCAGAAGTTATGCATAAAAGACAACGCGAACGCTTAACTCTAGATTTGAATAATTCCAAATTTTAGTGATTGGGAAAACATCCTTCTTGGAGTCTTTCACAAAGCAACAGTTCTTGGGAAGAAGCTATCCAAGTGGAACTTAATTCTTACTAATGTAATACGAGGGGAATAAGGGTGATTCGATCTTGTGTACGTGGCAGGACAGGTTCAGGTCATGGCTGGTGGGACCAAGAAATGTAGTTCGTCAGAACGTATGAAACCAGTCATTAAATTTTAAGTATAACCTTTTACATATGACTTTTTTTTTCTTTTATTGGAAAATCAAGGCTAGAAAATTCTGTTGTGCTTATAATTTATAGTACGGGCAATAGCCAACAGAGTTCAATAAATTTAACCATTCAATGACGTTTATTAACGTATAAGATCTTACAGTAAATTATGCATTATATGTCTAGTTTTTGTTTTAATAAAAAGGCATTAAAAATTACAAAAACATGGCGACTTGATTTTATTTTTATTTTATTTTATGTATTTATTTATTCATTTATTGTAGAATTCCGTAATATGTAAATTAAATATAAGCAAATATTTCCTGGATGTGATTATTTCGAAAGCATCTGTAATTTAGTAAATAAATACATATTGGGACCAAGAACTGGTTTAGTCCTAACCGGAAATGCAGTAATTCATTTCTGATTTAAAGTTGTAGTGAGCGCGAAATAATAATTCCCTTTACCCACTCCCCCTTTAAACTCAAAGGACCGAGTAAAAAAAGTGGAGGGGGCGGAGTAATTTGCGAGCCTATGTGAAATTTTCTTTGAACTAATGAAAACCTTGTCTTAACAGAAATTTGCCGTTGAGCCAAAAGAAAAGAAAGTATTGAGACTATGGAATTTTTTAAAAAATATAAAATGGCGATGAGAATTAAATTAACAAGAGAAGAGTGTCTGAAGTAATGTGAAAGGATTCATTTCTGTTCACCGGACCCAGCATTGAAATTTTCACCAGTGTCAAGTTTTTAGCCAATTTATCAGCTTTTAACAAAGCACCCTGCACTTCAAATAATTTTCCTTCTACTATCCAAGAAAGATAAAGTCATTAAATTATTTCTCTTCGTCTACTCTTGAATGTATGCAACCGTATAACCCTGCTGTAAACAAAGAATTCTTTTACCTTTTGTTTCAAACAATTTTAATATTATTTTGTGTCAGATCATTTAATTTGTTGTATGGACATTTCCCCTTCTTGACAACTGGTTAAAACTCAGACGTGGGTGGAGTGTGAACCTGGCGATAGTTCAGTCTATCTACTCCAATTGAACAAAAAAAAAGAATAAACAAAAAAGAAAAGTGAAAAGATTGGAAAAGAGAAAGCCGGAAACCACATCCTAAACAGGGAACAAGGGATAAGCCTCTACACCTGTTCAATAGACGTGGGTGGAGTGTGAACCGGACGATAGTTCAGTCTATCTACTCCAATTGAAAAAAAAAATAAACAAAAAAGAAAAGTGAAAAGATTGGAAAAGAGAAAGCTGGAAACCACATCCTAAACAGGGACTTTTCTTTTTTGTTTATTTTTTATTTTTTTCAAATTGGAGTAGATAGAATGACCTATCGCCCGGTTCACACTCCACCCACGTCTATTGAATATGTGTAGAGGCTCATCCCTTGTTCATTATTTAGGACGTGGTTTCCGGCTTTCTTTTTTCCAATCTATTCACTCTTACGTAACCCCCTGCACACCATTGGCCTTACCGCCTTGCTCGGGGTGATATGATTAAAAAAAAACAAAAAAAACAAAAAAAAAAAACAACGGACTTTAAAAATTTCTTTATTTTCCTGAAACGTTCTACTGACACATCTTCAAGCGTGTAAATTCATAAATATATCCCTTATCTTGTATTGTTAAAATTACTCGTATGTTTCCTTGTCATTACCATCTTTAATTAATCTTCTTGTCGTAGGTAAATCCTGTGTTAGTGTTTACTATCACCGCCCGAGGGGAGTGTCTCAACCCAACGCTCAAATTTTAATTATCGTTCCTTTCATTTTTCCGCTTACGGTGTGTGGTCGTTTCGCATCTGTGTGATTTTTTTTTTTTCATTTCAATCGTTATAAAAATATCTAGATCCAGTCAGAAAGAAAATCATAGGTTTCTCCTTTAATTCTTTGGGTCGCAAAATTCTACAAAAACAAAATTCTCAGAAATAAAGTCTCTTGGTTCTGTTTTCCTCAACGGAAGGCGGCTGTGCCTAGAGATCGTAAAATACCCCATGCCCTGTTCCTTAGACAGCCGTCGCTCTTACCAATGGTTGTTAAATTTTTCAATAACGAGGAAACTTATTTTTAACGAAAATGGATTTTCCGAGTTTTGCGATAAGAATCTTTGGCAGCATTCAAGTGTCTAAACATATCTCTCGCCTAGCTTTAGCGACCGAAGAAGAAAGAAAGCAAAGAATAATTTCACTTCATTCTTTTTTTATCTTTCGCTCGCTTTTCCTCCATTTTTTTTTTTTTTTTTTTTTTTGTGCCAAAAATAAGGTTATAAAATATGGCATAGAAGTTTTTCTTGCATTGAAAATTTTATAATGACTGGATATGCTAGAGAGAAAATGACATACTTTACCATATTTAGATGACCTCTGCTCATCCTCACAAAAATGCCTTATTAACTCTCTGGATATTTTATTTATTTATCGACCCTTTGTGAGTTTTTAAAGTAAAAGTATATTTTGAATTAATTTCTTTTTTTTTTTTTTTTAGCAAATAACAATTATTTTTCTAGACATGAGTCCTACTATTTAACTCATAGATGGGGTAGGGAATAGATTCATACTGTTCCCAAGAATATTGTGCATATTTGAGTGTAAGGAACCCAAATTAAGTTCAAACTCAGATCTTCAATTTCTCATTCCAAGTTGTTAAGCATGAGATAATAAATAAAAATGGTTAGGTTTCATTAACTATACCACCATTTTATTTATTTATTTTTTTTGTTGACTTCATAAGGGTACATCTTTTGTTATATGTAAATGATTATCATTTCTGTCCTTTTTGTATTTTGTGTCTTTGATAAGTTTGATACGTTTATCGTATAAGTCATTTTGGTATTCATGTGAATCTTCATTGTTATATATGTATTGCAGTGTTTAGGTTATAAAGAGTTTTCTTCCGTGTATATCTATATTCAAGTAAATATAGCGTATTTCTTTCTCCATGAGTGTGTCAGGTGGAATGTAATATCAGGTTCATGTTTGTGCTATGTTATATTATGCCCTGGCATTTGAGTGTGTGGATTGTAATCTTGAATTCGTTCATTGGTTTTCTGCATATTCTTTTCGTGAATATTATTTAAGCACATTTCTGGTTTGCACAGAGTTACTCTTCTATGAATCTTGGACGGGCTACTCGTAACTCCACACGCACGTGGTGGGCGAAAAGTGGACCAACTAAAAAATGGCTATGCACGTGTTCACTGTTCTTTTTATATTTTCTTAATGTCTAAGCCTTTCTAATTTGACTTTGACGGGATGATTTTCGCATGACGTCAATTGACTACATAAGCTATAATCTAGGTTACCAGAAATATGAAAGAATTGAAAGAGGGCAAGGATGTTGTATGTGTTGAAAGAGAGAGAACTTCTCTGACACTTAATTAGTAAAGAGGAAGAAGTATGTTTCAATACGTTTACTACTATCTACTCACCATATATATATATATATATATATATATATATATTCTTACACAGGTTTGGTTAAATAATAATATAAGTTTTGTATATCAACTTTGTTTTCATTTAACTTTTTAAATTTGTGTTATGGGATAAAATTCATGTTTTTACTGATATATTTTCTTCTTGAGTACTTTCGAATGTTGGTAAATAGATAAACAGAACTTGTCCATATTATTTAACCAAACATGATTGAGATAATTATTGCTGCCGAAGTACAACTTATTTAAATTATATGATTCTACAGCGAACAAGGACACTAACACAACAAAATTTCGTCGTTCTCTTATAGTAAATATGACCTCACTTTGAGTGACATCAAAGGGAATTAAAAAAAAATTAAAAAAAAAAATTAAGACAGAATCATGTATATAAGGAGAAATTGATAAACAGGTCGAATGAAATAAAGGGTGAACATATCGACTGAACGTTTGTTTGATTAAAAGCTGAATAGTTGATAATAGTCGTTCGACGTACCACTTATCTATGATCTACACAAGGGCAGCCCTTGAACTTTACAATGAATGTTGTCTTTTAATAGCCGCTAAATAACCGTGGAAGTCTATTATCAGTCGCCTCTGTTCTCTCAACTGAAAGACAATCACCGTAACAGGACGCTGTTAAGTAAAGATCGCGCCGTGTCGTCTTCCCAACTTCCCGACTGATTCAACTGTGTTTACAATTTTCTCCGTCTTCCTTTGGAATTAATCAGATCAGCACTCACTCTCTTTGATACAGGAATCGACATTGTTTCGGAAATCAACACTTTTGATACGAGGTGTGGATGTAAATGTTTAATGTTCCTGGTACATTTGTTCCGCAAACAATATGGCGGACTCGTGTGAATTCTGGCAAAAATAACACAAAACTTGAAATTTAAACAAACAAATATTAACAAATATATTAAGACATATTAAAAAAATATGAAGAGTTCAAAGCAACCTTTTAGTATCTATCTCCAAGGTATTTACATGCTGACAAAGCGAGAAGAGAAAAACTTTTTGCAACTGAGGTTACCAAGGGAAAAAGATAGTCCTCCAGCTCTCTCGCCATCTATAATTATTGTCAGGGGGGAAACAATATTTAGTCCAAATTAAGATTAGTCTAGATAATTATTAGAATGAGGTAAGATATGCGTGCGTTGCGCCATTCTTTCAAATTGGAAGTGCTTTAAAAATCCGCATTCAAATGTTGATTTTTGTCTGTGATAGGGCATCGGGCTCTTAAGTAAGCATGAAACACTGAAATATCAGTTACTAAGTAAATCCCCCACCTTTTTTAAATATTTTATTGGTTCTGTCAAGCTTGACTATGGAGTTAGCATTTTTATGCTGTTGTCTGGGCATGTAAGAGTATCGTTTGCTCAGAAGTTTCTCTCACACAATCTTCTTTGTTAGCCATCGTGGCATACCAGTGTCTAGATCAGTCAGTCAGTTAAGTAACATATGTGATACACGCTTCAGTGATCATGTCTCGAAAGTGACATGACTGACTAGGCAGAAGATTAACCCACAGCAGGTTGCCATTACTTTCTGCTGTAGACTGGTTGCCAGCCAATGCTATAGTACCATCTAACCCATAAGTGGAGAGAAGAGCCGGATTAATACCTTTCTTAAGGGGATTTGCGCGTAAGTGAATGCCAGGAATTCGAACTCGGCTCCCCGATTTCTCGTTCTCAGCCGATATCCACTGTACCACAACGCGCATCCGTAGTGTCTAGATACTTTGTCAAAATATCTGGGAATCGGACAAAACGCAAGGACAAGAACGTTAATGCGACGTAAATATAAGCAAACCCAGCTGTAATTCGAACACGTCGATTCTATGTTTGTTTTTTTAGAGACGATAACCATTTCGCCACATAAGATCTACTCACTCACTTGAAATGTTACGATAAGTTCATCATGTAATGTTAGTTCTGTCTCATAAGAATACCAAACAAAATTTTCCATACGTAAAAAAAGGCCTGCCTTTATTTCTGAGATGAAGTATTGTAACTCTAATGCAGCCGACTCTTCTACTTTACCAGCTTCTTTTCTCGTACTTCCCGCCCGTGGAACTTTCTTCTGTATACTTGCTTCTCTTACAGCTACAATCTCCAAGAGTTTAAATGCAACGTTAATTGCCATCTCTCATCTCCTTGACTCACATCTTTCTCTTATGATTTCCCCAACACCCCCTCTAATTTGTTATTCTCCCTTTTCACTCTACTCTCACGCAACTCTCTTCGCATCAGTATTCTCACACTTCCCTTAACCTTTCTCTGACACCCATTGTAACAATTTCCGCTTTCTCTTCGCTCTCATCTTATGTAACCTTTCACTTTTTTCTTATGTAGCCCCGTGCGCTCCAGTGGTGGTACTACCTTGCTTGGAGTGAAACAATTATATATATATATATATATATATATATATATATATATATAATTGTTTCTATAATAACTGACGCCAATTCGGTCGGGTTTCAATTCTGGGTTAGGGAGCAATCGGAGTCTAACCGTACTGATGAGCTGTGATACAGCGAAACAGATCTGTCTGCGGACGATAACACACACACATATATATATATATATATAAACTATTTGCACTATTTACATTATTTAGACAGTTGTCCTCATCTTTGACAAATTAACGACGTTTCGGTTATTGTCTGCTCCGGCCTCCTTCAGATGATATACGTTGGACACATGGTCCAGTGGACAAAAGCGTTGGTTGAAGTAATCTAGTGACTTGACCCAAAGAGTTGTGAGTCCGATAGCAGGGTACAACAGAGGTTAACAAAAACTTGGAGATTTGAGTTACTAAAGGAAAATAACCGAAACTTAGATATCTTTCAGTGGACTAAATAAAAGTTCGGTTCGAAATTTCAACTTGAAGAAGGCCGGAGCATACAACGGCCGAAACGTTGTGAATATGACAAAGATGAAGACAAGTCCTCAAATGTAAATAATAATAATAATAATAATAATAAAATTTATTCACTTCTCGACTCTGACCAATTAACATAAGCCGAATCGAAGATATGTGTTATTAAGTTATTTCTAGAATGTTCGATCTTCTTACAAGGGTGTGACGGATTCTCCTTCTCCTTTCGCTAGGTGGGTGTTCACACAACTTCCTCTTATGTTGTATGTTCCAGATTCAGCTAGGTTCCCTTCTTTATGCACCCACCGTTCAAGGTGCGATTTTGCACTTGGTGCCTTTAAAGTCATTTACTAGATTAACCCCAGGGAGTCTTAGGTTTTTTTAATTTCTGAGGTGACACCGAGTACAAAATTTCGGTTTCTTTTAGCATGAACACATTTCACATTGTGATTGCCACAGAAAATGTCTTTTAGATCAAGGTGCGGATATGAATGAAAATACATGTTCCAGTCTAGATTTAGAGGATAAGGCAGATAAATAACAATTGACCTTTGACTTTAAGATTTTAAGATTGTAGTGTTCAGGGAAAATCCATACAAGATCCTGTTGTGCAAAGTAGCAGTTCCTGAGGAAAGCTGTCCGTGTATAAATTTTTTATATTTGGAACACGGGAGAAATGAGGGTTATTTGACTCCGTGGATATAGCATGGCGTGTCCTACATGTAAAGGCCTGAAGTGGTGGAACGTAAGAATGGAACGTTCATCTGAATATCGAAAAAGCAATCGAGTAACAATAGGATTTGACGTTGAACGTGGAAATTTCGGCAGAATCGTGTTTGACCTGCGACGTTGTAGCTTTGGGGAAGAAGTTACAGAGCAAGACGTTCCTGCCTTGGTTGGAAGAAGGAAAGAAATTCAGTGTACACTGGGAAGGGAAGCAGATACAACAGTGGTACTTGTGGGGAAATAGGATCTAAACTTATTTATAAATGGAACTTTGTGTGTGTGTCCGTTACCTATAGACTCCGAAATGCCTGAACCGATTTTTTTGAAAATTTACACAGTTGTACTATAAGCGTCTGCGAGTGTTCTTAGCTAGGTTTTGTGTCGAGGTACCCCCGATAAATATCGATAATCGAAAAAATCGGGTTATAGAAGGAGTGGTCCGATTTTAATCAAATTTGATACACGCATAGACAAAGGCATAAGAAACAATATTCAGAAGTTTCAAGGTTGAAGTTCTTACAATAGTGCAGAAAATTTGATATCGATACCAGGAAATCAAAATTTGGCTTACATCCATTTATTTTTCTTTCAGTCTACGGTTTCGCTTTAACTTGAAACAACTATTGCTTTTTAGTCTTTCGTGCTAACGTCCAAAGAGTCTGAGCTCCAGGGCCATGGATTAGTTTTAAAGTTTTCATTACACCCGAACAACGCCGGGCTATACTGCTAGTATATTTTGAAATAAAAATAGTACTTACCACGTGATGCACTAGTAAAGTGGCTATCTGCCTGATGCTACTGCTAATTCAAATGCTTTAAAAAAATATTCTGTTTGAATAAAGTTCTTTGTTCCGAAATACAGGTTATGTTGTGCTGTGTTACATATATGGTTGTGTAGTAATATGTGGAAGGAAATCTGCAGCTTTACCCATATAACAATCTATTTAAACATTAAATGAATCTAAAAATCTAAATTTTCTTTTGAATGAGTCTTTATTTAAGGATATCAGTTTTGCTCCTGTGAACCAATCAGAAACGGTTTTTAGAAATGATGTACACATATTCCATTTTATACGATGACTGACTCGCAAAGAATTTTTATCAAATTAACCACATCAACAATTCAACAAATGGGAATTCGACTCTAATTCGTTCTTTTCATTGTTTCATCAGATATATTTAGATTTTATTTTTAGCGATCTTAATTTATTTCTCTTTAATGATTTTGATCTGATTGTGGAAAGTTTAGACATTTGAAGAATAATTTCAGTCAAGAAATATACAACTGAAACTGAGTTAAAAGAAATAATAATAATAATAATAATAATAATAATAATAAAACTTGTCTATTAATTGATATGGCTTGTCCAGCGGATTGTAACATAGCAATCAAGGAATTTGAAAAACTGTCAAAATATAAAGACCTGGAAATTGAAATAGAAAAAATGTGGAAATTGAAAACAAGAGTTGTGCCAGTGATAGTAGGTGCACTTGGAATGATAAAAAATGGAACAAAACAACACATTGAAAGAATCCCTGGAAACCCCAGCTTAAGAGATATACAAAAAATTGTCTTATTAAGTACAGCCCACACACTAAGGAAAACTTTATCTATGTAATGCTGGGGATGATAGGGAAGATAGAAAAACATGAAATGGAGCCATAACAACACGCCACTACCTGACTTAGGTCTCCCCGCAGACTTGGTTGGTAGTGTGACCAAAGCAGAAATCGAAATATGATGAAAAATGACATAATAATAATGGCTTTTATTTGATAAAAAAAGTAAATTGTTTGTCTTGCTTAAAAGTTCTGCTTGTATTGTGTATACGAATATGAAGTCATGAAGTGGGCGTACCGGTTAAATAGTGAAACTTGACTCGTTCCGATTTAATTACATTTGATTCAGCTCCTGACTTCGTCAGCTGCTCTCGACCAATGTGTGGGATGCGAAACGTGGTTCTCACATTCTCGATCAACCGTGCGTTTTAAGTCAGTCACTTTGGACGATCATGTCTCGAAAGAGACATGACTGACTGGGCATAAGATTATCCCGCGGTAGGTTGCCATTGCTTTCTGCGGTAGACTGGTTGCCAGCCAAGGCTATAGAACACAATCTGTCCTATTATTTAACCCATAACTGGAAGGAAGATACGGATTAATACCGTTCCCAAGGTTATTTGTGCGTAAGTAAATGGAAGGAGTTCAACTGGAATTCGAACTCGGCTCCCCGATTTGTCGTTCCGAGTCGATATCCACTGCACCACAACTGTTCCTAAATATTTGGAAAACAAAATGTATGATAAATGTTTGTTTCTGTGCGGAAAAAGATTTTCTGAAGAACGATATTTGATTGATACAACAGATAAACAGCACAAAATCACCGTAAACAAAATGAAGTTCAACGTTAATCCCAATAAACTTCTATGTACCGTGTCCCTTCAGGATGTAGGCGATCATGACCTTCCACATCTCCCTATCCCAAATATCTCTAAACACGCTTTTACCTGTCACCCTTCTCAAACCCGCTTTGTCATTCATTTGCTCAAGTCCAAGTATTTTACGCGTTGCTTACCTCTGTCTCTCTTTCCCTTTGTCCTGTGAGTATCAGATTCTCCAAGCCCTTCTTCCTCATTATATGTCCCAGGAACTTCAGCTGTCTTTTCCTGACGTTAAGTATTAGTTTCCTTTTCGTTTCCTTCCTCCATGTTGCTCACATGTTCGGTCCATGGTATTCTCAACAACCTTTTGTAGAGCCTCATTTCAGTTGCTTCAAGTCTTCCTTTCATCTTTGGTGATATTGACCAGCATTTGCTGCCATAATGAAGATCAGACATCACATAATAATTCAGTACTCTCTTTGTTTCCAGTGAAAGTTTCCTATCTCTCAATACCCAACTTCTAGAATGCATCCTTGGCTGTGTCAGTTCGCCTTCGAATCTCAGTGTCGCACTTTCCGTGTCGGAATATATTCCTGAACAATCTGATTAATAGTGTTGAACTGAATATTTGTATCTCTTCCCGATTCACTCCACATCAAAACTTATCGACAGGACGCGAACGCTAGGAAGACAAAATTAAAAAGAAAAAAAAAAGAAAAAAGAAGAAAAAAAGACTTTATCAACGCAATCGCTCCCAGCATTGACCCCTGCTTACGAAACAGATCCGTTCCGAAATATAAAATACAATTTGAATGTTGGAGCCAATCCCAAACATTGACGCTAAAACAAAAGCTTAGGGATATAAAACACAAGCTTAGGGATATAATTTTTGTCGGTGAGTAAACAGGGCTTTCGCCCCTTTACAAGTGGTTAAAGCGACTGGAGTAAAAAGAGAAACTTATCAGAAGACGAATGAACTCAATGACTAGCTAACTGGAGGTGCTGTTTCGGTAAAAACACTTCACTATTCAAAAGAAAAAAAATCATAACAGTAAACAAATCAAAAGCATCAGAAATTGTTTGAAAAGAAAGAGTTGGCTCCTGTAGGACTGATTCCTTTCCCGGCTAAGAGGGGGATGTTCAGAAAGGGGAATTAGTGTGTGTGTATGTGTGTGTGTGTGTGTGTGATGGCAATTATCCGATCAGCAGTGGATCGGAACAATCGAAACCCATACTGCTCGTCGCATAGGAGGGTGTCCCTATCTACGCGATTGTTGATTAAAGCCTCAAAAACTTACTGATAATACTGAGGATTCTGATATACTGGAAAGCGGGAGGGATCACTCACCCGCGTTCTTGAAGACCGGGCATACGCTTCTCTTCTCCCGCCTGTTTGAGAAATGTTTCTCTTTCAAGCAACGGTGAAAAAATTTCGTTAAGATCGGAGGTAACTCTGGGTTGATATTCTTAAGAAAAATCACTGAAATTTCGTCTGGGTCAGTGGTTTTTTGGTTCGAGGGTTTTGATAAAGTCTAATGATTTCTTTAGATGAAATGAGTCTATTACTCTGATTGTGCTCAGTGGAAAGTAGGGGAGGGCGAGGCTCTTATCATCTAACGTGGAGTTTTAAGTAAAGATTGAGACGAAGAACTTTACTCTGTCTTTTGAGGAAGATATGACCTCAAGGCCATTTATAATAGTGGATGCAGCCTCTTTGCTTCTGTTTGTAATTTGGTTGATGCTCTTCCAGAATTAGCAAGATATAATTTGTTTCTTTTCAACCTTGGCAAAGACAACTAGCACGTAGCTACATTTTGCGTTTTACAGCGATTGCGAGTGGTTTTTTAAAAAAGTAAGGGTCAGACTACACCGTTCGTTGCGATAAATGCTGAAGTAGTGCTTCCGGTGAAGTATGGCTGTAGCGTATTCAAGGGTGAACCATGACTGACTAATTGGTTTTTACTGGAATTTTGGTGGGTATAAAACAATCCATTCTAGAAAGTAACCATTCGGAGATTAAGGAAGCAGTTTTGGGGTTTTAAAGTTTGTGAGAGGAACTTCCGGCATATAGGACAGAAAGCTGGCTCAGTCTACCTTCGCATAGCAAAAACTGTTCTATGGAACAGTAAATAAGTGTATGTAATTGGTTTGTTAAACAACCTAGACATTGACTAGGGAATGTTCTGACGTGCCTATATGGGGGAAAACTTTTGCTGAACATTTGTCAGGGCAGGATGTTAGAAAAAGGTCGAGAAAGTTCGACTGCTTTCCCGTCACGTCCGGGACTCAGGTGGGTTCTTCAATTAATTGGGTTTCTGCAATATCCGCCTTCCTCATCGGTTTTGTTCGAGTAGACTAACCACTATTTGTGGTAAATATTGAAGTCACCGCAGATATGAATGCTGGCCGAGGGAATTGTCAATCCTCTCTTATATTCAGTCAAAGATTAACGACTCTTCATCCTGAGGGCTGTACAGAGCGAAGACGAATGTGGTACTATGGCTAAGTGCCTCGCGGAATTACGTATACATGATAACAGGTCCTCGTTTTATTTTTTTCGACCCTGTGACAGGGGAAACTTGTTCTTGATGTAGTCGCCGAGTCCATGGTGGTGGCATGTTAGGTGGTCGCATTTTGTTATTATGGGTGAGTAACCCGGAATTGTGTGCTGCTGTAATGAGATTGAGGCATTGATGCTCGTTAGGATTTATTGTTGCGGCTTTTATAACAAGTATGTTTTTAATGATTTTGAGTTGCTATCCATATTTATCAATTTTAATTCGCAATTTTTCTTCTCTTAGACCGTTTGTCAACGAAGGTTGAAAATTTCAGTTTACCAGTTTATCGTACTGGTTAACTCATAGCTGGAGGTTGGAGAGAAGAGAGGAGTTAATGCAAATACTCCTGTGGAAGAAGATTAAGTGGATGTGACGAAACTTGACTGGAATTTTTCGTTCTCATCCGCTGATCATTACCCTACACATACATCCTAACGTTTTCATGTATTTTTTTAGCTGAATGGCTTGTAATTTTACGCCACCATTAAGATGTTTTTGTAAAAAAATAAAAAATAAAAAAAATAACCGTCAGTGAATTTTGAGCAGACTCTTTCTGCAAATTGGTTTTCTTTTTATCCCACACACTCTCCAAACAGTTCTGAATAGCCAGAGTGCAAAATTGCTTCATGCATTACAACCATAAATCCGCCATGTTTGATAGTGGGCTGAAACAACAAAATATTATTTTGGTAATCTCCTAACCCCGATTCGTCTGCTGTTCAAACATTGAGTAAATAACTTAACTAGGGAAAAATGTACGCAATAGTTTGTTCTGTCTATCATTTCGATTGTTCGCTGCTTTCTCTATCTACAGAATGATGAATGATTTCGGCAATGGCTTTTTTCTGACCGCTCCGTCATAATAATTCATGTGATAATGGTAACATTGTTATTTTTCGACTGATTTGGATACAGTCGGTCACACGTAAAGTATTGCAACAGGATTTAAAATAAATTCCTGTCTCGTCGTACAAAGACATTTCTGATGACCTAGATCTAACAGAAAAAGATATAGTTTTTTCCTGTTCTTCATTAGTAAGAACATGTGGTTAACAATTAAAAGAAGAATGTTGAATTTCGATATTTGATGCTGAGTCTTTTCACTTTCAAGCTAACCAAAAATACGCTCTACTTAAAAATCTATGTTCTTGAGTACGAGATATTGTGCATTTGTCTCCCGTTATCATAAAATAATAACTTAAAAAAACTTTAAAAAAAGTTAATTGTTCATGAAATTAATTTTAACTTATTGATTATTATTTAATGAATATAAAATCGGAATTAAAAAGTAGCGCCTGTATACTTAAGTCGTATCTATTGATGCAGGCATGGCCGTATCTGACTACCGGGCATACCGGGCACGGGTCCGGGCCGATCCGTGCAATTATAGTGAAAGTCAGGGCAAGGAAAAATGTCTTCGTCAGAAATCAAACTAAATAATTCACGAAGAAAGAAACAAACAAACAAACAAACAAAACACCCGAATGAATGCAGTAAAAATCTGTTTATTTATTAATTTTGGGAGAAAAGACTAGTTATACTCAGAAAGTCCGAACACGATTTCCTGCTTTCGTTCACGTTCCGTGACTATTTTCCATTGGAATAGCCGAAAAAATCCGCAGAAATCATAGTTTCTGGAAACGGATGGCACTGATGACGTCATCACACTGTCAACTAATAAATCCGGGCAATTTTCTCTGTGCCCGGTGTTTTTTTAACATTGGCTACGGCCCTGGATGCAGGGACACTTCGGCATAATGTAATGATTTGGGACATCGTCTCATGAGATAAATTACAACTGAATAGTGAGTCCGATTCTCACTGGGTGCCCCATACTTTGTTTTGTGCAACATCTAAGCTACGCTTAGAAAACCACCATATCTGTGCGGACATACAGGGCTGGGCTTATCATTAAGTGCATGCTGTGGACACCGAAAGAGAAATGGCGCCGGAGGATGTTTTGTTATTCAGAAATCATTATGCTTTGTAGTGGCCAGATCATATTTACGATAAAATAGGCTAGTGTGAAAATATTTGTCCTTATTTGTTTGTTTAAAACTCTCACGAAAATAATTAACAAAGAAAATAGTGTTACGTTTTTGGCTTAAAAAAAAACAAAACAGGATGCTTGGTGGAGATCGGTTTCTTGAATCTCTGAAATTGTAAAAGTTACTTCTCTTGCTTAATAATCATACACGTCTGGTACAGAAAGCAAGTCCCCGGATTTCTCAATTAAATTATTTCTTATTTACAACATAAAGGCGGTAGATATTTTAATTATATACAGCTTATCACGTTCAAACACCGGTTCTCCGAAGTTAAGTAACGTCGAGCCTGCTAAGTACCTAGATGGGTGACCGCTTGAGAATACCAGATGCTGTAAACTTGGATGTGCGGATGGTGTAATTGATAGCATCTCGGAATTCGGAGAGACGAGTTTCATTTCCAGCCGGGTTCGTTATAGTCATTTACGCACAAATACCCTTGGGAAAGGTATAAATCCACCCCTTCTCCCTTCGGCTATGGGTTAATTAGTAGAACTTGTATTAAAATTATTATTACTTTCAAAATATTCTTACAATGTACAAATATTTACTGACTTTGAATAACCTGAAAAAGATTGATAAACCGTAAAATATAAATTTAAATATATATTTTGTTTCAGTTTAGTTGTCATTAGGAGATAACTGAGAAAGAGAGAGCATCATTGATGAATTGTGTGACTGGTGTTTATCTGGAACTATCACTAAAAGGATGACGTTAAATCACTGTCAACCATCACATAGAACCTCTCCTCCTCCCCCATAAGCATGGACCAAGCGAGTCTCCTTTGAAAGCAATATACTGCGCCTCCTCGGCTATACCCTATCTTCCGACCTCATGTGTATTCATTACATTGAATCAATAGCTAAATCCACTGCTAGGAAGGTTAGGTCACTATGTCGGGCCAGTAAGTTTTTTCCGCCTGAATCCATCATGCATATATACAAATCAACCATCGGTCCGTGCAGAGAATACTATTGTCTTATATGGTCAGGCGACCCTGCTGTTCATCTCAATGTTCTCGACAGGCTCTAAAGGAGAGTCTGTAACGTGATAGGTCCCGATTTGGTAGCTCGACTCCAGCCACTTTCTCACAGGCGGGATGTGGCTTCCCTCTGTCTATTCTACAAATATTTTCATGGCTTCTGCTCCGGTGACCCCGCCACAAGAATTTACTCGTGCAAACAGACTGGCAACAAGGCCCCACCCATTTACAGTTAGATCAACTAAATGCAGCCAATTCTATTCCATCAGCTTCTTTTCTCGCACTTCCCACCTGTGGAACTCCCTTCCATATACTTGCTTTCCTGACAGATACAACCTCCAGGAATTTATATGCAATTTCAATATCCATCTCTTATCTACTTGACTCAAGTCATTTCTACATCACCCCGAATATCTTGTTCTCTACCGTCGCAACTGTCTTCACACCTGTGTGCCCATCCTTCTCTTTCCCTTTCTCTGACACACCCTGTAATTGGTTCGTTTTTCTCTTCACTCTCCTCCTGTCTAAACTTTTACTCTTTTGTAGCCCCCTGCGCATCAGTGGCGGTACTTCCTTGCTTGGGGTGAAACGATTAAAAAAAAAAAAAGGAAATATCCTGAAGATGTTTTGAATTAACACTGAAATATTACCCAACTATATTTTTTTTCTTTAATAAAAATGTATTACCGATAAAATCATACTTTTCCTCTTCCATTCTTTTTATTATCAATTTCTTTGATAGAAAAAATATATTTGCCAAGCTAGTTTATTCGCAATAGACAGTCATAAAGCTTACTCAAAATGAAAAGAATGTATTATTAAAATTGCTTGTGAATTTAATAGGATTGTTTTTTTTTTATTTTCTGTTTTCAACCATACATTTCTTGTTTTAAATACCTTTCACACCAATTTCAGCAGTTATTGTGTTTTTTTTTTCTTTTCGAGAATACGAAGCTGCCAGACAAGTTATATATTTCAACACAAAAGATCCAGTAGAAGATTAATTCAACTGATAATAAATACAAATAGAAAAAAAGCCCTGGACTTGTTCGGTGAAGATGAAAAAGCCGTATCAATTTATTTCGAATTCTAGTCTTCTGTGAATTTCAATGACAATCTAACTTATAGGAAACCACAGGTTGTTGCGACCTAAGGCGCGGGGGGGGGGGGGGGCTATTTGTTTATTTATCTGTTGCTAGGTTTCTTTCATTTACTTAATATCCATCCTGTTTTCTTTTCTTTTGTAGACTTAAGTAATTTTAGTTGGACGCCTACCATATCGCAACGGCGAGGAAGCTTGTTCTGCAAATCGGTTCATTCGTGAAATCATTTCGACCCTGCGGGGTGCTCAAATTTTGTGGCCTTTTGTTTGATTAAACTGCTCAGTAAATAGTCCCAGTTAACTTTGTGTACTCAGTGTCGTATAACTTCATCAATTCTGATGCTCTCTACAAGGAACTGATCAAAAACTGGAGAGCCCTGGGCGTGACAGTAGACTGTATTCGGCAGCGGGGTCTCTAATTAGTAGGTTGTGGGTAGCATGGAACCGCCTCTTGATTGCTGTTGTCTCCAGGTCCACCCTGGTCCGGAGTGGTAGTAACTACTGGGGTCCCGGCTATGGACGAGTAGTTAACCTCCAAACTGAGGTCAAAACACTATGAAAGTGCTGCTAAAATGATTGATGATCATGAAAAAGATAGCATTGTACTCAGTGTTGTATAACTTAATCAATTCTGTTGCTCTCTACAAGGAATTGATTAAAACTGGAGCTGATTAGGAAGAGTAGATGAGGTTGTTGATGCACTATTCTCACTATGGCTGTGGACTTCATCTGGCTGGTCATGGGGAAGACAGCATTGTATTCAGTGTCGCATAACTTCATCAATTCTGATGCTCTCTACAAGGAACTGATTAAAACTAGACCTGCTGAAATGTTTGGTGGTCATTAAAAATACATTTGCTACCATTAAGAGTAAACGAGCTGTGGTTTAAGGACGTTATCCTTAAATTATGTTTACAAATCATATATATTTAATATATATGTGCAAACTGGATTTGGCATTAAATAACCCGTAGTGGTAGATATGCCATAAAACCCCAAACAACCAATTAACTTTGTGAGGTTTTACCCCTAAAGTATACAAGGAAAATACAGAGCATTTGAATCAAAAAGTTAATTTGTGCATCAATTTAAAAAAAAATGGCAGAATTCTTGAAAATGTATTATTTAAACATGTTTTTTTTTAATATTTATGAAGCCCCCCCCCCCCAATAAACCAAAATCAATAATATTGAAGAGGGAGCCGTACTATACACATCTACGTACGGACTATCGTTCAAAACTATTTTGGAAATGTTGTGTCGACCATGTAGCCAGCTCATTGGTCTAACTAAATAAAGGTTTATACAAATATTCTTCTGACTATAGTGATATGCAAATGACTGAAAGAGAGACAGAGGAAAACAGTGCGTAACATACATGATGAGGTTGAGTGAATGGATAGTATAACTGGGTTTGGGAGAAATGACAAAAACTTAATAGCTACAAGTGACAGGAAAATGTGGGGGGGGGGCATGATCGCTTACATTCCGAAGGGACACGGCACACAAAAGGCGGCGGCATAGAAACTATATAAGTATTTAAGCAGTAAATGGAGTGGTAGAATAAGATGAACAATTCTTGTGAGTCGGATTTGCGTGATTCGGTGTGTCATATTTCGTTCACCATAACTCAGCCGTGTCTTTGTCTTCGGACAGAGCGCTACCAAAAGATTTGAGAGGTTCCCGGCTCCGGGGAACAGCTGCCCGCGGCAGTCAGTCAGTTAAGTAACATACGTGATACACACTTGGGCGATCATGTCTCGGAAGAGACATGACTGACTGAGCAGAAGATTATCCCGTAGTAGGTTAGCATTGCTTTCTGCTGTAAACTGGTTGCCAACCAAGGCTATAGTACCCAATCTGTCCTGTTATTTAACCCATAACTGGAGAGAAGAGCCGGATTAATACCTTTCTTAAGGGTATTTGCACGTAAGTGAATGCAAGGAATTCGAACTCGGCTCCCCGATTTCTCGTTCTCAGCCTATATCCACTGTACCACAACGCGCATCCGTAGTGTCTAGATACTTTGTCAAAATATCTGGAAATCGAACAAAACGCAAGGACAAGAACGTTAATGCGACGTAAATATAAGCAAACCCAGCTGTAATTCGAACACGTCGATTCTATGTTTTTTTTTTTAGAGACGATAACCATTTCGCCACATAAGATCTACTCACTCACTTGAAATGTTACGATAAGTTCATCATGTAATGTTAGTTCTGTCTCATAAGAATACCAAACAAAATTTTCAATATGTAAAAAAAAGGCCTGCCTATATTTCTGAGATTAAGTATTATAACTGTAATGCAGCCGACTCTTCTACTTTACCAGCTTCTTTTCTCGCACTTCCCGCCTGTGGAACATTCTTCTGTATACTTGCTTCACTGACAGCTACAATCTCCAAGAGTTTAAATGCATCGTTCATTGCCATCTCTTATCCCTCGATATCCACTGCTCCACAACGCATATCCCGCGGCAACGGCAGTATCTCTCTCATTACAATAAGGAGGAAGGGATTGGTAGTAATACCGATGTTAGCGCAACCGACGCTGGGCTATTGTGAATCTGGCCCGACTTTGTGTCTCATCTTGCTTGCGTGGGACGGCAGGTAGATTTTGAATACGATACGATCGAGTGAAAAAATACGAAGGAATTCACATTTCATAACGATGACATTTTTGTATGAATCTACAAGCATACCAATCACACAAACGGATTTAAGATAACTATTGTCGTTACAAAAAAAAAGTGGGGGTTAGTTTGGTACAAGGTTGGGAAATAGAGGAGAAATATTGCATTGTGTAAAGTGTTCCCTGATAAAACATAGGCATTGTCATTACTGGAGGCAGCGGGGTTCCCTTACAGACGTAGTTTCATGGCATGTGGTTTCCCTCTGCTCTTTCTACAAATATTTTCATGGCAACTGTTCTGACGAGCTTCATTCCCTGGTGACCCGAGAATTTAAACGGTAAAAAACTGGATACTAGATTCCAATTTAGTAGCCTGTGTAGTGCTACTAGATTGGAATCTAGTATCCACTTTTTTACCGTTGAAATAGTTAAATGCAACCGCCTCTTCTACTCTATAGTTTCTTTTCTCGCCCTTTCCCATTGGTAGAATTCCCTTCTGTTTACTTTTACCTGATAGCTACAATCTCCAAACATTTTAAGTTAAAAAACGTCAATTGTCATCTTCTATCTCATTGAATACCATTCATCTCTTATCATTTCCTCGATCGACACCCTTGTACCTCGTTTTTCCCTCTCACTGTAAACCCCCCCCCCCCGCCGTGCACCAGTGGCAGTCTTGCTTTACTTGGCGTGAAATGATTAAAAAAAAAAAAATAGATAACGTGCTCTCTTTTCTGTACTGTCCTGAATAACAAATACACAGTTACTAATGCATACGATTAATACAATGTTTTTCTCTTTCAGTAACATTTATAAAGAAAATGTTTAACTAGAGTGAGTGCAGTGAAAATTGAAGATCGTTTTTTTTTTTAGCGGGACTCTACATATAATGAACGAACAGACGTAGCTGCAGATAATGTTTGCGTAATTTTTAATCAATATGAATAAAATTTTATCAATTTCCTTTTGTTAACGCGCGTGCGCACACACATATAGTTTGCTAACCATTATACCATATCAATGTAGCTTCTTACACACACACACACACACACACACACACACACACACACGTATGTACTTATGTGAATATAAGATATCACACATTGAGTAGTTTTGCTAAGAAAATAGTGCTCGATGTAATATAACAGAGCACTTAAGTATATATTAATAAATATATATATTATCCCTCACCGGTAGCACGTCTTGGAGTCATCGCTCATTCAGTAATGAATTAGAGCACTCTGGCTATTGGGCGTGTATAATGACAATATACACACTAAACAGTCGACTGACGCCAATTCGGTCAGGTTTCAATCCTGGGTTAAAAGCAATCGGAATCTAACCGTACTGATGAGCTGTGATACAGCGAAACATCTGTCTGCGGATGACTATATACATATATATAAAGTCGTGCTTATGTGTGTGCATAAAAACAAAAAAAGTTCCCTTGAGTTTTTATTTATATTGTCTTTTCACAGATATATTTTTATCTATATTTGAATTTCTACACCCCTCTCTCTCTCTCTCTCTATATATATATATATATATATATATAATTTTGAGTACTTCCGCATGTGGTAATGGTTGGCAAGCTTATCTTGCAGTTCAGTTATAACTGAGTAGTGAATTCATCGCTCATTGAGTGCTCCATACTTTCAACCTTGTGCCACATCGTATCGAATCTGCACAGTAAACTGTGATCACTTCGACGTAGTAGAAATGTCAGCAAGCTTGTCTCGCTGGATCTGTTACGACTAAATGAGTTCGGTCATTACGGAGTACTCTATACATTCAGCTTTCAGCCACATTCAAGGTATGCTTAATAAATAACACACATGCACACTATATATATATGTGTGTGTGTTTTATTTTGTACCATTTAGAATATCTCATTCTTCTTTTACGAACGTTTCCCAAATTTTTATTGTTTTGACTAAAATGTTTCAAATCCGGCCAGTCTTTATTATTTTAACCAACATTTCATTATTTGGATAAAAGGATATTTCGTTTCAGATAAGAAAAATTAACAAAATAACTTTGAGAAAGGCTGAAAATTGAGAACCTGTTTCAAATATATATTTAATCTGAAAAACGTGAAATTATTTAAAACTAATGTACATATGTCGTATAAGCAATATAGATAGTGACTTAACTAATCTTTGCCAGAAGAACAAAAAAGAATCAAACTGAATACACACACACACACACACACACACACACACACGCGCGTGTACATACATATATATATATGAGGGATGATGAGTTTTGCTATATGGCTCATTAGGCTGATTTTCCGATGAAGTATATATTCTTTTGCGCCTCATATTTTAGGCAGTGTTATGAAAACAATAAAAGGACAGTATTCGAGAATACCCCTACATGTATCTGTTTCGGTATTCACCCTGGTTGGGTTGAGCCGGCTTCCACCCAAGCGATGGAAAAAGATTCGTTGGGATTTGTTTTAAGGGAAGGATCCCAAGTCCTACCCTGTATAGACCACAGGCATTTTAATTATCCCGCAACAGGTTGCCAATACCTGCTGTCGTAGACTGGTTGCCAGCCAAGGCTATAGAACAAAATATGTCCTGTTATTTAACCCATAACTGGAGGGAAGGGACGGATTAATACCTTTCTCAAGGGTATTATCGCGTAAGTGAATGCAGGGCATTCAACTGGAATTCGAACTCGGCTCCCCGATTTCTCTTTTCGAGCCAATATCCACTGCACCACAACGCACATCCTATTATCAATCATCATCTTCTGTATTGGAGAATACAGAAGATGATGATTGTTACTGCATTTAAACTTTTCATGATCGTAGCTGACAAAAAAGCAAGACGTCAGAATAGGTTTTCACAAGCGAGAAGTGCAAGAGAAGAAACATTTAGCATAGAATTATGATTAAAACGAGCAATCTCAACAGTAAAATTATGAGACCTAACTGACAATCAGTTACTGCGCTTAAATTCCCGAAGTCGTTGTGTCAACAAAAAAAAGCTCAACAGAACAATTACTGTAAGAATATTTACAGAAGAGGCAAAGGGGAGCCACGTTACGGCAGTCGGGAAATGACTAGAACTGAGATGCCATGTCAGAGCTGATAATGTAGCTTATTTATCTTTGGATTATGTCAGAATCTCTTGACACCTAGCAGAAGAACCAGAAAAGATATGGCAGAAGATATTTGATACACGGTTGAATAGTAGACTTATAAATGTGTGAGATGAATTCTGATGAGAAAGATTGTCTACCTCAACTTAGTGAACCGATTTCCTAGTAGAAGACTTAACACATAGGCTTACATAAAATTTAAAATCTGCGAGCCCCGAGATAGCCAAGAACCAGCAAAATAGATTAGACAAATAAATAAATAAATAACATAAAATAAAATAAAAATTTAAAAAATACAAAAAAAAAAAACGCTAAAATTTTAGGGAAACTTTATTCAGTAATAAGTTAATTTCGTTATTATTATTGGATATCTGATAAAACTCTTCAGGAAATTTTAGTCCCTTTGAGCTGAAACGAGTTACTAACGTAAGGTCGAAAAATCCACGCACCTTAAGGTGGTTGTTGGAAATCCAGAGTGTTGCCTAAAATATTTGTGAGAGAAAGAAAAGAAAAGAGAGACAAGAAAAGAGAAGGAAAAGAAAAGAGAGCAAAAGAAAATAGCCATAAATCGAAGGTTCCGTTTAGAGATTGTATATGAAGTAAATACGAATTTTACGAAGTGCCTCACAAGTGTCCTACCGCTTTAAAACGTCGTTTGGTGCCAAAACATTTTGAATATATCCACATCATTTCTCTCTTATTTTTTAATGGCCACAATTTCGTTTATTATCTAAACGATGCCTTTTCCAAATTTCTGATGGAGTGAATTGCGTCATGGTCGTATTTTTCTCACAGATGTTTTCCAACTGATCTTACCACATTGTGCAATCGACAAAATAAAAAAAAACGAGCATGCGCGATTTAAAAATAAAAAAATAGTGACTATTTACTCATCGCACCCTATATACATCTAAACTTATTTATAAATGGAACTTTGTGTGTGTCCGTTAGCTATAGACTCCGAAACGGCTGAACCGATTTTCTTCAAAATTTACACAGTTGTACTATAAGCATCGGCGAGTGTTCTTAGCTAGGTTTTGTGTCTAGGTACCTCCGATAAATATCGAAAATCGATAATCGAAAAAATCGGGTTATAGAAGGAGTGGTCCGATTTTAATAAAATTTGATACACTCATAGACAACGACATAAGAAACGATATTCAAAAGTTTCAAGGTTGCAGTTCTTATAATAGTGCAGAAAATCGATAATATATATATTTATAAAAGGCAAGATGTTTTTGTGTGTGTCTGTTTATCTGCCTGTATGTCTGTATTTTTTTCAGCCCTTTTATTTTAGTTTTTGCTTCGGGTTTGGCTCTAAGTAGGTATAATTGTAGGTCTTAGTCTCAGCCATGATACCATTTACTCAGAGGACTTATTTAGCCTTCAAAATTCAGTTTACGACGAAAAACTTATTTGATATCGATACCAGGAAATCAAAATTTGACTTACATCCATTCATGTTTCTTTCAGTCTACGGTTTCGCTTTAACTGGAAACAACTATTGCTTTTTAGTCTTTCGTGCCAACGTTCAAACAGTCTGAGCTCCAGGACCATGGATTAGTTTTAGTTTTAAAGCTTCCATTACACCCGAGCAACGCCGGGCTACACTGCTAGTATATATATATATATATATATATATATATATATCCGAGTGAATATAGAACGAAGAAATTTTTTTACATCGTCCAAAACATTAATTTAAAACAGTGCTCGATATATAATATATAGAGCTGTGAATATTCATTATAAATTATATTTTAGAACATGTAAAGAATTTTTTTATATATATATCCACTACAAACTGTACATTTGTTTCGACATTGAAACTACAATGTCTCATCAGGCGGTGTGGATAGGAATGGAAAGCCTCTTTTCTTATATTTGGTCAGTTGTGTGTGGGATGTTGGTTGGGGTTAGTGATAAGGGAATAAATCTTGTGGATTGACCGTTAGAAAGTGGTGTGGGTAATGAATATGGTAAATTAATGAGTGTCTGTGGGTTTTGTAGATCGATTTAATATTAGCAGTTAGAATGTAAGTTTTTATTATCGTGCGACTAGACTCTCTCTCTCTCTCTCTCTCTCTCTCTCTCTATATATATATATATATATATATATATATATATATATATATATAATTATTGTAATATAATTCATTTCGCATTTCCCATGTTTCGGAATCATATTTTTACTCTGACTTTATCTTCAAGCGCACATTTTTTGGGGTTACTAACGTAAAGTTTTTTTTTCCCAAAACGACTTAAAAAAAATTGGAACTCTGCTCTTCCATCAACAACTCCGAACCATTACACTACCCGCACATCCAAGCTCACAGTATGGTATTACCAAGCGGTCACCCATCTAGGTACTGACAGGTTTAATGTTGCTTAACTTCGGGGATCGTACGTGACATAACTGTAAGCCAATGCGTAGAATGAGTAATGTGGCTTAAGTATCCTGCATAAAATACTACCAAGAACGAGACATATGTTACACAGAAATGAATCCCAAGCATGACAGACCATGTATAAAATGTACTTAATTCAGAGAAGTCCAAGCAGTTGAATTATATATTGATATTTATTAAGCAGTCTGATATAATGTCATGGCAACGTGTATCTCTTGTGTAACGGCTGGGGACACATATGGATAGATGTTAAATAACAGATTTGTAGCAAATTTAACTTAGCACATGGCCACCGCATTTGGGCGACATTGATCTCGTGCAAAAACATAACGGTTGGTTTTAAAAAGTTGAAGCCGATGTATATATACGAGAGGAGCAGTGAAAAGTTTTCTATCAGACCAAGAATCTCTTCCAGAAATCCAAAGCCATTTACGCGGTCATGTGAGGAGATGAATTATTTTCCTTTTTGCAACCTCTTTTCCCAAAGACGCAAGATTATCACTGTTCTATCACTATTTCCATGGCAAATGAAAAATCACTACAGTATAAACAGTACATAACATACCCGGATATAAGAGAAATCCCGGATATAAGATATATTTTCTCTGGTCCCAAATTATAAAATATAAAATAGACCAACCCCGTATATGAGATAAACCCTGATATAAGAGAACATTTATCCGATCCCGACAACTCTCTTATATCCGGGTTACACTGTATTTTCCATGGTCATTTTCCATTCTTTAGTTTGTTAGATTACCGCCTCCTGACTATAATCACTGACGGCAAGATATTGAATTACCGTCGCCTTTACGAAAATTACAGACGGCGCAAGATTTGAAAGAATCATCCTCTTTCTTTGATGACTTTGATAGAGAAAATCTGTATTATTTCGCTCCTGTCGGCACGTATATACCTAAAGTATAGACACTGACGGTTGCTTTGAACTCTTCACATTTAATTTCATTTCTCATTTTATCCTTTTTGCAATATGTCCTATTAATACATTTGTCAATATTTATTTGTTTAAATTCCATGTCGTGTGTCTTATTTTTGCCCGGAATCCCATGATTCCGCCAATATTGTTTGCAGGTCAAATGTATCAGGGGCATTAACACATTTACTAAACAAAGACCACAAAAGTGTTGAATCCCACAATAAGTTCCACCATTTCATTACTTTAGCACTAAGACACGCCATTCTACGCCCACTGTAACAAATGAATTGTAAAAGAAATGACACTCAGTGAAATATTTCTCGAGAACTGCTACTTTATAGAATAGACTCGTATGTAGTATGATAATATAGACGGGATGGAGTAGAAGTTGCGGTTGCATTTTAACAGTGAAACCGATAAAATGCAACCGCAACTTCTACTCCAACAGTTTCTTTCCTCGCACTTCCCGACTGTGGAATTCCCTTCCACACGATTGCTTCCCCGACGGCTACAATCTCCAGGAGTTTAAATGTAAGGTCAATAGACACCTCCTAACACACTAACCTGCTCCCATTCTATCAAACACTCTTCCCATCTACCCAACCCTCATCCTCGGTATCCTTACTCATCTGTCACCTTCCTCCTGACAGTCCCTATGTCTAACCACTCCTTCTCTTTACCTTCCCCTATGTAGCCCCATGCGCAATAGTGGCAGTGGAATGCCTTGCTTGGGGTAAGATGATTAAAAAAAAAAAAATGTATGTGGATGCTTCCTTGAATACTACAGTTATATATCCTCCTTTTCCTCATAATTTTTATTTTAATTACACACACCATTCAGTAACCCTATAACCTTGATTGGCCCTTAAATCTTGTACTTGGTGAACTTTAGTACAAAAAAAACGGAGGAAGTGGGTTAGACTGAGATAACACATTAGCGCCCCGCGTATTGTGCTTTGAATCTCTCTCTCTCTCTCTCTCTCTCTCTCTCTCTATCAACACGGCGCAGGGGTTGGCAGCAAGAGAGAAAAATCGTACCAAAGGATTAAAGATGGATTGTATTCAAGGAAATAGAAGATTGTAGCTATTGGGGAACCAAGTAAACGGAAGGGAGCACGACAGGCGGGAAATGAGAGAAAAGAAGCAATTAGAGTAGAAGAGACGGTTACATTTAATTAGTTCAACGGTAAACTGGTGGGTCTTAGATGTCAATCTAGTAGCACCCGTAAATTCATGTTGTCGAGTCACCAGAGAAAAATGCTCGTCAGAGCAACTGTCATGAAAATATGTGTAGAAAAGACAGCGGGAAGCCACATCACGTCGGTGATAAAGAGACTGAAGATGCCAAGTCATGATTGATTACATTGCTACCTTGAATTTTGATGAGAACATCAAGGTCAATAGTAGGGCCATCTGACTAGATATGGCAAAAGTATTAGACGAATGGTAGATTTATACATGTGCAAGATGGATTCTAGCAAGAAAAACTACATCATTATATTGAATGATAAATGATTGTGTAAAGTATAATGTCGGTTGACTATCGGGATGGCATTGTTTTCAAACCAGTCTTGCAAAGCAAATCTATTCACTTTGTTGCTCGATTCTCACGTGTGTTACACTAATGTGGCCTTGAACCAGACTAAGGTTAATAAATCAAAATGGAAAGGTATAGCCGTTGTAACTTTGAGATATCGCGAACGGCTACATTTATTCAGCATCAGGATTTGCTCTGACCACGACAGTCGCTAAAACAACTTGTTATTATAACAAAGGTCACGGTCTGACTTTAACACAGCGACGATAGTTTCGTGTTTTTTTATCTGTGCCTCTCGCCAGGTTAAGACCGTTGATTTTTAAGACAAGAAGATCCTCCCCACGAAAAAGACTGTAGCATCACAACACTTTAACGTCTTTTTTTTTTCTTTCTATTATTTGACATTGATTTGACACTCCGATGAAGTGTTCGGTAAATATCAAGTGTCACTGGCGTTGCGGAGCCTTTTCATAAAAGAAACCGAAAACATTGTTTCGATAGGTTGACCTGGCGTAGAGAGTTAAGACACTCGTCTCGCAAATCGTTGCTCATGCGGCGAGTTCGATCTTGTTCCGGACATTTTTTATATATAAAATTGTATTGCTAGTAATTATGCTATAAGTATTATTAATGGTAATTATTATATATAAAATTGTATTGCTGGTAATTATGCGATAAATAAGTATTGCTGGTAAATTGTTATATTGTAGGGGATTTGGTATTTGCTGGGTTGTGCGTGCTTCCGTATTTTACGGGTCTGGCTCTCTAGATTATTTCCCCCACAAATACAACACTCGGTTTTACAATCACGCAAAATGAAAGGAATAATTCACAAACGGACATTAAACAACAAACAATTTATTATGTGAAAAATAAAATGGTACGTGGAAACAAATAAAATACATGATGCGAAAATTACCTTTTGGGAAATAAAACTTGGCAAGAAGTTAAATTTGTTCAAAGATGTGTATAAGTTTACATTAGCAGAGTCCGTAAATAAGTCTTTCCTACTTACATTTAGTTCATTTCAGGTGGCGACAGCGTGTCGCGTTGCTGAAAGAAAGTTCGTCGGTTTTTTCTTTTCAAGGTCCTCGGAGCTAGGTCATGAACTTTGGCGTGGAAGAAATGACTTGGCCGGACAAAGTATCGGTGGCATGCGGACTTAATGGCTAGCTTGGTGACTGACTTTTTTTTTCTAACTTTGATCCCCTATTAATGTATATAATATACATTAATAGGGGATCAAAGAATCTTCCTAACATAAGGGTGTGAAAACATTTATTGACCAATCAGATTTATTATTTTACTATTTTGTTTTGGGGCCTAAATATTTTTGTGTTAATTTACTTCCGATCCTATTTTTCTAGAATGTTCTTATTCTAAGTTTTTAGCTGATTGGTTGAGAAATATAAAAATGTAATCTAAATTCTACTGCCGTTTTGATCCAATTTTTCTAGAATGTTTTATTGTGGTTTCCTGTTGCTTATTTTAATAGAAAAAAAAATGTGTATCCCATAATATATAAAAATGTATTACTAGTAATTATGCGATAAATAAGTATTGCTGGTAAATTGTTATATATAAAAATGTATTGCTAGTAATTATGTTACAAATAAGTATTGCCGGACATGTTTTATATATATAAATGTATTGCTGGTAATTATGTTATAAATACGTATTGACCGGCATCTTTTACATAAAACTGTATTGCTAGTAATTATGCTATAACTAAGTATTGCCGGACATTTTTTATGTATAAAAATGTATTGCTGGTAATTATGTTATAAATAAGGCCGGAAATTTTTATATATAAAAATGTATTGCTAGTATTTTTACTATAATAATGTCCATAATGAGAGAAACTTAAATACGGGAACAAATCTTCCCTCGCGATCCCGTTACACGCGAATCTTTTTTTTTTTTTAATATGCAAACCATCTTGGGTCATGATCTTAATAAGCATGTCGAATATAGACGGTTTGACGCATTTATACTTTTAACCATATTTGTTACTCAGATTTCTGAGATAAAGTAAAGTCATTATTAATTTTTGGACTATTTTTACTTTCGTCTTATTTATTGCTTTTTATCGTTACGCACAGGTAAATTTTATGTGCGTTGTGGTGCAATGGATATCGTCACAAATAACTTTGACTAAGGTATTAATCTATCTCTTCTCTCTCCAGCTATGGGTTTAATAGCAGAATATATTGCCTTCGTTGGCAACCAGTGTACGTAAAAAGAAATGGCAACCTACTGCTGGAAAATCTTCTGCCTAGTTAGTCATGTTTCTTTTGAGACATGATCACCCAAGCGTATATCACGTACGGCACTTAACGGAGTGACTGATCACTAGGTCAGCAACATAGAATTGAATCGTTCAATCGGTGTTCGTTTTTCTCCATGATTTTGATAGTTTCTCGCTCATCAATTATGGTTTCCGGTGCAAATTACGTGATAAGTTCAGAATATAAACTGTTTTTTATTGATAATTCAATGGAAGTTCGTAATGGTTCGCGCCTAGGTTCTGGCAACATAAATGTCAAAATCTAAGTTAGGTGTCTTCGCGCAAGACAATGTACATGAAAGTGTCTTTTGATGAAACTCGGATATGTCAGAGACAGCGGCAGAAGTAGTTAGACGAAGTAAAAATGTGCTCACTTGTCTAAGTGTAAGTTGGCCAAGAGACTTATTCCCCAACGGTGCTAGGTATCAGCTTTCGAGCTTAAGTAAGGAAAAAAATGACAGGATTTCAAATGCTGGTTGCTGAAATTTCACTATGCTTTATGCTGTACGAAGCTCAACTTGATAAATATCGGTATTAAATTATCAGTATTCTAAGAGAAGGAAAACTTAATTCAAAATCGTGGAGAAGGTAACTGGAAACCACACCATTCTCTTTCTAAAGAATGTCATGGCAATTCATAAATGATAAAGAAAAACAAAAGAACCTGTGGAGCACCATGATTGCCTACGTCCTGAAATAACACGGCAATTTAAAAAAATACTCGTAACTAAAACGTAAAATTTTTTACTTATTAGGAGTATCACATTTTTTGCTTGTGTTTTTAGCACTATCATAGCAGATGTGAATGTAAGCTTTGTCAAATAGTTTTTCTTCTTTTACGATCCAAGTTGTTCGGTCTAAAATATAAAAACAACATAAACGTTGAGATAAAAACAGCAGAAATAAGACGATAGTAAAATTAATTAAAAATAAATGACACTTTCATGAAATAAATTTGGTCAACAAATACTCCTACGTATAAAATGAGCTGAACTATTTTCGATTGGCTTATGATTATAACTGGAGTTCATAAACGTATTCGCGTTTAGATCATGGCGGCTTGGATGAATTTAAAATTGACAAAAACCAAGTTATGCCTTATTTAGGTCAGAACAACATGTATGGAAAATATGGATAAATGAAACCCGGATGAAATGATTGCAGAGGAAGCAGTATGACGAAGATGAAAGGCACAACTGTCTGTATGTAGACATCCGGTTTAAGTAATTCCTGAGTTACGTACTAACGATTGTTGGTTTTGTAATAATTGTTATAATCATCCACATGATCTCAGAGCCAGTTCAATGCTGCAAAAACTGATTGATTGGAAAATGTTTTTCTTTTTGTTTTTGCTGCGCCGTGTTCCCATTGGGCAAATGCATGATGCATCTTTTTTGTAAAATGGAACAAAACAATTTTTGGTGTTGACTTTTATCTTTTGGCCAAAACGGCAAAGAGTTCAATATCCTCCCGTGCATGAAAATGTAATTCACCAAAAATACTACAGTTGCGTAGATTATTACAATATTACAATAGAGTTGAGAAAAGAATGTATTTTCTATAATTATCAGCGAATCAAGCCGAGTTTTGGATATTTTTCTATAAGTTTAAATACCATATAAAATCTCTCTCTATCTCTCTCTCTCTCTCTCTCTCTCTCTCTCTCTCTCTCTCTCTCTCTCTACATATATCGTGCAATGAGTTATTTGTCGCCATTTTATTTTAATTTCGTGCAAGCGCTTTGTTAGGCATCGTCTGCGAGAAAAAGAGCACAATGACGCAAATCACTCCACCATAAACTTGGAAACGGCATGCTTTACCGCATGGCATACGCGCCGAAAGCTCCCGTTAGAACATTTCAGTGTTTGGATGTCAGTCTGTGGACAGTGCAGATGATTTGGAAACAGTTGGACGAGTCTAATGGTGATTACGAAGGTGTTTGCATTTATCACTGGAGAGGGTGACAATATGGCTCCCTTTATCTTCTCACAGGGACTCACTAAAGGCGGAGACTCACAGCAGATGCCGTGAGGAGGTAATGCTGCCCTGGGTCAAGAGGGTGACTACTGGAAGTCCCTACGTTTGACAAGACCCTGCCAGACAAGCAAGAGAACCGAGTCGTAGCTGTCAGACGATTTCTGCGACAACATCTGGCTACCTAACTCCCCAGACTGCAACTTCCATTATTATGCTTGGGACGCAGTTGAGCGAGAGACCAAGAAAACACCATGTAACGCCAAAGATAAACTGAAGGCAAGGATTATGACAACATTCACCAACTTAAACAAGGAAACAGCCCAGAAGAGATGCAAGAGATTCCGAAGTCGTCTAGAGGCCGTGGTTGAAGTCAGTGGCGATTTTATTGAATAAATTTACTCTTTAGTATTTCAAAATATTTTTATGTAATGTTGGTAAATATATCCGTTAAAATGAGATGTCAATGATATTTTCTTTTTTGCGCAATATAGACGACAATTTATCCATCTCAGTGTGTGTGTGTGTAAAATATATATATACTTACTGAAATTGTACATTGAACTTTTCAGGATTGCCACTATAAGGTCTAATAAAACAATTCTTTCAACTAACACTTTGTTGTCATTATCCACGCTCACAGACCATGACACTTTTTTGACAAATCTTTATAATCATTAGTAAAAATGACTCTATCTGATGAGGTGATCATAATCCACTCACATGAGCACAATTTAATTGGCAATTCGAATCTCTTTTCGCACAAAACAGTAAGAAATATTCAACAGAAATTAGGGAGGTGATATATTATGGCATAGCCGCACGTCTCTCCATCTCAATTTAACTCTTAACACTGATAGAACTAAAAAACAGTTATTTTAGATGAATATTCTTAACAATTACACTGGCATTTTTTTTACTTCTTTTCCCTGTTTTTTAGCCAAGTTGGATATATAAAAAAACTTACTTTCTTTATATCTAAACTTATTTATAAATGGAACTTTGTCTGTGAGTGTGTGTGTGTCCGTTACCTATAGACTCCGAAACGGCTGAACCGATTTTCTTGAAAATTTACACAGTTGTACTATAAGCATCTGCGAGTGTTCTTAGCTAGGTTTTGTGTCGAGGTACCCCAGATAAATATCGATAATCGAAAAAATCGAGTTATAGAAGGAGTGGTCCGATTTTAATCAAATTTGATACGCTCATAGACAAAGACATAAGAAACGATATTCAGAAGTTTCAAGGTTGCAGTTCTTACAATAGTGCAGAAAATCGATAATATATATAAAAGGCAAGATGTTTGTGCGTGTGTGTTTATCTGTCTGTATGTCTGTATTTTTTAGCCCTTTTATTTTAGTTTTTGCTTCGGGTTTGGCTCTAAGTATGTATAATTGTAGCTCTTAGTCTCAGCCATGATACCATTTACTCAGAGAACTTATTTAGCCTTCAAAATATATATATTATACACACACACACACACACACACACACACACACACATACACACACACACAGAGCGGTATTTATTATAAAGGAGAGGACTGTTTGTCAATTTATTCCTATGTCCTGTTTGAGAAAATTCTTCTAACCACAGTACTATTTTGACAGCATATCACATAAATATAAATCATATATTTTTTTTTTAATCGTATCACCCCGAGCAAGGCGGTAACGCCACTGATGTGCAGGGGGCTACGTAATAGTGAAAAGATCGGAAAAGAGAAAGCCGGAAACCATATCCTAAACAGGGAATATTAGGAATATTAGGAATATCTGTTCAATAGACATGGGTGGAGTGTGAACCGGACGATAGATAGATCTATCTACTCAAATTGAAAAAAACAAAAAAAAAACAAAAAAAAAAACAAGAAAACAAAGTGAGAAGATTGGGAAAGAGAAAGCCGGAAACCACATCTACTACACCATCTCTTTTTCTCAAAATATCCTTTTCAGTAATTGGCAATAATCCCTGCGTGAAATTGTAATCCAGAAACACGGTTAATCTTAACTAAGCAATGATACTCGTGAATAGTTAGGAGAATCGTTCAAAAATTTCTAATACTCATAATTTATTTATTTATTTTTTTAATATAGTCCCCCTTGAAATCAATGCAATTGGGCCAACGATACTTAAACAATGCAATCACATCACGGAAAAAGGTGTCCTCATGAATTTCCTCGGGTGTCATACCCTCTTTTGCAGTTACTTTAAAACTGCTTAGGCTTTTCTTTTGTCCATTTTTAAATTTGTTGCACACCTCCAACCTTTTGTATGATTCTCACCTGCATAGGAATTAAGATAGAAATCTGAATTAGTTTTTCTAGTTTAATAAGTGGTGGAGTTTTGCCACGGTAAAAATGTTCAGCTATGGCTATTCATTCTAGGCTTAGAACTTTTTGAATAACCCTGGTATATTATAGAATTCCTAGGCAAGAGAGTTGCTAGTGAAAATAATGAAGAAAGTTACGCTGGAAAAGCCTAATCAAAGCAACCAAGGTACTCTGGTCTCCTTGCAAATTCTAGACCACCTTTTGTTTCATACTACGTGTTGCTTTAAGCACAAAAAGAAAAAAAATTCTTAAGGGTGTATTCTTACACAGATGTCAGCATCTGATTAACAGTATTGCATGAAATGTTTTCTTCTTGTAAACATTTGTACTAAACATCAGAAATGAAACATCGGTTGAAATTTCTAGGGTACATAATGAGGAAAGAGTGTTTGGAAAATTTGAAACCCACACGACAAATTGAAACCAAGAAATGCAGGAAAACAACACATAGCCTACCTAGCAAGCTTGAGTAAATGGACTACAGAACAAGGTTTCGGAGAGATAACATTATTATCACGTGAACCTTAAGTTAAAATACATGTAGCCAAAATACACACTTATTAGTACACATGACAACTGTAAATACGAGGCTCTTCATGCTGGTATGATGTGAGAGACCCAACAGACATTAAGAGAAAATATCCACTTTACGCATCTATTGTTTTGCATAAGTTAACACAATTTTTACGACGAGAAATTATAATTTTTTCCACTTGAGACAGCAAATGATATAAAACAAAAGTGCACATTATTTATTCACATTACATTATTTATGCTATTTAAATTTGGGTTGATGAATATTTCTGCTTGCTTGTAAATGTATTCTTTATTCATTTAGTCTTTACAACTGTAGGCAATAATGTTTAAGTTTTCAAAGGGCTTATTTCTGGATTAATTATTACGTGTAATAAAGACAGAAAATGTAAAAATGGTTAGAAATTAAAAGAAACAAGTACTTTTCGAAGGTTTTTATTTTTTTATTCAAGTACCAAACCATATTGTAGATTTCAAGTGAGAATCGAATCTAGCACAGACCAATGCTCCACTGCTAATAATCGTTCCACGGGAGACGATCATATCGACATTTATCCACGGGAAAGTTAATCAGATGCTGACATCGTACTTTACGCATTTCCATCAGTGTCAGCAGACGGTGGCCGGTGTTCAATCACATGTATAAATTATCATTTCGAATGTTAATCTTCAATTCAAGGTCGATAAACCATCTTAATTTCAGATGAGCGCAAACACACACACACACACAAACTAAATTTTCGTAAGACAAGGGTTGATGCAAAAATACACAATTTTTCACTAACATGACGCAGCAGCTAACAAAGAAAGTATATAAAAAACTTACCCATATCACCTTGTCTGTCAATTTGAACTAAACTTGCAAATACATATATATATATATATATATATATATACACACACACACACAAGTCATGGCTGTCAGACAATTTCTGCGACAATATCGCCACTTCCAGCTGGCTACTTAACTTCCAAGTCTGCAATTCCCCACCCCACAAAAAAAAACTACTTGTAACACTAAAGATAAACTGAGGGCAAGAATTATGACAGCATTCACCATCTTAAACAAGGAGACTGTCCAGAAGAGATGCAGATGATCTCAAAGTCGTCTAGAGGCCGTGGATAAAGTCAATGGCGATTTTATTGAAAGAATTTACTCTTTAGCATTTCAAGATATTTTTGTGTAATTTTGGTAAAAATCTGTTAAAATGAGATGTCAATATTTTTTCATTTTCGAGTAATTTAGATAGCAATTTATCCATCGCACTATATATAACTAGCAGTATAGCCCGGCGTTGCTCGGGTGTCATGAAAGCTTTAAAACTAATCCATGGTCCTGGAGCTCAGACTCAGCCTGAAGAATATTTGTGTGAAGTTTGGTGAGAATCGGATAAAAATTGTGGATTTGTATAAAGGACATACAGACACACACACACACACGCACACACACACAAACATCTTGCCTTATATATATATATATATATATATTATCGATTTTCTGCACTATTGTAAGAACTGCAAACTTGAAACTTCTGAATATCATTTACTATGTCTTTGTCTATGAGTGTATCAAATTTGATTAAAATCGGACAACTTCTTCTATAACCCGACTTTTTCGATTATCGATTTTCGATATTTATCGGGTGTACCTCGACACAAAACCTAGCTAAGAACACTCGCAGACGCTTATAGTACAACTGTGTAAATTTTCAAGAAACTGGTTCAGCCGTTTCGGAGTCTATAGGTAACGGACACACACACACATATACACATACACACAGAGAGACAATGTTCGATTTATAAATAAATTTAGATGATGAAGAAACTTAAAGCGACAGTCATGTTGTACAGAAGTATCTTGAGAATAGCATAGTTTAGACATGTGAACAACGAAAAACACGTTTAGCCATACATGAAATTAGAATGAAACAGACTAAATTTCTGAAACAGATAATGAGGAAAGAGGGCTTGGAAAATTTAACACACCCAGGACATATTGAATGCAAGAGAAGCCAGAAGAAATACTGTCCCACCCATTTAACGAGTTTGTGTCAATATTTGGTAAAAAAAAAAAAGTGCATTGTGGTGTAACGGATATCGGTTCAGAATGAGAAATCGGAGAGCCGAGTTCGAATTCCAGTTCCATCCTCTTACGCGCAAATACTCTTGTGAAAAATATAATTCCATTTCTTCTCTCTCCAGCTATGGGTTGAATAGCAAGACAGATAGGGTTCTATAGCATTGG
This sequence comes from Ascarosepion bandense, assembly GCA_037127315.1. Lineage (NCBI taxonomy): Eukaryota > Metazoa > Mollusca > Cephalopoda > Sepiida > Sepiidae > Ascarosepion > Ascarosepion bandense. The sequence continues at coordinate 1,736,111 of JBBBDQ010000408.1, forward strand.
TTGAGAACAAAGCAGAAAGAAACGGCAACCTACCAGTCAGTCACTGATAGAGACATGATCGCCTAAACGTGTATCACGTATTGCACTTAACTGACTGAAGTGGTTAAAATTAATTTAGAGCAACTATAACAGGATGTTGTGGAAAGCCATGATCGCCCACGCTCTGAATGGACATGGCGCATACGTTTTATTTCATTGTTGATTGTTTTAAAAATAAATGTGCGATAGAAAGGAAACTAATAATTTAACCAAAAATATATTTCTCTCTTTTGCAGTTCGTCGGAAACAGATTTCTGTCAGGAGAAATGTAAAACACTCCATCCCATAGTTATTCTCCTTTCTTTTAGGTTCATATTCTCATATTCTCATATTCTCATATTCTCCTTTCTTTTAGGTTCATATCAAATAGAGCATCTGTTAATTTGTGTCATGTATTATTTCCAGGAAATCTTCGGTTTCATGAGTGCGATGTTTTGAATTATAAATTAAGGATTCTCTCGGGGGGAAAACACGCGTCCTCAATGCAGAATAAACAAAGGGAAATAAAATAAAAAAAGATCATTAGAAAGAAAGAAAGAAAGAAAGTAGGAGGATGAATAAAGAAAAGGAAGAAGAAATAAGTAAAAAGGAAGATAACGAAGAATGAAAAAGTGATAAATAAGTGAAAGAAAGAAAAGGAGAAGGATGAATAAAGAAAAATGTTAAATAGAAGAAAGACAAATAGAAAGAAAAAGAGGATAAATTAAAGAAGGAAAGAAACAAAGAAGATAAAGAAAAAGAGGATAATTAAATAGAAGAAAAAAGAAAAGGAGATAAATAGGAGAAAGAAAGAAAAATGGGAAGGAATAAAGAAAAGATAAATAAGGGGAAAAAAAGGAGGATAAATAAAATCTGTCCTTTGACCTTCATGAAGTGGTGACTAAAAAAAAAATTCATTAAATACTTGAGACCAAATCTAGTTCAAATTTGAAATATAAAAACCAATTTCTATTCAGTTCTAACTAGCAGTATAGCCCGGCGTTGTTCGGGTGTAATGAAAGCTCCATGGTCCTGGAGCTCAGACTCTTTGGACCAAAGACTAAAAAGCAATAGTTGTTTCCAGTTAAAGCGAAACCGTAGACTGAAAGAAAAATGAATGGATGTAAGTCAAATTTTGATTTCCTGGTATCGATATCAAATAAGTTTTTTTTGTTGTTGTCATAAACTGAATTTTGAAGGCTAAATAAGTCCTCTGAATAAATGGTATCATGGCTGGAACTAAGAACTATAATTATACCCACTTAGAGCCAAACCTGAAGCAAAAACTAAAATAAAGGGGCTGAAAAAAATACAGACATACAGGCAGATAAACAGACAGACAGACAGACACACACACACACAAACATCTTGCCTTTTATATAATTTTAATCATATCACCCCTAGCAAGGCGGTAACGCCACTGATTTGCAGGGGGCTACGTAAAAGTGAAAAGATTGGAAAAGAGAAAACTGGAAACCACATCCTAAAGAGGAAACAAGGAATGAGCCTCTTACCCGTTCAATAGACGTGGGTGGAGTGTGAACCGGGCGATAGTTTAGTCTATCTACTCCAATTGAAAAAAAGTAAGAGTAAAAGCTTGGAAAAGAGTAAACGATTGGAAAAGAGAAGACCGGAAACCACATCCTAAACAGGAAACAAGAAATGTGCCTCTTCACCCGTTCAATAGACGTGGGTGGAGTATACTGCACTATTGTAAGAACTGCAACCTTGAAACTTCTGAATATCGTTTCTCATGTCTTTGTCTATGAGTGTATCAAAGTTGATTAAAATCGGACCACTCCTTCTATAACCCGATTTTTTCGATTATCGATTTTCGATATTTATCGGGGGTACCTCGACACAAAACCTAGCTAAGAACACTCACAGACGCTTATAGTACAACTGTGTAAATTATCAAGAAAATCGGTTCAGTCGTTTCGGAGTCTATAGGTAACGGACACACACAGACACAGAGACAAAGTTCCATTTATAAAGAAGTTTAGATTTAGATTTTGAAAAGTCTGCTTGAAAATTTGATATTGAAATTAACTGTAAATTCCTTTAATAGTCACCTAGGAGACGTAATGAGGAAAGAGGATCTGGAGAATTTAATACAAGACAGATAGAAGGAAAGAGACAGAAGAAAACAGCGTGAGACCTATTTGATAAGCCTGAGCAAATAGATGGCGGAGCAAGGTTTGGGAAAGACACCAAGAGGAAAAATATTGAGAGCGACAAGACACAGAGCCAAGGGAAGGTCTATGATCGCCTACGTCCTGAAGGGACACTGCACATGAAGAAGATATGTTTATTGACCAGGAGTAGGAACTCATCTCTTGTTTCCTGTTCATGAAGTGGTTCCCGGCTCATTCTTTTTTCTCTACTTAGGCTTCAATAGTGGAGCTTTCACAAATTTTCTACGATGCGAGTGGACGGTAGCAACAGCTCTCCATACTGAGGGTACCAGGTTGGCAGCTTTCTGGTTGCTGCTTCCGACTGGCAGTCAGCAAAAGTTACAGCCCTGGATGTGAACGACAAAACAGATGCCAAAATCAAGAAAATACAGGAATTTGAATATGTAGGAAATGTTTTAACAAACGGCAGAAATGACGATACCAAAATCTGAAGGCACATTGGAATAGTGAAAGATGCATTCTAAAAGTTAAAGTATTAAGAACCAGGAAGGTTTCCATAGAAACAAAGATGAGTGCTGAACTGTTATGTAATATCCATCCCCTATATAACAGTGAATGCTGGACAATTTTCTCACTGATGCTGAGGCGACTTTAGGCAAAAGAGATGAAGTTCTACAAAAGGATCAGGAGAATACCATGAACGGAGTATGTCAGTGACTAGGAAGTTTTAAGAAAAATGGAGGAAAAATGGAACACTTATACTTAAAATACGAGAGAGTTGAAATTTCTGAGATACATATTAAAGATGGCTTAGAGAATTTGATACGCACAGGATATATTGAAAAGAAGAGGAGGGTACAAGGGAACCGAGTAATCTAGCTAATGAGCTTGTGTAAATAGAGGGCAGAATAGTGAATCGGGGGATAGTAAAAAGGCAAACATTACTAAGAGCTACGAAGCATGGAAAGTTGTGGAGAATCATGATCACGATTAGACAGGTAGATATCAGTTTAATTCCCTTTATTTTTCGCTACGGCCATATCACGTTGAAACACCGGTTCCAGTACAATTACCAAAAATTAAGCTACGTCGAGCCTGGTCAGTACCTAAATGGGTGACCGCTTGGGATTATCAGGTGCTGTGAGCTTGAATAATGAGAATTGTTAATTGGAGTACCGAGATCTAATTGCAGTTGAGTTCGTTATATTCACGTACGCGCAATTACTCTCGGGAAAGATATAAATCCACCTCTTCTCCCCAGATATGGGTTACTTAGTAAGCAGTGTATCAGTAAATTATTATAATATCCAAAAACTTCCACTCTAAAAAGATTCTGGCTTTAAATAACGTGCAAAAGGTTGATAAGCCATAAAATAATCAATGAATCAATATTTTTTTTCTTTGAACTTCTTATAAGTTCCTTTCATTTAATATTTATTTTGAAATTTATTTAACTTTCTTGTGAAATGTCGAAATAAATATTCATGTTCGGGGCCGGTCGATTCGGCAGGTGAGTTGTTACACACTCCTTAGCAGATTCCGACTTCCTTGGCCACCGTCCTGCTGTCTATATCGATCGACACCCTTTCGGGGATCTCATGGGCGTTGCGTTAGGCACCTTAGCCGGTCGTTTGGTTCATCCCACAGCGCCAGTTCTGCTTACCAAAAGTGGCCCACTTGGCACTCGCATTCGTTTCCCTCCTCACCCGCGTCGTTTAGGCCCGCGAGGAGGTGTCGAGGGACGGCTCCGTATTCGGGAGAGTCGACCCGTTCCACCCGTTCCGAGTTCGAGAGTAGGTCGAGGCCGTGAACGACCCCGGGGCCTAATAATTTGGTTTCTAAGTTTAAATCTTGACAGTTAAATTACACTTAAATTACGATGACGGGATGGTTTTTCTTCTTCGCTGCGATGTGTCCATTCATGACGTTAGCGACCATGGCTCTCCACAACTTCCTGTTCTTTGTAGCTCTTAGTAAATTTAGTATTTTTGTTATCTCCTAAACCTTGTCCCGTCATTTATTTACTCAAGCTTGCTAGTTTGGTTATGCTTTCCACCTCTTAAGAATTCCTTACACCCTTTCAATAAGATTTACATTTAAAGATATCCCTCCACGCACAAAGCTAAATCCTGATATTAACGCAGATGAATAAGTAATACATTTATGTAAGAGGGATTCAGTTTCATGTTTCTACAATGATAAAGTTACATATTTATCACAATTCATTTATAGACAAATTATTTTCTCTCTTGAAAAAAGACAATAGATCGGAGTTGTTTGCATTTAAACTAAATGAGAGCATTTTAAATGTTTCTCACTGCCAGGTGTTTTCTTTTGTAAGTTAAATGTACATGAAAAAATGTTCCTAAAAATATATGTGCTTTGTCCTTCAAGATGTGAGCAATTCTAGCTCGCCACAATTTCTTTGTCCTTTGTACTAAAATTTGTTTTTTTGTTATATCACTTAATCTCAGTTCTGCCAATCTTTTACACAAGCTCATTAGGTAGGCCATGTACTGTTTTCCTTTGTCACTCTTGCCTTCAAGATGTCTACTGAGTACTAAATTTTCTAATCCTTCTCTCCTAAATCTTGTTCTGACATCCATTTACAGAAGTTCGTCAGTTCTTTTGTTTTTTTTATTTTATTTTTATAATCATATCGCCCCAAGCAAGGCATTTTACTGCCACTGTTTTGCAGAAGGTTACATAAGAGGAAAGTTATGAGAAAGAGTGACAGGTTATAGGGGTTGTCAGGAAGTGGGTAAGAGAAGGATGATTGTGGTCATAAAGTCAGGGATCACTTTATATATTGATTGTAATGTTGAATTGATCCTCCAATTTATATCCACATTATAATAGTATAATTTTTTTTTATAATCATATCGCCCCAAGCAAGGCATTTTGCTGCCACTGTTTTGCAGGAGGTTGCATAAGAGGAAAGTTATGAGAAAGAGTGACAGGTTATAGGGGTTGTCAGGAAGTGGGTAAGAGAAGGATGATTGTGGTCATAAAGTCAGGGATCACTTTATATATTGATTGTAATGTTGAATTGATCCTCCAATTTATATCCACATTATAATAGTATAATTTTTTTTTTATAATCATATCGCCCCAAGCAAAGCATTTTACTGCCACTGTTTTGCAGGAGGTTACATAAGAGTTAAGTCATGAGAAAGAGTGACAGGTTATAGGGGGTGTCAGGAAGTAGGTAAAATAACGATGAGAATACTGATGAGAGTGGAGTGGGTAGAGAAAAGAGCATGAGAGAGAGGATGCAGGTTAGTGAGATAGGAGATGACTATTGACTTTACATTTAAATTCTTGGAGATTGTAGCTGTCGGGAAAGCAAGTAAATGGAAGGGAATTCCACAGGCGGGAAGTGCGAGAAAAGAAGCTGATGGAGTAAAAATTGCGTTTACAATTTATTGGTTTCACAGTAAAAGGGTGGGACGTAGTTGCTAATCTTGTGGCTCGAGAAAATTTATATATGGGGCTCATCAGTGAGCTAAGTTCATCGGAGCAGAAGCAGTGAAAGTATTTGCAAAAAAGGCACAGGGAAACCACATTGCGCCGGTGAGAAAGTGACTATATTCGAGCTGCCAAGTAAGGATCTATCACATTACAGATTCTCCGTTGGATTTTGTCAAGGACACCTAGGTGGATAGCAGGAGCACCCGACCAGATATGGCAGCAATATTCAGTGCACGGGCGGATGGTAGATTTAGATTTAGATGGTGCAGGATTGTTTCAGGTTGAAAAAAAACTTCCTGGCCCTACACAGAGAACCGACTTTCTTAGCGGCAGATTTAGCTATGGATTCGATATAGTCATTCCACTTGAGGTCTGTTGTGAGAGTTAAGGTACGTTATGCTCTGTTTTTCTTGCTTTCGATATACCCTGTGTGTAACAAATTTTCTAGGCCTTTTTTCCTCATTATGAGCCTTATGCATTTCAACTGTCTCTTCCTGATGTTAAGTATAAGTTTAATTTTTGTTTCCATTTTCTTTAAAACTTCATCGTTGTTCCGTTCATGTTATTCTCAGTATCCTTCTGTAGAACAACATTTCTGTTGCTTCTAATCTTTTTTTTTTTTTTTTTTTATCTGTGAGAAGAGTATCCTGCAATAACTGGCATATAGGAGGACGGATATTGCATAACAGTCCAGTATTCTTTTCTTTGTTTCTAACGAAATTTTCCTGTTTCTTAATACTTTGCTTAGCTTTTGAAAGGCATCTATCACCGTCCCAAAACCTCTTCGGATTTCAGTATTGCACTTTTCGGCCTCTGTTTAAAAAATCCCAAGAGGTTTAAATTGTTGTACTTGTCTGATTTTGGTATCTCCAAATTGAAATTTGCATTTTGGACTGTGCTTTTTGCAAACAAAAATTTAATTCATTCTGTTCTTGCTATTGATGTTATTGTTGTTTCCTCCTTTCTTCTCGCTCTCAAAGAATTTTAACACGAATTTTAGATAAATGTACTTTTCCTTTTTTTTCTAAAAAAAAAAATGAAATAAAAACATCACCGTATCATACCCATAGATTTAAATGCAATTTTGATTAAACACAAACATATCGATATCTAGTTACTCTTCTCTAAGGTCAAATTCTAAAAATGGAACGTAGGTAGATCCTTAAGAAGTCGGATTTTTATGACAGATTCTTAGAGTTTGATAAGGACAGAGATAAATTTAAAATTATATTGTCTTCGAAATTAAAGTATTTTTTAAAAATATGTGCGTAACATTAGTTTCCTTAAAAATATACGTACTGCAGTATTCTTTATTTTAACTAAATCTATCCACATGCGTTGTGTGAGTTCGATTCTCACTGGGTGTCCCATATTTTTGGCCTTGTGCCCCACCTAAGTAGTGCTTAGAAAATCACCTATACACGTGCGTTGTGGTTCAGTGGATATCAGTTCGGAACGAGAAATCGGAGAGCCGAGTTCGAAATCCACTTGAATCCGTTGTATTCACTCACACCCTTGGAAGTATTTCCGTCTCTGCCCTCCAGCTGTGGGTCAAATATAGGTATTGGGTTCTAGAGCCTTGGTTGGCAACCAGTCTACCGCAGTAGTAAAGGTAACGTAGTACGGAAAAACCTTCTGCCCACTGAGTCATGTTTTTTTCGAGTTATGATTGCTCAAGCGTGTATCACGTATGACACTTGTTGAATTGACTGACATCCATGGCGCTAAGCGGGGTTGGTGGCCTTTTCCCGGGGAGCCGAGTTCGAATTCCAGTTGAATTCATTGTATTCACTTACGCCCAAATACCCTTGGGAAAGGTATTTAATCCGACTCTTCCTTCCAGTTATGGGTTAAATAGCAGGACAGATTGGGTTCTATAGCCTTGGTCGGCAACCAGTCTACCGCAGAAAGCAATGGCAACCTACTGCGGGATAATCTTCTGCCCAGTCAGTCATGTCTCTTTCGAGACATGATCGCCCAAGCATGTATCATGTATTAACTAACTGACTTAAATTTTTGCTGATACTGGGAACTAAATTTATCTTCTCCTAAGTTACTTTAGCAGTGTCATTTTATCTAAAAAAAAACAAAAAAAAAACATTCTATCATTAGTTTTCAAAATAAATCAAAACTTGATTTTTTAAAATTTTGAATTTAGCTTGTAAATATTCGCCTTATATGCGGGAAAAAGTCTCTAGTTTTAAAAAAAGTTACCAAAATAAGTACAAGCGAAAAGCAAATAATTATTGAATGTTTTTTTTTTTTTTTTTTAATAAAAAAACTAAAAAAGTTACAGTATAAAGTGTAAGAAAGGAAAATACACTAAGGAATAAATAAAAGATATATAGCCATATAATTTAAATGCCCATTTTTATCATTTTGTGTCGCCGTACGGAATGAAAACTGTGCGCGCGCACACACACACAAAACACGCATATGCACACACATAACACACACATAGATATAACAGTGAAAACACGCACACACACATACACATAAAATACTCGCATACACACTTAACATGCACACACACAAAATGCGCGCACACAGAAATAAATGCGCTTGAATTCCAAATATTCGCCTCTCCCCGCTGTATCACTACTACTACTACTACTACTACTACTAGTAGTAGTAGTAGTAGTAGTAGTAGTATAGTGACTTTAGTGAAACTCTTAACGCAGGTAGAATATATAAATAGATATCACTTGGATCGTCAGTTGGACGGTGGTTGTAGGTAGTGATAGGACAGGTCATCAAATCGGGGGGTAAATAAACAAGGAGTCCTTATCGCCAGTGGGAAGGAAAGTTTAGTTTCTTTTTCGTGCATAACACACAGAATTAGGAAGAGTAAAGGGGAGGTATTTCGGATTCAAACCTTTAAAATCCGGATTTTTAAAACGGAGATATTACAAATTTAAATTGGAAAGTGAGTATGTAAATCTTTTCATTTCTCGCCTGTAGTGACTTAGTGACTTGCGCTTTCAAAACAAACCAATAGCTTCATTTTCATTGATTAATTTATTTTCAGTGACTTTGTTTTCTTTGTATGAACGCATAGCTACCTGTTGCTGTTGCTACATAAAAAATCGGACTGATTTCTTTTGCTTGCTTTTTTTACTTTTTTTTAAATTTTTTTTTTTAGAGTTAATGTGTTAAAAAGAAAGCAAATATGTGGTGCTGTGGTAATAAGCCTAAGGTCGTTGCCGGTGTTGATGCTGATAACAAACCACTTGGATCAATAAATGAAGAAATACTGATGGCTAATCAGAACTTTGCCGAACTGAAGCAACAGTGTCTTCAATCCAAAAAGCTGTTTGTGGATCCAACTTTCCCCCCAGGGCCCAAGGCTCTATATTACCAGGGAGTTACACCGCATGGAAGAGAAAATATCAAATGGAAACGTCCTATGGCAAGTACACTTTTCCTTTTTTTTTATTTTTATTTTTTATGTTCTTAATTTGAGAAATAGCACATAAAATGTGTAATTGAAAATATCATGTCACTCTTTTCTTTTCACTAGTTTATAGAAAATGAGTGAAGTAGATGTTTCTAGAACTAAAATTATTTATTTTTTACTTAGCTCAAACTGAATTTTAAAATGTCTATTCATTAAGTATTCTTAATGACTATTTTTTAAACCTTTTATTTATTATATTCAGTTTGTTTAATGTGCGCTCAATATTCAGTTTGCAATGTTCAACAATTTTTTTCCTCACAAATTAAAAAGTAGTTGTGATTCGTTGTTAAACACGTTACATTATTAATTTTTTACTTGTAAAACACACTTCTTCTATTTTAATAGTATGGGATACATATTTTTTTTATTAAAATAAGCAACAGGAAAACACAATAGAACATTCTAGAAAAATTGGATCAAAACAGCAGTAGAATTTAGATTACATTTTTATATTTCCCAACCAATCAGCTAAAAACTTAGAATAAGAACATTCTAGAAAAATAGGCTTGGAAGTAAATTAATACAAAAATATTTAGGCCCCAAAACAAAATAGTAAAATAATAAATCTGATTGGTCAGTAAATGTTTTCACACCCTAATGTTAGGAAGATTAGTTGATCCCCTATTAATGTATATATACACACAGTTAGTAAAAAAAAAGTCAGTCACCAAGCAGGCCATTAAGTCCGCATGAAACCGTATACTTTGCCGGCCATGTCATTTCTTCCATGCCAAAAGTTCGTGACCTCGCTCCAAGGACCTTAAAAGGAATAAGCCGACGAATTTTCTTTGAGCAACGCGACACGTTGTCGCCAACTGAAACAACGCACCAAATGTAAGTAGGAAAGGCTTATTTACAGACTTTGCTAATGCAAACTTATACACGTTTTTGGACAAAAATTAACTTCTTGCCAAGTTTATATTTCTCAAAAAGGCAATTTTAGAATCATGTATTTTGTTGGTTTCTACATACCATTTTATTTTGTCACATAATAAATTGTTTGTTGTTGAATGTCCGTTGTAAATTATTCCTTCACTTTGCGCGATTGCAAAAATAGAGTGTTGTATTTGTGGGGGAAATAATCAACATACAACCCAGCAAATACCAAATCCCCCACAATAGATTCAAATAAACTCTAAATAATAAGTCGTTCTTCAGAGATTTTTTTTTTACCTTTTAAATTAATTGTTAATAATCGTTATTCAGATTTTCAAAGAACTAAAAATAAACTAATGTTGTACTTAAATTGATCCTAACGTTGACTTTTTTAACCAGGCTATGTATTCCCCCTTCAGTTGTAATGTAGTATCATTTGATTTTATATATAGGCCACAACTTAGAACGAAAAGAAAAGATTAATGATTTTAAAAAAGATCCTGTTTTACGAAAACCCCACAAAAAAAAAAAGCATCAAGTGTTCGATTTTTTTTTCTATTTTATTGAGAGATCTATTCTACTCAAAGTATAGTTTTTTCCGGCTTTTAGAGCACAGGATATTTTCGTTTCCTGAAGGAGTCAGTTAACAATCCTGATTAATCGTTCGTTACATATACACTAGGAACAAATTACAAGTTGTAAACGATTCGCAATACCAAACACTTAACTTAACTCGACTACTACAGACACATACGTATCGTTGATGTTGTAATTTCTCTCAACTTTTCCTAAAAAAAAAAATCTGTGCTTTCTTGTTGTGGCATTGTATAGGGTACCGTCTTGAAAGACCCTGACAGCTTCGCCGTCTACATAATAAAAAGCGCATGTCTAGCTCCAAAAACATTTAATTAAATTAATAAATGCTATTAATTTTAAGCGTACTAGATAGGTAACTAGGTCTTATCGTTTTTTACAGTTCAAGTAGCTAGATGTAGTGTAGATTGTAGCATAAATTCTAATTTAATAGCATTTTTCTTGCAATTCTCGCATCTGGATTTTTTTTCCGGTTTGTTGCTTTCCTGACACCTTTCTTCTTCATGCTCCGTGTCCCTTCTGGATGTAGGCGATCATGGACTTTCATTTGCCCCTGTCAAGTTGTCGCTTTTTATTTTTCCTCTTGGTATCTCTCCCAAACTCCGCTGCGCCATTCATTTGATCAAGCCCATCAAATATGTCTCGCGTTGTATTTTTGCCATTGTCTCTTTTTCTCGCTATCCGTCTTGTGAGTAGCAGATTCTTTACACCCTCATTACGTGGCCCAGGAAGTGGCCCAGGAACCCCATTTTTGTCTTTTCCCGATGTTAAGTTAAGTATAAGATTTCTTATGGTTTTCATAATTTCCAACATCTCGTCGTTGCTTACGTGCTTGGTCCATAGTATCTCCATTCTGTAGAACCACTTTTCTGCTGCCTCAAACCTCTCCTTCATCCATGAAGAGATCGTCCAACATTCGCAGTCATACAAAAGGACAGATATCCTATAGCAGTCCAACACTCTTTTCTTTGTTTCCAATGAGATTTTCCTGTTTGTCAGTATGTTTTTTTTAATCATATCACCCAAAGCAAGGCGGTAACGCCACTGATGCGCAGGGGGCTACGTAAGGGTAAAAAGAATGGAAAAGAGAAAACCGGAAACCGCATCCTAAACAGGAAACAAGGGATGAGTCTCTTCACCTGTTCAATAGGTGTGGGTGGAGTGTGAACCGGGCGATAGTTTAGTCTATCTACTCCAATTGTCCAATTGAAAAGATTCTAGTTACCTTTTGAAATGCATCCTTGGCCATGCGAATGCGTCTTCGGATCTCATTGTCGCACTTTCTATCCTCTGTCAAAACGCTTCCCAGGTATTTATTTCAATTTCTTTACTTGTTTCATTTAAGTTTCCCCGATTTGTAGTTGACATTTTGGTGCCGCCTTTTTGTTAATGACCATATATTTTAATTTTCTTGAAGTTTATGCTCAGTTTTTTCTTCTAGCTTTGTCTTGTTACTTTCTGTAGGAGGTCCTGCATTTTTCTTTCCGTGTTTGCTATCAGCACTGTGTCATCCGCGTATCTTACATTGTTGAGATTATGGCTGCCAGTGACGAATCATGACAAGGACTCTATCTCTCTCAGAACTGTTACGCTGTATAGGTTGAGAATAGATCCGATGGGAAAACACATCCTTGTCTTGCGTTCCTTTCTATTTTTGTAGACCTGCTGAATTCATTTCATCTTGCACTTCAGTCAGTTAGTTAAGTGCCATACGTGAAACACACTTGGGCGATCATGTCTCGAAAGAGACATGACTGACTGGGCAGAAGATTATCCCGCAGTAGGTTGCCATTGCTTTCTGCGTTAGACTGGTTGCCGACCAAGGCTATAGAACCCAACCTGTCCTGTTATTTAACCGATAACTGGAAGGAATAGACGGATTAAAACCTTTCCCAAAGTAAGTGAATGCAATGAATTCCGCTGGAATTCGAACTCGGCTCCTCGATTTCTCGTTCCGAGCCGATATCTAATGCACCACGACGCACATCCACCATCTTGCACTTAAGACTTTCAAAAACTTAAATGCAGCACCAACAGGCATCTCGTCTTTTTTTAACCATATTTTATTGTTCTTTCTCCTAATGATCTCTCATCTTCTTTCTCTCTCACTAATTCCTTGAGTCTCAGTGATATTGTTTTGCTGGGGGCGAAAAAGAATGTGTGTGTGTGCGTGTGTATAAATATCACCTTAATATTAATTTAGGAGTCATGACAATACACATTAAAAGTATGCAAATAATGGGATCTGCAAATTGCTTCAACTCTTAAGCTCAGACGTAATTATATTCGAAATAATATGCTCTACAACGTTTAGATTGTTGTACATTCTGACCTTCCTCGGGTGTCTAGCATAATCGGGTAGCGACCTCAGAATGTTGAACCCGAACCTTTATTTAATCTATGGGTATAGATTTTCTCGTTTCACTTTTTTTTATATACTAAGGGGCTGTCTCGTATTAATTCATTCTTTCCAGTCTATTCGCCTCTGGGTCGATTGCCTGTTTCTTCCACTGAACCGACCCAGAGATCAAAGATCAGCGGTAATATTCGCATTTGATTTACGTTTGAATTCATCTTCGTACACACTAAAATGGTTTCCAATTATTCGCAAAAAAATGTGTAGAGAATGGGTTCCCCGTCGGTTGTGATTTCAGTCCCCGATACATAATTTGATTCAATGAAAATAAATGAGAAGCGACGCAGAGAAACAGTCTTGTGAGTGTCAACCAATACGAGTTATCACTGCTAAACATGGAAAACGGAATGAGATCTCATCTAATCCCCTTAATTGAATAAAAGACTCGTTTAAAAATTCCGAGATTGCAATGTACGACCGATATTTGAACAATGCCAGAGTGTACAATGACCGAAACCATTGTTAGCGTAAGAGCCAATATGAGTATTTAAAAAAAAAAATAAATGCCGAATTCCGTTTGGATGCAGACAATCATAACTTTCAACAAATTCGTTTCGCTTCTATCTTTCAATTACCATGTATGCTTGGGAAGAATGGTTTAGTTCTTGTTGTTTTTTTTTCTGAAGTTGGTAATTCAGAGTTTTCCTTTACCTGCATTGGTTGTCGCTCAAAACTAAAGCCCATTCTACTCTACAAGGGCGGAGAAGAGACAGACTCTTGTCTTCCCCAAGAGCATTTGCCCAAAAGTAAATGCAACAGACGAAATAACTCTGCTCGCAGTTACTTACCGCGTATCCTATTTTAAATTTAGTAGTAGTAGTAGTAATAATAATAATTCTGCTCCTTCTTTTTCTCTTTCTTTTCTTTTTTCGTCCCTTCTTCTTCTATTGCGCCTTCGCTTTCTTATTTCTCATTTTCTATTTCTCTTATTTCCTTCTCGTCCTTTTTTTTCTTTTTCCATCTCTTCTTTCTCCTATGTTTTTCCTCTTATTAAATTCTAGCAAATAATTTCATACTTTGGTCGTTGTTTTTTTAAATTTTTTTTTTTACCCAAAAGAAGGCAATAATGCCACTAAGACGTAAGGGGTTACTGGGAGTGAAAGAGAATGAAAAAACTTTAGTAAAAGAAACTGGAAACCCAATCCCAAACAGGATACCCGGGATAAACCTCTACTCTTGTTAAAAAGATGTAAAAGGAGTGTGAACCGGGCGATAAGTGAATCTATCTACAGTTAGTACTTACAATATTGTGCAGATGGGTGGAAGAGCAGGAACAGATAGGGCTCGTAAAGCTAAGCGCTACAAAGGACACAAAGTTGTGGTGAGCTATGATCTCCAACATCCTGAAGGGATATGACGTATAAGAGAATGCACGAGAGGGTTGAAGAGATTTTATTTATTTTTTTTTTTTTTAAACGCATGATTGGGAAATTACATTAACAATACTCTGGGTAAAATCACTAGTGCCTCCTAGGTACGAATTTACACGAACTACTAGATTATCAACTAGGTCCCACACTTTTACTGTGAAACCGATAAAATGTAAACACAATTTCTATTCTATCAGCTTCTTTTCTCGCACTTCCCGCCTGTGGAATTTCCTTCCATATACTTGCTTCCTCGACAGCTACAATCTCCAGGAATTTAAATGTAATGTCAATAGACATCTCCTATCACACTAACTCGCGTCCATTCTCTTTAACTCTCTTCCCATCTACCCCACCCCCATCCTCGGTATCCTCATCCGTCTATTATCCTCTTCCCGATATTTCATATAACTAACCACTCTTTCTCATCACTGTCTCTATGCAACAGTGGCAGTAGAATGCCTTGCTTGGGGTGAAATGATTAAAAAAGTATCTGTATGTTGCAGATAGGCTCTATTTTATTAGGTAGGGGAGGTTTCGGGAATAATGTTTTTTTTAATTCAAGATTCTCTCAAATGGAGAAGCTGATCTGTGGTGAAAAATACTTAATATTGTTTGCAACTCTTTCTCGGTTCCGTAATTAGCTTCACTAGGGTTTTGAACTCAACTTGTTTTGTCAGCTTTATTCCAATGCTCTGAGCTTTTAAGTCTGAAATGCAACATATTTTAATCAATTATTTTACCGACTTCAAGCGAGTTGGGCCACTGAAAACACTTAAAGTGTTGCATGTACTTTAAATGGCTACATTATTTACTTGATACGTGAAGGGAGGAACATTTGAACAACTTGCTCTGTGATGCGGGATTAGATAGAAAATATTTACTGATGGAACCAAACTCAACTCACCCATTAAATTTGAATAATGTTAAAACAAATTTATTTCAAATGTTTAAATCAATCTAAACTACGAAATAAACGTGGTGCAGACCTTAAAAAGAACCTCCATTCTGTGATTAAATGGGCTTGTAAATTTTAATGCTTCCAAAATGAAGCTGCTCTTCTTTAACCACCATTGAGAAACTTTACTGGCTACCATCAGAATGGATGACGCAAGACTCATATAGAGCAACACACTACATCTCTTTGGCTTTACTCGCTGAAATGCTCTCAAATGGAATGACTACATCTATTCCCGCGAGGTTGTAAAAAACACCAGGTTGGGAAACTGGCGCGGGATATCCTTCTCTTAATGAGGATGAATGGGCCTCTCTTAAGCCGTGGTAGGCAACCCATCTAGTGATGGTGTCACGATAAAAACACCCTTGGTAGCTCTGGCGAAGCATCAAGTATTCAGCTACTGACAAGATTTTGAATCTCGGCTGAGGCCGCAGAATGATGATGATGATGATGAATCCATAGCTGCATCTACTGCTACGAAGGTTGGTTCACTGTGTCGACCAGAAAGTTTTTCTCGTCAAAATCTATTTTGCACATTTATAAATCTACCATTTGTCTGTGCATGGAATACTGTTAATATATCGGGTCGGGTGCTCCTGCTATGCATCTTGAGGTTCTCGACAAAATCCAAAAGAAAGATCTGCAATATAATTGATCATGACTTGGCAGCTCGCCTTCAGTCACTTTCTCACCGACGGGATGTGGCTTCCCTCTGATTTTTTTTTTTTCTGCAAGTATTTTGATGGCAACTGCTCTGGCGAAATTTTCTCCCTTGTTCCCCCGACCGCATGTATTTACCCGTGCTACTAAATTGAAATCAAAGTCCAACCCTTTTACTGTCGAAATAGTTAAATGTAACCCTCTCTTCTACTCTAACAGTTTCTTTCGTCGCACTTCCCTTTTGTGAAAGTCTCTTCTATTTGCTTGCTTCCCTGGTAGTTACAATCTCTAAAAATTTAAATGCAACATCCATTGCCATATTCTATCTACTTGATTCTCATCCATCTCTCATCATTTCTTCAACATCCCCTGTACTTTGTTTTTTTTTTATTTTTTTTATTTTTTTATTATTTTATTCTCTCAGTGTAGCCCCTGCGCACCAGTAGCGGTCCTGTTTTGCTTGGGATAAAACAATTATTAAAAAATATCATTTAACTTTATGTTTATTTCACCAAAAATACTTACCTTATCTTTCAATAAGTTAATTCCGTCGGTCGGTTTTATTAACGATACTCTAATTTTTTACTTAGAACATTTTGGAAATTATAGAAGTAACCTTTGACCTGTAGAACGCACGGTTCAAAACTTATTTCGGGGATAAAGAGGACTATCGTTTTCAACACTGAGAAATCCAGTAGTAACTTAAAAGCGTAATGGTTATCTTAGCAAAAAATGGAATCGGCGAGCCTAGTTTAAATGAACGGCCATGTCCTAAAGGGACATGTCATTAAAAAAAAAAAGTTCTGTCGATATTTTAATTTTTTTTTTCATTTTTATTTTTTTTTCCGGGGACAGTCAATTGTAGAACGACGATTATCAAGTCAGCCTTGCAGATCATACGCTTATATGATGAATTCAATTCCCACTGGATAGGCCTTGCGTCGCACGAAGCTTTACTGAGTTGATGGGCAAGACTGTCTCTTGCAGGCCATTTCGTTCAGGTAGCCTGTAATCAATTCAGACTAAGCTCAATAAATAATCACAAATTAAATATACATTTTGTTAAGGAAAAATCACCCTAATCACTGATCAGTAACGAGTGCAATAAACAAATTAGTCGGCCTTTTGTATCTGTAGGTTCAGCTAACTGAAGATCGAAATATTCGAAAATCCAGAGAGGTTCCAAAAAGTAAATCTTCGCTGGGCACTGCGATGAATCCATGCGATTGAAGTGTATGCGTATGCAGACTCTGTTTAGTTCACCACCATTTCACAAATCTTTCATTTCTCAAAGAAAATGGTGCTGAGTTATATTATATTGGTCCTTTTTTATGAATGCTGGATAATGATTAGAAAAAAGAATCTCCACCCAAATTAAGAGATTTGACGAAACAAATGCGGTTCTACAGTAAGAAGCTGAGAAGTATCATGAATTTAACATGTGAACAACGACAAAGTTTTCAGGAAAATGAAAACAAAAAGACACTTGGAAACTGAGCGAGACACATTAAATTTCATATTGAGAAAAGAGCTTGAAAAATATCAATCACCGGACATACTAATGACAAGAGGGACAGAGGAAAGCAACAATGCCTGGTCTACGGAGAATTTCTGTCCGAGCGCGTACGCTCGGAAACCCCCACAATAGAATCGTCCTTGTGCTACATCCTGCCTTTGCGGAGAGACTCGGGTAAAAACCTAGGAAACTCGTTGTTGGCGCTTGCAGTTAAAAATGTATAAAAAAAAAAAAAATTCCAAACGCGAGATAACTCATAGTTGGCGTAATAAATAAAAATTGCCAGTTAATGTCTTATGGAAATAATTTTTTGATGGATCACAAAAATAAAATTACAAAACAAATAAATGAAAATAAGCAAGTTTGGTTAACTACTTTTTTTTTAACTACTTTTTTATTTATTCATTTAGCTAAAACTGATTAGTTTAAATTATAATTAAAACCTGTTTTTGCTTCTTATTTGGGAAATTTTTAAAATTAGAATGAATATTGGCATGGCCAAGGACACATTTCAAAAGCTAAGCAGAGTGTTGAGAGACATGAAGATCTCGTTGGAAACAAATATAACCCAAACCGCCCCCGGTCTCAAGTTTGCCTGTATGTATGTTGCGTGCGTTAACTGGCCGTAAGTTAGTCATAACTGAGTCTGCAGCTGTTCGCTTCCGTTCCGTCCCCAGGTGATCAAAGATGTCAAATGATCAGTCGAAGTCCCTTACTTCCTCTGCCACGTTGTGATTTTTGATCTCAGAGAAATTTAAGGACTCGAAGGAAGGCGATCGTTTTTGTGCTGCTCTCCTCAACAACTGAAAATCAAGAGACGGTTGGGTGTATAATAAGGGAAACAGACAAGAACAAAAAAGATAACAAGACAGTAGGGAAGGCCAGTCTACGTGAACTAATGATTATATTGTAACTCTTTTTACAGCAAAAGAGGGAGAGAGAGAGAGAGTTAAAAAAAAGAATTAATAAAAAATACAATCCAAATTCTTTCAGGGTCCACAAATTACTTGCTGCTACTATATCCATTTGTTGTTAGAGGTAATACAGTCTTTATGCTCCCCTTCCCTTGGGTTCTGCTTAGAAACGATGGACGTGTCTGCTAGGATGGGGGAGAGAATTTTTCGCGTCTTCGTTCCAACGCGTTTCGAGCGGGTCTCTTCTCTCTTCTCCTCGGGTTCTTCTGACGTCTCTGACTTGTTTTTTCAAATCCGTTGCTCTTTTTTGTTGTTGTTGAAATCGTTTTTAATATGCCATGGGTTGGTAAGTGTTCGAAATGTTTCTCCATAAAAGTCTATTGTCAGTTTCGTGTATCTGGCTTAAATCACCCGCTTACGATTTCGCGCTGATTTCTGCCGATCTGAAAGTTCGGACACAAGATTCTGTTGACTTTGTACATTCACCCGCAGCGTTAATTATAATTCCATCCTTATGTGGGTCGTCTTTTTTTTCCGCTCCTTTATCTTTTTTCAAAAGAAACAAACAAGGAAATAACAGAGTTCTCTCTCTTTGCGAAGCAGACCTGGCATCTGGTCATTGTTCAATTGTTACCATCAGTCGATGTCATTTCGTGAATGCTTTGTTTTGCCTCTCTCCTATCTCTTGGCCACCCCAGCGCTCATTTCTTTCTTTCTTTCTTTTTCTTCTTTTTTTTTTTTTTTTTTTTTTTTAAAGCTCTCCTCAAGAAGAAAAAATATATACACACAGAGATATTCTCCAAATATCTATTCCGGGGTTCGAATCCCGGGTCCGTCGGTACTTAGTTTAACGTGTGTGCATAAGGAACACAGTGTTACACAAAAAGAATAGTACTGGACTGTTATGTGATATTTATTCTATATGTCAGCGTATGTTGGACGATCTCCTCAAAGATGAAAAAGACTCAAAGCAACAGAAATGTGGTAATGTGGTTCTACAGAAGGATGCTGAGGATACCATGGACCAAATATGTGAGCAACGACAAGGTTTTGAAGAAGATGCAAACGAAAAGGAAACTTATACTTTACATCAAGAAGAGACAGGTGAGGTTTCTGGGACACGTAAAAGAGGACGGACGGATTGGAGAAACTAATACTCACAGGACGAATAAAGAGAAACAGAGGAAAGCAGCGATGGATGTGTGCAAGTGGATTACAAGGCGGGGTTTGGGGGTGATGCCAAGAGGAAAACTGTTAAGAGCGACAAGGAATAGCGGGAAGTGGAAGGCCATGATTGCCAACGTTCTGAAGGGACATGACACAAAAGAAGTTATCGGCTAAGTTGAAGCCGCTCAAGGAACTAATGAGGCCAATTCAAAAATGTGCTCAAGATCAGGGTGCCAGATTAAAGCGGTCGAACTGTATTTTTATGCAAGTGGATTTGCGTAGTCAATAAAACAAAGGTACATGTCACTCTGCAATTATAATGCTCTTTCTGATAACATTCTAAGCATGAATATTGCGTTTCTTGTTCCGGTGTCTTTGACAAACCCGCGCTCTTGTTCTATCTCTGAGAAGATCCTGCTGTACGCTCTGTTCATCAAAATTCGGATGATGAGTTTTGTTAAGTAGCTCATTACGCTGATTGTTCGGTGGAGTTCACATTCCTTTGCGCCTGGCGGCTTAAATAGTGCTATAAAAATTGATCTCCTTAAGTCTTCCGGTATATCACCACTCTTGTAGTTTTCATTTATTATTTCTGTAATTCTGTCTACGCCGATTTCATCTTAGTTAGTCAACATCTCTATTACAATACCGTCCGGTCCAGCTGCATTGTTTCTGCTCAATTTCGCCAGTGCAGATTCCACTTCGGCCTTTAATATTTCTGGCCCGTCAGTTCTTTTGTGTATTGCTGACTGTTCTCTCTTGTGAAAGAGATCTCCGATATATTCGTCCTATCGCTGATGAATTTTTCTTTCTCTAATATAAGTGTTCCGTCCTTGGATTTTATAGTGATACAATTATTCATACATTTCCCAAGGATAATTGCACGTAAATGAATATAATGAACCCATTTCAAATTCGGCTCTTCGGTTAACAAATCCAAGCCATTATCAACACCACCTGCGTATACAAGCTTATAGTATGAATAGTATTCACAAGCGATCCTCCATCAAGATACTGAGCAGGCTCAACATTGTTCAACTTCGGTGCTCGTACGAGAACTGGAGGTTGAACGTGATGTAACCGTGATCAACCTGATACGTTCTTACTCCTTTCTTATATGATACGTTCTTACTCCTTTCTTATATGATGCGTTCTTACTCCTTTCTTATATGATGCGTTCTTACTCCTTTCTTATATGATGCGTTCTTACTCCTTTCTTATATGATGCGTTCTTACTCCTTTCTTATATGATGCGTTCTTACTCCTTTCTTATATGATGCGTTCTTACTCCTTTCTTATATGATGCGTTCTTACTCCTTTCTTATATGATGCGTTCTTACTCCTTTCTTATATGATGCGTTCTTACTCCTTTCTTATATGATGCGTTCTTACCTTTCCTTTATGATGTTTCTTATATGATGCGTTCTTACTCCTTTCTTATATGATGCGTTCTTACTCCTTTCTTATATGATGCGTTCTTACTCCTTTCTTATATGATGCGTTCTTACTCCTTTCTTATATGTGTTCTTCCTTTCTTATATGATACGTTCTTACTCCTTTCTTATATACGAGTGGACCCGTACCGTAAAAAATGACGGCAAAATATATCGATATGCCGCCTAAAATGACGACAGCATATACATAGACGTACCTATTATTGAGTATCTTACATTAATACAGGAGAAAAAAATTATCTAAACCTCCTGAGCATCTATTTACCTATCTACACACTTGGGTGTGTCCATGACAAGATATTGATATCAATATGCCATCTAAAATGACGACAGCACATATATAGACGTACCTACTATTGAGTATCTTACATTAAAACATGAGAAAAAAAAATACCCCAAAACATTGATTTCTTCAGGAGGAATATATATATATATATATATATATATATATATATATATATATATAGTCATCCACAGACAGATCTGTTTCGCTCTATCACAACTCATCAGTAAAGTTACACATCCGATTGCTTCTAGCCAGGATGAAACCCGACCGAATTGACATCAGTCGACATTCTACTTCTGAGCTATAAGCGCTCGGTAGAGGAAGGTGGACTTTAGCAGGTTATATACAATGTAAACATAAGCCAGTAGGTGAGTGTTCAAATTAATTACTGAATGAACGATACACACATAAGTTTTTATTATAATAGGGGATATATATATATATATATATATATATATATTCTTCGCTACTCTACGATATAATTATTGCAGTAAAATAAAATAAAAAGCCGTTATTATAGAGCGAACACGCGGCAAGAGCGTTCATAACTGGTAGTAAAGTGAATGAACTGAGCAGACGCTGCCTCGTGTATTGTCTCTTTCTCTCAGTGAACATAACAGGAGGGACACACACAAAGTACACAACGGTCTTTATTAAAATAGAAAGGATAGCTGCATATTTATCCATTCAGGATAAGTATTTTTTGTGGATGGTAGGATTTTTTAGGCTTTATATTCCATGAAACGTTAAAAAAAACCTTTTAAGAAACATTGATGATTATTTTTTTTTTACATTTAAACACAGCTTACGCTCTCACACCCTGATTGAGCAATCTGGAAGAATGGTAGACTTTGAAAAACAGAAGCTACTCTGGCATCTACGCATCGTTCATTCAGCAATGAATTAGAACACTCTCAGCTATTGGGCGAGTATAATGATAATATACACGCTAAAAAGTCTGCCTCCTTCTACCGAGCGCCCGTAGCTCAGAGGTAGAATTGCCGACTGACGCCAATTCGGTCGGGTTTCAATTCTGGGTAAAAAGCAATTAGTTGTCTAACCGTACTGATGAGCTGTGATACAGCGAAACAGATCTGTTTGCGGATGACTATATATATATAAAATGTGAAGAATGAGCTGGCAAGATTGTGCTTACATAGGGTTTTTAGGGGTGAATATCTGTAGTCCAGCAGAGTCTGGTGCCAGTGGAACTGGATTAAAGAAACTGAACTGTGTAAGGATCTGGAGGTAGAAACTGAAAGGATCCTATACTTAAACACAATCACTATTCCAGTAATAATAGGAGCATTCGTAATAATCTTTTAAGAAAATGTTCATTTTGGAGAGGGAACTTCTGAAACACGCACTATAGGCAATGGTCATATATGTACGTTATATATTTTCCAGTGGTTGTTGTGTAGTGGTAGTGGGGACAAGCTCCCACTGTCTATAAAATGCCCCATGATATTTGTCTCAAATATCCCCTGACAACTAAGTACATATCAAAAGCTGACATCTGGCGCCCCATAACCAGCTCGTCAGTCCGGAAAGGCAGTCCATCTAGGAGAAGAAAAATCCCGATTTTTAAACACGAAAAAGACTAAGTAAATTCGGACAGAAAATCCGAAGTGGAGATTGAAAGGCAAATTGCTGTCAGCACTGACTGCTTTCAAGCAACTCCTGTAGCGAAGTCGGCACCAAATGTAATGCCCTGTATTCCTTTGAATTTTGTTGGTACGACTGAGAGTGGACTGGGCAGCGAACGGCCTTCATATATCTCTAGTTGCGTCACTAGAGAGGACACTGTAGTTTCTCTACCCGGTAAGAGCACAACACGAGAGACGGCAATTTATGGGTTATAAGTCAATACTCAATGGCGTGGAGTTGGATACCATGTGTTGTCTTCGACGGTGGGAGGGATCACTGTATTCTATTGGACCGCCCACTTCAAGTCGGGCAGCCCCCAGACAGTCGGATGTTGACCTGAACAGCTTGTCTGCTTGAGTGTGTGCCTGAAGCTTCTAGCTTAACAAGTAGATCGATAACTCTGCACCAAAGAAACAGCGAAATGGGGGGGGGGACGAAGAATCTAACTCTTTGTATCGTGAGCTGGAATATGTGAACCATGCGTACAGGTCTGATGACCTTCAGAAATTAAAAAAAAAGAATAGTGATAACCCATTACTATCTGAGATACAAAAGAGCTCGCTCACATATTCAAGAAAACATTTTCAATCTAATTGGCTCAAATAACTTTCCGATTCTCTACAAACTCTGTCTTTTGTAGCATGGAAGAAAGTTTGTCTTTTTACTATTCCTCTTAGCCCCTGTTCTGCTCACCCTGTACACAAGTTAAATAGGCAGGTTATTTGCTGCTTTTTTTTCTCTATCTCTCGTGCCTTCAATATGTCCTGTGAGTGCCAAATTCTCCAAGCCTTCGTTCTTCATATGCCCTGAAAAGTTGAATTCTTTCGGATTCTTCCTTAAAATTCTGTCGTTGCTCGCATGTTGACTCCACGGTATTCTCATCATCCTTCTGTAGAACCACATTTCTGTTCTCGCGTTTCTTCATGCCCAGCACTCATTGGCAATATTACATAACAGTTCAGAACTCTTTCCTTTTTTCTAATGAAATTTTTCTGTTTTTTAATACTCTGTTTAGCTTTTGGAAGGAATCTATCGCTATTCCAATGCGTCTTCAAATTTCCACGTCACATTTTCCTATTCTCTTAAAGCAGGCGTTTACATTTTTATAATTGCTTGATTCTGGTGTCTTCAATTGATAGTTCACAACCTGGTCTGATTCTTTTGTCGGCAACCATGTGTCTTCTAACCGGACTTTACGATGAGATGATGCTGAAAATCTTGCCAGGATTCATTATTAGTGGCTACAATCTTAACGGCATAAGATATGCAGATGACACAAATTGATAGCAGACACAGAAATTATAGGAATTCCAACAGAAGGTTCTGAGAGAAGGCGAGAAGAAAGGACTAGGCTTGTGTAGGTCAATAAACTATAAATAAAATCTGTACGATCTTCACTGAACGCCTCCCATTTTTGTCATCTTATACTAATGCAAACGTTGATATGAAAGTGAAGAATTTTTGTTGCTGCTTGTATTTCGTAATTAAAAAAAGCTGGCGTATTTTGAAGTGTACAACACATCTGTAAAAATTATAAATGAAATCTGTATGTACTTTCGATGGAACGTATCAAACACGAACAATTTCCTCTTAACAAACTCTTATCCTCCTATACTGGAGAATCTCTTCACAGATGGAAAGGAGACTTGAGGCAACAGATTAGTTAGTTCAGTGCCATACGTGATACACGCTTGGGCGATCATATCTCGATAGAGACATGACTGACTGGGCAGATAATTATCCCGCAGTAGGTTGCCATTACTTTCTGCGGTAGACTGGTTGCCAGCCAAGGCTATAGAACCCAATCTATCCTGTTATTTAACCCATAATTGGAGGGAAGAAACGGATTAATACCTTTCCTAAGGGTATTTGCGCGTAAATATGGTCCAAAAGAAGAATACTGAGAATAACATGGACTGAACATGTGAGCAACGATAGAGTTTTAGGAGAAATGGAAACAAAAAGAACACCTACTTACAATCGGAAATAGTTTAAATTTCTTTGAGACATAACGAGGAAAAAAAGCTTGATATATATCAGATATATTGATTCGCCTATCAAACAAGCTTTGGACTGGACTGCAGAAAAGTGATATTAAAAAAAAAAAGACATTGCTACGAGTGATAAAGGGTAGGAATGATCGCCTACATCCTAAAAAAGACACAGCATGTAAAATGTGTTTTTTTTTTTTTTTCATTATGGTAGTTAATTTAATTTTTAGTACTTAGTTCGAATTCAAGTTGAATTCATTACATTCACTTACACGCAAATATCCTTTGGAAAGGTATTAACCCGTCATTTCTCCCTCCAATTATGGGCTAAATAGCAACAGGTTGGGTTCTGTAGCCTTGGTTAGCTACTAGTTTACCGCAGGAAGTAATGCCAACCTACTGTGGAAAAAAATCTGCCTTGTCAGTTATGTCTCTTTCGAAACCTGATCGACCAGGCGTATATCACGTATGGCACTTCACTAACTTAATTCAAAACTAATTTTTTTTTTATCCCTTGAACCTTTTAGAAGCATTTGTCCCTTTCTTAATCCCCCCGCCACGGTTTTGCAATCCATTCACAAAAGTTCATTGGTTAAATTTATTCACTTTTCTCTCTCCCTCTTCAATATCTTCAATATGTCTTGAGTGTTAAATTCTCCAAGCTCTCTTTCTTCATTATGTTCCTGAGAAATTTCAGTTGTCTCTTTCAGATTTTAAGTGTTCTTTTTGTTTCTTTTTTTTTTAAAACTTTGTCGTTGCTCACATGTTCAGTCGATGATATTCTCAGCATCCTTCTGTAGAACAAAATTTCTGTTTCCTCTAGTTTTCTCCACATCCGTGGTGAAATTGTCTAGCATTGTCCTGATATATAAGAGATTGACATTACATAGCAGTTCGGCACTTTCTTCTTTGTTTAAACATGCTGTGGAGACACATTCTTCCACAAATGTATGCAAACTTTTGCTTAATGTGAAGTCAATGCTACAGAATTTCGTTCACATTCTTTAACAAGTAACATTTTGCAGTTTAATGCTGAGTATTAAAGTTTCGTTTTTAAAGCAAGACTTAAAAAAAGACTGCGCACAGAGGCGTGGCAGGATATTCGAAAGGTTTAATCCACTTGTCCTGCGTCTATTTACTCACGAGTGCCTACTGTACGAATGTCAATGCTTAAAACCTGTTAACTCTTGATAACTAAAATTTCAGCTTATAATTCAGTGCAAATTACCAAACTACTATGTTATTGTTAGCTTAAATGTTTAAACGCAACGTAATTTTACCATCTTCTATCTACTTGATTCCCATTCATCTCTTATCCTTTCTTCGACATCCCCTGTACCTTTTTTACTCTCTCACTGTAACCTACTGCGCACCAGTGGCATTGGGATTAAAGAGTTATTAAAAAAAGAAGCGGGGAAGCATATTAAAGAGAACGCAGTGAATACATCATGTTTGTTTTTAACTTCCCCAGACTGGGAAGGTGAAAAAAAAAGAAAGGACAGCTTGCTGGGTTGAACTAAAGATTTATAGAATGGCTTAGTTTCGTCTCTTTCGTTTCAAAAAGTGAACATGAAAACTAGACCCTTACTTTGTGTCCGTTTTTGTAACGCCCCTCTTCACTTCACAATGTAAATAATTGTTAAACTGGTTCTTCACATTGTAAATCGATAATTGATCGCGCACTATAGAGCCAATTCAAACGTTTACTCTATTTTCTAAATTCCGAATAGAACGAAGGTTAGAGTAATGTGGTTCAAACTACATATAAAAAAAGTAATAATTTTAATCGCGTTCATTCGATCGAACCTTGACAGTGTTTTCATTTTAGTAACTGAAGTACATGAAAAGAAATGTAGCTGTTTGGTATTTTCTAACTTAGAACTTCGAGAAAAATCTTTATGCACTAAAGATGTAATTGGAAAAATTCTCTCCGAGACCCAATTTCTTATTTGGTAAATATGTCTTTCAGTTCATGGGCCTCTGCACATTTAGGACTTTTGTGTATAAAAATGATATATAATTTTAAGATTTTGGTTTATTTTGGTTACACAGTAATTCCAGATTGCACCTCATGACCACACTTAATCTAACTTACCAAATGTAATTGGAGTAGATAGACTAAACTAAACTATCGCCCGGTTCACACTCCACCCACATCTATTGAACAGGTGAAGAGGCTCATCCCTTGTTTCCTGTTTAGGATGCGGTTTCCGGTTTTCTCTTTTCCAATCTTTTCACTCTTTTCTTTTTTTTTTCAATTGGAGTAGATAGACTAAACTATCGCCCGGTTCACACTCCACCCACATCTATTGAACAGGTGAAACGGCTCATCCCTTGTTCCCTGTTTAGATTGTGGTTTCCGGCTTTCTCTTTTCCATTCTTTTTACCCTTACGTAGCCCCCTGCACATCAGTGGCGTTATCACCTTGCTTGGAGTGATATGATTTTTAAAAAATGTGATGATTATAATTAATTTTCTATTTTCAAAAGTTGTTAAATGCGTTCCGATCTTAACCGTTATCTTTGGGATATAACCTGTAATACATCCTTCACATCGGTACTTTCAGGTAGGGTCAATAGTACCTCAATATTTGCAACAGGCACTAAGAAATGGTTCAAGTATATGGGAATATGTTGTCTAGGAAAAATATCTGCAGTGTTCAATGAAATGAAATCCTCTTTCACTCGAAAGTAAGATCTGCGATCGATGAACAAAATTGGGATTAAGAATCTTGTGGAGTTAGACATTACTCACCGTCAATGGGTAACCACTTGTTCTTACTGTTGTTATTTCCTGATCAAGGGAGTTAGTAATGCAAAACTGGTTTTCTCGGATGCATATTTACCAATTTCTTTATCTGTCAGTTATTGTGACATGCCAGTAATTGTACATTTCTTTTATTTGATCAACTCATGGGACAGACAACACAATCAGAAGTGGGCTCATGTCTTTATTTCCTAATAGTAGTAATACAATGAAATTATAACAACCCCGGTCAACATTCGAACTTTCCGTTTTCACATGTAGCGCCTGACGAGAACATTGGTTTTAACTGAAATAGAAGAAATCTGGCTAAAGAAAATGTCATGGCGGCATCACCGACAGACTGAATGAACTCTCCCAACCATTACTGATACTTCCCCCTCAAAAAAAAGGTGAGGGGGAGTAACATGAGGAAAGCGCCCTCAGAGCGGCCCGAAATCAGCCGAGAGTCAGTCTACGAACACTGCTACCTTAACGACCATTACGAGTCCCTGTTCTAAGGCTGAGGGTCGAATCATAACTAACTCTTATAATCGTTCCAAGTATTGTATTCTTTCCGTATGTAAACTTATTTATAAATGAAACTTTGTGTGTGTGTACGCGTCTGTGTCCGTTACCTATAGACTCCGAAACGGCTAAACAGATTTTCTTGAAAATTTACACAGTTGTAATATAAGAGTCTGCAAGTGTTCTTAGCTAGGTTTTGTGTCGAGATCGAAAATCGATAATCGACAAAATCGGGTTATAGAAGGAGTGGTCCGATTTTAATCAAATTTGATACACTCATAGACAAAGACATAAGAAACGATATTTATAAATTTCAAGGTTGCAGTTCTTACAATAGTGCAGAAAATTGGTTATATATATATATATATATATATATATATATATATATATATATATATATTTGTGTTGGTATGGTTCCCCCCTACCTTGGTGTATATCTATTTATTTGCTTTTATCTTTAGTGTTTCAGCCTTTGCCCTGACGATCCGTAGTGTGAAACCGCGGTAGGTTTTGGCTCACTATAGATTTTTGTGTGTGTTTTGCTCTACTATTGTAGCTTTTCTTTCGTACTTTGTATTGAGCACTTTTTCTTGTTTGGTTCCGTTTGGGGTTTTTTCTTTACTGCGGAGTATTGAATGTTTTGTTCTTGTTCCGCGGGTTTCTTTTTTTCTCCCCATTTATGCGACGTCTTAGTACACCGGATTGTAACGGATTTAGGTTCTGTTTGTTAATGGTTTTTTCGGAGGTTTATTTTAGTATAAATTTACGGCTTGCATACTTACAGAGTCTATTTAGTTATTATTATTATTATTATTATTATTATATATATATATATATATATATATATATATATATATATATATATAAAAGGCAAGATGTTTGTGTGTGTCTTTTTATCTGCCTGTATGTCTGTATTTTTTTTTTTTTTTTCAGCCCTTTTATTTTAGTTTTTGCTTTGGGTTTGGCTCTAAGTAGGTGTAATTGTAGTTCTTAGTCTCAGCCATGATACCATTTACTCAGAGGACTTATTTCACCTTCAAAATTCAGTTTACGACGAAAAAAACTTATTTGATATCAATACCAGGAAAGCAAAATTTGACTTACATCCATTCATTTTTCTTTCAGGCTACGGTTTTGCTTTAACTGGAAACAACTATTGCTTTTTAGTCTTTCGTGCCAGTCTTTGCGTTATTCTTACTGGACCTTTAACCGGGTCCACGACAGAAAAAAATAGTTTCTAAAGATGGTGTCTCTAGAGAATTGTCTTGAGATTTTCTTAGCAGGACAACAATGACTGTAAATAGTTACTTAAAAAACAAAAACAAAACAAAAAAAACAATCTCTTTGTGTCCTGAGCTGAAAGGTGGTATATGAGAAATCCCAGATATTTTATTCAGTCCACGTACAATCTACTTTCATCTCCTAACGTGCACAGGTGGTGCTTTGTGCTGGCCCTAGTTTCCAATACTTGTTAATTGCGCGTCGTCTTCTCCACCGTTTGTGGACGTACAATGGAAGTACAATCTGCTGTTGTGCCCGCCTAGTTATTCCATGTCGGTGGTTATGGTAGTAACAGGAAAGAGCCAGTTGTATTCACCTAAAGGCATAGCATTATTCTTTTCAGGTAAACAGCTGGAACGGGTTGCATACCCGCATTTATTTTAACTGTGAAATTCAGACGCCCAACAGAATAGGGTCCTCACACGTCATCCGATGAGTTATGGGTTCAACATAACCGATATTCTCTGCGGTGGACAAGTTTAAGACAGTTGTAGATTTGTTAACTGAATACCTTTTATCATGATTATATTTAAATATTGGTGTCGTCCTGTACACTGGCACTTGAGCAGAGGAGGGGTAAAATTAATGGTGGTGTTAGAAATATCTTCGATTAATTGAAAGAGGCTATAGATTTTAATTTGGGACTGTTTTTTCTATGAAACTGAGGACTGCTGAACAAAGCATTTTATTCGATGTGTAATTTTACATTCGAATAACTGAAACGTTGACTGATACAATCATCCACTATAGGGTGATACGGCTGCTATCACTAAACTAACAATGTTAGTTGGCTAATGCTATATTATTGACAGAAGTATATACCGAATGAAGTAACCAGAACTTTATCTTTTGGGGAAATTTGTACACAAAAAATGTTTATGTACTGCAGGCAAAATGAAATTAATCTTGGCCTGAATGAAAAGATCATTTCGATTTCTAAAATAGTTAACTCCAACAACGAAGTGGATGCGAGGTTGTGTAATGGTTAGTGGCTGGGAATGAGAAATTAGACAGCCCTAGTTCGAATTCCGTCTACGGCTATATCGTGTTGAATACACCGGTTCCCGTCCGATCACCGAAGTTAAGCAACATCGAGCCTGGTCAGCATTTAAATGGGTGACCATTTGGAAATACCAGGTGCTGTAAACGTAAGGATCAAGAATGACCCACCGGTACTGGGGGTTGGGTGCAGGGTTAACAACCCTGTCCCGTAAAAAAACAGTTTGTTACAGCAACAAAAAGTTGCTACCCTATGCATCATCTGGGTGTGATGGAAAGAAGTTCGAATGCCAGCAGAATTCGTTACATTAATTTTCGCAAAAATACTCTTGAGAAACATGTGAATTAATCTATTCTCCACCCAACTATCAGTTATTTACAGACCGAGTCCTATAAACTTGTCGACAACCAGCCCAGGAGAAAGAAAATTCTGGATAGGGTTTAGTTTTGTCAGGTTATTTTGTCAAAGACAGACCACTGCTGATATGGTCGTAGTACATGTGGTGACCCTACGATCCTATTGATTTTAGTACAAACAAGTCCAAGCCGACTACTCTACAGTGTCATTTTTCTTTCTGTGACAACAAATTTTGGACTTATTAATAAATATCTAGAGTTAACAAATTCAAATAAAATAGTAGTGGTTATTAAAACAGTTATCGTGTAAGAGAAAATGCCACCCATGTTTTATGGAATGATTTCTTATTGCATAGCCATATTGTTTAAATTTACCCAAAGCCAGCAATCGTAAATATAGCATTATTCTAATACAAATCTCTTCAACTTAATTTTTGTAATTATTCATTTCCATCCTCGTGTGATGAAAATCCGTTTAACATAAGAATTTAAAACAGTCACAGAAGGCGAGATGACGTTGATGTCAGGCATAGATGTGTTCTAGCACCAATTGGCGAGGTGACTCGCATTTTATACCTTTAACCAGACTGCCACTTGACCCATCTACTTTTTGACACATGCATTAATCCCAACTGAGTCAAAGGTAGATAATTAAGCTTTGTAACGCTACACCCTCATACTAAAAATGACTGATTTTAAAAAATCTGCCCACTTAATGCCAAAGGTACCAAGAGATAGATGAACGCGTAAACTTAACAAATTTGTGCCTCTGTAAATGAAAAACCAATACAAAATGTGTGCACTTCGCAAACAAAGTAAATAGTTAAGATCCATCCATAAATAAGGAAGAAAGAAAAGTTCTTAGTACGTTCAAGTGAGGCATACTTTGGTACCTTAAGCATTTTGAAGTGTCCTTTCTAGGGTAAAGTCCTGGGTATGACGGTAAACACCATCGGGCAGCAAGAGCCTTATAACCTTGATTGGAAGGTTGTGAGGAGCATGGAACCACATCTTAATTGCTGTTGTTCCCAGGTCCACTCTGACTCGGAGTATTAGCATCTGTTAGGGTCCCAGCTATGGGTAAATAATTAACCCCAAACTATGACAGTATAAAAATAGACTTTTATAAAATATATATATACATAAAAATAGACGTTTATAAAAGAAAATATACATTTTTACAGGGGAAAAAAATGCCATAATACATTTTTGAAGGGGAAAAATTATTACCAGCAATACATTTTTTAATACAAAATTAGAAGACATTTTGAGTTTTCTAAAAATAAATAAATACATAAATAAATTTCAAAATCTGACTAAATCAACCTTGTCGCTATAACCGAACATTTTTTAAAAAATGCATTAAAACCTTACCTTTTTGGCATTAAATAATCCACAGAGGTTGATATGCCATTAAACAAAACTCACTCATTTTTCTAGGCTGACTAAAGAATTAGTGATTTACAAAGGACACTTCAAGATGTTTAAGGCACCAAAATATTTTACGCGTTAAAAATCTCGAACAGAATAGCTATTTGAGAAAGCTTAATTTTTTGATGCTGCAAAGCATAGTGTTGACCTTCCAATGATTTTCCGTTCTATTTAGTGCTTGATATGCCAAAACAGAATATGAAGCTGTCTGGCCGTCATTTTACATGGTTCAAACGTCTATTGTATTAATGTTTTTTTTCCAGTTCCCTTAAATGCATCGGGATAAGGTCATTTATCTTACTGGTGCCTCACTTGAACGCACTAAGAATTTTTCTTTTTCATGGCCCTCCACATCACCTTATCCCTTGTAGCTCTTAACACCTTTTCTCTTGGTATTTATTCCAAACCTTGCTCTGCCATCAACTTGCTTTCACCTGTCTCTCTTTCCCTCCATCTGTTCTACGAATATCAGATTCTCCAATCCTCCCTTCTTCATTACTTGTCTCAGAAACTTGTGTTTTCCTGATGTTATGTATTAGTTTCTTTTTCGTTTCCATCCTCTCCAAAACCTCATCGTTGCTCACATGTTCGCTCCATGGTATCCTCAGCATCCTTATGTAGAACTGGCAGTATAGCCCGGGGTTGCTCGGGTGTAATGAAAGCTTTAAAACTAATCCATGGTCCTGGAGCTCAGACTCAGCCTAAAGAATATCTGTGTGAAGTTTGGTGAGAATCGGATAAAAATTGTGGATTTGTATAAAGGACATACAAACATCTTGCCTTTTATTTTTATATATATATATATATATATATATATATATATATATATATATATATAATCGATTTTCTGCACTATTGTAAGAACTGCATCCTTGAAACTTCTGAATATCGTTTCTTATGTCTTTATCTATGAGTGTATCAAATTTGATTAAAATCGGACCACTCCTTCTATAACCCAGATTTTTTCGATTTTCGATATTTATCGGACGTACCTCGACACAAAACCTAGCTAAGAACACTCGCTTATAGCACAACTGTGTAAATTTTTCAAGAAAATCGGTTCAGCCATTTCGGAGTCTATAGGTAACGGACACACACACAGACAAAGTTCCATTTATAAATAAGTTTAGATCACATTTCGGTTGCTTCAAATCTTTTCTTCATCTTTGATGAGATTGTTCAATATTCACTGCCATGTAGAAGAACAGACAGCCCAGTACTTTTTTCTTTATTTCCAACGAAATTTTAATATCTAATACATTGCTTAGCTTTTGAAATGCATCTTTGGCCATGCCAATACGCCTTCGGATCTCAGTGTTGCACTTTCCGTCCTCTCTTAGAAGGGCAATTGAATCTTTCTACCATGCCATTAGCTTCATGATGAGAAGCAGGGATGCTGGTTAATTCGAATCGTCTACCTGTCGTAACGACAGCTGTGAATCCAAAACTGGATACTTATTTCGAATTAAGTTTTCCCTTAGTATATTAAGTATATGTTTGCCATGGAGAATTCTTCCAAGTGGGGAAAAAAAGATCAATATGTTAGCAAACAGGATTATCCTTCATGTAATGTTGAAGTGCATAATAGTGAATCGGTCATCAGATGACTAAGAAACAAGAGTAGTGTGAGCGCGTCTTTCAATTTGACCTTTTTGACATTGAATGCACAAACGTTTGTGCAAAGTTGAATATCTTCGGGCGCAGTAAAATAAACATGTCTGTGAGTAGCTTGATGGAAGCGTTAACACTAGGAGGAAACAGGTTCTTCTTTTATGTGCCTTGTCCTTTCAGGACGTAGGCGATCATGGCTTTCCACGTCTCCCTATCCCTGGTGGCTCTTAGCACGCTTTCTCCTGTTGCACCATGCAACCCTTCGTTCCGTCATCCACCTGATCAGGTCCTTCAAATATGTTATCCACTGCTTTCCTCTGTCTCTTTTTCCCTCTATCTGGCCTGTTAGTATCAGGTTCTCCAAGCCCTCCTTTCTCATTGCATGTCCCAGGAACTTTAGCTGTCTCTTCCTGATGCTCAGTATTGATTTCCTTTTCGTTTCCATCCTTTCCAAAACCTCATCATTGCTCACCTGCTCGATCCATGATACTCGCAGCCTCCTTCTGTAGAACCACATTTCAGTTGCTTCAAGTTTTTCCTTCATCTTCGAGAATATTGTCCAGCATTCACTGCCATATCGAAGAACTGACATCACATAGCAATCCATACTCTCCTCTTTGTTTCTAGCGAAATTGTCCTGTTTCTTAATACTTTACTCAACTTCTGGAATGCTTCCTTCGCCATGCCAATTCGCCTTCAGATCTATGAAGTAAAAATAAAGTTACGCCACAAATACTCTGGAACGAAGTCTAACGATGCTCGTGTGTACGGAAGAAAGTAGCGACTGATCTCGTCGTTGAAAACGTTCCCGCGTTGCATGCTGTTGTAAAATAAATAAAAGAAACCTTTTCAGTGTACGAGGCCAATATTATACATAAATAGGTCAGTCAGTTAAGTGCCATACGTGAAACACGCTTGGGCGATCATGTCTCGAAAGTGACATGACTGACTGGGCAGAAGATTATCCCTCAGTAGGTTGCCATTGCTTTCTGCGGTAGACTGGTTGCCAGCCAAGGCTATAGAACCCAATTTGTCCTATTATTTAACCCATAACTGGAAGGAAGAGACGGATTAATACCTTTCCCAAGGGTATTTGCGCGTAAGTGAATGCAATGAATTCAACTGGAATTTGAACTCGGCTTCCCGATTTCTCGTTCCGAGCCGATATCCACTGCACCACAACGCACATCCATAGGTAAACATGCTAATTTGTTTTACTCTTAGTAAGCGTCGCAAATCGAACAGATTACTTTAAAAACGCCAATATAGTTGGGTTGGCCAAAAAGTTAATTCGGTTTATTAAGTTACTTAATAATCAACGGAACGTTTTTTGACCTACCCAAATTTTATATATAAAGGCGAAAGAAAAACTTATTTACTAGGGCGTTTCGTCCCCGAGGAACTTTATCAAAGTAAATGTAAGGATTTTATTTTGCAGTATGTATTTATAAACAGAAGTAAAGCGGAGTAAAAATATTAATTTTTCAAAAATTTAAAATTTTACCAACGCTATTTATTTTTAAAGCTAATTGTGTAAGTAAAGGTAAACTATGGAAGACGCTAAGTGATGTAACTTAATGTATAATAAACAAAAGTGAGTAAATGATGTTATTGTTAAATTTGTATTTCCTTATTTGTTTATAAAATCGAAATTGTGGTTGTATAGTGGATTGCTTATCTATTCTTTTTCTAGTTGTAGTAGGATTCCGTCCTAGTGAAGGGTAGTTGTATACCATTGCAGGTTAACGAAATTTGGCCTTGTGGTAGATAGCCCACTATGTCATAAAATGATTATAAAATCAAGAAAAGCAAATTGAGTTGATAACACACACACACACACACACACACATATATATATATATATATATATATATATATATATATATATAAATTAATGTTTTACAATTAAAGCAATACTTGAAATAAAGGTTCAACAGAGGTTAGAATGTTCATGGCAAATAATGAGCTGAAAGAGATAAAAAGCTTAGGAATGTGGGGAGCGGAGGTATGGGAGGAATGTCTTTGAAGTAGTCGCTCCTGAGGTCAGTAAGTACTTTTGAGACAGTGAAGAAATGATGCAAGATGAAGGGAGGCGAATGTAGTAGCCACTCGACTTAAGTCAAGGGGATATTAATTACATTCTTCTCTTCTCGTCTGTCACCGTCAGTCTGTCTGTCTGGTGCTTTTTGTCTCAGCTTTTTATATCTGCCTTTTGGATCAAAACAGCTCGTTTTGGAATTTCAGACTTGTATTTGATTGTGGGCTTCCTATTGACTGGTAAATAAAATTCACGTAGGCTCACGAAATGGAAATTTGATATTTGATTTATTTTTATTTTACAACCAGAAAATCTGCGCGAGCTTGGATGCGCAACGACGATTTTTGGTCATTTACCTTCTGGTTGGTATAGACCAAACATCCGGTCCCTCGCTTATTGTATCAACTGCATGAATTTAAATATGCTACTATATTGGCAGCTAGGTGTCGTGGCTCGTACCATGTGACATCTGGTTGCCCAGATGTGCATTTAGCATGGGGAGTTGTCATTATCATGAACTTCGTGAAGTAACACCTACTACTGTGAAAAACAGCAAAGATTGTAAATACCTCTTGGTTGTACCACTCTGGTAATAAAGTAGTTTATCTACATTTTACTGTGTATCTCTTCATTCTACAATACAACACTAGGTCTCATTGTTTTAATGTTGAACTAGCTTGATGTTTGATTCTAATAGATTTTTTTGTAGTTCTCACCTGTGGAACACCTTTCTGATTTCTTGCTTGTCCGCCACCTACAATCTTCAAACATTTGCATACAATTCCAATCGTCATCTTCTATCTTTCTGAATCCTCTTCATTTATTGTCCTTTCTCTTCACTAAAGTCTTCTCATTTTCTTTCACTACCAGTAACCCCTAGCATCCTCATGGCTTTTTCACCTTGCTTGGGGTGAAATGATTATAAAAGAAAAAAAAACAAATACTATAAAGAGTAAAAAATTCTAAAAGATGGTAGGATATACACATATATTAATAATATACTAATATATGCATATGCATCACGAGATCTTGCTAAGACCTAAGCCACTCTTTCAATTTACAAAGTGAAGATTGTAAAGATTTTTTTAGTCTTTAAAACTTTTAAATGAAGGTCTTAATGCAATCAGTTTTCAATTGAAAACTGAAAACCTACTCTCATGGTAGAATATATCACATTGATGATATGAATTTGACTGCTGCTGAGTAACATCTTGAGAGTAATAATATGATAGCAACAATAATTATATTGGAAGCAGATTTAAACAGATTAAAATAAAAGGGAATGAATATACAATTATGTATTGGTCTCCAATTTTTTTTATCCAAAATATAATTGGTAAGCTTTTCTTATAACAGGTGTTATATTTCACTTTTGAGATGCAAAAGTCACTTTGTCACACACAGAATTTATTAAGTGCTGTTTATAGTGTGAATGGCTACCCCAAAAAAAATTTAACATCTGCTAAATAGATACCAAAAGCTTCATTATTTCAGGGCCTCTTCTAAATGGATTTTACTGAACACATTCCCCTCCCTCTCACTAATATGAGGCACAATCTGGTTCAGCCTGTCGGCTACTATTCATTCTCTTGCGGATCATTTCTCTAGCCAACTTTCATTGTTTCTTTTGAGCCATATCCAATGGCTGCCTTCTTGGTTGCTGCTTGGATGTCCTTTAGGGTTTTGCTCACATTTCTCAGCTTCATTCCAATGAATCCCAGCCATCTCTGCCAGCATGTACTTATGTTTCCTCTGCAGCTGACCTCAACAGAGAAATGTTTAGCCTGTCACACTGCATCTTTACATTCTTCCACCAGTTTTTTGTAGTGATCTTTTTGGATTTGAGCAACTTTATTGTTGTCATCATGTGGAACTGAGCGTTCAATCAGATGAACAACCTTGCTCTTAACACGCCAGGTTACCAAATCTGGTGTCCTGCTGATTGGTAACCTAGTGTGCCAAAAGAATAGAATACTAAAAATACCAAAAATACCTGAATCCAAAAATAATCAGAAAAATAACTATATCGAGATCTCAAAAGATTTATGAATTGCAGATGTAATGATATAATAGGATGGATGTACAGAGAGCACTTGAACAGAATTAATAGCTCATCAAAATGACTGTACTGACAATAAACTATATTAAATCTAAGAGACAAAAATAGCAGAATAGCAAATGCCAATAATGTGAAAACAGATGAATTATATTTAACTGAGAAGTTGTATAAAAACAGACATGACTGGGTAGAAATGGTGATTCACTAGGAATTGTGCAAAAAAAAAAAATAATTGAGAAATATAGGACAATGTTAAATGCAGAAATCAAAAATAAATCAAAAAGATAAAAACAAAATTCTATAGAAATTTGATATTAAACATATTACCCAGTTTTGGCCAAGAAACCAGATTGATCAGTATTAGAGGCAGATAAGGCAACCATCTAATGTTTTTGAAATAGAGAAACTGAACAGGGATTAAGAGTGTCAGTGAAGAAAGTTGGGATAGTGTTGCAAATATCAGCACAGAAAGCAGATTTGGTGAGCTGAGTTCAAATTCCAGCTTAGTGTCCTATTTTCATTTTTGTACAAACTTACTTTCCCAAGAATGTATAGAAATGTACAGATAATAAATAGAATCTGTGAAGAGCCATAATTGTTTGTGTCTTGAAATGACATGGCATTAAAAAATACCCAAAAAACTATAAAAATGAAATGTTTTATTATGTATTATTAGGGGCAGTACTTAGTGTTTTGTAAAGATACACATTTACAAGAAAACACCTGTAGATTAATCCTGTATTTGACAATGACTAGACAAGATGATGAAAGTTAATGATAAATCATTTATTTCACAAAATTATAACCCAAACTGTCTGGCAAGAAAAAGACAATCTGCCATGCTAGAATGAAATTGTAAAATCAGGACAACAATTGGTTTCAATCCTTGGTAAATAGTGGAATCTACATCAGTAAGGGTTTTTATTTATTATCAAAGTTATTGACTGGACAGTGTAACTGTTGTAGTGAAATATCCTATCCTACCCAGGAATGGGTATGGCCTGGGTTATAAAAGACCGGGACTAGAACGAACTACAGAGTGATCGAGAGTATTTGTCATTATACGAGAGTTATCGACTTTAGTCAAGAGCCACCGGCCTTAGATGAGAGTTAGACGTCACTAGATGGAAGCCTTCTTCTCCAGACGGACGCATACGTCCTATACAGAGACATTGCCTTCTTGATTGTTATTCTTGTTAACTGTTTGTTGGTGTACATGTATTTGGTTTATTGTACTGAGGTATAATAAATCTCTATTCATATATTCTCAGTGTTAAGAATTATTTCTTGCACTATTCTTTCTCTGTTTATCCCCTCCTGGGATATAACAGTAACATAATGGTTATCATAGAAAATGGACCTTGAATTCTATTAAAATTTGCTTTAAAACTTTGCATTAATACTCTTAGGAAAAGTATGAATTCCTGTCTCTCTGAATTCTGTCTTGTTGTTTGATATCTTGACAAAATGTCTAATCACTGGCATATGACAATGACTGGTGAAGAAGTGAACAATTTGATTAGTCTCCTTCCTTTTATTACATGTCCAGTTAGTCACAGTAGAAAATGACATGACTCTCATAGTCAATGTTCCAGTTAGTGTGGATTTCTATCTACAAGCAATAAAATTCATATTTCTATTTATAGTTATTATGGAACTTTTGGATATACCGTGGGTGTGTTACCAATGTTTTGTTTAATGTCTCTACACTGGAGATTGCCTCTGTGGAGGCAAGAAAGTAACTAGGTATAGACAAGAAACTTACATGAAAAAAAATCCTCCCTATTATAATAAAGACATGTGTTTGTGTGTGTGTGTGTGTGTGTGTGTGTGTGTGTGTGTATATATATATATATATATATATATATAAGCATGCAGTGTGGGTATAGAAGAATCCAAAGGAGTATCCTGTACATACAGTGGTAGGATAACTCTCTCAGAGAGCTCTAAATATATATGTATATAAATACATATAGAGCAAGTATAAGAAAAATTAAGGCACGAATCGTGTAAAATCCTTTATAAAATAAAGACGGAAGCTGATGATGATTCGCCTGAAATAGGCCCATACTTCCAATTTACCATGAAATAACGTGTCTGCCTTAACTTTTCTTATATATTTTTTTTTTCACTCCTGTCACACTCATGGAGAGAGAGAGAAAGAGAGAGACAATAGCAAGGCATCAACAATAGTTCATTCTCTTTATTACCAGTTATTGAAGCTGTTTGCTTTTTAACAATGTCTTATTATTTTATCTTTTTGCAATGATTGCTGTCAAGTAGTGAAATATAGATATTTATCTTCTCCATTATAATAAAGACTTTATTTTATTTGTACAATTAAACAACATTTCTTAGAAAAACATAGCCATGTAGGTAATATTAGACAGATTTTAGTCAACAATACAATAATCCTCACTCATACACAGTAAAAAGAACCTTCAGATATTAGAGGCCATCTACATTAAATCCAAACAACCTACACTTAATAAATTCACATTTAAATCTGGTCATAACACATTAGATTGCATTTAAATATATAGTTCTGTTATCATTTCAAGCTCTCACGCGGTGTGACGTCATAGAACTGCATTACAAATTTACGAACTGCGTTTGCTATTTTTAGTAACTGTCATTGTTGCTTAGCAAAGTTTTATGTCAACACAAGATAAAATCGTTGCTGATGGTGGATGTTTTTATGTTAACATCCTTGTCACCTCTCTGAAGATGGCTCATGTGAGCTGAAAGCTTAGAACCAACTTAATAAAAAATTATCCAAATGTTGTAGAATTTTTATCTTTTTCACCTGAAATTAAAGCTAAAATATGATGTTTAGAACGGCTCATGATTAAGCATAATAGACATTCATTGTCTTTTCTATTTAACAGTATATGTTTAGGAAATTATCCGCTGCCTCAATACACTAAATATATATATATATATATATATATATATATATATTTACTTTCACTCACACTCATGGGTTTAGATTATTTTTTTTTTATATATATTTTAATGTATGATACTCAAAAAAAAATGTACATTTTTTTTTCTTTCCTGCTGTTAAAACTAAACCTTTAAATGACTTAATAACTTGAAATAATTTTTTTCACTTAACCTACCTACACTTCCCAGTTATGG
The DNA here is from genome assembly GCA_037127315.1 of Ascarosepion bandense. Lineage (NCBI taxonomy): Eukaryota > Metazoa > Mollusca > Cephalopoda > Sepiida > Sepiidae > Ascarosepion > Ascarosepion bandense. Next base: position 1,777,225 of record JBBBDQ010000408.1, read on the forward strand.
GTTAAATAACAGGACAGATTGGGTTCTATAGCCTTGGCTGGCAACCAGTCTACTGCAGAAAGCAATGGCAACCTACTGCGGGATAATCTTCTGCCCAATCAGTTATGTCTCTTTCGAGACATGATCGCCCAAGCGTGTTTCATGTATGGTACTTAACTGACTGACACTTTGTTAGGTAATTTAACCTACACTGTCAGTGGTATATCCAGTAACATTTCTAGCAAACAAAAAGTGGTAGTGGCAATTACTTGAAAGTCAAGGTGTGTGCGTGGAAGAGGAAGGCAATCGAAAAGGGAATATGAGAATTTTCTTTTTATGCTTATACTTTTCCTTGTCAATTTATACAACATTCAGTTTTTTTGTTTTTTTTTTTTAATATTTTTATAACACTTTCTTAAATAAAAGAAAATACAGTGGAAACTTGGTTTACAAATTTATTTAATTCCTGAAGCTTGATTATGACCAGAAATACTCATAACTCATATTTTCTAATGAATGTAAAATAGATTAATTCATTTCTGGACCCTAGATGATTGCTTATTTAAATTTTTACAGCAGTTAGTCAGTAAAATGCTACATGGGATACATGCTTGGGCAACCATGTCTCAAAGACACATAATTGACTGGGCAGAAGATTTCATGCAATAGGTTGCCAGGTTCTATTTAAAGCTAGAAAATATTTTTAGATCGTAAGAATTTTTATTTTTAATTATGATTTTAATGATAAAAGTATTACTAAGTAAGTCATAACTGGGTTAGAAGAACAGGATTTTTACTTTTCACAAGGGTATTTGTTCAGAAGTGAATGTAATGAACTTGACTGAATTAACAATTCTGAGCCATTATCCATTACACCACCTAAGCATTCAAGCTAACAGGATCTGGAACCACCTATTTAAGTATTGACCAGGTTCAATGTTGCTTAACTTTGGTGATCGTTCTATTATCATCTGCGGTGAGTCACATTCTACAATTTTTTTCTTTCCTTTCCACCAGAAATAGTTTATTATAGAAAATGATTTAAGCATAGAAGTGATGGAGTAGCAGTAAAGTCAGTGGGCAGTGATGGAGTTGAAACTGTTATACAACCATGATTGTTTTCTTTTGCTATATTTTGTTGTGTTACATTGTAACATTTACAATGAATGAGACTTTTGATGTTTCATAAATCCTGTATATAACATCACAGGTAAACAGTAAATTAGTAATACTACTAATTCTAGTAATTACTTGAGTTTTTTAGGAATTTGTAATAAGCTCTTTGGTTTTATAAGCAAATTTCTTAGAACTAGTGTTAGTAGTCATAGTTTGATTAGTTTTTCTTTTAGACAGTTTTTTGACCTTTTTTTTATTGCAATGCTCAGGCCATTTTTTATTTCATGGCCATTAATTCAGCGACATGGCTTTAAAACAAAGAAGTAGCCACTGAGATGAGTTAAATTCCTGAAAAGAAAAACCACCTGAACATTGAGATATAAAGACAACAAAAACCTTAACATGAAAAAAAAAAAAAAAGACTATCGTATATACTCGTGTATAAGCCAACTTCATGTATGGTGTGATCCTTGAATTTCTTTTACAGAATTTCATTATGTATATTTTAGAAACGGTTTTTAGTCAATATTTTCTCCATATATTATTCCAGTTTTTTAAAGAAATGTTTTCTCCAGTTTGGTTAGAAAACACATGCACACAGGATTTCTTGAAAATGATAATTGTTGAGATATATATATATATATATATATATATATATATATATAAAAGTTTGAGCTGAGCATAATAAAACTAGAAATAAAAGCAGAACTCAAATATTCACACAAATTGTAAAGCAAAAATAAATAGGACACAAGAGGGTGACTCACTATTACTGGTATTCATAAATTTTAAATCTTGTCTATGCATCAGTAAACAAAAACATAATGAGGATCAGTTTACATTTTACTTTGTATCACTGAGAAAAAAATGCAATAAAATATTCACTTTTTTTCTCCTGCAATGGATTTAATCAAAAAACGATCTTTCTATTGTCAAAAACTCTGTGGAAATAATTCTGTTATGTATAGTTTTAAGAAAAAAAGAGACCTGTTAAAATTTGTTGTCAAAAGAAACAGGTGCTATGATTTCTCTTAAGCAGCCAGTTTTTCAATCCAGTGCTTACGGCCATATCACGTTGAATACACCGGTTCTCACTCGATCACCGAAGTTAAGCAACATTGAGCTTAGTCAGTACTTAGATGGGTGACCGCTTGGGAGTACCAGGTGCTGTAAGCGTTTAGTGACGGATGTTCGTTGTGGTGCAGTGGATATCCTCTCGGAAAGAGAAATCGGCGAGCCGAGTTCGAATTCCAGTTGAATACCCTGTAGTCACTTAAGCACTGGTACCCTTGGGAAAGGTATTAATCCATCCCTTCCCTCCAGTTATGGGTTAAATAACAGGGTAGGACTTGGGGACCCTGCCCTTAAAAACAAATCCCAATGAATCTTGATACTCGAAAAGAAAAAGTTTTACTAGACACAAAACTTATATAAAAACAACAATAAATTGTTGAAAGAAAAAGGTATTACCAACAATGAATAAATAAAAATTTAGTTCGCAATAAATGACCCAACGAGGTTGATATGACATGAAAGCAAAACAACCAAATTTTCAATCCACTCTCATCAGAGTGGATCATTGATAAATTCTAAAATTTTAAACCATCAAACAGAATTAACTCTCCTGTTATGTTATATTGTCAAATTTAGAATTGATCCAGCAACTTAAATAGTATTGTTGAATATTGTTAAAACAAATATCTTATTGCCTTTTCAAAAAAAAAAGAAATTAAACAAATTCAATTGGTACTGAAAAAAAAAATTCATTTACTAGCTTGATTTTACATATGTTAGTTATTTTTGGGCAAGGTGAGATCCAAATAGAAAATTTATGGCGACTAAAGTTTTAACTACAATATTACAAAGCAAACATTGTATTTTTGTCTATCACAACAAACTGGAGTATTCTCAGAGAGGTCTCTTGCCTTAAACACTTGTAGCACTCAATCCAGACCTCAAGTAGAACTCGTACATATGATCCATCACTGAAGATCTGCTGAAGATCTGTCCTACACTACAAGGATGTCATACATGTGATCCATCACTGAAGATCTGTCCTACGCCACAAGGATGTCGTGCGTACGATCCGTCACTGAAGATCTGTCCTACGCCACAAGGATGTCGTGCGTACGATCCGTCACTGAAGATCTGTCCTACGCCACAAGGATGTCGTGCGTACGATCCGTCACTGAAGATCTGTCCTACGCCACAAGGATGTCGTGCGTACGATCCGTCACTGAAGATCTGTCCTACGCCACAAGGAAGTCGTGCGTACGATCCGCCACTGAAGATCTGTCCTACATCACAAGGAAGTCGTACATACGATCCGTCACTGAAGATCTGTCCTACGCCACAAGGTTGTCTACAAGTGAGATATGAGGTCAGGTGGCATCAACCTAGCAGGCTGGGAGTTGGTGACTGAATGTTGCAGCAGATGGAGAAGCGCTGTGAAAGCATTGCTCCAAGAGAAGTGAGGAGAGACCAGTAGTGAAAGGAGAGGAGAGAACACAGATGGTAGAGGGTTGCATCAGTGCTCTTAGAACCAGGTGTCACCTACAGCTGTGGCAACTGCAGTAGAGCCTGATGATCCAGGATAGGCCTGTACAGTCACAACAGATACAGCAACTCAGCAACAGTTTGATCTGAGACACAGAATGACATTGTCTCCTGAAACAGACGGATGTCATCAATTGTTCTTGCTCCTTAATAATGTTTTTCTTTTTCTTATTCTTTAACACTCAGTAACCCTTCTGTCTTTTAGTGACTTTATTGCCTTGATTGGGATGAAATATCTGAATAAAAACCTTTTCACAAAGGTAAAATATTGCAAACCTCTCACTACTCTTACTATTTTCACGGAAAAAGTTTAAATGAACTATATTCCTTAGTTTTACTAGTTTTAACCTTCATGGCACCCATGATGCCATGCACATAATACCAAACTATCCTCATATTCCACTCTAACAGATTCTTCCCACAAACAACTATTTTCTGAAACCGACTCCCAAGGAGATGCTTCCCCAACCACTATCTTACCCTCTTCAAGTGTAGAGTTAATATATTACCATAAACTGTGCTTCTTATTTCTTACTCTGTAACCCTCTACCTTGAGTGGCTCTTGGGGCTTCTACAGGTTCAACATTATTGTAATGATATCATACTTAGTGCAATGTACATTTTAGTATCAGCTAGGGTGAGTCACATTCTACAATTATCTGATCATTTAATCTTTTTAATTCTTATTACCAGAAATAGTTTCTGATTCTGCTAATAAATCTTTTCTATTTGATAAATCTTTAAAACTTATGACAAACTGAAAAGATTTCCTTGCAAATGATTGTATTCTAAATAAAAGAAAAAAAAAAGAAAGGGAAAAAAACACTTTTTTTTTGTAAAGAATTGTCAAGCCTAGGTCTGTCTGAGAAGAGAATCTGGTTTTGTTGTCAACAATTCAACCATAAATATTATCTTCTTTCTTACTTCTAAAAATAATGTCAATGAATGTCTTTTGTGTTATGTTGACTGTGATTCAGTTTAAACAGTTTCTCAGGTTTTATAACCCTTGTATTAAAAAATTAAACAAAAAAGCTTTGAGATCTTGTTGAATTATTTCATAGATGTCTATCTACTTCTTCTTGAAAAGTAACTTTAATGTACACCTTTTGCTTTGGCTTTTTGCTATTTAATACAAACAGCAGAAATGGTGGTACCAAATGACCCTGGGAACTAAGTTAGTTGAATGTAAATGCTATTGGTCAACTGCAAGTATTATTTTTGTTTTAAAATCACTCTTCAGGCTGGTCAGTTAGAGTAAATGTGCCATGTTTGTTGATTGATGAAAAATTTCAAAATATGGAGAGTGTTTACATGAATGAGCTATAAGTGTTTAGCGAAAATATGTGAAGAGATTTTTCTCTTTTTCAATGTCAGCTACTAGTTTCAAATGTACTACAGTATAATCCGGATATAAGATACCCGGATATAAGAGAAACTCAGATATAAGAGAGATCGTCTCTGGTCCCAAATTAGAGCCTGTGGTAATGTATATAAAATGAACCAAAGCCAGATATAAGAGAAACTTGGATATAAGAGAACTTTTATCCGGTCCTGACAACTGTCTTATATCAGGGTTACACTGTACTTTGAAAATACTCTTTTTTTGTAAAAAGTATAGTTTATAAGTGTCTAAAAAAAAAAATAAATAAATAAATGAATAAAAATATTTTATCACAAAAGTTGTTTTTTTTTAATTACAATAGAATATTATTTTTGTAAGGGAAAACAAAAATACTGAATTTTCAAGATTTTTAAATGCTCATTATTTTAATTTGTATTTTTGGCACAGATTTAAAATTTTAATTAAAATTGGCCATCTCAAGTTTCCAATGTTTTACTCATAGACCCAGCTATGATTTGAGCCCTATCAATCCTTTCTCTACTCTGCAATTTCTCCAATCTTGTCTTGTCAGTTCAGTTAAAATTGATCAATTAAGAAAGATATGACTCTGTAGTAAGTACAAAATAAAAATAACACTCTTTTCTTCACTGTTTGCAAATTCACAAACCAGTGTGAAAACCTACTTTTTGACCAATAGGAAAAAAAGATTGCCTTCCTGCTGAGAAAAAGATCAAGAATAATTTTACGAGCAAGTGTAAAATATTTATTAATCAATGAAAAGAAAGCAATTTACTGAAAACAAACAAATTGAACTTTCAATAATCCAGTCAACTGTCTTCCCGCCCCAAAATGAGTTTATATTTAGAGCTGATCATGTGACTGAGTTGGCTACATATTCATGGTTTTGGTTAGTGAGAAAGAGTGAGGGTGAGAGCACTCAACACACCATAATGTAACAGAAATTGTTGACTGTTGATCAGACCCTTCTTCCTCTTCCTCTACTCGTCATACATAAAAGAATGATAAGAATAAGACATTACTACTACTTTGTTGATACACTCAGCAAAAACATGAACTTAACAACAATTTAAACAAGATTGTTGAATATTGTTAGAATAAATATGTTATTGACTTTGCAAAAAAAGAAAAAGAAAAATTAAACAAATTCAATTAGTACTGAAAAAAAATTAATTTACTAGCTTGATTTTACATTTGTTACTGATTTTAGGGCAAGGTGCGATCCAAACAGAAAATTTATGGCGACCAAAGTTTTAACTACAATATTACAAAGCAAACACTGTATTTTTTTGTCTATCACAATAAACCGGATTATTCTCAGAGAGATCTCATGCCTTGAACACTTATAGCACTCAATCCAGACCTCAAGTAGAACTTGTACATATGATCCATCACTGAAGATCTGTCCTACACTACAAAGATGTCATACATATGATCCGTCACTGAAGATCTGTCTTACACTACAAGGATGTTGTACATATGATTCATCATTGAAGATCTACTGAAGATCTCTCCTACATTATAAGGATGTCGTACATATGATCCATCACTGAATATCTGTCCTACGCTATAAGCTACATTTCTGTAGAAATCAAAATTTTCTAAAACAAATAAACTCTTAATTCTGTAAACTCCTTACTACATTTTCTCTTAGAACATTTTCACAGTTTAATTATCACACTTCCTACAAATTGGATGTTATTTCTCTTGATAAATAAAGCTTCATTTATTTATACAAATAAAACTAATTTATATCTCTCAACATCTTGATAATCTTAACTGTTTGGTACAAGGCCAATTGAATAAACATGATTTAGCTCTTTACTTTAACTCTAACTCTCTGATTTCACAGCTTTCTCAGTTCTCAGAAAATAATTTTGGTATTTCCTTTCCTCTTCACTGTAAATAGCAAGAAAAAATGGCTAAGATTGGCGTGTGTTTATAGTAGAAGACAGTGAAAATGGCCAACAAGTATTTGTCAGCATCCCTCGACCGTTCATGCTCAAGGTTCTCTGGAACGATAAGAATGTCTACAGTATTATTCATGTTAGTTTGAAGTTAGTGTCTTGAATTTGAATTTTGTTGTGACTATTGGTAGTTGGTAACCATTAGTGAATCTGCATTAATCCTTAATTTTTGACACACTGTCTGAGTTGCTAGTACAGCCATATCTCCTCCCTCCCCTCTTTGCCCCTCTCCCCTCCCCTCTATGTTCTCCTCCCCTCTTTTCTGTTTCTCTTCTTTCTTTGTAGACTCTTTTATGATTTTATTTTTTCCATCTTGAAATCATAGTACAATAAAATCATTGCTTAAAACTTTAGCCTGATTACTGTACGTATGGGAATCCCTTTCTTAGAACCAACTGTACTTAACAATGGACACTGATCAGTTTGCAGTATGAATTTCTTCCTAATATTCTCCTGTGAAAATTTCCTGACAGCAAAAATTATAGTCCATGTTTCCTTTTCAATTTGACTGTCGCATTTTTCCGTACATGTCAAACGTCTTAGAGTGTTGGCAACTGCTTTTACCATAATGTCTTCGAATTTATGGCCTATTACAGTTCTTATGCCATGGAGTAGATAGACTAAAATTGGAGTAGATAGACTAAGCTATCGCCCGGTTCACACTCCACCCACGTCTATTGAACAGGTAAAGAGACTCATCCCTTGTTTCCTGTTTAGGAAGTGGTTTCCGGCTTTCTCTTTTCCAATCTTTTTACTCTTACAAAGCCCCCTGCGCATCAGTGACGTTATCGCCTTGCTTGGGGTGATATAATTAAAAAAAAAAAAAAAAAAAAAACATATTTTCATTCCTTTATTCTGGAAAGACTAGATCCAGTTGACCTTGTTGAATGGGATGAATTTGAAAGTCTCAAAGAATCTTATAAATATTTTAAAGAGTAGTTTATGGTTATGCTCAGATCATTTCTTTACATAGTCTAACGAAAATGATTTGCACAATTGTCAGTGTATTACTTTACCTACTCTCTCATGCTTGCTTCTATATTTCCATTTAACCAGCTTGCTACATTCACTTACTAATGATATAAAATATATAATGAGTTGATATTTGGCAGATTTTGCTGGAGGTCAAATGACTCATAATCTCTCTAATTCTCTGACTCATTTTTCAGTATTTTCACTGTTATTTGTAATGATGTCATCTGAATCTTCTTGCAGATTTTTGATTATCTTCAAGATTTTTCAGGATTGTTCCAAGTTACTGTTGATATTTGTTTATCTAACATTGATAGAAAATATTTTCTTTAAAAAAAAACAATTGCTTGGACATGTCTTCTATTAATTTGCCAAACCTTGAAATAAGTATAACTAAATTTATAAATATTTTTTTATTACCTACCATATTTTATTTCTGTTAGAGTTTCTCTAAAGTTGGAAGGAGGAACGTTATTATAATAATAATAATAATAATACCTGACTTTATTGTGATAGATAAGAAAATTGGCAATTTTCGAATGATTGATTTTTTGCTGTTCCATAAGATACAAGTGTGGATACTAAAAAAACTGAAAAGATTGAAAATTACTATGATCTGTGTAACATAACTCTTGAAGTAATTCCTGTAGTAATGGGTGCACTTGTAAAAGCACCTAGACAGTTGAAAGAGTGCTAAAAGAAATTTGAAATTTGGACCAAAACTGACAAATTCCAGAAAACTGCTATAATTTACTCTGCAAGGATTCTAAAAAAACAGTTCTTGATTTGTGAGGAGTCTTGGCACTATGTTCTAAGAACAGAATTTCCACTGTGCTTGTCACTGTGCAATACCTACATAATAACAATAATAATATACAGATTTATTTAAACTATTTTTCTAATTTTCATTATTATAATCAAATCTTTTTTCAATTATTGTACCCTCCTATCTTATTTGAATACCTGTCCTATTTTGTAACCTGTAAATTTTAAATCTATTATACTGGGTTCAGTCCTTTGTTTAGGTAGTAAAATTCATATACATTTTTTTTTTTTAATCATATCACCCTGAGCAAGGCGGTAACGCCAATGATGTGCAGGGGGCTACATAAGAGTGAAGAGATTGGAAAAGAGAAAACCGGAAACCGCGTCCTAAACAGGAAACAAGGGATGAGTCTCTTCACCTGTTCAATAGATGTGGGTGGAGTGTGAACTGGGCGATAGTTTAGTCTATCTACTCCAATTGAAAAAAAAAAACAAAGTGAGAAGATTAGAAACTCTTGTTTATTGAAAAAAGAGTTGTATCATAATGACAAATTAACTAAGAAGAATTAATAAATGATATTAACTTGCATGAAATAGTATAAAAATTAATCCTGAGGACTGAACAAAGGATTTTTAGTTAAAATTCCCAGGCCTATCAAATATGAGTCTTCTGAAGAAGACCTTGAAGGTAAAATGGCTGAAATGTTGTGACTATAACATCCAAGATCAAGACAACAGTTCAATTAATGTACTTTTTTTAAAAATTCTTCATGTAAATAAAATTCTCTTGAGAATGAATTGGGATAATAATAACCTCACAAATTATATCAATGTGGCTTTTTAAAATCAAATTTGAGCTTTTATATAAGTTACAGTGAAATAGATTTTGATCAAATATATTGTCCTTTTTATCAAAACTTAATATTTGAGACAAAACAATTAATTTTAGCAGTGCCTGTATTCAAGCCCATCAAGGGAGGTGAGCAGAATAGTACACACCTGAAAACTCACAAGAAAAAAATTAATATGAAATTAATATGAAATTAATATATTATCTGACATTATATTATTTTTTATCTCTGCTGCTCAGACCCATATTGACACATCAAATAAGTTCATTTGATATAGTGTGTAAATATGTAACAAATAATCTATCTAAACTTATTTATAAATGGAACTTTGTCTGTGTGTGTGTGTTCCCGTTACCTATAGACACCGAAACAGCTGAACAGATTTTCTTGAAAATTTACACAGTTGTACTATAAGCGTCTGCGAGTGTTCTTAGCTAGGTTTTGTGTCGTGGTATCCTCAATACATACCGATAATAAAAAAAAATCGGGTTATAGAAGGAGTGGTCCGATTTTAATCAAATTTGATACACTCATAGACAAAGACATAAGAAACGAATTGAGAAGTTTCAAGGTTGCAGTTCTTACAATAGTGCAGAAAATTGATAATATATATATATAAAAGGCAAGATGTTCGTGTGTGTGTCTGTTTATCAGCCTGTATGTCTGTATTTTTTTTCAGCCCTTTTATTTTAGTTTTTGCTTTGGGTTTGGCGCTAAGTAGATATAATTGTAGTTCTTAGTCTCAGCCATGATACCATTTACTCAGAGGACTTTTTTAGCCTTCAAAATTTAGTTTATGACAAAAAAAAACTTATTTGATATCGATACCAGGAAATCAAAATTTGACTTACATCCATTCATTTTTCTTTCAGTCTATGGTTTCGCTTTAACTGGAAACAACTATTGCTTTTTAGTCTTTCGTGCTAACGTCCAAAGAGTCTGAGCTCCAGGACCATGGATTAGCTTTCATTACACCCGAGCAATGCCAGGCTATACTGCTAGTTTTGCACAAAATAAATGTTTCCCCATTCATATCCAGAAATATATAGATCCATACCTGTCACCAGAGATTTTGCCTGAGAAGGTGGCCTATAAAGTCAGATAATCTGTGAATAAGAATCTGCAAACTAAAATCTGCAAATCTGCAGTTCATATCATTTTCCAAGTAAAGCAGGGATGTGAATGATAGTCAGTCAGTGAAGTGCCATATGAGATACATGCTTGGGCAATCATGTCTCTTTTGATCCATGACTGACGAGGCAGAAGATTTTTCCACAGTAGGTTGTCATTTCTTTCTTCAGTAGACTGGTTACCAACCAAGGCTATAGAACTCAAGCTATCATGCTATTCAATTCTATTATCCAGATCAGTCAGTTAAGTGCCATACGTGATACACGCTTGGGCGATCATGTCTCTTTCAATTCATAATTGGAGTAGATAGACTAAACTATTGCCCGGTTCACACTCCACCCATGTCTATTGAACAGGTGTAGAGGCTCATCCCTTGTTCCCTGTTTAGGATGTGGTTTCCGGCTTTCTCTTTTCCAATCTTTTCATTCTTACGAAGCCCCCTGCGCTTCAGTGGCATTACCGCCTTGCTTGGGGTGATATAATTAAAAAATGACTGACGGCAGATTTTCTCACAGCACGTTGCCATTTCATTCTGCAGTAGACTGGTTGCCAACCAAGGCTGTAGAATCCAATATGTTTGCTATTCAACCTGTAGATGGAGCAAGAAGAGATGAATTAATACCTTTTCCCAAAGGTATGTAAGTGAATGCAATGATTTCAACTGAAATTCAAATTATATTCAGATGCGGTGGTAGGGGGCAGGTTTGAATGGATTCCCATTACTTGGTCCCAGTGTCCACTTCTGCTCAGTGATCATGTCTGCATTTAAAAATTTTAACTGAAAAATAAGATAGTGTTTTCAAATTCTTTTCTGATCAACAAAAGAACCGACCAAACTCTCAGTGTATTTGATCAGTCTTTACCGCATGACCTTCCCAGTTCAAACAAACTGACTTAATTGAGTTCTGTATGCCTCTGCTTAAAACGTTTATTTGCTTGCACAAAGATTGTTTACACAGACTTTTATATTTAAAATGATGCATTTATTCTTCTGTTATCAAGTTAGAGAAATATTTTGTCAAATTTTTTTAAACAAATAACAAGTCTTCATTGAAGTTAAGATTATTTAGTGCATTTGATGGGATATGAGTCCTCCACCCACTCATTTACATTTAATGCTACAATGTTATGTAATAGCATATCCGGTGAGTTCAGTGCAATCAAATAATCGAGAAAAAAGTTCACCATATATATATATATATATATATATATATATATAAGGCAAGATGTTTGTGTGTGTCTATCTGTATGTCCTTTATACAAATCTGCAATTTTTTTCTGATTCTCACCAAACTTCACACAAATATTCTTTAGGCTTTTAGTCAGGTCATAGGCAACTTAATATTTTGTTTATTTATCCCGATATCTGAAACTGATACCTCGATATCCAATGAGGTCTGATCGAGATCAGGATTTTGGCCCTTTTATCATTGTTCTTGCTGCAGAATTTGCTCTAACTTGCTAAAATTATATTTTTTAGTCTCAAACATTAGTAGATCTTCTCAGACAACTCATTTTCTCGGATATCAGAAATCGATACCCCTGATATTCTATCACTCTGATCAAAAACCAATATTCAGCCATGAATATGGCTCATTTTCTCCAGTTTTATTCCCAATGGGTATAGTTTTCATGGACTTACTTATTTGGTTCCGATATTGGAAATCAATACCCTGTCTGATCAAAATCAAGTTTTCAGCTCTTTTACTTTGGTTTTTGCTTCAGGTTTTGATCTAAGTAAGTATAAAACTATATATATATATATTTATATATATAAAAATTTAAGTTGTGTAATGGTCAGTTTTCAGTCAGCACCTGAAGATTGCACTGCATGCAACTCAGTGGTACTTGTAGGATAGTTTTAGAACAGAGGTTTTTCAGAAAATATAGGATAGTTTTAGAACAGAGGTTTTTCAGAAAATATCTTATTTATAAATGGAACTTTGTCTGTGTGTGTGTCCGTTACCTATAGACTCCGAAACAGCTGAACTGATTTTCTTGAAAATTTACAGAGTTGTGCTATAAGTGTCTGTGAGTGTTCTTAGCTAGGTTTTGTGTTGAGGTACCCCCCGATAAATATTGAAAATGATAATTGAAAAAATCAGGTTATAGAAGGAGTGGTCCGATTTTAATCAAATTTGATACACTCGTAGACAAAGACATAAGAAATAATATTCAGAAGTTTCAAGGTTGCAGTTCTTACACTAGTGCAGGAAATCGATTTCATATATAAAAGGCAAGCTGTTTGTGTGTGTGTGTGTCTTTATCTGTCTGTATGTCCTTTATACAAATCCACAATTTTTATCCGATTCTCACCAAATTTCACACAAATATTCTTTAGGCTGAGTCTGAGCTCCAGGAGCATGGATTAGTTTTAAAGCTTTCATTACACCCGAGCAATGCCAGGCTATATTGCTAGTCTATCAATATTTAACTTTTAAGATTTTACTTTACAATTTCATGTTTAAGTTTTACTCCAAATAAAATTAAATTATATAATTAAAAAATTAAAAAAAAAAAACAGCATTCCAGGACTTTAACATATAACTGTCATGAAAGACACAAGTACCAAAAATCCAAATCCCAGAATAGTCAGTTCATAATAGGCACCTGATGATTGCATAGTGCATGAAACTCTGAATCGTGCTATAGATGTAGGAGAATATTTATATTTATTAATATGTACTTTATAACTCTGTTATATTACATTGAGCACTGTTTTGTTGATACCAGAAATATATATATATATATATGTGCGTATACATCCATATCTATCTATCTGTCATATATACATGATATAGCTACTCACTGATATTTATGCATCATTCTCCAGAAATGAATTGAACACTCTTGGCTACTGGCGTTTGTGTACATAACATACTAAAATCTACTATCCTCCACTGTACGCCTATAACTTAGAGGTAGATTCTCCAACTGATGTCAAACTGATTGAGTTTTAATCCTGCCTGGAAGCAATCAGATGTCTAACTGTACTGATGAGCAGTGATACAGCAAAACAGGACTGTCTGCAGATGGCTATATATATATATATGTATGTTTGTGTACACAATGTTTTCATTTATTTAACACAAATTTGTTTATAGTTTAGTCATATTTTATTTGAATATGAGGCTGCCATAATCTGACAGAACCATTATTTTTTCTTCTTTCATTAAAATCTTTGTTTGGAAGTAAAGTTAAAAACTTTGATTTGTTTTGTGATTGAAAAAGTAGTGAATTATAATAATGTTGTTGTTGTTGTTGTTAACAGATTTTACAAAGAATATTTATGAATAAAAAAATATATCCTAGATTCAAAATATTTTAATTTTCAGTGTATTTACTCGATAATTAATGTCTAAAATATTTAACTTTTTGTTAATATAGTCATTTTCAACATTTTAACTGATAATATCAGTATTTTAACTAATGTGATTAAGAAATATGATACAATTCCTAATATTTGAGGGATTAAGGGAAAATACGTTTTCAGCCTTATTCTCTTGGTACACTTACCTATTTTATTTTAGTAGTTTTTATTACTTCAGTTACTTGAAACCAAATTGTGGTTTTTATGATATTTAGTACACAATTATTGTATTCTGTGTGTATTTCTTTAGATGTCTCAAAACACTTTACTTACACTCCTACTTATGAAAAATTTAACCACTTCATATTGAAATCAGGAAATATGACATTTATTCACACTGTTTTCCTTATTAATGCACCTAAATAGGATTATGAAGAAAGCTTTTATTATTCATTTGAAGTAGATTATTTTTGTTTCATCTTTGTGGCAGGCCTCCTTCAATCAAAGTCATTTTTAACTATTGGTCTGAGAAAAGTGGTATAATTATTTTCTAAGCGTAACCTAGATGTGGCAAAAGGCTGAAAGTACAAGGCACCCAGTGAAGATCAAACTCACTACTCAATTGTAACAATTAAAATGATACAAGCTTGCCAACCATTACACCATGTCAAGAGGCTCCTGAGAAAATGGTATATACAGATAACAATTATTTCTGAATGAGTTTGGCACTATGCATGATATCAATTATGAAAGTCTTGATCTGACAAGATGATTTAAAAACACGACTCTAGTTTTTAGGTTAATGTTTTGGTTTTCTAGCAACCTGTAATGTTGGATGATACTATCCCTAGCACGGCTTATTCTAAGTTCAATTTTCTTATACTAAATCTAAACTAGGAGGAAGGTAGATTTTATAAATGAAACTTTGTCTGTGTGTGTGTGTGTCCGTTACCTATAGACTCAAATGGCTGAACCGATTTTCTTGAAAATTTACACAGTTGTAATATAAACGTCTGTGAGTGTTCTTAGCTAGGTTCTGTGTCAAGGTACCCCCAATAAATATTGAAAATTGATAATAAAAAAAATCGGGTTATAGAAGGAGTGGTCCGATTTTAATCAAATTTGATACTCATAGACAAAGACATAAGAAATGATATTCAGAAGTTTCAAGGTTGCAGTTCTTACAATAGTGCAGAAAATCGATATATATATATATATATATATATATATATATATATATATAAGGCAAGATGTTTGTGTGTCTGTTTATCTGTCTGTATGTCCTTTATACAAATCCACAATTTTTATCCGATTCTCACCAAACTTCAAAATTTGACTTAGATCCATTCATTTTTCTTTCAGTCTACAGTTTCGCTTTAACTGGAAACAACTATTGCTTTTTAGTCTTTCATGCCAATGTCCAAAGAGTCTGAGCTCCAGGACTATGGATTAGTTTTAAAGCTTTCATTATACCCAAGCAACGCTGGGCTGTACTGCTCGTTTCAAATAACTTCTACACCAAGATATTTGAGATGTTTAGTATTTAAAATCACAAAAATATAGTCCAAATCTAACTATACTACTTTTGTCTCAACTAAGAATTTTGGACAATTTATACTATTATGGCAAATAAAGCTTTTATTAAATGTTCTCATAAATATCATTGTCAATTTTTAATGTTAGATAAAGTATTTTCAAGCATTATTCCTTTTTGACTAGTATTTCTTTCATCTTAACTTTAGTAATGTTTTATCTTGTAACTCAAATAGAACAGTTTTTATAAAATAAAAAGTGGCTTCCCAAAGCAAAATGGATGCTTGTTTATATCTCACTAACAGCTTATACTTTGTTTCTAGCCTGCATTGTTTACTAATAGACATAGGCAAATGGTTTGAGTAATTGTAATGGAAAGCAACTAAAATTATGAACAGAAAAATACTAGAAAAAAAATTAATAAAAGTATTTTCATGGTTGGTTATACACAGAATACTTACAATATTATACACACCTGTGGTATGAATAATATTTCCTGTATATCTTAAGTGTCACTCTATTGTGACTAAATGGCTTATGGCCAGCCTTTGAGATTTAAAAAAGAAATCATTTGACTGGCGGTCGAGAGTGAGGGAAAATTTACTCGCCCCAAAAACATTTTACTCAACCGACTCCATTTTCTTAATACTCATGTTAGAAAGGATTTTAAAAATTTTTTAAAAAATAACAACAAAATTTGATCTTTCCTCTTAATAATAGCATAAACATTTTGACAATAAAACTTTGTTTTTATTAAGTTTGAGCCCTTTTAACATATGCTAGGTTTTTTTGTTTTTTTTTGTAGCAATTGAGTGGAGGTACCTAAATTCATAGTCACTTTCTTCTGTTTAACTACAACCTCCATCGCATAGATGGCACAAAAATAACAAATCTGATTTTTTTCAATGATTTTCTACAAAAAATTACTTACATGTATAATTTGTTTTTCGATGCATGGTTGAAAGAAGTATGCATATTTTTTTTTTTTAATTTTTCTAAATGTTTGTTTTTACTTTTCATAAGCGGGGAGGAAATATAGGATAATATTATTCCAAGTGAGTTTCTAAAAATCTGTGAGCGTCTTTAATCTGGGTGACAGACATTTTGGCTCCACTCTGGAAGCATTAATTAAACAAATGTTTACACTGACTGGGACGATAAAAGCCAAGAGTTCAATAATATCATTGTAGGTCATTCTAAGTAATTTGTGAATCTTCAGTGGCATACTTTTAGATTGTAAAAGGAATCAGATTTCCTTTTTCTATATTTGAAGGGACACGTATCATTGCAATATTTTTAATTGACTGCGGGCAAGTAAAACAAACTTTAATCGCCTAATTAAGTTTTTAATCAACTGAGTCAATCAGGCTAATGAAATCTCAAAGCTGCTTACGGCTATATCATGTTGAAACACCAGTTCCTGTATGATCACTGAAGTTGAGCAATGTTGAGCCTGGTCAGTACCTAGTGGGGAACAACTTTGGAATACCAGGTGCTGTAATGGATAATGGCGAGGAATTTTTAATTGGAAAGTTGAGTTTCAATTCCAGTTGGGTTCATTATATTCACTTGCACACAAATACCCATGAGAAAGGTATGAATCAATCTATTCTCTGGTTCAATTAGTAAGACTGGTACCACTAAATCATTATCCGTAAAATAAAATTCTTACCATCTAAAGATATTTTCTTGCTTTAAATAACCTGCAAAGGGTTCATAAGTCATAAAAAATGAATCAATCAATAGATGTGACTAAGGTAAACTAAGTAAATATTTACTTTCTAGATTCTATAACATAAAAATAACAATCTTCATTAAACAATACATTAATGATTTAAATTCACTGTCTTTTACCATCTTCATAATTTCACCCTTCAACCATTTTAGTCTTGGTAAACAAATGTTCTGTATAATTTCTTGCAGTTTTTTTGTAAAATTGACATTTTTTTCATTAAGCTATTAATGACAATCAATTGAAAAATGAGGCAATGAATATTAATAGGCTCGAGGTAAAAATCTATACTTAATACGGGACTTGTAAATTTTATAATCAATACCAGGTTTTATAGCTGGCATTTGTAGTATGATTGCTAATTTGTTGTAGTATCAATGTTGAAAGGGTATATTTTCTTATGTCATATGTGACAGGTAGTTTATTGGCATCAGAAAAGTGATGCTATGTCATGAATGCACTGATCACATATATGGATATGAATCCCAGTCTACATTATTGTGCTTAATGACTATTGATCCTACCAGAAGATTAATCCATTGATTAATAGATTTTGTTTTTAATCTTACTGGCTGTCTAGCCTTCTTATTGATAAAAGCCTGGTGGAGGAACTAGTTTGGCCTCCTAATGACAAAATCCTGCAGGATGTAGTACATGGTAACAGTAGTAGTTGTAGAATAACCTGACAAAAGGAAAAAGCTAACCCATTCAATAATGAGACCAAACTGTCAACAAAGAGGAAATTATCTATCTATCTATCTATCTATCTATATATATATATATATATATATATATATATAAAGTTCTACAATATATATATATATATATATATATATATATATATAGTTCTACAATCTAAATCTAAACTGATTTATAAATGGAAATGTGTCTGTGTGTGTGTCCCTTACCTATAGACTCCAAAACAGCTAAACCAATTTTCTTGAAAATTTACACAGTTGTACTATAAGCGTCTGCGAGTGTTCTTAGCTTGGTTTTGTGTTGAGGTATCCCCGATAAATATCAAAAATCGATAATCAAAAAAGTTGGGTTATAAAAGGAGTGGTCCGATTTTAATCAAATTTTATACACTCATAGACAAAGACATAAAAAATGTTATTCAGAAGTTTCAAGGTTGCAGTTCTTACAATAGTACAGAAAATCGATTTTATATATATATATATATATATATATATATATATATATATATAAAAGGCAAGATGTTTGGGTGTGTGTGTCTGTTTATCTGTCTGTATGTCCTTTATACAAATCCACAACTTTTATCCGATTCTCACCAAACTTCACACAAATAATCTTTAGGCTGAGTCTGAGCTCTAGGACCATAGATTAGTTTTAAAGCTTTCATTACACCCGAGCAAGGTTGGGCTATACTGCTAGTATATATATAGAGAGAGAGAGAGTTCTACAATATAATTGTATTAAACACTTTTTAATACAACTGTGTAAGGTCTAATTTAATTATGACCAAAAACTAAGTAATTAAATCATTTATATATATATATTGTAATTTTGTAAAAGTATTATATCGCTACACAAAAATTTACATGTTTCATAACAGTACTGTTCTTCTTCAGGTAATATGTTAAAATAAATGGTGAAAATGATTTATTTTGAAAATATAAGATGAATTAATGGTCATTTAGAAAACTAGGGAGTGGTAGTTGGAGAAAATGCTTTATGTGTGTCAATATTGTTCAATCAAAATTGAGAATTATGTAACCATAGAGTTTTAATTTTTGGGTTGTGAAAGGGGGCAGAGTGGCTTGGATCTAGACATGTCATTCTTTAGGTTTGTCTTGATAAGATACATAGTGGGATCATTGACTTTTTTTTTTAAATGGGTAGACAATATTAAGCTCTACTCTGTATCAGACACTCTTCATAAAAGTAAATGCTTGAACAGTGGATTTTAATCTACATGTTCTTTCACTTTCTTGTATATATATATATATATAAAGTTTCTGCTCCGATGAGCTTAGATCACTGGTGCCGCCTAAGCAGGAATTTACACGAGATACTAGATTAGCAACTAGGTCCCACCCTTTTACAGTAAAACAAATAAGATGTAACCGTAAATTCTACTCCAACAGCTTCTTTTCTCGCACTTCCCGCCTGTGGAACTCCCTTCCACAAGTCTGCTTTCCCGACAGTTACAATCTCCAGGTGTTTAAATGTAGGGTCAATAGACACCTCCTATCACACTAACTCCCAACTATTCTCAGAACACTCTCAACCCAACCCTCATTCTCAGTATCCTTACCCGTCTATCACCCACCCTCTGACATTTCCTATATTTAATCATCCTTTCTCCACTCTACATAGCCCCCTGCGCAGTAGTGGCAGTGACATGCCTTGCTCGGGGTGAAACGCTTATAAAAAAAAAACCAGTTATTGATCAGTCAAATTAGACCAGTAAACAGTTTTATTAACCCTCTAGGGCCATTCGTATCATATTTGATACAGTATGAAAACAAGCCTTGAAAGAAATATTTTCCTGAAAAATTTTTTAAGAGAAATATTTTATAAATTTCAAATGAAAGCAGTACTGACTGCTCAGTCAATGAATACCAAATGTTTCCTTATAGGGAAATACTGTATTAAATATGATACGAATGGCCCTAGAGGGTTAAAAAGTGCTCAAAACACATTTAAAGAAAAAAGTAAAGAGCTTTTAAATATAAAAATTAGAAAGATCAAGTGATTATGCTACCATAGTTTCAACCTTTTATCAGGCATTGATAGATTGATTTCTTAATGCTTTACTTTTGAATGCATAACAGGAAGTTACTTATAAATGCATATTCTTTTTGTCAAGTCAATTTTTTCTATCATGATAATGATAAACTACAAGGCAGCAAGGCCTCTGATTGGAGGCTTTTAGAAGTAGGGAACCATCTTTTAATTGATGTTGTTTCCCGGTCCGCCTTGATCCAAGGTGGTAGTACCTGTTAGGGTCTTAGCTATGGGCAAATAGCAAACCCTTAAACAAAAACAAAACAATGATAAAAGTATAAAAATACATATTTATAGTAAAAACACCAGCAATACATTTTTATATTAAAATATTGCCAACAATACATCAATTTATAGTAGAATTACCAAAAATGCATTTTATAGCAAAATAATTAACAATACATTTTATCCCTAGTTGAAGGCAAACTATTGTATTCAAAATACTTAGATTTCAGCATTAAATAACATATAAAGGTTGATATGCTGCTAATCAAAATCAACCAAATCCATCACTAGAAATGGTCTTTTCTGATATTCTTGAATATTAAAGCAATTTTTTTATCAAACTTGTATAAAATTTATAAATTAATTAGCCAATCTTTCAATGTGATTTTTTTTCTATATAGAGTGCTGAAAAGTTATTTTCTAACCCCCTCCCCAAAATCTGTGTTATTTTGGTGCTTTAACAGGAAAGCATGTTTGTTTCTATCCTGAAAAGTCAATTTGTAAGATGTTTATGCTTTATCTTGAATTTGTCTCAAATAATTGATAAACTATGTCAATGAAAGGTGAAACTGAATTCAGAGCTGCCATGAAGTCCCTGTTTGCATAGAAGAAAACTAACAGAAATCCATGAATGTCTGATGCAAAAATTAAAGGACAAATGCCCATCAACTTTAACTATTAGCATCTTAGGTCTCAACATCTCTACTTTTTAGAGATGTTGAGACCTAAGATAATAGTATCAATTCCTGAAATTTTTAATCATTTTCATGACCTAATTTTAGCTGATCATCAAGTCTTGGTCAAAAGAGATATCAAGAGAATATGTTGGATTTATAATTCATAAGCAACATGGGTATTCCAAAGCCATCAGCCAAGCAGGCACCAAAATGTTTGAATGTCAACCAAAAACAATATCAAATGGACGACTCTAAATTGAATTTGTGGCATTTCCAATTGTAATAATTTTTTTTTTTAATGATTTTTTTACAGCCCAAGAAACATGCTTACACTACTATGATATAGAAGCATTTCATACAATAGCAGTGCTCAAGTGCTCTGTGGCTGAAGAAATTAAAGACCAAAAAATCAGCAGGAAAGGTGATGTCCATGGTTGGGACAAAGAAAGTATTTTCATTCTTCTCTTCAAAAAATCAAGCAAGGCAATAAATCTACTGAGACTCAATGGATTAGTGAGCATGAAAGAAACTGAGAAAATCTTTATCAAGGAGATAGGACAATAAAAGAACAGGTTTGAAAGAGACAGAAAATGAAGCATTGAAAGAAAAACTGAGGCAAACTGTATAAATATGTTGTTCCTTTTTGTAAGATTACACTCCTGTTCACAGGGTGGCATGATGATGGATGTTTTGAAGAATTTACATTTGATTAGATAGGTTACTCACTGTATTCACTAAATCTTGTTGAATCTACTTCCTTTTTTCAAAATTTAAAAAATGTTTGAGGAAGAGGAAATTTTCCACAGAATAAAATATGATAGCAGCATAGGTCATTCAGATGGGATCAATTATTATCTATCCTGCTTACTTTCATAATCTTCACTTCCTACTACCTCCTTACATGAATATCCCACACCTCATTCAGTAACACTCTACCTTAAGTGACTCTTGAACCTTTTATTGGATAAATAAGGGATTGATCATTGATAGACAACAGAGCAATATGTCAATGACCAAACATCAGAATTTTTTCTTTTTTAAGAGTTAAAGAAACTTGAGAAACAATATGCCAAGTATGTTGATCTATGAATATATTCCATGACTAAATCCTTCCCTTCTTGGTTAGTTTAAAAAATTTTCAGCACCCCCTGTACAATATATGAATGTTCTTTTTATTCTATTCTGTTAAAAAGGTGAATAATTTATTCTACAATTATGCTCATAGAAAACTTTTTATTTTAACAATTAGTTTAACTGTTAGATATCTTAATAGACAGGTAACACATGTTTGTCCCATTTTATAAAGAGGACATACAAAACAGTCATTTTTAACCATCCATCTTGTCTAGATAAAACGTATGTTATTTTCATTTGTGGAAATGACTGGGTAAGTGAGATTTTTGAGAATATTATTTTAGTCTCATTTGTCTCTAATTTCAGAAAAGAATTGTACTTCATAATTTTCAAATAAACAAAATACATTTTAATCTCTTGGAAATCTCGAATATTTTGATTATCACCATAAGGACCAAGTAATTTTGAATATCACTCTGACATTCTGTGTCGTTTAAAAGAAGCATGGAAAGAGAAATGCTAAGTGACTCTGTAGTAAGGTATCATTTGTTTTTGTGGGACCATGTACCGGCTTAAAGGACTGGCTAGAGGAGAAATGTTTGAAGAATTTCAGGTTAAATGGATAGCAGCAGCTTGGGAAACAAACTTATCATTCTGATAAAATAAGTACTCCCAAATTTGTTGAAGGCCTCAAATTCAACTCTGAGACCTACATAAAACTCACTAAACCTTACCTAATCTATTTCTTCTTTTCAAAGTGTTTTCAAAATAGAATAGTACTAATTTCAAAATAGAATAGTACTAATTTACTGATATAATGCTGCAGTTTGTAATCACTAAAAAGAATTATACATCTTAACATATAAGTCATATAATGGCGTTCACATGAGTAAATTTATACTGGCCATTTGCTGCTAATCACTGCTGATTTGTTCTGACACAGGTAGTTCTGAAATAATCAAATTTACTCAAGGAGCCAGGTATCACAAGTGGTCCGGTCTCAGAAGTCAACATATTAACATTTCCAAGTTGCTTTCCTGGAAAAGTTTTGTCCCTTTTTCTCTGGAATGGGAACATAAAAGTTTAGGAGAAAATCTTTTGGACAACGTCTTTCCTTTATAATTATTTGCTTTTCACCCACAACTTCTCTTGCTTTCCATATGTCTTGTGAGTATCAAATTCTCCAGGCCCCCATTCCTCATTCAGCCAGTTAAGTGTCATACATAATACATGCTTGGGCGATCATGTCTCAAAAGAGACATGACTGACTGGGCAGAACATTATTCCACAGTAGGTTGCCATTACTTTCTGCAGTAGACTGGTTGCCAGCTAAGGCTATAGAACCCAATCTGTCCTGTTATTTAACCCATAACTGGAGGAAAGAGATGGATTAATACCTTTTCTATTATGTATTTTAAAAACTTCAACTATCTTTTTCTGATTCTAAGTATCAGTTTCCATGCTGTTCTTATTTTCCTTAAAACTTCTTCATTGACCATATGTTCTGTCCATGTTATTTTCAGCATTTGTCAGTAGAACTACACCTGTCACTTTAAATTTCTTCATCTGCTGGGAGATTGTTCAGCCTTCACTGTCATATAGAAGATTTGATATCCGATAACAACTCAGCATTCCTTTCTTTTTTTTTCTATTTCAGACTTCACTTAGTTTTGGAAAATATGTTGTTATTTGTTCATATTTCTGAGATGAGGTATTCTAATTATTTATACTATTTAGATTATTCAGACTGGTGTCTTCATCTTTGTTGCCATCTTCATGACACTTAGGCTTTCTTCAGGTGATTGGAATTTCAAACTATGGTAAGAAGTATAAAGGAGAAACGAGTTGCCCATTTAAGATAAAACTGCAAAAACACTGTAAAACAGTAACAGAAGAAATAAAAAAACTGGGCATGGCTGACCACATATGGAGGGAAAAGGAAGAACCCCACTTTTGAGAAGAAGGTGAAATAATAGAGAGTATCACTGGAAAATATGAAGACTTAAAGTAATCCATGCATATGCTAGACCACAAAAATTTCCTAAGCATAGAAATGAATACAATGTGAGAATTAGTAATACAGAGCACTAGAGAAAACCAATAAGAAACAGAATTGTAATATGAGCACCAGTAAAAAATGATAACTAAGATATAAGTCCCCAAAATTTATACACTGTTGTCCTCAAGGACACATGACCCAGTTGTTAAGTGTTGGTTAAATCCAATGACGTGAACACAACTGTGAGTTCAATACCTGGCTACAGCAGAGGTGATCCAAAACTTTGAGAGTTGAGTTAAAGGAAGATAACTGATACCGAGGCGTCTGGAAGAGACATGGCTCGTGGAACTAGACCAATCTACTCTGGTGAATAGAATAAAGGGTTCAGTTTGAAATTCTTAGCACCTGAAGAAGGTCAGAGCGTACAATGGCCGAAACATTGTGAATATGGCAACTAAGGTGAGAACAATAATACAAACAATTTAAATAGTTTAAATAATCTTTTATTATTTCTATACACCTTTGGATTTCTGTTTCACAATTTTTTTTCATGTTACTGCACCATTTGAATAGTTAACTTCCTGCACCTGCTGATTTGGATGTCCACAAATATGTAGATCACAGCATGGGCTGTCTCATTTGCTGATGACTAGACATTTTGTTTTCTTATTATTAAGTTACTCAACAGTATTTACATTATTCGAACTATTGTTGCCATTTGTATGACGTTTCGGCCATTGTACGCTCTGGCCTTCTTCAGGTTCAAAATTCTTAGCATCTGAAGAAGGCGGGAGTATACAATGGCTGAAACATCGTACAAATGGCTACAAAGACTATTGTCCTAATAGTCTGAATAATGTAAATACTGTAAATACTACCTCATCTCAGAAACATAGACAAATACTAAGCTGATGGCCAAAATGTCATACAAATGGCAACAAAGATGAGGACAATAGTCTGAATAATGTAAATACTACCTCATCTCAGAAATATAGACAAATAATAAGTTATCTTACACTATAAAATAAGCGTTTCTATCTCATATGCATTCGAAAGAATGAAAATTGTTGCTAGATTTAAGTTTTATTTTTATTGTCAAACAATTTTGTGCCAGTCTTTCTAAGAATAAGATATAGAAGATAAACTAACTTGACTCATTTCATTTTAATCTACAATAGATAATTTATAGAAAATACAAGTGTTCCCACTTCATATTTTTAGTCTGAAAGAAAATGAGGTCAGTTTTTTTAATTGCACATGCATGCATACATATGAAAAAAGTAGATTTAAAGCCTGATAAAAAAGGATCCCACCCAAAAAGGAATGAGTTCAACTGAAACTGATTTAATGTATGTGGGTGTGTGCACATGCAAATATGTGTATATGACAGGAGATAGTTTTAAATTTTTATATCTACAACTTCTACCTCAGTCTGAATTTATGGAATAAACAATTATAATCATTTACATTATCTCCAGTATAACCAATATCCTCATTGCAGTTGTTATTATCACAACATTATGACTTCTGTCCTTTAGCCTTTACTGTTTACCTGAATAACTTAGAAATTTCAAACCCTTTATTCAATCTGGAGGGATAGATTGTTCATGTTATACTGTGTATGTTCTTTTTACAAATGCTCAGTTATTGCTTGTCCTGTTTTCTGTATGACTCTATAGTACAGTTTTAGACTTAATAAAAACAGGATAGTTAATAATTGAGTATTCGTGATATATCCCTAGACATAGACAGCAAGACGAGAACAATCTACTCCTGCAGATTGAATAAAGGGTTCAGTTTAAAATTTCCTGAAGGTTATCCAGATTGACAGAGACTTGGAGAAAGTTGGAGGATACAGTAGTTGAAGCACTGTGATAAGAGACCATTAGTCCAACTGTAAAAAATATAAGTATATCTTTTATTTTTTGATTGTATTGTAATTATAGTTGATATAAAAATTTGCCTATAAATATAGCATTTTTTTTTTTTTTAATCATTTTACCTTAAGCAAAGCAGTATTGCCACTAGTGCACAGGGGTTTACAGTGGGAAAGAAAAAGAAAGAGGAAACAAGTGACCAGGGATGACATTTAATCCTGTTTTATTTTAAATGAAAAAAGATATTTTTTAAAAATGGTTCCTTAAGGAATTTTCTTGTATGTTGGGTTTGTTATTGTGCTTTCCTTTAAGATTAGTTGGTCTATTCTGATTAATTAATTAATTTTATATATATATATATATACATATATATATATATATATATATAAGTGGGGACTAATGTCAACAGCAACTGTTAAGGGACTGTTTCAGGCTTCAATAGCCTTCAAGCCATATTTGTTGTGTTTTGGCTTGTCTATTTATATTTACATATGCCCTATCTCTGATATTGAGTACTTTTGCCTATAAATATAGCTTCTTTTTTTTCTTTTTTTTTTTTTTAAATCATTTTACTTTAAGCAAAGCAGTACTGCCACTAGTGCACAGGGGTTTACAATGGGAAAGAAAAAGAAAGAGGAAACAAGTTACCAGGGATGTTGAAAAAAAGATAAGAGAAAGTTGGGAATCAAGGATATAGATGACAATTGCTGTTGCATTTTAAACTTTTGGAGACTGTAGCTATCAAGGAAGCAAATATATGGAAGGAAGTTCCACAGATGGAAAGTGCAAAAGGAGAAATTGATCAAATAGAAGTGACAGTTACATTTGATTATTTTGATAATAAAAAGGTGGAATCTAGTTGCAATCTAGTCTCACAAGTAAATTCATGTGGTTGAGGCACCAGGGTAAAAAAAAAAAAATCTTTTCAGAGCAGAAGCTGTCCTAAGAACTATATTCTTGTCATCTATATATGTATATATATTCTCATGTGCACACATTGCATTTTATATATGGATGCCTATGATTAAGACAGGTAGAAATTACCAAAATTAAAGCATAAATTTGCCTTCCTTCTGTCTGCTTGTATTTAAGAACAAGAGAAAATGTGGTTTAGGAAGCTCCACTGAAGCCATAGAGGTTGGTTAATGTTTCTTTGTTTGGCCTTGTGTCATACTTCATCAAACTCCCTACAGCTTACAAGTTTTATGCAGAATTATCATAGCAGGTTGGAATGTGTTGAATTGTGTGGAATACTGTAACAATAAAATATACATTTTGCATTTTAAAGAATTCTTGGAAATTAATGTTCATTAAGAAAATTAAGGATATCAAGCTTCATTGAAAATGTTCATAGTAGTAATTGTTGAAAGAGAAAGAGGACAATGGCCAGTCTCTTGAAGTTATATTTTTAGATGTTTGTCTCAGGCTCCCATCTGACACTCTGGTTGACTGATGTTGATGAAGTCTTTTTATTGTAATAATTTTTCGCACTTACTTGTAAAGTCCTTTTTGATCTTGCAAGTTGTTCCCATTCATCAAAAATCATTTTAACACCTACTTGCCTTTTTGATCTTGCAAGTTGTTCCCATTCATCAAAAATCATTTTAACACCTACTTGCGAATTCTGGTTTCAGTTGTTAAGCACATGGTCAATCCTTTTTCTATTTGGGAAAACCAGGATTTTTTGTTGTGAATTTTTGTAAAAGTAAAGAAGGTTGATTTTAATTAATTTCTTATCCACTACAAAAACTCACTATTTTATTTCAGTTTTGACTAATAGATTCCACACTATTGCTATTGCAGTGATATAATCAAGACAATGGTTTGTAGCTACAATCTGAGAAAATCGATGTTTTAATATTTAATCTCTTCTTGCTATGATATAAGAGCAAATTAAATAAACATTTTTTTTTTCTTCTTTTAAGGATATTGTGAAACATGGAAAACCAAGTTTTATTGTCAAAGGAGCCACACATCATGACTTGGATCAAGGACAACTTGGTATGTATATTTATTCTATTATTTTTAAAAGAAAAATTAAATTTTGTCTTTGTAACAGATTCTAGAGATACAGTGAGCAAAACAAATTTATTGTATAAATATCCTATGTAATGCAAATTAATAACATTTAATTTAAGATAGCTGGAGCCACAATTAATGATAAACTGGAGATGATGATAGTTGGCTGGTTAGCTGGAAAAGCTTAAGTGGGCCAGTCATTGGTTGCCAGAACAGATACTACTTTTTGATCCTTATCATTTTTATTTTTTGTTTATTTTCTATTTTATTTATTTTTTTTTATTTTTTTTTTTGGTTGCTTTTATACATTGAATCAGTCTTACATTGATGCTGATTAAGCTTTTTCTTCTGCTTGTTGTTAAAAAAAAATTTGGACTTGTATCTTGACAGGATACAACAATAAGTTAAACCAGGTTTCTATAATATTGCCAATTTCAGATTATACATTTTAAGAGATCTTTTTATTTTTATTAATGGCAATGCCAAATGATCATTTTACAAGTAAAACAGGAAGTTTGATTGGAAGTATATCTTGGTAATGGGCAAATGAAGTTAGTTAACAATTAATTGCTTAGATGTAAATCTCTTAAGATAAACCTTTCCAAAGTGGAAACTGTGATCTGGAATTGGAATGAAAGCAGAGACTGCACATACCATAAATCCATCATAAAAATTTAGTCTGCAGAATTAGTAAATATTAGACATTTGAAATACCTGGGTATATGAAACAGTTATAACAAATTTAGTATGGAACATAAGGAAATTGAAAATTGAATAGATTTTGCTTGGGATAGTTTTGTCCACCAACTCAGGATGCTAGAAAACCATAACATTAACCTGAATATTCAATTCATATTCTCAAGTAACCTTGTCAGACCAAGACTCTCATGCTGATATCATATACGGTGTCCAGTTTAATCAGAAATATCTAGACTATCAGCTACTTACAACCAATGGGGCTTACTGCCATATCACATTGAATACACCAGTTCTTGCTCGATCACTGAAGTTAAGCAATGTTGAGCCTGGTCAGTACTTAGATGGGTGACCACTTGGGAACACCAGGTGCTATAAGCGCTTAGTGATGGATGTGCGTTGTGGTGCAGTGGAGATTGGCTTGGAAAGAGAAATCAGTGAGCCCAGTTCGAATTCCAGTTGAATACCCTGCAGTCACTTAAGCACCGGTACCCTTGGGCATTCCAGTTATGGGTTAAATAACAGGGTAGGACTTGGGGACCCTGCCCTTAAAAACAAATCCCAATGAATCTTGATACTCGAAAAGAAAAAGTATCACTAGACACAAAACTTATATAAAAAAAACAATAAATTGTTGAAAGAAAAAGGTATTACCAGCAATAAATAAATAAAAATTTAGTTGGCAATAAATGACCTGCTGAGTTTGATATGCCATAAAAACAAAACAACCAACCAACCAACAACCAATGATATATGGTAATTAAAAATGACTTCAAGTAGATGACTCATCTAAGTCTTAAAGACAATCCTTCATCAGATCTTATAGACTACAGCTACGGATTCACAAAAAAGAACTACAAAAACACAAAAACTGCATTACTTGAGGCTTTTCAACAACAGCAACGAGCAAAAGGGATAGAACACATTAACTGAAAGAAAAAATAGACATAATCAAAATGTTTTCTTTCTACACTACTTCAAATAAAAGTTAAAAAGGAAATTTCCATCAATGTAACATTTAGTCAAGTTGAGAATCCTGTTTCCCAGAAGAAAAAAAAATTAAGGGAAGAATTTATAAAGTTGAACGTCATTTTTTTAGGCAAGGCAATAAAGCCACTGAAACACAAGGGGTTACTGAGTATTATAGAATATAAAAATATGGAGAAAGAAAGAGAAATAAGAAAAATGATAACAATTGACATTAAATGTTTGAAGATCAGAATTAACTGGGAAGCAAGAAACTGGAAGAGTTTCATAATTGAGAAATGTGATAGAAGAAAGTTTTAGCATAGAACTTAGTTATATATATATCCATTTCAACTGTGAAATGATGAGACCTTACTGCCAATCTAGTAGTGCACTTTAAAGTCTAGGTATCACAGAGGAAAGCTCATCAGAACAATTACCATGAAAATATTTATAGAAAAGATACAGGGAAGCTATGTTACAGTGGTGGGAATGTGACTGAAGCCAAGATATCATGTCAGTACCAACAACATAGCAGATTTTTCTTTGGATTTTATCAAGCATCTCTAAATATATAGCAAGATCACAATATGATATATGGCAACAATATTCAAAGCAAGAACAAATGATATAAATATTTTTTTTAATCATTTCACCCAAAGCAAGGCGGTACCACCACTGATGTGTAGGGGACTATATAAGAGAGTTAGTTTTAGGCAGGAGGAGAGTGAAGAGAAAGATGAACCAGCTACAGAGGGTGAAAGAGAAAGGGCAAGAGAAGGATGTGAACACAGGAAAGAAGACAGTTGCAAAGGTAGAGAGAAAGGAAAAATTGTCTAACATGACACACTGAACTAACTTTCCTTTGCTGCAGACCTAACAATTGATTCAATATAATCTTTCCACTTCATGTCAGTAGAAAGCATTAGTATGCCAAGGCACAATGAGTTACTTTTCTGGAGTTTAGCATCAGCCATGCAGGTAAAAGGCAAAAATAGATTAAAAGAGAGCAACCTAGAATAATGCTAATTATTCAGTCACTGAATGCTGAATGTTTCCTTATAAGGAAGCATCTGATTTCATCAAGACCATTTGCTTCAAAATTGTTATGTCGCCAAGTATAAATGAATAACTCAACAACAGAATCAGAATATAAGTTGTATTCCGCGGAAAGACGGTTAGTATGTACAGAAGTGATTAGTAATATTTACAATAGGAAGATACAAGAGTCCAATCCGTCGTAAGACGTGTGTATACGTGGTTACTTCCGGTACGCCACCAGAAGTGTAACTAACTCTTCACTGACTCGCACTGACTCTTCAGTAACTCATTAGAGACTCTCGAGTGACTCTCTATGACTCCCTGTAGAGAATCCACCATTGCTATATATAGCAATGGGAACAGTCCATTTGTAGTCAAATAGGAGCGGCGCCCTAACAAAAATAAGAAGATTTTTTTCTCTTAATTCAAATGATCACTTTATATGTAAAATTCTAACTTTACTTGGAAATATAATTCAGTAACAAGAAGTTAGTTTGCTAAGAGATAAGTCATAACTTCTAAAATTCAAAAATGTTTTTTGCTTAATTCTAGGAAACTGTTGGTTTATTGCTGCTACATCAACATTGGCTACATTTGATAAAAAACGATTTGCTAAGGTTGTCCCACATGATCAGCATTTCAATGAAAATTATGCAGGTAAGCAGTCCTCAAAAGTTTTATTTCCTTTCAAAATATATTTTGTATAATATCTATCTCTATATAAAGCCATTGATTTCTAACTCACAAAAGATAAAAACTTCTTGAAAATGGTGATGAATCATGGGTCTATGGTTATGATCCTCAAAACTAAGGCTCAGTCTTCACAGTGAAAGATGTCTCCAAGACTGAAGAAAGCACAAATGAGTAGAAGCAGTGTAAAAGCACTATTGATAGTTTTATTTGATTACTAAGACATTGTTCATCATTAGTGTGTTCTGTAGAAGTCAAATCACTTACTTTCTAACATGACTGCATTTTCTTGTCTCAAGGCAGGCCAGCTAATCTACCTCATTTATAGGAGAGTACCTAATGCAGCAGGTGGGTTAGTCCACTTTACTGTAATAGATTTGCCAAACACATTTCCATGAGTGTATTTTATTCACTCTATATATATATATATATATATATAGTCATCTGCAGACAGATCTGTTTTGCTGTATTACAGCTCATCAGTATGGCTTAGACTCCGGTCGCTTCCTAACCCAGGATTGAAACTCGACCGAATTGGTGTCAGTCGGCGATTCTACCCCTAGGCCACGAGCGTCCAGTAGAAGAAGGCAGGCTTTTTAGCAAGTTTAAACATGCCCAATAGCTAGAGTGCTCCAATTCATTATCGAATGAGTGGTGCGTAAATGCCGGGGTAGCTACTGTTTACAAAGTCTACCACTCCTCCAGAGTGCTCAATCAGGGTGTGAGAGCATAAATACTATAGTATATATATATATATATCCATTAAATCACTCAGTAGGTTTCCTCTATTTGAAGTGATTGCACCAATCTACTTGCGTGTTAAATAAACTACAATTAACCAATACTCAACATGCTCAACCTGGTCAGACAGTAAACAGGGAGTTCTAATGTGTTGCAGTGTTTGCAGAATGCTGTTCATTGGGAAAGAACAGGAATGCATGTGCCCAGAGATAAGAACTCTAAGATGATAATGCACATTCCTATTCAACACAGTTTGTGCAGCAGCTTTTGGCTAAGTACAATATTCTTCAACACTATATTCCCTCAATCTCACTCATTGCAACTTTTTCCTCTTTCCAAAAATCAAATTCCACTTGAAAGGATCAAGATTTCAAGATATTGGGAGAATTCAAGAGAATGCAATGAAACACAGCTTGTACAGCACTTTTAGTCAAGTGCTCGGAACGAGAAATCGGAGAGCCGAGTTCAAATTCCAATTTAATTCATTGCATTCACTTACGCGCAAATACCCTTGGGAACGGTATTAATCTGTCTCTTCCTTCCAGTTATGGGTTAAATAACAGAACAGATTGGGTTCTATAGTTTTGGCTGGCAACCAGTCTACCACAGAAAGCAATGGCAACCTACTGCAGGATAATCTTCTGCCCAGTCAGTCATGTCTCTTTCGAGACATGATCACCCGAGCGTGTATCATATACAGCACTTAACTGACTGACAATATTTTTCAAGTCTGATAAACACTATATTTCCCCAATCTCACTCATTGCAACTTTTTCCTCTTTCCAAAAATCAAATTCCACTTGAAAGGATCAAGATTTCAAGACATTGGGAGAATCCAAGTGAATGCAATGAGGCAGCTACTTGTTAACTAAAACAAGAGTTCCAAAAACGCTTCCATTAACGGAAATGACACTGGATGAAAAGTGTGTCTCCAAAAGGAAACTACTCTGAATGAGAGTAAATGCTGAATTGATATATATTATTTTCCGTAAAAAAAAAACGTGCCCCTGCATTTTGTTTTCATCACGCATGTGTGTGTATGTGTGTGCGTATGTGCATGAATCAACATTGAGTGGCAGCAGTCAGTTTCATGCTTGAATGCAATCTTCAGGACATTGGGAAATAGATCTGATATAGTGTTGATAATATTTACATAAGTTTTATTCCTGATATTGACAACTTTTACTCCTAAATATAACTTACTATAAAACTATATTCTTTATATATATCTAAATCTATCCTTA
This sequence comes from Ascarosepion bandense, assembly GCA_037127315.1. Lineage (NCBI taxonomy): Eukaryota > Metazoa > Mollusca > Cephalopoda > Sepiida > Sepiidae > Ascarosepion > Ascarosepion bandense. Next base: position 1,810,497 of record JBBBDQ010000408.1, read on the forward strand.
GTTATAAATGGAACTTTGTGTGTGCATGTGTCCATTACCTATAGACTCTGAAACAGCTGAACTGATTTTCTTGAAAATTTACACAGTTGTACTAAAAGCGTCTGCGAGTGTTCTTAGCTAGGTTTTGTGTCGAGATATCCCTGATAAATATCGATAATCGAAAAAAATCGGGTTATAGAAGGAGTGGTCCGATTTTAATCAAATTTGATACACTCATAGACAAAGACATAAGAAACAATATTCAGAAGTTTCAAGGTTGCAGTTCTTACAATTGTGCATAAAATTGATTATATATATATATATATAAAAGGTAAGATGTTTGTGTGTGTGTGTTTATCTGCCTGTATGTCTGTATTTTTTCAGCCCTTTTATTTTAGTTTTTGCTTCGGGTTTGGCTCTAAGTAGGTATAATTGTAGTTCTTAGTCTCAGCCATGATACCATTTATGCAGAGGACTTATTTAGCCTTCAAAATTCAGTTTATGACGAAAAGAACTTATTTGATATCGATAGCAGGAAATCCAAATTTGACTTACATCCATTCATTTTTCTTTCAGTCTACAGTTTTGCTTTGACTGGAAACAACTATTGCTTTTTAGTCTTTCGTGCCAACGTCCAAAGAGTCTGAGCTCCAGGACCATGGATTAGTTTTAAAGCTTTCATTACACCCGAGCAACGCCGGGCTATACTGCTAGTAATATGTATGTGTGTGGATAAATCTGACCATTTTATTTCTACAAAGTAGCAAAATGATTTATTTATCTTCAAGTATGAAATTAAAATCAGATTGCCATTTTTCAAAAGGGCCCAATCAAATTTGATGAGACAGTTTACTTGTTCTCAAAAAAACAAAATTGCAATATTTTAATAGCTTGAAAAATGATGTTCACAAAATGAATCTAAAAAAATTATTTTTCTTTCTTTTTCTTCTTTTATGCGCCATGTCCTTTCAGGACATAGGCAATCATGGCTTTCCACATCTCCCTGTCCTTGGTGGCTCTTAGCACGCTTCTCCTGTTGCACCATACAAACCTTGTTCTGTCATCCACCTGATCAGGTCCTTCTAATATGTTATCTGCTGCTTTCCTCTGTCTCTTTTCCCCTCCATCTGGCATGTTAGTAACAGGTTCTCCAATCCCTTCTTCCTCATTGCATGTCCCAGGAACTTTAGTTGTCTCTTCCTGATGCTCAGTATTAATTTCTTTTGTCTCCATCCTTTCCAAAACTTTGTCATTGGTCACATGCTCAGTCCATGATATCCGCAGCATCTTTCTGTAGAACCACATTTCAGCTGCTTCAAGTTTTTCCTTCATCTTCGAAGATATTGTCCAACATTCACTGCCATATTAAAGAACCAACATCACATAGCAATCCAGTACTCTCCTCTTTGTTTCTAGTGAAATTGTCCTGTTTCTTAATACTTCTCAACTTCTATTTTTAGATGTTCTAAATATATATTTATAATGCATAACAATAATGGCTGGTGACTCATATCTGAGGATGTCCATCTCCTAGAGGCAGCTAACAGAACTTGTTGCAGAGGCCTGTTCAGACACATTTGTATTTGCTCAAAGCCCAGCTGTGGTTCATACTGTAACTATGCTGAGCAGACCTTAGCTACAATTTCTGGGAACAATGACATTATTTAGTGTGATCAACAGTCTGAACAAGGCCAGCACACTCAAATCCTCAGTCATGATGACACGTGACTTTGTGCTAGCACAATCATTGATGGCTCCCAAAGAATTCCAAATTCCCTCACAAGATTTGGGTCAATTGTTGCTATGGTTTTCAGGCACTTTCCAAAGGTGTCACATGGAGGGATCATCTCCCCAAAACTGATAACAGTAAGACACCTTTCTGACAAATCAACCCTTGTGAGATTCAAACCTGGATCTCATTTACCGCGAGGTTGTAAAAATACCAGGTTGGGAAACTGGCACAGGATATCCTTCTCTCAATGAGGTTGAATGTACCTCTCTTAAGCCGTGGTAGGCAACCCATCTAGTGATGGTGTAACGATAAAAACACCCTTGGTAGCTCTAGCGAAGCATCAAGTATTCAGCTACTGACAAGGTTTTGAATCTCAGCCGAGGCCGCAGAATGATGATGATGATGATGGATCTCATGGGCAGAAAGCAAATGTTCTAACCACTTGGCTATATATAGATATCTACGCACTTGTTCCTTTGTGTTTAATGTTTGTGGGCTTCTTTTTTTTTTTTACATTTCCTGATCTTTCAAATTTAACACAAGTTATCTTACTACCTATCTTCTTTAATCTTACTGAGAATAAAGATAACAACACTTTCTATAAAATTGAGATGAGTCATTATCATTCCAAGAATTGTTTGAACAAACAATCATATTTGCTGGCATATTGAATGCACCCATGCACTGGATCCACCCAAATTTTGGCAGGGAATATTTCAGGAAAAAACAACGCACATGTCACAACCCTAAAAACCAAAATTATAACCCTACTGTTATGTGACATTCTCACTAACCATGAAGAAACACAGTATTAGCAAAAAATATACTACAGGTACTTTTCTTCAATAAAAGTGAGGTAAAATTTAACTATCAGCACATTTTTTGGAAAAGAAGTATTTTAGTACATTTCATCAGGCATTTATTGAAAATTGTTTTAGTTGCTTTTCAGGGAGCAACATCTGCACATAGAGTAAAATCATATAGCTTCAGAGAAATCTACTGGTATCGGTGAACACTGGTACATATGATAATAGGTTAATAAAAATAGAACTATGGTACTTGTTGGTAGATGAAGTTCCATACCATAGATGCAGAAAAAGCAAATTCCAATACTTGTATATCAACAAAAACATACACAAATCCAGCAGCAGTATACCAGACAAAATGAATATTTTTGTCAGATCTGGTATTTCTACAAAATAAACAGCTAAATATTGTGCAATTCCATAAATTTTTAAATTTCTTTTCTGGGTAAATTTTTGTTGATATCCTGTTTGTTCACTTCCAGAAATCTTAGTTTCAGTGCTAAGCTCTATGCATGAACTGATTCCAGATGAACCCTACATTTTGTGGTTTTCATGTCCCTCTCATACATGCTACTGCTGTATTGGAAGCCTAGTAATATTTTGGTGTATTTTCTTTCATTTTTTTTTTTTTTTCCAAATCCTTGTCCACTAGGTCAGCAAGTATGGTAACTCTTCTGTTTTTGTAACTACAATAAGGGTTTTCAATGCATGTGCGTCTGCTGAAACCAGGTATAACATTTGTTACAATAGTTTCTTGAAAATTAAACAAATCCAAATAATTATTTATTGAATATTCTGTTCATAAAAGTTTGTTGTTTAATAATGGATTTATCTGTTTTTACTGACATTATTTAAAGAAAAAGAAAAGTAAAGTATTTTATTGCTAAAATAAAATAAAATGCTTTTTGTACCTAAGACTTAAAAACTATTCAGAAAAGTAAATTTTCTACGCTTAATTTAATGCTAGCAATGATACTGTGGAATCCCACTCTAAGAAAGAAACAAATTACAATTTTGACATGTGGCAATTTACTCCTGGCATAACATGTGAGTGCAGAAAAAAAGTACCTGCGACTGTTTAACAATCACACTGTATACTTCACTAGTAAATAGAAAAGCTTATCTAATTTACTTGAGATGCTAGATCAAATTTTGAATTTATCTCTGATCATTGCTGGATTGATCTGTTAATCACAGGCATGTGAAAACATGTCTGAGAACACATTCAGACTAGATTCTTATGTGTTTTGGAGCCTACCCTAAGTACATTTACCAAGAACCTTCACTTTGTGATGATGAAGCCAAAGATGACCACGCGATTCACCATGCAACATACAGAGGCACAATCACCCACTTCATTCACCATGCAATATGAAGCTGAGTCCTCAAGTATGCTATTTTTAGCAAAGTGCACAGGTTTTTAAACCCCTTAGAATTTTAGTTACTAGTTAAGTTATCTTCTATGTGTTGTATATCGACAAACAACAAACACACATATATATAAAAATATAAGTTATATTTTTATTAATGACGATGAACCGTGTAGCCTAGGGAACAGAGAGTGAGAGAGCGCGCTTCTAAGGGTTGACGGGAGTGTCGTCGTATCTGTTGTGTCTCTCTCTCTCTACTGCTACTCTGGTCTGCTACTACTGGTGAATCCATGCGCCGAGGTCTTTTTATAATCTCCAAACCGGGACTTTTTCTTCCGGTTTTGCCTCGCCCACGCACGCCTACGTAATTCTCAGAGACACCTGTTCTGTTTGCCTCTGTAGCCATTTCCGCTACTGCCGGAAATAAGGTCAAACAAACATCCGTTCCTTTCAACGACCGGAAACACCCCCGCTTGCATCAGCCTTCCTTGGGTGGGGCCAGATTGTTATATTACATATGGAAAATAAGGGTAAAAGGGCTTTGACATGATACAGCAAGAGAAAACAGGACAACACTAAATTCAAGTGGAAAAAGGAAATGCTTTATAACAGAAAGAGGAAGAAAGAGAGGAAGATACAAAAATTGGGTTTAAGAAAATGGTTGCAAAAAAACAGTGGTTTTTGCTAAGAACTTAACTGGAATCAGTATAGATCATTTTGTTAACAGTTCTGCTTTTCTGTTGCGACATCAAAATACATTCATCTTCAAGTTGAAGATGGATCTGTTTTTTGATGCTTTGCTACAACTGTTGGGACATACTTGAACTTATGTTGTCATCTCGGCCGCTCTATTTTTGGACACCATGTGGCTGCTGGTTGAGTTTCACAGAGCTAGAATTACTCCGTGTTGACTTGGTGAAGTCGTACTAAGAAAGAGGCAAAAGCTGGGTTGCTATCAGCCCAAGCCAGGGGCTGGTAATCATGACCCCTAGGAAGGGAGACAATTCATTTGTCTATAAAATATTTCCAATACAAGTTCGAAATTTCCTTTTGAACAATTCGCATCAAAAGTCTGTCATTCAATGTTGAATGCTTATTAAGTTAAGCAATATACTTAACATATTTATTTGTTCAACTCACTCATTTAAATTTCAACTCTCACTCATGCATTCATTTTTTTTTTAATCATTTCACCCCAAGCAAGGCAATACCGGCACATAAGAGAGTTACAGTTTTAGACAAGAAAAGAGTCAAGACAGATGAACCAGCTACAGAAGGTGAAAGAGAAAGGGCAAGAGAAGGATATGAACACAGGAGTGAAGACAATTAAGAAGGTAGAGAGAAAGGAAAAGAACAAGATACACAGGGTGATGTGGAAAGGGTTGCAGTTAAGTGGGTAAGAGATGGGAATTGACTTTGCATTTAAATTCTTGGAGGTTGTAGCTGTCAGGAAAGCAAGTATATGAAAGTGAGTTCCACAGATGGGAAACATGAAAAAAGAAGCTGATAGAGTAGAAGTGTTGCCTGCATTTGATTGATTTAACTGTAAAAGGATGGGACCTTGATGTCAGTCTGGTTGACCAAGTAAATTCTTGTGGAGGGGGCACCAGTGACCTAAGTTCTTTGGAGCTGCCGTTCTCCTCAGTGTTCTTGACAAGCTCCAAAGGAGAGTCTGTAATGTGATAGGTACTGATCTGGCGGCTCGACTGCAGCCACTTCCCCATCGTCGAAATGTGGCCTCCCTTTGTCTCTTCTATAAATACTTTCATGGCTTCTGCTCGGACGAGCTTAAGTAACTGATGCCTCCTCAACAGGTGTTTACTCGTGCAACCAGACTGGCAACTGGGTCCCACCCATTCACAGTCAGGTTAGCCAAATGCAGATGACAATTCTACTCCTGCAGCTTCTTCTCTCGCACTTTCCGCCTGTGGAACTCGCTCCCGTATTCTTGCTTTCCTGAAGGCTACAACCTCCAGAAATTTAAATGCAAAGTCAATACTCATCTACTAACCACTGGACTCTAGCTCTCTCCCCACCCCTGTATAACCTTCCCTTTCTCTCCACCTATGTATCTGTCATTGCACCTGCTTTCTATTGTTCTTTTCTAACTAGTTTGTACTCCTCACTCTTTTCTAATTAATCTTTTTACATTTATGTAACCCCCTGCATATCAGTGGTGTTTCCGCCTTGCTCTGGGTGAAATGATTAAAAAAAAAAAAAAGCAGAAGCCATGAAAATATTTGTAGAAGAGACAGAGGGAAGCCACATCCCACCAATGAGAAAGTGGCTTCAAGTCACATTCACTACATAATATCAAAATAACATTTATTAACAGATTCAATAACGTTTGCATCATTTGAATTATTCCTAAAACAAAGTACACCACATAGAAGATTTATTGCCAAAGGTATTTAATCTTAGTTTTTATAAACATACAATTTTGAAATTTCTTTTCGTATGCCTATAACCATTACAATTATTGTATATTACATAAATATCATATTGTTTTTGTTACTTTACAGAATTTTGTTGTATTTTTTTTTGTTTCGTCATTGTACAAATTAAAATGTTTGTGGATTGGATTTTGAACAGGCTAGTAACTTGTAATAAGTGAACAGCAATTATTTACATAATTAACTACATATCCACTACAATGCTGACTGTTGCAAACATTAAGTCCCTTTTCTTTCCTCTGTTATATTATTTAGTTATTTCTTTGAAAAATAAAATAGAAAGGTTGCAGAAGTTATAAACATTGCACAACAAATCAAATGAAGGTGTAGCAATGTGCAAGTAAATTCCTAAAATTCTCTATTTAAAACCTATACAAAGGTACATCATTAAATCCATAGCAAACAGAATTGCTTTACAATAAATCTAATTTACATAAAAATATTTTTCAGCATTATCTCTTTCTTTGTCAATGTTCATAGTTCAATGGCAAATATTAATCGAACAGATCAAGCATTATACAGTGAAAATTTCAGATTAAAATTCAACTTATAATCCCCTGCCAGATTTATCAATCTACCCAATTAAATTGAAAAAAAATCTGCATTATTAAAGTATATTAATTACTTGATATTTCATTCCTAAATTTTAAATTTTCACTTCAAGTAGTGAGGATGTTATGCTTTATAACAATACTAAAAATGTTTATATATGGCAACTATATATGAAATATGGGAACTTTTCTATTTGGTAGAATAAATAGCTTTACAGAGAAATATCTAACTTCAACAAAGTTTAATTAACTTTCAATTTAATTTTAAAGTTAAAAATATTTTCCCCTTTATTTATATAAAGGCACGTCTCACTTTAACTTTTTAAAATTAATTTTTCATTTTAATTATTTATTTTAAGGCATTTTCCATTTTAATTTTTGGTGGTTTGGAAAATGGGTTGACATTGTAATTGATGATTTTCTACCTACAACTAACCATGGACTTATTTACTGCAAAAATCGGGAGCAACCAAATGAATTCTGGGCTGCCCTCTTGGAAAAAGCCTATGCCAAGTAAGTTTTTTTCCCTTTCTTGAACTTTTGCTTTAATTATAATATAACTAGCAGTATAACCCGGCGTTGCTTGGGTGTAATGAAAGCTTTTTTTTATATATATTATCGATTTTCTGCACTATTATAAGAACTGCAACCTTGAAACTTCTGAATATCATTTCTTATGTCTTTGTCTATAGGTGTATCAAATTTGATTAAAATTGGACCACTCCTTCTATAACCCGATTTTTTCGATTATCGATATTTATCGGGTGTATCTCTACACAAAACCTAGCTAAGAACACTCACAGACGCTTATAGTACAACTGTATAAATTTTCAAGAAACTGGTTCAGCCGTTTCGGAGTCTATAGGTAATGGACACACACACACACACACACACACACACACACACACACACACATAATATTAATTATAAAAGAATACACTAACAATACTCTGATCCTAAAGAGAAAGGCTGATCTATACATAAACAATCCTCTCATTTTTATTTTAATGTGCATTATACTAATGCGTTGAGGTTCATGAAAATAGTTGAGAGAGAAAAAGGGGCTCATTATGATGAGCGGTACTTTTTCAGTTTCGATTTATCAGGAAAAAGGTTCATGATGCCTGCTTCTTCCAAGCTGCAGCTCTCACTGGGGATTCTGCTTTGCGCTACAGAATTTATACTACTTTCGGTCACATGAGAGGCTCAAAAAACATTTCAATTTTAAGTACAATTTTCAACCTAAAATATCTGTGCAGACATATTTTAAATATTAGTAAAAATAAACCAATCAGAGGTGATTATTTCAGGTTTGAATTTGGATCCTCTTTTAAACTTAATTTGACATAATTCTTCAAAACCATTATCCGCGATGGATAAATTGTTGCTTAACTCCAATGTAAAAATTTTTATTTTTCATGTATCTAACAATTCTGCTAACATTTAATAGTAATTTTTTTATCTTCATCTTTGAGTAGGGGTCTATACTTTATACTGTGTCTAATGAGTAGGATTTATTATTAAAAAGCTTGACATTTCCATATATTTCAATGATTACTTGTATAATAAAATGGCAAAGTTTGATGAGTGATAGTGGGGGCCAATAATCACTGATGTATTTTGAGGACTGACTGCATTTTGACCTGGTTTACATAGACAAAACTTTGACTTACTGCTGACCATCAAGTTTACACTTTTCCACCTGTCCCTTCTACCTGGCTACACTCATTTTCTGTACTCATAAATTTAGCTAAATATATCTGGTAGTGGGACAGGAGAATTTGATGGTTAAAGATTGAAAATTGCAATTTGTTCCATAATTTTGTTTGCAGATTTGATATTCAATCTGCATATTTTGAATTGGAAATCTGAAAAAAAAAGAAGGGATTGTCAGGAATCATAAACTAATAAAAGCCTTCCTGCCAGAAGAAAGCTATATATATATATATATATATATATATATTTTAAATCAGATACTTTAATCCAAGTGAAAAAAGCAGGAAGGTAAATTCCAAAAACCGATTCTAATTAATATTAAAAATTTTATTTTAATATTAAAAAATGATACAGGAAGAGAGCTCCATGTAATAAAATATTACAGAGCAAATATAAATTAAAAAAGGATTAATTCAATGATGTTGAATGACCATTTCGATGTGAAAATCCCCACGGGGTTTAACACATCACCTCAGCAACCGAAAAATTCTTTCAGAAACTGGAGAAAAATCAGTCTAATTTTCCTTTTTAAATAGATTTGCAAAGAAATTTAGATTTGCAGAAAGAAAGATTTGCAAAGAAATAGATTTGCAAAGAAAATTAGACTGATTTTTCTCCAGTTTCTGAAAGGATTTTTCGGTTGCTGAGGTGATGTGTTATCCCCCGTGGGGATTTTCACATCGAAATGGCCATTCAGCATCATTGACTTAATCCTTTTTTAATTTAATATATATATATATATATATATATATATATATATATATATAGTAATTTTGTTATTACAATGATTTATTAAACATATCACTACACAAAAATTCCATGTTTCAGAACATTGTTCTTTAGGTGATATTAAAAAAAATGGTGAAAATGATTTATTTTAGAAAATATATAACCAATTCATGGTTCTTCAGAAAGTTCAAGAGGGATGGTTGGAGGAAGTGTAACAATATGATTATAAGTGTGTCTGTATTACTCAATCAAAAGTGAGAATTAGGTTGAACTATGGAGTTGAACATTTAGATCGCATGAAGGAAATTGTTGCGTTATATCATAACATGACACTTTTTATTTGTCTAGGGAAGATACATACTAAGAATATACATTATTCAAATGTGTAGACATTAGCTTTTAACGGAAGGTCAGATTTTAGGATTTTTTCAAAAAAATGATACACTACTGTATTTGTTAAACAGGCTCCTCCTTGACTTTCTGAATAACCATGAATTCATTTTAGATTTTCTAAAATAAATAATTTTCACCATTCATTTTTAAAATATCACCTAAAGAACAATGTTCTCAAACATTAAATTTTTTGTGTAGTGACATAATGCTTTTATAAACCATTATAATAACAAAATTACAGTATTAAGCTCTACTCTGTATTGAGCACTTTTTATAAAAGTAAATGCAACAAACAGAAGGTTTTTAATCTATTTGTTCTTTCACTTCCTTATGATATATATATATATATATATAAACAGTCATTCGCAGACAGATCTGTTTCACTGTATCACAGCTCATCAGTATGGTCAGACATCCGATTGCTTTTAGCCAGGATTGAAACCTGACCGAATTGGCATCAGTTGGCGATCCTACCTCTGAGCTATGGGCACTTGGTAGAAGGAGGCAGACTTTTAGCGTATGATGTATCATGCCAGTAGTTAGAGTGCTGCTCTAATTCATTACTGAATATATATATATATACTCTTTTGAACCAAAAGAAAATTGTAATAATTCATGCTTGCAAAAAGATAGTGGCAAAATGATGTTATTTCCTTGACACTGCTATTACTGTATACCCTTTTGACTTCCTTGGCAATGTTATTTACAAGATTTCAAAATATGTGAGCCAAATACAATGCAATATTTATAAGTTACCATTTATAAAGATTTATTAACATTTTATTAAGAAATAAATTTGAAAAGAAATCTTTTTATTCAAAGATTTATAAAAAATCACAAAATTATCAAAGTAATATATAAAGCAAATACAAGGCAATATTTATTATTTACCATTTTATAAATAACTCAGGAAGCAAGTTTTTTACTCATAATTTTATCAAAATATCTATGAACTTTGGAACAAAAGAATTTTAATAAACAGGATTTTCTGAAGATAATTTTTTTTTTCAGATTATTTTATATCTTAGATTACTTTTTTATACATGATCAGTAAGAAACCTGGTGTGGCGGACAGACATAATCTCGCTGCTGATCTTGAGAGTGATCTACATTCTGTGGTGAATTGGGGTAAGAAGTGGCTTGTAAATTTCTGTCAATCATCACAGGCAACATCTCCTGCCTCCCATAAGCATGGACCAAGCGAGTCTCCCTGAGAGCAATACACTGCACCTCCTTGGCCTTACCCTCTCCTCTGATCTCAAGTGGAACTACTACATTGAGTCAATAGCTAAATCCACTGCTAGGAAGGTTGGGTCACTATGTCCGTCCAGGATGTTTTTCTTGCCTGAATCCATCCTGTCCTGCATATATACAAATCAACCATTCATCTGTGCATGGAGTACTGCTGCCATATATGGTCAGGCGCCCCCCGCTGTCCCTCTCGGTGTTCTTGACAGGCTCCAAAGGAGAATTAGTAATTTGATAGGTACCAACTTGGCGGCTCGACTCCAGCCACTTTCCCACCGATGGGATGTGGCTTCCCTTTGTCTGTTCTATAAATACTGTCATGGCTTCTGCTCCAACAAACTTAAGTCACTGGTGCCTTTGCAACAGGTGTTTACTCGTGCAACCAGACTGGCAACTGGGTCTCACCCATTCACAGTTAGATCAACCAAATGCAGACGACAGTTCTACGACTGCAGCTTTTTTCTCGCACTTCCTGCCTGTGGAACTCGCTTCCTTATTCTTGCTTTTCCTTACGGCTACAACCTACAGGAATTTAAATGCAAGGTCAATATTCATCTCTTCACCACCCTGACTCTAGTTCTTTCTTCACCACCCTGTATATCCTTTCCTTTCTCTCCACCTCTGCAACTGTCATCACACCTATATTCCCTTCCTTCTCTTGCTCCTTTTTAACTGGTTCATCCCTCTCTTCACTCTCTTTATTCTAATTTTTACTCTTATGTTGCACCCCTGCACATCAGTGGTGCTACCGCCTTGCTCAGGGTGATATGATTTAAAAAAAAAAATAATTTACAAATAAAAAATTTCATATTAATTTCTATGTAAAATGGTAAATAATAAATATTTAATTATAGTTAGTTCACATACTTTCATTTTTTTTTTTTTTTTTTTAACGTATCACCCCGAGCAAGGCGGTAACGCCACTGATGTGCAGGGGACTATGTAAGAGTGAAAAGATTGGAAAAGAGAAAGCCGGAAACCACATCCTAAACAGGGAACAAGGGATGAGCCTCTACACCTGTTCAATAGACGTGGGTGGAGTGTGAACCGGGCAATAGTTTAGTCTGTAAATAAGCAATCTAATAGTGTTTAATATCCTTGTTGTCAATTCTCAAGAATAAAGAAAATGTTATTAAAATTCTAATCATAGCTTTCTAAAACAATAAACATTGTTGAGGGAGTCAAAAGTGTATACAGTAATAGTGATATTGAGGAATTAACTGTCCTTTGGACACATTTTTTTTTTTTTTTTTTTTACAGACATAAAGGCTAAATATTGCCAAAAATTCAATATGGCATTTGGATTTATCACCAAATGATTTTGAATTTCAGTGAATCAAGCGTTGAACAGATGTTTCCTTTTTAGTTAAAAATAAACAAAAACTATTGTTTTATAGCATGACATCATTGTAAATTATTTGATGAGCAATGCTTTTATTTTGTGTTAATTAGAATATATTTTGTCAACAGATGTTAATACTTTGTAGAGGTCAATCAACCATCTGTTAATGATATAATTATTATTTTTTGAAAGGTAACCCAACAAGCAGTTAATTATACATAATTTAATCATATAAAAAAATTCTATTTTTTACTTTTGTGGTACAGTGGATATCGGCTTGGAACGAGAAACCGGGGAGCCGAGTTCAAATTCCAGTCGAATCCATTGTATTCACTTACGCGCAAATAGCAGGACAGACTGGGTTCTATAGCCTTGGTCGGCAACCAGTCTACCGCAGAAAGCAATGGCAACCTACTGCAGGATAATCTTCTGCCCAGTCAGTCATGTCTCTTTCAAGACATGATCGCCCAAGCGTGTATCACGTATGGCACTTAACTGACTGATTATCCAGACAGTATAGACTACCTTTATTTTTATCTTGTTTAACTTTATAATATGTTATATGTAAATAAGAAGAGAGCATTATATATCACATAATACAGAAGTTATCTTGGTTGTGTCTAAGTTTTTTTTTTTCTTATACTAACATTCACAAGGCACAAGAATCACTCAAGATAGCGATAATGAATATGGTGTGTGTTATCAATATAAGAGGAGGAAGTAGAAAAGGAAAAGTGTGAGGATGTGGATAAGGGTTAATGATTCAGCTTAAACTTGAAGAAGCTAAGATTGTAGTATTTGGGGAAGCATCTACATGGGAGTCTGTTTCACAAAGTAGCAGTTCTTAGAAAGAAGCTACCAGGCTGGAACTTTAAACGGAATATAAAACGAATGAGTGATTCAACTCTTTTAATGTAGCAAGTTTGGGCTTGGTTGTAAAGGTCGGAAGTAGTGGTACTAAAAAAATGGATTTCTTGTCTGAACATGTGCCATAAAAATGGCAATAGAATAACATCTGTGAGGAAAGAGATTGTAGGATGAAAAAAAAGTCATCCCACACTAGGCCACATAAATGATTTTGAACTCTGTTATCGAATTCCAGTTGAATTCCTTGCATTCACTTATGCACAAATACCTTTGGGAAAGGTATTAATCTGTCTCTTCCCTTCAGTTATGAGTTAAATAATAGAACAGATTGGGTTCTATAGCCTTGTCTGGCAACCAGCCTACTGCAGAAAGCAATGGCAACCTACTGTGGGATAATCTTCTGCTTAGTCAGTCATGTCTCTTTCGAGACATGATTGCCCAATGTGTGTATCACAGATGACACTTAACTGACTGACTATGGTTGGAAAGTGTTATTTCTCCAGCCAAAATATGGTAGCAAGACTTCTTTTTTTGTTCTGATCTGACACTAGGTTTCTCTTGTTTCACAAACAAAAATGAGTTGAGATTTCCAAAGTTCAAATGTAATTCCAAATTTTTGGTGATAAAATGCATGTTCTCTGAACTATAAACACATATTCAATTTCATCTCTCAATACAAATTGGTAATCTTGTAATATAGGTAAAGTTTACTATAATTTACCAGTTCCTTTTTGGGTTTTTTTTTATTTCACCCGAAGGCAACAAAGCCACTAAGATGCAAGGGGTTAATAAGTGTGAAAGAATGAAAAAAGAAAAACCTTATTAAAGAAAGGACAATAAAAGAGCAGGTATTAACAAGACAATTGTATTTAAATTTTTGAAGATCAAAGTTGACTTGAAAGTGAGAAATGCAAGAGAAGGAACTGTTAGCATAGAAATTACAGCTACATCTAACAATTTCAATTATAAAATGATGAAACCTAGCTGCCAATTTAGTACTGTACTTAAATTCATAAAGTTGAGGTACCAAAGGATGAAAGCTCATCAGAAGAATTACCATGGAAATATAAAAATAAAACAGAGAGAAGCTCTATTATGTCAGTGGAAAAGTGACTGAAGCCTAGATGTCAAATCAGGATCAATAACATTGCAGAATGTTTTTTTTAACTTAATCTGAAGAGTTGTTTTAATTAAAATAATCTACATTATAAAAGAAGAGACAATTCTCTAACCATAACAAACTACCTGCACATATGTCTGCCTACATTAACATTTTTTCATGAGATCTCTCAAAGAAATTATAAAAGATTCTCTGTCCATCACACACTGTATGTGTGGATAACTTTGCATGCACACACACACACACACACACACACACACACACACACACACACACATCTATATATATATATATATATATATATATATATATAATCTAAACTTATTTATAAATGGAACTTTATGTGTGTGTGTGTGTGTGTGTCCGTTAGCTATAGACTCAGAAATGGCTGAACCGATTATCTTGAAAATTTACACAGTTGTACTATAAGCATCTGCGAGTGTACTTAGCTAGATTTTGTGTTGAGGTACTGCCAATAAATATCGATGATCGAAAAAATTGGGTTATAGAAAGAGTGGTCCGATTTTAATCATATTTGATACACTCATAGACAACGACATAAGAAACAATATTCAGAAGTTTCAAGGTTGCAATTCTTACAATAGTGCAGAAAATCGATAATATATATATATATATATATAAAAGGCAAGATGTGTGTCTGTTTATCTGCCTGTATGTCTGTATTTTTTTCGGCCCTTTTATTTTAGTTTTTGCTTTGGGTTTGGCTCTGAGTAGGTATAATTGTAGTTCTTAGTCTCAGCCATGATACCATTTACTCAGAGGACTTATTTAGCCTTCAAAATTCAGTTTACGATGAAAAAAACTTATTTGATATCGATAGCAGGAAATCAAAATTTGACTTACGTCCATTCTTTTTTCTTTCAGTCTACGTTTTCGCTTTAACTGGAAACAACTATTGCTTTTTAGTCTTTCATGCCAACGTCCAAAAAGTCTGAGCTTCAGGGCCATGGATTAGTTTTAAAGCTTTCATTACACCCAAGCAATGCAGGGCTATATTGCTAGTATATATATATATATATATGTACTCTGTGTGTGTGTCATTTAATCTATATACAAACACACATAATTTGACTGAGGTTTAAATAAGACTAAAATAATACATTTATCCCCCAACACACTTATCTTGGGCTGAGCAATAAAATCATAAATTTGGAAACAAGAAAAGAATGGTAATTCTTTAAACCTTACACAAAATTTTGAATTCTTCAGAAATTATCCACTAATAAATAGAAAATATTGTTTTTTTTTTTTTTTTTTTTTTTTTAAATTTTGTAGCAATATTTTTGGGGTTTTCATTGCATTAAAACCCTCATGTGCACACACAAAAAAACATATGTACACATAGAATTGGAATGAAACTGAAATGGACATCTGTGTCACAAGGGCTGTTTTCCCTTTGTCTGGCAACAACCTGGGGGTTATAAGAAAAGAATATAAGTTGAAATTTCTAACCCTTTCAAATCATCTTAATGGCTCTGTAGTTAAAGGAAGCTAAAAGAAAGGACTAAACATAAACTATTAGAAAACTGAATGCATGGTCATCAGTAAAAAAAAGAACCCAAAATGTCAACTACGAGTCAGAGATAATGAAATCAAGCAGATACAGAAATTTGAATACATGGGAAGCATTCTAAAAGAGGACGGAAAGTGCAATACTGAGATGACAGCGTATTGGCATGGCCAAGGATACATTGCAAAGCCTGAGTAGAATATTGAGAGACAGGAAGATTTCATTGGAAACAAACAAACAAGTACTGGACTGTTCTGTGATATCTGTCCTCCTTTATGGCCATCAATGCTGGACAGTTTTCTCAAAAAGGAGAGACTCAAAGAAAGAAAAATATGGTTTTACAGAAGGATACTGAGGATATTATGGATTGAACATTTGAGCAATGACAGTTTTGGAGAGGATGCAAACAAAAAGGAAACTTATATTTAGCATCAGGAAGAGACAGCTGAGGTTTCTGGGACATGTAATGAGGAAGGAGTGCTTAGAGAATCTAATACTCACAGGACAGATAGAGGGGAAAAAAGACAAGGGAAAGTAGGAAGTGACATACTTAATGGGATTGAGCAAGTGAATGGCAGAATGGGGTTTGGGAGAAACATCATGAGGAGAAATGTTAAGAACGACAAGGGATAGAGGCAAATGGGACTCCCTGATCACCTACATCCTGAAGGGACATGGCACATAAAGAAGAAGAATTTAAACTGAATATATTTTCCAAAAATTTTATTATTTTATAAGGAGAAATATTTTAGTATTTGTCTATATTTCTGAAATGAGGTAGTATTTACATTATTCAGACAATTGTCCTCATCCTTGTTGCCATTTGTATGACATTTTGGCCGTTGTACGCTCCGGCCTTCTTCAGATGCTAGGAATTTGGGCCATGTGTCCTTAACTTGCAGTTTTAAAGGGAGATAACTTATGACTTCCAATTGAGGCTTTATGCAAGGAATGAGGATAATATACCCCAGTGATTGTAATAAAGGATTTGGTTCGAAATTCCTAGCACCTGAAGAGACCAGAGCATACAACAACTAAAACATCGTACAAATGGCAACAAAGATGAGGACAATAGCCTGAATAAAGTAAATACTGAGAAATATTTTAAATTTCATCATCTTGCCATCAGCAAAGTGACTAGTTTGTTTTATTAAACAAAAAATAAACTGCCTACATACTTATGTATATGTAACAGTCTGTACTGATCTGTGTCAAGACAATCTAAATATGAAATACTAGCAGTATAGCCTGGCATTGCTTGCATGTAATGAAAGCTTTAAAACGAATCCATGGTCCTGGAGCTCAGACTCTTTGGACGTTGGTACGAAAGACTAAAAAGCAATAGTTATTTCCAGTTAAGGTGAAACCGTAGACTGAAAAAAAAATGAATGGATGTAAATCAAATTTTGGTTTCCTGGTATCAATATCAAATTTTCTGCACTATTGTAAGAACTGCAACCTTGAAACTTCTGAATATCATTTCTTATGTCTTTGTCTATGAGTGTATCAAATTTGATTAAAATCGGACCACTCCTTCTATAACCTGATTTTTTCGATTATTGATTTTCGATATTTATCTGGTGTACCTAAACAAAAAACCTAGCTAAGAACACTCGCAGATGCTTATAGTACAACTGTGTAAATTTTCAAGAAAATTGGTTCAGCCGTTTTGGACTCTATAGGTAATGAACACACACACAAAGTTCCATTTATAAATAAGCTTAGATTTAGATATTGACTATTTCAAATTTGTCAATAGTCATCAATGCTGTGATTTTCATTTCAGTCAGTAAATTGGAGCAGAATA
The DNA here is from genome assembly GCA_037127315.1 of Ascarosepion bandense. Classification (NCBI taxonomy): domain Eukaryota; kingdom Metazoa; phylum Mollusca; class Cephalopoda; order Sepiida; family Sepiidae; genus Ascarosepion; species Ascarosepion bandense. The sequence goes on from JBBBDQ010000408.1 coordinate 1,828,141, forward strand.
TGTAGATATTTTTACATAAACTGAGCTAACATGTACTTTTTATACTGAAAGATATTTACTAAACATAAATTAGCCTATTACAGGGCTATGGCAGAGAGGAAGCTAATCCCATCGGTACTTTAAACACCTTGATAAATTTTACTTAGACTTGAACTGAAGCTACCAGTGTTAGTTTGACATATAAAATTGCCTCAGACATTAAGTAGGCCAAGTAGACAACTATCCAATGATTGACAATCTTTTATCTAATAAAAATAGATATAATATTGCTGCTATTAATAATTTAAATAAGTTAGTTTTAAAATAAATATGAGAAAAATTGGAAGAATGAAGAATCAGTTTAAAGGTTAAATTTAATCTTTTACAAAGCTGTAGAGTTCTTATAATCCAGTCAGTAAGAGCCTCTGGGGCATTTAACCAGGTCTCCCACAGACAAATTGATTTATAACCCACAACCTCTACTGACTACTGTAACAGTCTAAGTAAATAAGCAGCTAAAAAAACAAATTGGCAGTAAACTGCCTGCAACAGACAGAAAATGAGTTTAGCAGAATACAAAGACAGAAAGGGGGTTAAGACAAGGATGTCTTCTCACCAGATCTATTCAATCCATACAGTGAGATAATTGTGAGAGCTCTAGTTCTGCCAGGATTCGTCATTGGTAGCTGCAATTTGAACAATATAAGATACACAGATTATATAGTTCCTGACAGCAGACACAGAAAGGAAACCACAAGATCTCCTACAGGAAGTAGTTAATCAAAGGACTACATAAAAATACATACAAGAAGACTGCATGGTAATCAGTAAAAAGATGAGCCCAAAATACTAACTAAAAGTTGGAGATATTAAAATCAAGCAAGTACAGAAATTTAAATACTTGGAAAGTCTTCTAACAGAGGACGGAAAGTGAAAGATCCAAAGGCATATTGTATTGCCAAGAATGCATTCCAGAAGGTGAGTAAAGTATTAAAAGAAAAGAAAATTTCACTGGAAAAAAAAAAGAAGCGAGTACTGGATTGTTATGTGATGTCTGTCCAGCATTCACTGCTATATTGAAGGAAAATCTCATCAAAAATAAAGGAAAGACTTGACGCAACCAAAATATGGTTCTACAGAAGGATGCTGAGGATACTATGGATAAAACATGGGAGCAACAATGAAGTTTCGGAGAGGATGGAAATGAAAAGGAAACTAATACTTAACATCAGAAAAAAACAGCTGAAGTTTCTGGGACATGTAATGAGGAAAGGGGACTTGGAGAATCTGATACTCACAGGTCAGAAGATGCAAACGAAAAGAAAACTAATAATTAACATCAGGAAAAGACAGCTGAAAGTTCTGGGACATGTAATGAAGAAAAAGGGCTTGGAGAATCTGATGTTCACAGAATGGATAGAGGGTAGGAGAGACCAGGAAAAGCAATGCATGACATACTTGACAGACGTGAGCAGTTGGATGGCAGAGCAGAGACTGAGTGGAATAACAGGAGAAGGGGGTGTTAAAAGCTACAAGGGGTAGAGAGATGTGGAAGGCCATGATCACCTATATCCTGAAAGGAGACAATATATAGAAGAAGAAATAATAATCAAATATTAATAACAATGGAAATAATAATCATATAATAATTCTGCTTGTTCCTTCCTTAGTTAATTAGTTACTAAGTTACTTAGTTCCTCCATCAGTTACGCCACTGAAGAAAGATAACACACTTACTCTCTACATGAGCTTTTCCTTCCCCTCTGTCTTTTTATAATCTATAAATGCTACTCTCATCAGCCTTTCTCTCACCTTTGCCAAACAGAAGGGTAGTAAAGAGTGAGAGAGTAGGTGGTGATTGTAGCAGTGTGTGTGTGTATGTGTGTGTACTGTACAATATAGTAAAAATAGGTAGGTTTGTTATCATATCCCATGATCTAATAACGAAATTTCTGGCCTCTACACCCTTGGACATTACACAGTTGATCTTTTCTGTTTACAATAGACACTGACAAAGTAAAATTTTTCCAGGCAATCATAATTATCCTTTCATGGAAATTCCACGGGTTCCACTAATGATAATAATTATGTAATGATCAGATCTATAAAAAGCAATAAGTACTATATATATATATATATATATATATATATATATGATCTAGATGCTTAATATAGGTTAGACTTTGTTATACAAACTGTTCCATTTTAACTTGTCTGATTGCATTTACTTCCCTTTGTTGTCCTTGCATTTTTATTTTGTGAACAAGGGATGCCATGTTTTTTTTTTTTTTTAATCATCTCACCCCAAGCAAGGCATTCCACTGCCACTATTGCGCAGGGGGTTACATAGGAGAAGGCAAAGAGAAGGAGTGGTTAGACATAGGGAATGTCAGGAGGAAGGTGACAGATGAGTAAGGATAGCGAGGATGAGGGTTGGGCAGATGGGAAGAGTGTTTGATAGAATGGAAGCAGGTTAGTGTGTTAGGAGGTGTATATTGACCTTACATTTAAACTCCTGGAGATTGTAGCCGTCGGGGAAGCAATCGTGTGGAAGAGAATTCCACAGTCGGGAAGTGCGAGGAAAGAAACTGTTGGAGTAGAAGTTACGGCTGCATTTTATCGGTTTCACTGTAAAAGGGTGGGATCTAGTTGCTAATCTAGTATCGCGTTCAAATTCGTATTTAGGGGGCACCAGTGATCTAAGTTCATTGGAGCAGAAGCCGTGAAAGTATTTATAGAAGAGACACAGGGAAGCCACGTTGCGCTGGTGGGAGAGAGACTGCAGGCAGTCTGCCAAGTCAGTATCTATCACATTGCAGACCCTCCTCTGAACCTTGTCGAGAAGCCTGAGAAGAACAGCAGGGGCACCCGACCAGATATGGCAGCAGTATTCAATGCACGGGCGGATGGTAGATTTATAAATGTGCAGGATAGATTTAGACGGAAAAAACTTCCGGGCCCTACACAAAGAACCGACTTTCATAGCAGCGGATTTAGCAATGGATTCGATATAGTCATTCCATTTGAGGTCCGCTGAAAGTGTGAGACCAAGGAGGCATAGTGTTTTACTCCCTGGGAGGCAAGCCCGGTCCATGCTAATAGGAGGTAAGTGAGATTGACGAATGAATTAATGAATGTTGAATAAATTAAGTCAAACATTACCAATAAGTTTGTCCTAACGAGACAAAAACAATCTTTTATTTAAAAAAATCTTTAAATCAGTAAAGCAGCTTTTTTTAGAGTCATAAATAGGTTGGAAATCTCCAAAATACAAAAATATTTAATAAATCATAACATAACTTTTTCATCTGGGCTGGATTCTTTGATTGGTATACATTTACAAGTTCAGCACTATTGGAATTTTTCAGCTTACAATTTCTGTGAATCTTTTTAAATGAGCTGAGCTAACTTGAGCTTTTTCTTTTTAAATTAAACTTTTACCCAATACCAGGCTCAGGAGTCTCTCAAGGAAGGGAGTTGTAGTCAAAATAGTAATACTGAATGTAACCTGTAATATGAATGGAAGAGATGGGAGTAAGAAATGTAGATAATTTTGAAAAGTGGTAATTGACCCTTGACATTACAAGGTCAAGATTTAAGTATTCAGGGAATCATCCATGAGAGGTTATTCTACAAAGTGACATTTTTTGGGGAGGGGGGAATCTTAGTGAAACTTTCTTTTGACATTTGGAACATGGTGGAAATTAAGGTGTTTTGACTCTGAAAGTGGTATAGCATGTTTGAACTGTAAAGATCTGAACTATTAATGAGAAGAATGGCAATCTAACATTTAATAACACAGAACTTTCAAATACATACTAATTTTCTACTTTTAGTCCAGCTGCAATGATATTGGCTTCAGTCACTTTTCTACTGCATAATGTATCTTCCCTGTGCAGTTTCTATAAATATTTTCATGGTAATTGTTCTGATGAACTTTCCTATATGGTACACTAGCAGTATAGCCTGACATTGCTCGGGTGCAGTGAAAGCTTTAAAACTAATCCATGATCCTGGAGCTCAGACTCAGCCTAAAAAATATTTGTGTGAAGTTTGGTGAGTTTGAATTCCAGTTGAATACCCTGCATTCACTTAAGCACTGGTACCCTTGGGAAAGGTATTAATCCATCCCTTCCCTCCAGTTATGGGTTAAATAACAAGAATAGGACTTAGGGACCCTGCCCTTAAAAACAAATCCCAATGAATTTTGATACTCAAAAAGAAAAATGTATTACTAGACACAAAAACTTATATAAAAACAACAATAAATCGTCGAAAGAAAAAGGTATTACCAGCAATAAATAAAGTTTAGTTAGCAATAAATGATCCGCCGAGGTTGATTTACTATAAAAACAAAGCAACCAACCAACATATAGGAACTAAATGGGACTTCATAGAAACTTTGAAGCATTATGGTGGCTGCAGTAAGAATGTTTTATGGTGTAAGGAACACTGTAGTATGTTTGGGTCAGTAATTGTGGCTAAGTTTAAGATATGACAGATTGAAGACCAGTGGTCCATTATTCCCTGGTTTGGCATCGAAATAAATATTACTTTCTTCTAAGGTACCTAGAATTTACAGTTGAGATGGTTAAATTTAATTGTAAGTTCCTTATCTTCTGTCTTAGTTCTTATTCTTTTATTGTTCTCTCTTCTTGATAATGTTTTTCTTTTTCTCATATTTTTTCACATTCAGTAACTCCTTGTGTATTAGTGGCTTCATTGTCTTGCTTGGGGTGAAAACATTTAAAAAATAAATAAAAAAAATGTTTAACAATCCTGCACATGGGCCATCAACTTTTGAATATTTTTTTCTCTCTTCAGGTTACATGGTTGTTATGAAGCCCTTACTGGAGGCAAAATGCAAGAAGCTTTTGTTGACCTAACTGGGGGTATATCAGAATACTTCAACATTCAGAATAAAAACGCTCTTCCTCCAAATATTTATGAGATTATACGCAAAAGTTTACACATGAATTCTCTGGTCGGTACATCAATTTATGTAAGTAACTGTGTCAATTTTATTGTTATATGCTTGGATTCTGTATTATGTAGCTTCTAGCTTCATCATTGAAAGGTTAATATTTTGGGATAAAGTTGGAATAGACAGGCACACTAATCAGAAATAATCATTTTTTTCAAATTACTATAGATTAAGCGGTCCAGATAACAAATATTTTTTTCTTTTAATTAAACTTTATAAGAGTTTATTGTTGAGGTACAGTTTATAATGTAAATTCATTATAAACTGATCTCTCACTTTACAGAAGTCAAAACAAAACATGCTCTTATATGACTTCTCAAAATTTAAAAATATATGAATTTTTTAAATTCACAATCTAGAAATGATTTTCTAAGCACCACTTAGATGTAGCACAAGGCCGAAAATATTGGGTACCCAGTGAGGATCGAACTCTCTACTCAGTTGTAATACATTCTAGAAAGACAAGCTTGCTAACCATTATCCAATGTCAAAGTGCCTAAATTCATAATCTTGTAGATGTAGCACAAGGCCGAAAATATTGGGTACCCAGTGAGGATCGAACTCTCTACTCAGTTGTAATACATTCTAGAAAGACAAGCTTGCTAACCATTATCCAATGTCAAAGTGCCTAAATTCATAATCTTGTGTGTTTAATCAATGGGGAAAGAAAAATTCAAGAATTACAGGCCAGATCTTGACTTATTGCAATCAGCCCAGGTCAACTGCATCTCTCATCTCTTCAGTCAAGACAACAACAGTTCACGAACCTGTATGAGTTATGCAAAATACTGCATGATTATTATAAAATGTAAAAAAAGGAACAGACTATTTAATCATAGAAGCACATAAAACATGCTTAACATTGTTCCCAGCTCATTTTTCTTATTTCCCTAAGAACCCCCACACACACACACACACACCAATGTCTGTTCTATAAATACTTTCATGGCTTCTGCTCAGATGAACTGAAGTCACTGGTGCCTCCTCAACAGGTGTTTACTCGTGCAACCAGATTGGCAACTGGGTCCCACCCATTCACAGTTAGGTTAGCCAAATACAGATGACAATTCTGCTCCTGCAGCTTCTTCTCTCGCACTTCCCGCCTGTGGAATTCGCTCCAGGAATTTAAATGCAATGTCAATACTCATCTATTAACCACTTGACTCTAGTTCTTTCCCCACCCCGTATATCCTTCCCTTTCTCTCCACCTTTGAAACTGTCATCACACCTGCATTCTCATCTTTCTATTGCTGCTTTCTAACTGGTTTGTATTCCTCTTCACTCTCTTCTAATTAATCTTTTTACAGTTATGTAGCCCCCAGCACATCAGTGGCATTTCCGCCTTGCTCGGGGTGAAATGATTAAAAAAAAAAAAACTGAAAAAGAAAACTAGTCCATAATTAGCAGTTAAGAGATCTGGATTTGTTGCCCAGACACATCAATTTATACTTATTTAAAAATTACTCAGAAATTGAAAAATCTTTTTATTCTCACAATTTGAGCATTTTGATGCTATTACTCTAATAAATCAGTCTACCACAGAAAGTAATGATAACCTACTGTGGAAAAATCTTCTGCCCAATCAGTCATGTCTCTTTTGAGACATAATCACCCAAGCGTGTATCACATATGGCACTTAACTGACTGATTGGATATTATTAGCTAGTTTTGCACTTATTGGATAACAAGCTACAACCTGCAGACTTAGTTAACCAGTAATTTTTTTTTGATTGTTCAGGCTGTACCAATCAAACAGGCACGTTCTACATCATATAAAATCTTACTGGTATATCTAATGATTTAAACCCTTGGGGAAGTTCTATAACACTGTTTCTAATGCTCTAATTACAACAGACACAATCTCTAGCTTTTGGAAATTACATATATTTTTCATTTTCTATTTTAAGTCTGTATAGTTTGCATATTTTGTTCTCCTTTCTCAACTTCTCTGGTATCAAATGAATAAACAATGGCAATAAGGTAACAAATTTGGTCTGTTTTTTTTTTTTTTTTTTGCTGAGAACAATTATATCCAGATGTGAACGTTCAATGATTTTGTCTATTTGAATCTTCATGTGCCATAGAATCTTAACTTTTTCACGTTGATCACACTCTCTAGCTTATGATTATACAATTTATCTGCACTCTCGAATCTAAAACAGTGTTTGAATATACAGTGTGCGATGGATAAATCATCGCTATTTTATATTTTTAATTACACACATACACTACTGGCCATAATTATTAGCCACCCCATTTTTCTTTAAAAATGGTGTATTTCATATTATTTTTAGTATTTATTACCAAGTGGATAATACTAAATAAAAATAGAATGGTTCTTTTGTTATTATCACTTTGCAAAATTTTACAAGGCAGCCAGGAAGCCTTTGCTTCAGCCAGCTAATAATAAGAAGAGACTAGCATGGGGAAGAGAGCACAAAAACTGGACACCAGAACAGTTCATTTGATGCACATGTTATTGTGCAGTATTAACAAAAGAACCATTCTATTTTCATTTAGAATTATCTACTTGGTAATAAATACTAAAAATAGTCTGAAATACATCATTTTCTTTAAAAAAAACTGGGGTAGTCTAATAATCATGGCGAGTAGTGTATGTATTGTTTGTTTTTGATTTTGTCAAATGAATAATATAGTATGGTCAGTTGACACCATCTGTGAGAAAAAGAGCAACATGATGCAATTCACTCCACCAGGAATTTAGGAATAACATGCTGTTCTGTGTAGCATTTGCACCAAAAGCTTCAATATGAATATTTCATGTCACACAAGCAGGAGAACTCAATTATGGCTGTCAGACAATTTTTGTGACCACATCATGCATTACTTCTGGTCACCAAACTCCTCAGACAAGCAAACCTCTTGATTATCATGTGTGAGGTACCGACAAGTGAGAGACCAACATAACTTCTTGTATCACCAAAGATAAATTGAAAACAAGGATTATGGCAGCATTCACTAACTTAAACAAGGAGACGATCCAAAAGAGTTGCAGGAGATTCCAAAGTTATCTAGAGGCCACAGTTAGACCCAGTTGCGATTTTTTTTTTTTTTTTTTTTTTTTTTTTTCTTTAATAAATTTACTTTTTAGTATTTCAAGATATTTTTGTGTAATTTTGGTAAATATATCTGTTAAAATGAGAAGTCATTGTTTTTTATTTTTGCATAATTTAGATGACAATTTATCCACTGCACCCTGTAGAATTGGGTGTAAATCTGACCAGTGTTTTTATATAGACTCAGGTGTGAACCTGACCATTTATATATCACATTAGATAACAGCAGTTGATATATCATTAAATTAACCATAATTCAAGTAAGAAAGAGAGAGGGGCATTATTTGCTATTGAAATTAATTCATGACAGTGGATTTTTTCTATTTTCTCTTTTAGCTCCTTTAATAACAGTTAAATAGCATAAACCATTTTGCAGTATTCCATTAACACAAAACAATTACTTCTATTTTGTTTAATCCTTTGTTTGTATAAAATTTGAAACCTGATTCAAAACAATGAATAATTTTAATTTCAGAAACCAGAAAATGTAAGCGTTGCAACAGAAGTAAGACTGAGCAATGGGCTTTACCGAGGCCATGCATACAGTGTCACCGGAATGGTCCAAGTTCAGGTGAGTGCAATGCTATTTTCTAACCTTTTGATCCATTGTTGGTTTGTGCCTTCATATTTTTTATACAAACCAATGTTGGAAGGATTTTATTCTTCATTTCTCATTCTAAATAAATTGATGATCATAATCATAAATTCATCGAGAATGATAAATCATAGATTTAAGTCTTAAAATGAACTAGATATGCGCCATTTAAAAAATATCTTTCCAGAGCCCTCATCAAATGTGAGTAGAAATGGGCCTTGTCCATGTCTTACTGGTCTATGACATGTCAGAAAGTTTGAATTAAGTCTTTCTCCTACATTAATTGCCCTACCAAGGCAAAAGAGTCAAATCAGCTTTACTATTTTACTTATAGTTGGAGACAAGAGATGGAGTCATGCCTTTTCTCAAGGGTATTAGTGCCAAGTAAACACAACAGCCTCAGTTGCAATTTGAACTTTGACTTGTCTATTCCATTTTCTGCTCCAATAACCATTGCCCAACACACACACACACACACATATATATTTGCAAGATTTAAACTACAGAGAGCCAATACTATTTACAAATTTACATGTCCTTCAATGAACTGTGTTCTTGGTTAATCCAAATTCATAAATAATTACATTGGATACATTACTACATGTTTAACAAGAAAACTCTGATAACTTCTCTGTAACCATAGCTCTATTAGGTCTTATTTAAATACACATTGAAACCTACCAAACTCTATCCAGAACATACTTGTTAATAATACAAATATAATAGCATATAATTTTCTTTGTGTGATATGTTTTGTCCTTTAGGTTTTCTTTGGACTAAAGTGATGTTTACACTGGTGTAACTACACATGTGTATGAAGAAGAGGGAATGCTGAAATTTAAATCATTTAAATTTAGTTTTTAAAAAGACTAAAATTTCAGTGTCCCCTCTCCTTCATACACATATGTAGTTACATAAACATCACTTTAATCTCTTGAAGTCCTAAAAGACAAATAAAATGTCACACAAAAAAATTTTCCCACTTTGTCATTAATTTTTCTAATTCATGTAAAGACTGATTTATCATTGAAGAAAGACTTATTCAGGGAAGAGGTGAAGTAGAAGTCTATATATAAAGAGAAGTAAAAATGTCTAAGGATATGTTGTACCTAAAAAGAACCTTGAATCAGTTCTAAAGCAGATTGCCAGATATTTCTGTGCCTACATGTACAATTTTATTATGCCACTCTAGAAGCTTAATATATTGTTCTACAGCTGCATACTGGTGATGCCAAAGTCAGCCTGCTGCGTTTACGAAATCCTTGGGGCAGAAAAGAATGGAATGGACCCTGGTCAGATAAGTAAGAAAAATTATTTAAAAATTCTTTTTATATTAGTTTTATAAAAAAAAATATATTAAATAAATCTGGGAGAATATGATATTGTTACATTTAAATTTAAGATAAAAATATCAGCATCTTATCCACTATATATATATATATATATAATTTTTTTTTTTTTTTTTTTTTTAGATATAAAACTTTAATCCAAAAAGAAAAGCAGGAAGGTAAATCTCAAAGACCTGATCTTAATATTAATTACATTAATATTAAAACTGATCAAGGTGGAGGGCTCAATGTAATTAATATTTAAATTACAGAGCCAATTATAAAATAAAATAGATTTTGATGTTCAAATCAGTTGTATGGCCATTTCTACATGAAATCCCTAAGAGAAATTTTGCGCATCATCAAAATGTTTTCATCTTTATTTTTATATTTATTATATTTTATTTTATGTTTTTATAAATTTTATTTTTTCAATTTAAATCTAGTTTTATATTTAAATTATATGTCAAGGTTTCCACCCCGCAAAAAAATTTTTTTCTTACTTCATCCCATTTATTTAAACCCAAAACCGCTATGATTTATTTGTCAACACTTTTTGTTAACATTTCTATGGAGATGATTTTTTTCCTTTTTCTTTCCTTTCTTTTTTTTTTTCTTAGCTTACTTCCCTGTCAAACATCCCTTCCCACTTCTTTTACTTCTTTCTGTCCTTTATCTTTCCCCTTCCATTTCTTAAAGCCAGACAAGGCTAAATTTTAACTTACAACTCTTAACTCAGTTTAAAAGTAAGGTTTTCCAAAAATCTAAAAATAGACATTGATTTCTGTCTACTTTCTTATTAATCCCACCCCTTTAATTTTTCTGTGATGTATGTTTTTTTTTTAACTTCTGCCAGTAAAATATCTTGGTTTATTTTGAAATAAAGAAGTTGTCGATGATGCGTGAAATTTCTCTTAGGGATTTCAAGCAGAAATGGCTCGACAACTGTGATTTGAACATCGAAATTTATTTTATTATATATATATATATATATATATATATATATATATGCTGTTAAATATAAGAGACAATGAATGTCTATTATGCTTAATCATGAGCCGTTCTAAACGTATTTTGGCTTTAATTTCAGTTGAAAATAAAGACAAAAATTCTCCAACATTTGCATAATTATTTATTGATTTGCTTCTAAGCTTTCGGCTCACATGAGCCATCTTCAGAGAGGTTATTTAGACTGAAATATAATAACATCCACCATCACCGACGATTTTATTTTGTGTTGATACGACATTTAGAACGGCTCATGATTAAACATAATAGACATTCATTGTCTCTTATATTTAACAGCATATGTTTAGAAAATTATTTGCTGCCTCAATATACTAAATATATATATATATATATATATATATATATATATATATATATATATATATAAAAGATATGATATACAAATATATTGGAGAAAAAGTGGGTAGTTGAATGACAAAAATGGAAATATATATTATGCATTTTGTCCTTTGAAAAGACTTCTTCTGCTGAATAACGGTTTTATCAATAGTCTTTTATATATATATACTATAGTCATCTGCAGACAGATCTGTTTTGCTGTATAACAGCTCATCAGTACGGTTAGACTCCAATCGCTTCCTAACCCAGGACTGAAATCCGACCGAATTGGTATGATTCAGCGATTCTACCTCTGGGCCACGAGCGTCTGATAGAAGAAGGCAGACTTTTTAGCGAGCATATCATTATACACGCCCAATAGCTAGAGTGCTCTAATTCATTATTGAATGAGTGATGCGTATATATATATATATATATATATATATATATATATATATATATTATAAATTATGTTTTAGAACATGTACATAATTTCTTCTGTATATGTCCTCTTCTCTACAATCATGTGGCTGTTTCAGTGTTTGGACTCAAACACTTCAACGGGAGAAATAAAGGTTTGGAATCATTCTTTGTTTATATTTGGTTCGTTGTTGTTGTGGGGGTTGGTTGGAGTTATTGGTAATTAAGTGAATGTGTTTCTCGTTTTGATCGTTAGACTTTTGAAGAATCTGGTGTCTAGGTGTGAATTTGTTGATTAATGGTATTATCTGTTGGAATGTACGTTTTATCGGTCAGGTATATCTTTTGGTTAGTTTCTAAGAAGGCTACATGTTGAGTGGTCATTTTTATGGTTGGCTATCGTTTAATTGATTGATGTCTACTGTTAGTGGACCTAATCCATGTATTTACTTTGATCCTGTGTCTAGGTTCTCACATTGGGGTTTCTTAGATAGACATGATATTTTATAATGTTTTTTTTTTTTAATATATTTTTTTAATATTTTATACTCAAGTTTGGAGTATTATTGTATTTAGGTGAAGTCATTGTGGTACAGTGGATATCGGCTCGGAACGAGAAACTGGGGAGCCGATTTCGAACTCCAGTTGAATCCATTGTATTCACTTACGTGCAAATACCCTTGGGAAAGGTATTAATCCATCTCTTCCTTCCAGTTATGGGTTAAATAGCAGGACAGATTGGGTTCTATAGCCTTGGTTGGCAACCAGTCTACCGCAGAAAGCAATGGCAAGCTACTGCAGGATAATCTTCTGCCCAGTCAGTCATGTCTCTTTCGAGACATGATCGCCCAAGCGTGTATCACGTATGGCACTTAACTGACTTTAGATTTCAAGAAATCTAAATTTGTATTTTTTAATTTCCAAAAGTGTTTGGAGAGAGATGTCATGTTTTGTTTTTCTTTGTTATTGAATGCTATAGAAAAAACATCAATGTAATAAATCCTTAAAGTAAGATCTAATGCCTGCAAAAATATCTAAAACAAAATATATAAAAAATTAAAAGAAAAAACTGACCCTCTAAACTTAAAATTAAGATTAAACATACAACTTTATACAAAAAACTGATAGAACGCTAATTTGCATTTACTTCCTAAAAAATACAAATTTAGATTTCTTGAAATAACTTCGCCTAAATACAATAATACTTCAAACTTGAGTATAAAATATTAAAAATATATTTTAAAAAAAAACCCTATAAAATAAAAAAATATTCCATACCAAGAAAATCAAAATTGGAAAGAAAAAACACCCTATCTAAGAAACCCCAATGTGAAAACCTAGACACAGGATCAAAGTAAATACATGGATTAGGTCCACTAACAGCAGACATCAATCAATTAAACGATAGCCAACCATAAAAATGACCACTCAACACGAAGCCCTCTTAGAAACTCTAACCAAAAGATATACCTGACCGATAAAACATACATTCCAACAGATAATACCATTAATCAACAAATTCACACCTAGACACCAGATTCTTCAAAAGTCTAACGATCAAAACGAGAAACACATTCACTTAATTACCAATAACCCCAACCAACCCCCACAACAACAACGAACCAAATATAAACAAAGAATGATTCCAAACCTTTATTTCTCCCGATGAAGTGTTTGAGTCCAAACACTGAAACAGCCATATGATTGTAGAGAAGAGGACATATACAGAAGAAATTATGTACATGTTCTAAAACATAATTTATAATAAATATTCACAGCTCTATACATCATATATTGAGCACTATTTTAAATTAATGTTTTGAACGGAAAAGATTTTTCTTTTTTCTCTCCTCATTCTATACTCACTCAGATATATCTATATATATATATAGTATATCGAGGCAGCAAGTAATTTTCTAAACATATGCTGTTAAATATAAGAGACAATGAATGTCTATTATGTTTAACCATGAGCTGTTCTAAACGTCGTATTTTTGCTTTAATTTCAGTTGAAAATAAAGACAAAAATTCTCCAACATTTGGATAATTATTTATTGGTTTTCTTCTAAGCTTTTGGCTCACATGAGCCATCTTCAGAGAGGTTGTTTAAACTGAATTATTATAAAATCCACCATCACTGACAATTTTATTTTGTGTTGATACGACATTTAGAACGGCTCATGATTAAACATAATAGACATTCATTGTCTCTTATATTTAACAGCATATGTTTAGAAAATTATTTGCTGCCTCAATATACTAAATATATATATATATATATATATATATATATATATATATATATAAGATATGATATACAAATCTATTAGAGAAAAAGTGGGTAGTTGAATGACAAAAATGGAAATATATATTATGCATTTTGTCCTTTGAAAAGACTTCTTCTGCTGAATAATGGTTTTATCAATAGTCTTTTATATATATATATATATATATATATATATATATATATATATTTATAAAGAAAGGTGGGGAATAAATACTAGTATTAGTTACAATTTTACATTGAGAAACTTTGTAGACACCTAGCTTTAACTTTATATAATCTTACTTTCAGATCCCCAGAAATGAAAAGTTTGACCAAAGAACAAAAAGAAAAGCTTCACCTAGTAGCTGTTGATGATGGAGAATTTTGGTAAGTTGTTTCTTTTTTTTTTTTTTATAAGCGTTTCACCCCGAGCAAGGCATGTCACTGCCACTACTGTGCAGGGGGCTATGTAGAGTGGAGAAAGGCTGATTAAATATAAGGAAATGACAGAGGGTGGGTGATAGGCGGGTAAGGATACCGAGAATGAGGGTTTGGTAGATGATAGTGTTGTGAGAATAGTTGGGAGTTAGTGTGATAGGAGGTGTCTATTGACCCTACATTTAAACACCTGGAGATTGTAACTGTCGGGAAAGCAGACTTGTGGAAGGGAGTTCCACAGGCGGGAAGCACGAGAAAAGAAGCTGTTGGAGTAGAATTTACGGTTACATCTTATTTGTTTAACTGTAAAAGGGTGGGATCTAGTTGCTAATCTAGTATCTCGTGTAAATTCGTGCTTAGGCGGCACCAGTGATCTAAGCTCATCGGAGCAGAAGCCATGAAAGTACTTGTAGAAGAGGCACAGGGAAGCCACATCACGCCGGTGTGAGAGCAGCTGCAGCCGGTCTGCCAAGTCAGTATCAACCATGTTACAGATCCTCCTTTGTATTTTGTCAAGAAGCCCAAGGAGAGCAGCAGGGGCACCCGACCAGATATGGCAGCAATATTCAATACACGGGCGGATGGTAGATTTGTATATGTGCAGAATAGATTCAGGTGGGAAAAATTTCCGGGCCCTGCACAGGGAGCCCACTTTCATAGCAGCAGATTTGGCAATGGATTCAATATAGTCATTCCATTTGAGGTCCGCCGAGAGTGTAAGGCCAAGGAGGCGTAGTATTCTTGGTAAAGATGAGGTCTACATGTATGTGAGTTGCATTTAAGAATGAAACAGGTTGTCACTGTTTGGTGTTGGCCTTCAAGTCCACTTTTATATTTTTATATCTACATACACTCTCTGATATTGAATAAAGATTTTCTGGTTACAGTTAAGTTTCACAAAGTCAAAGACAAAGATGGACACACTTCGAGAAGAGAAGCAACACAATGACTTATCAACATGATGTGGCTTCCCTCTGTCTTTTCTACAAGTATTTTAATGATAACACTCGATCACATGTATTTATCAGTGCTACTAGATTGGCATGAAGGTCCCAGCCTTTTACTGTCGAAATAGTTAAATGTAACCATCTCTTCTACTCTAACAGTTTCTTTTTTTGTGCTTCCCTTCTGTGGAACTACCTGCTGTTTGCTTACTTCCATGATAGCTACAATCTTCAAAAGTTTAAATGCAAGGTCAATTGCCATCTTCTGTTTCCTTGATACCCATCCATCCCTTATCATTTCTTAGACATCACCTGTACCTTGTTTTTTCTCTCACTGTAACCCCTGCACACCATTGGCAGTTCTGCCTTGCTTGAAGTGAAATGATTATGAAAAAGAAAAAAAATAACTTCAATGTGCTTATTGTGCAGAAAAGAGTGTATGTGCAATAGGTAAAAAGAAGGCTTGTAAATATAATTTATATTTGCTTACTTAATTCTTAGAAAAGTGTCAGAAACAAGTGGGCTTTGCGGCTTCTGCATTACATTAACAGTGGAAAGGATGGTTCCAATAAATGTGTGGTAACTATGGTTGTCATTTGCAAAAGAGGAAGATCCCAGAATCAAATTTACCATATTTTTTTTTTTTTAATCATATCACCCCGAGCAAGGTGGTAACACCACTGAAGCGCAGGGGGCTACGTAGGAGTGAAAAGATTGGAAAAGAGAAAGCCGGAAACTACATCCTAAACAAGGAACAGGGGATGAGCCTCTTCACCTGTTCAAAAGACATGGGTAGAGTGTGAACCAGGCGATAGTTTAGTCTATCTACTCCAATTGAAAAAAAAAAAAAAAATGAGGTTAGTGACTTGCTAAGTTAATTAAGTCTAGTCAAGGAGATTTCTGCTAGGAAAAAAATCCTTCAAATTAGACATGAAAGTTAGAAATTATACAAAAACAAGCAAAATAAAAGAGGATAAAAATAAATAAAATAAAAAACAAAATGGCTTAATTTTTACCATATTCAAGAAGACAGATGCATGTGCTACTACCAGCAAGTTTAAAATTCTTATACTTTTGGTAACAGTTTTGGTCAAGGGCATTAATAGGGTGGCCAATGGCCGACCAATGGGGAAAGGAAAAGAAAGAAGTAAGGAAAGAAACAAGGAGGCTGACTGACTGTGTTTGGGGAGGAAAAAAATACGGGTAAAAAGACAGCAGTCTAGTCAAAGAGATTTCTGCTAGGAAAAAAATCCTTCAAATTAGACATGAAAGTTAGCCACAAGAAGGGATCCTGAATGGACAACAGTTAGCCAATTAGAGTCCCAGATTGGTAAAGCATTCAAGTTCAAAGTTGATATTTAAATCATAATCGGTTAGCCCCCTTTACTATCCTTTTCAAAATGTTATAATTGAGCATTTTACTCATGAATATAGTATACATTAAAACAATATTTTTATCATATATATATATATATATATATATCACGAAATATTTATAAAACTAATATTGTAAACATGCTACAGAAATTAACGAATTTTAACGAAACTTGGTTATAAACAACCGACAATTTGAAATGAATTGTTTGAACATTATTTTTTATCGATACTCGTATTTAAGTAGATATTCTGTTTTTAATGAAACAGTATTATATATTTATATCTACCAGTCTGATTATTTAAGATAAATTGTTATTAAGAAAATGTGTGTCATTATTGTAAATAATCAGGCCGGTAGATATAAATATATAATACTGTTTAATTAAAAAACAGAATATCTACTTAAATATGAGTATCGATAAAAAATAATGCTCAAACAATTCATTTCAAAACTAATATTGTTACTTGTTGTGAAGTAATTATTGATCATTGTTAAGTGTAAATGACAAAAATGCTCAGCAAATAAAATTGAAGTTTCTAATCAACAAGTCAAGGAAGAAAAAGAGGATAAAACAGTACTAAGCAAACAATATATATGCAAGTCAAAACTAGGTTAGGCAACAATAATAAGGCAAAATGTTCACAAAGAATGTTGGTCACATACAAAAGGGATGTAATCAAGTGTTTATAGCATTCTGACTTTAAGACATGAAAGAACAAAAATATGGCAGATATGACCAAAAAGTGGTACATTTTTACTTGTTAGAAAATAATCTCAGTCTGCATATATAGGATTTATCTATAAGTTTGCAGGTAGGTTGTTTTTAGCAGCCATTCCTATGACTTAAACCAACAGTTGTTGTTGTCAAAACAATTGTTTAGATGTTAACTAATCTAAACTTATTTATAAATGGTACTTTGTCTGTGTGTGTGTGTCCATTACCTATAGACTCTGAAACAGCTGAACCGATTTTCTTGAAAATTTACACAGTTGCACTATAAGCGTCTGCGAGTTTTCTTAGCTAGGTTTTGTGTAGAGATACACCCGATAAATATCGAAAATCGATAATCGAAAAAATCGGGTTATAGAAGGAGTGGTCCGATTTTAATCAAATTTGATACACTTATAGACAAAGACATAAGAAATGATATTCAGAAGTTTCAAGGTTGCAGTTCTTATAATAGTGCAGAAAATCGATAATATATATATATATAAAAGCTTTCATTACACCTGAGCAATGCCGAGCTATACTGCTAGTAGAAAATAATAGACTCTAGATAATGAATAGTGAAAATAATCATTTGTTGTAAAAAAATTTCTTTAATCCTATTTCACTTCTCCAAAAATACTTGTCAATTTCTGTGTCTGAACACAGAAAGAGTTTACATTGCAAATATTTAATTGCAGTGCTAATCTTAAAATTAATTTCAATGCAAATGACTTTGATAAGAGTTTTATAATTTTCTCAAGACAATTGGTATAATTTTGCACCTGAAAAAATATTTAATGTCTTAGTTTTATTTATCTATATAATACTAAAAGTTTGTATGCAACTCCAAGTAACTAACCAGAAGTACTGAATGAAAGCAACCCTAAATGGCACAAACTCATATTCTCCTGAAATCACTTCATACTGATGTCTTCTTTTTTCAATATAGTGTAATAATTTTTTAGTTTTTATTTTTATATCAAATGGAACACATGATCAGTCACTAAAGAGGCTTAAAAAAATGTTCTGTTCCCTGTACCACTCCAGTAAGTAACTGACTCCTCGTACTACCCTCTACCTTTAGAAGAGACATATCAGGCTGAAAGTGGAATACTGCTATCATATATGGGCAGGAACTGCCAAGTCTTTTCTTTCCAGTCTTGAAAAGCATTTCCACATCCTTGTTGGTGATGAACCTTTCATCCTTTATTTTATTTCTATGGATAAGGGAAACTATTTGGTAATGCTCTCCTTTCAGGGTGAAGCAATATGTTTATCTCTCAAGAACATATAAATACCACTCAATATGTTTTCAAGGAAACAATACAGAAAGCAAAATACAAGACAGGCTGAAATTTAAAAAATCAAAAGCAGACACTTATTTAATAGAAATAGCGTAACAAAAATTTGATTGCAGAAAAGTAAACATTTCACCAGAGAGTCTATGGTTCTACATTTGAAACAAGAGAAGTATTACTTATCTAGCTAGCTATTTGAAAATTCTCTAAAGGAAGGAAAAGGAAGAAAAAAAAAAGGTTTCTTTTGATCGCATGAGTTTATGATGGGCTCTCCTGTCAATTTTGACATGAATGTTCAATTTGTTTGGTACATTATGTGTGCCATCAAGCCTACCTTGGATATGCAGAGGGTCCATTTGGGAATCAGAAGCCTCTGATACAGACCCAGAGAGTGGGTGCTTATTGCAAGTCTGAGCCTTCAAACCAGCCTTGGTTTTGCAGAACAAATGACAAATTGTACACTTGAACACTACCGCCAATAGAGAAATTAGCATGAAAGATAGTTTTAGTTCTTAAATGGAGTGCATCAAGATGTTGGAGGTGATTCTGTTGAAAACTTGCAATGCCATGATGGCAAGTTGACCTCCACTCCATTTGATCTAAAGAAGATATATCTGTGTTGAAAATATGATCTTTGAGATTATAGCCAAGGATTGCATGGAGGCAGTGCTTGTGAAAGACATCAAGTTTCTCAATGTGCACTCTGTATGGTGTCAAGGACTTTGATCCATAAAGTAAAGTTGTGAGAACAACAGCTCTGTACACACTTATCTTTGTCTTAATTGATATGTCCTTTTCATTCCACAGACGATGACAAAATTTGCCAAAAAACATCTTGTGCCTTAGAGATTCTGTTGACAATTTTGACATCGAGAGATGTATTACTGTTCACTTTACTTCTCAGATATTCAAATGACTTAACATACTTGAGATTTTTACCTTCTACAGTTCTGAGAACAGTTGGAAATTCCGACATGGAATGTTGCAGTTCTTCACCATTGGTCTGATTACAAATTGGTTTTGGCTGATGGATAACAGTTTTCTTAATACTTATAGTCAATCCAAACACCTTGCTCACAACAGAGAATTGATCAATGTGGTCTTGTGCTTCCTGCAATGATGCTGCAATACATGCAGCCTCATCAGCAAACAAGAGCTACTCAGGTTTTGTTTTTGCATTTTTATCCAGAACTCAGACTGAACTCCTTTTTTGAGGTCTCCATAGGCATGTTTCAGCATAGGCGAAAAAAAAAATACAAGACAAACAGAACTGGTGCTATCACACATCTCTGTTTTGTACTATCAGAAGAGTACACATTTCACCAGAGAGTCAGTGTGTCTGCATTTCAAACAAGAAAAGTATTACTTATATAGCTAGCCATCAGAAAATTCTTTAGGGGAAGGAAAAGAAAGAAAAGAGGGATTTCTGATGACTGCATGAGTATATATACGCTCTCACACCCTGATTGAGCACTCTGGAAGAATGGTAGACTTTGAAAAACAGTAGCTACTCTGGCACCTACGCATCGCTCATTCAGTAATGGATTAGAGCACTCTGGCTATTGGGCGGGTATAATGACAATATACACGCTAAAAAGTCTGCCTTCTACTGAACGCCCATAGCCCAGAGGTTGAATCGCCGACTGACGCCAATTCGGTCGGGTTTTAATCCGGGGTTAAAAGCAATTGGAGTCTAACCGTACTGATGAGCTGTGATATAGCAAAACAGATCTGTCTGTGGATGACTATATATATATATATATATATATATATATATATATTGTGAGTTTAGCAATTCCTCTTTTATGCATGTTTCATTAAAAATGACAGACAAGGTGCTATGCTTAAGTTTTTTCATATTGGGACGCCCGCGCATATTCAGCGATAATGGACTATTCCATTACTATGTAAAGTAATGGGTGCATCTACGTAGAGAGAGTGCAGAGCAGCCGATCGACAGGTCAGTCGTAGACTTCCGGTGACGACCCGGAAGTACCCATTGCTCATACTACGTCTTACGACGGTTGAGACGATTAACCTTTATTCTTGTATTGGATACTAATAACCTTTGTAAATACTATTTTCACGGAATACAACAATTAACCTATTCCTGTTGTTGAGTTATTTATTCTTACTCACGACATAACACATATAATTTTTCATGTGATCTTATAATTTTTTCTTTGCTATTATGATGCTATTATATACAAATATAATAGCATCATCCACATGTAAAAAAATAAAGGATGAAAATAATGGAAGCATGACTGTGGAATTCTCTTCCAAACGATTGCTTCCCCGATGGCTACAATCTCCAGGAGTTTAAATGTAAGGTCAATAGACACCTCCTAACACACTAATCTGCTCCCATTCTATCAAGCACTCTTCCCATCTGCCCGACACTCATCCTCGCTATCCTTACTCATCTATCACCTTTCTCCTGACATTCCCTATGTCTATCCACTCCTTCTCTTTACCTTCCCCTATGTAGCCCCATTGGCAATAGTGGCAGTGGAATGCCTTGCTTGGGGTGAGATGATTAAAAAAAAAACTAATAAAAAAGAAAAAGCCAACACTCAACAATATCAACGATGGACACAATCACAATGTGCTCACTGTGTTTAGAAAATAAACCATTCCTATGACTTTACATACATAAAACAATCTATATATTCAGTTAAAAGTAAAGTGAAATTAATCTTTAATAATGGCTAAAAGTATAACTGAAAGTACTTGGATAAATAAAGCATTAGGACAATTTTTATATATGCATGTTTTTAAAATAAAAAAAAAATATGCGATCATATGGAAAAATTATATAAAAAGATTAATGATAGCCCCTTGTCTGTCAGTTAAGTGCCATACGTGAGACACACTTGGGCGATCATGTCTCAAAAGAGACATGACTGACTGGGCAGAAAATTATCCCACAGTAGGTTGCCATTACTCTCTGCGGTAGACTGGTTGCCAGCCAAGGCTATAGAACCCAGTCTGTCCTGTTAGTTAACCCATAACTGGAAGGAAGAAACAGATTAATACCTTTCTCAAGGGTATTTGCACATAAGTGAATGCAAGGAATTCAAGTGGAATTTGAACTTGGCTCCCCGATTTCTCGTTCTGAGTTGATATCCACTGCACCACAACGCACATTGCATATATGAGTCGTCTTCTCTTGCTATTACTACTGTATCGTTTTTTTTACACACAATGGTCTGTGTGAGGTGGCCTAACTTACTGCACAGGTAATAGTTATTATTGTATCAAGTCTGAATAAGTTAAATTATTTTTTCATGTTTGATTTTTTTCTGGAGCAGAGGTTTGCAAGAGAAGTAAACATTAAATATTTTGCACAGGATCCTACAAAAAAAAAAAAAACAACCCAAAAAACTAAGCCTTCAAAATAATGTTTTTATTTTTCTTTCAGGATTTCCTTTGAAGATATGATAGAAAATTTCGATGACATTGTTCTTTGTCATATGCATCCAGATGCTTTGAGCTCAGAAATGTTAACGGATAACGTAAGTAATAATAATAACTTTTCTAGATATCAAGAGTAAATAAATATTCAGCTAGAGCAGTCAAGCAAAAAGGGTAAGAAACGCCTTTTTTAGTTTTAATTCTTGGTCCTGTTTTATAATTTTATCAGTTGAAATAAAGATTTGATGAGATTATTTTGTCCATAATTTACCAAGAAATTACATTGATTTTATAAAATCAATGCATTTTCTGAGTTCAATCTACTGGGCTGGGTAGTACAGACTTAGACTCAGTGGAAACAGAGTGGTACTAAATAAAGAACTAGAAGAGGTATCTGTAGACATGGTTAGTGGAATGAGAACAATCTAACCATAGATTAAATAAAGGGTTCAGTTTGAAATTTCTTAAAGGTTACTCAGATTGATAAGCACCTAATGAAGGCTATCTGGCACAATGGCCCAAATGTTGTAATAGCAACAACAAAGATGAGGACAATAGTCCAAATGTAAAATAAAAATATCATTTAATTTGATTATAAAAATATGGATTTTCAATTGTTTAGTGATCACCCTTGCAGATTTTTTGTTGAGCATAGAAAATGGCTGTGACCAAAGTTGACAATGTTTTCTTTTTGTAATACCAAAGTTAATCTGGTAACAGGTTTGAGAGTCACTCAAGCAAGGGGGGGGTTACATTAAAAGTGGAGATTATGAGGATAAGAGGGATAGATAACAACTGACTCTTGGTTTAAAGAGATTAAGATTGTAGGGTTCAGAAAAAATTCAAGCAAGAGTTAATCAGTTAAGTGCCTCTCGATATATGCTTGGGCAATCATGTCTCAAAAGAGACATGACTGGGCAGAAGATTTTCTCACAGTAGGTTACCATTACTTTTTGCAGTAGACTGGTTGCCATCCAAGGTTATAGAACCCAATCTGTTCTGCTGTTTAACCCATAGCTGGAGGGAGAAGTGGTGGATTATTACCTTTCCCAAAAGTATTTGCGTATGAATGAATGTAACGGATTCAACTAAAATTTGAACTTGGCTCTCCAGTTTCTTGTTCTGAATCAATATCCACTGCACCACAATGCACAGGCAGGAGTATGTTCCATAAAGAAGCTTTTCTTTGGAAAAAGCTGTCTTGGTAGAATTTTTTCTTTCCATTTGGAATACCGAGGAAATGAGAGCGATTCAAGTTTATAGAATTAGCATGGCATGTTTAAGCTATAAAAATCTGAACTGCTAGAATGAAAGAGTATAGCTCATTTGAACATTTACCATGAAAATAGTTATAGGCTATGTTTAATGGGAATGTGCGGATGTGTGTTGTGGTACAGTGGATATCAACTTGGAATGAGAAATCGGGGAGCCGAGTTCAAATTCTACTTGAATTCCTTGCATTCACTTATGTGCAAATACCCTTGGGAAAGGCATTAATCCATCTCTTCCTTTCAGTTATGGGTTAAATAACAGGACAGACTGAATTCTATAGCCTTGGCTAGCAACCAGTCTACCGCAGAGAGTAATGGCAAACTACTGCGGGATAATCTTCTGCCCAGTCAGTCATGTCTCTTTCGAGACATGGTCAACCAAGCGTGTATCACGTATGGCACTTAACTGACTGATTAATGGGAAAGAATCTGCAATGTGGAGAGTAAGTTACCACTTAAAAGACCTTATAATATTGAGCTCTATCAAAGCTAGAAAGCAAGGATTGAGATGATGCAGATCTGACAACAATACTCCATTTTTGGTCTTATCTGATCTTGTGTTGCTACAGTTCCAGTAGGAAGTAGGATTAAAAATAAAGTTGTTAGTCCCATACCCAAACTTTCTCCTTTAGCCAGGATTGGGACCTGATATAAATTTAAAGTTGTTTTTCTCTTAGACTGTTTGCTTGCTAAAGCTAGTAAGTCCAGTCTACCTTGCTATTTTACCAAGAGCAGAAGAGATGGATGCATGGTTTTCACAAAAGCATTAGTATAAAATGAAACTGCTACAGCCAGAATTTGAACTCTGATTGACAGTTCTATTTTTTGTGTTGCTAAATTATTAAGCCACCTATGCCACCATTTTCAGTACTGACATTTCAAACTGTGTAAATTCTGTTCACAAATATTATGCAAATTTAAAACCAAGCAGTTACTAATAAAAATTTATGTAGAAATCTTTTATTGAGTTAGTGTGAAAGTTCTCGGCACCATCTTTTGTATAAGGTTATGAAAATGCTTTTGAAGTGTATTTAACTCTTTATTATTTGTGAAAATGTTAGTAACGTCTGATTAAAATACCAGGCTAAATTTTTTATAAATAAAATAAGTGAACCAAGGGTATATGGTTTTGTCTTTCTTCAAAATGTTCAATCTTCTTGTGCAAATGTGAAGAATTTTGTCTCTCTTCCTATATCCAGTATTTATGTTAGTTTATAGCAGGTTATCCATAGTTTATAGTGGGAGTCCGTTCTAGTGAAGGGTAGTTGTATATTGTTGCAGGTTAACGGAATTTAGCCTTGTTGAAGATAGCCCACTATAAGTCATAAAAAGATTATAATTCAAGAAAGGAAATTTGAGTTGAAAAATAACATTTTATATATACACATATCAATTAAGGTTTTGACAATTAAAGTAATACTTGAAGTATAGGTCCAACAGCCTGACGTTAAATGTTCATGGTAATAAAATGCTGAAAAGAGAATTAATACTTAGGAATGTGGGAGCGCCGTAAGTAAGGAATGTCTTTGATATATTCACTCCTTAGTTCAGTAAGTAGTTTTGAGACAGGGACGAAGGAACAGGGAGGTAAGGGAGGCTAGGATAGTAAGCCACTTGACGTAGGTCAAGGGGATACTGATTACACTCCTCTCTCGAGTCAGTCCCTGTGTGTCAGCCTGCATCGGTCTGTCTGTCTGGGTGCTTTCTGTATCAGCTTTTTATTTCAACATTTTGGATCGCAGCAGATCATTTGGGGATTCACACTTGTATTTGATTCTGGGCTTCCCATTAGCCGATAAAATTCGGAGGCTCGCAAACTGGAAATTTAATATTAATTTTTATTTTTCAACCAGAACATCTACATGAACCCAGATGCACACCGACGACTTTTGGTCATTTGCTTTTTGGTTGTGAGGGTGCAAACATCCGATCCCTCACTATGCTCGGTCGGTATCACCACAAGTTGTCTTATGTGAGAATATCCAAAGTTCACTTCCATTTTTTTTTTATGTTGTTGTACTCACCAAAATCTTTTTAGGCCTAATTCTATATCTGGCAACATCAAAGTTATCTTCTAGGCTAACCCATGCTGCTCAAAGGTCATTTGACATGCTGAGATGAAACAGTTAAAAACTAAGCTATCTCTTAAGGTAAACCCAGTACATATTGGGGTCACCACAGATTAACACTTCTTAGATCAAAGGTCCCTGATGGACATTAAATATGAGTCAGATGTCTGGTATTTTCTGGCATGAATCACATACACTTTGTATGGGTATACATTTTAAGAACTGTTTTCAGAAAAGTTTAGTTTTACTATTTTGTTACTTTATTATTTTTAAAAAATTTTTTTTTCTTAAGAATTTTAAAATGGTAATCATTCCTGTCAAAATTATAGACCATATCCTATTACAATTATGATGATCTCTCCTTTTGTTGCACCATACCAAAGAGGGGAAAAGACACTACTTGGTTTCAATAAGAAAATGAAAGAAAGAAGGGAAGATATAAGCTTAACTGCTGTTTCAGTAAAATGGAAAAAATTGTACCTCACTTCTTAGAATAACAACCAACATTCATATTTATGATCGTTATTGCAATATCTCGTTAAAGTTGTTAAACTCAAATATTTAACAATGTGATAGGGTAATTTTTCCAGATATTTTATTGCCATATTTTATTGCCATGAGTTTATACAATTACTAACTGAAGAATTAAGATTAATCAGAAAATCCAATTAGAAAAACTGAAATTTTCATGGATCTTTCCAATAAAGTAAATTGTTCCTTTTCAAAAAATATGAATATTGATTTTATTATTATTTCATAAGTTATTGCTGTTATTTTTCTCAGAAAGTCTTAGTTACATCATATAGCAACATTTCTCAACTGAGGTTCTCAGGAGTTCTTAAGGTTCTGAAAAATGTCCCTAAGGGTTCTGTGAGAACAAATGAGATACTTTATTGGTTCACTGGACTTGATTTACCTTATGCCTTTTCAACATTGCCAATAAAGGATAAATAAATAATAAACTGATGCTGCAATTATGTTTTTGTTCTGTTTACATTTATATTATAATGTATACGATATTGGTTTCTGTTTATTTTTTACGTTTGAGTTCAGAATTGTTATTGTGTGAATGAGAACTCCCTGATGAAGTATTATCAACAAAAAGTATGAATGTTATTTAGCATTATCAAAAAATTTTATAAAGAAATATTAGGTATATGGTTAGGTCTTGAAGGCTGTCACAATGCGTTTATTAAAATAAAGGAAGGTAAAGAAGTTTTTGGGTATTACCTATTTATTATACATTAATATTTCGAGATCAAAATCTCATCTTCAGAATGGCAGAGGAGTGTGTGTCTGTCCGAGTGAGTCCGTGCCTTTCAAAGAATGGCCATTCCTGGCTGCCTGCTGCTGTCATTAATTTTACTGTGTGTTTTTGTGTGTGTGTGTGTGTGTGTGTTTATGGTATATGTGTGATTTACAGTTGGGACCTTTTTCTGGTCTGATGATATCAGTAGTATTATATCAGAAGTATTAATTTTTCCTTAAATCAGTTATTCAAAAATATATACTTTGATATCTACCAAGTGAACTACGATGAAAATAAAATGAGAAAAATATGATATATAATTTTGTTTTTGTGAAGTAGTTCCTTGAAACATATTATTTTAAGAGTTACACAAAAGTAAGAGAAACATTGTCTTATAATAGGATTGTTAGTTTTATTGTAAATTAACTTCAACATGCATTTTGAATTCCAACAAGTTAGATAGAAAATTGTGATCACCTATGTCCTGAAGGGACGCACCACACAGAAGAAAAGAAACCTATATTTCTGTAATGGTTTAACAAAGTGTCACCAGTGATTTTATGAGCACCATTTATAAAGGATATGTTAATAATTCTTACAGCACAAAGATCAGTGGTATGTGACTATGTTTCATGATGCTTGGATCAAAGAAGTCACTGCAGGAGGCTGTGGAAATTCAGGCTTTGAAAGTAAGTATCATTTTTTTTTTTAATTTCATGGTGTAGTTTTTTTTTCATTAAAGAGTATTCCCTTTTATTGAGCAAATTATAATGGCATGTGATACTAGGTTCTTTCAAAGTATCTGATTGCATAGTCCATGATATTACAATACAAAACACAAGGAATCTACATTACAGTAGTGGGAAAGTGTCTATAGCCAAGATGCCAGGTCAGGACCTACAACATTGCAGATATTTAGATTTTGTCAAAAATTTCTGCATACAGAACAGAATCAGCAGACTAGATGTGGCAGTATTTAAAACTTTATTTTATGTAAATCATATTTATTTCCATAGCAACTTTGGTGGCATGGTTTCATCATTTTATACTTGAAATGGCAAGATGTAACTGGAAGTTCTATGCTAACTGTTCCTTCTATTGCACTTCATGCTTGTGGAACTCTCTCCCACCGTCTTGCTTCCCTGTAAACTTTGCATTTAAATTTGTGAAAGTCAGTGTTAGTCATTATCTTCTGACTTCTTAATCCTTGTTCTTTTATTGTCTTCTCTCATTGATAGTATATTTTTCTCATATTCTTTAACACTCAGTAGTAACCCCTTGTGTCTTTGTAGTTTTATTGAATTGCTTGGGGTAAAATGATTAAAAAAAAACAAAAAAAATTCTGTATAAATAGTGATATATTATTGATATTTACACAAGGTTAAGCATAAGAATGTTTAGACTATAATATGAACACCTTCAAAGATTGTAAACTAAATGAATTTTGGGGGCATTAATTTTTTTTCTTTGTATTTATTTTCTTATTTATTTAGTTTTTTGACAACTACATCTTGTTATTTGAATGTAAAACTATTTGTTATTTGTTTTTTTTTTTTGTTTTTTACTTTTCCTTGAACTTTTAGGTCTTTATTGGACAAATCCTCAATTTTTCGTTGAACTGACTGAAGCAGATGTTGATTCCGCAAATAAACTTTGCACAATGATTGTGTCGCTGATGGAGAAAGAAGTGACCAAAGTAAAAATTGCAATCAACTTTGATATTTATCGAGTAAGTCTCAAAATGGAATTAATTTATTTGTAAAGTAAACTACTCCTCATTAAATTTGGTATCAATAGTGTAACAAGTCAGAGATGACATGCACTTTCCAAAATCAAAATTGTTCCAGCTTTTTAATAATCAAACATGAATTGTGTACGGACTATTGTAAGTGTCTATATAAATGCTCTAATTTAATATTTAAATTATGAGCTGTCCCCCCCACCCTGGCAATTGGTTAAGTGCCATACATGATACACACTCGAGCAATCATGTCTCAAAAGAGACATGACTGACTGGGCAGATTTTCTTTTAGTAGGTCACTATTACTTTCTACAGTAGACTGGTTGCTAACCAAGGCAATATGTTCTGTTATTTAACCCATAGCAGGAAGAAGAGATAGATTAATGCCTTTCGGAAGCGTATTTGCACACAAGTGAATGCAAACTGGAATTTGAACTTGGCTCTCCAATTTCTCATTCCAGACTGATATCCATTGCCTCGTAATGCACATCCTGGCAATCATAAGGTTTAAATCAGTGGTTTCCTAGTGTTCCAGGTTATATTGTTTCATTCAAGTTTTCTCCTGTTGCCATCTAGTAATTTTTTCTAGACTAAATAATCTGTTGTGACACCTAATAGTATCCACATACTTCTTCAATTCAATACATCAACCACAACAGTCTTCAGAACATGTACCATCTCCATTCCTGAGTACTCTAGTAGCATTTCTTGCATAAAGGGAAAAAAAAGTGAACAAGAAGAAATAAAAAGAAAAAAATATCCCTATTTTTACTGATTCAAAGGCAAAAGATTTTAACCTATTGTCTCTCTCAAATGAAACTCATGCACTCTTGTTTCCTTTCCTCTTCTCTTTTCTTTTTCTCTTCTTCAATTTGTGTTGACTACTGAGCAAGAAAATAAGTAAAAAAACAAAAACAAAAAATCTGCTGCCCTTTCCTCCTTTTAATCACTTCCTTCTTTCATATAATGTGTTATGAGTTGTCTCCCCTTAGCAATCATAATAAGCTAAATCAGTGTGGGACACAGTTTCAGTTGCATTCCTCCACTCAATTTTTCTATGATTTTGAATTGTTATCTTGCCATTCTTTTCACAATATAATTTAACAGCGATAATTATTATAACAGTTTGTGAACTGTTCTTAATAGAAATACAATAAAAACAATCCTTATTTCAATGCATAATAAAACTTGTTTGATCTAATACCCAAATATGTTGTTGAGAAGGCTAAAAGGGCTGTCCTCGATAGAAAAAAAGAAAATAGTTTCATTTATTGTTCAATTTGACCTAAACTAAAAAATTTGATACACTGATAAAGAGTATCAAATTGGCTTCTCTTTCATAGCATTCACCTGGGTCGACTGACCAGCAGGCAAAATTGTCCCACTTTTATGGTGTTTGAATTCTGTCTAATTTTTTATTTATTTATGATCAGTTTGATTACAAAAAATCATTATTCATGGCCCAAACTTATGATCCTGTATTTCACCACTGTTGTATACATCATTTATTATTACTATTAACTTACCAGTTTCAAAATGCTCCAAAGCTGTTAGCATCTCTACAGCAGTGGTTGCTAAATCAATGCTAGTACAGCTTGTAGCCAGAACATTTCAACCTTGTTAAGGTTTTGTTTTTGTGCCTTGACTTCATTCCCAATAGTCATGGTTAGAACAAAAAATTGCCGAATCATAACTGGGAGAATTTTTCTCTAGAATGTAAAAAGCATACTTAAGGTACAAACCATGAAAAGATTTATGAAGAGTAAAATAATGTTTTAGTATTTTGCAGAATGTTGGAAGCATTAAGTGTTCTTGAATGACAATTTATGTTAGTAATCAGTATTTTGCAGTGTTGGGAGCATTAAGACACTATAAGCAATGTGTTCTTGAATGACCATTTAAATGAAATACTTTGCATTAAACTCTTTCTTTTCTTACAGCTGCGAACAGAATTTCCCGTCCATCTGAACCAGAAAAATCACCACCAAATTGCTATTCGTCAGAAAAGTGACGTTGAACTATATCAATATTATCGAGAAGTGACCTCTCATTATAATGTCGCTCCAGGCACTTATATTATCATTCCAAGCACGTTTGAGCCCTACCAAGAAGCAAAGTTCTTGCTCAGAATCTACACAAAGTCAAAAGTCACTAGCGGGTAATTTTTTATTCCTTTTAAAACCTTTAATAACAGTGTTATTTCAGAAACAAATACATTGTAATTTCTGGGATGATCACTATTTACATTATTTATATGCAAACTATTGTCTTCATCTTTGTTATTGTTATCCAAACGTTTCAGCCATTTTTCCCTTTAGACTTCATCAGATGTTGATTTGGATAACCTACAGGGAATTTTGAAGTGAACTTTTTTTTAATCTATAGTGGGTTGCTTATCTATTCTGTTTGTAGTGAAGGGTAGTTGTATATTGTTGCAGGTTAACGGAATTTGGCCTTGTGGTAGATAGCCCACGAAAAGTCATAAAATGATTATAAAATCAAGAAAAGCAAATTGAGTTGAAAATAACATTGATATATACACATTAATTAATGTTTTACAATTAAAGCAATACTTGAAATAAAGGTCCAACAGAGGTTAGAATGTTCATGGCAAATAATGAGCTGAAAGAGATAAAAGGCTTAGGAATGTGGGGATCGGAGGTATGTGAGGAATGTCTTTGAAGTCGTTGCTCCTTAGGTCAGTAAGTACTTTTGGAGACAAGGAGAAGTGATGAGAGATGAAGGGAGGAGAATGTAGTAGCCACTCAACTTAAGTCAAGGGGATATTAATAACACTCTTCTCCTCTCATCTGCCCGTATGCCGCCAGGTCTTGTCTGTATCTGCTTTTTATATCTGCTTTTGGATCAAAAGCAGCTTGTTTTGGGATTTCATACTTGTATTTGATTCTGGGCTTCCCATTCGCTGGTAAATAAAATTCACGAACACACCTGCGCAGAGACGACTTTTGTTTATTCGCTTTCTGGTCATTATAGAGCAAACATCCGATCTCTCGCTTTTGTTCGGTATCACCACAAATCTACAGAGATAGATTATTTTTGTTCCACTGCCCATGTCTAGGGATATTTCATCTAAATGAGGTGAGCAATAACTGAGCAGTACTAAATAAGAACTAGAAAAGAGTTTTCTCTAGAGAGGGACAGTGAAATGAGAAGAATCTATCCCCCCCCCATAAATTAAATAAATTTGATACTTTCTGTAAGTAACTTGGATTGCTATACACCTGATGAAGGACAGAAGGCTCAATGGGTGAAACATTATGATAACAATAACAAAGTGGAGGACAATAGTCCACATATAAATAAAAATTTTGTAACTTACTTTCTGTTAGTATGCAGTCATATAATAGTTTTTAGTAGGCTATTATCTTTGCTTTTATGACCATCTCTTTATAAGACATACAAATATTATAGAAGATAGTTAACACTTTTGACATGAAGAGGTTGAACTTTTAAAATAAATAAAGTCAACATGTGAAAAGCGTATGTATATAATTATAAATATCAATATATATATATATATATATATATGCAATTTGTTATATATATTATTTATATATTATATATGCGTGGTACTTATTTGAAAGCGCTCAATATCAGTGATGGAGCTGACATATGACAGAAATATTTCACCAACAATAAGCTGGAAAATACTGAAAAAAGTACCTGCCTACAACAACATTACAAAAAATGCCTACTTTGCCTACATGAAAAAGTAGCAATTATATCTCATACCCCACCAAAAGAACTTACTAAACACAAGATCAGAACTAATTTCCAAATGCAGACATGAAAATAAATACCTATTATCACAATTTATACCAAACGGATAAAAACAAAAAAAACAAAAGAACCACTGATACCATAACCCTATCAACTATTCTCTAGTTCAAACTACCACCATAATAATTGCATTTATTGTTATTATCATCACACCACCATTACTAATCACTACTACCATTTCACAATAACTATTTACTACCACAACTGTTATTATCATCAAATATTACTATCACAGTATTAGGCCGCAATCATCATTAACGTAAATTACACATCTCTGCCGTATTAAAATTAATGCACTACACATAAACACTAACAAGCATTACAAATTAGAATTTCTACCATTTAAATATACGCAACCACAAAAAATAAAAAACAAGCTAATA
Source organism: Ascarosepion bandense (assembly GCA_037127315.1). Classification (NCBI taxonomy): domain Eukaryota; kingdom Metazoa; phylum Mollusca; class Cephalopoda; order Sepiida; family Sepiidae; genus Ascarosepion; species Ascarosepion bandense. The sequence continues at coordinate 1,860,835 of JBBBDQ010000408.1, forward strand.
ACCGACTTTAAAATAAAAAATAACAATACAGCCTTAAATAAAATAATAGCAATTCTTACCTATCATAGTTTCACACAGAACCCATCATACGTACATATGTACGTATGAGAAATCGACAACTGTCCGTGCGTTGACATCGCTACACTATTTGAATACACCAACCAAATGTCTATGTAGGTGCGCAACGGCACACATATACATATATATGCCGAGCCCCACATGATTTGCATATATATGTTTATGCAAACCCCAGTGGGCGAACACGCATGTGTGTCCTTGCGCGCATCAATGGGGGTACAGATGTGTGTGTGTGTGTGTGTGTGTGTGTATATATATATAATATATGTCTGCCTCAGTCATGATGACAGATTTTTCCCCCACTTCCACAAAAATACACGAATATATGCAACCCTACATATAACCAAATTTTTAAAAATTAATCAGTTTGTCTGACGATCACAAGAGCGTGAAACCCAGGGTTACAAACTCATGCCTATCTATATGAATAAAGTCAACATGTATATTTATATATTTTATTCATGCATAGAACAACAGAATTCAAGAACAGAGATAAATATATTTTTATATCTGTCAATATTTCTGAGATGAGGTATGGTAACTATTTACACTATTGTTCAGACTGTTGTCCTCATCTTTGTTGCCATATTCACAACATTTTGGCCATTGTACACTCTGACCTTCTTCAAGTGACTAAAATTTTGGCCAAAATATTTATCCCTTCTTAAATTCAGTTGTTCTATTTATAAATAGAGCATATAAACATACATGTTGACTTATTTTGAAAGTTCTCAACCTCTTCCTGTTATGATATCTAAGGAGTTATAACTGGTTAGCTCATTTCTTTATTTTCTTTCATTTTTTCTCTTTTTTTGCAGTAAACTACTATAGTCGCTTTCTCTTATTAATTATGTGTTCTTTAAGATCTTCACTCAATGTGTCGTCATTAGAAGTGTTTAAAATTATTATACATTTATCTTTGACTGCATTTCAACAAAAAGAGACAAAGCTTATATATAAGAGACCTGATGTTTTGCAATTATTAACCAGGTATTATTATGTAACCTGGTTTTAATAATGAAATAAGGAAGTGCTATTATAATTCTATCTATTATAATAAAGACCGTTGTGTATTTATTTGTATGTATGGTCAACTAAATACTAGTTGTTTTTTTTTTTTAACTACAATATACCTTGGTATACTAAAATTATTCAGTTCAAATTCCAACCTAAAAAATTTCCAGATCCTTAAAAAAAAAAATCTTTAAATTTAATTAATTTGCAATATTTCATTCATAGCTTATGCTCCAATATAACTTTAAAATTATTTTACCAAAATAAATGATCCACACAATACTTAATTTGTTTTTTAATCTATAATATACCTTAGTATACCATAATTATTAAAAGCCTAATTCTAAACACTAAATCTAATTAAAAAAAAAAAAACCTGAAGTTCAGCCTGCTGTAAAAGATTGCTGTCTCCCCATTTAAATAACGTACGTTCCCACAATGGATCTTACCCAGACAAAATAATTCTATTTTAATTTATAAAAAAAACCCTACAATGTTTCATTTATAACTTATGCCCTAATATAATTTAAAAATTAATAATTATTTTACTAAAATAAAAGACCACACAATTACAATATATATATATATATATATATATATATTTATAATCCAAAAGGATAATCAGTTAGGTAAATCACAAAAACCCGATCCTAATTAATATTAACTTCATTAATATTAAAATTGATCAAGGTGGAGGGCTCAATGCAAATATTATATTCTAATTACAGAGCCAAATATAAAAATTTCGATGTTTAAATCTGTTGAATAGCCATTTCTACGGGGACTTTCTCGTTTCCTCAGCAACAGCGAAATGAAATATTTATTCAAATTCAAATGGCAAAAGATTTCATACCGGTAGAAGTCCAAAAAATTTTTTTTTCATCCACAGGAAAATAAAATGGGGTGGGATTAATAATTTTTTAATTTAAAGAAGTAAACAGGGAAGCAGACAGATACCTATGTCTCATATTAGAAGACCTCCCACCTCCCTTATCTGAGTTGAGTGTTTAAAAGTTGAAATTTAGCCATGTCAGGGGGAATAGAAGTGGTAGGGGAAACAAAAAGAAAAATTAAAAAAGGACAGAAAAGGAAAAGGGTGGTTGACAGGGAAGTAAGTCAAGAAAAGAAGAAAGTTTTCCCATAGAAACAAAAGAAAACTGCTACCATCAGTGTTTAAAAAACATTGAAAAATTTATCAAAGCAATTTTAGTTTAAATAAATAATGACAGGGACAAATTTTATAGAAAAAATTTTGATATACAAATTTAAATATAAATCTTAAATTTTAAATTTAAGATTAAAATAAAAATATTAACTTCAAGGGTAGATCTCAAAGGAATCCATTACTACAAGTACACACATACACACACAAAAGTTTAACAACTCTCTCTCTCTCCATGAGCATGACAAGATGGAAAAAAAATAATATATATATATATATATATATTTTTTTTTTTTTTCCCCATCTTGAGAGTTGTTAAACTTTCTACCAGTTATGAAAGCACATATTTGTCATTTAACAATGTCTTTATTTTTTGTCTTTAAAGTTTTCTTGGTTGTGCTAAGAACTTTTCAGTTTTCTCTCATATTTCAAGGAAAATATTTGGATTTTTGTATCTAACTAACATGTAAAGTTCAAAATTTAATACAAGTGGAATCTAATTGTTATATCATAGGAATGATATAAATAACAAGGTAAATTCCAAGTGGAAAGATTTGCACAACACATAAAGGGGTAAACAAGTAACAGAGTTTATTGTACAGAAAAGTACAATTAACAGAGAGTTCAATAAAATGGTAAGATAAGACGGAATAAGAGCGGAAGTCAAATCGTCTTCCTTCTTAATCTCTTCGGTGAGTCAACTGTCTGGGGTGATAGGATGTTCCATTATAACACTAATCAAATCAAATTAAATCATACATAATTTGGGTGTCACATGACTTTCACAAATCTTTGTCAAAAACTGATACCATTGATGTTAACCTTCTCTTTCTAATTGTTGTAAAAGAATTAAAGATGTTAATTATTCCTTGTATCCTTGATACAAAACAATCTGTAAATGTTTTAAATTTAATTTTTTTATTTTATTTCAGTGTTGTTGATAAAAACCCTACTATTCCAATGGTAAGTAATGTTTATATAACCAGGTTACAAAGTATCTACAGGGTGTGATGGGTAAAATGTCGCTATTTCATATTTTTAATTTTGTGCATGCACATTCTTTGTTTTTGATTTTGTCAACTGAACAGTATAGTGGGGTCAGTTGGGCACCATCCATGAGTAAAGGATCACAAAGACACAGTTTACTCTGCGACAAATTCTCTACACTGTAGAGTATTCAGAAAAAGTTAGATGAGTCTAATAATGATTATGAAAGTACAGCAGCTCAAAACTCAATCTGATCATTCTGATAAGAAAAGAACTATTGAATTTGTTAATGGGCAGCCTCACTCGACATGGAGGCCTACATCAAATGCCTTGAGTGGGTAGTGCTGCCTTGGGTCAAGAGGGTGGCTGCTGGAAGACATGTCTGAAAACAGGTCTCTGCATCATTCCACACAAGCAGGAAAACCCAGACATGGCTGCCAAACAATTTCTGCGACCACATAAACCCTTACGTCTAGCCACTTAACTCCAGAGATTGGAACACCTTGATTATTATATGTGGGGTGCAGTTGAGTGAGAGACCAACAAAGTTCCTTGTAAGACAAAAAATGAACTGAAAGTAAGGATTATGGCAACATTCACCAACTGAAACAAGGAGATCATCCAGAAGAGTTGCAGGAGATTCTGAAGTCATCTGGAGGCTGTTATTCAAGACAATGGGGATTTTATTGAAGTGTTCTTTAGTATTTCAAAATATTTTTGTCTAATTTTAGTAAACATAACTGTTAAAATGAGATGTTAGTGTTTTCATTTTTGTGTAATTTAGACAATAATTTATTCATTGTACCCTGTATATGGAATTTTTTCCTTTCTTCAAATAATTTCTGTAGAGAAAATAATGAATCAGTCTCTCATTATCAGGCTAGTGTTTTCTTATCTCTATCTGAAATTCTCTTTACTCTGACAATAAAAAAAAACATTTTCTCAGCATGAACAAAAAAGTTATTTTATCTTTACAATAGAAAATGAACATTTATGAACTTAACTCTTTATTCCAATTCTATACTTAGTCTTTCTTGCTAAGTTTACTAAATTTTCAGACATTTGCGCATTTTACCAGAAATTATTCTATATTTTAATGAGAAACTTTAAGGTTTTAATTACTTCATGGCCAAACACAGAAAAAAATCAGTTGTCTAACTTAATAATTGTTTCAAAGGCAAGTAATGCTGGCATTTTGAATATGCCAAATAATGTTTGCAATAATAATTTAAAAGCTCTACATTAAATATGTATTGAGCATTTTTTTATACAAATAACTGGTTAATAATTATTAATTTGCTCTTGTTTTACAATTGAGCGCTTTTATTATCAGTGTATTTTATAATGCTTTCAAAAAATCTAACACAGGTTTTTTTCTGGATCGCACGACAACAGTTCAAAATCCGCAGAGAAAACTACAAAGCAAGAATTTAAAATATTGTACTCGCTAAAAGATGTTCCTATTCCTAACTGGCATGAATACATGCTAAACTTATTAAATAAAATTAAACAGTTCCTTACCAGAATGAGATGGAAGGCACAATGTTTCTTACAAAAATATGTAAGGGACAAGGAAAACTTGAAAAATGTTTAATTTAAACCCAGGAGTTACCCACCTGTTATTGAATTGAAGAGCTAGCTAAATTTAAAAAAGGATATAATTTGTCTAATAGACAAAATCAAATTTAAAAGGATTTTAAACACTGAGAAAGAATTAAAAAACACAAAATATCTATATTATAATTCTGCTTGTTCCTTCCTTAGTTAGTTACTTAGTTCCACTGTCCATTACACCACACTCTCTACATGAGCTTTTCCTTCCCCTCTATCTTTTTACTCTCCCCAGCCTTTTGCTCACCTTTGCCAAACAGAAAGGTAGTAAAGAGTGAGAGAGTAGGAGGAGAAAGCTTATAGCATTATCATATCAATAGCAGCTTAAGCTGGTGGTTGTAGAGTAAGTGTGTGTGTGTGTGTGTGATTTACAAATATAGTAAAAATAGGAAGGTTTGAAATTTTGGGCCTCTACACCATTGGCCATTACTCAGTTGGTTTTTTTCTGTTTACAATGGACACAGGAGCCTTTAAAGTCACTTTAATTATTTTTTTAAATTTTTTAATCCCTTCTAACATTTTTGAAATTTTGTCAAAGTTTTTTTTGATTTGAGTTAGCAGCTAAAGAAACGTTACAAATGTTTACAATGGAAATGTAATGATTGCATCACATGCTTTTTTTTTTTTTTTGGTGACAAACACATTAATTTGGAAATTCTCGCAAAAATTAAATAATTGTCGGATTTTAATGAAACTATCAGTGCTCATTCACAAATGAAGGAAATTATTTTTGCAATTATTATTTTTTTAAAATCTTGATAAAAGTATTTACAATGGACACAGAAGCCATGATTTTTCAGTAATAAAAAAAAACATTTTCTCTTTCAAAATCTCTCACAGTAAAGTAGCTTCTATGGACATCATTTTTATAGATATTTTAATAAAATTACACTCCGTGCTATTGTTATTATCCAATACCTTTATGTTTGCAGATGTTACTATCATTTGTAGTATGACAAAGTAAAACTTTTCCAGGAAATCTTAATTATCCTTCCGTGGAAATTCCACGGATTCTGCTAGTCCTTATTAAAGACGACAAATCAAGTAACATTTATACAATAAGCCCAAAGTCAGTCAGTTAAGTACCATACGTGAAACACGCTTGGGCGATCATGTCTCGAAAGAGACATGACTGACTGGGCAGAAGATTATCCCACAGTAGGTTGCCATTGCTTTCTGCAGTAGATTAGTTGCCAGCCAAGGCTATAGAACCCAATCTGTCCTGTTATTTAACCCATAACTGGAAGGAAGAGATGGATTAATACCTTTCCCAAGAGTATTTGCACGTAAGTCAATGCAATGAATTCAACTGGTATTCGAACTCAGTTCCCCGATTTCTCGTTCCGAGCCGATATCCACTGCACCACAAACCCAAAGTATTATGATAAAAAAACAAATGAAGAAGTCACCAAATATTACAAAAAGGCACCAGACTTCTACATTTGAAAATAGAAATGAGAAGTGGAAAACATCACAGCCAAACTGAGGTCCAAATATGAACTGGTAAGCAAGCATTTCTAACCATAAGGATGATTTTCCAAATAACCTCTCTTACTGACTTATCAACCCAACAAAAACTGAATTAGGTAAAATAAGACAAGAAATCCTAAAAAATAAGAAAATCCTATGCACAATTTTGTTGCTACACATGCCAACCAATTGAAGGACACAAGTGAAGGACAAAAGTTCCAGAAAATTAGGAATAAAGAAAAATAAAACACTTTCATAAAATATGATATCGAAATCTTCTACCCATCAATATCTAAAAAAGAGTTGCTGGAGGCTTTGAATTTTGTTAAACAGTTTATAAATATGCCATAAAAACGTAATTTTACATTGCTGTAAATCGATACTAGTCGACAATGGTGAAGCATGGATTAAAAAAAAAATCAAAAAAGGGTACCATTGATGTACCACAAGGTCTGTTTGATGCAGCTGAGTTTTCCAAACTAATGAGCCTGTATATTCTAAATAAGATCAACAAAATAGACAACCATGGATTATATCGAGATTATGGATTGATTATAGTGCCAGACAACAAAAGTAGCAAATGACAAGAAAAATGTTTTTTAAACTCTTCAAGAGCCTCAATTTTGAAATAGAAGCCGAAATGAATAAAAAATTGTCCAATATTTGAATGTAGAATCTAATCTACAAATTGGCAGTGTTTCCCCATATATGAAATCCTACACAAATTTGAGATACGTGAACACTGAATCTAACCATCCTGCTAACATAATCAAGCACATCCCTAAAGGAATAGAACAAAAGTTATTTAAAAATTCCTCTCACAAAACAATTTTTGATGAAAGAAAAAAGGTTACAAAAAGGCTTTAAATGAAAATGGCCATAAAATAAATTAGACTATAAATAAGGCAAATGAAGAATAATGCAAGGAAATTAAACATTATTTGGTTAAACTCACCTTTCAATTTAGAAGTAAAGTTCAAAATAGGGAAAATATTTTTTGAATTGATTAATAAACACTTCCCTAATAATTCAGAGTTACATAAAATATTCAATAAAAATGCAGTTAAATTAAGTTACAGCTGCACCTGCAATTTAGAAAATTACATAAAGAGATAAAATGCCAAGAATTTAAAAAATAATGTGCAGCAAAATATTGTTTATGAAAAATGTAACTGCAGAGATAAAAACAAATGTCTGCTTGAAGAAGTTTGTAAAAAAGGAGTTATTTACAAAGCAGAAGTACAAGATACAAATAGATAAAGAAAAATACGTATAGGTTATACGGAAGGAAATTTTAAAAAATGATGGTATAATCACAAATCTACATTCAAGCTAGAAAACCTTAACAATTGTACCAGACTGGCCAAACATGTGGGGAAATTAAAAGAAAAAAAATTGCAAAAACCTTAGAGTATATTAAAAATAAAAAAGGCCAGACCTTGCAATGGTGGTGATGCCTGCAGATTGTGCCATGAAAAGTTACCCACAGTATCATTTCCAGAATGAGAAAGGTTGCTAAAAAATGATCCAAAGTAATTTCTGAACACCTGAGAAAATATATTTTAGGAATGTACAAACCCAGATTTACAATTTTTGACTATCTCCTTTCTTATTTTAAACTTCCAGTTGGGCATTTTAGAAGTTCCTGTTATGTGTTTGAAAAAGCGTTTTTATGGTCGGTTATTATAAAATGCTCGAAGATACCAAAAAGTTGAAACCATGATAATGTAAGCATTTGACCTTCTGAATTAGAATATTTGAAAGCTCTACCTTAAATATGTATTGAGCACTTTTTGATACAACTACTTACTGGTCTAATTTGACTCTGACCAATAGCAGGTTAATAATTGTGTGTGTGAGAATGTAAAATTGTAGACTGAGATCAACACTAAATGGTAACAATCTTCTGGGCATGTATGTTGTGTTTTCGAACCTGTGACCCCTATCTATATAGGGGAAGCTACCATTTGATTTGGTAACGTCTTAGACCTCTCAACCACAAATAGCCTCCAGTCTAAATGATCGAAAATTGTGTTATATAGGCTTGATAAAAACCTTGTTCGAATCCTGCCGAATGGCACACATTTTCGTAATAAAAATTTATCGTAAATAATCAGGCCGGTAGAAATAAATATATAATACTGTTTCATCAAAAACAGAATATCTACTTAAATATGAGTATCGATAAAAAATAATGTTCAAACAATTCATTTCAAATTGTCAGTTGCTTATAACCAAGTTTCGTTAAAAAATATATATATATATATATATATATATATATATATATATATATATATTGTAACAAAGTTGTGGAACTTGTTTAACCTGCTGTTCATGCATTTACTTTTATAAAGAATGCTCGATACAAACGTAGAGCGTTATATTGTAGTATATTGTTATATTGAGTGTTATATATATATATATATATATATATATATATATTGTAATTTTATTACAATGGTTTATAAAAGCATAATATCATTATACAAAAATTTTTATGTTTCAGAACAAAACTGTTCCTCTTCAGGTGATATGTTAACATAAATGGTGAAACTAAAATATTAAACTCTACTCTTTATCGAGCACTCTTTATAAAAGTAAACTGTCACTTTTCTGTAATATATATATATATATATATATGGCTGGCCACTTGCATTCTAGAATACCTGTCTACCAGGGCGACTAGCTAATCCCCATTGCAGACGCCTGCTCAGGCACACTTTTTTTTGTTCAACACCCACGGAGCCCATCTTTAATTTATACTGCAACTATACTGAGCAGACCTTAGTTACAGTTTCTTGGATAGAGCACATTATCTAGCATGAACAACAGTCTGAACAAAGGGCGTTCAAACTCTTGGTCACAATGACTTATGATTTTGAGCTAGCACAACCATCGACAACTCCTCAAAGGGAGCCATCTACCCAATTTCACTAACAAGGCTTGAGTCTACCTATGGTATGGTTTTCAGGCACTTTTCAAAGGTGCCGCATACTGGGATCCCCTCTTCCAGTTCGATACCATCAAGAAGTCACCTTACTGACAAATCGACCATGGTGAGATTCGAACCCGAGCCTCATGGTCAGAAAGCGAACTTTCTAACCACTCGGTTATGCACCCACACATACACACACACATATATATATATATATATATATATATATGCTCTAAAAAGAGCACCCCCATACAATCGCAATAGCAGAAACTGCAAATTATGTTTGGAGAAAACGTTAACAATAATTAGCTTTAAAATCTCACACTTACAGATTTATCGATGTTATTAACACAGCTATAACTAATCTGAACATTATTTTTGTTAGACATCTTTTTTTAGTGTTGGTGAATGATAAAGGTGTTTATGAATGAAATTTAAGAAAATTCTTCTGATATATAAATTCTTCATATATGAATAAAGACAAAAGGAAAACTTATCTTAGCTGACATGTTTCATCTTCTGATGGATTTTATCAAGGCAAATGTAAGGATTTTATTTCCAAAACAAGTATTTATAAACAAAAGTAAAAAAGAATTACTCCTTTGCCAAGCTAACAAAAATGATTATAAATATGTTAAAAAAAATTAAAGGAAAACAGTTAAATTCATAACCTCCTTTTATTTGAAATATATAATACATAAATTAAACCAAAATTAAATTAATATAAATATTATTAATTATATTAAAAAAAAATATATATATATACATAATTTAATCACTGTTGTTTATTAAAAATTAAATTACATCACTTAGCATCTTCCATAATTTATTTTGACTCTTGTTAGCCTGATGTATATTTGTGAGCATTTCTTAAATTTTATAATTTTTTTTTACTTGTTACAAAATAAAATCCTTACATTTGCTTTGATAAAGTCTATCAGAGGATGAAAGATAAGTTTTCCTTTTGTTTTTATTCATAATTTTCTTTTACAGATATATTTTAGCTATATCTGAAATTTTACACACACACATACACACACACACACACACACACACACACACCATCTATTAGAGTAAATCCTAGTTTTTTCATATTTCTTTGATAAATACTCCTTCTACTATCAATGGCTACAGTATCCTCTACATTTTCTTTAATTGGCTTAAATAAAATTGGTTACATGTAATGAACAAATATTAATTTGAAGGCTGATGGACCTGCTGAAGAGCCATTTGACAGACTTTTCCATGTTTATGCCCGGGGTGATAAAATGGGGGCCAGAGAGATGAAAAGATTCTTAGCAGACCTTTCGTACAAAGGTGAGTATCTTCCAGAAATAATTTCCTATTCTACTCACAAACCTTTTGAATAAAGTTGAGTATCTTCTGGAAATAATTTCCCTCCTACTCACAAACCTTTCAAACAAAGGTGAGTATATTCTAAAAATAATTTCTCTCCTACTCACAAACTTTTTCATCAATTAACAAACATTTTTTTACTACCTGTGTGTATATATTATTGGTTCCCACTGACTTCAAAGTGTTGTTTACTAACATTTTTATAATAGCTGAACTGGTTCCTCAAAATCTATCAGGTAGATTTTCTTATTAGATTTGAAATTATAAAGATATTGTGAATATCATTTTTGAACTATTTAACTATGGTGATGTATAATTATTTTTTATGGATATTTAGTTTTCCAAATTATAAAAATGAAAAAATATCCTGCTTAAAAAAAAAAAAAACACACCCAAAAAACAAACCTTGAAGATTCTCTATAATCTAGGCAATCAAAAAATTATAATCTCATTTTTCATTTCGGTCATCATGTTTTCTGGACTTCTTTGGGTGTCTATGAATCCAGGTATCCTTCAGGGAATTTAAAATTGAACCTTTTATTTAATCTATGAAGATAGATTGTTCACAAAGAGAATACAGATAGGCTACAAGTAGAACTTATTCCAAGAACATTACTAAGACAATTGCATACCAGGTATTTGCATCACTAGACAAATGCATCCCTGGATAATTGCGTACCTCAGATAATTTTTTGAAGTCTTTAAAGCAATTGCCATAAATTTTGAAAAAAAAAAAACATGGGTATTGTAAATCTTTAAAAAAGGAATAAAAATAATAAAATTCTAAAAAAATTACAAGTTTAATTTTATATAAATGCAAAGACAGATTAACAGTGTTTAAAAAAAAGATATTTCCAAAATTAAAAATTATTGTAGTTTCATAAATTAAGTCATGAATGTTGTGAGCTATCCCTTTTGAGAAATTTCTCTTGTTTTCAGAAGTAGATTTATTTAATAGCACCATGATTCTTTTATTTACCGTTTTAATTTTGCTAACAGGGTTTGTTAACTATTTTTTTTTTTTAGAATAATTAAGTTGGTTTGCAATTAGCAACTCTTAAAAAAATATGGTAACTTCAAAAAATTACCAGAGGTACGCAATTATCCAGGGACACAAATGTACTGATACACAATTGTCCGGGACGCAAATGTCAAGTATGTAACTGTCTATCTATCTCAAAGAACACTTGTCAGATTTTCAGGTATGTTTTTAGCTCACACATTTTCCAGATTTAAACATGTATGAGACATATCTCACAAAATAATAAACACAACTCTGGAACATGTCTGGATAATTTCTGGGATGGAGAGATATCATTATTTATATGATTTAAATTCACACTAAAATCCACATCTTTATTATGTTTTAGTCATTGTCTCTTCTGGCTTTCTTCAGATGTCTGTCAATCTGGCTAAACTTCAGGGAATTTTTAATTGAACTCTTTGTTCATATTGGAGTAGTCTGTTCTCATTTTACAATCTTTGTTCTTATAATGTTTCAGCCATTATGCTCTCTGGCTTTCTTCAGGTGTCTGTCAATCTGGCTAAACTTCAGGGAATTTTTAATTGAACTCTTTGTTCATATTGGAGTAGTCTGTTCTCATTTTACAATCTTTGTTCTTATAATGTTTCAGCCATTATGCTCTCTGGCTTTCTTCAGGTGTCTGTCAATCTGGCTAAACTTCAGGGAATTTTTAATTGAACTCTTTGTTCATATTGGAGTAGTCTGTTCTCATTTTACAATCTTTGTTCTTATAATGTTTCAGCCATTATGCTCTCTGGCTTTCTTCAGGTGTCTGTCAATCTGGCTAAACTTCAGGGAATTTTAAACTGTACTTTTTTTATGTATCCACTATCATATTTGTGCTTGTCTCTACCCTTTTTAATTCACACAATGACAGTTATTTCCTGCTAATATCTTATAAATAATAGACTATTCCATTTTGCATTGGTTTCAGTGAGAAAATGAAAGAAAGAAACAAGATAGAAATGTTTAACGGCCGTTTCAGTGAAATGGAAAACATCAATTTCATTTGTACCCACTTCTTAAAATAACATCCCACATTCATATACTATTATTGTTATTGCAATATTTTGCTAAACTTGTTGAGCTCAAATATTTAACAATACGATAGGGTAATTTCTATGGATATTTGGTTGTTGTAGAACTCACCATGAGCTTATACGGTCATTAACTTAAAAAGTAAGATTCATCTGGAAATTCAAAGAAGCAAAATGAAATTTTCAGGAATTAAAACTAGTAATATACTTATACTTATTCTATCATTAGCTCTCTGGTAGTAACAGTGAAGAATAAGTACATGGCCATCAAGACACCAGTGCTTGTAACAAACGAATTCAAAATATAAACTAATGTAAATCATACCCTGAGTGCAATTGCTACTCTAGAAAATCCATAAGGGAACTTGTGCTTGTATTAACTATAGCAAAGTCATTTGAATGGGTGGTGGTAGAGTGACACCTGTAATTATTTGTCAGCAATTTTCACCACCTGTCACAGTAAACGCATGATAATCACAGCCCTTTTTTCATACTATATAGCGATTGTTATTAATTTCTAATTGCGCCTAATTTACAAATTAAGCATTATAAATATATATGTATAAGGAAAACACACTATAGATAAGATTCAGTACTAACTTTGGTTTCAGTCAACTACTGGGTATCTCATATTAGTAGATTGCTGTGGTCAATCAGAACTAAAAAGATTAAATAAAAACATATTTATTAACCAATCAATTTATGCTAAGATTGATTTTGGATCCTCTTTACAACTATAAAAGTATTTCAAATTGACAATTGTTATTCTTTTTTAAATGACTCTACTATCTGTGTTCAACAATACTTTTTATCCTAGTTTCTTCAACCTGAAACTCTTACATTTCCTTGTGCTGATCTACACATGAACTCTTGCCATCCAAATTTCTTTAACCTACATATGAACCCTACCATAAAATTAAGTGGATCTATTATCAAAGTCAGACAGCTGATGCAATCTTCAACATATTTTGAATAACAGCAATTACAAATCATCTTAGTTTTAGTTGCTTTTCATTGCAACTATTCAGATCATCAGTCTGTTGCCATTAGTATACACTGTGGATTAGTAATAAAAGATAAATTCTTGAAGAGACTAGAACTTGCATTTTTTCTGTTTCAGGAAGTTAGTTTTATTCACCTCCCCAAAACTGGATAAGAAACATTAGTCCATCTCACTAACATGTGTACCACCAGTCTCCTCTTAAATAGTGGATACTCCTCACTGGAATAACCAACTGTAAAAAAAAAAAAATGGCTTGGGGGTCTAGTGGGATCTCTTTTTATTGTAGCTGCATGCAGTTAACTTCTAATGCTGTCTGTTGATTGGTTTTGTCATAATGCACTTTTTACATTCCTTTCTTTTGCAAGCAGTATTTCTTGTCCGTTTTTGCTTGAATACTTTCTTTGCCACATCTTAACAGACTTACTTACAGGCTGTAAATTGGGGAAAGAAGAATGAAAAGGGAAAATATATTTTAATGTAACCATTTTTGAATGTTTGTTTATATTTTTGTTTTTATTATAATTTTGTTTTGTGTTTACTACAAGATAATCATTGTGCTCTGGTTGATCAGAGTCAGTGGGTGGTGAGAACTGTGGTAATCAAAACTTCAAGCCTGGGTGATGGTGTGGGGTGGCCTTGAACTGTCAAGATCCAAGTGAATGCAAAGAAATTACATTTTGGAGTCAACTTGGCAAAAGTCACAAAAAGGAGGTCAATATCGACAGTCGACCATCTTTTGAATTCCACTCTGGATTTTCTGTCAGGGTTTGTTTCCATATCTTTTTCCAGGTTTGGATATGGTTGCAAGTTTTTCCTTTTTTTTTTTTTTTTAGGATGCTACCAAATGCATGAAAACCCCATCGGTTCTGTTACTTAACCCATAGTTGAAAGAAGATAAATTCATTCCTTTCCCAAGGGCATTAGTGAAAAGGGAATAAAACCCTGTCACAATTTGAATTCAGTGATTCCCCAATCTACTCTTATAACTGATCAGTCAGTCAGTTAAGTGTCATACATGATAAAAGCTTAGAAGATCATGTCTCAAAAGAGACATAACTGAGTAGAATATTTTATCGCAGTAAGTTGCTTTTACTTTCTACAGTAGACCGGTTGCCAACCAAAGTTATAAGACACAATCTGTCCTGCTATTCAACCCATAGCTGAAGGGAGAAGTGATGGATTAATATCTTTCTCAAGGGTACTTGCAAGTATGTGAATGCAACAAATTCAACTGGAATTCAAACTCAGCTTTCCGATTTCTCATCCCGAGCTGATATCCATGGCACCACAACCCCCCCCCCCCCCCCGTAACTGATGCACAACCTATGCATACATATTTTTGTACGAGTAATACTGTTTTGAATTTTTATTACATGAAGCTTTTTTAACCATTATTAATTTTTGTCTTGTGTTTCTTTCATCTTAATTTTAGTTGCTTTTCACTGTAACTACTCAGGCTATCAGTCATTGGTAAACAGTTTGGATCAGAAAATGGTTACAGACTAATGGTCTGAACATATGCAATAAAAATTAACTAAAATTAACATGAAAGAGATACTGATCAAAAATGTGTAACAGTTAACAATAAACTTTCTTTACACCCCACTGCCTACTAACAACATACTACATTTAATATTTGCTTCAATATTGGTGACAAATTCCTTAACAGGTCTTTTCAAATAAATACGAATATTTTGTTGTACTACCTCTACCCCATAATAGTTATTAGAGCACCTCAACTTAGTGTAATGGTTAGCAAGCTTGTCTTGCTAGAATCAGTTCATTTCGGTAGTGACTTTGATCATCACAGGATCACCATAACAATTATTAGATTTGCATCTATTATTCATACGCAAAATGTAACAATTATTATGGGATACAGGTAATATTATGGGATACAGATAATATTTGATGCACACAAGAAAGAATAACTGAATTTAACAGTATCTACTTTTTTTAATAACTGAATTTAAAAGTATTCTACTTTTTTTATACACTTTTTCTAATTACAGAGTTCAAGAAAGAATTAAAATTTTCTTTGGACACATGCCGAAGTGTTTTAGCAATGCTGGATGTATCCTTTACTTGCAACAGTTTTTTTTTTTTTTTTTTTTTTTTTTTTGTCAATGTGATTCTAAAAGAATGTAAGATGACATACACACTTTTTTGAATATTTTTTTTCAATTTTGAAATGAGTGAACTGATCCTTATAGTCAGTCAGTTAAGTGCCATACGTGATACACGCTTTGAATGCTCATGTCTCAAAAGAGACATGACTGACTGGGCAGAATATTATTCCACAGTAGGTTGCCATTGCTTTCTGCGGTAGACTGGTTGCCAGCCAAGGCTATAGAACCCAATTTGTCCTATTATTTAACCTATAACTGGAGGGAAGAGACAGATTATACCTTCCCAAGGGTATTTGTGTGTAAGTGAATACAAGGAATTCAACTAGAATTTGTACTCGGCTCCCCGATATGTCGTTCTGATTCGATATCCACTGCACCACAATGCACATCCTTATAAGAATGTCAATATCCTGATATGAAGACTGTAGGAAGTTATGATTTAGTTGTTTTAGTTTTATTACGTATTTTTATCTTTGTGTTTTTGTTCTTATTTCACAAAAAAAAAATTCACCTATGTTTTTTGAACATCAAACTGATAATTGGATTAAACATTTTTTTTTCATGTAAAAAAAAAAAAAAAAAAAATTAGATATTGTTTTAATATTGATTTTCACTTCAACTTTTACATCTCTCCTGCTGTCATATTATTTTCAAAACTACTTTATTTGATAATATATAACATTCGATTGTTTTTTATAGCTTATCAACCCTTTGCAAGTTATTTAAAGCTAGAAAATATTTTTAGATTGTAAGAATATTTTTTGGAGATAAAGGTTTAGTGATAGAAACCTTATCAATTAACTCATAGCTGGGGAGAGAAGCGGTGGATTCATACTTTTCCCAAGAGTATTTGCATGTAAATGAATATAACAAGTACAACAATAATTGGAACTTGGCTATCTGATTAACAACTGCAAGCCATTATCCCTTACACCACCTGCATATTCAAACTTACAACACCCCTGGTATTCCCAAGTGGTCACCCATGTTTGCACTGACCAGGCTTGATGTTGGTTAACTTTAGTGATTGTAGAGGAACTGGTGTTTATATAAGATCCCCTTTACTTTTACTATTGGAGTATTATGGGGTTAAACTTGGTACGAGTACTGGTAGTCTATGGTGCCAAGGTAAACATTGGCTTACTTCACATATGAGGTCTTGGAGATTTCTTTTGAGACAAATGGGAAGTGATATACTTTCAAATATGTTAGATATTGTATTTATTTCTGTCTAGATTTCTGAGATGAGGTAGTGTAACTATTTACATTGTTCAGTCAATTATCCACATCTCTATTGCTATATTCACAATGTTTCAGCTGTTGTTCACTACTGCCTTCTTCAGGATTTGTTTATATTTCTGAGATGAGGTATTGTAACTATTTACATTGTTCAGTCAATTATCCGCATCTCTATTGCTATATTCACAATGTTTCAGCTGTTGTACACTCCTGCCTTCTTCAGGATTTGTTTATATTTCTGAGATGAGGTATTGTAACTATTTACATTGTGAATATGACAATAAAGATGAGGACAACAATGTTTCAGCCATTGTACACTCCTGCCTTCTTCAGGTGATATACATTGGAATTTCAAACCAATCCCCTTACTTTGTTCACCGAGATAGATTGTTCCAATTCCACATGCCATGCCCTTTATTGATATCTCTATTTCAATTATTTCCTTTTTAGTAACTCAACTCTCCAAGTTTTTGCTCAACTTTGCTGTGGTCAGGTATTGAACTCACAACTCTTTGGGTCAGGTCACTGGATTACTTCAACCAACACTTTTATCCACTGGGCCATGTGAGTTCAATGTCTGACCACAGAAGAGTTGAACAAAAACTTGAAAAGTTGAGTTACTAAAAGTAAATAACTGAGAAATCTAGAAAAGGCATGGCATATGTAACAAACTTGGTAATTGAAATGAAGGGTTTGGTTTGAAATTCCAATGTATATTACCTGAAGAAGGCTGGAGCACACAATGGACAAAACATAGTGAATATGATAATAAAGATGAGAACAACAGTTCAAACAATGTAAAATAGTGCAAAATAATATCTATTTGTTGAAAGCATAAATCTGTTGAATTTTATACAGAAAAGTTTTGATCTGTTTTATTCTAATGTATAAAGTTGCATGCATTCGCCATTAAATTTTAGGCAAATAATTATAATCAAATTAAACTTCATTGCTGTAGACAGTAATTAAGATCTATTTTTTCTCTTCAATCTTTGACAATCAAAATAAAAAAAAAAATTCTGCATCCTGTTTAGAATCTAAGGAACTCTCCTAGTGAAGACAAGAGCAGTCTCTAAAAAGAAAAAAATCCATAATTTTATTTTTCCATATTTTCTTCATAGTGTAGGGCAGTGTTTCCATCTTGGTCAATATTGCCCATATAAGATTGAATATTAATAAGGCATTTCAATATATGCTACTTGAAAAAAAGTTTACTTTCCTTTGTTCTTTAATACAGAAGCAGCAGCTTCTTATTTGTTACCTCCCTTTGGTATTTTTTGCTACACCATAATGTCACTTTAATGAACCAGTAACAAACTTTTACCAAACTTTTTGGTTTGCTTTTGAGTATTTAAAATACAGAAAATGTTTCCATATGAAAGTGGGCAATGACACTAAAAGAGATTGGGAACCCCTGGTCTAGGGTGTGTCCTATATGCTACAAAAATACAATACTGCAGTGTTTTATTTTCCTTCAGTATCTTTTATGAAATCTCCAATTTTCTTATTTAATTTTTTTTTGTAAAATAATAATGAAAAATATCTGAGCTTAAAATTCATAATTACAAAAACTTAAAAACACCTTTGAATATAATAGACTAGCAGTATAGCCCGGCGTTGCTCGGGTGTAATGAAAACTTTAAAACTAATCCATGGTCCTGGAGCCCAGACTCTTTGGATGTTGGCACGAAAGACTAAAAAGCAATAGTTGTTTCCAGTTAAAGTGAAACTGTAGACTGAAAGAAGAATGAATGGATGTAAGTCAAATTTTGATTTCCTGCTATCAATATCAAATTTTCTGCACTATTGTAAGAACTGCAACCTTGAAACTTCTGAATATCATTTCTTATATCTTTGTCTATGAGTGTATCAAATTTTGATTAAAATCGGACCACTCCTTCTATAACCCGATTTTTTTTATTATCGATTTTCGATATTTATTGGGGGTACCTCGACACAAAACCTAGCTATTGGCAAAGCTATTGATAGAAGTGCCTTGATGTCACTGCTGAAGGCAAAGCTATTGATAGAAGTGCCTTGATGTCACTGCTGAAGGCAAAGCTATTGATAGAAGTGCCTTGATGTCACTGCTGAAGGCCTGGACAGCAATGTTGTATGTGTTCAGTTAAGCTTGTCAGCTGTAGGGGTTTGTCATTTATGCCAGATAGGTTGGATCTAACTTTGTGGGTGGAAACAGAATTGACTTTAGTTAGTGGCTGCTGTAAAAACCATATAGGCCTTTTTTCTGATTGATCGGAAAATCAAAATGACAATTCACACTGGCAAAATATATATACCCAACACTATGATTGGCAGACAGTACTCTAATTAATAAGATTTACAAATCTTGATCTATTATTGCTGACCTTGTGAACTTTCTTAAATATAAAAATCAAGAATACTGATTTCAATCAATCAATATTAATAGTTATTAATATAATTAATTATATTAATTAATAGTTATCATCCTTAATAAAGTTTCTTTAGCGGAATCATTCTGGAAAATTGACCCTTGATGAAATGAGATCAGCTTGGAAAGAAATTAAACTATATCATGTAAGTATCAAATTTATTTTACTTTTTTTTTTTCATTTGTCAAGGAGTATAAACATTTTTGCATTCAGTTTAAGGCAATTTTATTTGCACTTAGTTTGGCATTTTACTTAAAAAATACATAAGTCAGTGGGCAGCTGAACTAAGAGAAAAAAAACATTTATTTTACATAAATTACTTTTTCAGTATTCCTTGTCAGTGTACTTCCTTTTCAGTGATGAATATTAATCACAGTTTATACATTGGAAATTTTGAGAGTAAGTTTTAGCTAACAGCCACGTGTCAGGCTGGGGACTTACTGATTCAAATATGTATAGGTGAATTACCATCATTGTTATTGTTCTTAACCCCTTTGTTGCGTATTGGTTGCAATTGTAACCGTTCTCTAACCTTTGTTGCGTATTGGTTGCAATTGTAACCGTTCTCTAACCTTTGTTGAGTATTGGTTGCAATTGTAACCGTTCTCTAACCTTTGTTGCGTATTGGTTGCAATTGTAACCGTTCTCTAACCTTTGTTGCGTATTGGTTGCAATTGTAACCGTTCTCTAACCTTTGTTGAATATTGGTTGCAATTGTAACAATTATGCAGTAAAGGGTTAACATACTTCCACAGGCCTGCCTGATTGTCCTAAACAATCACCAGTTCCATGACTAGAAGTGATCATAGGGTCACTGTTCAGTTTCATGCCAATATCTGTATTAAAAGTTACAGAGATATTCATTCATGTTTAGCATAAGTAGATCTGGCAAAGCTTACTACTCTTCAGGTCAGACCTGAGCAATGTCCACAAGACCTGAAAGCTCACATTAGTTACAGATATATTGCTGTTGATTCCATCAGAAGAAACTTCCACACTGGTCATTGGTTTCTCATATAACAAGAGATAACTACAGAGTGTAATGAATAAACTGTCATATAAATTATACAAAAAAAAAATATCACTGACATCTCATTTTAACACACATATTTACCAAAATTGCACAAAAATATCTTGAAATACTAAAGAGTAAATTTATTCAATAAAATTGCCACTGGCTTCAACCAAGGCCTCCAGAATCTCCTGCAACTCTTCTGGATGGTCTTTTTGTTTAAGTTATTGAATGCTGTCATAATTCTTGCCTTCAGTTCATCTTTGGTGTTACAAGGAGTTTTGTTGGTCTCCTGCTCAGTTGCACCCCACATACATAATAATCAAGGAGAATGCAGTCTGGAGAGTTAGGTGACAAGATGTAAGAGGTGATGTGGTTGCAGAAATTGTCTGACAGCCATGACTGGGTTCTCCTGCTTGCGTGACATGCTGCAGAGTCCTGTTGCCAGACATTGGATCTTCCAGCAGCCACCCTACTTGACCCAGGGTAGCACTTGAGTCTGAGGCCCTCTCCAACAAATTTGAGGGTTTTTTTTATCAGAATGATTAGAGTGGGTTTTCTGAGCTGCCATGCTTTCCTAATCACCATCTGACTAATTTGACTCTTTCAAAATCCTCTGCACTGTCCTCAGATTCACACTCAAACACAGTGAAATGTTCTTATTGAAGCTTCTGGCATGAATGCCAAGCAGTGCAGGATGCCATTTCCAAGTTTCTGGCAGAGTGAATTGCATCATGGAGCTCATTTTTTCACAGATGGTGCTCAACTGACCCTTCTATACTATATTTCTGCTGCACATTGTATTCCTATTCTGAATTTTTAGAACTTTTTGATGAACCCAAATTGATTGTTCAAAATTAAACTGTTTGAAATTTTGAATAGAGTATCACTTTTAAGATTCAAGATTTACAAAATTATATAATAAAATAGTTATTAATAACATAAGGGTAAATGACCTCATTTGACCAACAGGTGCAATCTACAGTTGACCCTTGATAAAATTCTCAATAGATATCACCAAGATGCACTTGATAGAAGAGGCAGCATTAGTCAGTCAATTAAGTGCCATACGTGATACACGCTTGGGCGATCATGTCTCGAAAGAGACATGACTGACTGGGCAGAAGATTATCCCACAGTAGGTTGCCATTGCTTTCTGCGGTAGACTGGTTGCTGACCAAGGCTATAGAACCCAATCTGTCCTGTTATTTAACCCATAACTGGAAGGAAGAGATGGATTAATACCTTTCCCAAGGGTATTTGCACGTAAAGGTATTAATCTGTTTGTTTCTTCCAGGGGCAGCATCACTGGGTTCATTTATAGTTTTGGATCTTCCAATATTATACCATCTTGTCTAGCTGATCCCACCGTTGTAACTCATGTGACAACATACATGCTGGCGGTAAACTACGGTTAACCTTCATTATAATTTAACTGAGAGTAATTTATGGCACTTATTTGTATAAGATAACCAAAGAAGTCCTTGTATATTTACATGGTGCAGGAAGAAATTATTTTTGATACACAAATGAGTGCACCATGTACCAAAGCAATGAGGGCATTGCTCTTGGCTAATACAGGTCAGTTGCACACAAACATCACTCCTAGTTTGAACAGCAACAAGGAAACATGTCTGTCAATGACTTTAAGGAGGGATTATGCACAGGCACATAAAGTTGCTGAATATGTCAAACGTTTGGAAATAATGCTGTCAGTAAGTGCACCACCAGGAATTGGTTCCAGAAGTTCAGGGCAGGACATATGTGCATTTACAATGACTTCCACAGTGGGCAGCCACAGGTCCTGGATGATGAGGCCCTGAAGGTGACCATAGAGGAAGACAAACCTGTGGTGAGCTTGCCAAACACTTCCAGGTGTCTGATGAAACCATCAAACTTAACCTGCATTACATAGAAGACATACACATTGAGCAAGTCACTAGCCCACACAATGAAACATACCTATATTTGATCGACTGCACATCAGCAATAAAAAGTGGATCCTGCATGACACACCTAAGTGTGCCAGACATTGGTTGTCACCAGGAGACCCTGTAGTAAATGATCAACATGCCAGTCAGTAGGAAACATTCCTTCCCACTTGTCTTGTCTAGAATATGACACTACTCCAACCGCTTATTTTCTTCAGGCCTACCTCTCATATAAAAGATAGTAAAAGACATATGTGGGGGGTATTTCTGTCACACCCTGTAAGAAGATCCATAATTGATGTAAAGATTTTACATAGACAGATTTTTTTTTTTTTTTTTTTTTTTTTTTAATTAAATAAACTGAAATCATTTTGTTGGATGTTTCAGGAACTATTCCTATCTGCTGACCGAAATGGTACTGGATTTATTGAAACATACGAACTGAATTCCTTACTTCAAAAACTGGGTAAGTTTTGTTAATAAGACAGATGGCAAATTGCAGGAATATTTTATGCTCATAGTACCACAAAATTATGCTATGTTGTTTATTCCTGCAGACTCACTGTAGACGATGGGGAGGACCATAACCATACTTAGAAATGATGCTGCCATTTCAGTAGCAAGTAAATTTTTATGAGGATGTTTTGTTAGCTTAATGGCCAAGACAGACTGAGTGACAAAACTAAAGGGTTCCTACAGTTCTACAATTTACCTACATCTGCAAAGGAGAAATGGTTTCATGCCTTTTTCCATAATATTAATGCAAAATTGACAGCAAGTGTCCCAGTTTTTCAATGTCTTTCCATACCACCCAGTTTAGGTTGTTCTATGATTGCATGAGTAGAAAGTTTGTGTCTATGCATTATCTAAATCTAATCTAAACTTATTTATAAATGGAACTTTGTCTGTGTGTGTCTGTTACCTATAGACTCTGAAATGGCTGAACTGATTTTCTTGAAAATTTACACAGTTGTACTATAAGCATCTGCGAGTGTTCTTAGCTAGGTTTTGTCGAGGTAACCCCTATAAATATCAAAAATTGAAAAAAATCGGGTTATATAAGTGGTCCAATTTTAATCAAATTTGATACACTCCTAGAAAAAGACATAAGAAATGACATTCAGAAGTTTCAAGGTTGCAGTTCTTACAATAGTGCAGAAAAATCGATATATGTAGAAATAAATATATATATATATATATATATATATATATATATATATATAAAAGGTAAGATGTTTGTGTGTGTGTCTGTTTATCTGTCTGTATGTCCTTTATACAAATCCACAATTTTTATCCGATTCTCACCAAACTTCACACAAATAATCTTTAGGCTGAGTCTGAGCTCCAGGACCATGGATTAGTTTCAAAGCTTTCATTACACCTGAGCAATGCCGGGCTATATTGCTAGTTTTGTAATAATTATGTAAATTTTTTCATGAAGTTTCTTTTATACTTTAAAGATTGTTTTTAAGATAGAAACACTGTTACCGTTGAGTGTTGACCTTTTTATATATAAATAAATAAATAAAAGGTAGAAGTCAACTTGCTACCAAATAAGAAAATCTATGGCACTCAAATTTTCTTAATTTTTTCACACATTTAACTATCATCACTTTAATATTTGTCTATGCTTCTGAGATGAGGTACTATTTACATTGTTTGAACTGTTCATGGAACTTCATTGCCATATTCATTAGCTTCAAGATTGCAATATGAGTTCTGATAAAAAAAAAAAAAAATGGTTATTGAGGCATTAGGTTTATAAATCCCCAAAATTCATATATTGATGTCCTCAAGGACACATGGCCCAGTGAATAAAAGCATTAGTTAGATCCAGTGATTTGATGCAAAGAATTGTGAGTTCAATACTGGGCTACAGCAGTGGTTATTACAAATACTGCAGGAGATAAGACCATAACAAACATTCTTCTTCATGTGCCATGTCCCTTCAGGATGTAGGCAATCATGGACTTCCATTTGGCTTTGTCTCTTGTCACTCAAAATTCTTTCTTTTGGTGTCTCTCCAAAACCCTGCTTTGCCATCCATTTGCTCAGGCCTATCAAGTAGGTCTCACCCTGTTTTCCCTATCCATCCTGAGAGTGTTAAATTCTCCAGGCCCTCCTTCTGCATTACATGTCCCAGAAACCTCATTTGTCTCTTCTTTATGTTAAGTATAAGTTTTCTCCTTGTTTCCATCCTCTCCAACACTTCGTCATTAGTCACGCGCTCAGTCCATGGTATCCTCAGCATCCTTCTGTAAAACCACATTTCTGCTGCCTCAAGCCTTTCCTTCATCCTTGATGAAATTGTTCAACATTCACTTCCATAGAGAAGGACAGATATCACAAAGCAATCCAGCACCCTCTTCTTTGTTTCTAATGAGATTTTCCTGTCTTTCATTACTCTGGTTAGCTTTTGAAATGCATCCTTAGCCATGCCAATAAGTCTTTGAATCTCAACATTGCACTTTCCATCCTCTATCAGCATGCTTCCCAGATATTTAAATTTCTTTACTTGTTTTATTTTAGTTTCTCCGACCTGTAGTTGGTATTTTGCGATTTTCTTTTTACTGATGACCATTACATTCAGTTTTCTTGAAGTTTATGCTTAGTCCTTTCTTCTTGCTTTCTCTTAATTCTCCTTTCTGTTTCAATGAGCCTAAATTATGGAAATCTTTAAAAAAATTTGTTTACTTTGCTTCCTTAAAAATATATTTTTAGAAGCCATAATTATATAATAATTTTACATTTTCTTTAAATATAAACGCACTAAATTTTTTTCTGCTAACTTACAACTGAACTTTGGTTTGATTTGTTTGGGAATTACGGCATATCAGTCTCAATGGATCATTCAAAGCCGACAAGATTTTATTGTTGGTAATATTTTCAAAAATCTATTACTGAAAAAAAAAATCTGTTTCTGGAAGAAATTTTTCTTTTGAAAGTTCTATTCATGCTAATAATCTTCTTTCAATTATGTATCTCTAGTAATATATTTTTTTTTTAAATTTATAGCTGATAATATATTTTTTCTTTTTCCAAAAAAATATATAGCTGGCAATATTCTTTTTTCAAAAATGCATTGTTTTTTGTTAGATTTTTCTGTAGATCCCAATTTCTTTAATGAAATTTATGATGTTGCTTGCATTAGTATTTTCAAATAGATCCTTTAGGTTATCCGATTTGTAGTATTTGCTATGAATTTGTTTGAGATTATGGCAATTTACTAGGATGTATTTGACTATATCAAATTATTTGCATGGGACACATGTTTGAGGGGCCTCATTTATTAGGAGATATTAGTGGATTATGTATGTATGACCAATATGGAGTCTGGCTAGAATCACCTCCTTTCTCCTTATCTTTTTGGAACTTGCTGGTCTTTCACCGATAATAGGTTGAATGTTGAAGAGTTTGTTATCACAATTGTTCCATAACTGCTGCCATTTGTCTTTTTAATGGCCCTGTTTATGCAGGGTCTGAAGTTCATGTGAGGTAACATTACTTTAGAGGGAGCCATGTTCAGAGTTTCCTTGGCCATTTTGTCTGCTTTTCTATTTCCTTGTATGCCAATATGGCTCAGTATCCAGCATAAAACTATCACTGTATCTTTTTCCTTATAAATAAAGTTAAACCTATTTAATAAACTATTAATTAAGGGGTTGTTTCGTGTTTTTATACTTCAAAGCTGTGAAAACAGATAATGAGTCTGAAGAGATGATGAATCTATCTGGCTCAGTAGATTTTATAATATCTGAAGCCAGGTGTATTGCTGTGGCGTCTGCACTGAAGATTGAAGCCTTGTATGGCAATCTTTTCAGTATTATTATCTTGTCAAGTATAGCAGAACACCCAACTCTGTCTAACATTTTAGAACCATCTGTGTATATATGCTTATGGTTTGGGTGTGCTTGTAGAACATTATGAATTTCTTCCATATAATTAGATAAGTTATGACACAAATAATAAAAATATAAGCCCAAAAATATTCCAAACATATTTCACTGCAACCAGATGCACACTAGTTACAAGCAGGATGAATTTGCTGCAAGGAAACACAATATTTCTGCTATAAACCCTGAAAAAAGTGTAATGATTATAATGTATTTCAGAAAGTGAAAGAGTGCTGACATTGTCAATACTAACCAAAAACCCAAACTAGCGATGTACATTAT
Organism: Ascarosepion bandense; assembly: GCA_037127315.1. Lineage (NCBI taxonomy): Eukaryota > Metazoa > Mollusca > Cephalopoda > Sepiida > Sepiidae > Ascarosepion > Ascarosepion bandense. The sequence goes on from JBBBDQ010000408.1 coordinate 1,887,409, forward strand.
AATGTAACAATTTCAATGCCCACTATAAGAATGTGTTTCAGACCTTACCAAATATTCCAAAATTAATTCTAACAAAATCATAGGGTACTTCATTAACCAGGGAGGATTTAAATATAATAATTGGATTTAATTGTTTTGTTGACTAGCTTTTTCATATAAAGGCAAAAATGTTTGATGGCATTTTCTTTTTTATTGAAAAGAAATTCATATTTAGGGTTGAAAGTACAGAGATATGCAGAGTTAGTTAGACATGATCTGTTTTAGATAATATTGTAATGCTAGTTTTTCACATCTCAACTTTAAGGGTGCCTCATGGGCTCCTGCATATAGACTTTCAACAGGTGATGTTTTGAAAAACCTCAGAGCCAGTCTTAATCCTGCGTGGTGTATAGGATCAAGGATTTTTTAGATAGGATTTCCAAGTCAAACCATATATGAAACATCTATAGTCCAATTTAGATCTTATTAAAGCTCTATATAATTTTAGGAGTGATATGTGATCAGCTCCCCAGTCAGTGTTTATCACAACTCGTAATTTTTTTTTTTTAAACATTTCTGCTTTATGTACTTTAAGTGAGGTATGAATGTCAGTTTTTTTTTGTTTTTTTTATCAAAGAAGATTCCCAGAAATTTAAGCTTATCTGTCATTTTGATTTCGTTCCCTTCCATTTTCAGAGTTGGGTCATTGTGCATTTTCCTCTGATTATAAAGCCATTTTCAATAGTCCAGTGATTTAATTTATCTAGACACATTTGCAGTTGCCATTCTGCTGTATGCATGTTCTTTGATCTGTAACAAATCATAAGGTCATCTATGTATAGTAAACCATCAATGCCTTGATTCAGACAGTTAATGTTTATTTTTATAGTTTAAAAAGTGTAACAGATAAGATGCAACCTTGTGGAACACCTTGGATTTTTGAGTCTGAGAGTGTTGATTCAACCCTAACCTTAAAACTTCTATCAGATAAAGTCATTTATCACTTTTGGCAATCTGCCTTTTAATCTTAACTTGAGTAAGTCATTCATTATTCCCAGCCTCCAAGTTGTCTCATAGGCCTTTTCTAAATTGAGGAAAATGGTTATTGCATGTATTTTTTTTTTTTTTTTTATAAAACTTCTCTAATGAAAGTTTCTAGTTTAACGATGTTGTCTATGGTACCTCTTTTATTTCGAAAACCACACTCTGGAGATTGGAAATTAAACCATTAGTTTCAAGATACCAGTTCAGTCTTTTATTTATTATTCTTTCTAAGGTTTTGCATACACAACTTGTTAGTGTTATAGGACGAAGATTTGATTTATCTTTATCTGGTTTATGTATAGGAATCACAATAGCTTGTTTCTAGCTCTTAGGTAATTTTCTCTTAAACCATATCCCATTGAGTACATTTAACAAATATATTAATGATTTTGGAGAGAGTTGTTTAAGAAATTCATAATGAATTTCATCAGGCCCAGTAGCTGTACTGTGCGTTTCCCTTATGACATTTAGGAGTAAAAGGCTGATTATATTCTTTGTTATTTGAATTAAAGTTCAGCCTTTTTCCTTTTTCTGCATGCCGTCTAATTTTTTAAAAATTGTTGCTTATAGTTTTTGCTTGAATTGTTTTTAAAAGTTTCTGCCAATAAATTTGCTATATCCTTTTACATGTTATTTTAATATTATTTTGAGAAAGATGATTTAAAGGAGGAGATAGATTTTTACCAGCGATCTTTTTTTTTCCCCCCCTTCTTCCCCCCACTAATCATATTCCAAACTTTTTTTGGTTTCATATTTGTGCTTATTTCACTTATATAATTTCTCCATGATTTTTTTTTTTTTTTTTGCTTTTTTTAATGATTTTTTGTGCTATTGCTCATAAAAGAAATAGCACAAAGAATCATGAAAAACCAAAAAAAAAAAAAATCATGGAGAAATTATATAAGTGAAATCGAAATTTTGAGTTGTTGGTTGAGTATTGAATTTTCTTAGTGCTGCTCTATGAAGTCTTATTGCTTTTTTGCAATATTTGCTGAACCATGGTTTGATTCATTACTTTTTAGTATGCATTCTCTTACTATTGCCATTAATGTTTCAATGAAATATTCCATAGATTTTTTTCCCCATCTTCTTTATCTACAAGTTTTTGATGACACTGTTTTTTGTATTCCTTCCAATCTACTTTGTTTAGTTTCCATCTGGGTAGATGGATTTCTGTAGATTCTGAAGTATTCAATATTATTGGGTAGTGATCACTACCCCATGTATCATCAAGAACTTTCCAATTATAATCCATAAATATAGCGGGATTGAACAGTGATAGGTCAATAGCTGAATATGTACCTAATGCTATTTAGTAGACATAAGTTATTGATATTAATAACATTTTCTATATTTTTTCCCTTTTTTGTTCAGATTCCCCATATAATATTATGACTGTTAAAGTCACCTAATAATAGAAATGATCTTGGTAATTGTTCTATGAGTTTATTTAAGTTGGTTTCTTCTCTATTTACATTCCACCACACGAGCCTAGAGCAAATGCTTACTGTTCTATGAAGGGTAGTTTTTAGAGCTACTGTTTGAAGCTTGGATTCTAGTGGTATTTTACTTTGAGGAATGTCATTTCTTATTAGAACTGATACGCCTCCAGATGCCCTCTGTTGACTTTCATTTATGTAATTGTGATTAATTTTTAATTTTCATTTTATCATTTGTTTTTAAGAAAGTTTCTTGTAGGCAGATGACCGTAGGCTGATATTTTGTTGTAAGTAGATCAGTTATGTTAGCTTTTAATCCTTTACAATTCCATTGAATAATATTTTGCATCTTTAGTTTTAGTGATTTTGTTTGGTTGGATTCATTTATTTCCATTGTTTCTACGCTTTTGGATCTGGCTTTGTTGGGGCTTTTTAGATATTTAGAGTTTTTCTGTTTAGAAAAGTTTTCCTCCATTAGTTCAAATCTGTCTTTTGTTTCTATTATTGTGGTTCTTGTTTTATGTTTGCTATATTCCCTCTTCGGTAAATGTTCGTTTTAGGTGCCGACGGCTTTTCCCCCCTTCAAATTTATCCAAAATAGCATTATTTCTGTGCAAATGTATATGCTGAACTCAAATCAACAATTAGTTATTGAAGAAATTTAGCTTCTTTGCTTTGAAAGTTCATAAAAAAAAAACGAACTATATCTCGCACTTTTTCTCTCCCGTAACTCTCACGAACTACAGAATGATGTTCTATGTAGGCAGAAATTTTTGTCGAATTTTGGCCAATTTTCTTCCTGATCTGAGAGTAACAAGTGTAAAAATACAATAGCGCATTACTTTAATTTCCGGAAGTACAACGCTGGAAGTATCAGTAAATGAAGAAAATCGACAAAAAATCTGCCAAAATCTGTTCAAATGCACAGTATGTCATTCTGCAGTTAATTACATGACTTCGTGAGAGTTACGGGAGAGAAAAAGTGCAAGATATAGTTTTTTTTTTTATGGACATTTAAATAAAAAAAAGGTAAGTTTCTGCAATAACAGTTGATTTGAGTTCAGCATATACATTTGCACAGAGATAATGCCATTTTGGATAAATTTGAAAGGGAAAAGCGTCGGGACTTACAACGAAAATTTACCCCCTCTTCCTAGTAGATCTTTCTTTTGGAGTTAGCGACGGGCTTTATTTTTAGGTAGGAGAATAGAATAAACTTGAATAAAAAAATAAAAGAAAAAAAAAGTAACTTTATCACAGAAACATTGGTTATATATGGCAATTCTCAAAATTTTAAATTAAAAATAAATAACAGATGAAATATTTGTTAAAATATGCTTCTAAAAATTGTTATGCAAATTAAATGTTACCACTTATGTTGTAAATGCAATTTGTTAGTGTGTGTGTGTATATATATATAACAAAAACTTATTACATGTTAATGATCCAGACTTTTGTTCTACTGATGTAAGGTCGGGGAGAAACAAAAATTTAGCCTTACAGAATTTTATAAAAAGATAATGGAGCAGATATAACACTCATTAATTCCAAATGTTTTATGACAAGCTATAGCAATATTAATCCTTAAATTAATACTATAAAGCTTACAAATCAAATTATGTAAAATATAAAGTTATTTTTCTCATTATATGGAACCATTTAAAATTATTTTGCCTCCTAAAAATGAATAAGTAAACTTCATTAGTTTTGTAAGGCATTTATTAAAAAATAAAATTTTCTGGTTCATTTGCCTTTTAAATATTTTTTTTCCTTCTCCGATTTAAATCAGGTATCCATCTGGATAACAATGTGTTAAAATCAATCGATAGTCGATATGGTGGAATTCAAAAATCTATTTCATGGACTGACTTTGTTCAGATTAACTGCAAACTGACAACCTTGGAAGGTAAGTGCCAAATCTCACAAAATATCAAACTTTGAAATGAGGGTGGGAGTTGACAACTTAACACCAGAAAAACATTTTTAGTTGGTTATGAAAAAAAAAATCATTAAGGCTTAAAACATTAATTACTAAATATTTCTCTCCAAATAAGGTATTTAAAAAGACATAATTGTAAAATATGAACCATTTTTTTGTTGTTAATTATTTTTAATAAAGAAAATTGACATAAAAAACCATTCAATGAAACACACTTTTAGTTTATAAAGCAGATTGAAAAATGAAAAATAAAGTTAAGCAGTTATGTTTTTAATTATTTTTAACCCTCTAGGGCCATTCATATCATATTTGATACAGTATGAAAACAAGCCTTGAAAGAAATATTTTCGTGAAAAATTTTTTAAGAGAAATATTTTATAAATTTCAAATGAAAGCAGTACTGACTGCTCAGTCAATGAATACCAAATGTTTCCTTATAGGGAAATACTGTATCAAATATGATACGAATGGCCCTAGAGGGTTAATAAAGTGAACTGACATTCTAAAATATTTTTATAGAAAATAATTTACTTTATAAAAAATAATTAAAAACAAAAAAAAAAAAGGTTCGTATTTTACACAATGCTTTATTTGAAGAAAAATATTCATGAATTAATGTTTTAAGCATTAATAAATTATTTTAGTTGGTTATTAAAAAAGTTACGTCTTTCTGGTGCTGAGTTGTTCCTCCTTGTAAAATGTGAACCATAAATCTTTTGGCTTATGGTAAGTTGTTAGCATGGGAGATTTATTTATGGTCGACTAACCTCTGCCTCATCTCCTTTATTCAATGATGCTGAATAAAAACACAACTGGATGTGTGTCTCAACAAGCTATTTATGGTTCACATTTGAGAACAACGGAATGAATGAATGGTTAGTAGTGGAAAAGTTATTCAGGCTACTGTAATAGCCTACCAAAAACACAGAACCCATAACTTTTGGGGTGGGGGGAGTCGTCTGGTATGGCAAGTTTAATTGGAGTAGATAGAGTAAACTCTCGCCCGGTTCACACTCCACCCATGTCTATTGAACAGATGTAAAGGCTCATCCCTTGTTCCCTGTTTAGGATGTGGTTTCCGGCTTTCTCTTTTCCAATCTTCTCACTCTTACGTAGCCCCCCTGCACATCAGTGGCATTACTGCCTTGCTCGGGGTGATATGATTAAAAACAAAAAATATAGCTCAGAACCCACATTTTAACTTGAAAATTTTGGGTCATCTTATATGCCAGCATATTCAGTAAGTCATTCACCATAAGTAATGTTTTAAGCCATTATATTTAGAAGCACAATTTTAATACTCAGATAATAAGATTATATATATATATATATATATATATATATATATATATATTTTTTTTTAAATAACATTGTATATTCATCAATAACTTTTCTAGAGTGACATTTTGCAATTTCTGGTTTTAATGAGTTTTAGATTGTCTGACAATACCAGTTTTGCAAAATAGAAGTGGTTTGCTATTGGTTGCTGTTTTCTTTTAATAAAGATTACCAATTTACCCTAGTTCTGAAACACAAACACATTTTGTCTACCTTCAAGACACACATACACAATCTATTTTTGTAAGAGATTGAAGTGTTATCTGCACAAGTAAACCTAAAATTACTCTTTATAAGAACAAGTTTAACTGCAATGATATAATTTCTTTCCAGATGCATTCAATAAGCATAAAGTTGATCCACGAAAAGATGTGGCCCAATTTACAAAGTCGGAGGTATGCTTTATTTTATACGAAAAAAAGAAAAATTTACTTTGGCTCAAAGCCACATCAGTAAACTTTCATTTTTATAATCTAACATTTTCTTGTATTATAAAATGTTATATTTAGTAAGCACATGTGTACAAGTAGTCATTTTCGTGTGTGTGTGTGTGTGTGTGTGTGTGTTTTTACACTGTTTAATAATAATAATAAAAAAACACATGATGTCTACTCAAACATATGTAACCACTAAATATAACATTTATGATAAATTATTTTTACATAACTTAGGTTTAAATTTTGATCTCTAGAACAACCAGAAAAAAGTTTTTGAAGCTGGATGGTTTGCTTAAAAGAAGCAAGGGTATTATATTTTTATGGTACTGACAATTTTTCATATTAATTCTTTTAGGATTTTTCATATGGGGAGTTGTGTACACAAATATTTGCCCTCCTTTTTGAAAAAGTCTTATAGTTAACTCAGTGATAAAAAAAAAAAAAAAATAAATCACTTCTCATGTATTTGGCAAGTAATCTCAATTCTGATGAAAATCAGAGTCATCATGAAGAAGCATGTCCTTTAAGATTTACTCAAAAACAACAAGAGTATTTGGCATGGGTAATTGGTAAAGTTTTGATGGAATTAAAATGTGATGAACAGAAACTTTCACTTGTTTAAAACTAGATTCTATTTCTGGTGTAAAATTAAAAGAAATAATATTGGTTGTACATTGCTTAGAGGAAGAGGATAATTTTATTATGAGTTATCATTTATGAATTGATGGCAAAAAAAAAAAAAAATTATCAAAATAGAAGTTTATTTAATAAAAAAATTAGAGACATATTTATATTCTGATGCATATTTGTTTGAGCTTGTGATGACATTCAGTGGATATGGCTATTAATGCCTTTTATTTGCCATCATTATTGTCAAATAATGACTAAGCCAACCTGAACCCTTTCTTGGGTTTATCAAGATGAAAGCAACATCACCTGCTATACACAAGTTTGTTTTGTGGTTGCTGAAAATTGCAGAAGCATTCCATAACTATTTCTATGCCAAATTGTGTTTGCAATTGCTTTTCATCCAGACTTTTTCTCCTTCTTATATTTTTTTTTTTCTAAGTATATAAAATTTGAAAATTTAGTGCATATAAAAATCGAACATATATTCTGTAATTAATATAATTGTTCTTATATGGGTCCTTGAGAGCAAAGAAAGTAGTAGACCATTGAAAAAAATTTTTTTCTTTATTATCTATTAATTTCTAAGACTCCTTAAGAAAGGTAGTGGTTTCATATTAGCTTATCATTCAGTTCAGTAGGATTACTGTCCAAGGCTTGATCACTCAGCATTTGTGCAAAAGTGAATGCAACAGATAAAGCTAGATGTTATCTCTCTTAATCAAGTTGTATTTAAGTAAGAACTATTTATGAATTAACAACAACCTTATAGTTAAACTGATTCCTTGCACCTCAAAGCAAAAGAAATGTATTTGTTAATTAAACATTATCTACATTGAGGATACATTTGTTTACATGCTTTTTTATTTTGTTTTATTTTGCAGTTCTTCAAAGTCTTCCTTCTCTACTGATTTCGGAATACTCTTTTATAATCCATTTATATAATTTTTTCACTTTTTGCTCAAATTCAAATCTACGGTGCCGTCTCTGCAACTATTCTGCAGGTAAAAATCTCAAGGAATTACCATAACAGACCTGACAAACCTTCACTTTGTGAAAGTACAGTATTGTAATTCATTAAACATTTTTCAAAATCATTGAACAAATTTTTATAATTTCTTTTTTTTTTAATGACTTTGTAAATAAAACTAAAATGTAACTTGTAGGAGTGGTTCTAAGTTTTACAAGAGCAAAAAAAAAAAAAAACAATGCTAAAATTGTTAATCAGCAATGAAAGCCATAAAAAATTTCATTGTGTTATTTTGACAAATAAAAAATAAAACCATTGATGAATGTATTTTTTAAAATTGAGAAATAAAAGAATGTGGTTATAGAAAAACGAAGGTGTTTATTTTCTGTTAAAATTGATGTGTGAATGAATTTCTTTCATGCTGACCTGACCACACAGCCAAAGCATTTGGTTAACTCGGTTGATCATTACTTGAAGGTTTGTAGAATGGATTGCGGATATCTTTACGAACTTCATATATCTAGAAAAAAAAGTATTTAAAAAAATTAAAAATCAATTGTTTCAAATATAATATTTCATTTAACTTGTATTCATCAACATAAATATCTATAAAAATGTTAAACCAGAATATGTCATTGAAACGTGAGTATAGCTGCTATGGAGGTAGTGCAATAATTTTTTTTGTTTATAATAATCAACCAGGGAAGAAAAAGAAAATTAGTTAACTCACTTGGATGTAACTTTCTGATAAAGTAATCATCTGTGGTAGGATATCAGCCACATGCAAATCTTGTAGTTCAAACCATTTGCCTGTTCCCTAATGGAAAGAAGAAAAGTTTTATTTTTCATTCTTTAAGTCATTTAATTTATATTGCAGCTACAAGGATTAAAAATCCTGAACCAAGAACACTTCAAACCAAAGTGAGAAATAACTATTTTGAATTATATATCATTTATCTATTTCCATTATAAGAATAGATAGTGCTAACAGCCACCACAAAAAATATTCCAATGTAATCTCAAACAATTATTCCTTCACATAGTTGAAGAGAGAATTTATAGAAATGAAAGATTTTATTACAAAAAAAAATTTTTTTTTTTTTTTTAAATCAATGAAAAGAAAACCAGATGGTAAAAAACATAATATGCATATGTAGAGTATGGAGAGAGAAAGAGAGAAAAAAAGAAGGACAGGCTTGCTGGCAGGATAACAAGAGACAGTCAGTTAAGTGCCATACGTGATACACGCTTGGGAGATCTGACTGGGCAGAAGATTATCCCGCAGTAGGTTGCCATTGCTTTCTGCGGTAGACTGGTTGCCAGTCAAAGCTATAAAACCCAATTTGTCCTGCTATTTAACCAATAGCTGGAGGGAGAAATGATGGATTAATACCTTTCCCAAGGGTATTTGCAGGTATGTGAATGCAATGTATTCAACTGGAATTTGAACTTGGCTCTCCGATTTCTTGTTCCAAGCCAATATCCACTTCACCACAAAGCAACAGCAAAAAGTTCAAGCTAAAAATTGGGGTTGACCGAGAAAAGCAAGTTTGAACAAGCAGACGTAGTGTTCTGATTTCAACACAGATGAGCTGAGAACTGGCCTATTTTATTTCCTAGGAAAAAATCCCAGTGTGCATTTGTGCGCTTCTGCCTATAAACTGAAGAGGGGCAAGTGTTTTGCAGTCATTCTTGGAAATTGAAATCAACATATGTACTAAAGTTCACCTAATTAGTCAGTTAAGTGCCATACATGATACACACTTTGGGTGATCATGTCTTGAAAGAGACATAACTGACTGGGCAGAAGATTATCCCACAGTAGGTTGCTATTGGTTTCTGCGGTAGACTGGTTGCCAGCCAAGGCTATAGAACCCAGTCTGTCTTATTATTTAACCCATAACTGGAGGTAAGAGACGGATTAATACCTTTCCTAAGGGTATTTGTGTGTAAGTGAATGCAAGGAGTTCAACTGGAATCCCTGATTTGTCGTTTCGAGCTGATATCCACCGCACCACAACCAATACATGGCTTGAAAGCCACACAAGGTTACTATTAAAATGGCTCTGGTGAATGAGGTATATGATATGAATGGATGAGAAAATAGTAGTAAGTGAGGATAAGATGAAAGATAATGATTGACCCTTGACTTAAAAAGGGGTTAAGAGTATAGAATTCAAGAAAGCATCTACATTGGTGTCTATTTCACAAAGTAGCAGTTCTAGGTAAATTGCCTTTATAATCACTTTTGTGGAAGGTTTCAACACACCTTAGATGTTTACCTATCATTCTTAATGTAGCCCGAACCAATTGAACACAGAGTAAAAAGATGAAGAACAGATTAAAAGGCAGTTTACCTTGTGCAGTGTGTGTACACGGTAAGTTCCTTTGTCGGTACCAGAAGAATCCCCATCATGTACGATATTTGCAATGAGATCATATGTTGTGTAAGGATGGATTGCACGGATTTCAGGAGTGAGTAAATCTCCAAAATCAATATTTCTGTACAAAAAAGAAAAGAAAATGTTATGTCTAACATATAAAATCCTGATCCTCTTTAACTGATAAACCAATAAAACTTTATACTTTAGACTAGTGTTTTCCAGCCTGGACGATTTCAACTGTTGGGTGGGTGATTAGAAATTTTGGTGGGCAATGTAAGATTATGAATATTAAAAAGGTATTTCAACATATGCTGCCTAGATGTGGGGAAAAAGCTTGTTTTCAAGTTTCAAGCTTGCTTCCTTAGTAGTAGTAGTAGTAGTAGTAGTAGTAGCAACTCTGCATAAATCAGTGTTATCTGTTACCTCCCTTTGGTATTTTTTTTTTTTTTTTTTTTACTACACCCTAAAGACAGTTTATGAACCATTAACAAACTTTTACCAAACAACTTTGATATGCTTTTGAATATTTAATATACAAATGGGCGGTGAAAAATGTTTCTGTGTGATAGTAGGCAATAACAACAAAATAGGCTGGGAACCCTTGTTCTAGAATGACTGATTGATTGATTGATTTTGTTTTACATCTTATCAACTTTTATGTGCATTGTAGTTCAGTGGATATCGACTCAGAACGACAAATCAGGGAGCTGAGTTCGAATTCCAGTTGAATTCTTTGCATTCATTTATGCATAAATACCCTTGGGAAAGGTATTAATCTGTCACTTTTCTTCAGTTATGGGTTAAATAACAGGACAGATTGAGTTCTATAGTCTTAGTTGGCAACCAGTCTACTGCAGAAAGCAATGGCAACCAGCTGCGGGATAATCTTCTGCCTAGCCAGTCACGTCTCTTTCGAGACATGATCTCCCAAGTTATTGAAAACTAGAAAATATTTTCAGATTGTAAGAATATTTTGGCGATGATAATGATTTTCTGATACAAGTCTTACTATTTATTTAGCCCATAGCTTGGTGGGGATAGATTCATGTTTCCCAAAGGTATTTATTTGCACCTAAGTGAATATAACAAATCCAACTGGAATTGGAACTCAGTTTTCCAATTTTCAATTGCCAGTCATTAGCCATTAAACCAACCACACATCCCAACTTACAGCACCTGGTATTCCTAGGTGGTCACCCATCAGGTTTACTTAACTTCAGCAATTGGACAAGTATTGGTATTTCAACATTTAGACACTAGAGAGTGAAATGAATTAATATAACTTTAAAAAACAAATTGTTCTAATCGGTTGAGTGTGTGCATGCTTTCTTTCTTGAAGTGGGGGTGTTACAGTGATCCTCCATCAAGATAAGGTTTTCATTTTTTGAATTGGCTCTGAACAGCTGCAGAAGTGGATTCATGCCTATTTTATAGGTTATATGGTACAAAATCTTTAAATATTTATTCTACAAGCATAAAAACTAGATTATACCACATAACTGTTTTATGTGGGTGAGTAGACATACGAACTCTACAGAAAAATTAGCATGCTAGTCACCTATATTTGGTACAAGAACTGAGATCTTGCACTGAAAGAACAACATTTTAATCCAAGATGTCCATTCTTTAAAATAATTTATTTCATCCTAGCAGACAACAGGAAATGAAGACATTAAAAATTTACAATATTGTCTTAAAATATGGTAGTTATATTTAAGGAGTAAAGATAGATCCGAAAGAAATGATAATCAGATCTTTAAACCTAGTAACTGATCACCAGTTACTTCGAACAAATAATTAAAAAAAAATAGGGTCCTTACGTATTATCGGGAGGACCTTTGATTTTTACTTTTTCTTTTTTTTCCCCCGCTTATAACACCAAGGAACTGGAAAAATCAGGCTTTCATCACCTCAACGTCAACCACAAGCACAACTTTGTGGATTCGAACACCGGGGCTCATACGCAGACAGTGGAACGCCTATGGGGATCGACAAAGTGGCGAAACAAGAAGCACTGTGGCACTGCACGTCACCATTTGGAGTCGTATTTGGCTGAATTCATGTGGCGGAAGCATGTTGCCTGTACTGATGTCTTTGAGTCACTTTTGGAAGCAATTGCGACGTTCTGGCCTCCGGAATTACAAATGTAATGTTATTTTATTGTTTTAACCGTTTCAATAAATAATTTACTTTAATTTTTGAGTCGTTTTTTTAAAGGTCCTCCCGATAATACGTAAGCACCAAAAATAGTTTCTCAAAATCACTACAAATATAAACCTAGATCCAAATATATTTAAGTTAAAACAATTGCAAACAATTCCATGACAACAAATTAATCTAAATATATCAGGTGTTTATAATTCAATGTAAGAATTATAGGAATACTTGGTAAATAGTCTCAGGTCGAATATAAAATTTAAGATCAATTTTTAATTTAAACCTCTAAGGCCATTCGTATCATATTTGATACAGTATGAAAACAAGCCTTGAAAGAAATATTTTCCTGAAAAATTTTTTAAGAGAAATATTTTATAAATTTCAAATGAAAGCAGTACTGACTGCTCAGTCAATGAATACCAAATGTTTCCTTATAGGGAAATACCAAATGTTTCCTTATAGGGAAATACTGTATCAAATATGATACGAATGGCCCTAGAGGGTTAAGTAGTAATTAGTGGGGGATCTGTTTATTACTTCATAACAATATAGAACTGATCCCCCACTTTATGCCCAGTAGAAGCCTTAACCTTCTAGGGCCATTCGTATCATATTTGATACAGTATGAAAACAAGCCTTGAAAGAAATATTTTCCTGAAAAATTTTTTAAGAGAAATATTTTATAAATTTCAAATGAAAGCAGTACTGACTGCTCAGTCAATGAATACCAAATGTTTCCTTATAGGGAAATACTGTATCAAATATGATACGAATGGCTCTAGAGGGTTAAGGCTTTCAAGATACTGTCTATGATTTTTATAAGTAATTGTCATTCCAACAATAATTCAGATTATTGAAGTTATTTTTGTTATTGTTCTATTTTTAGGGACACCTTTTATAAGTGTATAATCCATAAGGAAATGGTAGCTTTTCCATAGATTGGCTTGATTCATTCCCAGCAACATGAGCAAAAGACAAGAATTCTCAGCAAACTATGTAATATTATTGATTCTATATTGATACTTGAAAATACTCTAACTTTTTTCTGTAGAACAAAACTCTGTTAAAAAACAAAAAGAAGAATCATCTCTTTCCTTATGGATTATATATCCAAAAAAGATTCTAGAATTTGTTTTGATTAATAAAACATGGAAATTACAACATAAAAGGTTGCACGGCTCTTGGAATCAGGTTTTCAAATTCATAATCATTATAAAAACTTAGAAATTATAAAAGCAAAAAGAAAATATATTTACTTGATAGGAAAGTTCACAATTGTAGGATTCTTTTCAAAAACAAAATAATTCTTTGTAAATCTCTGCAATAAAATTAAAATAAATTTATAAAAATATATATTTCTGATAAAATTTCTTAAAAACACTGCAAACTTTTAGTATTAAATCATATTTTATTATTTTCAGGTAACAAAGTTTAAGGGAGACAATATAATTAATATTTTTAAATTGTAAAGGAATGAAAAGTATTTTACATTGCAAATTTAGGTAGAAATCTGATGTTCAAAGCAAATCATTTAGAGGGCAATAGAGAAGTTCAGTTGAAGAGGCAGACACCTACAAATAAGATGAGATTCATTCAGTATCGGGTAAAAATCAGCCTAGATTTCAGAGATTATTGATTTAAATGTAATACAATAAAGCCAGCATGTAACATTGTGTTTGTAAAATAGAGAATAATAATTTATGGTTAATGATTAGGGAAAAGAAAAATATTTAAATAAAAAACGGAAGTTTGAAAATTTAATGTAGTTCAGAAATATATATTTGATAGGGTCAGTTGACAGGCACAAGTCACACACACACAAAAAAAAAAAAAAAAGATATAGCAGGTTTGAATATCATTTAATTGGTCTGTGAATTAATGGATCAGCAATTAGTGAGAAGGCAAGATCACCAGGTAAAAAAGGAATTCTCCAGATTCAAACATTTTCAGGAAAATTTTTTCGTTTGGTAGCAAACACACAAATCTAAAACTGTTCAGATTAGAAAGTCTCTCCTACCTCTCTCTCTCTCTCTCCACCACTGACAAGTTAACAGAAAAATTTCCCTATTGGGGAGAATAAAAGTAGCCAATACCAACTATATACATTGTATCATTTAATACCATGACCCCCACCAGCTAAAAAAAAAAATAAATAAATAAAAATAAAAAACACTTTCTTCTGGTGAAAAGAAAGATGACTGATTTGATTTTCAGTAAAAAAAAAAAAAAAAAAAAAAAAAAAGAAAAAACAGAAGTAGCATGAGGTTTGTATATTGACCTGAAGACAGCTGTGATGTATAGCAACATAACTCACTTGGCACACTACAGAATAACACTGCTCACAAAATACCCTTTCAAGCCACATACTTAATCACATATGATGTTGTGGCAATCATATGTAAAATTTCATGATAGATAAATTAAGTACACCATTCTAGATTTGAACTCAAAATCTTCCTAGTAAAACAAAATGAAATATCAATGATTATGCATACCTTAGCAAACAGAAAATGTATTAGAATCAGGATAATAAACACTAAAAAAAACAAAAAACAAAAAACACACACACACACACACACACACACACAAAACAAAAAAAACCTCTGATCTTATAAGGGAGAAAACTGATGCATGTTGAGGTGTTGTCCAGAGTATTTTTGTAAGTCCTGAAGAAATACAATTAAAAAGTTACTTGTTGATTCTGTTTAGCAGCATATCAACCTCTAGGGGTCATTTAATGCTGAAACCTAAATATTTTGAATGGCTTTGACTGAATCTATTTTGTAGATAATTTTATACTTTGAATAAAGATATGTTCTTTTAGATAAATAGTTTGTAGATCATAAAATGTATCATTGGTAATTTTACTAAAAAAAAAAATTTCTTTTTTAGTGTTGCATTGTCATTTTGCTATGATTCTTGTTCATTTTATTACAAAAATTTACTGTTGACTTTTGTCTGGGGTGTTCACTATTTGCTCATAGATGGGACCCTAACAGGTTCTATTATCCTGGGTCAGAATGGACCTAGAACAACAGCAATTAAGAGGTAGTTCCATGCTCTTCAAAACCTCACGATCAGATGCCTTGCTAATGGATGTAGTTTATAGTCATGCCCAGGACACTTAGAAGTTAGTCTCAGAGAACTTAATGAATGTCGTATATTTAATGTCTTTATTTTTCTCACACAATATACAAATACAGACAACCAATTACCTTCAATAGACATTAAAATAAGAGAACTGCAAATCATCAATTGTAGAATTTCTCTTCCCGGTAAACTGTGCTTGACATCAAAAGCAGCAAGTAAAGATGGCTGCTATAATCCTATTGCTCAAGACAACAAAAGGATATGTATTTCATCTCCTATTTTATAATCCAGATAGTGAACTAAGCCATCTTTAATTTATATTATCCTCTTTTTACAAGAGTCGACCAGTCACTGTAGTTAGTTAAATAAAAGTAATTTGAGTTTTTGCAGCCAACAAGTATGTTGTTACTTTGCCAGGTGATAATATACTTCCTTCTTTCCTTCACTGGAGATATTTCTCTACAGTAAATCCTCTGAAAATACCAAATACAGCCACTTTACTTCCAGAATCATCAATCATTACTGGAGAAAAGGCATGAGAGCGCAAAGCAGAAGTAATTTCCTATCATTTGAACTGAGATGGATTACTGGAGTAACAATGTGGAGTGATAAAGAGATTAACATTGAAAGAAGTATACAGTTAGAAAATACTTTTGAAAAAGAAATAAGTTCAGATACACATAGGTGCTCAATTTAAAGGGAAGCGGGTCTCAATAATGTGGAGTTAAAATTTTCTCAAAATGTTAATAAATGAAGGGAGTCTTAATAAAAAGAGGTGGAAATAGAAAATAATAAGCTGGGGAAGAGGGAGTCAGAAAATCTACTAAAATGTAAAAAAACAATAACTAAATAAATATCCAGTGTCTTATATTTAACACCTAAGAGTAGTATATTGGTCATTACAAAATTTATTATTTATATTTATGTAGAATTTCTTTTGAATAAAGTAATGAGAAAATCCCAACAGTCTTTGAAGCATGCAAAAAAATCATGATTATGGAAATGTAATTGAAGGTACTATGGTTTATATATATATATATATATATATATATATATATATCAAGTACAATTCCTCCTCATAACAAAAATGAAAATTTATTTAACTTACTTTGACATAAAGAATAATATAAGGAGGCAACTTGGTAATTTTAAATCTTTTCATTGTTGAATCTTTATAAGTTTTGTATTCCTTTTCCGTGACACCATTGAACTTGGCTAAAATGTTAGCCAAAGGCACCTGGGGTATGATGTTTTCACGTAAATCATCTGGATAAAGCGGAGGTGCAGGCAAATCGCATGTCAGGTATAAAAATCTCGTTTCTTCCATTGTTTCTACACACACAAAAAAAGAATTGAAAAGATTATATTAAGTCATTTTTTTCTATTTTATGCAAAAATAAGATTTTTTAACTAGATATTAAAAAAATCACCATAAAGTATTTAGACACATTAACTTAACAGCAGATTTTTTTAAAAATAAAATCATTTGTCTATTTAAAATAATATAACAAACAACCCAACAGCAATTCTTCTGTTATTTTGAAAATAATTAAGCATTTTAAGAATTATTTCATTTACTATGGTCAAAACAAAGAGGTCCTCAAAATGAGTAACAACAGCAAAGGCAAGTAATTATGATTTGTTATGGTAGCAATAAACATTTTTTATCATATGTATTTTAAAATAACAACATTTCATTTTTTTAATAACAATTTAGTACAATATAAAATGCTACCAAATGTGTATAAAGTTTTAGTTTAATTTTAAGTTTTAATTTTGCCGTCAAAAGGATACACAAACAGATTTATAAAGGACACACAAACAGATTTATAAAGGACACACAAACAGATTTATAAAGGACACACAAACAGATTTATAAAGGACACAAACATTTATTTAAGAGAAAAAAATTTAGATGATTTTTTTTTACAAATAAAATCATATCTAAGAAATTAATTTTCAACATAGGACTAACAAAAAAAAAAAAAAAAATTGTATTCTCTCCAACTTTTTGGTATTTTCAAAATCCCCTTTTCTTTTCTCACACATAATACTCGGAAACTGACTGCCTTGTACAAACTATACACTGATTACATACATCCCTTGTACCTCATTACAAACAAACTTTTCACATTTTCTTAATGCTTTACAATGAAGAACTAAATTATCATCATTATTTAAATAGTTTCTCCAAAATAAATTTATTCTTGTGAGTTCTACACAAAAAATATATTCATGTATAAATTAATTTTCAAAAATGTATTCATTAACACTTTTGCAATCCACATATAAACTTAAAAGTATCTCAAAGCCAATAAAAATCGACAAGAATAAAGCAATAATCTAAATGGATAGAATATTCACATAATTCAACAAAGTTTCTAAGGAAGCCACTAAGTGCTAATAGAGAATATCACAAAATATATTTCTAAAATATTACTCACCTTGATATTCTTCTGTTTGAAGTAATTTTTCTTTTTCTTCTTCTTTCTGAAAATTCAATATAAAAGAATAAATACCTTCTAAAACTTATACAGTATATGATAAAGCTGTTAATCATCAGGTTATTAAAAATCGACTCATTTTCAAATATAAAACATCTAAAAGATAATTTAATAATTATTCTCTTAATTTATTACAACTGATTTAATGTCTGCATTTCTGAGATGAGGATTTATCCTTATAAGCATTTTTTTTATTTCACCCCCAAATAAGGCAATAAAGTCACTAAGATACAAGGTGTTACTAAGTGTGAAAGAAAAAAAGAAACATTATTAAAGAGAAAAGAAAAGAAAGATGATAACGACTGAAATTGCATTTAAATTTTTGAACATAAAAGTCGACCAGAAATAAAGAAGCTAGAGAATTCCACAAGTGAGAAGCGTGAGAGAAAAAAACTGTTAGCATTTGGGGTGATATGATTAAAAAAAAAACCATCTAGCCATTTCAACAGTAAAATGAAGAGACCTTGCTGTCAATCTAGTCAGTCAGTTAAGGGTCATACGGGATACACGCTTTGGCGATCATGTCTCAAAAGAGACATGACCGACTGGACAGAAGATTTTCCCTCAGTAGGTTGCCATTACTTTCTGTGGTAGACTGGTTGCCAACCAAGGCTATAGAACTTGATTCTCAAATTTCTTGTTCCAAGCCGATATCCACTGTACCACAACAAACATTCTGTGTCAATCTAGTCAGTTAGTTAAGTGCCATACATTATACACGCTTGGGCGATCATGTCTCTTTCGAGACATGACTGACTGGGCAGAAGATTATCCCGCAGTAAGTTGCCATTACTTTCTGCAGTAGACTGGTTGCCGAACAAAGCTATAGAACCCAATCAGTCCTGTTATTTAACCCATAACTGTAGGGAAGAGATGGATTAGTACCTTTCCCAAGGGTATTTGCGCATAAGTGAATGCAAGGAATTCAACTGGAATTCGAACTCAGCTCCCCGATTTTTTGTTCCAAGCCAATATCCACTGCACCATGATGCATATCAATCTAGTACTATGCTTAAATATGTGAAGTCTATATAAGAATTTGAATTTATATTTAAATATGAATTTACATTCAGGCTATTGTTTTCATTATCACAACATCTCGGCTGTTATACCCTCTGGCCATCTTACGGGGGACTGTTGCTCCAGGTAACCTTCAAGGAATTCCAAACTGAACCTTTTATTTAACTTATGAGGGTAGAAGGCTCGTGATATGGAAAGTAGAAGGAAAACTATCTTATTTAATACTGCTCAGTTATTACTTGCCCTGTTTACACTGAACCTCAGTCTATACAAGCTGGCTCAGGGACTGAACTCACAAACACCAAATTCATAAATCAATACTTTAATTCACTAGGCTATTGTCCTTTAGAAGAAGGCCAGGGGGGCACAGACACCAAAAGGTTGTGATGATAATAAAGATGAGGACGCTAGCCCAAATATAAATACTTTTTATCTTTAATTATTTATTATCAATAATTTAATTCAAGCAAAACTAATAGTATAAACAAAGGTTAGAAAGGCATATATTTATAGTTCATCAGTTACCCATGCAAATTTCTAGCAATAACCTTTCACTATTTGACATTTTATATATATATCGGGGAGAGAGAGAGAGGTCATTGCATCTCAAATCAACCAGCAGCCACAGGTGACCCCATCCCAAGGAAAAATTTACAAGTGCTCCTTAATTTATTGATAAATCTAAAATATTAGATTTATTTCTTTAATAGTTTTAAAAACAGAACATTGAAATTTCACTGCATTTTTTGTGTTTTGCTAAATAAGGCTTTCAATGAAATTCTGATATTCATAGCTCCAAGAATATTGTACACACAGATTTGAAACTGTGATAATAGTTAAGACTTGTTGTATATTGCAAAAGATATAAACATATTAGGTGTGTCAACAACAAAAATGTGTGGAATTTAAAACCAGTGAACAGAATTCAAATCCTGGACTAAGCAGTTGTTGTTCACTTTCACACAAATGCATCTTGGAAAGGCAGAAATCTGTCTCCTCAGCACCCATTTATGAATTAAATAGCAGGGTAAACTGGGATATTTAGCCTTGGATGGAAACCAGTCTAAAAACTTCTAAGAGAAGTAATTGATTTACAAACTATGGAGAAGGCAATGGGAAACCATTCTACTATCTTTCCCAAGAATATATGGCAAGTCCTAAATAATGAAGAAAAAGAATCTGTTGAGAGCAATGATTACTTATACTCTGAAAGAACAGAAGAAAAGAAAAGAAAAAAAGTCTATGTGGTGGTGGTTTTGGTGGGGAGTTGATGATTACAAGATCCTAAATCTAGCATTGGGTATGAAATACTGAAAAAGATAAAAAAGATATTCATGAGTCTCACCAAATCAAGAGGAGGAACCATTCTGGAGTAGACTGTCATCTTTCCACGGAAGGTTTTATTAATAATACTACTGTTTAACTTTTTATTGCCACCCAAGGCAGAATGCAGAGAATTTAGAAACCATGACATGTAGTCTACTGCATCACCTGTAAGAATAAAAAAATTAGAAAAATAATTGAATGGAAAATTAATAATAAAAAATGGCCAATTTATTTTATTTCCACTTGTGGTAGAGGATTACACAGATTAGAGGGGAAGGTAATGGTTAGCCCTAAACTTGAACAGGTTAAGGTGGTAGGAAATATTCTCTCGGGAGTCGATTGCAGAGAAAAATGGTTTGTGAGAAAAAGCTGTTCAAATGGAACTTATTTCTCACCAGTGGAATATAGAGGGAATGTAGGTGTTTTGCTAAAATATGAATGGCATAGCAGGTCCTAGCTGTGAAGGTTAGAACTGGTGGAACCAAGGAGTGTGGTTCATCCAATCACTTTCCATGAAAGTAGCAATAGAGCAGCAAGAGGCTTGCCACATCCCACCAATGAGAGGAATTATTGAAATAGCAGGAGGCAATAAGAAAACTGAATGCCATCTGTCTGAAAACTGGCTTCACTAAAGCTTCTAAATTTTCACTTCATCAAATGGTTCATTTTACTGAAAAATCAAGTTAGATTAAAAGGAAGATAATTTTTATGTCTCAATAGTGCTTTTTAAAATTATGTATCATTTAAAAAAATTTTATTGCTTATTTTCGATAATGAATACTATTTTCCCCCATAATTAAATGTCATTGAAATTTTTATTCATGTAATAATATCAACTCACGTTTTAGTCTAAGCATATTTTTAAAAAAATGAGAAAAAACAAACCTATTTAAATATTTGAACTATTCTAAAAGTATAAAAATCATGTAACAAAAAAAAAAAAAAAAAAAAGGACAAACTTATTAGCATTTAAAAATGAAAATGAAATATTTTTTCCAGGCCAAAATTCTGACTTTATTACCTGGCATGGTTCAAAATACATGCATAAATAAATTAAGTATTGAAATTTAATCTGTGTTAATTCATATTACTCTTTATTTATTTTAATATTTAAATTTGTTTTTTTATTTATATTTTTGTTGCTGTAAAAAAAAAAAAAAAAATGGATTTTTTGGTTTTAACTGAATTCAACATTAAATAATCCTCTTACACAAACCAACTGAGTTGTTATCAATCATTCATTATTGTAAATAAACAATAGTCAAATTAACACGCGTAATTTCTAAATGATACATAATTTAAGAAAAACACCAGATATAACAGTTATCTCCCTTTGATTTTCTGTGTTTAGATTTTTTCAGTGAAATGAACCATTCAATGGGATGAAAATTTAATACTTTTGAATTTAATGAAGCCAGGTTTCAGACAAATGGCATTTACTGTTAGGAAACAAACCCATGAACAGCATAGGAGTTGAAAAAGAAGAAATTTTTCTTGATTCAAAACAATTTACCATTTTTTATTATGAAAAAAGGAAGGGAAGAAGTATTTGAGTATGAACACACTGCAACAAAATACTCTCTTTTTTAAGAAATGCTTAATTGTATGTATAATTGAAAGCATATTAGCACTGTGTGCATTCAGTTGTGTGATTCCTCGACATGTATTAATTCATATGATTACAGATATGTGATTACTTAATCACTTCATGTTATGAATTATGTGAAATGTGTCTTTTGATCAAGCTATATACCTTAATATATTACAAAACCTTTCATTCACAAGAAAGAATGAAAACTTATAGCATTTAAGAAAATTTGACATTAAAAAGGAATGGGTTTAAATATGGAAGTAGGCTTTCTATGACACACAAAATAATTTCAGGTATATTTGTAGAAGACATAAAATTAGAAATAGAGCCTTGGCCATAGAGGCATGTTTAATAAACTAATCTCCCAGATTACTGCTTGTGAATTCATCTCTTAGATGCCTTTGTATGAAAATTTAGCCTCATCTTACAAATATCTAAAAATGGAAAGCATTGGCCAACAACACCATAGCTTAATATTATAAAAACTCTTCTGATGAATGATTGGTAATGTTTAACCATCATGTCTTCAAAAATAAATGGTGTGTCAAAAGGGCGGTTATTCTTTTGACATTGTTATTATTGTATAATCCGTTGACACCTACAGCAATGTTTACTGTTTTATAAAAATTACTAGAATTTTAATAAAACCTAATCATATGAAAGTGAATTGACAACAAAAATATTAAAACACTTAAATTTACAAGAATAATTTTATATCTACAAGATATATGAACCAATTACAATGAAAATATTCACTATTTTATAAAGAAATGAACATGAAAATAGTTCTTTTTATTCATAAATCTATAAAATGTCCATAAACAGAAAAATTTGAATAAACATATAATGAAAAGTAATAAAAAAAAAAAAAAAAAAAAAAAAAAGGATTTTCCAGACATTTATTTGCTCTCACCATGAAAATTAAAATGAAGTAATCTCAGATACAAAATAATCTGAGAAAAAAATGTCCGAAAAAAAATGTTAGGTTTATTTAAATTTATTTTCTTATATGTAGTTGGTAGATAGTTTTATAAAACTATGAATAAAAACAGTTTTCAGTTATTTATAAAATGGTAAGTAATAAATATTGCATTGTACTTGGTTCACATATTTTATAATTTTGTAAACGGACATTACTGAGGAGTACATAGTAAAATCCGTTCATTTGATACTCAAAAAAAGAACAAAAAATGCAGTGTATGTAGGTTAAACATTGATTCTAATCGAGCATGTTTAATGCTTATATAAATTTCTCTTCTGCAAGGAAAGCAATCAAGTAAGCCAGATATCTATTCTGCATGTGGCTTCTCTGCCACAAATTATCAAAAATTAAACCTTTCTTTTAACATCAAGTTTGTTTTGCATTGATTAAACAAAATTTTGAGTTAAAACAAAACCTAATCAAATATCTTACCTTGTTCTGTAATTTGAAATTTCTTTTTGCTGCAAAGGACAACAGCCTGAAGCATTTCATGGGGACTGACATGAGCTTTGAAATTACGTGGGTTCCACAACTTGCGTAAGAGCTCTCCAAACCTCTGTACAAGGAGGAACATTTGATCTCCAGGTGGCCTGCGAATGTTCTTGTAGTTTTCTTCTTGAAGAAAGTAGTTTCGCAGAGGAGGAACATGGGACAACGCCTTTGCAAAAAAAAAAAAAAAATACTGGTAAAGAAAGCAAATCTAAACAAAATTTTTCTTTTAATCATTCACTGATTCAATGGATTATGTCAAGATGTACCTGCTAATTAATGAAAGTGTCAACTAGATCTTGATACAATGTCTGTTTCATTTTCTTTGTTGATATCAATCAGAAAAAAAATACGAGCAGATAAAATTATACATAAAATAGAAGAAAAAAAACAAACTAATAATTTTCCATTTAAAGCTTCAAAACAAAAGTTTTGAACTTTCACACCTGATCCCTTCAAGTTAACACAAGATTTATTTCTGAAAAAATAATTTGTATAACATAATGCTGATCTTCGATCAGAATTGGAGTAGATAGACTAAACTATTGCCCGGTTCACACTCCACCCACGTCTATTGAACAGGTGAAGAGGCTCATCCCTTGTTTCCTGTTTAGGATGTGGTTTCCGGTTTTTCTCTTTTTTCAATCTTTTCACTCTTACGTAGCCCCCTGTGCATCAGTGGCGTTTTTGCCTTGCTTGGGGTGATATGATTAAAAAAAAAAAAAAAAAAAAAAAAAAACTATTTGGAATTGGGTTGAACTGAAAACTTTTCAGCACCTCTTCTATCCTGCTATTCTCATAATTTACATCAGTTCCTTGAGTTTAGATGTCCGTATTTGCGGTCATTTGTAGTTTTATTACTTGTGTAATGACAAATGAAAGTAGACATTAAATTCAATGTCAAGTTGCTACCTACTTATAAAATTTATATTATAAATATTTTCAAATAAATGGGGGGGGGGTTGAACTACTCTGTAATCTGCCAAACTATATCAGTAATAAAACTTTACTTGTGTAATCTCAGTTTGAATAAACGTTTTTGATCAATAACTAAAATGAATAAATGTAAAATAAATGTAAGAATGATTGATCATTTGATCAAATCTGTGGTAGTAGGTCAAAGCTGAGAACTTTTCAGCACCTTTGTACTTCGACTAATCCCTAATCAGGAAGAGTGGTGCATTGGATATCGGCGAGGAACGAGAAATCAGGGAGCCGAGTTCGAATTCCAGCTGAATTCATTGCCTTCACTTATGCTCAAATACCCTTGGGAAAGGTATTAATCCGTCTTCCTTCCAGTTATGATTAAATAACAGGACAGATTGGGTTCTCTAGCCTTGGTCGGCAACCAGTCTACCGCAGAAAGCAATGGCAACCTCCTGCGGGATAATCTTCTGCCCAGTCAGTCATGTCTCGAAAGAGACATGATCACCCAAGCGTGTATCACGTATGGCACTTAACTGACTGACTAGTGTTAAAAGATTTTTCGAAAATATATGCTTATAATTGATAAGAATTGTTTTTTTGTAATAAAGTGCAGAAATATTAAATGATGGAAGGAAAAAAAAAGTTTCATAATTTTTGCATAAAATATTTATTTTATAAAAAAAAAAATATAATTTCTATACAAAAATAAAAACATTTTTTACAAAATAAAAGGTATCATTATTTCATAACAATTGATAATATTTTCTTCCTATTTCCTCTTTCAACATTGATACGATTTTCTTTTCTGTTTTTATACACAAACAAATCATTATTTGGGTGAGGTACTTTATTATCATCCTTACAATACTGAAAATTAGACAGGAAATTGCTTTATACTTCAAATAGTATGGCTCTAACAAAACCTTTTTTATGATATACTATTACACAGGAATAAATATTATGAAAAAGTTGTTGCTATACAAAATCAATCCATGAATAATATTGGTCTGTAATTTGACAAGCTGCGTCTATATATTAATATTCAATAGTCAATGTCATTTTCTCATTAAAGACGGAAGATAAGTTAATAAAAAATATATCTGATAATGCAGTAAAAAAAGCAAATATCTACCAGTTTCCTAGCAATTACATTAACACCCATAAATAATAATTCCATACATGTCCATTTTTACTGAGATTATTTACATTATTTATATGGTTCAGACTTTTGTCCTCACCTTTATTGCAACATTCAATTGACTCAAGGACACATGGTCCAGTGGATAAAAGTGACCTGACTACAGTAGTAGTGAACAAAAACTTGAGTTAAGGGGAGATAAATAAGGAATCCAGAAGTAGCATGACTCATGGAACAAGAACAATAAATCTCAATGATTGAAATAAAGGATTCAGTTTGAAATTCCAATCACCTAAAAGGTCAGTGAGTACAATGGCCGAAATACCTTGAACATGGCAATAAAGATGAGGACAACAGTACAGACAATGTAAATATTACATAGTAAGATAATAATAATAAAAAAAAAAAACACTAAGCAAATAATAAACTAGTAAATGAAGAATTAGCAAATAAGGAAAGTTTTTTACTTTTAAATGTAAATAATTATTAACAAAGAAATTCTGCCATACATTTTTTAAAATTTGCTTACATCTAAACAATTCCAAATACAAAATGCGATGAATAAATTGTCGTCTAAATGATGTAAAAATGAAAATAAGATTGATATCTCATCTTAGATATATTTCCCAAAATTATACAAAAATACCTTGAAATACTGAAGAATAGATTCATACAATAAAATTACCATTGGCTTCAACTACAGAATTCCAAACTTCAGAATCTTCTGCAACTATTCTGGATAGTCTACTTGCTTAAGTTGGTAAATGCTCGAATAATCCTTGCCTTTTGTTCATCTTTGGTGTTACAAGAAGTTTTGTTGGTCTCTCACTCAACTATGCCCCACACATAATAATCAAGGGGGTTGCAATCTGAAGAGTTAGGGGGCCAGATGTAAGGGGTGATGTGGTTGCAGAAACTGTCTGACAGTCATGCATGACTGAATTCTCCTGCTTGTGTGGCATGGTGCATAATCCTGTTGCCAGACTTAGGGTCTTCCAGCAGTCATCCCCTTGACCCAGGGCAGCACTGACTCCTCAAGACACTTGATATAGACCTCTGTGTGTTGAGTCTGAGGCTTTCACCAACAAATTCAGTCGTTCTTTTCTTAACAGAATGAGTTTTTTGAGCTGCCATACCTTCGTAATCACCATTAGACGCATCCAACTCTTTCCGAATCCTTTGCACTGTCCTCAGATTGACATTCAAACACTAAAATGTTCATATTGGTGATTTTTGAACATATACCAAGCAGTACTTCCTTGCATTCACTTACTCACAAATACCCTTGGAAAAGGTATTAATCTGTCTGTTCCCTCCAGTTATGGGTTAAATAATATGACAGATTGGGTTCTATAGCCTTGGTCGGCAACCAGTCTACTGCAGAAAGCAATGGCAACCTACTGCGGGATAATTTTCTGCCCAGTCAGTCATGTTTCTTTCGAGACATGATCGCCCAAAGCATGTATCATGTATGTCATTTAACTGACTGACCAAGCAGTACAGCATACCATTTTCAAATTCCGGATGGAGTGAGTTGCGTCATAGGACTCGGCACCCAACTAACCCTACTATATTCTGCAGGAGACAAAATAAAAAATAAACAATGTGCAAAATTAAAAATATAAAATGATGACAATTTACCTATCGCACCCTGTATATATCTGTTTTTTTAACTTAATAAATTTGAGTGAAGGATATTTCAGTTGGCAGGAAGTTTTGCTCAATTACAAAAGATAGGAGAGATCAAATAAGAATGGTTGAATATGCAAAAATTAAAAATGTTTTTTTTTTGAAAACTGGCATTATTTTTCAAGAAAATGTATACCTTACCTGCAATATTACATTGCAATAATCATTTGCTTTTATGTTATTGAGACCAACAATACCTAAGGAAAAAAGAAGTGTCAATGATTATAATGAAAGTAAGAAAAGAAAAAAGAAACCTCATTTCTCAACATTTTTATAATAAAATCATTGAAAAATAAAAGTGGTAACTTCATAAAGCAAAATAATTGAGATTATATGAGAGGGTGCTGAAAAGCAAGTCCTTAAAAAAAAAAAAAAAAAATCTGATGTTTAATCATTTGTCAGAATTGAATTTTTCAGCATCTCCTCACAAAATAATACTGGCAAGATAAAGTTTGTATGCAATCTAATTTTTTAAAAATTGTTATCTGTTTGTGTCTATAGAAGATAAAAAAAAAAAAAAAAAAAAAAAAAAAAATCAAGATTAGCTTGATTCATGTGAATCAGGCTTGCAACTTTTACCCACATTTTGCTGAAATCTGCTGAGGGCAAACACTTTCTATCAGTTCTGATCATCATCCTGAACTCATGGCCAAAGAATCCAATCAGATCCAGTGTTCATTTCAGAAAATTCCATCCATCTGTGTCACCCACACCACCATTCTTGCCATGGTTAGCAGAGTGAGGAACACCATTGATTTCACCCAAGACTATAGAGGCAACACATTATTGTACACATATGCAAGGGGGGAAAAAAAACAACCTTGAGGCATGTCAGTGACTCAGCAAATATGGTATTCTCAGACCCTGAACACAGATGACTCTGCAGACTTTAGGCTGATCCTCCCCAAAAGGAGAGAAGAGGAAATGCTTTGGTACCTTCCAGCAGCCTTTGCAGAAAGGGAGTATTGATATTTGGTAAAGAGTGAAGGGGAAAAAATGTACATATGACACATACAAATGTACTGATCAGAGGCACTGCAGATATGCATGCAGAGGAACTAATTCTGCAGCCATATTTGTTGCTTTGGCAGACATTCTTTTTTACCTAGTTTTAACTACATGAGCTTGATCTTTTTTGTTAAGTAAGGCCAACTCTGCCTTAGCCATAGCTACCTTATTGCTATCTCCCAATTTCACAGCAAGATTCTAGTCCCTTTTGTGCTGTTAGTCTATCTAGATTGATTTGCTATAATCAGCAGCAAAAGACCTAATGGTATTTTTAAGGTGTCATCATCACTTATTCCCAAACACAGTTCCTGCTGTATTGTTAGTAACAGTTGGTCCTGGAAATTTATATTCAACAAAAAAGTATTGAATTTCCAGTAGCCAGCCAAACTAAGCTTAGCCTTATCTAAGTTGATGTAAACCCAGACAAGCCTATGATTCAAATAAACTACACTATGGAAATTTTGACAACCTAGGAGATCTAAATCAACTCTCTTAAATAGAATTAACACAATGTAGTTAGAATGCTGCAGTATGCACAAGTCATCCTTATCTATACAAGTCTACTGTACCCACTTCAAATGTTCATTTCAGAATTTATCAACCAGGTTGAGCCTTGTGACAAACTTGCAAAAGTTTTTTTTTTTTTTTAAAATCTCAGAAGGAATGCTAGTACCAACACTAGGGAAATTGTTAAGGTCCTTCACACCTTTATTTTTTTAAGTTTTGGAAGACTGAGTTCTTTCAGCCTTTTTACCTGTAGATTTTTCTTTATCAGAATGTCCAGATCCACACAACAGTCATCTAATTTACTAATTATGTTCAGTTGATTTTTTTTTTGTAAGGTAGATCCTTAGTCTTTTGCTTTGTTGCTGGTGGCGGTAGAGGAGGTAGTAGGATTGAAAGTAGATCGGGTGATGTGGCAGATGAATTGGTTTTTTTTGTAAGGATGACGATTTTGGAGTGAGAATAAAAAGATTGGTTGGAGGATACAGATTTGGTCTTAGATCTTTTTTTTTTTTGTGAAGAGATGCGGTTTTAGTAAATTATGAAGGTGAGGACGATTTGCTGTGAGGAGGCAACTTCTGTATTGTTCTTGGTGGAATCAAGTTTTTTCTAGTTTTGTTTGTATGTTTAGTGGCATGTCAATTTCTTATGGGTCATTTAATGCCAAAATTTAATTTTCTTGAGAGCATTATTAATTTCTTTAACAAAAATGTATTGCTGGTAATATTTTTACGATGAAAATGTATTGCTGGCACATAAACTATATAAATGTATATCTACACATTTATAGTGTTTTGACCCCACTTGATCAGTAAAATCTTTTCTTTTTCTCCTTTTTGAGGGACTTTCACTTAGTATTGGTATTACTGTTGGAGTTGCTTGAATTGTCTTTGTATAAAATTTTGTTAGTTCATCAACAGTAGTTCCTAGTAAGGTTGGAGGTGCTGATGCTTTTTCCCCTTTTTGTGACAACCTTCCAATCTCCTTCACTTTTTCAATGACTGAAGAAGATGGTGCCACATCATTATCTTGATTCTTGTTTCTGTTGATTTTGTTAGTCGGGGGGGGGGGGGGGGTGTAAGGAATTAGTTTGTTTCATGCTATCCATCTTTGTTTCATGGAAGCAGACAAATGATTGCTTTCAGCCTGAGACAATCATAGATACTCTCCTACCATTGTATCCACCCAGTTGGGGACCATATTGAAGCTCTTATGGTCCATCATTAAGTAGTACTGCCATTATCCCATTTACCAGTTCAGGTTGACCTCTAAGGTGGTTCCATACTGCGAGCTCAAAAGAAAACTGGGTACTTCAAAAGCTCTGATCTGAGTATGTCTGACTTTTGTATTCTACTCTTAGAATACTATCTTTCTTCTGCAGGTACCTTTCAGTCAGAGCTAGACAAACTCCTGGTATGGGAAGAAGTATCCCCTACATAGAAAAGTTTTTGCTCTTTTCAATTTGTTGTAAATTTGCACCAGATTCTGCTAATGCTTTTATAAGGTACTAGCAGTATAGCCCAGGGTTGCTCGGGTGTAATGAAAGCTTTAAAACTAATCCATGGTCCTGGAGCTCAGACTCTTTGGACATTGGCACAAAAGACTAAAAAGCAATAGTTGTTTCCAGTTAAAGTGAAACTGTAGACTGAAAGAAAAATGAATGGATGTAAGTCAAATTTTGATTTCCTGGTATCGATATCAAATAAATTTTTTCGTCGTAAACTGAATTTTGAAAGCTAAATAAGTCCTCTGAGTAAATGGTATCATGGCTGAGACTAAGAACTACAATTATACCTACTTAGAGCCAAACCCGAAGCAAAAACTAAAATAAAAGGGCTGAAAAAAAATACAGGCATACAGGCAGATAAACAGACACACACAAACATGTTGCCGTATATATATATATATAAAATCGATTTTCTGTACTATTGCAAGAACTGCAGCCTTGAAACTTCTGAATATCGTTTCTTATATCTTTGTCTATGAGTGTATCAAATTTGATTAAAATCAGACCACTCCTTCTATAACCCGATTTTTTCGATTATCGATATTTATCGGGGGGTACCTCGACACAAAACCTAGCTAAGAACACTGCAGACGCTTATAGTACGACTGTGTAAAATTTCAAGAAAATTGGTTCAGCTGTTTCAGAGTCTATAGGTAACGGACACACACAGACAAAGTTCCATTTATAAATAAGTTTAGATACAATGCTTGTCCTGACAATCTTGCTTTGTTTTTTTAATAATTCACAAATCCTGTGATAACCCTGTTCCCCACTGCTTTCAAGTCTGGTGGATTTATGATTAATCCATCTGGTTTTACCAGGTAAGCCTATTGTTTTACCTGCTTGATAAATTCTGCCACATCTATAATAGAAAGTGGTGGCGAATTCCAAGTACTAGATGTGAGTCCTTTCCTCATATCCTTTATAGACTCACCAGTTTGTAGGGTCTCAGTTGTCTTTCACTTTTATTTCTGCTTTTTCAGGTCTGGCAAACAGGGCCTTTTTGGTTCTACTGAAATCCTCTGCATCCATTTTGGACAAGGAAGGAATCATAAAAAGTTCAAAAGCAATAATGAATTATTGTCTAAATGAAAACAAAATGGGTAAGTAAGGAAAAAATTAAACAAGATGATTCACTCATCAGTCAGTCAGTTAAGTGCCATACGTGATACACGCTTGGGTGATCATGTCTCGAAAGAGACATAACTGACTGGGCAGAAGATTATCCCACAGTAGGTTGCTATTGCTTTCTGTGGTAGACCGGTTGCCGACCATGGCTATAGAACCCAATCTGTCCTGTTATTTAACCCATAACTGGAAGGAAGAGACGGATTAATACCTTTCCCAAGGGTATTTGCGCGTAAGTGAATACAATGGATTCAACTGGAATTCGAACTCGGCTCCCCGGTTTCTCATTTCGAGCCGATATCCACTGTACCACAACGCACATCCTGATAGTATGCTTGAAAAGAAATTACAATAAAGTCAACCAATAGACAAAGTAAAAAAATAAAACAATCTACACTGGAAACCCCTGTAAAATACTTCCCCCTCCCCAATTTACAGACAAAACCACACAAATACATGCTGGGGTTTCTTCCTAGCCAAATAAAATAGATCACGTCTTCATCTAAATCAGTCCTGGTCTGTTTTTTTTAAGCTAGAAAGCTAAGACACACATCTTTTGAAACTACAATCTTAACCTGTTCAAGTCTGGGGTTAACCATTATCTTTCCTACCCATCCACATAAATTGTGCCTCTGTAACTATCTTGAGTGGTTCCTGGGCATTGTATAGAGTGAACCTCACTGTAAAAAAAAACAAAATTTCCATATAAAGAGAAGCAACTCATGATCGCTTATAATGTTTATAGTTGAATGCATTAATGAGCAATAGCAAATTAATATTCTTTTGTCCAAGGAAACTGAAAATTTTACTGGTGATATATTAATGTACTAAATAAGAAGCCTAATTAGCAACACCTGTAGGAGTTGGTAACTGTAATAACTAAACAGTTCCAAGGTAAAGCTTTTGAATGTGAAAGACTAGTCCAAAAATCAATAGATCAATATGATATCAAATTGATAAAATAGACATTTGTATGCAAAATGGCAGGCTATATAGAGTTTGATTAATTGCACAGAAATCTAAACAAAGTCCACCAACCTGGCAGATAGGTTGTCCCGTCATATGCCCGCGATAATTTAGGATTTGCATCAAGTTTGCTGATGTGTTCATTATCAAATGTTGGGTTAAGCACATACTGCAAAAACGAATAAAAATAATAATTATTATAATTTATTTCTATAATCAATCAGAATACAAAACATGAATACACACACTTCAAAATCCTCTTTAATGCTCAGTTTATAAAATTATTATTTAATTTTTATAAGAGACTTCATGGATATCAAGATACAAAGGATCTGTACATAATGTATGAACAGATATTAATCATGACATGAGAAAAGCATAAATGACATTGTTTAGAAATTAAGATTAGATGTGCGTTGTAGTACAGTGGATATCGACTCGGAATGACAAATTTGGGTGCCGATTTCAAATTCCAGTTGAATTCATTGCACTCACTTATGCACAAATACCCTTGGGAAAGGTATTAATCCATTTCTTCTCTCCAGTTATGGGTTAAATAACAGGACAGATTGGGTTCTATAGCCTTGGCTGGCAACCAGTCTACTGCAGAAAGCAATGGCAACCTACTGTGGGATAATATTCTGCCCAGTCATTCATGTCTCTTTCGAGACATGATCACCCAAGCATGCATCACGTATGGCACTTAACTGACTCCTCCCAAGTTTCAATTTCCTTTTTTAAGTTAATTAAAATTAATTAGCTCTGCCTAATGACAAAAATTTCACAAAGTAATAATTAT
The DNA here is from genome assembly GCA_037127315.1 of Ascarosepion bandense. Lineage (NCBI taxonomy): Eukaryota > Metazoa > Mollusca > Cephalopoda > Sepiida > Sepiidae > Ascarosepion > Ascarosepion bandense. Next base: position 1,920,391 of record JBBBDQ010000408.1, read on the forward strand.
ATCTTATTTGTCTATATTTCTGAGATGAGGTATTTACATTATTTACATTGTTCAGACTGTTGTCCTCATCTTTGTCATTGGCTTAGCAATAAGCTTCACCATTATCACCAGTAATTGCTAATAGATACATGGAATACTTCAAAGAAATGGCATTAGAATCCCATAACTAAAGCCAACGCTATGGCTGAGATACACAAATGACACTTTCATACTCTGGCCACAGCAGGAAGAAATCAAGCTACTAGTGGACCATGTGAACTCAATAAGAATGTTGACAGTGGATGTACTCCTACTCAGACAGAGTAACATTGAGCAAAAGTCCTAAGTGGCAACCCAGAGACACATGAACAAGAAATGGTCAGTATAAGCACTAATGTAACAACTACCCTGGGTACATGACGACAGCTCCAACAAATGTGGGTGGAAGGTTACAATAGGATTTTTTTTCAGTAGACAAACAGAAAAGAAATTATGACAAATAAAAGGTCATAATTTATGTCTTAAACAATTTTCAGTAACCAGATTATTTACGTCTTGTAGTTAAATGGATAGTACATTTGTAACCGTTTTGTAGTTAACTTAAACTAGCAGTATAGCCCGGCATTGCTCGGGTGTAATGAAAGCTTTAAAACTAATCCATGGTCCTGGAGCTCAGACTCAGCCTGAAGAATATTTGTGTGAAGTTTGGTGAGAATCGGATAAAAATTGTGAATTTGTATAAAGGACATACAGACAGATAAACAGACACACACACAAACATCTTGCCTTTTATTTATATATATATATATATATATATATATATATATATATATATATATATATATATATATAATTGATTTTCTGCACTATTGTAAGAACTGCAACCTTGAAACTTCTGAATATCGTTTGTGTCTTTGTCTATGAGTGTATCAAATTTGATTAAAATCAGACCACTCCTTCTATAACCAGATTTTTCCGATTATCGATATTTATTGGAGATACCTCGACACAAAACCTAGCTAAGAACACTCACAGACGCTTATAGTACAATTGTGTAAATTTTCAAGAAAATCGGTTCAGCCATTTTGGAGTCTATAGGTAACGGACACACACACAAAGTTCCATTTATAAATAAGTTTAGATTTAGATATTGCTATTAATAAAAGATGACATAGTTAAACTGGCATATAATAATAATAATAATAATAATGAAATATTATTACTTACAATTATGTCTTCTAGAGAAGAATCAATGATTTCATAATTATCAGGAAGACAATAAAACTTTTGCGTTTGTAGATTGAGGTAAACTCTGTGGCCATCTTGCACACTGTGTGTGTACGCATGGGATTTAGTGCCACGACCTGAGAAAAAAAATAAAAAATATAAAAAAATAAAAGATTTTAAATTGCATTACAATAAAACTAAGAAACTAGCCAAAAAATTGGGATTAACTTCTTTAAATTTTGAGCCACACACTTTATTCAATTTATTGCATTTAACAGGGTTTGACATACTGTCCTTCAAAAGTTGAAGGGTTATAGTATTTCTGGGTGAGTTTTTGTACTGATTCAGTCTGTTATCAAATCATGAAATGAATGTTATCTTGAATGGCCACTCTTCTAGATATTTTGCAGGTGATTCTCAGGACTCTAACCTACATTGTTTCTAATTTTAATAAATGACCTTCCTGATGTCATCATTTCCCAACTCAGTATCTATACTGATGACAACTATTTACTCTTGTCTTAATAGTAAGTTTGATTGGTTCAATAAGGTCAAATTGGCAACTGATCTAAAAATGACCTACATTCTCTTAAATGAAGCATCCAGTGCCTCCAAAAATGAAACATCTCTCCATTAATCAGCTGAGAAATCTTTTTACCTTTTTACATATGGCTGATGCTAACCTACAGGAGGATGATTCATTATGCCTTCTTGAACGTTATCAGCTGACAAAGTGAAAAGAGTATATTGAATCAATTGCTAATTCTGCAGCTAAAAAAAATTGGTTCACTGTACCATGTTAGAGAATTTTTCTTACAAATTTATAAGAGTACCATTTGTTCATGCTTTAAATATTGCTGTCATATCTGGTCTGGTGCTATATATTTAGAGATTCTTGATAAAATTTCAAAAAGAATCTGCAATGTTATTGTTCCTCAGCTTCATTCCTATCACTGCAACATAGCTTCCCTGTGCCTTTTCTATAAATACTTTCATGGTAATAGTTTTGATAAATTTTCCGCTATGGTACCTAGACATTATGAATTTAAGTGCAATACTAGATTGACAGCAAGGTCTCATCATTTTTACATGTTAAAATGGATAAATGTAACTGTAAGTTTTATGCTAATAGCTTTTTCTATTGCACTTCTCAGTTGTGGAACTCTTCTGGTTCCTTGTTTTCCCAGTCAACTCTGATTGTCAAAAGTTTAAATGCAATGTCATTTATTGTTTTCTTAATTCTTGTTCTTTTATTGTTCTCTATCCTTAATAGTCAGTCAGTTAAGTGCCATATATGATACATGCTTAGGTGATCATGTTTCAAAAGAGACATGACTGACTGGGCAGAAGATTATCCCACAGTAGGTTGCCATTGCTTTCTGTGGTAGACTGGTTGCCAACCAAGGCTATAGAACCCAATCTGTCTTGTTATTTAACCCATAACTGGAGAGAAGAGATGGATTAATACCTTTCCCAAGAGTATTCGCATGTAAGTGAATGCAACGAATTCAACTGGAATTCAGACTTGGCTCCCTGATTTCACGTTCTGAGCCGAAATCCGGGGGGGGGGGGAGAGATTCTAATTGAATTCATTGCATTCACTTACGCACATGCAACAAATATGTGCGTTCTTAATAGTAGTTTTCTCATATTCTATAACACTTAGTGCATCCTAGTGGCTTTATTGCCTTGATTGGAGTGAAATGATTAAAAAAAAAAAAAAAAAAAATCTATCCTTTTCCTTTCTCTCTATATATTTGTACTTTCATTGGGGTTTGTAATTTTTTTTAGCTTTCTAATCTTCAACCTGTTAGTGTGAATCCTTCACATCATGTTTTTCACACTTTTCTTAATGTTCAATTTTTCTAATTCTGTCCCAGCTATTTTGTAGGTTTCTCTCAGTTAGAAAACAGAAACTGATTTCAGCTTAGAAATGACTTTGAATAAAAAAAAGAATATGCAAATATTTATACTATTTTTAAGTTCAGAAAATTTAGAAAGAATTAAGTTTCAAAGTTCTTACCTTGGAAGTATTTGCCGCATACCAAACATGCATACACATTAATATGAGACAAAGATACAGAGCAGAGTTTCTCAAAATCAAAATCAAGCACAGATCTGAAAAAAATAAATAAATAAAACAAAACATCCATTTCAATGTAAATAATACTTCTATAAACAAGAGTGCATATCTAAGAGTAAAGTTTGCCTCAAAACAAAAATCAATAAAATAGTAATCATCACCTTTTGTGGACATTAAAATTAATTGCATAATTCAATTTAGTGAATAAGTTATAAAAACTGCTTTCATATGGAAATTTTTAGGTCACAGAATGAGAAATCAAAGAACTGAGTTCAAATTCCAGTTGAATTTGTTGCATTCCCTTATACACAATTACTCTTGGGTAAGGTATTAAACAATCTCTTCTCCCACCAGTTATGTGTTGAATAGTAGGATCTCTATAGCCTTGTTTGGCAACCAGTTTACCGCAGAAAGAAATGGTAACTTACAGCAGAAAAATCTTCTGCTTAGTCAGTAATGGATTGAAAGAGACATAATCACCCAAGCGTGTATCATGTATGGCACTTAACTGACTAATACATCAAGAAGCCCATAATTTAAGAGTAAAGCGAAAAAAAGCATTTATTTTATTTTACACAACAAATTAATTTTTTGTTGTGTTCTCCCTCCTTGTACTTAGTTCAGTCATCAATATTAATCAATGATTGAACATTATAAAGCGAAAATTTCAGATCAATATTCAGCTAATGATTATGCCTAACTACAGATTTGTACTTCCACCCACGTCTATTGAACAGGTGTAGAGGCTCATCCCTTGTTCCCTGTTTAGGATGTGGTTTCCAGCTTTCTCTTTTCCAATCTTTTCACTTTTCCTTATTTTTTTTTTTTTCAATTGGAGTAGATAGACTGAACTCTCGCCCGGTTCACACTCCGCCCACGTCTATTGAACAGGTGTAGAGGCTTATCCCTTCTTCCCTGTTTAGGATATGGTTTCCAGCTTTCTCTTTTCCAATCTTTTTCACTCTTACGTAGCCCCCTGCACACCAGTGGCCTTACCCGGGGTGATATGATTAAAAAAAAAGTTAATGTATTAATGTCTTTAAAACCTTCCCATATGATAAAAAGAATAAAAGTGTATACAGGGTTGTAAAGCCATAATCAATGAGGTAAACTAAATTATTAGGAGAAAAGGCAACATAATGTGTAAGTGAAACAACTATGAGAACTAAGGTATTTTACAGTCCTACAAACCTTAAGTGATTGGTGATTATTATAAATTGTTTCAACTTAAAATAGAATGAAACGATTTTTTCTTTTTTACCTGTTTATTGTGTCAAGGTAAGGACAAGATCTACTTCGATCAACTTGGTTCACTGAATCTGAAAAAAAAAAAAAATGTCTAAAATATAGCACTAAAAGATGACATTGATTGATAAGATTGAAATTGATTACATTTGCACCCAGAAAATATTCCTATCTTACTACTTAAATTAAAATGCTTTTAGCAGAAAACGTTTTTAATAAATTATGGTTTGGTAAGAGTATTTTTGTTTTGTATTTTTTTGTTATACAAAGTTTGGATAACAATTGCATTCACCCAAAGCAAGGCAATAAGGCCACTAAGACACAGAGGGCTACTGGAAATGAAAGAGAATGAAAAGACTAAAAGAATCAAAGAAAACAGTAAACAAATAGTAAATAAAACTTTAGGTGGAGATGTTAGAAGTATAGAGTAGAATTTAAAAGAAACTGGAAACCCAATCCTAAACAGAAAACAAGGGATAAACTTTTACTCTTGTTCAAAAGACAAGAGAGAATTGTGAACTGGATGATACACTTCTACTTGGTCTTTTGAGCAGAAGTAGAAGAGAGAATGTTGTCAGAGTTGATGAAAATTGAACAAGAATTTAACATTTGATGTAAATTTAATTTAGTTGGCTCTGCTGATAGTGAGCAAAATGTCAGACAATGCTTAGGTGAGAGATTGTTTCCCAACTGTGTTAAAAAAACAAACAAAAAAAAAAACAGTTAAATTCAGAAATAGTAACATTAGTGCAGGTGATGTTCTCTGATTCTTGTATTGACCTACTATTACATGAGAACCTGAATGCTACAGCATATGAAATTACTATTGAACAGTATGTCTCTTTGAGAGTATATACTGTCCTTCAGATGAGGTCTCCTGACACACTACAAAATCATTAAAAATATTTAGAAAATGGAATTTTGAACATTATGGCATAGCCTGTTCAAAGATCAGTGGCAGTAACTGCATTAACAATGGGATGAAACAAAAATTTACCTATTTTTTTTTTTTTTTTTTTTAAATAAAAATTTTAATTTAGGTAATTATTTAATTATAGTTTTTGCTATTAGAATACAATTGAAATCAATTTTTCAGTGCTATTTTTATCGGTTTTCCCCAAGCAAGGCAGAAGAAAAGATAGACACAGAGCACAAAAGGGGTTTACTGGGTGTGGAAGAATTAAGAACAGAAACATTCAGAAAAGATTAATCAAGAGGACAGAAGATAGCGTTGACATTGAATTTAAATTTTTGCAGGTTAAATTTGGCTGGAAAGCATGAAACCCGAAGGGAGTTTCACAAGCGAGAAACTGTTTATGGTTACAATACATCTCTAGCCAGTTCAACTGTGTAAAAAAAAAATTGATGAGATCTTTACGCCAGCCTAGTGTTGCACTTAAATTTTAAAAAACGTCTAGATACAATAGCGAAAAGCTCATCCGAACAATTACCATGATGGAAATTATAAAACTAAGACACAATCGTGACTGTGGCAGGCAAATTACTGTTATAATTTGTATGGGTCAACAATAAAAAAAGAATGTGTTTTGTTTAGATTCGTGACTCAAATTTGTTGTTATATTAATTGGCACTAGCATTGTTACAAACTATATAATACACATAAACAATAACAGGAAAATATAGCTTCCTTACGCAAGTCTGATTTCCTTTTTCTCGGAATGACATCATTTTCTGAACTGTTTAAATATTTGCCGCTACGTTTCAGCTTCACGCTTTCCGCCATGATTGCCGGAAATGAATTCTGTTGGTACTTATTGCAGATAATTACGACATCATTTTATCTGCAAAAATAATGAAAACAAAAACATGACAAACGACAATACTTACATTTTTTATGATAAAATTATAAATTTTGTAAACATTCCGGTCTGATATTTATATAAAGTTATCTAGACATTTAAATTATGTAAGGTTGTAAATAAAACTTATTTCTATTTACGGCAGAATCGAAATAGTGAAAACACGTGTTTTAACTTTAAAGCAAGTATTGTCATCGATATATTTCTAATTCTTTTTTAGTAGGCTGTTTCGTTCACGATAGAACGTCTATCAAGCTTCGTAAATGTTGGTAGATATTTTTAAAAGAAAAAGATGTTTGATTCGTTGTTTACTACGGATTTATTTTAAAAACTAAACGGAACCCACACCTTTTTTTTCAACCGACCAAACTAAAAAAAAATGTGCCTTTAAAAAGGTAATGTTCATATTTTTAATTTTTAAGGAACCTTACTTACTATTCTCAGCTGTTAAAGAACTTACTGTTTTTATAACTATTTGTGATTTATTGTATCTTATGGAGTTTTTTAAAAATTGCAAGAATTTTTCGATTTTTATTTTCTATTTGGATGTAAAAGGAAATATAACGATTAATGTTTTAGATTTTTGAGAACTACAAAAAAAAACTTATGTAATGACTTAGTCTTACACAGTTTATTCAAAACATTATGAATTTCTTTCCTCACCTGAAAATTCTTTCTTTGTTGTTATTGAGATTTTTGTCCTTGTTTCATTTACTTTATAAAAATTATTATTCAGATTAATATATAACTGCCAAAGTGTAACTTCTGCATTTTTTAAAAATTTAGATTTAATAATTAAATCTAAATTAAATTTTAATTTCTTATTTATTTTTTTCCTAAGTAACTTTCCCTTCAGCGTTAAAAAATGTCATCAGCTATAAAATCAAAAATGCCGCACCGGTAAATTTGTAAACTAAATTTTATTTCTGATTTTTTTTTTTTTTTTATTCTAGCAGTTTCATACATTTTTGAGTTTGACACTTGTTCTTTTGAGCGGGAGTTTGCATTTTTCGAAGCACTATTCAATTGTAAAATTAGCCAGTGTTTCATTTTTCTTTATTTTCCTATTGTGAACGATACGAATACAATACTCTGACATAAAAATAAAATATTAACTTCTATTCCAGCTTACTAAAATAATAGATTTATTTTATTTATCATTAGAACCTTTTTCTTCTTTCCTTTGTCAATGTCATTTAACGGAAAAATGTTTATTTTTAAAAGATTTCACACTTCCTCTTTTTATTACAACTTTAGGCTCTTGCTGCTTTAAAAATGCTATAAAACTACTTAAGAGGAAATATTTACATTATTATTTATATTTGTAACTATCGTTTGTTGAAGTTTTTGTTTGTTTTTGTCCAATAATGAAAGAGAAAGATACTTTTTGGTTAATAAGACTATCACTTTCTTCGCTCTTAAACTCAGGAATAATTTTTCTTTCATTTTCTTTTTAAAATTTTAAAGCCTTACCCAGAAAAGTTTTTTTTTTCTTTGACTTCCATCAACAAAGTTGTCAATAATCGCCCAAAACGTCCGTTTTGTTTTTGTTTTTTTTTATTAAATCCTTTAAGCAGCAGAAACATTTTATTTCCATAATATTACTTCTGATGATTTTTTTTCTTGTCTTTCTCTTTCCAAACGTTTTTTGAGCATGTCCTGGTCATAAAAATAAAACTTACTACCCAGCGTAGGGCGTGAGCTCTTAGCCTTCGAAAGTACAATTTTCACAACTCACAAAGGAGGACAGTAGTTATTAAATAATAGTAATAGTTTATTCCAACTTACTTAGTTCGAGTTCTAAAAAGGCAATGAATATTTTTATTTACTAAAATTAACACAATTTTTCTAGCATGAGCACTTGTTGAGTAGATCGAGCTTGAATAGTCTTCGCGAGACGAAATTTAAGTGTTACTCACTGTACTGTTCTAAAGACAACAAAATTGTCAAACACCAAGAGAGAATTTGATATTGATCCTTGTAACATTGTGTAATGTAATTATTTACTAGCAAAATCTTTTTTCAGCCCAATTCCTAGAAAAGAAAAAAAAATTATTTCAAATATTTGCATTTAAAAAATCCTGTCCCTGCTGATGATCGTATTTTATTATTTGGGCATTTGTTCACTCAAGACGCTTTTTTAAAAACTAAAACTTAAAACAAAATGCGCAGTTATATGTTAAAAAACAAAAACAAAACACGTTCAATCAATAATAGTAAATACTAAACTGGAACGTATGCAACACGGAAGTGATCTACTAAAAAAAAAAAAAAAAAAAGCTTACGGCCTATCACGTTGAATACACCGGTTCTCGCTCGATCACCGAAATTAAGCAACGTTGAGCCTGGTCAGTAATTAGATGGGTGACCGCTTGGGAATACCAGGTGCTGTAAGCGTTTCGTTTAGTGACGGATGTGCGTTGTGGTGCAGTGGATATCGGCTCGGAAAGAGAAATCGGTGAGCCGAGTTCGAATTCCAGTTGAATACCCTGTATTCAATTAAGCACTGGTACCCTTGGGAAAGGTATTAATCCGTCCATTCCCTCCAGTTATGGGTTAAATAACAAGGGTAGGACTTGGGGACCCTGCTCTTAAAAACAAATCCCAATGAATCGTGAAAAAGAAAAATGTTGTAAAAATAAAATAACCTTACCCAAAAATCATTGGTTATGACCTTAAATGATCCCATAAGGATTGATAGGTCGTTAAGCCTCAAAAGCAAACAAACAAACAAACAAAAAAGTAGGTAATGATTTAAGAAAAATCACCCTCACTGAGGTTTGCACTGTTTCCACTATTCACGGAGTTTGTCCCAGGGGGCTAGTGTATAGTAGATAACCTCCTGCTGACATAAAAATGAATCAGTGACAGCAAAAAAACAACAAGGATAACGAGAACAAGGAGATATAGAATAAGTTGTCTAAATCAGCTTACAGATTATGCCAAATTTTAGTAATGGCAAACAAAACAAAATCAGTTACAAATGACAAAAAGTTTTCAATTTTGGTATTTTAATTTAAATTTCAGTTAGCTTACTCTTGGCTAAATTAATTCAATCTTCATTGAGTACCCACACTTATAGCTATGTCTAAAAAATTACAATGATGTTTATCTTGTACAAGAGCCACTCAATGTAGTGGGTTACGAGTAAAGAGGCACAAATGAAGATATCACAACAGTTGACTCGAGAAAACTTTGAGCAGATTAAAATTGTAACGATCCTGGAAGCATCTCCTTTGAAATCTGTTCCACAATGCCAAGCTGCTTGAGTGGGATTTTCATTTTACCAATGAAATATAAAGGGAATGTGGGTGATGGAAATTCCCGGTAGGCGCGGGTCAACAGCCCGCGTCGATCACGTCCCTGCCCTTGTACACACCGCCCGTCGCTACTACCGATCGAACGGTCCGGTGAGGTCCTCGGATCTGGCCGCCGCCGCCGCCGGGCAGCGTGCACGCGGCCGCAGCGGCGAAAGCCGTTTCCCGCGCGTGTCGTCCTCGCCTCGGCGTTCAATGCCTGGAGAAGACGACCGAACCCGATTGTTTAGAGGAAGTAAAAGTCGTAACAAGGTTTCCGTAGGTGAACCTGCGGAAGGATCATTACCGTCGAGACGTAGAGTTAATCTTCCACGTTTCACCGCTAAAAAACACTTCTTTGGCGTATTACCGTCGGGACGCTTTCATTCTTCTTCTTCTTCAGTCCGGCCACCACCACCAAGCTCGAAAGAAGGTGGAGGAGGAGAGGGGCTGGAAGATTCTCGGTGGTCGTGAGATAGGATTAGCGAGCTGGAGGCGGGTGGCCCCGCTCGAGTCGGTTGTGTGGGTAGACGAAACGTTCGGTCGACGAATTGCTCGCTCGATCTGGTGCAACTCGGAAACTGGGGAAAATAGAGTTTAAAGCCGCGCCGCAGGGGGCCCCTGGTGCTGCTGCCGCTGAAAACTTCGTCCTTTTTTTTTTTCCCTGCCGCGCTCTCCGAGATGTCTCGTATCGGTGCCGGGTACGCCCGGCAAAGCAAGTCGACACGACCACCACCACTCCGACAATGAAGCCGCCGCAGCTGCTTCGAGGTTATCCACTCCGTATGCGAGGATCGGGCGCCGTCGCACGTCCGACTCCGGCGTAAGTTCTGCCTTACTTTCTATGTCTCCTTTCTCGTTATCCACTTTCTGATGCTGCTCACGGATGCTCGACACCGGTCAGGTAAGCGCGCGTGATTCGATGCCGCCGCCGCCAGACATCGCTACAGCCGCCTCCGCCGCCGCCGCCGCCCAAAGCTACCGCACACGTCGTTGCCGCCGCCGACTTCACGGCCAGTAGCTCGTGCAAGCTGTAGGGGACCTCCTCCTAGTTGCCGCCGCCGCCGCCGAAGAATTCGCTGCTCCCGCCGCTCATTGTGGTAGGTGACGGCGGAGCATGCGCTGCGGTCGACGAACGTCCTGGTCGCGAGAAGTAAGCCTGCCCGGTGGTATTCGGCATCTGCAGCACTACTCGTACACTTTTTTTTTTTCAACCCCAAAACCATACAACCAAACTAAAACTCAAAAAACCCTGGACGGGGGATCACTCGGCTCGTCCGTCGATGAAGAGCGCGGCCAGCCGCGAGAACTGATGCGAATTGCAGGACTCAGTGAACATCGACACCTCGAACGCACATTGCAGCCTCGAGATACCTTGTCTCGGGGCCCCGTCCGGTCGAGAGGCGGAAAATTGCATGTACTCTCACTCTACAGTAGAGACATCTCACCGTCCGCTGCGCGTTTGCCCGTTTTTGCGCGCGGCGGAAACCGGGAAGTCGCAGGATAAGAAAAAGTGCCAGCAGCCACCTCGCCCGCAAAAAAAATTGGTGGCCACCTCCGCAGGCGCTCATCAAAGTTTTCCTTCGTCTCCCGTTTACAGACCGCGGGGTCGCTCCCTTTAACGACCGCGAGGAGGAGGAGCAGTCTTTATCGAATGGCAAGACGACTGTGCGTGCAGCAACGAGGTCGTTTTCGCTCTCGGAGGTCGAAAAAATAACCTTGGGCGTCACGACGCTCTGTCTCGCACGCTCGCTCGCCTAGTTCAGTCGACTTTGTCCATCTACAACGACTAAAACGTAACTGAATACTCAGCTGCCGCCCTCGGCTCGGACGAGACGACCCGCTGAACTTAAGCATATCGCTAAGCGGAGGAAAAGAAACCAACCGGGATTCCCTTAGTAACGGCGAGTGAACCGGGAGAAGCCCAACACCGAATCCCGTCGCAAGTAAACGGCTTCGGGACGTGTGGCGCATGGGTCGAAGGCAGCCGTTCGTTTTCGTCTCGCGTAGTTCATGGTATGGCGGGTTTTATCAGTGAAGGTTACAATTGTTTGAATGTAGTTCATCCGAAAACTTTCCATGGAAATAGTGATAAAGCAGCAAGAGGCTTGGAATGTTTCATTTGTGGAAAGGAGTTGTAAGGTTGAAAATAATTTATCACCCACATGACCATGTAGATGCTTTTGAACTTTATCAAGAACTACTGGAAAGTGAAGATTATGCAGTGCTTGCCCAGTGCCCATATATGGCAGCAGTACTCTATTTTGGATCTTATAAAGGTAGAAGATAGGAAGAGTGAGGTACTTACTGGGGTGATGACAAGACCTAACCATTTTTCAAGTATCTTTTAAAAATAGATTGTATGTATGAGTGTAGTGAACAAAACAAGATCTAGATTTAAAAATTCAAATGCTAAGCACTGACTTATTGATTTTGTTAAAAATAAACAAATTTTCTTGGATTTACAAAACCTTTGCTTAACAAACACAGAACTTGCGAAATTTCACACCTCGATGCAAAATGTTATTTGACCAATAGAAAACTAGAAAACATCTAAAAACAAAATAGAAAGGCCAGAATCAATTCCAGGAATGAATTCCTAAATGACCTCTTGGAGCCCGCACAAATGAAATAAAAGACAGAGCAAGCTTGATCGTCGCCAGAGAGAAAAAAAAAATGAGCGTAATTAACATGTACTCTTGACGAACGTCAAGCGATTGCGATTATTGTCTCTTTCTCTCTCACCTCCTTCCTTTTCACCATTCACCCTGAGCGATAACTTCAAAGACAATCCTACCCAACAATAAATGCTCATAGTATATACATACGTTCCTACCTACATCCACACAAGTTACTACTACAAACTTTTGATACCCTTAACTTCTTAATACTGTTTCTCATGAATGTATAACTTCTCTAACAATTCATGTTATTCTTTTCCATTAATAAATTTCTACAAAAGGTATACTTTTATTTTTCTACTCATTCCAATCTCTAACCTTCTGATGATAGCAAATAATCCTAAGTTATAGGGAGTTCAGTTATGTTTTACACAAGACCAATTTAAAAAACATTAACCATGTCCCTACTTCTACATAAGTTCTACTTGAGGCCTGTGGTGTGCTTAGTCTCAGTTATTACTCAAGACGCAGGCCCTCCTTGAGAGAACATCTGTAAACTAATTTAGAGTTAAACTTAGATATTTACATGAACAGATATTTGATATTATCCACTGCATTAATTGATTTCTTTACTAATTTTTAAACTCTGGAAAATATGAAAAGTAATTAAACAATAAAACATTTCAGTTTGATTAGTGATTTTTTTTATCTAAAAAAACATACAGCTAATTCCCAACAAGTTAAGTAGTAGCAGCAGACTAGTGTTACACAAATCTCTTAAATGGAAAAAGCCTGGCTGCTTTGAAAAATCAACAGTTCTATTAAAAAATTGTTTTAAACCTGTCTGACACTTTTGACAGCAGTCGTGAGAAATATTTATTTTTTGTCCTCAAAGCATCACTGGACTGAGATACTGCAAATTACAGAATATTCAGTGTTAGAAGAACTTGGTTCCATATTAAACATTCTGTCAGTTAAGTGCCATATGTGATACATACTTTGGGTGATCATGTCTCTAAAGAGACATGACTGACTGTGCACAAGATTATCTTGTAGTAGGTTGCCATTGCAGTAGACTGGTTGCCAACCAAGGCTATAGAACCCAATCTGTTCTATTATTTATCACATACCTGAAGGGGAGAGACGGATTAATACCTTTCCCAAGGATATTTGTGCATAAAAAAAAAGACAACTAGAAAAAAAATAACTAGCTCCACGCCACCTCCCACCCGCGCGTGCAAAGCAATGTAGCTGAAGTTAGGACATGTTATTTCATTTATTGTTAAGTGCATCCTGTTTATAAGTGAGGTTGATAAAATGTTATTGTTGTATAGAAAACACAATCCAAAAATTATGAAAAACAAAGGCACTGAATACATGTGATATGAATCCTATCTTTTGTGTAACTGCTGAGATAGCTGTCCCTTGAGCAAGAACCAAAAAAAAAAAAAAGTGCTGAATTGCCATGTTATATCGATCCCCTTGTATGGTAGTGAATACTGGACAATTTCACTAGAAGTGAAGAGGAAACTGGGGACAACTTGAAATTTGTTTCTACAGAAGGATACTGAGAATTCCATGGATAGTGAGTAATTATGGAAATCTTAAAGAAAATGGTAACAAAAAGAGTGCTTTTACTCAGAATCAGACTGCTGAGATTTCTAGAACCAATAATAAGGACACAGCTTGGAAAACTTAGCCCTCACAGGCAAGAGAGGAAGGCAACCTACCCAATGAGTGAATGGTGGAAAGGAGAAATTCTGCTGAGGGCCACAAGGGATAAGATGTTGTTGGTGCCATGGTTATCTATTATCTGAAGGGACATGGCGCATAGAAGTTAAAAAAGAAAGTCTACCAACTGTAAAAACCATAGATAAACTCAATGTTTTGGTCTTACTGAGTGACTATGGAAACCAAGACACTGTTACTCCAAAACCTGCAGTTGTAAGGTTACTTAAATATGCCATTGTTTTTTATGGCATGAATAAATTACTGATAGAAAGTATCAGATGAAATAAAGAGCTTCATGATATGTTAACTAGAATTCTAAATTGTGATGAAATGACTAATATGAAATCATTATCCTGGTCATGTTGTTGTTATTATCATTGTAATAATGAATCTTACAAAAACAAAGTCAACTTCATATGGATTATATCGCCACAGACTTATATCACTAGTGTTGCAATGGTTTCCATAACAAGTAGGTTTTTTTTTATAGGGTGGAATTGCCAGTCTTATGTTCAACTGGTTTTGAATTCAGAGTTCTTCTCCTAGATTGGTTGCCAATCAAAAACAAGACTCCAGCTATTTAACCCAGGAGGCAATCATAATAGTAAATGACATTTGCCTGAAAACTGGCCTCACCAAAAGTTGAATTGAATCTTCACTTTGTTGAATGGTTCATTTCATAAAAAATAAGATTCCAGCTCAATGGATAGAAACATTGGCTGAAGTAATCCAGTGACTTAACCACAAGAGTTGTGAGTTCAATACATGGCCACAGCAAAGGTGAATAAAAACTTGGAGAATTGAGGTACTAAAAGGGAAGTAATTGAAACTGAGTTATCTCGAAAAGGCATGGCACGTGCAACTAAAACAATCTACCCCAGTGAAGGAAATAAAGGGTTTGGTTTGAAATTTCAACAAATATCCCCTGAAGAAGGTTGAAACATACAATGGCTGAAACATCATGAATATGACAGTAAAGATAAAGACAGCAGTCTGAGCAATGTAAATGGTGTAAAAAAAAAAAAAAAAAAAGCTATAAAATTAAAGGGAATCTAAATAGTGCTTTTTAAATTGTGTATCATTTTACAAATGTTTATTTACAATAATGAATATCTTTTCTACATAAATTCATCACTAAAGTTTTCATTCACATAATAATGTTTCTTAATATTTTGGTTTTATTCTAGGAATATTTAAAAATAAAAAATGAAAAAAAAATCCATTTAAATATTTGTCCTATCCAAAATACATGTGTAAATAAATTAAATATTTAAAAAGTTTTCTGTATTATTTCATATTACTTTTGTTTTAATATTTACATATTAAGCATTTTTTTTATTTGCATTAACTGAAAAGAAAGATATCAGTTTTGTGTCTTTTAAGTGATTTTCAACATTTAACTAGAAAGAGCAGTCAAAGACAGCAAACCTTTGTCAAGGCAATACAAACATCAGTGATTAGCAAGAGATGATTATTAAAATAAAGAATAACTGCAATAAATTTAACCGCCCTTGAGTGAAAATACAAAAAATGAAATTGACAGCTCTCAAAATTAAATGTGTAAATAAAATGAAACAGGGGAGGTAATCAGTATTTAAAATTATCTGAGTAGCTAATTCAGTATTTGACATTTAAAAGGTAAAAATTAAATTTTATTAATAAAACCAGAAAAATAATCCAAAAACTTTCTCTCATACCAGATCTAACCCAAAATCAAATCAGTTCATGCCAGTCATGAGGCCAATCATCCATGAAAGTTTAATCTGAATCTATCCAGTGGGTCTGGAGATATCTTAACCACAGACAAACAAACTGACTTGTTATCAATCATTCATTATCATTGTGAAAGTGAATGCAACAAGCTTGTTTGGAATTCAAACTCTTAATGCTGATCCCACATTTTGTGTTGATAAACATTACATTAATGAAAAATCAGACAAATTTTGGCTTAAGGTTCAGAAATATAACTTGAATTATTAGTGTTATTCTTTGGTTAGTATGCTGATCCTACAAGCCATTTATAATGTGATCATATAATCCTCACTAAATGTAAATACGATTTGGTGTAAGACGAGGTTGAAGTCAAGTCATTAAAATTATCTTCAACTGATATAAATAAATTAGGTTTCTCTTAAAATTTTATAAGCAGAAAATTGTTTTCTTTTACTTAATTATATTTTTATAGATGTGTCTTCTATTGGGTTATGTTTCATTGTTGAAACAAGTAAGGAGTTAATTTTTGATTATTCTAAAGTTAGATCCTTGTACAAAATATAAAAAAAAAAAAAAACCTTATTGTCTGCATTTTTTTTTTTTTTTTTTTTTTTTTTTTTTTTTGTGGAAATTTTATTTTTTATTTCAGAGTATTTTCCAAGGCCCTATAAAATGTCAGACGTGATACACGCTTTGGTCAATCATGTCTCGAAAGAGACATGACTGACTGGGCAGAAGATTATCCTGCAGTAGGTTGCCATTGCTTTCTGTGGTAAGCTGGTTGCCAGCTAAGGCTAAAGAGCCCAATCTGTCCTGTTATTTAACCCATAACTGGAGGGAAGAGATGGATTGATACCTTTCCCAAGGGTATTTGTGCGTAAATGAATACAAGGAATTCAACTGGAATTCGGACTCTACTTCCTGATTTGTTGCTCCGAGTCGATATCCACTGTACCACAAATGGCAATCGTGAAATTAGCCATTTCTATATAGGAGACCTACAACATTCATTGACTGAACAGTTTGTGTTACTGTTGGTTGAGAAAATCTTTCACTTAGAAAATTTGGGACTGGAATATGTTGTTAGAGGCGGGGTGACTATGGAGGGTGCTGAGTGAACATTCATTTGATAAGTTTTTTGTTTTTTTTTAATAGGAAGTACACGCACTATGCAGATCAAATTCACCTGGTTTATTATTACACAGATCACTCTTACATTCTTTTAGGCCAAGTATCTTTAAAAGGTTTGAATTCCAGTTGAATTCATTGCATTCACTTACATGCAAATACCCTTGGGAAAGGTATTAATCCGTCTCTTCCTTCCAGTTATGGGTTAAATAGCAGGACAGATTGGGTTCTGTAGCCTTGGCTGGCAACCAGTCTACCGCAGAAAGCAATGGCCTCCTACTGCAGGATAATCTTCTGCTCAGTCAGTCATGTCTCTTTCGAGACATGATCGCCCATGCGTGTTTCACGTATGGCACTTAACTGACTGATCTTTTAAAAAAAAATGTTCTTTGAATGCATTTATAGTCAAAACATTTTCTGACAAGACAGGGCTTGATGAAGAAATTACTAGAAAGATATTTGTAACCAACTCTCCATTTCAATTCGAGCAACCTCCTCAATTCCATAGAATGGTAGAGAAGCTGAGACCAGGATAAAAGCCTCTAATAACATGAGCAACTACCAATAAGTACCTGCTGATGGCCTATGAGGATGAATATAGAAAATGTACTAATGATCTCAAAAATGAAGATGTCTCTTTCATTAGATGGATAATCAAAGATTTACAATGAACCCATTGTATTTGTCACTCTAACAACTTTAACTGGTCACATATACATCTATAGTGAACACAATAGTGAACACAATAGTGAACACAATAGATACATCAGGCCAACTCTACACTGCAGAATACCTTCAGGAAATTGCCAAGTCTTCAATAAAGATATCTGGAGAAGACTTTGGATGTTATTTTGATAGTGTGGTAACAGATAATGCATCTCATGTCAGTAAGATGAGAAAACTATTAGAAGAAAGTGAATTATTAAATGTTTTCACTTATGGATGTTCAACACACATTTTAAATCTACTAAACCATGATTTAAAAGTTACTTATATAAAAGAACATGTGATTTATGTGATTGAACAATCATATCTTAGTGAGATACCTCCAAGCAGGGTCGTATCTGATGCTAAAAAAAATACCGGGCACAAAGAAAATTGCCCGGTTTTATTAGTTGACAATATGATGATGTCATCAGTGTCATCCATTTCCAGAAACTGATTTTTGCAGATTTTTTCGGCTATTCCAATAGAAATTGGGCACAGAACGGGAACGAAAGGAGGAAATCGGGTTCGGACTTTCTGAGTATAACCAATCTTTTCTCCCAAAATTAATAAACAGATTTTTACTGCGTTCATTTGGATGTTTTCTTCGTTTTTCTTTCTTTGTGACTTGTTTAGTTTGATTTCTGACAAACACATTTTTCCTTGATTGCACGGATCGGCCTGGACCCATGCCCAGTGTGCCCGGTAGTCAATTACGGCCATGCCTCCAAGAAGTGGGTAATTGTCTTGTCATGCCCCAGAACACTCACTGGAATACTATCAGACAACTGATTAATTCTCTTCCAAATTTGCAAAATTAACAGTGACAAAGTAGATTCACTAATGAGAAATAAGGTGTCCAGCTTTTACAATCCATAGCAATACTTGCACCATTGCTGAAGCAGTGGATATTTTTAGAAAGAATTGTTTTAAGAATTTTGAAAAAAGCTTCTAAACAAAAATAACTGATAGAAATGGCTAAAAAAAAAAAAAAAGTACAACCAAGTCATCACCAAAGCCCACCTTCTTGCCAACATGGTTTTTAAGCAAGGAAGAAGTTAATATTGTAATTGTAATATGTCTGTGAGAAATATCTCATACTTGTTTCCATTATGAAGTTGCAAACAGTCTTCTCCCTTTCTGATATTTAAATTTGCAGACTGAATAAGCAAGTTGGTTTCTGCTATTGAATGCAAGTGTGTTGAGCAGTGATATACTTTCTGCAGTTAAGCAACTCCTGTCAGCAGCAGCCTCATTTTCTGGCATTGAACAAGTGTTTTCATCCTATGGACTGATGAATTCCAAACTTAGAAATTGTCCTGATAAAGATAAAGCAACAAAAATTTTCTTTCTATTTAAATGAATACAAACATTGCTCATGCTGAATTTTAAATTTGTGTTAATGGTTAGAATTCTATTTTATAGCAAAAAAAAAAATCACTTTCCTTTTATGAAATTACATGAGAACATAATTTTATTATATCTTTTAATCTTTTGCTTTAAAAATAAAAAAATTTGTAACATTTATTTAAATCGGCAATTTCTTTAAAAAAATCATTTGATTTTAAACTGTGATTTAAATGAAACAACCTGATTCATTAATGAATTATATACTAAATCGGTTATATTATTAAGGAACTTTGTAGAAATATTTTGAGGGGAGGTCAGTAACACCCACATTTTGATTTTATATTGAATACATTTAAAATTGGAAAGGTGGTCTGAGATGAATTATATTTTTTGTAGTTTTATAAAGAAAAATCTCTGAAGGTATTTTTACAATATCAAATCAGAAAAATCTTAAATTTGTACAAAAATAATTCAATAAAACATTTTTCTATTTATTTCTTTAAATTGAGGTTTGTAGGTGGTAACTTTTGTTGTTTGATATATAAACTTGTTGACAGTTGGAATATCAGTCAGTCAGTCAAGTGCCATGCATGATACACGCTTGGGCGATCATGTCTCGAAAGAGACATGACTGACTGGGCAGAAGATTATCCCGCAGTAGGTTGCTATTACTTTCTGCGGTAGGCTGGTTGCTAGCCGAGGCTATAGAACCCAATCTGTCCTATTGTTTCACCTATAACTGGAGGGAAGAGATGGATTAATACCTTTCCCAAGGGTATATGTGCATAAGTGAATGCAAAGAATTCAACTGGAATTCGAACTTGGCTCCTCGATTTGTCATTCCGAGCCAATATCCATTGCATCACAACTCATCAAAAATATACCTTATGGAATATACCTTACTGTAAAGGTGATTTTTCAGCACAACAAAATTTAATAACTTAAAAAATCTTTAAAAAATAAAATATGCTTTTTTGAAATGTTATTTGAGAAAAAAAGATTTTAGGTTTAATTAATCTGAATTGAAATAACTATTACCTTTAATTTAAAATTTTGCAGAAAAGTATCTTTTTTAACATGAAGTGGGTGTTTTTATAAGATGTTAACAGAACTATCAACAGCCTGAGAAATTTAAGTAATGATTACATAACTAAAAATTACTTGACAAATGTAAAATAAACGCTTTCTTTATATAATTTTTTCAACAATTCAGTAATTTTTAAAATTTAAAAAAATATTTTAAGCAATATAATATTTTATTGATTTTAGGTAATTTGGCTTTCTGTGGAAAAGTCAGATGTTAAGAAAATTACCAGTAAACTTTAAATTTACTATAGTTATTGCTCTTATTTTCTAATAATGTCATGTGTGTACATCAGGATTTATAAAAATCAACATGATTATGCACATTCAAAATTTTTTGAAAATACTCAGTCACTGAACTGTAGTAAGCCTTTTCACTTATGATCAGTAAATATAGTTTTAACCTAATATCAACTAATCTAAAAATTAATACTGAATTTTAAGGATTTGAATTTAAAGAATATGAAAATAATTATTTTAAGGATTCTTTATTTATCAAAAAATTCTTAAGCCAATATCATTCATAAAGGCAAAAATTTTTCTAATTAAGTAATGTCTTGGTTTTATTGCATTTTTTAAAATTTTGTTTCGAGGCAGATTTTCTGTAATTGGGGATCCTGTTTGATCAAAATTAAATTTGATAATTTGAATTCCCTGAAGACTTGTCCTTATAACTAATATAAATATCAAGCAATACAAAAATGGATATCTCAAAATTTCATAAAATTAAATGAGTGTAACAGATTATCAGGTAAATTTTTAATATATATATATATATATATATATATATCATAATTATATACAAATTACCCAAAATTTTCTAAAAAAGAAACATTTCAAAATTAATTCATTTTTGAATAAATAAAAAAAACTTCTGGCGATTATCTGATTTTTGCTAAGATTTTCGAATCAATGTTTATCATCACAAAAAGATGCTCAAATATTCTGTACAAAAATTTATGGTCATGCATTGACACTAGCAAAACAATGTTTTTAACCAAAATATCCAAGGTTCTAAACAGGATGTTAAAAAAAATCCTTCGATCTTTCATCTTAATAACACAAAGGTTTTGACAATAAAAATCGTTTTATGTTTTATACATTTTTTTTATGATATGTTTTCTCTTTTTTTAAACAAATGTTTGGAGATGCCAATATCATATCTCATCTATATAAGCTAGGAACCTCCCCAAGAACATGATACCTAAAATTTAAAACGAGTTTTTAAAAATGAAAAATCTTTTTTGAAGCTTTTATTTTTGTTTTAGTTTCAAGCTAATAGATTAAATTTAAGATTTTCAGTAATCAAAATACTTTGCTGTATTTCAAAAACTAATTTAAATTGTCTGGAAGATGTTTGCTGATTAGCACCCTATTTTAGATGTTTTTCATTACAATGTAATTCTCTTTATTAAAAAAGAAAAATCTTCAAAAAATAAAATATACTTTTCTGAAAATTTATTTGAGCAATATTAGGTGATTTAAAGTATAATTAGTTTGATTTGAAATAAATCTTTTCTTTTAAGTTTAAAATATTCTAGAAATGCATTTTTTTTAACCCATCAGTAGCTGATGACAAGTCTAATGTTCTACAGAGACTTTATCTGTAAAACATAATTGAAGTAAGGGATGAGCGCTTTTTAAAAATATTTTTTTACTAATCTTAAAACTTCAGAATATTTTTCATAATGTTTGATTAAATTATAGAAATGCTGACTAAATTTGCTATAGTCATTGCTCTCATTTACTGATAATGTTGTGTATTGTTGCCCATGCTTAGAAAAATTGGCACATTTATACACAATAAAAAGAAAAATTCAGAATTCTTTATAAAAAGTTTTATTTTTGCTAAATGCAAACTCTTGTACCAGACACAAAAACTTAGTAGAAATAGCAAGACATTAGTAGGCACAAAATTTTAAAAGGAAAAAAAAATTTTTTACAGTTTATAATTATGAAAAAAAGATATCAACAGAATTAGCACAATTTTTTTGTGATGTGCGTATTAAGGTAGGAGGAAAAAAAATGACAACTAGAGAGAAGACAAGGATTTTTAAAAAATGACAGAAAGAGAAAACAAAGCAATTTTTTTTTTTTTTTTTTTTTAATCATCTCACCCCAAGCAAGGCATTCCACTGCCACTATTGCGCATGGGGCTACATAGGGGAAGGTAAAGAGAAGGAGTGGATAGACATAGGGAATGTCAGGAGAAAGGTGATAGATGAGTAAGGATAGCGAGGATGAGTGTCGGGCAGATGGGATGAGTGTTTGATAGAATGGGAGCAGGTTAGTGTGTTAGGAGGTGTCTATTGACCTTACATTTAAACTCCTGGAGATTGTAGCCGTCGGGGAAGCAATCGTTTGGAAGAGAATTCCACAGTCGGGAAGTGCGAGGAAAGAAACTGTTGGAGTAGAAGTTACGGCTGCATTTTATCGATTTCACTGTAAAAGGGTGGGATCTAGTTGCTAATCTAGTATCTCGTGCAAATTCGTATTTAGGGGGCACCAGTGATCTAAGTTCATCGGAGCAGAAGCCGTGAAAGTATTTATAGAAGAGACACAGCGAAGCCACGTCTCGCCGGTGGGAGAGAGACTGCAGGCGGTCTGCCAAGTCGGTATCTATCACATTACAGACCCTCCTCTGAACCTTATCGAGAAGCCCGAGGAGAACAGCAGGGGCACCCGACCAGATATGGCAGCAGTATTCAATGCACGGGCGGATGGTAGATTTGTAAATGTGCAGGATAGATTTAGACGGAAAAAAATTCCGGGCCCTACACAGAGAACCGACTTTCATAGCAGCGGATTTAGCAATGGATTCGATATAGTCATTCCATTTGAGGTCCGCTGAAAGTGTGAGACCAAGGAGGCGTAGTGTTTTACTCTCTGGGAGGCAAGCCTGGTCCATGCTAATGGGAGGTAGGTGAGATTGTCGATGATGGTTAATTGACAGTAGCTTCGTTTTAGAAGCATTAAAATTTACTAGCCATTTCTTACCCCAGTCCAATATGGATTGGAGGTCTTTTTCAATCTCGGCTGCAAGTTTAGCTTTGACGCCTACACCAGATTTTTGTTGGAGGCGAGAGTAAACTGTGGTGTCATCGGCGTACAAACCTATTTGGGTTCTTATGGAATCAGGGAGATCATTAATATATATCAGGAAGAGTGTAGGACCTAAGATGGAGCCTTGGGGGACACCTGCGTTTGTATGGTAGTTCTGAGAGGCATGTCCGTTTAATACCACTTTCATTGTGCGGTTAGAGAGGAATGACTGGATTAGTTCAAACAAATGTCCAGTTATACCATAGCTCCGCAGTTTACATAGAAGGCCAGCATGCCAAACTCTGTCGAACGCCTTAGATATATCCAATGCAACGGTTCGAGCTTCGCCATTCCTGTCGAGTGCCTGGTATATGTACTCGGTGATGGTCGTTAGCATATCAGCAGTAGACCTGGTGAAGCGGAAACCATATTGCTTGTCCGAGAGGAGCCTGTGTGCTGTGAGATGCTGAACCACCTCGGCGTTGATAATGGCTTCGAACACTTTGCCAAAGATCGGAAGAAGGCTGATAGGGCGGTAATTTGCAGGGTCAGAGGGTTCTCCAGTGTTTTTAAATATAGGAACTATAGAGGAAGATTTCCAACAGGCAGGAAAGCAGGAAGCAGATAGGCAGAGGTTGTAGAGCTTAGAAAGGATAGAGGAGAGTTCAGGGGCACATTTCTTTAAGACTATGGTTGGGATTCCGTCACCACCGCTCGCTTTGTGAGGGTCAAGTTTTAAGATTATCTTAGAGACAAGCGAAGGTGTAATGTGGACATCATTCAGTTGTGCCTCGGTTCTAGGTGAGAAGTCGGGTGTAAAAACTCCAGACGAGTCCAGACTCGAATTGTTCGAGAATCTGCGGGCAAAACATTCAGCCTTATCTGCTGGGGAGGTGAGGACCTCAAATTTGTTGATTAGCGGGGGTATTGTGGACTTGCTTTTGTTAAGTACTCTTTTACAGAGTCGCCAGTAGTCTTTAGAGCCGAATTTAGAGCATGCTATGCGTTGCTTCATTCTGGCAGCAAACAGCATCTTAGCTTCGTTAAGTACCCTTTTACACTTATTACGAGCTGAAGTGAAAAGGCGCCTGTTTTGTTCCGACGCATAGTTACGATAAAGTCGGAAGAAATGATTCCGGTGGGCAATGGCAGCCGAACAAGCGGGTGAGAACCATGGAGACGAATGAGATTTAAGCTGGAATTTCCTCGCAGGGATGAAGGCATCAATGCCAGCCTTAACCCAGAAGGAGACCTCGGATGCACATTCTTCGATGGGAAGACTAAAGACGTTGTTCCAAGGGATGTCACAAGATGAAACCTCTAATCCTCCACAAAGTTGCAATCACCTTTTTAATTTTTTTATTTTATTAAGATCTTGTTGCAAATTGCCACACAAATGTCTCTGGGACTTTTTTTTTTTTTTTTTTTTTTTTAAGTTTTTGTACTTGGGAAAATTTCTCTAAAATCCTTTCAATTTAGGCTAGGTACCTCCACTCATTTTTTATAACTAACTTTAAAATTGAATTTTTTAAAAACAAAAAAGTTCTTGAAACTTTTATTTTAGTTTTAATTGAAATTTAATTTTATGTGTGTTGTGATGCAGTGGACATCGACTCAGAATGACAAATCTGGTTGCCGAGTTTGAATTCCATTTGATTTTCCTTCATTCACTTATACACAAATACTCTTGGGAAAGGTATTAATCCGTCTCTTCCCTCCAGTTATGGGTTAAATAATGGGACAGATTGTAATATAACAATCTGGCCCCACCCGAGGAAGGCTGATGCAAGCGAGGGTGTTTCCGGTCGTTGGAAGGAACGGATGTCGTTTGACCTTATTTCCGGCAGCAGCGGAAATAACTACAGAGGCAAACAGAACAGGTGTCTCTGAGAATTACGTAGGCGTGCGTGGGCGAGGCAAAACCGGAAGAAAAAGTCCCGGTTCTGGAAGATTATAAAAAGACCTCGGCACACGGATTCGCCAGTAGAGGAGCAACAGAGATCGGCCGGTGAAGAGAGACACAGCAGATAAGACTACACTCCCGTCAACCCATTAGAAGCGCGCTCTCTCAATTCTCTGTTCGCTATTCTAACCGGCTCAGTCATTAAGACGCATAATTGGTGCCTAGTGACTTGCTGTTTTGAGACAACAAAACAGTTAGATGCGAGCTGGTTGCCACGGCGACGATTGAAATTCAACGGACTTAAAACTACCATATAGAAAGAAAAAAGAAGACGAAAATAGAAGCAGCCGCACGACTATAGACATCAGCCAAGGTAGGTGACTCTTTGATTTGATAGTGTGTGTGTTCTGCTCTTGTTTATAAGTCTAGTTAGAAAAAAAAAAAAATGGAACAGCATACTTTTGCCGATCTGACCCTAGAATTGAGAAATGTGGATTGTTCGGTGTCGAACACATTAAGGGTAGAACGGAGGGGGTACAGGACTACATGCAGAGAGTAGTACGCCTAGCAGAGAGCGCATAGGTTGGGGTTGACGGGAGGAATAAAGTTGAGATATTTACCTATCTGTAAGTATAAAACATCTGAGTTAATGATTTATTTTTTTGTTAATATTTTACCATATATGTGAAGTGAGTTTACTGGTATGCTGCTTAATTAATCTTACTTTTATTGAGTAAGTGAAATGTAAAATCATGTAAAGGAAGTTTCTTCTACTCTTTAAAGTGGATAATTGGATTAACTTGTTGATAACAATGTTTTCTTTGGTTTGTGCAGTGTTAGGTTTTCTTTTTTTTTTGGATTTCTTTTCAATGACTGTAGACTACAAAATGATTTACATTTCTATGTTTGTGAATTATGCTTTTGTGCAGGTTCCCATCAATTCAACATCCTCTGTGAATTTTCATTTATGTGACTTGGGAAATATCTTTTGAAGATATATTAATTTCTGAAAACTTTATATTGACACAGATAGACCTGCAGATTCCACAGTTGATCGGAACAAAAAGAAAGAACAACTGAAAAGTCGTGTAGACTTATTGGCTGATATGCTATAGGATTGGGAAAGAAGCAGTGGGAGGATTAACGATAGTTTAAGTGAAATAGTTAGAAAGATACAAACGTGGAAAATTATTAATAGTATCTAAAGCATAATGTAAATTATACGTCTCTGGTTCAGTGGTTTGGTCCCCAATTACGCAGAAATTTCCCAATTTTTCAGTGGACACCATGCCGGTAGAATTGCGCGATATGGAGGAGATTCCTATCCGCAAACTAGTAAATGCCTTGGAACAGATAGATATGGAAAGATTTAGTGAAGGATATGAAGAACTCCCGAAGAAGTTGACGATAGGAGTCATTGCTGGCATAGTCGGCGTTATGATAATCCTTGAAATAATAGCTGGGAAGCGGATTTTTAAGTGTGAAAGAAGCAACAGTGCTTCGGGAAAGGAAAGGGAGTTATCCGTTGTGAATAGTACTCCGGGGTCAACGGGTGTTCAACGCTCAAATGTCTCTGCGTTAAACAGAGATGTCAACAAATCAGATATGCTTGGATTCGAATCCAGAGGAAGTAGTTCAGGGAATAGAAAACATTGTACAAACTAAGGAACTACGAGTCACGGGTCTATTTTTTTAGACTAAATTAATATAGATGAAACCTCTAATCCTCCACAAGTAAATTGCATGTGGATTAACGTTGGAATCAGGGTAATTTTCTTCATTTTCTATTGAACATTTCTCGGTCAGACTATGAATGATATGTACTGCAGATAATGGCCATTTTTCTGTGTTCAAACATAGTATGTTTGAAATTAAATTAAATTAAATGAAGTTACATGTGTAACAATAAACTCGAGCAGAAACACGCATGGTGTTGGTCAAAGGTCATTTACTTGATGTCAGTTTGGAAACTGGGGCGCGGTTACCGCCTATGATCATGTGGTCGTGCATTGAGGCGTCTACGCTTATGGACAGAGTCGAGAAAGAAAATGAACATTTTTAAGAACTTTGCCCAATTCTGTGAAAATGGATATTAAAAAAAAACAAAAAACAATGAAACATCGAGCTGGTAGAACAATTTTCACGATGGACACGAACATTGTTGGGTTGCTGATGTAGGCTCCCCTATATATTTTTTGTTGTTTTTTTTGTTTCGGCATGCACATGTTTTGTTGTTTTGGCGTGCACATGTTTTATACAATTGTCGGGCTTGTGTGGCATGGGGAGGAGTGTGAGGGTGTTGCGCTTAAAATGTTCTTAGGTGAACATTTTGGAAAATGAGAGGGCGAGGAATGTAATATAGCAATCTGGCCCCACCCGAGGAAGGCTGATGCAAGCGAGGGTGTTTCCGGTCGTTGGAAGGAACGGATGTCGTTTGACCTTATTTCCGGCAGCAGCGGAAATAACTACAGAGGCAAACAGAACAGGTGTCTCTGAGAATTGCGTGCGTGGGCGAGGCAAAACCAGAAGAAAAAGTCCCGGTTCTGGAAGATTATAAAAAGACCTTGGCACACGGATTCGCCAGTAGAGGAGCAACAGAGATCGGCCGGTGAAGAGAGAGACACAACAGATAAGACTACACTCCCGTCAACCCATTAAAAGCGCGCTCTCTCAATTCTCTGTTCCCTATTCTACACGGTTCATCGTCATTAATAAAAATATAACTTTATATTTTTATATATATATGCGTGTTTGTTGTTTGTCGATATATAACAAGATTAGGTTCTATAGCCTTGGCTGGCAATCAGTCTACTGTAGAAAGCAATGGCAACCTACTGCAGGATAATCTTCTGCCCAGACAGTCATGTCTCTTTCGAGACATGATCGCCCAAAGTGTATATCACATCTGGCACTTAACTGACTGACCTCCACTCATTTTTAATAACTAACTTTTAAATTGAGTTTTTAAAAATAAAAATGTTCTTGAAACTTTTATTTTAGTTTTAATTGAAAGCTTACTGATTAAATTTACAATTTCTAGTAAGCAAAATACTCTGGTGTATTTTAAACAGAAATAGTATTGATTGGAATCTAAAATTTTGAGATTTTTTTGTTTTTTCTGTCATTTTTGAGCAATCAACACATTTGTAAACAAAACTTAATTCTCAGCTTGAAAAATCTTGCAAAAACAAAATATACATCTGTGACATGTTAATAAGATGAGTGTATGGTGACTGGAATTGATAAAATTGTCCAAATTTTTTTCCTATAAGGGGAAGAAACTCTGAAACACGTGACCTTTTTAATGTACACAGAAATTGCCATATGAAAAAAAATTCAAATACACACAAAAAAATATTATTTTAAAAATACAAAGGTATGATGATTTGTATTAAACTTCTCAAATTTTGATTAGTAAATATAATCTTCACTTAATAACCTAATGCCAGCAAATCTTTGAAGTATTTTAAACATTTTTGAAACTTTATAAATTATTGCAATTAAAAAAAAATAAAAACAATTCTTTTAAAAAATATATTTTTCTTCAGACTATAGTCCTTAATATATATTATTTATTAAGAAATTAAAAGCTTATCAAATTAAATAATGTCATAGTTTTATTGCATTTTTTATTTTACTTTTTGGAAATAAAGGCAAAATGTTTGGAAAAAATCATACATGATTTACATTTCCCAATGAGTCCAAAAAAAAAAAACTGAGTTACATATTACATTTTCCATTGTAAACTCTCATAACAATTTGGTTACTCATAATGATTTTGGTTAAAATGAAAACAAGTTTTGTTTTTTGTTTTTTTCCAAAATTTTGAACATGTTAAAGGATTTAAAATATTTTTTCAAAAATAATTTAAAAAAAAAACTACTTTGGTCTTTCCTTTTTAAACTTTTATTAAGTTTGGGGGCCTTTTTTTCTTTATACTATATGCTGCTGTTTTTGTTTTTTTTTGTTTTTTGTTTTTTTCAGCAATTTAGTGGCGGTCAGTCAGTCAGTTAAGTGCCATACGTGATACACGCTTGGGTGATCATGTCTCGAAAGAAACAGGACTGACTGGGCAGAAGGTTATCCCGCAGTAGGTTGCCATTGCTTTCTGCGGTAGACTGGCTGCCGACCAAGGCTATATAATCCAATCTGTCCTGTTATTTAACCCATAACTGGAAGGAATATATGGATTTATATCTTTCCCAAGGGTATTTTCGCATAAGTGAATGCAATGAATTCAGCTGGAATTTGAACTCGACTCCCCGAATTCTCGTTCCGAGCCGATATCCAATGCACCACAACGCACATATCTCAAGTGAATTTTCACTGTAATTCCAATTTGTCTCTCTCTGTGGCTAGCTGGCTGGCTGGCTTGTTCTCTTCATGACAATGCCTTCTTTGATCTTGACCAGTCTCCTTCCCTTTCACTCAAGGGTTCTCTACTCATACTGACCTGAACTTTGTTTATACAGAAAATTTAGGCTCATCTCTGCCCTGCTCTGGATGTGTGTTGTGGTGCCGTGGATATCGGCTCGGAACGAGAAATCGGGGAGCGGAGTTCGAATTCCATTTGAATTCCTTGCATTCACTTACGCACAAATACCCTTGGGAAAGTCATTTATCCGTCTCTTCCCTCCAGTTATGGGTTACATAATAATAGGACAGATTGGGTTCTATAGCTGACAACCAGTCTACCGCAGAAAGCAATGGCAACCTATTGCGGGATAATCTTCTGCCCAGTCAGTCATCATGTCTGATTCGAAACATGATCGCCCAAGCGTGTATCACGTATGGCACTTTGCTCTGCTTTGGCCACTTTTCGGGATGTTAATTTGAAACCGCGTCTCTCATTGTGTCAATACACGAAAACAATTTTCCAATAAACTGGAAACTTGGAAATGGATCTTTCACAAATTTTGGCTGGTTCTAACTGCTGAAACGAAAAAGATGTAACAAATTTTGCACAAATCATCCGGCCTACATAAATACACTTCTCCCCCCAAAAACATGCATTTAAAAAAAAAAATCACCCCCCCCAAAGGGGGTAACATATTTTTAAATAATAAAATAACATAAATAATAAAATAAAATAAATATATTTTTAAATAATAAAATAACATAACTATTAAAAATATGGTTGTTTGATTGTATTAATTTTTTCCAGTCCTAGTTTTCGCTTAAAAGTTGAAATAAAAAACAAAATTTTAAAAGATTTAAAATTTAATAAATTTTTCTAATTGAAATTTTTAAAAAATGGAAATACAGTGTATACGTTTTTCTGGATATTAAAAAAATAAAAAAAAACTTACCAAGTAACCAAACACATTTTACTAAGAAAAATCTATTTTTAATTGTTAGACATTGAGAAAATTGGCAGTCGGAAAACAATGTAAAATTAATTGCAAAATAAAATTAAAAAAAAAAATGACTAAAAATTATAAGTTCAGCATTAAACAAAAAAATCAAAAGTAAAAGAAAAGGACATTGTAGAATTTAATTTACTTTCGCCGACTCTTCATTTCAAATTCTTTTTACTACTACATCTCTTCATATTGAAATAAAACGAAGTAAAAGTAAAAAATTGTTAACTGCTCGGGGTTTCCCAGTTTATTATTAACTATGACACAATAAAATAAAAACTTACAGGTTTCTTTCTCATAGAGAAAGAATCAACAAAATTTCTATTTCTCTGCTTTGTGTTATTTTCTAATTTATCTTATTTGTCCCAATCAGGATTACAACAGGAATTTAAATCTTACGCCAGTTTTATTTTTGGTAAGATATTTTTATTTGTTTTGCAATTTTATTTAAAAATCGGAGTGGAAAAAAATAAATATACTGTTTCACTGTTATTTTCCTTTTTTTCAACTTGTTGCTGAACAACGGAAATTTTTCTACGTTCTTGTTTAAAAATGGATTTTTAGAACATTTTTCATTTATACGATTTATTTTTCTTTTACATTACACTTCTTTTTTCAATTTTTCTTGCTCAGCAATTATTTTATTTCATTTTTTAATAAAATAATTTTCTATTACCAATCCGGAAAAAACAACTTTTTGTTTACTTAAGTTTCGTACAAAAAAAAATCTTAAGAGAAATCAAAGAAGAATGCATTTGGCTTTCCGTTATTTTATTTAAATTAATGGCGATAAAAAAATGATTTCCTTAGAAATAGTAACAAAGTTACAAAACACACATTGAAAAATATTTCTTTGTTACAAGTGTATATATATATATATATATATATATATATATATTTTCATGAGTCAAGCAAGATAGTCAAGAAGAAAGATATCATCGCATGGAAGGCCGCTCTTCTTTTTCTTAACTGGAACAAAAATAAAAGGAAAACTATTCTAAATTACTTGACAGGGATATATATTCTGTTCAAGTATTTTTAATTTAATTTAATTTTCACTCGATTAATTAAAAAAGAAAAATAATTATCCGGCAATCAATTTTAAAAATCTAAAAAGTGAAACTAACCCGGAAAAGAAAAGTTTCAACGATTTAAAAACCTCACCAGTTTTTTTCTTTCATCTTACTGACGTAGATTCATTATTTAAATTATTTATATTTCAAAATAGAACTTTTTTTGTTTAAATTTACGCTTTCAGTTTTGTTTTGTATTTTTATTTAATTTTTTTTATTTGCTGGCGCAAGTCTATCAATAACTGGAGTGGAGTACAAAAGTGTGAATGAATTGTTTCATCATGTTTTTTTTTGGTTTTTTTTACTTTTTATAGTGACTTTCATTTTACTAAAAACATTTTTTGAGGATAGGGAGAAATAGAGCTAAAAGAAATAATCTTCAGATTTGACACTGAGATATTTTAATTTTTAACCACTCGTCCTCAAGCTCCTCAAAAAGTAACAAATTTTTTTTTTATTCAAATGAGCGATCACGATCACGTCTCTTTTCGATTTATGATGAAGGTAATTTTTGCGTAAATTAAATGCAACGATTCCCAAGCAGGTTATCCATCTAGGTACTGACCAGACTTGACGTTGTTTAACTTCGGTGATCGGGCGAGAACTGATGTTTTCAATCTGATACGACTTAAACAAAAACTCAGATACGGTAGTTTCTTTTTAATCTTCTATGTCATTGTTGTCATGATATGCCTGTTTTACATAATTTAGTTTTTAATTTAAAATAACTTGACGTATTCTCGCATAAATCCAAGAACCAAAAACATCAATTTCTCTTAAAGATATCTTTTTTGCTTCCCCCCTCCCTCTCTCTTTCTTTAACAGTTATAGTGGGAAAATGGTTGGTTCATTGTACCACTCCAGTAGGTATCTGACTCCCACTGTGCTATACTCCTATTACAAGAGCCAGATCAGACCAAAAATGAACTATTGCTACTGTTGCAGAAGTGGAAATGGGTAACCTGGAAGATAAAACTTTGTTGTTGTTACTCTTGTGGAAATTAATTCCTTTTCAATCTTGGCAAACGTAAATTCAAGCATCAAACTTAATTTTTTGTATATTCTGAAGGGAATTTTTGGTAACTCACTATTAGTGAGTTATAATATTTGGTACCTTTGTGTAAAGTTAATGTAAACAAATCCTTTGAATAATGCACAATAATGCTCTCAGAAAACAATCTCTTCAATGACACACAAAACACTCAAACTTTTGTCAGAGTGCTATACTAAATATTTATGGCCATATTATTCCAGTAGCACAATTCATTCAACACTTACGTTTGTTGCCTGGGAATCTATGTTCGACCACATGTGTCAGTATCGATACTTTCTTTCTACATAATACCTACCCTTTTGAGCTGTTTTAGTGTTGATTCCACACTTAAAAATTCTGTTGTAGTTCTTTTTCTTTTGCCATATCACTGTGGTTCAGTAATTCTTGGTGGCATAGATATGTTGAATGAATCATATAATATTTCCATGGGGTCTTCTTGCCTGGGATTTTCCATGTCAATGTGTCCGTCTCTTAACTGGTTCAGGTGAGGTTTATACTCCCACCTTGGTCCCTGCACCATGT
Organism: Ascarosepion bandense; assembly: GCA_037127315.1. NCBI lineage: Eukaryota > Metazoa > Mollusca > Cephalopoda > Sepiida > Sepiidae > Ascarosepion > Ascarosepion bandense. The sequence goes on from JBBBDQ010000408.1 coordinate 1,953,326, forward strand.
AAGTCATTTGACTGATCCCTTTTTTTTTTAAACCACACTAACCTTCCAAAATTCTTCTCTCTTTTGGTACATCTTAAAAAAAATACCTTTTTTCTTGGGTTAATTATTTAGAGGGATATTCCTTGATGTTTTTGCTTTTCATTCAGGTAGCATTTTGTTGAACACAGATTTAATTTTTCTGACAAACATCAATTCTGTTGGCAATATTCCAGATTTAGTGTTAGGATTTGGCATAATTCTGAAAATGTTCAGAAATTGCATTTTCTCATTTGACTCCTCGTCCTTTTGATTTTTTTTTTTAAGAGACCTTTTGAACTAGTCAAAGTGTTTTGCTTGTCTGTTCAATCTTGAATAATACAGGGGTATTGTAATGTGTTGTTTGCAAAGACTTGCCGAATAACTTGAATTCACTAGATGTGAACTGTCTCCTATTGTCTGACACAATGAAATCCAGGTACGCCAAACCTTGCAAAAATTTTGTGCAGGAAATTTATTTCTGCCATGTTAGTTGGTCTTCTGCATTTCAATATTTCAGATCACTTGGTATAACTGTTGACCAGCACCAGATAATATGCTCTATCCTAGTGAAATCTAGATATAATTGGGATCATGAAATGTTTGTTTCTGGAAATTAATCAGTGGGGACTTCACTGCCAAAGCACAACCTCTGCTTAATTTAACCAATATGCCTTCATCCATTTTTGGCCAGTAAGTGTAGCATCTTTTTAAGGATTTCATCCTAGAAATTCCTGAATGACCAACACGGAATTCCTTTAACATGCATTTTCACAATGTTGTTGGAATTACAATTCTGTCAGTACGCCATCACATATTGAAAATGTGTTACTTTCATTTATTTGTCTATTTTTGACTTTACATGCAATTTAAACCTTCATTTTTAATATGAAGTCATTGTTTTGCGACTTAAGTCTTATTTTTTTCAGAGTTATAGGCAACTCTTTTACTACGATATTATGTAAGATAATTTTAGTTTTGTTTTCAGCTTTTATTGCTGCAATCACTGTATCTTCAAGTGGTTTGTTGAATTTCAGAATTAAGCAGGACAGTCCATCAGTATGACTTAATTTCTTTGATGGTAAAAATTCCATTTTATAGTTGTAATTCAGAGGTAGAGTTCTCCAGCATTGCAGTCTATTTGTGGTATGTGTGGGAACACTTTTTTTTTTCTTTTTTTTTTTTACAAAATATAGACATAACAGATGATGGTCAATTTTTAAGAGAATTCTCATTCATGTAAGAATTTATGGAATACTTTCATGGCAAAAACTATAGCCAAAGCTTTCTACTCAATCTGGCTGTAGTTTTTCTCAGCAGCTATTAATGACCTCAAAGTATATACTGTGGGCTTAGTTGTTTTATCATCATATTTATGTAATATTACTGCACCAATTTCTGAATCACTTGCATCTCATGCAACAACAATGTTTAATTTGGAATCAAAATGTGTCAGTGATAAGTCAGATGTTAGGACCTTTTTTTATTTTTTCAGACATGCTTTGATGATTCTCTGTCCAAATTCATTTAGCATCTTTCTTTAAAAAGGCATTTAAAGGTGCTGTTAACTCGTGCATATTTGATATACACACATAGTATTAGCTTGCAAAGATTAGTTCTGACAAGGAATTGTCTAAAAACGAGTTCACTCTGAAATGGACATCACTATTTAAAATTCAGATGCAGAGTAGCTTACAAATTGTAGAATACATAAACACTTCAAGTCAAAGGTTTATACTTCTAAGCCAATGTCATATGACTGCCTCGACGATAACCATCAAGATGATTACACGTCGATTCGGGAATATTTACATTTCCACATCTATGGACGAATGCGGGTTATCTCTCCCAGATCATGGCAAATGATAAATAAACAAATGATAAATAAACAAAATAAGATTACTGTTCGATTGATATAATTGAATTGCAATCTTCCCAGGTCTGCTTTAGTATCAACACATGTGCTAACAATTCAAGGATGAACGACAAGACAAGACTATTTTTGATATAAGATTTTAATAAGTAACAAAATATTAAAATAAAAAAAAATGTAAATATGAATAAGGATATCCAATGACCTGAACCTCAAATGTTATATTCGGATACCCAATGTAGTTGAAATAAAAATTTACAACACATATCAACATGAATCAATATGAATGAATACAGGCAAATACGAATGCAAGAGATTAACACAAAATAAAAATGGGGAGAACCATATAATTTAAAAGGACACATGGTATGATGTATGTGATAACATAATATTCGTGGAAGTGTATACATGTTCTAACATGGGTCTAAGACTATAATAACTTATCTTTATATCAGTTCCTTCTCTCTTATATTAGTCTTTTCTTTTTCTTTTTTTCTGTCTTCCTCCTTTTTCTTTATACAATTTCGGACTCAAACGTAGTCCACTTAAAATGTAACTATGACTGTCTCTATTTTCTTTCAGTTGACTGTTGTACTTTCAGCATATTCTGAAATATCCGCACTCTTCTTTATTCCTTTATTTAAACAAGTCGTATTTTCTGCACTCAAACAATTCTGTGGTTTCTTCTCTTCAATATCTCTTCCTTCATATATGAACTTCTCTGCGTCACTATCTTTCTTTTCTTGATAAACAACTTGGCTTTGCTTTCTTTCTCTTCTTTTAACAAACAGGAATCAGCATACAAATAACATTACAGTTTCTTCTCTTCAATATCTCTTCATCGCTATCTTTCTTTCTTTAAAAAAAAACAGTTTGGTCTTGTCTTCTTCTTTTAATGAATAAGAATTTATAAGTTCATTTTCTCTTATTTGGAGTTGCTTAAGATGAATTGGTCAAATTTTGCTATTATCTCAACTGCGTTTTCCTTTTCATTCATCATTTATCAGCACCCAGCAATCATGACTTGCTCATCCAAGATTTGAGCTGCAACTGATTTCCAAATTTTGCTTTCCATATGATTTGTTTTTGGTGTGAATTCTAGCTCTTGCTGTTTCACGACCTCATGTCTAGCTTCTGTCTATTTCCTGTCTAAACACTTGTTACTAAGGGTATCTGAGTCAACCAACCTTGACCTGCTATCCCAAAACTGACTCTAGCTCCCATGTGATCATCTCCTTGTTACCATGCGGAGTCCAATCTCAATATATGTGTGTAGGTGTGTATGCGGCTATCTATATCCGTAACAACCAAATAGACAAGACAAACCTGGAACAACAAGCTCAGATGAGTCGCTGTCAGGGGTGGCTATTTACTGCAAACCAACACAACGTCCTCAAAGGACCTGTAAGAGACCAATTTGGTGGAATGACTTTGCTCCTACAAATAGCCAGTGGGAGTGAATGTAGTATGGATTATTGCCTCTTATATGTATTCTGTATTTAAGTAAGTCCTGCTCAAACATGCTTTATTCTATGTCAAATAAAGCTTCAGATTGTAATACTATTTGGTGCTAAAGGGTTAAAACATAGAAGGAAAGACATACAGATAAACTAAATGAAGAGTTTTTCTGTTAGAAAACAACGAAATCTTAAAAACTTAAAGAAAGTTCCCACAGAGAGGCAGAGTGCAAAAGAGACCATGTGGTAAATATAAACAATTGATTAATAACTTTGTTTTTGGTAAAAATGTGTGTTGTGGTGCAGTGGATATCGGCTCGGAACAAGAAATCGGGAAGCCAAGTTCGAATTTCAGTCGAATTCCTTGCATTCACTTACGCGCAAATACCCTTGGGAAAGGTATTAATCCGTCTCTTCCCTCCAGTTATGGGTTAAATAATAGAACAGATTGGGTTCTGTAGCCTTGGTTGGTAACCAGTCTACTGCAGAAAGCAATGGCAACCTACTGCGGGATAATCTGCCCAGTCAGTCATGTCCCTTTCGAGACATGATCGCCCAAGTGTGTATCATGTATGGCACTTAACTATCTAAATACAGGGCTGGATAAAGAAATTTTATATAAGCAAAGAAAAACAACTTGAACCCTGTGCTAAAACTTAACAGAACCAGCCAAAGTGTTACATTTCAACTTTAGATGTGGGTTGGAAAGATAACTGTCTGCATGAAGTAGATAGAATTTAACTGCTGGAACAACTAAGCCTGTACCAAGAATCGAAGATGTAATGTTTTTTTTTGTGACTTAGTCACAAGAAGAAGAAAAAAATCTTTATAAATATGCGACCGCCCGGCCCGTCGCTGTTGGTTTCAATCCAGATAGCTGGTCGTAGATTGACTCTGTCACGGTGATCTCCCTTGTCCCACATTGTGTTGATTAATCACAAGGTAGTCACTTGAGTTCCCCACTAGCTGTCTTTCTGCTGAACTAAATCAAATTGGGAGGCATGCATACAATTGAGTAATAAAAGAAATATAGCACCAAGAAAAATAAGTAGACTGACGTCTGAAGTTTCTTTTTTTATCATATCACCCCAAGCAAGGCGGTAACGCCACTGATGTGCAGGGGGCTACATAAGAGTGAGAAGATTAGAAAAGAGAAAACCGGAAACAAGGGATGAGCCTTTTCAATAGGTGTGGGTGGAGTGTGAACTGGGCGATAGTTTAGTTTATCTACTCTAAAAAAAAAAAAAAAAAAAAGCGAGAAGATTAGAAAAGAGTGTTGTGAAATAACATCTTTATATACAGAATAGACACAATAGTCTCTTGGATAATTCCCAATCCCTGCTTCTATCAAACCAGTAGCGGACCGGAAGTGTCTTAAGTAAATCAAATTATTCTCCTAAACAATAACGAGAAATCTGGCTGGCCGCAGCTCGCTGCTTCGAACAGAGTTCTAAGTTTGTCGTAAGTTTAGTCCACTTGATTCTTGTTTTCTGGAATGTTGCGGAAATTGCTGAAGTGCTGGGTTATGGGTAGGTTGGCACGGTTCATCTTCAGACACAGAATTGAGGTGGATTTCTTGTTCCAGGCTGGATCACTCTCACCAAAGACTCTCTTCATTTGGCAATTTCAAACTTTGTTTGCAAAGTCTCTTCGTGTCTGTCTCTTAACTCTGGTTGGTTGATTGCGACAGGCCTCTCTACGGGCAGCACCAAACGGCATGGCAATTATCTCTGTCTCTTTACTTTTTAGCTGAGAACAGTCTCTGGCAGGTGATGATTTTTCTATCGTTGGCACCCAACTGTGTGGCAATTATCTCTTTGTCATTACGTCTTTAGACCGGGAACTCGAACTCTCTGCCATTCGAGCTGCAACTCAACTGCAACTGCATTCAGTTAGCGATCTCAAAACTTTGTTTGCAAATTCTCTTCTTGTCTATTTGCCAGCAGGTCCTGCGCTTGGCGGCCAACAACATGGCACCTATCTTCGTCATTACATCTCTAGGCTGGTAACTCCAACTAACTGCGAACTGCCTCTGACTCGACTCAACTGATTTTGGTCCCTCAGGACCCTGTATTTATGCCCATGCCATGATGTGAGGCTGACAGATGCTGGGTTTCTAACCCCTCAACTCGGCAACCAATAGAATGCTGAGGTTAGCTGCTACTCGTTGTTGCCTTTGTTTTACCCAATGAGATTAGTCTTCTTTCCATGACATCAATTGTTGGTCGTCTCCCCCCTTTCGGGCGCTGGTTCATAGAACTAATGAGATTCCTCTGTCTTATGACGTCATCTTCCCATACCCCTTTTCTGGATCAAACTTAACCGGCAAATTTTCTTTCTCATGAAATGATTTTGGGGATATTTTTAATCAATCACTATTAATCTTTTTGAATTTGCTTCACCCAAAACAAGTTGACAAAGGTCTATTGACATTGTCACTTAGATAAGAATTTTCCGCACCTGCGTTTCTAATATCCATTTCTGAGTTACCGACATTTTTAGGTGACGGAAAATATTTTTGTTATCTGCTCTACCCTTTCTCCCTGTCTAATGTCAAGCCAAATGTCTCTTCTCTAAATTACTAATCCAGTTTTCAACTCGGAATCAGATATTTGTTATCTCAATTCTTTTCACAATTCACGCAAGCAAGACAATGCCTTTTGGATATAATAATAAAAAGTAATACTTGTTTAGTGCCATGGGGTTAGTTTTGTTTCAGATTTCTAATGTCCAGCGAAAAATAACAATTGGATTTATCTCTCTTCTCTTTCTCCTCTCTTTCTCTTTCTCCTCTCTTTCTCTTTCTCCTCTCTTTCTCTTTCTCCTCTCTTTCTCTCTTTCAGGTTTAGGATGACAACAGAGAGTAAAACTTGTTAGCGTTCATGGGTGGGCCAAAACCAGTGTCTGTTGTTTGTGGCACTCTGACATTACAACAAATATGATCTGTCCCTTAAACAGCCAATATATGTCTAAAAATATTGCATGTTGAGCTAGAATACAATCTGATAAAAATGTTAAATTTTATTTTGGTTCCACTGAAACTCTTTGGAAAATTCATTTTCATAATCATAAGCTAACTTTAAATATCAAAAAACATAAAAACAACACCTAAATATCTCTAAATGTTTTTTTTTTTATTCGTATCACCCCGAGCAAGGTGGTAACGCCACTGATGTGCAGGGGGCTACGTAAGATTGGAAAAGAGAAAGCCGGAAACCACATCCTAAACAGGGAACAAGGGATGAGCCTCTACACCTGTTCAATAGACATGGGTGGAGTGTGAACCAGGCGATAGTTCAGTCTATCTACTCCAAGGTTTTTATTGTTGTCTTCTATTGTATTTTGGTAGTCAATTTTATTTTGATCTGCACGTTGATTTAGGATATATTTGTTATGGTTTGCTATGACTTTTTCTAGGTTGTTTGTGCAACTGTAGCTTAGTTTAAGTGTATTTTCGTTGAAGATTTTACTAAGAGGGTTGTTGGTGGGGAAGTGTTTTTAATTAAATTCAGAAACTTTTATCCTAACTTGGTGTTTATCATTTGGTTGAAAGGAGGTGTGTACCAAATGATTTTTCTATTTTTGTTTTTCCTGTTATGGTTGTAGTTTGTTATATATTGGATGTCTTGGTTTTTGTAGCCACTTTTTTTTTAAGGACTTATTGTAGAGACTTTTTTGTTTGTTAAATATTTCTTCACTGGATGAGTTTTTACTAATTCTATATTCTATGGAGGAGGGTGTATGTTTGATTATACTATGGGTGTGGTTTGACTTTGGGTGGATGTATAGTGGGTATTCGTTGGTTTTATGTATGGTTGGTAATTATTGTTAACTAAATCTAGCGTGACATCGAGGAAGTTGACTTACTTTTAGGTGTAAACTTTTAAATTCTCTGTGGATAAGTTTTCTTATTTTGTCTGTTTTAAAGTGTGTGGAATTTTGTACTGTCATGAGACCATCACCTCTGTATAGCCCTATGTCTTGTGTGTTTATGTCTTGGTGTGCAGTAAGATTGTTTAGTGTAAATAAGCCGATGAGATCGGAGAACTCTGCAGAGTCCAGCGCACCCATTGTGATGTCAAATTGGTTAAGTTATTTTTTATCCATTGTTCTTGGTTATGGATAAGAACAGATGTCTTCACGGCCATTATAATATTATATTCATTCTTGGTTAAGTCCGAGTAATGTGTGGCAAATTCCAGTGTCAAAGTGAAGGGGTCTTTAGATATTGAACAATATAACGCTCTACATTTGTATCGAGCACTCTTTATGCATGAACAGCAGGTTAAAAAACCTACTAGTTCCATAACTTTATTATATATATATATATATATATATGTTGTATGTGTTATGTCTTGAAGGCTGTCACAATGCGTTGAATGAAATAAAGGAAGGTCGGGAGGTGTTTGTATGGCCTGTTTAATATTATTGATATTTCGAGACTATAATCTCATCATCAGAATGGCAGAGAAATCCTCAGAATGACCATGCTTTTTAGCTGCCCATCTATGAATGGCTGGCTTTATCCACTGCTGCTGTATGTGTGTGCATGTATGTATGTGTGCAAGTGTGTATCTGTGTGTGTTCTAGTTGTTTTTTTTTATGGTGTGTGTGTGTGTGTGTGTGTGTGTGTGAGAGAATGAGTGTCAATGTGTGTGTATTCAAAGTTGATGTGACTTTGACCAGGTCAAAGGATATCAGTTACATTGCTGTTGTCTTATCTGTCTGATTTATCTGGTGGTGTTTGCTTGTTGTGTGTGCTGTAATTCAATCTACTTTTGTGTGTGTGTGTGTGTGTTCTGTCCTGGTACATGGTTTGTTATGGGCACCTCTGCTACTACAGCCCGGGGAGGGGGGTGTTAGCGTGGTTATTGTAACTATTTTTTTCTATGTGTAAAGGCTATGTGTAGTATTGTAATTAAATCTACCTTATTTTATTTATCTGTGTATAAAAAGCCTGCCAGCAGGGATATGTTTGTCCACTACCGATTAGCGCTAAGACCAGTTACATCAATAACGAACTCGCACGTAACCGAAAGAAATGCAGCAGAGGTGAACACGTTAACACCCACACTGCATTCTTCAAGAAAACACTGGTGACTAACGGTTACCCACATTCCTTTGTGGATCGCCTAGAACGGAAGGGTAGTAGGGGCACAAGGCGCCACACCCTATCTAACACCTGCTTCCTGAGGTTACCACACTTCAGCGAATATATAACATCAAAAATATGTCTAGCTATCTGCAGAGAGGGATTAGACATACAGCTGGCACACTACGGCTCCACTCTTCGCAGACACCTCAACCCCAACCACAGAACAAACAACAACACCACATGCACACTAACGAACTGCCCTATTGCAGGTACCAGTATATGCCACCAGGTATATGTTGTATACCACATACAATGCGGCAAATGCGATGCATTCTATGTCGGCAGCACTACAAGACATCTACACATTAGAATAAAAGAACATCTACACACGCAAGCGTCGTCATTCCAAAAACATTTAAAAAAATGCAAAAATAAGGACAAAACCATAACCGTTAATATCTTGGCTATCTTGGAACGCAACATAGGTAACCTACGCATTAAAGAGTCCCTAATAATATCTAAATTACAACTGAGAATTAAGTCACAAAGAATTAAACCTAGATTACATAACAGTATAGACAACACCAAGACGCACACAACATGCACTTAACACAACAATAAAGGTCACACATACACACACACGCTATCAGTAACAATAAGCACACACACACACTTCTTCCTCCCTTATAACAAACTGCTAACCAGGCTAAAGCACACACACACACACACACAGATGAATAAAATAAGGTAGGTTTAATTACAATACTACACATAGCCTTTATACACAGAAAAAAAATAGTTACAATAACCACAACACATTTTCTCCCCCCCCCCCCCCCCGGGCTGTAGTAGCAAAGGTGCCCATAACAAACCATGTACCAGGACAGAACACACACACACACACACACACACACACAAAAGTAGATTGAATTACAGCACACACAACAACACCACCAGATAAATCAGACAGATAAGACAACAGCAATGTAACTGATATCCTTTGACCTGGTCAAAGTCACATCAACTCGCAGATCCTACGAACTGGTTCCATCAGACCAATAAAAACCCCAACTTGAATACACACACATTGACACTCATTCTCGCACACACACACACCATTAGACCATAAAAAAAACCCAACTAGAACACACACAGATACACACTTGCACACACGCACACATACATACATACATACATACATGCACACACATACAGCAGCAGTGGATAAAGCCAGCCATTCATAGATGGGCAGCTAAAAAGCATAGTCATTCTGAGGATTTCTCTGCCATTCTGATGAGATTATAGTCTCGAAATATCAATAATATTAAACAGGCCATACAAACACCTCCTGACCTTCCTTTATTTCATTCAACGCACTGTGACAGCCTTCAAGACATAACACATACAACTATTTTACGCAATGCTTCAAGCAAATTACAAAACTTTACTATATATATTATGGCCGGTAGTGTGTGTGTGTGTGTGTGTGTGTGTGTGTGTGTATGTATATATATATATATATATATATATAGTTTTAAGATACTTATGGGTTAAAGTGCTTAATATCAGGGATAGAACATATAAATATAAAAGTGCCTACTGAAATTAACTTTCTGTGGTGGTAATTTATTTCATACTTCAACACAATCTTTAACACGTGCGTCGTGTGGTGGCTCAACTATTTATATATGTTGGTCAATGGGGCATTATATATAGCAAGATCAGGTATTTCCAGTTTAATGTATTTTCCTAACAGTTATTGTGTAGGTAGTAATGAGTATATTTCGAATTATTCTAAAGGTTAAGTGGAAATAATTGTGGATCTGAATGTGGTTATTTGTAGCTATTTTATAGTGTTGTTGGTTAGCTTTTAACTCGGTATTGATTACTTAGTGTATTTTGTATTTATTTGTTATTAACTGTTTATTATTATTATTACATGTATTTATGTATGTATGTATTCATAGTTTGGTAATTTGTTTAATATTTATTTTAATTTTTTGGTTATTATTTTATTTTTATCTTTTGGGCATTAGTTATCTTATTAAGTTTAAAGTATTCATTTTGTTCAAAGTATGTTATGTTATTTGTTTTGTATATAGTGCATATATTTGCACTTTTCTCGTGGTATTTTGCAAGGTATTCATTTGAAGTAATGTAGTAAAAATTAGTCTTATCTGTATTTTGAAATGCATTCTGATCATTTATTTGATAATTTCTGTTGGTCTGGGAAGGTGATTGTAGCTATTTTTTTCCTCAAGATAGAATTTTTGTTTTTGGGTTTATTGTTGTAAACTGGTACTGTTTTCTTTATTTTTCATGATATTTTTGATATCTTTTGTTTTTAATTTCCTATATATACTTTAAAAGAGTTGTGCTGTTTGAATATTTACTATTAGTAGGATGCTTTGTGTGCATAGTTTATCTGCTAGTTTTAAGTGTTCACGTTTGTCATAGTTTTTTTCTAAAACATATATATATAAAGTGGAAACATTTATGTGTTTTATTTTGTCATTTAGGTCTTCATTAGACTAAATTGATGTTTACTTTAATGCAACTACACATGTGCATGAAGGAAATGGGACACTGAAAATTTAAAATTTTATTTTTTTTAAATGTGTGTTTTGTGTATATCAGTCAGTTAAATGCCATACGTGATACACGCTTGGGTGATCATGTCTCTAAAGAGACATGACTGACTAGGCAGAAGATTATCCCGCAGTAGAGTGGTTACTGATAAAGAACCCAATCTGTCCTAATATTTAACCCATAACTGGAGGGAAGAGACGGATGAATACTTTTCCCAAGGGTATTTGCGTGTAAGTGAATGCAAGGAATTCGAAATCGGTTTCCCGATTTCTCGTTCCGAGCCAATATCCACTGCATCACAACGCACATCCTTTGAGTATATAGTCTAGCCAATTTCATTTTTTTTTTTTGTTCATGTTTTCATCATTTTTGTTATTAAATATTCTTTAACAAGAAAAGTGAAATGTTATAAGAACCTGGATGTAAATTTATTGTAAATGATCTCATGATATAAGCACTTTCTATACATTTTCATCTTTTAATTACAGTGAATTTTTTAAAATCAAAATTATGGACAGACTGATTATGCTAAGCAACTAATGCACTGAGTATGTTTTGTAAAATCTCTTTTCTCTTTGTTACGAACCCGTTTGGGTCAGCAACACATAAAATACAATTTAGTTGGAATAATGCTGAAGGGAGTGAATTAAACTATAACGCAAGATAATTTTATACAAATAGGAAATTTATTTTAACACACAAATATTTAGCAAAAAGACAGGTATAAGGTGACAACTATATAATAACGGATACTAGAACGGGTTCAACTTTGTACTAGTTTTACACGATATTCAATGGAAAATAAGAGGTGGGTCTAACAAGGAAGATATTTGGAGGAAGCTTAGGCGGAATGGAAAGTGGTCATTTAACTCGGCTGAAGAATATATATAACCATACTCAGCTAGGGTTTGGTCAGAATGATTAACGAAACAATCTTTACCTTTCACAGCAGCAACATGGTATATTCACTGGATGTTGAGGAAGGTTTTTCATATGGAGAATTTCAGCTGGTAGCTTTATGAAAAGTTCTTTCGACGTCTCAAATGAATCGTTAAAGAGGGGTCTATGTCTGGCCTGTAGCACCTACAACTCTGGGGTTTTCTACTATTTCTTCCTTTTTATATAGAAACAGGGGCCTATATTCATTGGCCCTCACTTTCTCTGGTCCTTTTCTTTTCCCTGTAACACTAGTTACCAGGCTAGTTAGTTAATCTCTTTTTGGGAAGGGTAGAACTTGACCAACTGATCCAAATCCTACTCTCCTTTTTGGAGTGGTAGAACCTTGACCGCATGACTATTTACTACTACTTTTATAGGGGGGGATTGGTGAAAACCTGACCCAATAACCTAGTTACTACTATCCTTTTGCTAAGGTTACTATTTTTATTCATGACCCAAGGCCTTGGTGGCGAGAAAACGCTTCTAACTTCCTCGTTACACTCTTCATATAATCTTTTATTTAAATTCCTTGAGGTTTCTCCTATTTATTTCTTGTGACAATTATTACAAGCCATAGAGTAAATTCCTCCTTCAAGTTTTAGCGTATTAATATATTTTGTATTAAGTCTTTTATTATGTTAGAAGTAGTTTTAACAAAGTTTGTTGAGTTTAGGTAAATTCTTTTTAATTGTAGTTGTGATAGTTGGCAGACTTTACAGGGGACATATGTATTGTATTGTCAGTAGCTTATTTTGGAATCAGTGCATGTAAGCTCCATTTTTTTATAAGTTGGTTTTCACTCATTTTGCAATATGTAGCCTAGCGTTGTATGTTGTGAAATGATTTTGTCATGTCTCATGTAATAGCTGCTTTTTCTTTAATGCTCGGCTCAAATACATCTGTTGTAGTCAATAGCAATCATCTGTGATGGTTGTGGTTGATTTGAGCAGCTCATAATAAACTACACAGCTATCTGATCCCACCAAATGCAGAGCAGCAGGTTCAAACCATGGATATTTGGCTTTGCCACCAATGTTGATCCGTGGTCTATCTCATGATCTTCTATGCTTAGGGTTATTATAGTGTATTCCCTTTTCATCACCGGTCATGATACGATGCAAAATATCTTTCCTTTTCCTGCCATTGAAGCAGCTGTTCACACATGACAAAACACTGTTTGACGTCTCTTAGCTTGAACTCATACAGCAACCAATATCCTTGCTTTTGAATCATTCCTAATGCTTTCAAACATTTCAAAACTGTTGTGTGATCAATACCTAATGATTCTGAAAGTTCAGTTTACACCTGATAGGAATTTTCATGCCTCCAATTCTTTGTCTTCAAACTTTTTCTGTATCAGAGCATTCTTTATGTTCAACATCAAAATCATTATTTTTGAAGTGTCTAAACCAGTTTCTGCATGTTGTTTCCAACAGAGCATGGTTGCCTTAAGTCTCAACTAGAATTCTGTGTGCTTTAGCTGCAGATTTCTTTTGAATAAGTAGTACAGTAAAATTGCCCACAAATACACTTTCTTTAATATGAAATCTAACATGTTTAACACGATGAAAAACAAAGTTGTTTACACTTGGGCAAAATGACATACACTAAATTTCAAGCTTGTTTATAGTACTTCCTTAGAGTTGCATCGGAAACTACATGCATGCAGTTCCGGGAATACCATTTGTTAGAAAACAGTGAGAACTTATTGAAGGTCCTAATAAATATCTTAAAAAATATGGGTCATAGGAAAAAAAGCTCAGATAAGTAAAAATCAGTTTTGTTCAGTGATAGCGGAAATATCTTTCTCTAATTTATTTCATTTTTACAGTTGGTTTGTTTGAATGTATAATAAAATATGCCAAATCAGCCTTAGGAAACATTTCAAAGATTCTTACTGGCAATGTAGCTATTAATATGAGACTTTGAAATTCAGGACGTTTCATACAAATGGCTGCTACTTTTTTATATCTGTGCAAAACAAAAATGGCTTTTTTATCTAAACTGCACAGATGTTGCTATTAGTCAGCAAATACAACTAATAATTCCAGCTAGTATTTATTTTATATATTGCTAAAAATTGTAGTGGCCAATGTGATATGCAGTATAATTATAGCTAAAAACTAAAAGAAACTTAGTATTTACAAACTAGCACCGTACCATAAAAATAATAAAAGGTATATTTATATATGGATTATTACTTCTGCCATTTATCAAAATATCTGTGCACTCTGCCAAGTTTCAAAATGTTGGTCCTCAGCACTTTGTTTTATGATTGTTTTTGTAACTTTGTGTGTTTTGCAAATTACTTAATCATACTGTTATTGCACAAAAAAAAATTTGAAATTCTTTTTAAAAGGTTGCTGAGTTCTAGTAAGATTTCCCATTTATGATCAATAAATATAGTTTTTACTGTATCACCTAACCAGTACAAATTAAAGAAATTTAAAAGATTTAAAACTTTATAATTTATTAAAATTTAAAAAAATTTCATTATTCATTAAATTTTTTTTTTTTTTTTTTTCCTCAAGATAATAGTATTGATAACATATCTTTTTTATAAAAGCGTTTCTTAAAAAAAACCCAAAAAACTCAGATATTCACATATGTAAATCTTTTCACAGGTAACTAGTATATAATAATGAACACTGTCATTTTATGCATATTTTTTTTGTTTCTCCATCCATGACTTGACCCTAATGAAGTGTTCATTAGGGTCAACATCCAGCGATGATAGTCTTTCATGCTTAATGTGCATTGTGGTGTAATGGATATTGACTCGGAATGAGAAACTGATATGGAAAAATTGAAAAATAAATCCTACCACTCGGTCAGTTAAGTGCCATACGTGATACATGCTTGGGTGATCACATCTCGAAAAAGACATGACTGACTGGGCAGAAGATTATCCTACAGTAGGTTGCCATTGCTTTCTGCGGTAGACTGGTTGCCGACCAAGGCTATAGAACCCAATCTGTCCTGTTATTTAACCCATAACTGGAAGGAATAGACGGATTAATACCTTTCCCAAAGGTATTTGCGCGTAAGTGAATGCAATGAATTTGGCTGGAATTCGAACTCGGCTCCCCGATTTTTCGTTCCGAGCCGATATCCAATGCACCACAACGCACATACCACACCCAAATTGAATGTCTGATCTGGCAGTAAGTATCCAAGTGACATGCCCATTATGCAGGGGTATCAGAGATTAGTATATGAAATTTTAGTGTCTTCTTTTTTTGTTTTTTTTTGTTTTTTTTTCTTTAGTAAATTGATTTGGAAATTATTGCAAAAATCAAATAATTGTTAGATTTTAATGTAACTTTCAAGACTTATTCACAAATGAAGGAAATTAAAAATGTTTGCTTTTTAGAAAACTTTAGTAAAAACCTTTTTTTTTATCTGTTACCCATCATTTATTTAATTTTATGAAATTTAAAAAAATTCAATTTTGTACCTCTTAATGTTTATATTATTCTCCTCAAATAATTTAACTCATTAATTTTTTTTTCTTTTGTAAAACAAGACCAACAGTTACTGAAAATCTGCTTTGAATAGAAAAATAAAGATGCAATAAAACTAAGACATTATTTAATTAAAAAAAAGCTTTTTTCTTTTATGAATAACATACATTATTGGCACTATTGTTTAAAGAAAAAACATTTTTGTCAATAACAAATGAATTTTTACAATTTTTTCACTTTAAAAAACTTTTTAAAAATTTCAAAAGTTTTAAAACTCTTAAATTGCTGTATTTGTTCTATTTAGGTGATATTGTTAAGTAAAAATTATATTCATTGACTATAATATCAAATTTTGAATTGTGTGTATAAACATGCTAATTTTTGTAAATACAGATGTTCATACATGACATTATCAAGAAATAAGAGTGATAAGTATAATAAACTTAAAGCCAAAGTACTTAAAATTCAGTAAAACATAAGATTCTGGAGAATATTTTCCTACATTTTTAAGATTACTGGGCACTTAAAAATAATATAATAAAAGGCACTCATGTTATATTCTTCAAGTAAATTTTACAGATATATCCACCATAAAAAAAATTAAATAAACTTCCATCTGCCAATCAACCTGTCAACTCCTTAAATAAACAGCTAATTAATGTTTCAAATCAGATTAATTAAATTTTAAATCAGCTAATATTCCTCAAATAATGTTTTAGAAAAATGTTTTATTTTTTAAAGATTTTTTAACAAAAAGAATTATATTGTGATGGAAGATGGCTAAAAATAGTGCTAAAATCATTAATTTCAAAATGAAAACTCATTCAAGTCAATTTAAATTAGTTATAAAATAGAGCAAAGTGTTTTGCTGATTGGAAATATTAAATTTATTAGTTTGAAATTAAGACTAAAAAGTTTCAAGAAAGATTTTTCACTTTTAAAAATTCATTTTAAACATTAGGTATTGTGAATTAATAGTGTGGCAGTACTTAGGTATGTACGTACGTACATACACATATATATATATAAAGTGCTCAATATCAAGGATAGAGTATATGTAAATATAAAAGTGTACATAGCGGTCAACACCCAGTGATGATAGTCTGTTTCATGCTTAATGTGCATTGTGGTGTAATGGATATCGACTCGGAATGAGAAATCAGAGAGCCAAGTTCAAATTCCTGTTGATTTATTCATTCACTTAGGCACAAATACTGTTGAAAAGGTATTAATCCATCTCTTCTCCTTCAATGGGATGAATAACAGAACAGATTTATAAACCTTGGTTGGCTACTGGTCTATCACAGAAAGAAATAGCAACCCACTGTAGGGAAATCTTCTGCCAAATCAATCATGAAAGAGGCATGATTGCCTGAGTGTGTATCATGTATGGCAATTAACTGATTTATATACAGGGTGCGATGGGTAAATTTTACTTATTTTTTAATTACTAACATGCACATTGTTTTTTATTTTGTTGACTGTACAGTATAGTAGAGTCGGTTGGGCACCATCTGTGAGAAAGAGCACCATTAAGCAATTCACTCCACCAGAAGTTTGAAAACAGCATGTAATACTGCTTGGCAATGGTGCCAAAAGCTCCAATATAAACATTTTTTGGTGTCAATCTGAGGATGGTGCTGGGAATCCAAAAAGAGTTGAATGAGTTTAATGGTGATTAAGAAAGTATGGCAGTTTGAAAAACTCATTCTGATTGTTCTGATAAGAAAAGAACTCCCAAATTTCTTGGTGAGGACCTCAGACTCAACACTGATAACTACATCAAATGCCTCGAGGTATTGCTGCCCTGGGTCAAGAGAGTGGCTGCTGGAAGACCTTATGTCTGACAACAGGACTCTGCATTTTCACTCTTTTCTTTATTTTTTTTTTTTCAATTGGAGTAGATAGACTAAATTATCGCTCGGTTCACACTCCACCCACATCTATTGAACAGGTGAAGAGGCTCATCCCTTGTTCCCTGTTTAGGATGTGGTTTCTGGCTTTCTCTTTTCCATTCTTTTTACCCTTACGTAGCCCCCTGTGCATCAGTGGCGTTATCGCCTTGCTTGGGGTGATATGATTAAAAAAATATATATATATATTATTACTATATTTTAGAACATACAAACTATTACAAAATTATACATCTTGCTTTGACATTGAAAGAACAATGTCTCATCAGGTAGTTAATAATGATGGTAATAAACGTTTTATTGAAAAAAAATTTAAAAAAACACCACTCCTTTTATTTTTGAAAATCTTTTTGTACAAGGTAAGAAGATATTAAAAAAAGAGGTGGGGGAGAAAGCGGGCAGAAAAGATGAGAAACCAAGAGAGGGGAAAAACGCAGGAAACAAAACGCAAAGAGGAAAACAAGGAAGAAAGCACTGAGATGAAAAAGTCAATGGAAATGCCTAACAGAGGGAAATTTTAAATTTAGGCAGGAAGTGAATTTTAGACAGATATAGATATAGGTTACAGGGTGTCTCGGCTCAAATCTTTTTGTTTAAAAAAAAAAAAAAATCATACCTCTATAATAGAAAAAGAAAATAAATAGACAAAGAAAATAAAGAGGAAAAGGAAAGACACAAAAAAAGAAGTAGAAAGCAAAGAGGATAACAAAGAGAAAATGCATAGATGGAAGAAAGGAGAGAGGAACAAAAACGGCTAATAAATAAAAATTTCAAACTTTGGCTGAAAGTGAATTGCAGACACAAATACAGACATCTGTTACATTGTTCCAAACTAAATCCCTTAGCATTTAAAAAAAACAAAAAAAAAAACTGAATTCACATACAAAACAGAAATTATCTATAAAATGTAAATTAGAGAAAATTTAAAACATAACCCGAAGATATAAATCCGTTAGCACTAATATAATAAATTGGAGAAATAAAATAAAAGAAATTAGAATAAAAATTAAAAGAAATTGAATTAAATTTCATATCAAAATTTAAGGCAGTAAATAGATCACAATTTGTAATAGAAAATAAAGATAAAATAACATAAGAGAGATCATAATAGTTAAAGTAAATTGCGTTGTGGTGCAGTGGATATTGGCTCGGAACGAGAAGTCAGGGAGCCAAGTTCGAATTCCAGTTGAATTCATTGCATTTACTTATGCATAAATACCCTTGGGAAAGGTATTAATCCATCTATTCCTTCCAGTTATGGGTTAAATAACAGGACAGATTGGGTTCTATAGCCTTGGTCGGCAACCAGTCTACCACAAAAAGCAATGGCAACCTACTGCGGGATAATCTTCTGCCCAGTCAGTCATGTCTCTTTCGAGACATGATCGCCCAAGCGTGTATCACGTATGGCACTTAACTGACTGACTGATCAAGATAGTAAAGTTAATACTGTAAAATGTTTACAATTGCTAAAGTTTCATACCTTAGATTTTATAATTCTAGCAGGATTGTAAATATAGTTATATTTTTCTACAAAAATATAATTGTTCCAGAATAAAAAAATACAGAAAAATCATATGGTATAATCCTCCATTTAATCAGTTAATATTAAACTGGGAAATAAATTTCTTAATTGAAAAACATTTTCCCCAAAATAATCTTTTAAGCAAAATTTTCAATAGGAACACTCTAAAACTCAGTTATAGTTGCTCTAAGAATTTAGAAAAAAATAATTAAATTACCTAACATTAAAATACTGAAATTATATAACAACTAGCAGGATAGCCCAGCGTTGCTCGTGTGTAATGAAAGCTTTAAAACTCATCCATGGTCCTTGAGCTCAGACTCTTTGGATGTTATCCCGAAAGACTAAAAAGCAATAGTTGTTTCCAGTTAAAGTGAAACTGTAGACTGAAAGAAAAATGAATGGATGTAAGTCAAATTTGGATTTCCTGGCATCAATCTCAAATAAGTTTTTTTCGTTGTAAACTGAATTTTGAAGGCTAAATAAGTCCTCTGAGTAAATGTTATCATGGCTGAGACTGAGAACTACAATTATACCTACTTAGAGCCGAACCCGAAGCAAAAACTAAAATAAAAGGACTGAAAAAATACATACAGGCAGATAAACACACACACACAAACATCTTGCCTTTTATATATATATATATATATAATCGATTTTCTGCACTATTGTAAGAACTGCAACCTTGAAACTTCTGAATATCGTTTCTTATGTCTTTGTCTATGAGTGTATTAAATTAGATTAAAATCGGACCACTCTTTCTATAACACGATTTTTTCGATTTTCGATATTTATCGGTGGTACCTCGACACAAAACCTAGCTAAGAACACTCGCAGACGCTTATAGTACAACTGTAAATTTTCAAAAATATTGGTTCAGCCGTTTCAGAGTCTATAGGTAACAGGGACGCGCACACTCACACACACACAAAAGTTCCATTTATAAATAAGTTTAGATTTAGATAGATTTAGATTTAGATAACAACAGTAATTCTACTACTCATTTTAATTTGCCTCATAGTAAAAACTTATGTAATATCTCAAAAGCATTTAACAGAATTTAGCATACTGGTCTTCCCAAACTCAAGTGCTATTGTGTTTCTAGCTGAATATTTTACTTAATCATATCATTCTTAACAAATCCTTGAACGAAAGTTGTGTTGAATGGCCAAACTTCTAGATAATTTCACATTAATGCAGGGATCTACCAGATCTCTATCCTTGAACCTACATTGTTTCTTAGCTTCATCAACAACCTTCCCAATGTTATCAGTTCCCAACTAGGTGTTTATGCTGTTGATATAACTATTTACTCATGTATTAATAGCAAGTCCGTTCGGCCAACAAAGTAAAACTGGCAACTGCTCTTGAAAATGACCTCTGATTAGTTGTTAACTGGGGCAAGAAATGTCTTGTAAATTTTAACATTCCAAAAATGAAACTCTTTTAATCATTATATGAACCATCATTTTTTTGTCATCCATCAGCATAGCTGATGCTAACCTTCAGGAAAGTAACCCATTGTGTCTTCACATTTTTCACGGACATGAATTGATGTGATTATATTGAATCAATTGCAAGGTTTGCTGCTAAGAAATTTGGTTCGGTGTTGTGCCAAACAATCTTTCTTGCCAAAATCTGTATTATTACACATTTATAATTCTACCATTCAGCTATGTATTGAATATTGCAGACATACCTGGTCTAGTGCTTCTGTTATATGCCTCAAGATTCTTGAAAAAAATTCAAAGAAGGTTCTGTAATGTTATTGGTCCTGTCCTAGCATCTCAGCTGCTATCATTTTCCAACTGACATTATGTGGCTTCCCTCTGTCTTTTCTATAAATATTTTCATGGCAGTTATTCTAATGAGCTTTCTTCCTTTGTAACATGACCACATTAATTTAATGCTACTAGATTAATAAAAGCAACAAGAAAACCAGCAGTTGGGAAACACTGTGTCTTGTTAAGTCAATCTTGTGAGCATTTTCTTTCTAAAGTTGCTGTGGTTTCAGAGACCTTGTCATTTTTGTTACCTTCCATATCTTCCCCTTTTTGCCTATTACCCCCCTTCTTTGGTAGTTGCTGGGGGAGCAGGTAAGTGTGTTCCCCTACCTGAACCCACTCTATTAATTTTCTTAATTTTTTTTTATTTTGCAGATTATCTAAAAACAGGAATTGGGTGATAGTTTTGACTCACTCTGTATATTTAAAAAATATGTTTATTATATGCGATTTCAAATCAACCTATAAAGATAACAAATGTATATATTTTTCTTTGTTTCTATTTTTCAGTGAGCATATCCGATTTGAAATCAGTCTTCATCTTTGGTTTCCCTGAAGTTAGGGAGAAAAAAGAAAATGGACTACTTTGAATATGATTCTGATGGTTCTGTGGAATTGTCATCAGAGCATATCACTGCAGCACTTGACTCATTGACCAATACTCCTGATGTGAACACAGCAGTCAACATAAATGGCACGGACCTTGATAAGTCTTATAGTAAGAAATCCTTCATTTGGTTTGATTCATTACAAGTGTGATTTTGAAAGAAGCAAATTTATATATATATATATATAGTAATAGTTGTTACAATGGCTTATAAATTCATAGTATCACTACACAAAAATTTTCACGTTTCGGAGCTGTTTTACGTGCTTCTCATTGGGTGACAAAGTTGGAATGAAAATTAAATGGTGAAAACGGTTTATTTGTGGTGATATGATGTTTAAGTGAAAGTGGGTTTGGGAGCTTATTCTGATTCTGTCGGCCGTATTGTAGTCTTGGATATATGGGTTAGGAGAGATGGCTTAGTTTAAGACAGAAACCATTGTAACAACTATTACAATATAATGCTCTACATTGTATCGAGCACTCTTTATAAAAGTAAATGCATGAACAGCAAGTAAAAAACCTACGAGTTCCACAACTTTGTTACAATATATATATATATATATATATATATATATATATGAATGCACTCATGCTGTAAGAAATAACAGCAAAATATTTATATTGGTATACTGTCTAAAATGATAGCAACATGTATATTGATGTACCTACTATTGAGTACTGACAGTATAGCTCGGCATTGCTTGGGTGTAATGAAAGCTTTAAAACTAATCCATGGTCCTGGAGCTCAGACTCTGCCTAAATATTTGTATGAAGTTTGGTGAGAATCGGATAAAAATTGTGGATTTGTATACAGACACACACACAAACATCTTGCCTTTTATATATATTATCGATTTTCTGCACTATTGTAAGAACTGCAACCTTGAAACTTCTGAATATTGTTTCTTATGTCTTTGTCTATGAGTGTATCAAATTTGATTAAAACCGGACCACTCCTTTTATAACCCGATTTAAAAAAAAATTTTTTTTTTTTCCATTATCGATTTTCGATATTTATAGGGGGTACCTTGACACAAAACCTAGCTAAGAACACTCGCAGACGCTTATAGTACAACTGTGTAAGTTTTCAAGAAAATCGGTTCAGACATTTCGGAGTCTATAGGTAACGGATACACACACACACACACACACAGTTCTATTTATAAATAAGTTTATATATATATATATATATATATACACATAATAAATTATGTTTTAGAACATGTACATAATTTTTTCTATATATGGACTCAAACACAGTGTTTGAACTCGCACATCATCGGCTTCTCCCAATGATGTGTTTGAGTCCAAACACTGAAACAACCATATGATTGTAGAGAAGAGGACATATATATAAAAAAAATTATGTACATGTTCTAAAACATAATTTATAATAAATATTCACAGCTCTATACATCATATATTGAGCACTGTTTTAAATTAATGTTTTGGACAGGAAAAAAATTTTTCTTTTCTCTCCTCATTCTATACTCACTCGGAGATATCATATATATATATATATATGGTCTTTATTTTATTAAAGAGCATAAACACTGTCTATAATTCTGATTTGTGTTTATAAATGTAGGCTTTTAGCTCTTCCGATGACTCTCTGACATAACAGCTTAAATTACAATGTAAGCAATTTATTTGGTAAGTTTAATACATGATTTCCAACCAAAGCATGGTCTTCTTTATCCTCAACAACTACAATGGGTACTACCTCATATTAAGTTCTAACATACCTTTCAAACATACCTTTCTATTTCTAACATACCTTTCAAATAGCCCAACATTTTTACATTTATTTGATATTTACACATTTACAGCTGCACTAATATTAAATTAATGCAGTTATTAAAATAGTTTTTAAATAATTTGCTTGGAGTTACTATTCATTCCTCCAAATTTCTTTGAATCAATGTAAACTCACTACCAATGTCTATTTGCATATATTGGTCTGTCTTGTACAGTTTGAGTTTTGTCATGGTATTTCTTTCTTTTTTTTTTTTTAGTAAGAAAATGTTAATTCTAGGAAAAGATAATATAAGTGTTTTCAAAAAATGTTATAGAATAATAAAAGATAAATGTTAAAGTTAAGGAAGCTAAAAAGAGTTGTAAATTTGGAAATGGAGAAGAATTAATGATTAAGTCATGTTACACTATTGTGTATTCTTACAAGCCGGGTTTTGATGAGATTAGAGCAGATACCCAAATTGAACTTTGAAAATGACCTTGTATCAGGCTCAGTTTTAAAAAAAGCAAAAGAAAACTAAAATTTATAACTTCTGGAGTCTCTTGCTTTACGTAAATCATCACCTATTTTTTTTTTCCTCTTAAAAAAAAATAAAAATGAACAAAAATGCAATTACACACTACCTGACCCAGGAATTGAACATTGTGTGTTCTTGGACCCAGTAGAAATGGGGTGAGCAATAACTGAGCAGTACTAAAGTAAGAACTACAAGAGATATCCCCAGATATAGTCAGTGAAACAAGATCAATAGATTAAATAAAAGGGTTCAATTTGAAGTTCCCTGAAAATTGATTAGTATCTTATGAAAGCTGGAGGGTACAATGACTGAAATGTAATAGTAATAACAACAAAGATGAAAGCAATAGTCCGCACGTAAATAATGTAAGTAAGAATCAACCAATTTTTAATTATATTGACTACAAATGTAAAGAAAGTCAGGAAGAGTATAAAACTTGTCCAAGCTGAATAAATTAAAAATGTTGTGCCAAAACATTGTAAGAGGTTACAAAAGCCAAGCAGTTGGTTGATTAAATTGACTAGTGATAAAAACTAGGCCGAATTTGTGCTACGATGTAAGTGAACTAAACTCTGTAGCAGGAAAAATTGACTGCATTAAGGAAGTTAATAAAACTTATAATAAACAATCGTGTTTTGGATACTTTGAAAAATAAATCTTGTTGCATGTAGTTATGCCTCTCCTATTGGAAGAAGGTCAGTTCATCATGAGTATCTTTGACTTTTCACCAAGAACAGAATCTCTACTGAGTGATATGCATATAACTCTGTCCATGAGTTCTACCATTATTTCCAAAAGGCATGCACACTTGATAGTATTTCCATAATTGTCTTAAGGAAATATGCTTTTCAAATGGTCGCTATTCTCACCAAACTATATAACAATTAACTTGCTGCTTGTTGGAAATCCTCTTCTGCAGTTTTTGTCTAAGAACTCTGGGAAACCTTCTGATTTCTTGAATTATCATCCTTATTCCTCCACTTGACAAAGCACAAGAGGCTCTAATCAGTTCGTAACTGATTAACTGTCTCACTTCACAAGGCCTTCTTTCTGATAAGCAATATGGTTTTTATTTTTCTAGGTCATTCACCAATATGTTAATGGTTATTACTGAAAGAGTGTGTCAAGCTTTAGATAAAACTTGGTCTGTGGTTTTAGATATCTCAGAGAGTATGGCATGCTGGCCTTCTTCACAAGATAAAGGGTTATAGTATCTCCAGCCAAACTTTTGATTTAATACAATCTTAATAAATTGCGCAATGAAAATAGTGTTGAACAGTTACTTTTCAAGATCCTTTCACATTAATGAAAGTATACCCCAGAGCTCTATCCTTGAACCTACTTTGTTTCTTATCTTTATTAATGACTAGCAGTATAGCCCAGCGTTGCTCGGGTGTAATGAAAGCTTGAAAACTAATCCATGGTCCTGGAGCTCAGACTCTTTGGACGTTGGCATGAAAGACTAAAAAGCAATAGTTGTTTCCAGTTAAAGCGAAACTGTAGACTGAAAGAAAAATGAATGGATGTAAGTCAAATTTTGATTTCCTGGTATCGATCTCAAATAAGTTTTTTTTTCTTCGTTGTAAACTGAATTTTGAAGGCTAAATAAGTCCTCTGAGTAAATGGTATCATGGCTGAGATTAAGAACTACAATTATACCTACTTAGAGCCAAACCCGAAACAAAAACTAAAATAAAAGGACTGAAAAAATACATACATACAGGCAGATAAACACACACACACAAACATCTTGCCTTTTATTATATATATATATATATATATATATATATATATATATATAAATTTTCTGCATTATTGTAAGAACTGCAACCTTGAAACTTCTGAATATTGTTTCTTATATCTTTGTCTATGAGTGTATCAAATTTGATTAAAATTGGACCACTCCTTCTATAACCCAATTTTTTTCGATTATCGGTTTTCCATATTTATTAGGGGTGCCTCAACACAAAACCTAGCTAAGAACACTCGCAGACACTTATAGTACAACTGGGCCAATTTTCAAGAAAATTGGTTCAGCCATTTCGGAGTTTATAGGTAATGGATACACACACACACACACACAAAAAGTTCCATTTATAAATAAGTTTAGATCTTTCTGAAGTTATCAGTTCCAAAGTTGGTATTTATAATGATGATACAATTATTTACTCTCACCTTAATAGTTAGTTCAATAAAGTAAAGCTACTCTTGAAAATTACCTACAATCACTTGTTACCAGGGGCAAGAACTGGCGTGTAAATTTTAATGATTTGAAAATGAAATTGCTTTTTTTTTTTTTTTCATAGTCATCTTAGAAAATCACATCTGCTGTCTATCTGCATGGCTGATGCTAACCTCCAGAAGAGCAACTCGTTGAGCCTTATTAGTTTCACGTTTTTCTCTTACATGAAGTAGAATATATTCAATCAATTGCTAGGTCTGCTGCTAGAAAAGTGGTTTCATTGTGTCATACCAAACGTTTTTTCTTGCATGTTTGTAAATCTGCCATTCATCCATGCATTGAATATTGTTGCTTTATCTGATCTTGTGCTCCTGTGATATATCTTAAGATTCTTGACAAAATCTCCAAGAAAGGATCTGCAATGTTATTGTTCCTAACTTGGTATCTCGACTTGTGACTTTCCCACTACTATAGCATCACTTCCCTGTCACTTTTCTGAAAATATTTTCATGGCAATTGTTCTAATAAAACAACTCTTTCTCCTTGATACCTTGACTGCATGAATTTAAGCATGCTACTAGATCGAATGTGCACTGTGGTTCAGTGGATATCGGCTTGGAACGAGAAATTGGGGAGCCAAATTCGAATTCTAGTTGAATTCTCTGAATTCACTTACACGCAAATACCCTTAGGCAAGGTATTTATCCATCTCTTCCCTCTAGTTATGGGTTAAGTAACGGCAGATTTGGTTTTATAGCCTTGGTTGGCAATCAGTCTACTGCAGAAAGTAATGGCAACCTACTGCGGGATAATCTTCTGCTAAGTCAGTCATGTCTCTTTCGAGACATGATTGCCCAAGCGTGTATCATGCACTTAACTGACTGACTAGATTGGCTACAAGGTTTCATCAATGTTTTAATGTTGAAATAGCTTCCCTCCCCCTTTTTTATTTTTAACAGCAAGATTCACTTTGTACAAGGCTCGGGAGCCACTCAAGATAGAGGCTTATGTTAAGGGGTAGTTTATATGGATAGGAGAGGGAAGTTAACTCTAGACTTGAACACTTTAAGATTATAGTGATTGGGGAAACATCCTCTTTGGAGTCTTCCACTGGGCAGTGGTTCTGAGGAAAAGCTGTTTGAGTAGAATTTACTTCTTGCCAATGGAATACAGGGAAGTGGATATGGGTGGTTTTTTTTATTATGTCAGTGGCTTGACAGGTGCTAGCCATGAAGGTTAGACCTGGCAGAACCAAGGAATGTAGCACTTTCCATAAGTTCTATTCTAATAGCTTTTTTGGGGGCCTGTGGAACTTACTCATTTTATGCTCAAATTCTAAACAAGACTGTACATTTATATTGCCACACTTAAAAAAAAAAAATTAAATAAGGTGGAAATAAGAGAAGCATCATGGGCATCAACAGAGGAACAGGATTCAAATTACTTAACAAAAGAGCTTCTTTATTTAAATTTTTTTTTTTTATACTTGTCTCAACCAAAGATACCTCACATTATTGAATACCAATTGACATAAAGAAACTAAAAACTGTGGATAGTTGTAAAAATGAGTTATGGCTCTTGACTAAAAGACATGTTTGGTTGTCAGTCCTTGTTACTCAAGGACATATAAAACCAGAAGCTTACTTTATCACAAATTTAATTTTTCTCCTGTACCAATTAGTTCTGTAATCTATCATCTGTTTTACAGACAGTTGATAACAATCAGGAAAACAGCTGAAATTTTAGGGGATACATAATGAGAAAAGAAAACTTGGAGAACTTAGCACTCACAGGAGGCAAGAGAACCAGAGGAAAACTGAGTAAACGTAACTGACAGATGGAGAAAGAAAGGTTGTAAAGAGAGCAACAAAATACAGGAAGCTGTGGAGAATCATAATATTTCACATCCTGATAGAATTAAGTTCATAGAGCATGCAGGTTACTTATTTTTTCAGCTTAGCTTAGTAGTCTGACACAAGGCCACAATAGTGGGATGCTCAGTGAGGTTAGACTGGTTCCATGAGATGAAATTGCTAACAAAAATGGCATTGTAGACATTTGTGATTGGTGAATTGCTTCATTTGAACAGGTGCCTCGGTTTAATAAAACAGCACTGAAGGATTATCAAATGTAATGTACACCTGAGAATATATTGGTTGAAATGGTGTGATTAGAAACAACTAAGATAAAGATAGTAGTCAGAACAATCTTACTACAAGTGATGACTTGAAAGTAATGCTATTTATTTTCATAGAAACAAGAAAACTTACAAAAAGGGCAATAATTAGATAGAAGATACAAAACAATTTTTCTACATAGCCCCCACCATAATCTATGATCAGGAGCCTGCATGGTGCTCATAAACACTTATACCATAAGAAAATGTTGACGACATAGTCCATCTTCCATTGGTATGAACAAATGAAAATTGGAAGTCATTCAATCTGGGTGATAATGTGGTGTGTGGTAGGACAACCCATCTAAAAATGTTCAATGTGATTATATGTGGTGTTTAAATGAGTGTGGACTTTGGTGTCATGTAGCAAGCAAATGTTGAGAAATTTAGGCCTTCAATTAATCAATGTAATGGTTGGAACTGATAGTTTGTCAGAATTCCAGGAAATTCACGACAATGATGAAAAGATAGTGTGAATCACTTTACCCACTGACAGCTGCATCTTGTGCTTGGAGGTGGCAGTTTCCTGAACTGGTTCACCCTAGTGATGAAACCTGATTGACTCTCATTTTGATTCTACCTTATGCTGGTGACATCATGCCTTTTCGCTAGGGTGAATCATTTCAGGAAACTGCCACCTCTAATGGTTCAGTAATTCCTGATAGATTTGAATATGGTAGTCTGACTAATGAAAGATCTTCCTTGCACAAGGTTTATAATATTTTGTCATGAGTATAATGTTAAAATATATCTGGCAGCAAAGCCTCTGAATGGTAGATTTTAAAGAGCATGGAACCACCTCTTATACTGATGTTCCCAGGTCCACCCAGACCTGGAGTGGTAGCACCTGTTAGTGTAAAATAATTCAGTGTTACCTTCATTGTCAAAACATGATATCTGTCTTTCACTATAAAAAACGGAGCATCAATGAAAAGGGGAACAATTTTAAATTCTGTGAGTTAACTAGTTTGGACTTTAAAGCAAATAGACTTCATCTTCTCCTTTTTTTTTTTTTTTTTTTTTCCGCCCTCCTGTAATTTAATACACTTAAATTATGCCACAGTTAGAGTCCTAAGTGTGGGCAAATAGTTAACGCCCAAACTGGGGTTAAAACACTATAAAAGTATAAAAATACCTGCAATGTATTTTCAGAGTAAAATAAAAATTAACAGTAATATATCTTTGCAAAAAAAAAAAATTACCAGTAATGTCTTAGCAAAATAAAATTTAAAAAAAAAAAAATTACCACTAATACAATTTTGAAGAAATCGTTTCACCCCGAGCAAGGCGGCAACACCACTGATGTGCAAGGGGCTAGGTAATAGTGAAAAGATTGGAAAAGAGAAAGCCGGAAACTACAAACGATTGCTTTCCCGACGGCTACAATCTCCAGGAGTTTAAATGTAAGGTCAATAGACACCTCCTAACACACTAACCTGCTCCCATTCTATCAAGCACTCTTCCCAACCCTCATCCTCGCTATCCTTATTCATCTGTCACCTTCCTCCTGACATTCCCTATGTCTAACCATTCCTTCTCTTTACCTTCCCCTATGTAGCCCCATGCGCAATAGTGGCAGTGGAATGCCTTGCTTGGGGTGAGATGATTAAAAAAAAAAAAAAAAAATTCCTGTTTTTTGTGATTTCTTTTTTGCCTTTTTATTTAGAGCACAAAAAATAAAACATTGAACATTAGCAACAATTCATTTGAAATGAACGGCAGTTTATATTTTCAGATAGATTTTAAATATTTTAAACGCTCTTTAACTAGAATAATCATCGCAGATATTAAGTATAACATCTACTTATTTTCTCAGATTTTAACCTATTTTTAAATTATACAAGAATAGATATTTTTACCTTTTCAGTATTGTAGATTTTACAACAAGACAAATTATCCGCATCAAGTTGGCAGTATAAATGATTATCCAATTTTTTTTTATGTAGATTTGTTGGCTCAAACTTAAAATATATTAGACTTTGTGTCATGTGTTTATAGACCTGTTATAGTCCCAGTATTGAATGTCTTGAACTGGAAATAAATTCTGATGCTATCATATTTTTGATCATTGGAAAGCTTATTTTATATAAGTTAATATACCAAAATCCTCCTTTCATAGTCTTTGGAGAAAAACATTTTTCTCTTGAATTTATACTGTATTTTTATTTGTCAATTTGTAAGCAATTATAGTTAAACCAAATAAACATGTTATTGAGTAGTAAGAATGTTCACTTTTCAAACACGAGGAGATGATCCTAGTGTATGGCACTTTTGGAAAGTGCCCTAAAACTGTCATGAGTTAACCCAAGCCTTGTGATTAAAACTGAGTAGGCAGAACTATTTTAAAGTCATTGATAGTTGTGCTAGCACGGTCGCAAATTGTGATAAAGGGTTTGAGCGCATTGGACTTGTTTAGACTGTTGATCACACCAGATAATATGCTATCTATAAGAAAGTAACTAAGATCCACTCAGCATAGTTGCAGTATAAACCACAAATGGGATCTGTGGGTGTTTAAAAAATGCCTGATCATGTGTCTGCAACAGGGATTAGCTAGACTTGGATATGAGTAGTAAGCCATTAAAAATGATTAAACCATCATTTTTGTGTGTATACAAATTGTCTTAGATCATAGTGTGTGTATATATTTTATTTGATTTTAATGATGAAAATTCAATTTGGATTCAAAATTCATGGATTTAATCTGAAATGATTTGCATCTTTCATATTCGTATCGTTTGTTGTTAATTTTTAGTTAAAGTTGAATTTAAGTGTTTTTGAACTGTTTTTGGTGACAGTATGGTCTGTAAAATACACATTGATCATACAACCAAATCTAAAATAGTATCATTTAATATAGAAAATATTTATTGATATTTTGCACACACTTTTAAAGTTTTCATTCATAGTTTTAATCATTTCACTAGGTGGGTATTGTATTATCCAGAAAATACTGTTATCAGTCCAAAAAGTGATTAAAATTCAAAAGGGCAGAGCTTTTTTCTTTCAAAAGCTATAGAGGGAGGATTTTGGTATGTTAATCTAGATAAAATAAGAATTTAGGGGATACCAAGTATAATATCAGAACTTATCTTGTGTTTGCCTATCATACAAAATTTTATGCTCACTGTCATGACTGTTAATGAACTTTAAAGTTCTTGTATTGCTTGTTGCTGTTTGTGTAAATTATTACTAATATTTATTAATTATAGGTAATGCATACCTGACCATTACGGAACAACCCCAATCCCGAGGCTTTCGATTTCGTTATAAATGTGAAGGACCTTCCCATGGGGGCCTTCAAGGAGTTAATAGTGAGAAAGGAAAAAAGTCATACCCAACTGTTCAGGTAATGATGTCTTTATTTTACAGAATTTTATTTCACTCATTTTTTGCTTTTTAATTTTCTTGGAAACTGATGAGATATTGTGTTGATTAAAACAGACATTACAATTCTCACTTAGAAGTCAAACAGAAACTAAACTCTTTTATCTTGTGACATATTTCTAAAAATTATTTGTTACTATTTGTATCATATAAACATAATATTTATCCTGCATACAGACTCCTAGAAAACTAGCAGTGATTTAATGTTTCTATAGCTAAGTAACTATTCTAATTAGATAACTAAAAATTGGTGATATTAATTCATAGCTGATTTCTCAGTTTCAGTACATTATTGAGAGCAGGGATTGGCAACCTTTTGATAACTATGTGCCGATCTAGGGTTTTAAAATCATTCAGTGTAACAACAACATATTTTTTATACAAGTCAAGGTTAATGTACCTGTTCTATAATATATTTTATATTGTAATATATACAATATGTAAACCACATAAATAGAAATAAACTGTCTTTAAAATTTTTTTTTTTTTTTTTTTTTTTTAAGTTCTTATTATTACTGGGAGTTTTGGCTTTCCATGGCCTTAACCAATTGCTCAATATCAGCAACATGCTTTTTGAGTTTTATTCAAATGCGTACCATTGGAAGTTATTTGGCGTGGCATGCATGCCGAAGGTTGCCAAACCCTGGTTGAGAGCATAGTCATTTGGTTGTCTTTTTATTTTTTATTTTATTTTTATTTTTTTTTCAAGATTATCATTCTTATGAAAGTCATTAGCAAAGCAAATAGCTAGAATATTTTATTTTAGTAAATTAATATAAAAATTAATTCATTTAATATACATATATATACATACACACTCAGACTACCAGCCATAATTTCTAGGCCATCCCAGTTTTTAAAAAAAAAATTATGTATTTCATACTATTTTTAATATTTATTGCCAAGTGGATAATTCTAAATAAAAATAGAATGGTTCTTTTGTTATTACATTCCCGATCAAAAATTTAAGACCACTTAAAAATCTTTAAAAAGAAATTTTTTTTTTTTACAAATAGATTTTAAACTCCTCCCACTTAAGGTTACCAATACTACAATCTAAAAGGTTATGGAAACAAAAAGCTACATTCCAAACATTTTATTTAGAAATTTACATTTTTATAAATGAGGTGATTTACACCTGATCAAAATTATAAGACCAGAGACAAAAATTCTACGAAATTGTACAAAAAGTGTATGAAAACATTCAACAACCAAATTTAATAATGAAGTCTACCTCCACTGCTTTTGATGACTTCAAAAATTCTGTTGGGCATGCTAGAAATAAGCATTTCCATTAAGGTGCGGGGGATGTTGCTCTAGCTTCTGAAAATGGCTTCATGAAGTTCATTTTTTGTTGAATATTGTTTGCCATTTCGATAAATATCTCTTGTCATCCATCCCCAAACATTTTCAATTGGGTTCAAGTCCAGTGAGCATGCAGGATGTCCCAAGAGATGAACCCCATTTTCTTATAGAAAGGTCAAGGTTCGTCTTGCAGCGTGGATTGCAGCATTATTCTGTTGGAATAACCATTCATCCCCACACAAACAATGGCCCTCCATCATCAAAGATGCTTTTTGTAGCATGCTAACATAACCTGGAGCTCCATCATCCCTCTGTAAGAAAAGGCACCCCATACCATTAGGGACCCTCCACCACTATGACGTGCAGAGAAAATTTCAGGAGGCATGTTTTTGTGATACCAATATCGTTGGAAGCCATCAGGACCATCGAGATTGAATTTTTCTCATCAGAAAACAGGACTTTCTTCCATTTCTCAACGTCCCATCCTTGGTATTCACGACCCAACTTTAAGTGGTCCACCTTGTGACGTGGAAGCAGCCAAGGAATTTGTTTACACTTTTTATTTACCATGCCTTTTTGTCTTAAGTGTTGTCAGATGGTTACGGGACTGCAATCAGCATCTGTGACTGCCTTAATTTGACTAGAAGAAAGTCCCCCATCTTTCATAACAACCCGTTTTATTCTCCTACTCAATGCAGGAGAAATTTTTTGGGGCCTACCAGAGGATTTTGCTTTTTCCATAATTCTCACTGTTCTTTAGAAAGTTGCAAATCAGTTTTACTGCGATTTACCTTAGCTGCGATTGCCTGCTGTGACAAACCGTGCTTATGGAATTTTAGAATTCAAGAACACTCAACTTCGGTAAGTTTGCTTGCTTTAGGCATGGTAATACCTTTACGCAGTGATTGCTAATCTCTAACTGAACTAAAAACATTGGAATTACCATAGA
Organism: Ascarosepion bandense; assembly: GCA_037127315.1. Lineage (NCBI taxonomy): Eukaryota > Metazoa > Mollusca > Cephalopoda > Sepiida > Sepiidae > Ascarosepion > Ascarosepion bandense. The sequence goes on from JBBBDQ010000408.1 coordinate 1,986,862, forward strand.
TCTAACAATTTATACCCCTGGTCTTATAATTTTGATCATGCGTAAATCGCCTCATTTTATAAAAATGTAAATTTCTAAATAAAATGTTTGGAATGTAGCTTTTTGTTTCCATAACCTTTTAGATTGTAGTATTGGTAACCTTAAGTGGGAGGAGTTTAAAATCTATTCGTAAAAAAAAATTTCTTTTTAAAGATTTTTAAGTGATCTTAAATTTTTGATCAGGAGTGTATTACTTTGCAAAATTTTACAAGGCAGCCAGGAAGCCTTTGCTTTGGCCAGCCAATAAGAAGAGAAATAGTTACAATACCTCAGAAATATCAAGATATTCTGAAGGTGTATATGAAATATCTGCATTAGTTCACTTATTTGCTTGATTGCTTTGTATACTGGTTGAATTCTGAAACATTACAATATCTTCTTTAATGTGTCCTATCAGTCTATTTCAATTTTCTAAACTCTGACAGTATGAAAAATAGCAGTTGAATTAATTTTTTTTTTTATAAGGGTGTACACGACTTCTCTGGCAATGAAATTCACCTGTGGCAGGTTGCAAACTGATGTGACTTTTTTTTTTTTTTTTTTTTTTAAGAATTTCAGTCATTCTATATTTTTCAGGCTGATACACTGCCTGCTAGAGATTTTTTTTTTTTTTTAAGAATTTCAGTCATTCTATATTTTTCAGGCTGATACACTGCCTGCTAGAGATTTTTTTTTTTTTTTAAGAATTTCAGTCATTCTATATTTTTCAGGCTGATACACTGCCTGCTAGAGATTTTTTTTTTTTTAATACCATCTCTAGATATATTGTCAACCAAAGCTAAAGAGCTCCTATCTGCTCATTACTTAAGGACTTGTGGCTACTTACTAGCACAATCATTGACATCGTCCAAGCAGTTTCATCTATACAATTTCATCATGCAATCAAAAGCAAAACAGAAGAAATGTCCTAGTCTCAAAAAACACATTATTTTAACATTGACCATATAAAGCTGAAAACTGGATATACACCAGTAAACATCCGAGTATTGCAAAGTCTCTCTCCAAACATAAGCAGCAATCAGTTTAGTGTTGAAGAAGTCAAACCTATAAAAAAAAAAACTAAAGCATAATAAAGTATTACTTGATTTTGATGCTGAACATTTGTAAATAGCATATCTTTTTTCATGAGGAAGTCTGGAATCAGAAGCATATCCCAAAACAGGGGAGAATATTATGCATTAATGCACTATAGAAGCAAAACAGTCTTCACACATACAGAAGTATCTTGACTCAATCCATTATGCTGAAAGGATTAATTAATATTGTATTAACTTATTTCTCACTGTTCTATGAAAGCCAGTTCCTCACAAATCAATCTGAATTTTGTTTTGGTAAGTGTTATAATAAGGATATATATGTCATCAAACAACTGAAAAAAATTGCATACCCCTCCAAGAGGAAATTGTATACTTGCTATGTCAAACTCAGCAGCATATGACCATCAATAGAGGCTTCCTCTTCTCAGCCATTAGAAACCCTTTTCCAAGCTCTGGCTCAAACGAATGTTTGCACCCGATAGTGGAACTATATTGATCCACAAATTCATACATTTCTGGTGAAGACTCCAATACAGAAACATTACAAACCTTATTGGGAGTATAGAAAGGAAGAAATGAATCTCAATCTCATCACTTCCTAGACTATACTCTAAGCCTATTCACATACAATTGTGAAGAGATGGGTACTGATCATGTAAGCATTTTATACTACACCCCTAAATGAATCTACTAATAGAAAGCAGTATTCCTGCTTTCCCTCCCAAGAGTAGTGTACTGATGAGGGGAGAGGGCTATGTCAACTACATAGGTACTTTTTTAATCATTTTACCCTAAGCAAAGCAATAAAGCCACTAAGGCGCAAACGGTTGCTGAGTGTTGGAGAATATGAGAAAAATACTATTAAACAGAGAGAACAATAAAAGAACAAACGTTAAAAAAATAGAACAAATTGTTAACATAGGATTTACAGTGCAACTGTAAAATAATGAAATTTTGCTATCAATCTAGTACTGCACTTAAATTCTCTAGGTATCAGAGAGGAAAGTTCATCAGGCCAATTACCATGAAAGAATTCATAGAAAAGGAATAAGGAAGCTACATTACAGTGGTAGGAAACTGAAGTTTGGATGCTAGGTCAGGATCAATAACATTTTAGATTCTTTGGTTTTTCTGAAGAATTTCTAAATATACAGCAAGAGCATCTTACCAAATGTGGCAGCAATATTCAAAGCATGGACTTATAAATATGTAAGATAGATTCTGGCAAAAAAAAAAAATTATCTAGCAAGACACAGTGAACCAACTTTACTAGCAGCAGACCCAGTAATTGATACAATATAATCTTTCCACTTACGAGACCAAGCAGGATACTCGAATTCTTAAAAGAAATTTGAATGTACTCAAAAAATATGACTGCTTGAATACTATTTCACATGCACATAGATATATGTATTTCTACCAACTTGCTATATATTTCAAAACTTAGTTCTCCTGAATGTGCGTTTGCAAATCTTGTATATGTAATACATATGCATACGATGTATGTAGGCTGGATTTGGCTTCAGATAACCCGTGGTGGTTGGTATGCCATAAAATCTAAACAACCAAATTAAATATATACATTTTTATAAAATATTTTATGAATTTAAAATGTGTTAAATATATAAATTTGTTCAATATATCAATTTGTTTAAATATATAAGTCTGTTATATATATTTGTTAAATATTTAAACTTCTTGAAATTGTTATTAACTTTTTGTTTGATTTTTAATAATTCAATTCAGCATTAAATGACCCAAGATGGGTTGATATGTCGTAAAACAAAACGAACAAATTTTTACTTCATGTCAGTAAACAACGTTAGTGTAAGAATGTGCAATGTTTCACTTTCCTGGAGGTTAGCATCTGACAGTTAAAAGTGAGCAGCTTTGTTTTGGAAGCATTAATGTTAACAAGTCATTCCTTGCTCCTGTTGGCAACAAAATGTAAATTATTATTGTTTTTTGTTTTTTTTCTTAGATCAGCTGCTGCTTTGACCTTACTGAACCACTCAGACTTACGATTAAAACAGGAATCTATGGTTATTTTTAGTAGGTATAAGAATGATCTTTAACAAAACATCAACATCCTCTACCAAAGGTTTCAAGATATAGGACTTAATATCTTGTTTTGGAAAGGTTTATGATATAAAATTAGAATGAAAGCAATGTCACCAACCCTGAATTCATTTGCTGCCATATCTGGTCAGGTACTCCTGCTATTCACCTAGGTGTCCTTGACCAAATCCAACGGAGAATCTGTAATGTGATCGATCCCGACTTGGCAGCTAGGATACAGTCGCTTTCTCACCAATCTGGTGTGGCTTCCCTGTATCTCTTCTACAAATAGTTTTACAGCTTCTGCTCCGATGAACTTAGCTTACTGGTACCCCCTTCTTTTCTCGCACTTCCCGCCTGTGGAATTCCTTTCCGCTTACTTGCTTTCCCGACAATCTTCAAGAATTCAAATGTAAAGTCAATAGTCATCTCCTGTCTCACTAACTTACATCCTCTCTCTCATGCTTCTTTTCTCTATTCACCCCACTCTCATCAGTATTCTTTTCCTTCTCATACTCTCTTCCTGACACCTCCTGTAACCAGTCACTCCTTCTCATAACATTCCTCCTATGTAACCCCCTGCACAACAGTGACAGTAAAATGCCTTGCTTGGGGCCACACAATTATAAAAAAAAAATAATCATAAGAAAATCAGGATACAGAATTAGTAAATATATTAAGCAGTTCAAATAAATACCTCAGTGTATGGATCAGTTTTAACAAACTCGCAGTATAGCCCGGCGTTACTCGGGTGTAATGAAAGCTTTAAAACTAATCCATGGTCCTGGAGCTCAGACTCAGCCTAAAGAATATTTGTGTGAAGTTTGGTGAGAATCGGATAAAAATTGTGGATTTGTATAAAGGACATACAGACAGATAAATAGACACACACACAAACATCTTGCCTTTTATATATATATATATATATATATATATATATATTATCAATTTTCTGCACTATTGTAAGAACTGCAACCTTGAAACTTTTGAATATTGTTTCTTATGTCTTTGTCTATGAGTGTATCAAATTTGATTAAAATCAGACCACTCCTTCTATAACCCAATTTTTCGATTTTCGATATTTATCAGGGGTACCTCGACACAAAACCTAGCTAAGAACACTTGCAGACGCTTATAGTACAACTGTGTAAATTTTCAAGAAAATCGGTTCACCCGTTTCGGAGTCTATAGGTAACGAACAGACACACACACACACAAAGTTCCATTTATAAATAAGTTTAGATCTAGATTTAGTAGAAAAGATAAGGAAACTAAACATAAAATAGGCTATGTTAAGAGTAATTTTGCCCAATACTGCAAATTGCTACAAAACCAAAACAAAGTCCTGTTCATAAATACTTTCTTTAGCTTCAGACTTGCATATGGATGTCATCCTCAATACCAAAATCCTTCAGAAATATTTAAACATTCAGCTGTATACAATCACTTTCTCAGATCAATGATTAAAAAGGGTTTCCAGAAAATTAAGCCATCATAGGAAGAACCATATTTCTTTGAACCTCATGGACTTTCCTACAGAATCACAAAGAAATGTCATAAATAACAAATCACATTACTTGAGGACTTTTAACAGCTGCAACGACTAAGATGGATATCACGTGAAACTGGAAGAGAAAATGACATAATCAAGATGTTGATGTTCCATAATAATTCAAATAAAAGGTTCAGAAAGTAGCTTCCCCCCAACCCACCCAATTCAATACTGGAAAGAGTGATACGACTTAAGAAACGTATTTTCCTGACAAACTGAAGAGAAAGATTTTTATAAAATTCAACTGAAAGTAGCACTGGCTGCTTGGTTAATTAATATAAAAAAGTTTTCTTATAAGGAAACAGCTAATATTGTCATTACTATTACTACTTAATAAGGCTTGGGTCAATCCATGGTATGATCTTCAGGCACTTCTAGTAGTACTACATGCTGGATCATCTTACTAGGATGATATTATCAGGAAGCCACATCTTTGACTAATTGACCATGGTGAAATTTAAATAATAATCTTACAGTCTAATCATTTAGCCACATGTTCATTATTTAGCTAATATATGTCTCAATATCACAGTTTAAAATCTCAAGGCATAACTCCTATACAAGCACATATCATTGTTTAAATTCCTTAATTAAAAAGATTTAAAGTTCCATAATTGTTAACATAGATGTTCTATTTTAACAATTATGGAACTTTAATTTTCTTTTTTAATTTTTTTCTTTTTAATTTATTTATTTATTTTTTCAGATTATGAACTATGAAGGCCCTGCTCGGATCCTTGTCAGTTTAGTGACAGATGATAATATACCGAAGACTCATGCTCATGAATTGGTTGGAAAATCATGTAATAAAGGAATTTGTTTAATGGATGTCAAAGAGGCTAAGAATCCAATATGTCAGTAAGTAGCATGGGATCTAAATTTATAGAGTATTTTACAAGCATTTACTTCGTATGCACTTTACAGAATATATTTTTTAATTTTCATATATTTGTATCATTTTTGTTTTTATTAATTTGCTAATTTGTTTATTTCTTTTAGCATCAGATTTTATAAGAAATGTTTATTTAAAAATTTAAATCTTTTACCTAAAATATTTTCACCTGAACAGTTTTAAAAATTTATTTTTTTTCATAATTGTTTAAATTTATTAAATTTTATTTGCAGGAAAATTTATTTTTATTTATAAAAAAAAAGTTGCTTTGTAAAAATGAAAAGACATAAGACATTTGAAGTGTTTTCCATGTTGTCTACTGCAGATGAAAATTTCCATTGATAAAACTGTTTAATATACTCGTCTTCCAAGTTATTAATTACATATTTGCAACTCTGAAGTTTTCTTGTAATAATGTAGTGGTCTGGATTGAGGGTCATTTCATTGGTTCTTCCTTTACCGTTTCTTCATGCATGCTAATTTCCAGGGTCTTCAGTTTGTTGTAGAGATGTTCCATGACAAACATGGATGTTTATAAGCGATAGCCTAAGTGAGATAGGAATAAAATTACAGTACTGTATATATAACAAAATATTTTAATAAACTAATTCGTTTTCTGTGTGCCGTGTCTATTCAGATTTTGGGTGATCATCGCTCTCTTATGGTCTTTAGCAGCTTTTCTCCTTTTTGCTACCCCCCCCCCCCCATTGCCCGCATTTTGCTGTTCACTTGAGCTTGTCAGATTAGCTGCCTCCTTCTACCTCTCTTCTGATCAATATGCCCAGTGATGGTTAAGTTTTACAAGCCTCCCACTTCCTTATTATGCATCAAAGAAATTTCAATTGTCTCTCTCACTCTCTCTCTCTCTCTTTTTTTATCATTTCACCCCAAGCAAGGCATTCCACTGCCACTATTGTGCAGGGGGTTACATAGGCGAAAATAATGAGAAAGAGTGGTTAGGGGGTTAGATACGAGAAAGTGATGAGAAAGAGTGGTTAGGGGGTTAGATAGGGGAAAGTGATGAGAAAGAGTGGTTAGATATAGGAAATGTCAGAAGGAGGGTGATTTCTATCGCCATTTTTCTTAAGATTTTTGCGTTGCTTACTTGCTTCAGCCTTGGAATTCTCAGTATCCTTCTGTAGAACCACATTTCTGTTGTCTCCAGTTTTCTCCTCATCAGTGAGGTGTTTGTCCAGTACTCACTGCCATATAATATGATAGATATCACACAGCACTATTTTGATTTTTATGAAACTTTTCTGTTCCTCAGCTCTTTGCTTAGATTTTGGAATGCCTCTTTGGCTTGTCCAGTGCATGTTCTGATTTCAGAAACAGGAAGAATATGAAAGAGGTAAATAGAAATGTGTGTATAAAGATGTCCTCATTCATATGCACAGGGTGTGTAAATTTCTATTAAATTTTGAGACCTATAAAAATTTTAATTTCATTATTTTAAAAATGTTAACCTTGTATAAATATATAATCATCTCGGTTGTTTTTTTTAATATACACATTATTTGAGAGAATTGTATGTTTATGAAAGCCAGACAGTTTATGTAAAAAATTTTACAATTGTATATCTTTTTTTAAAACCCACCAAAATTTGTTAAGGTTCTATTTCCAATTTAGGGAAATTATTTTTTTGTATATACTAACCCATAAGAGGTTTTCAAGCTCTAATAATGTCCCAAATAGTGAGGCAGAGGTGAGCCTAATTTTTTGAATAAATGAAACTCAGGTGAGTAGATACAAGAAGACTCTTTGACAGTAAGGGAAGAAAGCAGGTCAACATCAAAGGTGGCATTGATATCAAGAAAACATCAAAGAAGTCTCCTGTTACCAGCCAGCTGCAGAGAGACTAGAGAAATTTGAAGATCCAGTAAAAATTCTCCTGAGGTTAAACAACTTAAAACAAAAATATTTCTGAGAAATTTTCTCAAGAACAAACCAAATTTAGAAGGGACAGTTTTTTTTTATTACTGTATCCCAGAGACAAAAAAAAATTTTTTTGACATTTAAAAATCCTTGTTGTTTTTTTGGGTTGTAAAATTTTTACTTTTTTTGATGGTGATCCTTTTATCAGAAATTATCCTGCCTTAATAGGCGCACCAGAAGAAATTTGTGTCCAAACTTTGTACTTTTTTTCGTAATTGTAATGTAAATAAATGTATTTTTACTTTTGAAATTTTACACAGCGGTTGTCTTGTTTTATCATTTTTTGCCTATTCTGTCTTGCTGTTTCTAAGTTTTTGTGACTGGCTCAAGAACTTGGATTTGGTAGGAATAAATTTTTTATAGGCCTGCACTAAGGAAGTTACATTATTGTTTGAAGCATTTGTACAGTGTGTTGATCATTGAGACTAATATCCCCTAGTGAGGAAATGAAACATATGAGCTTAGCCCAAAAAATCAACTCCTGTTTTTATAGTCATTGTCTTTGCACATGTCAATGGGTGTACAAATTTGTATATATGTCTGCGTCTGTCATGACAACAAATTTTCCTCCCACTTCCACAAAAATACACCAATATACACAGCATTACATATAGCTAATTTTTTAAAAAAATTAATCAGTTTATCTGACGATTGCAAGAGCGTGAAACCCAGGGTTACAAACTTACACCTATCTATATGAAATATACATACACACACGAGTTTTTATAATAATAGAGAAGATATGACATATACACTACAGTTCAAGTTTTAAGCTACCCCCAGAATAAGCATGGTATAAACTTGACAGAAGAGCAAAGAAAAAATAAAAAGGTGCTCTTAGAATCTTTAAGAATGGAATCAATAAGCAAACTTATACTTTAAGAAACTTACGCAATGAATACCAAAAGTTTGTGCTGCAGTAATTCTTGATATTTCGACAAGAGCAAAATTTAATCATAAAATACTTTTTTCTTTTTTTCGTGTCATAATAAAATTTCTAATAACAAAATCATGTCTCACTTTTTTTTTTTTTTTTTTTTTTTTTTTTAAACATGTATAATAATTTTCTCTTATTAAAAACACAAAACTACATTTTGGGCCAGTTTGACCAGGGGTTTCTTCAAACTTTTGATCTGTAATGTATGTATTAGAAAATTTCAAAAATATATGGAAATTGCTATGAAGCTAATTAGTGGAAGTATGAGGCTCAGGAAATTGTGAACTCCTACCTCAATTTTTGGCATTAAAAGTGACATAAGTGGATGATATTAGTTGCCATTTTTAACAAAGATTTTGTTTGTTAAAAATAGCAACTAATTTCCTTAATTTTGCTTTAATGTCTGTTTTACTCATTTACTAAAATACTAAAATAGCATGCCTTCAGGCAGAAATGGAACAGGTAAAGGAAGAGAAATCTTCAAATTTGGGAAGACTTGTCTATCTTGAAAATCAGAATTAAAAATTTCTAATTTTACCAAGATTGCAATGTTAGCTCCAACTGCCAATAAGTGTACATCTATTTCAGCCACAAAGCGTACACTTTTTAACTAAGCTTTGGCTAGTATAGCACAAGATCAAATAGAGATGGAAAGATTATATTGTAAAACTCTTTCATGTGGGGTATATTTTTTAACTGGGCTGAAACCTTAATCTATGCTGCAACTAACCTAACTTTTTCTGATCTTTTACAATGCAGCTGATAGTTCTGAGATTGTTCCTTTGGTGATTACATTTCCTAACCTATTACACTGTAGTTGATATGTCCAAGACTGTCCCTTGATTGCATTTCCGAACCTATTAACTGCTGCAGGAGCAGGTCAGATGCTATTTTCTAAATTTTTTTTTTTTTTATAATCATAGCAAGGCATTTTACTGCCACTGTTGTGCAGGGTTTTACATAGAAGGAAAGTTATGAAAAAGAGTGACAGGTTATAGGGAGTGTCAGGAAGTGGGTAAGAAAACGATGAGAATACTGATGAGAGTAGAGTGGATGGAGAAAGGAGCATGAGAGAGAGAGAATGCAGGTTAGTGATATAGATGTCTATTGACTTTACATTCAAAATTTTGGAGATTGTAGGTGTCAGTGAAGCAAGTAAACTGAAGAGAATTTCACAGGCGGGAAGTGCGAGAAAAGAAGCTGCTGGAGTAGAATTTGTGTTTATATTTTATTGGTTTCACAGTAAACAGGTGAGACCTAGTTGCTAATCTTGTGGCTCGAGTAAATTCACATATAGGGGGTACCAGTGAGCTAAGTTCATCAGAGCAGAAGTCATGAAAGTATTTGTAGAAGACACACAGGGAAGCCACATTGCACCGGTGAGAAATTAGATGGTAACTTTAATAAAGAATTGTTTATTATTCAGAATAATAGTAATATATGTGTGACTAATGTTAACTAAGAAGTGTTCGTTTAACAATGGCAGGATATTCATATCGCAGATATTATTTTTACATAAGATCACATGAGTGATAATGGATGCAAGACTGCACAACTGTATTAGATTGCATTTTGAAACCAAACACAGCTGAATCGTCCAACCTTTGCTGCTCTTTATTGTCACATTGCTGAGACAGAATCAGTGGCAAACACAAAATACAGATAGAGGAAGATTGAGCTCCACTCATACACCTGACCATGCAGAACACATTCTCTAGACGATCAGAGATGATCCGGGTATCGGCACATGTCAAGTGGCCCTAGCATGTCGTTTCTCATAGTACAGCATGGAGGGTACTTCAAGAGCATCTTCTGTACCTGTATCATTTGCAATATGAGTAAGGTCTTTCACCCTCTGATCACTCACTAGAAGAGAACTTTTGCCGATGATTTATTGCACAAACTTCTAATTCCTTGCTTGTCTCTTCTGTCTTGTTTATGGATGAGGCATTATTTGTAAGAGATGGAATAACAATTTTACAACATTTGTAAGTGGATCAGATTAGATCTTGGATCGCACATTTAACAGTGTCTACTGTAAACTTTAAATTTAATGATGTAATAAAAGATTTGTGGGCATATGCTTATATTGACTTTTGTCCTTGTTTTTGTGTGCCCCTGATGTTTGAAGAGGTATTTTTGATTCACCATATATAAATGTGTGTATTTGTGGGGAGCCCCGTTTTTGAATTGTACAAAAATGCTAATAGATTTAGGTACTGTCACTGAAAACTCAATTTTTGTACATTGATTCTCTCATAAAAAGTAACTCAAAATGTGTGTGTGTGTGTGGTAGGTATGGCTAGAATAAAAATTCTATATTAAAAAAAACACTATTTTTTAAGTGCTCAATACAAAGTAGAGCAAATGATATTTATCTGGAATTTATAACAAATATGTTATAATATCACTACAAAAGTAGCAATTTTTTTTCGACACTACCTGTGTCTTATCAAGTGATGTTGATTTCAAACTAAAGAGTTTTAAAAAGTTCAAAACTAGGCAAAACCCCTTAATCATGAAGACAATGTTATGTAGTCAGTGTGGATCAATCAAAATGTTTTTCAAATTAGAAATTACTTATAAGAACAGACTCTAAAAACAATTTATTGGGGCATTAATATTAATATTTGATTCAAATAGAGATCAACAATATTAATCAAATGGCATCTTCAATTTACAATAAAAATTATAATTTATTTGACAAAAAACAAAAAATTATATTTATTATGAATTAATGTTAGATACTACGAATTTTAAATTCTAAGTTTAACAAAGCATTAGATTTAGCTTATTGTAGTAAAGTTATTCAGATATGAAACAAGGGAAAAAGGTAGACGCACACATATACAAATATGTAGATATCCGCATAAAGACAAATAGACTTGTCTATACACATGTACAGATAAATATATGCACACACACACACACACACACACACACACACACACATATATATATATATACACACAAATTTTCAAATTTTGTTTAAATTTTTTGTATCAGTTTATCCATTAAATTTTAAAGCCAGTTTTGTAAGACGCTGTAATGACTACAATATTGGTTACATGTAAGACTGAATTCATGAGATGACATGGGCCTGATATAAACAAGGTCAATACAGACACAGTCAGATGCCAGTGCATGAACAAATAAATATAATTGAATATATATGCATGCAAATATACAAGCAAAACAGAATACATACAAGACTAAAAACTCCACAAAGCATCATATACATAATAAAACCCCATGCCTGGATCTATTTATATACAACTTTTGGCATAAATACATGTAAATAAGCACAAGAAAACTCACACAGAAGCATATGTAAACATATATATGTGCATAGACAAGAAATATGAATATATATATATATATATATATAGTGTATTGAGGCAGCAAATAATTTTCTAAACATATACTGTTAAGTATAAGAGACAATGAATGTCTATTATGTTTAATCATGAGCCATTCTAAACGTCGTATTTTGGCTTTAATTTCAGTTGAAAATAAAGACAAAAATTCTCCAACATTTGGATAATGTGAGCTGAAAGCTTAGAACCAACTTCATAAAAAATTTTCCAGATGTTGGAGAATTTTTATCTTTATTTTCAACTGAAATTAAAGCCAAAATACGACATTTAGAATGGCTCATGATTAAACAAAATTGACATTCATTGTCACTTATATTTAACAGTATATGTTTAGAAAATATATATATATGATTTTTTCTTTTTAATCGTTTCACCCCAAGCAATATGCAGGGGGCTACATAAGAGTAAAAGTTTAAATATGCGGAGAGTAAAGAGAAAGATGAACCAGTTACAGGGGCTGTCAGAGAAAGCAAAAGAAGGATGGGAACACAGGTGTGAAGTCAGTTGCGAAGGTAGAGAGATGTATATATATATATATATATATATATATATACACACATAACATGTGAAACAAAATATCAATATACTTACTAGTTCAAAAAACCACATGCATACCTACCTACATACATACATTAATATGTAGACAAACCCATTCACTCAAGTGTATATATATATATATATATATATATATATATATATATTCTAATAAGAAATTCAGAAATCACGTGAAATTGATTCTTCAAGAATCAATTATTAAATATTAATTTGACAATCCATGCTTTAATAAAAAAACTTGTTAAAAATTAACCAGGTGATATATGCTAGCTTAAAATCTATTGAATATTAACATGATAATCTATGTTAGATTAAATAACTCATAACTATATAACATGACAGTCTATATTAGATTAAATAATTAGCAAATATTAATATGTGCCAAATTAAATACCTAGCATATATTGATTTGACAATCTATGTCAGATGAAAATACCCATCAAATAAAGGTAAATAACAATTGACATCAATGAAAATAGTATTCATAAATTCTTAATATTATAACCCATACTGTAAAGCAAACAATGAACTATGTTTACAGTGAGTAGTAAGTTCATTTTGCTAGTTTTTCTCTTTTAAACACCAAAAGTACTTGGATAATGAAGTATTTATAAGAACCATTATTGAAAGGTAGTGTATGCTGATACCAGCGGGTTTTGAATGGGTTTTTAGTAGACCTGATATAAAACTTTTTAATATCAGGATTTTCAGTTGTAGAGATAGTACAAAGATAAGCTAGGGGACTAGCTAAGCAATTATTATGTAGTGGACCATTTTTAGAATTTCTACAATTACATCTGCTGGTATTAGTGTTGTTATCCTTGATATTAACTATCTTAGCATTGTAGTGCATAAACTTTTTTGTATTTTTATACTCATTGAAGACTTTATTGTGTTTTTTAATTATTTTTTTCTAAATTATCCATGCAACAATAGCTTAACTTGAGAGTATTATTATTGAATATTTTACTAAGAGGATTAGTTTTGGGAAAGTATTTATTAATATGGTTTAAGAATTTTTGTCCCAATTTAGTTTTAACGATCAGATTGCAAGGGGGAGTAAACCAGATGATCTTCCTGGATCTTTTCTTCTTATTATTGTCATTGTTAATAGGGTTTCTGAATTTGATAGTAGTACCTTTTATATCTGCTATTCTTAAGTGCAGAATTATAAAATTCACTATGATGATTGAAAATTACTTTGTTAGAAAAGTTAGTACTAATTCTAAATTCAGTAGAAGAGGGTATATGTTTAATGACTGACAGGGGATTGCTAGAATTAGGATTTATATATATTGGGTTAGAATTAACCTTCATATAAGTTTGGAAAGAATTATTGTTAAGGTTCAAAGTGACGTCAAAAAAAGTCTACCTGTTTAATATTGGTGGTTATTTTTACTTTAAGGCTTAAACATTTTAATTCTCTATGTTTCATTTTTCTAACATGATCTACTCTAATTTTAGTAAAATCCTTAACTATCATCTCTATATAAGCCAATAATATCTGTATCTGCATAATCATAGGAAACCCACTAGATCTATATATTCTGTTTTGATGTTCTCACTCATCAGGGCTATTTGTGTTTTTATCTGCTCAGTTAAAGTGACAAACTCTTTGTATTTTTCAACGCTTTATCTTCTCCCTGACATTGAACACTTTATGATAAAAAAAACGTGCTTGTCAAAATAAATTTTATCAGTAAAACCACTGAAAAACAAAAACCTTGGCACTAAAAATTATCACAAACACACACACACACACACACACTAACCAAATAGTGGCTGGCTGGTTTGAAAAAAGTGCTCAGTGCATACCCAACACAAATGAACTGAATATGCAGAGCTAACAATATGTTAATTACATGTTTATAAAGATTATATATATATACTAGCAGTATAGCCCGGTGTTGGTCAGGTGTAATGAAAGCTTTAAAACTAATCCATGGTCCTGGAGCTCAGACTCTTTGGACATTGGCACGAAAGACTAAAAAGCAATAGTTGTTTCCAGTTAAAGCGAAACCGTAGACTGAAAGAAAAATGAATGGATATAAGTCAAATTTTGATTTCCTGGTATCGATATCATATAAGTTTTTTTCGTCATAAACTGAATTTTGAAGGCTAAATAAGTCCTCTGAGTAAATGGTATCATGGCTGAGATTAAGAACTACAATTATACCTACTTAGAGCCAAACCTGAAGCAAAAACTAAAATAAAAAAAAATACAGGCAGATAAACAGACACACACACACACATTTTGCCTTTTTTATATATATATATATTATCGATTTTCTGCACTATTGTAAGAACTGCAACCTTGAAACTTCTGAATATCGTTTCTTATGTCTTTGTCTATGAGTGTATCAAATTTAATTAAAATCGGATCACTCCTTCTATAACCTGATTTTTTTGATTATTGATATTTATCGGGGGTACCTCGACACAAAACCTAGCTAAGAACATTCACAGACGCTTGTAGTACAACTGTGTAAATTTTCAAGAAAATTGGTTCGGCCGTTTCGGAGTCTATAGGTAACGGACACACACACAGTTCCATTTATAAATAAGTTTAGATTTAGATTTAGATATATAGTTTTTGTAGATATCCAGAAACCTTCTCCTCTCCCCTAATTGATTTAATTGTGACATTAAAATGACAGAAACTAATACAAATATTTTTTTTAATCATGGACTTCTAGATGTGTTATATTGAATCTTGGGGGCTGATACAAAAGATGATAAAGTTATTTATAAAAGTCCACATTTTATCCTCACTTGTTGAGTAGGTAATCAGAAAATACACTTTATTTGAACATCTCATTGCTTCAAATAAACTTGTCACTTTTTCTCTGATTTTTCACATAATAATGGCTGGCTGCTCAATTTTCAAGCATACCCATCTTCTACCTTAGTTACTGTACTGCTAACTAAAAAAAGGCATCAAATTGTTTGAGAAGCATTGGAATCAGTGTATCATCTTAGAAGGAGACTATGTTGAAAAAAAAAAGTTTTGCCTAAAAGTTGTTGTTTTATTAATTAGGCACGGTATTTATAGGGTGATGTGTTATGATCCAGTGTGGGTATTGCTTGTATTGAGAAAATTGTTTGAAAACAATTATTTGAAAAATATTATTTGAATTATAAATTGTTTGAATGAAAATTCACCAAAAGGACAATTATACTAAATTACTAATTATACTAATATTTAAAATATCTATGTTTGAAGTACATGTGTGGTCTTGCTTTGAGAGAGTCAATGCTGATTTATCTAGAACCAGTAACGCCCTCGATGAATGATATATGGCCTTTTTGTAGGAAGTATCATCCCATCATTCCACAATATGAAAATTCTTAGACACTCTTAAAAGTAGGAGTAAAATATCAAGAGTGTCAAGAAATACCGCAACATGAAGGGAAAACTTGAAATATTAGTAGCATCCTTTAACAAGTACTCTTCACTAGTTGTACCGTATCATATAAATGACTAAACTGTTTTATTAATGATATTTGTATTTTGAATAATTATCATTTGTGTATTTCCTTTTTTAATTTTTAGATTTTTATTGCAATAAAGAATTTTGCATTTCAAATAATTTTCATTTAGTATAATTGTCCTTTTGATTAGTTTTCATTCAAACAATTTAAAATTAAGTGTTTTTTGAATAATTATTTTTGAACATTGTTCATATAATCAACAAATCCATTGTCTTTTTTTGGTAGAGGAAAGCTTTTTTACTTTTTTTTCTTTTTCTCTTTCTTTCTCTCTCTCTCAGTAGAGGGCCTTTTTGCTTTCTTTCTCTCTTTTTCTATTTTTCTTTCTTTTTTTCTCTCTTTTCTTTCTTTTACTCTCTCTTCTTTTTATCTCTTTTCTCTTTTTCTTTCCCTTTTTATTTTTGAATCTGTAGCATGTATTTTTCATATATTACTAAAATATTTTTCTGAAAATTAAAAGTCATTATGTATTTTTATATTTATTTATTATAATGTTTTTTTAGGTTTTAAAAATAAGAAAAAACACAAAGTATGTATTTTTTATAGTTATTTATTTATTACTTTGTTGTTTTTTTTTAGGGTACCATAGATAAATAAACCAAAACAAAATATATATCTTTTATATTATTATTAATTTTATTATTTTAAGGTTTCAAAATATTGGAGTAATGCATGTGACAAAACGTAAAGTGGCTGATGTCCTGAAAGAACGCATTTTAGAGTCAATGCTTTTGAAAAAACGCATTCGCGGTGGAAATGTTAATGATGAAAATATTCAATTAAATGGTAAATATGTTTTTTTAATTTTATCACAATTATATTTTTAATTATTGAAAAAAAAGTGTCTTTTTGTGGTACTATAAAGTGGGAAGTACCTGAATGACACTCATGACACGCATGCTCTCTGATCCAAGTGATCTTTACATCATGTGACTCCGCAACTATTAATTTCTATTAACTTCTCCCCCTGCCACTTCATCAGTTTCTACTGTTTATCACTCACTCTCTCTCTCTCTCTCTCTCTCTCTCTCTCTGATCAGCTATTCAACAATAAATTATTCTTTAAAAATAGAGATTCTCACATGGGTGTGTAATTTTAGCCAAGGGAGGAATTCGGCATTAAATCCAATTGAAGTTTTATGATCCATTGAAATGAGGATGTTTTTCCTCATTTGGTTAGTGAAGCAATTTGGTTGCAAACATTATTTTAATAATTTCCAATGTAAAAGTGAAAAAAAATTACTAGATTACAATTCAAAATCAGGGAACCTGGGAACTCAAGAGGAGGAATGTTATATGGAATTCTTAAGACTAACTAAACTAAAAACTATTTTCTCTGATGAGGTATGATCCCCAGATGAGAATACTTCTCAAGTGTCTAAATTATGTTAATAAGTAAAAAATACTCATATCTGTAAGTACACTACCCATCATAATTATTAGGCCATTCCAGTGTTTAAAAAAATGATGTATTTCATACTAATTTTTGTATTTATTGCCAAGTGAATAATTGTAAATGAAAATAGAATGGTTCTTTTGTTAATATTGCACAATAACATGTGCATCAATTGAATTTATAAATATTTAATAATTACCTATATTGCAGTTTCATCAATGAAAGAATGAAGAAATTTAGGGTGATTTGGACGAGTTCATCTTTGCTTCCTTGCCTTGTAAAATTTTGCAAAGTAATAATAATAAAAGAACCATTCTATTTTCATTTGGCAATAAATATTAAAAACATTATGAAATACATCATTTCTTTTAAAAAAAACTGGAGTGTCCTAATAATTATGGCCGGTAGTGTATATTTAAAAGATATTTGTTAAATGTACACATTTGAAAGATACACTACTGGTCATATTTATTAGGCCACCTCAGTTTTTTAAAAAATGATGTATTTCATACTATTTTTAGTATTTATTGCCAAGTGGATAATTCTAAATGAAAATAGAATGGTTCTTTTGTTGTTATTACTTTGCAAAATTTTACAAGGCAAGGAAGCAAAGATGCTCATTCGAATCACCTTAAATTTTCTTCATTCCTCTGTATACCATTAGATTAGGAGGTGCTCTTGCTGGGTGGTTCCACATGGTAGTTTTTTTTTTCTTTTTCAATTTAGCCATGCCTCAAGAGTTATCTGTAGAGATAAGAGCTTGAATGAAGAAGGTTGTTCCCAAAGGAGGATAGCTAAGAGACTGAATGTGTCCAGGTGTACAGTTCAGTATGCACTGCATAGAAGACAAAACTGGAAGCCATGTCAATCAAAAAAGAACAGAAAGAAAATGGGAAACATCAGTAAGAGAAGACTGTAGAATAGTATTGAAGAGTGTAAGAGATAGGAGGAAAACTGCCCCTCAAATACAAGCAGAAGTGAATACCGACAGGACTGATCCAGTCTCTGTAAATACAATGAAGTGAAGACTTCGAGAGGTGAGTCTCTTTGGATGAGTGGCAGTCAGGAAGCCTTTGCTTCAGCCAGCAAATAAGAAGAGACTAGCATGGAGAAGGAGCACAAAAACTGGACACCAGAACAGTGGTCAAAAGTGTTGTGGACTGATGAGTCTAAAATCGAGATGTTTGGGAGTAAAAGGAGGGTGTACGTGTGGAGGAGGGTTGAAGAGTGAGTGAAAGATGAGTATGTACAGTCATCGATGAAACATCGTGGTGGATCCTGTATAGTTTGGGGCTGTTTTGTGGGCACGAGTTCAGGTGATTTGGTTGAAGTAAAGGGGACTATGAAGAAAGAACAGTACCATTCAATCTTACACAGATATGTAATTCCATCTAGATTGCGTATTGTGGGTCAAAATTTCATCCTCCAGCAGGATAATGACCCAAAACATACTTCTAAATTGTGCCAAAATAATTTAAAATTAAAAGAAACTGCTGGAGTGTTAAAAGTTATGTGTTGGCCACCTCAGTCACCAGACCTCTCACCAATTGAACTTGCATGGGATGAGTTGGACAGGAGAAGTAAGAAGAAACAGCCTAGTAATGTTCAGGATTTAATTAGGTGTCTAAAGAATACCTTGAGTGAGTTTTCAGAGGATTATTTTAAAAAACTTGTGGAAAATATGCACAGTGTGTGTGCAGCCATTGTGAAGGCAAAAGTAGGTTATTTTGATGAAACTGCAATATTGGTAATTATTAAATATTTATAAATTCATTTGATGCACATGTTATTGTGCGGTATTAACAAAAGAACCATTCTATTTTCATTTACTATTATTCACTTGGCAATAAATACTAAAAAATAGTATGAAATACATTATTTTTTTAAAACACTAGGGTTGCCTAATAATTATGGCCGATAGTGTATATGAAATATATTTTAATAAATTTAATGACAAAGTTTCTTATTAATATTCTTATATTAAATGTTTCATTTCTCCTTTAAGATCTGAATTTTAAAAATATTTAATCCCTTAAGTCCAGAAGCAACCATATTTCACACTTTTACAGTCCTGGAATACCTGAATGTACCCACAATCAGGTAGCATTATATTTCAATACACAACTATCATATGATCAACTAGAGATGTGAGAAACCTATGATTTTTATAAAGTTGTAGATTTCCAAGACCATATTTCATAACTACTAATAAAAGGTGCTAAATTTTCTATTATTTGAAAGAGAAATCAATTTGCTTTTATATAAAATTGGTTTGTGAGATTTGATTTTCAATGGTTTTCGAGATATATCAATTTGATTGCACTAACATCACATATTTTTCAACAATTCAACCAGGACTTGCAAATAACAATTAAAATCTCGTAAAGACTGATAGGATTAACCTGTCCTCAATTTCAATTGAAAATTTTGTTTGCTAGCAACAGGATAGATAAAAATTATTTGTATTTTAGTTCTGTTTATCAGTTCATCAGAATTTCTAAAATTGAATTATATTGTGTTGATACTAGGTTTGTATTCAGGAGTGCTTCATACTAATTATTTTATTTATATTTCTTTATTATTTTGACCATTGTGCTTGAGTTTGTTACACAACAGTGAATGTAGTTCACTTAATGTTTCTGTATCTTACAGCCTGCAAACAAGCGAAAAGAAGTTTTCAAGAAATTCCATTTCTTTTGGCATAGCAAAGCATGTGTCTATGTTTAAATTTATTTTGATAATTTTCTATTTTCCCTTCCACTAAAATTCATTTTAAAATTATTTGTGTAAATTTTTTTACCAATTCTAAAGAAGAGAACAAATTAATTTCTAATACCTCACACCAATTATTTTATTCCTTAAACTATTTTAACTAAAATGTAGAATCTGTTGTTATGACAGCTTATGTATATTTCTTTTATGAACTCACTAATAATTTTTTCATAACTTTTATATAGTTTATTAAAATATTACAAATTAATGCTTTTGTTTTTGCTTCATGTGCTTTGTTTATATAATTTTTTAAATATGTTTTATGAATTTCTTCTGTTTTTATTTTCCAGATATAGAAAAAAAAACTGCTAAAGAACAGGCTGACACACAAACAAAAAGCATGCATTTAAATGTGGTGAAGCTTTGTTTTCAGGCTTATTTACAAGACGAAAATGGTAATCTAACCATAATGCTACCATCAGTGATCTCAAATCCTATATATGATAGCAGTAAGTACAAAACAAATTTGGTAAATAGTAATGCATATAAATTACTTATATATATATATATAATTTTAAATAACCAGTTTGGCTCATAGTCATTGTAAACCTCATAATCCTTTCCTTAGCTGCATACTATATGCTTTTCCAGGAATACGTACAGTTTTGAATTCAGGGTTGTCCTTCTTCAAGGCAGATTTTTTTTTCTTTTAGAAGAAATAAACCAGTTTTTTTCCCATTTTTCTGGTAGCATTTGAATTCCATGTTAGAAAAATGACTTGTCTTTCAAGGCTAACCATGAGTCAACACATTTTTTGCTGTCTTCAAAAAAATGAAAGTACTGCTCAGCCAGGCTATGTGCCATTGAATATGGTGGGTGGGGTAGGACTTCCCATTTAAGTTTTTCCAAGTAGATTTACACCAATTTTGCAATATGTGGTCTAGTGTTGTCATATTGCAAAATCACTTTGTTGTTCATATAGTGGCTGTTTTTTCTTCAATACTTAGCTCAGACACATCAGTTGTAGTCAATAGTGATCTCCCATAATGGTTTCAGTTGGTTTGAGCAGCTCATAATAAACTACACCCAGTTGATCCTACCAAATGCAGAACAGAAGCTTCAAACCATGGATATTAGACTTTGCTGCCAATGTTAATGCATGGCTGGTCTTACCCCACAATCTTCTATGCTTAGCTTGTTGTAGTGTATTCACTTTTCATCACTAATCATGATACAATTCAAAAAAATCTTTCCTTTTCTGCAGTTGAGCAGCTTGTCACATGAGACAAGACGCTGTTTAACATCTCTTGGCTTCAGCTTATACAGCACCCAGTGTCCTTGCTTTTGAATCATTCCTTATACTTTTAAACATTTTAAAACTGTTGTCTGAAAACTCTTAATGATTCTGCAAGTTCAGTTTGTGCTTGACATGAATCTTCATGAAGTAATGCAAACAATTCTTTGCCTTCAAATGTTTTCGGTGTGCCAGCACATTCTTTATCTTCAACATTAATATCAGTATTTTCGAAGTGTGTAAACTGATCTCTGCATGTTGTTTCCAACAGAGCAGGATTGCAGTAAGTCTCAACAAGATTTTCTATGTGTTTCCTTACAAATAAAATAAAGTTTTTTATACTTTGTTAAAATGAAATATACTGTATTTCAAGCTTGCTTATAGTACTTCCTTATAGATGTGTTACCATCTGAAACTACATACATGCAGTTCTGGGAATGCTATCTGTTGGAAAACAGTAAAACTTATTCAAGGACCTACAAAGAATCTATGTGTATACAAAAAGTTCAAATTTAGAATTTCAGCTTTCAACTGTGTATTCATTTTATAGTTTTAAAAGTTTTGCATATACTTGCATCCTACATGAAAGTTCTTTTTTTTTTATTATTCTTCCTTTTTTTACTTTGAACTGACTGAGGATCCTGTCATAGCGTGAAACCTGAAGTCACACAGAAGTTTTATCTGACATTTTGATTTTGGGATTGCATTCCAACTTTATTCTAAAGCCTGTTCTGGGTATAACAATAAACTACATCCAGCAGCAAGGCCTCTGATCAAGAGATTTAGAGGAGCATGGAACCACCTCCTAATTGCTGTTGTTTCCAGGGTTACCCTGACCAGATGGTAGCACCTGTTAGGGTCACAACTATTTTGCTATTAAATAATCTGTAATTATCTATATTCCTCTAAATAAACAAACTACTCTAGATTGGTTTTCTAACCAGAAATTTCTACTTAAGATTATTGAGCATTTTGTGTCTTATTGAGATATTCTTTGATGGGTTTTCTTTTTTACCTTTTTCCTTCTTTATGGTATATTAGACCCATTTAGTTTCATTTTATTTTTTTAAATTTGAAAATATTTTTTTTCTTTTTTTAAATTTAAAAAAAGATGTTTGGACATCCTAAGACTACCATCACCAAGAAAAACATTGATCATGTTTACTATACAGTGACGGATGAGAGGCAACTGACTATGAATCAGATTGCCTATGTTATTGGTAAGAGAGTTGAGAATTGTCTTCACAATGAACTTGGCATGATGTTTCTGCTGTGTGGGTCTTACATCTTTTGACACCTGATCAAATGTGTACCAGACTGATCATATGACTGGAAAATGTGACATTGTTTGAGGCAGATTCTGACGGTTTTCTCATACATTTCTTAACCTAGTAGAGTCTTGACTTCATCACTTTGAACCAGAAACAAACAGATAATTAATTTAGTGGAAACACCCCATCTCACCTGCTACAAAGAAGACCAAGGTCATTTCTTCTGTAGATAAGGTGATGGTCTCAATTTTTTTCTGGATGCAAAAGAAAATTTATTGACTCTTCAAATGGGCCTCGTCATCAATGAAAATACAGTGCCAGTTTGCTGAAGCAGTTATGAAAGGCTATGAAGACCAAACACTCAGGAAATATGACAAATTGGGTTTTGTCTCATCAGGACAATGCTCCAGCACACAAATTCTGGTCTGCTGTGCATAATTTGAGATAGAATGTGACATTTTAAACTACAGTTTTCGTTTTTCTCACTTGTCTTGGTTTCTATTATTAAAAGTGATTACTATTTAGAAAGGTATAAGTGGCAAGCTTATCTCATTCCATCCAGTCATTCTTTTAATTTTCATAATTAAAAGCCATATTCTGCTTAGACAATAACAAATAATTATTTTATAGGTAAATTGAGTTATTAATAGTCAAGTAATTGTAAAATCTTGAATCTCTATCTGGTAACTCTACAAATATTTTTTCTTCCTCTTTTAGAATCTCCAGGTGCAGCTGCACTGAAGATTTGCCGCATGGACAAATGTGGTGGGTGTTGCACTGGCAATGAAGAAATCTTTCTACTTTGTGAAAAAGTCCAAAAAGGTAAGTGCCTGCAACAAAACTGTCTTCTGCAAACATAATGTGGCTTGTGGAAAATTTGTTTTAAATATCTATGAAGTAGAAATAATGTAGTTGATCTGGGCATTGCAGTTGATCTCTCTGCTTACCTCATTTAGCAACTCAATGAAGGGGGAAAAAAATAGGTTGTAATTTTTTTGCCTTGAAAACCAAGTTAATATTATTTTGTCATCATCATTCAGACCCTTGAGTTTTTTCAGTCACCATGAACAGTTGCATGAAGATTCATCCTTTGAATGTCTATTGAGTCTTGTGTTCACCCTAAACTTGATGAAGTGGAACTTGTATATATGGTCCATTGCTAAAGAAGCTAGAAAATGATCAGCTCCTTCTATTACTCCAAGAAATACCTGGCTCCTTTATCTCAGATCCAAAATGTAGCGTTGCAGCCATATCTGAGCTGGAGATGCTCAGTCCTCACTTTCTAGCCTTTCAAAATCCTTTATGTGGTCTTTGGAGGGAAGACATTCTACACCCTGTAGATGATTTCTCTCATTGCAAGCCTATTGCTACTCACTCACTATTTCTATGGCACGCCATTCTTTAGTTCTACCAGTTCAGACTTTTACAGCTAGGACATGTCATGGTATTTCTGCAGAGTTGAATCACTGTCAATTCCTTTTTGTCCCAAAATACTTTACTCCAAGTGCTGCTACTTTGTGGAAAAGATATCTGCATAAAAGCTTCCTTGAACTCTACAATCTTAATCTCTTTAAGTCTAGAGTCAACCATTATCTATCCTCATAATCTTCACTTACCTCTTTTTCATCATTACCAAAATAACTCTACCTTCAGTAGCTACCAAGCTTTGCATTGGTTGAATCCTACTATAATAAAATAGCTAAGTTACATGCTGGGTGGGTAGGGGTTTAATAAATATAAGCTAAAGTACAAAGGTATATTGTATAGCTTTACTGTTTGCCTGAATAATTCTGTCTGTGACATGGCATGGAATGTACAAGGTACTGGAATGGTTGGCTGGATATATCTATCCAGAAATTATTTACATTTGGACTAATGTTCTCATTATTGTTATTATCACAACGTTTCAATTGCTGTGTCTTCCAGACTTCTTCAGGAATAGAATTCATAATTATTATGTCACCAAATTCATTTAATCCACTTGACTATTGTTTCATGGAAATAGGTTCAGCAATAACTGATCAGAACTAAATAAGAACATCTGTAGACACAGACAACGGACTTAGAATAATTTAACCCCATAGATTAAATAAAGGGTTCAGTTTGAATTTTCCCAAAGGTTATCTAGATTAACAGAATCCTGAAGAAAACAGATAGTACAATGACTGAAATAATGTGATAATAACAGAGATGAGGACATTAGTCTGAACGCATATAATATAACTTCTTATCGCAGAAATTAAGACAGAAACTCTCCAGACATATTCCAAGGTAGTCCATAGCAGGGTTGTTTATTGGGATGTGACTGCAGGGAATTCAGTGAGATCTGTCCCATACATACTTTTTCTTTTTTTTCTATGTGCTGTGTTCCTATCCCTTGTAGCTCTTAACACCCTTTTTCCTGCTATCCCTCCAAAACCCTGCTCTGCCATCCCTCTGCCCACATCCATCAAGTATGTCATGTGTTGCTTTCCCCCTGCCCGTCCTTCCCTCTTTTCACTCTATGAGTATCAGATTTTTCAAGCCCTCCTTCTTCATTACCTGCCCCAGAAACTTCAGCTGTCTTTTCCTGATGTTAAGTATCAGTTTCCTTTTTGTTTCCATCCTGTTCAAAACCTTGTCGTTGCTCACATGTTTGGTCCATGGTATCCTCAGCATCCTTCTGCAAAACCATATTTCGGTTGCTTCCAGTCTTTCCCTCATCTTTGATGAGATTATCCAGCATTTGCTGTCATTTTGAAGAAAAGACATCACATAAAAATCCAGTACTCTCTTCTTTGTTTCCAGCAAAATTTTCCTGTCTCTCAATATTCTACTCAGCTTCTGGAATGCATTCTTGGCCATGCCAATATGCCTTTGGATAATGGGGTTTAAATTTGGCAAATGTGTGGGCTCAGAGAGTACCTGGAAATCAGCCAAGTGTACTTGGAACCAGTTTTATATCCATGCACAGTGAGACGGGTGGATGGTGTTGGCCTTAATTTATTAGAACCATGCATCACTGATAAACATAACCGTTGTAACCCTAAAAGGTTACTGCATGAGGAATACACTACTAGTATAATCACTCTACTTTTTACTCCAATAGTGTCCACATATATAAGAGAATAGGAACATCCTATTCCTGTATACAGGTAGGTATACAACAATAACAGTCTTGAAAGGAGTGTATATGATCACAATAACTGTAGGTAACTGAATGAGAAAATGAAAACAAAACATGTACCACATTTTGTCCTTCAAAAGGACTTCTTCAGACAAAATAATGCTGTTTCAAAGAATGTGGATTTAATTAAGAGTAAGTACTTAGATAAAAATGTATAGAAAGTGAATTAATTTCTTAGTATTCCATAGTAGATTTACATTCAGGTTCATACAGCATTTCGCATACAAAACCATTTTTATTACAATGTGGAATACTTAAAAACAACAGCAGCAAGAAGAGGTGGACTAAGCTATATGTCTAGACACATTAGTGTTGTTCTCAGTTTTTTTAATTATAACTGATGTTTGTTTATATTTTTGTTCCCTCTCTTATATATTCTCCTATATATATATATATATATATATATATATATATATATATATATATTGTCATCCGCAGACAGATATGTTTTGCTGTATCACAGCTCATCAGTATGGTTAGACTCTGATTGCTTTTTAACCCAGGATTGAAACCTGACCCAATTGGCGTCAGTTGGCGATTCTACCTCTGGGCTATGGGCGTTCGGTGGAAGAAGGCAGACCTATATATATATATATATATATTCTCCTATCCCAACAACATGTTTATCTGACAGGCTGGGTCTATAGTCTTATGGTGTCTTCTCCACATATGAAATCGACAATATTTCTAAAAGGGCTGGAAATATGACTTACTCATCAGGTGTCATTGTCAAGTTTTCTATATTTTGTAGGCAATGTCCTCTGAGCCTAATCATGATGATATTATTGTTTCCTTATAAAGAAACATTTAACATTCATTGGCAGCAGCCATCAGTTGAAATTTATAAAGATTTTTCTCTTAAAGCAATTTTTTATGAAAATAAATTTGATAGCTGTTATTGCTCGTTCCAGTGTTGATGGAGGCATCCTTCCTAATGTTTAGGGTAGTGTGGAATTTTGACATGTTGATTATGTCATTATTTTCTTTTCAAGCTTTATATGTGTTGTGTTGTGAAATACGATACAAACAAATGAGTGGTTAGTCCAAGTGGTAAAGACTAAGGAACACACAATTAAATCAACAATAAGGTTTATTGTACTAGAGGTACAAATATTAAGAGTCCACACAATAGTCTATGTACAAAAAAATGGAGCAGAGAGTACTTTGGAGTAGATAGACTAAACTGTCGCCCGGTTCACACTCCACCCATGTCTATTGAACAGGTGAAGAGGTTCATCCCATGTTCCCTGTTTAGGATGTGGTTTCCAGCTTTCTCTTTTTTCAATTTTTTTCACTCTTACGTAGCCCCCTGTGCCTCAGTGGCATTAGCGCCTTGCTCAGGGTGATATAATTAAAAAAAAAAAACGGTCCGGCTCACTTGTAATCTACTGTGTGGTGTATTTATAATAGGTGACAGTCCATTTGCTAAGAGCAGACAGGTTCTTCCATTACAACAATATGATATCCATTTTAGTTGTTGCTGTTGTTGAAAGTTCTCAAGTAATGTGATTTCTGTTTTGGTATAGTTCTATGTTTGTGATGCTGTAATGACAGGCCATGGTCCTTGCTAAGACTTAGAGGTTTTGTTTTCTTGAAGCCATCTTTTAACCACTGATCTGAGAAAGTGGTTTTATGTAACTGACAGTTTAGGTACTTCTGAATGAGTTTGGTACTATGTATGACATTTACATGAAAATCTCGATCTGACATGACTATTTAAGAACATGACTTGAGATTTGATGTTATTGTTTTGGTTTTGTAGCAACTTGCAGTCTTGAGCAAAACTATCCATAACACAGACTATTGTATGTTCAATTTACTTACCTTTTATGCTGAAGTTTTTATAACTGATTCATACATCAAGTTAGTTTAGTATTTACTCATTCCACATCCTGAATTTTTGAGGCACAGTAAATATAACATCATCATGTTAATAATGCTACCCTTGATGGTTGATGGAAACAGAACTGCATGGAATACAATCTATTATTGATCCCAGAAGACATTGTATAGTTTATGTTCTAATTCTCTCCAAAGAAACAGAAAAATGGTTTGAAACCATAAAAAAAACATTATGCTTTGCTGCAATTAGACTTCTTTCTGGTTCATACTATATGTCAGCTGAATGTGGACACTAAGAACAGAAAACAAAAAAAAAGTCATTTTCTGTATAGGAGCTCTGAGCATCACACCTGGTCCACAAAACAAATCCCTGCAATAAAATACAGTTTCCAACCAAAAAAAGAATCCCTCAGGCCCACTATATTTGTTTAAAAGAAAGTCCCTTGTAACGACTGATACTGTCGTTTCGCATGCGCATTGTTGCTGTCACTGCCATGATCATTTCTCTTGTCACAATGCACTTGTCAATGAATCAATCCAGCACCATGACCTAGATCAACCAAACCCCCAACCCACTTTACCAGGCAGTTTAGCTTCAACATTTTGGCATCACATGACTGCCAGGTGATCAAAAACCTCACAGGTGTTGATTTCAACATTAAAGAAGGCATGCATTGGCTAATCTACTTCAGATCTATCCTCTGACACTGACTGTGACCTCAGCCGACCAACCCAAGATTACATTCAACTCCCGGCTGTTGAAAATTTAATTCTTGTTTGGTCCTTACCTTTGCAAACAAACATTCAATATAATGGTGTGACACTGGAATTGATCAATCAAAAATAGAAAGAAAGTAAGTGGAAAGAGTCTACTAAGTGAATGATGATTGTTGAAATTTGCAGGAGAATGTATTGAAAAGTTGAGAGAAAATGAAAAACTAAATATTGAAAAATCATGTTTCAAAATTCTGAGTGGTTCCAAGGAAAATTAAACCCAAGTTTTACTAGAGTAAGATTGAACAAAACCAAGAGTACCTGTCTTTTTTCACTTCCTGCTGATGAGAAGAGAGGCCAATGATATATCCTTGAAGATGCCGAATAGAAAATTGTCGATAAAGAAATTCATATGGTTATAGAAATAATATTAAAGATCTCTCTGAACAAAAAAAGCCAAGAAAAAGAAACATCTAGTTTTAATCAGCCACCCAGAAGAAAAGTATCCCTACAAAAATAGAAGATTAGCCTGATAGGTTGATTCATTTTAATTTTTTGGCATTCGTCAAAAATATTTTATATCCAGCATTAATTTGGATTCCTTTAATACAAGTAGTAAAGATTAATTAATTATTAACTCTGGAGTGATCATCTCAGCAGTTGACTGAGTGGTGTAGTCAATTAAGAAACAACCAGCATGGGACAAGCTGATAAAGAAAAATTAATGACTAAAATCTCTTTTGTTTTTGCTTATGCCTTTTGAAAATTTGGATTTGTCACAGGAGGATTTATCGCCCCTTGGAATTAGGATAGGGTTAGCTGCTGAAAAAGTGAGAGAAGGAAAAGAGAAAGATTAACATTGCCTATATGGAGCAATGGTATGAGATGTGAAGGGAGTTGGAGTTAAGGGGTAGCTTGATTCCTCTGACCACAAAGGACCTGGTCAACTCCAAATCTGGAAAACCCCTTAAGTAAACATATTTTGAGAATATGGAATTTTAGAAGAAGGTTGATACTAAGGATGGAAGACAACCAGACTCTTGTCAGCCCCACTTCTGCCAGATATAGGATTCCATATAAGCTGGAGGTTGAGGCAACTTGAAGAGTCCCCATGCTACTGTTACTGGAATCCACATTGTTCACCAAGACCTTAACAACTCTGAAGACCAGAACTTAAATTTAAGTTCCTATTAACACAGGCTGTAAACTCCAGAATAGGATCCCAGTGTCATTTGATTATAACAGTAAGTGGGAATGGTTAAAATCACTGTATACAACAAATTGTACGGGATGTGCATTGTGGTGCAGTGGATATCGGCTCGGAACAAGAAATTGAGGAGCCAAGTTCAAATTCCAGTTGAATTCATTGCATTCACTTACGCGCAAATACCCATGGGAAAGGTATTAATCCATCTCTTCCTTCCAGTTATGGGCTAAATAACAGGACAGATTGGGTTCTATAACCTTGGCTGGCAACCAATCTACTGCAGAAAGCAATGGCAACCTACTGTGGGATAATCTTCTGCCCAATCAGTCATGTCTAAAAAGAGACATGATCACCCAAGTGTGTTTCACGTATGGCACTTAACTGACTGATACAACAAATTATATATAAATCAAATCATTGTTACATTTTTAATCAGTTAATTCTTTACTCCAAAGGATTTTTTTTGTGTAGCTGTTTACCATCAATATGTTCTTTGCTTCAGTTTACTTCATTAGCAATTTTTCTCACTCAAAAACACACATCAGAAGAGTGAAAGATCATGAAAGAGACAAATGCCAGCTAGGTTGAGTAGAACCATTTCCATCAACACAATATCAGCAACATGTTAACATGTGAGGAATCAGTTAGACAGTAACCATGATGGTCTGAAGGAACCAGAAGACCAACAATGACATGGTAGATGTGGAATTACATTAATAGTTGCTGTTGACCACTTTGGGGTTACAACAGAAATAATTTCATTTTTAAAAAAATCCTGCATCTACACTTGTACACATGTGTATGTATATATATATATATATATATATATATATATATATGAAATGA
The DNA here is from genome assembly GCA_037127315.1 of Ascarosepion bandense. Classification (NCBI taxonomy): domain Eukaryota; kingdom Metazoa; phylum Mollusca; class Cephalopoda; order Sepiida; family Sepiidae; genus Ascarosepion; species Ascarosepion bandense. Next base: position 2,017,181 of record JBBBDQ010000408.1, read on the forward strand.
ATTGTTTGAACATTATTTTTTATCGATACTCGTATTTAAGTAGATATTCTGTTTTTTTAATTAAACAGTATTATATATGTATATCTACCGGCCTGATTATTTACGATAAATGGTCTAAGACGTTGCCAGATCAAATGGTAGCTTCCCCTATGTAAATAGGGGTCGCAGGTTCGAATCCTGCTGAATGGCACACATTTTCGTAATAACAATTTATCGTAAATAATCAGGCCGGTAGATATAAATATATAATACTGTTTAAACAGAATATCTACTTAATTACGAGTATCGATAAAAAATAATATTCAAACAATTCATTTCAAATTGTCGGTTGTTTATAACCAAGTTTCGTTAAAATTCGTTAATTTCCGTAACATGCTTATATATATATATATATATATATATATAGATAAGTTCTGTCTATTAATTTTGTGTAGGATCCGTTCATACCGTCTGATATACTTGATGGTGATATTGTTGAAAGACAACAAAAAATCGCAGTAATTGTTGATTTTTTTATTGGGTCTAAGCCTTCGGCTCACATAAGCCTTATCAAAGAGTAAATATTAACACACAGTAAACATAGAACATTTAAGCTATTAACAATAAAGAGAATTAAATTGAAAATATAAGTCCATCCCTACCGTGGCGGATGGCCGAAGACAGTGACAAAATAGTGGTGTTGTGGTCCCTGATCTGATTTACAGGCATTTGAGTACGTTATTGGAAATATCAAAATTGATTGTATTCAAACCAGGTTTAAATTGTTTAATGTAGATTGCTTCGAGGATTTTTAGTTTCTGTTTATTATTTAGTATGTACGTGTTATCAACGAGCGTTTTTCTGAGAAAAACGCTCGTTGATAACACGTACATACTCAAACAAGAAAATAAGAAAATTTTCAATTTAATTCTCTTTATTGTTAATAGCTTAAATGTTCTATGTTTACTGTGTGTTAATATTTACTCTTTGATAATAGCTTATGTGAGCCGAAAGCTTAGACCCGATAAAAAAGTCAACAATTACTGTGATTTTTTGTTTTCTTTCAACGATATCACCATCAAGTATATCAGACGGTATGAACGGATCCTACACAAAATTAATAGACAGAACTTGTCTATATTATTCAATGAAACCTGCATTAATGAAAAAATGTTGCCAAAATACACACAATATATATATATATATATATATCTAAAGATAAAACTATTTCTATATTAATTCCCAATTTCTCATTTCTTTTCCTTAAATGTACTGATTTGTTTACTCCTTTGTTAAAATCAGTGAACTTCATAATCACAAACCCAGCAAAAGGGACCAAACTTTAAATATCTTAATCACTTGTAAAATAATGCTTTATTTTTGATAAATTTTTTAAACTCATCAACTCGCATTTTATTGCCGCTTGAATAAATGTAATATTTTGATTTCAGATGATATAAGAGTATTCTTTATAGAAATGAATAATGATCAAAAAATTATATGGAAGAAAGAAGCTGATTTTGGGCCCACAGACGTTCACAAACAAGTAAGATTTTTTTTTTTGCTTTGCTTTAACAGTATAAATACTATAAAAATTAACTTGATAGAATTACTTATATTCCAACATAAACAAATATATTTTTCTACTAATTTGGAAATAGAAATGAATAGAAGTAAAAAAAAAATTAAAAATCTTTCATATGGCACTCTGAATTTTATTTTTTTGAAAGTTAGAAAAAAAAAGGAAAACAAATTTGCAAGCAGCATTTCTCTAAAGAAAACTGGCTAGTGCACCATTGTAAGGTTTCCATATTGAGCAAAGATAACAAATTGGACAAATCCATTGAAGATATCCTCTCACTATACCCTGATTTTAACCTTAAGCTGATGCTTAAAGTTGTCAACCAGACGGTAAGAGAAATAAACAAGTTACTGTCAACTTCCTTCATTTAAATTCCCGTATTACCATTTCCATCACAAAGTTATTCTTCTTCTCAAGCAATAGACCTTGGTTACTAAACAACAAAACTGGTTTTTAAGGATACAAAAAAACTGTCTCTGAATCACATGAACCTTTATCAAGTCTACACAGTGGGTGTATTACTATGTAGTGTAAGAATGCATGCTGAATAGTTTCCCAGAAATCATTGCATTGGACATAGTCTGGTGAAGAAACCAGTTGCACTGTGAATGATTTTTGTTGTTTCAGTGCAGAATTTGCATCATCATCCAGGTGAGAGATGTGTTGTTAATGAGCTATTAGTGCCTAGGTTCCTAAGGCCACAAAGAGCAGTACTAAAGTTCCATCGTCAAATGATCTTACATGGTTCTCTTTACTTGAACCTGAAATAATATTTTTGTTGACAATGATTGCATGTTAGCAAGCTCAGTCTATACATGAAAAAACAATGTCATTAATGGCAGAAGAAACACTCATTTGGAGGCATTGGGCTTCTTAAAGCTGCAAAATCTTTCTTGGCATCTTCTTTCTAAAATATCCATTTATCACCATTTTCCAGTTAAGGAAAATTCAGTATTTGGCATCCCACAATTGTCTTTGGAAGGATGGCAATAACAGACTTCAGTATTCTCCATGGGAGCTCTGTGGCCCTAAAAGAGTTTAAACAGAGCTTGGATAGTTTGATAAACCTGAGTAAAAATATTGAAATTTGCAAAAAGATAGCTATGTAAAGTACACACTGCTGTCTTTCTTTTAAAGGAAAGATTAATTCAAAACCACAATTTAACTGTGACCTTGACCTTCAATACCACCAACCAATATTACTCCAACTGAAGGTAAAACTGAATCAGATACCGAATATCTTGCAAGGTCTGTCTATCGAGTTGAGGAGGCAAAGGGGAGGAGAACCTCTTCATTAATCCAACTGCAAGCCGATGCACATTGCATGATTACTTTTGGCATTGATTGCTAAGTGTAGAGAACTCATTGGCATAGGCAAAGTGACAGGTCAAGGTGGTAACATTTGGTAATATAATTTAACTAGCAGCATAGCCCAGTGTTGCTCAGGTTTAATGAAAGCTTTAATAACTAATCCATAGTCCTGGAGCTCAGACTCAGCCTAAAGAATATTTGTGTGAAGTTTGGTGAGAATCGGATAAAAATTGTGGATTTGTATAAAGGACATACAGAAAGATAAATAGACACACACACAAACATCTTGCCTTTTATATATATATATATATATATATATATATATATAACATAGTGATGATCCACGTATACTGTCTTAATATGTATAGGAAAGAATATTAATAAAAAGTTTTGAATTTAAAAATGTACTTTTTTTGGACAGTATTTGTTTATTTTTATTATTGTATTTTATATTTCAAACCGCCCTCCAATTTTAGTTCTACATATACACGCAGAAAGAAAGAAAAATACTGGATTTTAAAATTAAATACACACAAGCTAGGGTTAAATAGGGACTTAGGTGTGTTGAATCTTTACAAATATTTCAATAGCTAAAAATTTTTTTTCAGATATTCCAAGAAATTTTTATCTAAAACAAACAGACTTTCTTTACGGACGTGCCGCATGTTGTAAACAAACACACCACGTGATGTAAACAAACAAAAAAAAAAGAAAAAAATATTCGGATGCTATCATGAAATACGTTTCTAATTCAAATATAAAAATCACTCGTTTCTGATGAAGGATTGAGGGCAGTCTAAAATATAAAATACAATAATAAAAATAAACAAATACTGTCCAAAAAAAGTACATTTTTAAATTCAAAACTTTTTATTAATATTTTTTCCTATATATATATATATATATATATTATCGATTTTCTGCACTATTGTAAGAACTGCTACCTTGAAACTTCTGAATATTGTTTCTTATGTCTTTGTCTATGAGTGTATCAAATTTGATTAAAATCGGACCACTCCTTCTATAACCTGATTTTTTCGATTATCAATTTTCGATATTTATCGGGGGTACCTCGACACAAAACCTAGCTAAGAACACTCACAGATGCTTATAGTACAACTGTGTAAGTTTTCAAGAAAATTGGTTGAGCCGTTTCAGAGTCTATAGGTAACGGACACACACATATACACACACACACAGACAAAGTTCTATTTATATATAAGTTTAGATTAGATACAGAACTGGGTTTATCCTCAATTTGCATATTTGGTAATATAATTTGATACAGAACTGAGCTTATACTCAATGATTTCAATGAACAAACATATATCATGAACAAAAGTGGACAATCTTGACTAATAGATGAAAGATTTCCATTTTACTCTTCCAAATACATTGGACTGATCTAAATTGAACATATCCAGTTTGACCATTGACCGTTTCAATAGCATATGCACAAAATGCAGGTTATCTTGTATAGTCTCACCCTTCACAGCATGAGATACTTCCAGGTGGACATGCAGGTGGTGTAAGGGATACAGGCTTGGAATGAGAAATTTGAGAGCTGAGTTTGAGTTCCAGTTGTGTTCACTACATTCATTTATGCGCAAATACCCTTCAGAAAGTTATGAATCTATCTCTTCCCTCCAGCTAAGGATTAAATAGTAGGACTTGTATCTGGAAAAATCATTGTTATTCTCAAAAAAAAATTAATACAATGTTCAGTCATAAAAAGAAGAATTATTCTTACAATCTAGGAATATATATATATTCCTATGCTTGATCCAGTTGCTGAGGATCCGTGTCAGCAAGGGGACAAACATGTGCAGCTGCTTCAATGTCAATTTATGAGTGGACTTAATGGTTCTTGAAGTTTTGTCTATTTGGACCTTCTTCAGTGTTATCTGAACCTCATTCTCTGTTATGGCACTTTTGCATTTAACTGCTTCAGTCACCTCAAGACAAGAAAAGTTCAACAAATAGGTGTCCAACTGAGCAGAGCTTGGAACAGACTTCTGAAAATTGGTCACATTCTCCCATTTATAGTCAAACATTCTCCATCTGGCAATGTGACATTGACAATATGCCAATCTCTAGGGTTTTAGATTACTTCATTATGATAATCCTGGGTATGATGATAAACTACATCTGGCAGCAAGGCATCTGATTGGAAGATTGAGAGTTTTGAGGAGCATGAAGCCACCTCTTAAATGCTGTTTTTTCCAGGTTCATCCTGACTCAGGATAGTAGTACCTGTTACCAACAATATGTGCATACTAAAAAGCTGTTACGACTTCATCCAAATCCATTAAAATACTACCAGACAACCAACATTAACAAATTCTTTTATGACATTAATTTATATAATACCTACAATTTCTTAAGTTAAACTATATTCCAAAATATAATTTGAACAAAAACTACAACATAAAACAGATATGACTGCCTCTACTAATTGCCCACACAAACATGTACATTCTCAAAAGCTGAGTATCATCTACCATGTATTCAACTGTGAAAGCAGAATAACATAGCATATTTTTATTACTTCCAAACTCCCCATAAAATTAAATTTCAGCATTAAATGACCCATAAGGAGTTGATATGCAGTTAAACAGACATATCAATCTATCCTTCAATAAGCAATTTTGCAGCCATATTTGTTGTCTCTTCAGATATTTTTTTTTCATCTATTTGGTTGAATCATACATAATTTTTGCTTTTGTTGATCAATGTTATTCTTCAAAAAATAAAGTACAATTGCATTTTGTTCAGTTATATATTCACCATTATTTGCAATGAATTGGCACCACTTATCAGACAGCTCTTTAATACCTTTTAGAAAAAAAAGTCTGCAGGTTTTGATGTGAAAAAGTTTTTGATGAAATCTTGAATCTGGTTTTCATTAGAGAAAGTTTTCTCTCACAAAGTATTTTTTAATAATCAAAAAAAGTAATAATGGTTTGGTGCCAGATCAGGTGAATATGGTGGGTTGAATAGAACAAATCAACTTACTTCTATAATTTTACTAGCAGTATAGCCCGGTGTTGCTCGGGTGTAATGAAAGCATTAAAACTAATGCATGGTCCTGGAGATCAGACTCTTTGAATGTTGGCACGAAAGACTAAAAACCAATAAGTGTTTCCATTTAAAGCGAAACTGTAGACTGAAAGAAAAATGAATGGATGTTAGTCAAATTTTGATTTCCTGGTATCAATATCAAATAAGTTTTTTTTCATCGTAAACTGAATTTTGAAGGCTAAATAAGTCCTCTGAGTATATGGTATCATGGCTGAGACTAAGAACTACAATTATACCTACTTAGAGCCAAACCTGAAGCAAAAACTAAAATAAAAGGGCTGAAAAACTGATTTTGATCAGACCCGGTATCTTGCCTTTTATATATATATTATCGATTTTCTGCACTAGTGTAAGAACTGCAACCTTGAAACTTCTGAATATCGTTTCTTATGTCTTTGTCTATGAGTGTATCAAATTTGATTAAAATCTGACCACTCCTTCTATAACCCGATTTCTTTGATTATCGATTTTCGATATTTATCGGGGGTACCTCGACACAAAACCTAGCTAAGAACACTCGCAGACGCTTATAGTACAACTGTGTAAATTTTCAAGGAAATTGGTTCAGCTGTTATGGAGTCTATAGGTAATGGATACACACAGACACAGAGACACACACAGACACAGAGACACACACAGACACAGAGACACACACAAAGTTCCATTTATAAATAAGTTTAGATCCTATGCTATTCTTGGTGTGTTTGGGCTTGCATTGTCATAAAAGAAGAACATCTTCTTCAATGATGAGTGTATTGTGCTTTTCAATCAAACATTTATGCACACTTTTGCAATTGCATGATGTATGAATGTGCATTTAGTGTTTCATTGCATTTTGAGAACTTTAAATGAATAACACTGATGGGCCTACCATACATACAGCATTACTTATTTTCCATGAAGCTCGGCTTTTGTGGAGATTATATGATTATATTGTAAACCAAACTCCTTAATAAAAACTTGAAATATTTAATTTAGGGAAGTTTTACTCTGTATGTCTCCTTTATGCATTTAAACAGGATAATAAAAATTTGTTTCAGCTAATCTAATGATCATGAAGTAGGGATTCCGTTTAGCATTATATATGGTGTGCCAGAAATGCATCCTACATGATGATAAGACATTAGCTAACTGAAGACACCATTTTCTACTAATGTAAGAGGTATTTATGTCGCTGATTGTACTTACGTTTTAAATCAAATCCTTCACATGTAAAGCCTTGGAACTTCCTAAAACTAATATTGTAACACCCCAACGGACCATCCTAACAATTTCTCCACGCTGTAATGTTGCCGGGAGTTTGTTGAAAATGTCGGCCGGACAGCCGGGGATACAAGATTGACTATAAGGAACGAACTTCCACAACTTGGATGAGTTGAAAGGATGCTTTATTCGTTTAGAGTTAGTCTTTTCGGTTGGGGCAGGCGAATGTGACACACAGCTCTAACTCTAATTAATGGAGATCAACAAATCCGAACTGAACGAAACAAGACAAACGGAGATCCTTACTTCAAGCTCACACCCGGCTGAACTCAACTCTCCCCTCTAACTTCTGACTGACTCACTTAACTGACTTCTATTTATTTAAATGAAAATCCGGAAATCCGGAAATGCTTTAGACCACCGGTGACAAACATTGGCGACTGTAAGTCTGAAATTTCAGTTATCTTTTTTTTTTATCTTAATAAAGCTTCCGCCGGAAAATTCTTAATGTGTGGTCAAGATACAGTAAAGGACAACCTTTGACCGGGTCACTCGAAAACCTACCTGCTGAACTTTATCACTGAGTCAAATATTTACCGGAAGAGTGGTAGGATTTAAAACAGTAATCGGATACCGTTGTCTCTTCCACAATTTTCCTCATAAAAGAAAAAGCGTTTATTTATTTTTTCCTCTTCTTTTTCACTTTTGTTAAATATGTTTTTAAACTATTTTCTATTCTAATCTATTATAATAAAATACATATATGCCTAGTTATCGTGTCACAATATGGTAAAATCATGCTCTTGAAGTGCTATTAGTAACCATAATTTGGTAACCATAGTTCTTTGATGTGATAACAGACAAAAGATATTTAGTGAATTATACTAAGATTTGTGTCTACATTTTAAGTACTTTACCAACTGACAGCTTAACAGAAACTTGTGATCACTCTACATTGTTAAAGATCCTATCAAATGTCATTTTGGTTTCTTTTTGCAGTATGCAATCGTTTTTAGAACTCCAGAATACCGAAATCTGAACATTAAAGATCCTGTGAAAGTGGTTATTAAACTCGAACGACCATCAGATGGAGAGTGTAGTGAACCAAAAACATTTACTTATTATCCACAGAATCCAGGTGAGTAATGCAAATAATAAATGGTAGGATTTACCTGTTTTTGCTGCCTCCACCCCATCTCCACAGTTAAAATATTTATAGAAAAGGCACAGGGAAACTTTGTTATGGCAGTGAGAAAGTGACTGAAACCAAGATACCAGGTCAAATAAAATTTATTTCAAAATGCTAATATTATTAAAGACATGCCTATATTTGTTTTTTGGGTAATCTGTTTTTGCTTGTATTTTACGCATTTACAATATATTTTGCAAAACAGTAGTTTTAATTAAAAATCTTTTGGACTTGACTGTTTTATTAGTTTGGCCAATTGCAGATAAGTGAAACTGTAGTTGGCAATCTTTCAACACTTTTCCTTGCTTCTTAGTAGGAATTTTTTTGGTGTGTTTAATTTTTAATATATCTTTCTCTTTTTTCCAGGTTTTGCAGCCCCTGGAAGTTGTCCTATGAATTTTCTTTACAATTATAGCATTTGGTTTCATTTGGGGATGTGATCTCTGTGTGATTAGAATCATTCTCCCCATATTTTCCACATACTGACTTAGTTGTACATTTATTCTTACCATGTGAGCTCCCTCTGGTTTGTGGTTACATGGATGATGATTTTTCAGATGATAAGGTCATACTATATGCATAACAAGACTGATGATATATTTTTATTTATTTTCTTTAGTATGTTTTTCTTGTATACATACAAGTGTATTATTTTATGGACTTAATGAATATACAAGAAAAACTACACATTTAAACAAAAGTACCTTGTCTTCTTCGTTGAAAGCTGTATTAAAGGGGAATTGCTGCTAATATACACAACTACATAAAAGTAAACCACACATAGCTGTCATCACTGCTGAAATGCATTAACTGTGCTCACATCCTCTCTTTGGTCTCTAAATCTTCAGAAAGAATGAAAAATGTCAATGGGTACATTTTTTTTTTTTTTACCCATGAAGAGGAATTCAGATATTTTTTTATATGCATTTTTTTTGGCAAATGTGATTTTGGTAGACTGCCACCAAGCTTTTATTCATAAAGAGGCTTGCTCTCTTTGCGAGGTTTCAGAATATGCTGACTGTGCCTCTGCAGGGGGTAAAAATCCCTCAAGGGGGCCACCTGTTTATTGTGGATGGCAACCCGTGATACTTGAGGATGGGATCCTGGTGGTTGAGGGTTTTACTCCTAAACGCCAACACACCACTTTAGCCCCTTCTTGAGCTAGATGGGCAATTTGAGTTGGCCCAATCCAATCAAATGACCATATCAAATGTTAAAATGACTTAGTAGCTGTAGGGTCAGTCAGACTGGAAATAAAAGAATCTTACATGGCTGTTTCAACTGCTGAGAAAAGAAATTTGGGTGAATGATCCTGAATGTAACAGGTGCTTGGAATCCTCCCCACCTATAAGTATACCAGCCATGTAGCCCTGGAGGAATGAGATGAATGTGATTTCCCCTCATCGTCTCTCCCATATGAGGCTCCATGATGGGTGGGAGCATAGCTGATGAATAGTAATAAATAAAGTATAAAATGTGCGTTGTGGTGCAGTGGATATCAGCTCGGACAGAGAAATTGGGGTGCCGAGTTCGAATTCCAGTTGAATCCATTGCATTCACTTACGCACAAATACCCTTGGGAAATGTATTAATCTGTCTCTTCCCTCCAGTTATGGGTTAAATAGCAGGACAGATTGGGTTCTATAGCCTTGGCTGGTAACCAACCTACCGCAGAAAGCAATGGCAATCTACTGCAGGATAATCTTCTGCCCAGTCAGTCATGTCTCAAAAGAGACATGATTGCCCAAGCGTGTTTCATGTATGGCACTTAACTGACTGAAAGTATAAAACCAAGAGATTGCACATTGATATAGACTCAGAAAGCGATACAGAAAATCAAAGGAAAAAAATTTTTGAAATTCATAGTAACAGAGCCAATAAAAAACAAACTAATAACAAAGTTGTCGCCTTATGCAATAGAAAAAAATCTTAGCATTTCCAAAAACTCCAAAAGCAGTTAAAAAAGCTAGAAATGTTACTGAAAGAAGTTTTTTTTTTTTTTAATCATATCACCCCGAGCAAGGCGGTAACATAGGAGTGAAAAGATTGGAAAAGCGAAAGCCGGAAACCACATCCTAAACAAGGAACAAGGGATGAGCCTCTACACCTGTTCAATAGACGTGGGTGGAGTGTGAACCGGGCGATAGTTTATTCTATCTACTCCAATTGAAAAAGAAAAGAAAAATGAGTGGAAGATTGGAAAGAAAAATATAATGCTGAAACTCTAAGGATGACTAAATTTCATAATATAAAGGCAAGAAGGTGTAAGAAGCACTGAACTCTCACTGTAGAGGGAAATTAAAAACAATAATTCTATCAAAAAACAAAACATTACAGACATAAAAAGAATATCCATTAAAAAAAATGATAACATTATAGATACCAACACGTATATCATTACTTTTGATGCACCAGAACCACCACAAAACATAAAAATTGGCTCTACAGTTTCCAAAGTAGAAACGTATATTCTCAATCCATTAAGATGCTTCAACTGCCAAAAATATGAACATGGTAAGAATAAATGTACAAGGAAGTCAGTATGTGGAAAATATGGGGAGAATGATTCTAATCACACAGAGATCACATCCCCAAATGAAACCAAATGCCCTAATTGTAAAGAAAATTCAAAGGACAACTTCCAGGGGCTGCAAAACCTGGAAGAAAGAGAAAAATATATTAAAAATTAAACACACCAAAAAAATCCCTACTAAGAAGCAAAGAAAAGTGTTGAAACAAACTCCAATGAACCATCATATACAAAAATTACCCAAGCAACATCAAGCTGCACTTTTGAAAATCTAATACCAAACAAATTACATGAAACACAAGAATTAACATTTTCAATTAAAAAATTAAAAAAGCATATTGCAAACATTAAAGCCAATTGTAAACTTAGAAACAATCAACACCACTGAACCAAAACTATCTACAATGTAAATCCAATGCAAAATTCACTGACAATTTCTCAATGACAAAACAGTGGAAATTTCTCAAATAAAAAATTCCACAAAGAAAATTGACAAAACAAAAACCAACCAAACCTCGATACAAAACAAAGTTGCAATAAAAAAAAAACAGAATTAAAACAAATAAACAGGACGACAACCCACATAAAGATGATAAAAAAAGAACAAAATAAAAAGAAAAAAACAAATAATGAAGAACATATAAATACTCAATGAAGAACAAATTCACAAACAAGAAAAACAAATATGGTAGAAGTATGGAATATACAGAAATAGATAATCAAAAACATAGTCATCCTTAAGATCCACTCACTAAAATTAAACAATTACCACTTAAAGGTACAAACATGACACAAGCATCATACAATGGAACTGTAAAGGCGTTAAACCAAACTGAGAAAATCAAACAACTTCTTATATATTACAATCCAAATATAGTCTGCTGGCAGGAGACCTTTTTCAAAGAAATAGACATCCTCTTTAAAGAATATTAAACTTATCACAAAATAAATATTTCAACAATAGAGAATATGCCAAGTAGGGGTACTTTAGTATTGGTTAAAAAATCAATTCCCCATAAAATACTATGATTAAACACAAATCTGACTATGCCAGTAAAAGCTTCAATTCATCGAACAATAACCATATGCTCAATTTATATTCCTCCAAAACACAGATTGAATAAGACTGAAATAAAAAGGCTAACTGGCCACTCCTTTTCTACAAATAGGAGATTTTAATGTATACTGCAAAATGTGAAGCTATAGGAACCCCAATCAAACTGGCAAAATTATAGAATCTCTACTAGAATCATCTGATCTATGTATCTTTAATAACCAAATACACAGATACCTACATTCAGGTACCTGATCAGCATCAGCTATCAACCTAACCATGTGCTCTCCATATTTTTATGAACTTTTAATGGAACTATTTTCCTAAATATAAGCAAGTCTGTGCGAGAAGAAAGGAATATAAAATGGTGACTACACAAAGCTAACTCAATTCAATAAATTTTGCTCACCCCAAATCATCAGCATGGGAAATTCTCAATGAACCAGAATCAATAGTCTCCTTTACAAACATACTAACACAAATAAGAAGACAAACAATACCCAAATCTTCCTTTAAACCAGATACCAAATCAAAAGCTGGTTTACAGCAGAATGGAGAAAAGCAATTAAAACCAGGAAAAAAATGCTAAAGATATTCTTACACAACCCATCCACAATCAACCTACGAAACTGCAAGCAAGCTGAAGCAAAAGCATGCTGTATAATTAAAAAAATCCAAAATAGAATCTTGGCAAAACTACATCTCCTGACTAAACAACAGAACTCCAACAAATAAAACCTGGGAAGTAACACGGAAAATTAATGGAAAAACATGACAAACTGCAACAGTCTACTTAACCAAAACAAATGGAGATAAATACAATGGAATAAACAAAATAGCTAACCTAATAGCAACAGAATTTCAAAGAAACTCCTCAAAGCTTACATTCACTTCAAAGAATACACTATTCTCTTTACTATGACAGAACTAAAAGATTCCATAAACAAAAGTGAAAGCTCTCCAACTGGTCCAGATGAAATTTATTACCTTTTTTTAAAACACCTGCCAGGAAATTTTTTTTAATACTTCTCCAGATCTTCAATAATGGTGTCTAAACAAATGTTCAAAATTGTGACTTGAGTTGGTTGTGGCGGATAGGAAATTAAGAACTAAAAGCAATTTTCTTCTTCACTTTTACAAAAATTCACAATGACTTGTGAAATCCTGGTTTTGCTGCATAGAAAAAGGATTAACCTTGTGCTTACAGAAAAAGTTGAAACCGGATTTTGTGAGTAGATGTTAAATTGGTTTTCTGATCAATGGGAGCGATTTGCAAGACTAAAAAAACTTCGCAACCCAGTGCGAAAAATCTTTGATCAGCGTCAGTCAGATGGGAGCAGCAAGAAAGAGACACAACTAAAATGTACCGAGAGAAACTTCACCCACAACCCGGACGTAAGGTCATGTTGTACATTGTCCTCTTTCTCCTTCTTTCTCATGTGCTGATTCCTTTTACTTCTTCTTCTCCATTCAAAGACATTCCTACCAAACAAACGCTTATACATACATACACATGAACTCTTTCGAACAATTACTGCTACAAACATTCTAAAACACTTGATACAGTTAACTTTCTCATTGAACATTAACTTCTATGGATTTTTGTTATTCTTTCCTCTTAATAAATTTCTATTTTAACATGAAAAATGTATATTTTTATTTTTCCACTCTTCCACACAAATCCAACAATCTACAACAACCAGCTTCAACCTCCTGATAATAATTCTGAATAAATCTGTAAGCTGTAGGGAGTTTGGTCATGTATGACACAAGGCCGAATTAATAAATATTAACCATCTCCCTATAGCTTCATGGTCATCTTTCTAATTTCTAAACTTGGCAAAGACCAACAAACCCATTCCACTAACAACTTGCATTTGCAAGATGATTAAGAGATGACGAAGAGAATGGTAAATGCTCAACTAATGTGGTACCTAGAGAGAAACAATCTCTTATTTTTCAATCTTGAAAAACATGACACCACATGGAAGTATGGTATCCTAAAAGACATGCACAAGATAGGAATGAAAAAAGAATGGCTATATTTATTCAAAACCCATCAAGCATTCAAATTACAAAATGGAAACACAACATCAGACACACACAAGCAGGAGGCAGGAGTACCTCAAAGAAGAATTTTATCAGTTACATTATTTATTCTCAAATAGTATTATTAAAACCATTATTACAGGAATTGAAAAAGAAACCCTGTATGTAAATGATCTCTCAATATCATACACATCACTAAACATGCTTTCTTTGAAAGATATGTACAAACATGTTTAAACAAGATAAAAAAATGGACAAATGAAAATTGATATTATTAAGTGTAGAATTTCTATTATTTTATTATTAATGCCTCTATTATCTTTAAAAGAAGATTGATAATAGCTAAAAGTATAGTTTAAAACGCTTGAAAAAAAAACAAAATCTTTTGGACAATTCTTATATAATTTGAGTTCCGAAAAGAAAAAAAATCATATGGACACATGAAAAACTATATAAAAAGCTTAATGATAATATCTCATCTGTCATTTTCAATGAATCCTGCATATATATATATATATAAAAAGGTGTGAATTTGTGACCCTGGGTTTAACGCTCCTGTGATCATCAGACAAACTGACCAATTTTTTTAAAAAATTGGTTATTAAAAAATTAATCAGTTTGTCTGATGATCACAGGAGCGTGAAACCCAGGGTCACAAACTCACACCTATCTATATGAATATGTCAGCTCTATCACTGATATTGAGCGCTTTCAAATAAGTACCATTCATATACAATATATAAATAATATAATATATATAACAAATTGCATATATATATATATATATATATATATATATATAGGAAAAACTACTAATAAGTTGTAAGTTTAAAAATGTATTTATTTTAACAGTATTTATTTATTTCTATTATTATTATTATTATATATATATATATATATTTGATATTTCAGACCGGCCTTGGCCTTTCATCAGAAACAAATGATTTTAAAATTTAAAGTGTTCATCATGAGAAGCGTCTGCCACGAGATGTTTACATCACGTGATGTAGAAAGCGATAGTTTTTTTAATATTTTTAAACTTAAACCTAACTGTAATAATACTTTTAAATGTTGTTTTAAAGAAAATGTTTTAAGTGTATCTAAAAAAAGGTTAAACTACTGAAATATTTATAAAGATTCAAAATACCTAAGTCCCTATTTAACCCTAGCCTATATGTATTTAATTAAAATCGGAATTTATTAGTAAACATTATATATATATATATACACACACACATACATAACATGTAACAATATTATATCTTTTAATCAAATGTCAATTGTTAGACACCTCTCTAACAATGGTTTCAGTTCTGACAACAGATTTATGCACGTGTAATTTATTTACCTTGAGCTCTTTGATAAGTTCCAAAGAAGAATCAGTAATATTATTGGTTCTGTTCTGACAGCTCGGCTTTAGTCACTTTTCAACTCCATAAGTTAGCTTCTCTGTCTTTTCTACAATTACTTTAATCATAACTGTGTGGATGAGCTCTTTACTATGTTACCTAGACATTTTGAATTCAACCGCAGTACTAGACTGGTGTTGAGATTTCATCAATTTGCAATTGAGCTGGTTAGATGTAACCATAAATTCTATGCTAACAGTTTCTTTTCTTGCACTTCTCACTTCTGGAACTCTCTTCTGGCTCCATGCTTTCCAGCCAACTTTAATATGCAAAACTTTAAATGCAATATCAATTGCTATCTACTGTTCTCCTGATTACTCTTTTCTCTTCTCGCTCATTATTGACTGCCAACTATGAGTTACTAGCAGTATAGCCTGGCGTTGCTTGGGTGTAATGAAAGCTTTAAAACTAATCCATGGTCCTTGAGCTCAGACTCTTTGGACATTGGCACAAAAGACTAAAAAGCAATAGTTGTTTCCAGTTAAAGCGAAACCGTAGACTGAAAGAAAAATGAATGGATGTAAGTCAAATTTTGATCGTATTGATTTATATATGGATATATATTATTGATTTTCTGCACTATTGTAAGAACTGCAACCTTGAAACTTCTGAATATCGTTTCTTATATCTTTGTCTATGAGTGTATCAAATTTGATTAAAATCGGACCACTCCTTCTATAACCCGATTTTTTTCGATTTTCGATATTTATCGGGGGGTACCTCAACATAAAACCTAGCTAAGTATAGTACAACTGTGTAAATTTTCAAGAAAATCGGTTCAACCGTTTCAGAGTCTATAGGTAACGGATACACAGACACACACACACACACACACACACACAGACAAAGTTTCATTTATAAATAAGTTTAGATCTAATGCTTCACATTTTCTGATACATTCTCATCTGCAGGTGCCAACAACAAGCTTATTTACAATGACACATTTAGTGAGAAAACAATGTTAAGACTTCATAAACCAATTTTTTATTGTTTAATTTGGCTATTATAAAGTTGGTGTATGAAGTCAGATTTTGTAATTGACCTCTGGCAGTCAATGTGTTAAACATTTTTTTTTAAAGTTCAACTTAAGTTTACATTTCTTTAAGAAATTTAAATCTAAACTTATTTATAAATGGAATTTTGTTTGTGTGTATGTATGTGTGTGTGTGTGTGTGTGTATCCGTTACCTATAGACTCCAAAACAGCTGAACCGATTTTCTTGAAAATTCACACAGTTGTACGATAAGTGTCTGCGAGTGTTCTTAGCTAGGTTTTGTGTTGAGGTCCCCCCGATAAATTTCGAAAATTGAAAAAATCGGGTTATAGGAGTGGTCCGATTTTAATCAAATCTGATACACTCATAGACAAAGACATAAGAAATGATATTCAGAAGTTTCAAGGTTGCAGTTCTTACAATAGTGCAGAAAATCGATAATATATATACATATATATATATATATATATATATATATATATAAGGCAAGATACTGGGTCTGATCAAAATCAGCTTTTCAGCCCTTTTATTTTAGTTTTTGCTTCGGGTTTGGCTCTAAGTAGGTATAATTGTAGTTCTTAGCCTCGGCCATGATACCATTTACTCAGAGGACTTATTTAGCCTTCAAAATTCAGTTCACGACAAAAAAAACTTATTTGATATCAATACCAGGAAATCAAAATTTGACTGACATCCATTCATTTTTCTTTCAGTCTATGGTTTTGCTTTAACTGGAAACAACTATTGCTTTTTAGTCTTTCGTATCAACGTCCAAAGAGTCTCAGCTCCAGGACCATGGATTAGTTTTAAAGCTTTCATTACACCTGAGCAACGCTGGGCTATACTGCTAGTCCCATGTTAAGTGAAACATGTTGCAGGCAGGTGTACTTTCTGTCTGCTCAGTATTTTCACACAGTGATGGTCCCCAGATGTCATTGCCTTGTGTGTTATCATTTTGTACCCACTAAGATATAATTTTTGAAAAATTCTTCTGCTCATTCCTTTTGATCTGGAGATTTTTGCAAAAGGCAAAAAAATTACAAGTAAAAAGAATAAACACTGATTTAAAAGAATGGCAATAATTTTATACCAAAAAAAATGTTTCAGTCACTTTTGGTTGATTTTTTATTAAGATATTGCAGTATCAAGAAAGAATTTTAGTGTCTGTGTGATGGTGATTCATTCAACTTGAAGAGAGAAGAATAGAAAACATTTTCTCTGGATGTGGCAAACAATTCTCAGATTCAAACTGCTTTGGCGATTGTACAAATCAAACAACAATAGGCTCTTACTTATACAGATATGTTTTGGTGGGGGGAGAGAATGATATTGATGGATGCTATCTTCAATTAAAGAACTTCCTCTCACACCACTATATTTTAAAGTATTTCTGACTAGATATATATATTTTTTTTTTTTCATCATATCACCCCAAGCAAGGCGGTAATGCCACTGATGTGCAGGGGGCTACGTAAGAGTGAAAAGATTGGAAAAGAGAAAGCCAGAAACCACATCCTAAACAGGGAACAAGGGATGAGCCTCTTCACCTGTTCAATAGATGTAGGAGGAGTGTGAACCGGGCAATAGTTTAGTCTATCTACTCCAATTGAAAAAAAAAAAAAAAAGACAAGAGTGAAAAGATTGGAAAAGAGAAAGCCAGAAAAGGTAACAAGGTATGAGCCTCTTCACCTGTTCAATAGACGTGGGAGGAGTGTGAGCCGGGCAATAGTTTAGTCTATCTACTCCAAGATATAACCCATTTTAAACTGCTATCAATCAGATTTCGGGTTCAGACATATTGGTAACAACCAATGCCTATTTGGCTGAATAGTTTGCTAAATAAACATTTTCCTGATTCAGCTAGGTTTTACAGAATTTTGCTAAACACATTAATCATCCCCAAGGAAGATTAATGTGTTTAGCAAAATTGGGGTAAGAAGAATTCAGTTTTACTGAATTTACTAAATCTTACTAGGTATATTTTGGGTTTAATTCCTACTGATGCTTTCCTAATAAACATTTTATAGGCTCTGGTTAATATTTTAAAACCGGACCTTGTTCCATCAGGTTCCAATATGATCAACTAATTTTCTATATTTTTTTCCACTTAGTATTTTTATTTCTTCACTTAGAATTCTTAACTCTCAATACCTCAAGTCACTAAACATTTCATGCATTATGACTCAATCAGAGCCACAATCCTGTTACAATTGTAGCTGAATTTTTTCTATTTCAGATGAAGATGGCATTGAGAAAAAACGTCGAAAGGTGTTGCCCCGGATACCTAACGATGATAATTTATTCGGAAACTTCAGCAGTCTACAATCTTTCGATACATTTAATATCCCAGAAATGAATGAATATTCACTTGATTTTGCTAATGGGGGTGAGTAACACGACATGAATTTATTTACTGCTAAAATTTCATTAGCATATTGTTATTCCACAAGGTGTTCGGTTGATTGAACTCAGTCTTTCTATGGTTTTTGTTAGATGAAAATTTGGCAAACAGAGGTGAATGAAGTTCAAATAATTGATATTCTAAAAGAAGAGCTGATTTTCTGTGCATGACATGTATAGGCATATGTTTGTTGTGTGTGGGTACCTCTTGTGCACATAAAGTTGGAGGGAAAAAAAAACAGAGTTATATATTAAAGCTTAAAAAAAATATCTAAATCTATGGAACTTTTTTTATCTGTGTGTATGTGTATCCGTTATCTATAGACTCCGAAATGGCTGAACCGATTTTCTTGAAAATTTACACAGTTGTACTATAAGCCTCTGTGAGTGTTCTTAGCTAGCTTTTGTGTCGAGGTACTCCCGATAAATATCAAAAATCGATAATCGAAAAAATCGGGTCATAGAAGGAGTGATCCGATTTTAATCATATAATATTCAGAAGTTTCAAGGTTGCAGTTCTTACAATAGTACAGAAAATCAATCATATATATATAAGGCAAGATGTTTGTGTGTGTGTCTGTTTATCTGCCTGTATGTCTGTATTTTTTTCAGCCCTTTTATTTTAGTTTTTGCTTCGGGTTTGACTCTAAGTAGGTATAATTGTAGTTCTTAGTCTCAGCCATAATACCATTTACTCAGAGGACTTATTTAGCCTTCAAAATTCAGTTTACAACGAAAAAAACTTATTTGATATCGATACCAGGAAATCAAAATTTGACTTACATCCATTCATTTTTCTTTCAGTCTACAGTTTCGCTTTAACTGGAAACAATTATTGCTTTTTAGTTTTTCATGCCAACGTTCAAAGAGTCTGAGCTCCAGGACCATGGATTAGTTTTAAAGCTTTCATTATGCCCAAGCAACACCGGGCTATACTGCTAGTATAATTATAAGATTTTATTATTCAGTAATAAATAAGATTAATTTATGTAAGGAAAGAGATGGATCTTTTGAGTAGTGGGACAGAAAATTTAGTGAACAGAAAATTTAGTGAACAGAAAAAGAATGAGGACTGATAAACTGATTTGCTTTTTAAGCTTGTAAATAAGAGTAGATAGTGTTGATTATAGTCCAATTCACTCTCCTTCCCAGTCTTTTGAACTGGAGTAGAATTTTATCCCTTATTTTCTGTTTAAAATTCTGTTTCTGGTTCCTTATAAAGTCTTTTTCATTATCTTTCTCTCCCACGAGCCCTCCCTGCATTTTAGGAGCATTATTGCCTTGCTTGGAATGAAAAAATTGCCATGCATTTGATACCATTCTTAGTACACTTTAGGTACCTAATAGACAGAAGGATGTGCATTGTGGTGCAGTGGATATTGGCTCGGAACGAGAAATTGGAGAGCCGAGTTCGAATTCCGGTTGAGTTCATTGCATTCACTTACGCGCAAATACCTTTGGGAAAGGAAAGGTATTAGTCTGTCTCTTCCCTCCAGTTATAGGTTAAATAACAGGACAGATTGGGTTCTATAGCTTTGGCTGGCAACCAGTCTACCACAGAAAGCAATGGCAACCTATTGCGAGATAATTTTTGTCCAGTCAGTCATGTCTCTTTCGAGACATGATTGCCCTGTCTAGTGCAAGCAAGCAGCACTTTGTTGGTTTTTTTTTTCTTGTGTATACATTATCAGGTCCACAGGTGTTCACCTATTAAAGTCACCACTGACAACAGATGAATTTCAAATTTCCACTTCCTGTTGGGGTCATTTCAGGCTATCCCTACACCTGGCTTTATTTAATCACCTGGTGTGAAATTGAGTGCCAAGCCGATTCCAACATAATACCACACCAGATGTCTGGTGGTCGTTGTTGAGAATATAGCAGCAATAAATTTCAAACACTCTCTTCAGTCTTCTTACAGATTCCAGCACGATTTTGGTCTTTCCACTCTTTCCTTAACTTGAGACTTGATCTGTTGCAAATAAACTATCCCTGAATATTTTTGGAAAATTTTCAGTATTTCTTAACTGGCTGCATAACAAAATAAATCATCCTTGAACAGTTTCAATTGCTTAATATAAACTTTTTTCATATAAACTGATGTATTTGACTTGTTAGGATGTGTCATTACTTTTTTGTAATTAGATGATGGAGCATTTTTACTGGTAAAAATACACCATGGATTTAGTATATTAAGACTTCAGCTGTCTCAATTTTAATTTTTACCAGGTATGTTTCTGATGATTTAGGACATGATCCTCAGTGCTTTAATTATTATAAACAAGGCCTAAATGTTTTCTTTACACCTTCCTCATTCCTTGTATTTTCCCTTTTGTTTCATTTTCTTTTATCATTACCTGTGTCACAACAACCTCAAATGTTTGATATTTTTTTCCTTGCTATTAATTATCAAATTCAAACTCCTTGTTTAGATTTGGCTTTTTCATTTGGGTCTGAAATTAAAAGAATATATTAAAACCTGATGAGTGGAGTGAATGAATACAAAAAGGTTTGTCTATGAAACTCCAGAGACAAGATGCTGAATATTTTTTTTTTTTAATCATATCACCCCGGGCAAGGTGGTAAGGCCACCGGTGTGCAGGGGGCTACGTAAGAGGGAAAAGAGAAAGCTGGAAACCACATCCTAAACAGGGAACAAGGGATGAGCCTCTACACCTGTTCAATAGACGTGGGTGGAGTGTGAACTGGGCGATAGTTCAGTTTATCTACTTCAATTGAAAAAAAAAAAATAAGGAAAAGTGAAAAGATTGGAAAAGAGAAAGCCGGAAACCACATTATAATATCAATCAGTTCCCAAAAAGTGGGACATGCCTCATAGGTGCAGTAGAAGAGGATAGCAGTTGAGGCAGAATTATTAAAAGACAATGAAAGATTTAGAAACAGTTTCAAAAATTCATGTGCCAAAAACATATCTGATTTCAAAATTTGAAATATTGTTGTGTATTACTGATTGATTTTATCATTGTGATATTTTTGCTTTATATCAAGTATTAAGAATATAGTAAATATATTTGAAGGACCTAATCAGGTGGATGATGGAACAAGGGTTGCATGGTGTAACAGGAGAAGGCATGCTTAGAGCCACCAGGGATAGAGAGACGTGGAAAGCCATGATTGCCTATGTTCTGAAGGGACAGGGTACATAGAAGAAGAAGAAATAAAGTTCACATATTGAAGGAGAGAGTTATCAATGATAACTTTGAATCTGCAGTTATCTCCCTTTAACCCTCTCCTAGTTTTTTTTGTTTTTTTTGTAATGTACTTTTTATCACATAAAATTTGGTGATATGTTTTTTTTTTTTAATCGTATCACCCCAAGCAAGGCAGTAATGCCACTGATGTGCAGGGGGCTACGTAATAGTGAAAAGAGTGGAAAAGAGAAAGCCGGAAACCACATCCTAAACAGGGAACAAGGGATGAGCCTCTTAACCTGTTCAATAGACGTGGGCGGAGTATGAACCGGGTGATAGATAGATCTATCTACTCCAATTGAAAAAAAAAAAGTGAGAAGATTGGAAAAGAGAAAGCCGGAAACCACATCCTAAACAGGGAACAAGAATTTCTTATCACATTTGCATTTGATTAACTAATTAATTAAGGTACTTTCACTTTTTCGGCATAAATTTTCATATTCATGAAAATCAGTTCTTTTCAGAGTAAAAAAGAAAAAAGCACTTTTAAAATGTGTTGACTGTTGACACATAAAGGAGAAATTTTATCAATCACTGTTGGATTGTTATCAAGCGGAAAAAGAAAAAGGAGACAAAAAAAAAGAAAAAAGAGGCAGTTCCCGATAACAAACTTCAAATTCATAAAATATGGGAAGCAAAGAGAGAAGAAGAAAATTTTATACATATTTTTAAAGTAAGTATGTTGACAAGATGGCTCAGAAATTAAGAAGTCTAGCTAACTAGGCATTTTTTTGTGACACTTAAAAAAAACAAAAAAAAAACACTTGTACTTGTAACAGATATAGAAACACACAAAATAAATAAATAAAAAATAAAATAGCAAAAAGCAAAAATTGTTTTTGCAGAGAAAAAGGATACAATGCTTGCCTGGGAATAGGGGTCGATTAGCCAACATCTCTGCTAAGATACAGCCAACTGACCATACATCAATGGATTTGGTGTAAGCAAATTTTCATTCTGTTGTGTCGTGGCTTGTACCATGTGACATCCAGTCACTCTGATGTATAAAAGACAATGTGCACTTAGCACAGGGGTTGTCATTATCACAGATTTCAGGTAGTAACACTGACTACTGCGAGAGACTGTAAATATTGTATATACATCTTGGTTGTACCACTGTTTATAAAGTAGTTTATCTACATTACTTTGTGTATCTCTTCATTCCACAATACAGTCAGTTAAGTGCCATATGTGATACATGCTTGGGCAATCATGTCTTGAAAGAGACATGACTGACTGGGCAGAAGATTATCCCGCAGTAGGTTGCCATTGCTTTCTGCAGTAGACTGGTTGCCAGCCAAGGCTATAGAACCCAATCTGTCCTGTTATTTAACCCATAACTGGAGGGAAGAGATGGATTAATACCTTTCCCAAGGGTATTTGCGCATAAGTGAAAGCAATGAATTCAACTGGAATTCGAACCTGGCTCTCTGATTTATTGTTCTGAGCCGATATCCATGATACAACACATTCCAAAAATGCTGCCTAGAGAAAAAACATTTTTGACAACCACTGTCTTAGTCTGTACTGCAAAGTATTATATCACAACCAAAGTGGCAGTGCCTATGAGAAATTGGCATCTAAATGCTCAGCAAATAAACAAAATTTCCCAGTACAGCCAGGTAATAATTTTATAACATTACAGCAGTAAAAGTGTTAATAGTTTTTCTTGTTGTTTCCTTGACTATCTTGTTTAATAGTTTTCACTTTTCTTTCTTAACCTGCCATCAACACAATGTCATCTGTATTTCTTAATGTTGTTAAGATAATAAATGGCATTAATAAATCTTTATAAGTATTTTAGTTAGGATCAGCTTGTATAGATTAAATGAATCCAAAGAGAAAATGCATCTGTCTTACTCCTCTTTTTATCTTTGTATGTTGGCTGCTATCTGTATAAGTTATAGGTTGCTTTTTGTATATGAATCTGTGATGAATACAGAAGAAAAATGACTCTTTTCTTCACTGTTTTTAAATTCACAAGCCTGTGGGAAATCTATTTTGACCAATAGAAAAAGGGATTGACTCCAGGCTGAAGAAAAGACCAAGGCAAAGTTTCACAAGCATGGGTGAAATTTTATTATGACCAGTGAAAAAAGGGAGTAACTTACAAACTGAGAAAAAGCAACAAGCCAAATTCAAATTGCTTTTTGATATAAATAAAACTGAAACAGGGAGATAAGGGAACAGAGACAGAACACCAGTCACAATATAGTAGGAAATTCTTGGCCACCTATCAACCACAACTCTTCCAGTGACCAGCATTTGCACTCTATGACTTTCTTTCTCATCTAGCTTTCTTCTTTATCTCTCCCTCTTCCTTTTCACCTATTCACCATTCATAAAAGTCATTGTTAAGTCATTCATATTTTGCTTGCTTGTATTTCTGATATCTATGCTTAATTTCTTCCTGTCCCTTGTAGCTCTTAAGTTTTTTCTTTTTGTTATTTTTCCCAAACCTTACTCTACCATCCATTTGCTTAAGCTCATCAAGTATGTCACATGCTGTTTTCCTTAGTCTCTTTTTCCCCTCTATCTACCCTGTGAAAATCAGATTCTCTGAGCCCTCCTTCTTCGTTATGTGTCCCAGAAACATCAACTGTCTTTTCTTGATGTTAAGTATAAGTTTCCTTTCTGTTTTCATTCCCTCCGAAACCTTGTTGTTACTCACATGTTCGCTCCATGGTATCCTCAGCATCCTTCTGTAGAACTACATTTCTGTTGCTTTGAGTCTCTTCATCTTTGAGGAAATTGTCCAACATCCACTGACACATAGGAGGACAGATATCACATAACAGTTCAGTACTCTTTTCTTTGTTTCCAATGATATTTTTTTATCTCTCAATATTCTGCTTAACTTTTGGAATATGTCCTTGACCAACCCAATAAGTCTTCAACTTTCAGTACTTTATTAGAACACTTTCCAGGTATTTAAATTTCTGTCCTTGCTTGATTTTATTATTCCTGATCTGTAATTAGTATTTCGGGCTCCTCTTTTCTGCTGACGACAATGCATTCAGTTTTCTTGTAGTTTATATTTAGCCCTTCCTTCTGACTAAGGCCAAGATTGCCTACATCTGGAAAGGACATGACACAAAAGAAAAAAAGAAAGAAGATACTTAACATTCTATATTTTGTGCCATACTTAGAAGTTATCTACTCTTTCATAAGGTCAAGAATTTCATCTATAATCCATTTCTTTTTTTCTTGTCTCTCTTTCTTTCGGGATAACCTTACTTTCTATTGTAATCATGTTTCTCTTAAGGTGTTCCACTTGAGTTATTGATTTCTGCTAAGGTTTTATATTTCTTCTCAACGACATTTACCTGTTTGTAGATTGTGTCTTCATGAGTTTGTTGTTTTGTAGTTTACACATTACATTAGGCTCCACATCACCAGTGCATTTATGAAATGACTATTAAACTGTGGCTGGATGGGTTGACACAAGCTCCTGGTGTTATTGTAGAAAGTGGTGAATCTTTGATTGAAGATGCATGTTGGATGCACTTGGTACACATAAACAAGCACATTAACTTTGTGGAGCTTGACACAATGTCAAGAGGCATCAACCTGGCATTGCAGTGGAGGGCGACTGTAGTTCACCTGAAGACAGAAGCACCATGTGTTCATCACGGTTTCAAGAAAAATGCGAGTGTGCACAAAGGTGGTGGCAGAAATGTTAATAAGATATCAGCTCAGCATACTCAGAGAAATGGCTGTGAATTATAGGCTAACAGTTGATGTGGTTGGGGGCCAGTCAGATCTCATGTGAACCAAGCCAATCAACCTATCAGAGTGTCTCAACGATGGTGATATATCCCGGAAAGGAATAATCAGGGAAAAGAATAATGCAAGAATAATACTTAACACTAAAGATAGATTATAAGAGATTTATTATACAACAGTACAATAAACCAATAGATGTACAAGAACAGTCAACAAATAGTAACAGGTATAATGATCAAGTAGAAAATGTCTCTGCCTAGGACGTATGCTTCCGTCTAGTGACGTAAGCTATCAGTTTGCTCTAGTCACAGTCTTTTATAGACCGGACCATATCCATTCCAGGGTAGGATAGGATATTCCTCTACAACAGATGGATAGATGCACTTTGAAAAAAGAAACAGAGCCAGTGTGCATTGCATCCATAGAACATCAGGAATCCACTTGTATACAAAATATCCATGAATAAAGTGAACATCCTGACCTGAAGTACACATTATATTTTGTAAACCAGTTCAGCTTTGAAATCTTGAAAGCTGCAGTTTAGGTGATGGTCAGAGACAGTGAGGCATGCTAGTCCATAGACCCAGTGCCAGGGCATTGGGATGTTAGAAAGCTAGATGTGTGGGATAACTGGAACAGGGTGGAAATGGATATAATCCATTATACAAATAAAACTGTAATACTTCAAATTTTTATGGAAACTTCATGTGAATTTTTTCACAAATGAAATCATGAACTTGAAAGAATGTGCAGTGATACCCACAACAAATTTTTTATTTTAATTTCAAACATCAATACAAAAATAACGTCAGAAAATCATTTAACATAGAAAAAAATTATTGGCCCTCTTGCTTCAATAATCAATAACCTTTTGTTCTTGAATATTGTTTTGTTTTTTATAGTTCCTTACAAGATCAGTACACACACTGATAGATATTTTGCTTCATCCTTCCTTGGCAATAGCTTCTAGTTCCTCTAAATTCAAAGCATGTTCTCTTCATTTTTTCTTTAAATATGCCCATAAATTTTCAGTGGGGTTTAGATCAGGAAAGCTCAGGTGGGAGCATTCATTCTTTGTTTTACTAGTTCTGGACAAGGAGAACTAGTGAGAGTACAGGGTATAATGGATAAAGAGCAGTATTTGGCTATTCTTAAAAATAATATAAAGCAAAGTGCACAAAAGCTATTTTTGGGGGCATCACTGGACATTTTAACATGACAGTGACCTGAAACACATGGTACGAATGATTACAAAATACTTAGATAACAGAAAAATTAAGGTATTGGCATACCCCACACAAAGTCCAAATAAAAGACACGACTTGATTTCAATGAGAAAAAGAAAGAAAAAAATACATGCATAAACATATACATGCAAACATACAGTTCCAGTGAAATGAAACTCATTCTCCTCCTTATCAAGACATCAAAGGATCAGGCATCAGCCAATCCTTCTGCTGACCTCACACATCTTTCATGAAAAAAAGATTGACCTCTCTTGCTTTTCATTAATAAGGCTTTGTGATGGACAGATGGATGGACACACAGCTCTTAGGTTGTCCCAAAAGTTCTTAAACACTTGCAAAAAATTGAAATTTTATTCACAAAAACAACAAAAATCATTGCTCAAAATAAAGACCATCATTTTCCAAGACTTTTTTGCCATCGATCTGCAAGCTTTCGGATCTGGTCAAAGTACCATTCAGCCAGCTTCGAATCAAAGAATTCTTGACATGCTTCCTCAACTTCATCAAACAAATCGAATCTGGAATACAATTTTTTGCAAGTGTTTACGAACTTTTGAGATAACCTAATAATATAGATTATCTCTGCTATGCTTTCATTGTTCTCTTCACCTGCATATATAGTTCTGTATCTGTTGCTTGTAAAGTTTCTCCATTGTTTATCCATCTAGTTTCACATACGTCCAAAGTATTGACATTTTTACCTTTCCATTTCCTGTTTGATATAAGTTTTCTAACTTTGTACAATGTCCTAAAGAGTTTATCTTTGATTGAGGGTGATTAGATTCTCCACTAATATACACTGGATTATTTTCCTTTTTCTCAATCAAGTGTTCCAAGAAATAAGAATCAAGATAAACATTTTCCAAAACTGAAACTGTGATTTAGAATTGGAATGAAAACAGTGACTCATACCTTGAATTTGTCATAAAAATTTGGAATGTGGAATTAGTAAATATTTAACAAATACCTTGCTGTATGGATCAGTTATAACAAATTTAGTATAGGAAATAAGGAAATTAAACATAGAATATTCTGCATTGGAGTAGTTTTGCAAATTGTTATAAAATCAAAATATTAGGTTCAAAACTCAGGTCATCCCTGTGCCTCTTCTATAAATACTTTCACGGCTTCTGCTCCGATGAACTTAGATCACTGGTGCCCCCTCGGTACAAATTTGCACAAGATACTAGATTAGCAACTAAATCCCACCCTTTTACAGTGAAACCGATAAAATGTAACTGCAATTTCTACTCCAACAGCTTCTTTTCTTGCACTTACCGCCTGTGGAATTCCCTTCCACATGCTTGCTTCCTCGATAGCTACCAATACCCAGGAGTTTAAATGTCATTAGAAGTGACATTAAATGTCATTTAAGTGTCATTAGACACCTCCTAGCACACTAACTCGCATCCATTCTCTCAAACACTCTTCCCATCTACCCATCTATCACCCTCCGTCTGACATTTCCTATATCTAACCACTCTTTCTCATCACCTTCCTCTATGTAACCCCTTGCACAATAGTGGCAGTGGAATGTCTTGCTTGGGGTGAAATGGTTAAAAAATGGCTAAAAAAATGTTTTTAAATAGCTTTACCAGTTCAAGACTTTCACATAGATGTCATGCATGGCTCAGACTTCTTCAGTGTTATGAGGATGCATTTATATATAAAAATAATGTTAATAATGTCTAAAAACTTATAGTAAGGGATTCATTTGAGTCCTACTTTTTTTTTTTTTTTAATCATTTCACCCCGAGCAAGACAGAAATGCCATGATGTGCAGGGGGCTACATAACTGTAAAAAAAATTAGAAAAGAGTGAGGAGTACAAACTAGTTATAAAGGAGCAATAGAAAGCTGAGAATGCAGGTGCGATGACAGATCCATAGGTGGAGAGAAAGGGAAGGATATACGGGGGTGGGGAGAGAGCTAGAGTCCAGTGGTTAGTAGATGAGTATTGACTTTGCATTTAAATTTCTGGAGGTTGTAGCCGTCAGGAAAGCAAGAATATGGGAGCGAGTTCCACAGGCGGGAAGTGCGAGAGAAGAAGCTGCAGGAGTAGAATTGTCGTCTGCATTTGGCTAACCTGACTGTGAATGGGTGGGACCCAGTTGCCAGTCCGGTTGCACGAGTAAACACCTGCTGAGGAAGCACCAGTGACTTAAGTTCGTCCAAGCAGAAGAAAAGTTTTAATTCATGAAGTAGTCATAAAAATAAGGAAATTAGAAATAGAAAGTTTGGAAGATGCTAGAATGTCAAATTCGAGTAAAATCTAGAGAATTATAAAGGATTCTAGAACATGCAAATTAGGTGTTAGCCTTTATAAAAATAGGTTTTGGGAAGAGAGTATTCAGTTGTTAACAGGATTTGCTGACATTATCAACTCCAGCCTGATTCGTCGATCTGTGCATCCAGCTGAAAAAATCTCTAAGAAAAGTTGCCAACCAACTAAAACCTGAAAGAGAACATCATGGAACAAAAAGGGTAATTAGATATTTTGACTCTCTCATTGATCATACTTAAAATTATTCCTTATACACATTTGAGAATTTCCAAAAAGTATAGCACTTAAACTTCTTTGCTATCTTAACTGAGTAAAGGTACTGATCCTTTCTTCCCCTTCATAACACTTCACCTGCTAGTAGTATACTCTACATTTCTGTTTTGAATGTAAAAAATTGTAAATTTTGTATATATATCATTTTGTGTTTATCATAAATTAAATATTTGTATGTGATTTAACTCTGAGTTTTGGTCAATCATTTTTTTTTTCTTTTGTTACACTTGACACGTAACATTCAAAAACATCTAAACTATATCTATTGTATACAACCATTTTCTCAGATTGATTGTTAAAAATTGCTTTGAGCAAAGGAAGCCTGTCGGTCTTACCTAGAACTATCTTTCTTTGAACCTTGTACAACAGAATTAAAAACAACCATGTACAAAAAACCCCCACATCATTTGAGGATTTTTAATAACAACTAAAGTTCATAGCACAAGTCCTGTGAAAAGAAAATAATGACATAAGATACTTAACATCAGGAAGAGACAGCTGAGGTTTCTGGGACACATAATGAGGAAAGAGGGACTGGAGAATTTAATACTCACAGAACTGATAGAAGGAAAAAGTGACAGGGGAAAGCAGCACGAGACATATTTGATAGGCTTGAGCAAATAGATGGCAGAGCAGGGTTTGGGAGAGATACCAAGAGGAAAAATATTGAGAGTAACAAGAGATAGGCTAAGTGGAAGTCCATGATCACCTACGTCCTGAATAGACATGGCACATGAAGAAGATGTGCTTGTGAAACCAAATTTTGTAGAAACAAAAAGGACACACTTAACATCTGAGAGAGACAGGTGAAATTTCTTGGGCATGTAATGAAAAAAGAAAAAAGAGGTCTTGGAAAATTTGACACTCACAGGACATATGGAAGGAAAGAAGGATAGAGGAAAACAACATATAACATACCCAACGAGCTTGTGCAAATGAATGGCAGAATAGGGTTTAGGAGTGATAACAAAAAGACAAATTTTTATAAGTTCTACAAAGGACAGGAAAGCCATGATCGCCCAAGACTTAGAGTGACACAGTGCATAGAAGTTATCTTGTATGAAAATGACTTTTATTTAGTTAAAATGGGCTGACTCAAAACAGAGATTTTATTATTTTTCTATGTGATTATATTTACCGATAGCAATTTGCAATATGGTTGTCACGACCACAAATAGCCGCTCCCAAAAGAAACGACCATAACAGCAGCAGCAGCAGCTATTAGCCGTTCCCTGATTTTTTACAAACAATGGTGGATTTTAAGACCTGCCTTAAAGAAAATCCAACTGCACGTGCGACACAAAACCATTTAGCAAATATGTCCGAGCCTAAAACTGTTGTAATATGCATCAAATTAGGCTGCACTCCCCAAAACACCAAACGATATGGGGAGTAATTATTATTTAGCATCTTTTCTACTCCCACTGATCTGGGAGTAGTTGACTGAACCATTTCGCTGATCATCAGCCTTGTTTCGCCTGAAAATTTGAAGTTGTCTAGTCATGCAACCTGCACTTTCGGCTTTGATTCTGCCTCCTGGCAGTCGAATCAGCCATCGAAGTCGCAAATACCAGCTTCTGCATGTAGTTATCTCCTTTTAATGAAAATGATTACCCCAGTAATTGTAATAAAGGGTTTGGTTCGAAATTCCTAGCACCTGAAGAAAACCAGAGTGTACAACAACCGAAATGTGTTGACTGTTCACACTTATCAAAATTTAACCTTGCAGGGTTGACTTCCTTCAACACCCCCACAACATGGTTTCATTATTGAATTATATGCTCATAATATTGTTTTTTTATAGAAATTGTGATTTTAAGTATTTTATAGTCATAACTTTAGCCTCTACCTTGAGTAGCTCTTGAACCTTGTATTAGATAAACTTTAGTATAAAAACAGTAAACGTAAACAATTCCAACTTTCTGAATTTACAGAACTTTCTGAATTCCAACATTTCTTTTTTTTTTTTTTTTTAATCATATCACCCCAAGCAAGGCGGTAACGCCACTGATGTGCAGGGGGCTACATAAGAGTGGAAAAGAGAAAGCCGGAAACCACATCCTAAACAGGAAACAAGGGATGAGCCTCTTCACCTGTTCAATCTCTTATGAAACTGATAATAATAAGGAAAGTGATAAGTGTTTTGATAAGAATAAAAATGTGTCTCTGTGAGAAAAGAATATCAAGATTATTGCAATAGTCATGGTTAAAAAATTGGTGAGATGAATTGTAATCCTTTTTATTATTGACAGTTTCATGTAGGAAATGTGGTAGTAGTTGCAAGAGAAAAAGGAAACGGCCGTCCAGTGCTTTCTGCATTCTGTTGAGGTCGAATATAAAGCTCAATGATTTACTTAATATATATATATATATATATATATATATATATATATATATATATATATATATAATAATAGAAATAAATACTGTCAAAAAAATACATTTTTAACTTACTTTTTAGTAGTTTTTCCTGTACATAAGACAGTATACGTAGATTATCATTATGCTATCTATCTATCTATCTATCTATCTATCTATCTATATATATATATATATATATATATATATATATATATATATAAGGTTTTTAATTATTTTTTATTAAAAAAGATGTTAAATTTCTATTTTATTTGAATCTAAATTTAAAATTCTAAGTGTTTGTCTATACTTCTGAGATGAGGTAATATTTACACTATTTACATTGTTTGGACTATTGTCCTCATCTTTATTGCCATTATCACATTTCGGTCATTGTACACTCTGGCTTTCTTCATGTGCTAGGAAATTCGAACCAAACCCTTTATTACAATTACTGGGAGATAACTACATGGCTAGCAGAAGAGGCATCTCACATAGAATGAGAATGATATACCCCAGTGATCATAATAAAGTGTTCGGTTCAAAATTTTTTAGCACCTTTTTAAACTATGACCTACATGCAGATGCTTATTTTAATATTTGATGAAATAAAAAAAAACAAAAAACAAATATAACTTTTCTAAAATGACTAATAGCAACGTGAAAAGATTTTCAAGTGTTTTAAATATTTCTTTATTTTGGATGGGTTGAGTAATTTTCAAACCTTCGTTTGTTTAACTTTGAAGAATCCTTAAAAAATGTAAGCCTTGTTTACCTTAGTAACTTAAAAGAAAGTTCACTCTCGAAAATAAGATACGCTCTTGAGAATAAAAAACAGTTAGTGAGTAAATACTTTCAGAGTAAACATGAGAAAATTTTTTTTATAGCAATAAAATTAACTTGGAATTTGTAAAAAATTGTCTTTATACAAAAAAAAAATCTTATTGATATTTTCCTGTTTGTCAAAAAAACGTATGATTCATTCGATTTTCTAAATCTGTAAACTTCTTTTTCCTTCCAACACAAAAATAAAAAAAAACAAAACAAATCGGTTTCAGTTTCTTAATAATATCTAGAAAAATTCCCCTTTAACTTAATTTCAATAGTGATGTAAGTTTCTAGTACAAGCATAACAGAAACACTGGGAATTCTTTGTGATGTAATTCGTATTTTATCCTCATAACTTTGATAATCCAACAAGTTCTGGTTTGTACAATTTTTTTGTCTTAAGGCAGGTAAGTTTTAATTAGTGTTTATTCAGTTTTATTGCTTTTTTTTTTTAGTTATGTACTTAAATCTGACTCACATTCATAATTTTTTTAAGGAGATTTTAAATGTTTTTTGCTAGATTCACTTCACAAAAAATTATTTGGTTATTGAAATACTAGTTTTTAGGAAGTGGGTTAGCAGAGAATTTTAGCACTTTCTTGAAATGAGAAATCGGAGTTCGAATTACAGTTGAATTTGTTGCATTCACTTACGCGCAAAAATGTCTTTTGGGGAGGGTATTAATCATAATCTGTCTCTTCTCTCTAACTATGGGTTAAATAACAGGACATATTTGGTTCTCGGCTTGGTTGGCAATTAGTCTATCACAGAACGTAATGGCAACCTACTGTAGGAAAATCTTCTGCCCAGTTAATCATGACATGATCTCCCAAGCGTGTGAATGGCTTTTGTGTGTGTGTGTGCGTGCTTATGATATTATTCAAATATACACTCAAATATTTATGTACTGATAATCTTTTTATTGAATACCAGTTCAGCAGACGTACCAGAGAAACAAGCAGAAAGAATGTATTTTACTTTACAATACATTCTTAATGTTCAGTGGTTTACTATGTTATCATTTCTGTATTTATTTTGTTTAGGCCTAAATATAAATATTTTAGCTTGGTTTATGGCAAATAATATTTCCTGATAAATATCTTCAATCTTCTTTTTCATGTTTTTTAGTCATTCAAATTCTACATCAGTTTTGTTTGTTTTTTTTAAAAAAAGTCATTCATCAAAAAAAAAAAAAAAGGAAAAGATTTTTCTTTTAGAAACATTTTTTTGGCATATGATACAAGGTAAATATTACTGAAAAACTTACCAAAAAAGAAAAACTAAAACTCATTTTATTTTTAAAGAATTACTTAAACATTTAGATTCTCTAAATTAAACATTTTCCATTAAAAAAAAAAATACTGAACGAAATGTAGTTTGTAAATCTCGACAAAAAATGTTAGAGAAAATTTCAACAATAAGCACCGTCAGCGTTTTTACTTTTATCAAAAAATTCTAGTATTTAAAATAAAAATTGTGAATTTTAACAGTTTGAGTAATAATTAAAGTGGAACCTCGGTTCTCAGATTTCATTTGATTCTGAAGACCTTTCGTGACTTGAAATGTGAAACCGAAACTATTTTCCCCATAGGAATCAATGACGTAATTATTCATTTATGGACACCAGATGGTTATTAAATTAACAGTATTTTGTACGCAAGTTCATAAAAAAGTGACAAAAAGTAAAAAAAGCCAATCCAATGAAAATAAAACGTAGATAAAAACAAAAATGTTTTAGTGAGACAGAGGCTCAGTGAGTCTTTGAAACAGTTAAAAATGGTGGTTAAGAGAAAGATGAAAGATCTGATGTTTTTATGGAAGGGGACACCCATCCAAACAATAACATCTCTCCTTCAACTCGCTTACAGATATAGTAAAAATTAAATTAGGTTTTTGTATTGTTAATGAAAACAATGAAAATGTTTCAGTTTGGACTGCGATCAACAAAAAACTTTGCACTTTTTGCGTCGGTTGAATGGGAATAGTTTCCCTTCAATTTATTGTTTTTTAGGTATTTCTACTAATTTTCGATACCTAAGGTTTTAAAGTTTAAAATTAATCTTTATAAATGACACGTTTTCATTTAAGCTTTTTTAATTGAAAGCAAATGGATTAATTTAAATTTATTTCCATCAAGCAAAAAAAAAAAAAAATTTTTTTTTTCGTTTATACTAAAAAATATTTTTTTCCTTTTTAGCTTTTAATAATTTTAAAGCTAAATGAAAGCATCAAGAAAGATTTTTAAAAATCATTTTAAACCTTAGATATGAAAATTAGTGGTGGTACCTACAAAAAAATACTCTGCTGGTGTATTTCAGACATAAATTATTGATTGGAATCGAAGTTTTTATTTATTTTTTTGTTTTTTTCTAAAATAGTTTTTTTTAGTGCCATTTTTAGCCGTTTTTCATCGCAATGTGATTCTCTGTATTAAAAAAATCTTACAAAAATGAAATATACTTTTCTGAAATTTTATTTGAGGAACATTAGCTGATTTAATGTGTCCTGATTTGAAAACAATATTATTTTTACTTCAAGCTTAAAATAAACAAAAAACGGTGACAACTGACATTGCCATGTTTTTACGTAATTGACGAGGTGATGACAGTTCATATCACATTTTCAGTGAAATGATTTCACAATAATTGTTGTTGTTCTACGGAATTATTTGTAAAACATAATTTAAGAAAATGACGTGTGGGCCTAAATGATTTTTATATCATCATTTTGATAGGTACCTCCACGAATTCGCTGAAAAAAACAAAAAAAAAACAAACAAAAAAACTGCATACTATGAAGAAAAAAGGCCCCAAACTAAATAAAAACAAAGTTTTATCGGTAAAATGTTCATGTTATTAAGAGGATAGATCAAAGTATTTTTTAATTATTTAAAAAAAAAATTAATTCTTTCTAACACGTTCGAAATTTTGGAATAAAAAAAAATCTTGTTTTGTTCTTTCGTCTGAGTGATGCAATTTTTTACGAATGTTTAATTCAAATTGTAATACACAACACAAGTTATTTTTTTGCCGGTAAAAAGCACACAAAATTGGAAATTATTGCAAAAATCAAATAATGGTCGGATTTTCAGGATTTATTCATAAAATGACTGAAATCATTTTTAAAACAATCTTTTTTTAGAAAATCTTGGTAAATTTATTTATTTATTTTTACATATGTTACCCCCACCCCATTAATTTCTAAAATATCTCAGGGGACTTATTTAGCCTTCAAAATTCAGTTTACGACGGAAAAACTTATTTGATATCGATACCAGGAAATCAAAATTTGACTTACGTCCATTCATTTTTCTTTCAGTCTACGGTTTCGCTTTAACTGGAAACAACTATTGCTTTTTAGTCTTTCGTGCCAACGTCCAAAGAGTCTGAGCTCCAGGACCATGGATTAGTTTTAAAGCTTTCATTACACCCGAGCAACTCCGGGCTATACTGCTAGTTCTCCATAATCTAATTTTAGGAATGGTGGCTTAAAATTTATGATAGTCATCATTCTTATTTTCTGATAATGTCGTGTATGGTTGACCATACTTTTAAAAATTTTCACACTACATAATATTTTATACACAAAAAAAAAATATTTTGAAAATATTGGTGAAAAATGATTTGTATTTGCTTTTCAATTTTTGATTAGTAAATAATAGTTTTCATATAATAATATCACCTAACATAATTAAAGTAATGCAGAATTTTAAAAGATTTTTAAGAAATCATTAAAAATTATTATAATTAAAATTCGAAAAAAGGGCAACAATTCTTGTAAAAATTATTTTAAATTAAAAATTCATTATTCATCAAAAAATTAACTTTTTCTTAAGACAATTGTATCTTTAATAAATCCTATTTATAAAAGCATAAAATCTTTTTTAATTAAATAATGTTAGTTTTATTGCATTTTATGGATTTGGAACAGATTTTCATGAAATGAGTAGTAGTTTGAAAAAAAAAATGATGTGCATTTTCCAAAGAAAATTAACCAATAAAACAAATTTTGTGATTAAAATTTAATTTCTCAGATTTTCATGAAAAGATCTTAAAAATATTTTTACCAAGATTTTCTATAAAAAAAAAAACAATAAAAAATTTTAAAATAATTTCATTCATTTGTGAATAAGTCTTGAAAGTTTCATTAAAATCTGACAAATATTTGGTTTTTATAAGAATTTCCAAATCAATGAGTTTTCAGCAGAAAAAATGCACTAAAACGTTAATATTACGTTGACTGCTGATGCAAAAAAAAAAAGTTTTTTTTAAAGTTTCAGACATGATAAAAGGAACTAATAAAAAATTAATAAAATAACAAAAAATACTTTGGTCTTTCCTCTTAATAACACATTTTGATGATAAAACTTTTTTTATTAAGTTTGGGTCCTTTTTCATTATACTATGCTGTTTTTTCAGTGAATTAGTGGAATTACCTAAAAGTCAACATTTCTAAAATTCAATAAGACATTAGATTATGGAGGATATTTTCCTAAATTTTAAGATTACTGAATACATAAAAATTATATAAAATTGACATTCATGTCATTTTCTTCAATTATGTTTTACAGATAAAGTCTCTGTAGAACAACATTAAATCTGTCATCAGGCTGTTAACACATCAAAACAGCTACTGTCAGGATGCATTGCATGTCTGCAATATTTTAAACTTAAAGTAAATAATATTTATTTCAAATCTGATTAATTATACTTTAAATCAGCAAATATTCCTCAAATAAACTTTCAGAAAAGTATATTTTATTTTTGGAAGAGAATTTTTTTAATAAAAGATAATTTTGGAAATGCAGCAAAGTATTTTCCTATTAGAAATATATTTAATCTATTAGCTTGAAATTAAAAGTAAAATAAAAACATCAAGAAAGATTTTTCATTTTAAAAAAAATTATTTTAATCCTTACATATTACGTTTTTTAGAGGTGGTCTCTATAAATAATGTTTGTTTTCATACAAATGTTTTTATCAGTAAAAAGCAGAAAAATTTACTTTGTTTATTCTCTTTAGTATTTTATTATTTATAGGATGTGTGTAGTGGTCCAGTGGATATCGGCTCGGAACGAGAAATCGGGAAGCCGAGTTCGAATTCCAGTTGAATTCATTGCATTCACTTACACACAAATACCCTTGAGAAAGGTATTAATCCGTCTATTCCTTCCAGTTATGGGTTAAATAACAGGACAGATTGGGTTCTTTAGCCTTGGTCGGCAACCAGTCTACTGCAGAAAGTAATGGCAACCTACTGCGGGATAATCTTCTGCCCAGTCAGTCATGTCTCTTTCGAGACATGATCGCCCAAGTGTGTTTCACGTATGGCACTTAACTGTGATTTTATTATTTTTAGGTTATTGTTTATTTTCAATATTTTTAATTTTTTAAATTATATTTTATTTAATTTTTTCAGGAACTGAGAGTATGAACTCCAAATGTCATACTTTTTTACCTCTGCAGCTAAATGATTTAGGTAAGTTTCTTTTTGTCCTTTCATTTCAAGATCTATTATTGAATCTGGTTTTTGCATAGAGAAAGATTGTTCTTTCTGTTGTATAAATATAGAAAGAATTTTACATGATATGTTCTTAACATTGATTTGAAATGTTTTCCTTTTTAATTGACTATGTGATAAGGAACCTCACTAATCTAGAAAATGCTTATTAGATTTAACCAACTTTCACACAAGACTAAATTTATGGGGTAACCAGTTAGAAAGTCAGGCTACTCAGCAATTTTTAACTTTCATGTTCGTAATAAAATGGTGTGTCAAAAAGATGTTTTCTTTTTCTTCCCTTGATACCACTGCTATTTTAACTACCTTTACTCCCTCAGCAAGATTTGTTGTTTTAAAATGTGATGATTAGAATAAGACGCAAACACTTGAAACTAAATTTATACATTTTCTTTGTTATTTGAGTATTTACAACAAAAATATTAAACACTATCAGATTGTTTATTGACATAAATAATTTTGCATTTATGACATTCAAGAAATGCAAAGCAACTACTACAATGCAATGTTCATCATTTATCAATTTATAAAGAACTAAAAAAAACAAACTAAAATATAATTATTTTTATTCATAAATTTATAAAAAAATGTGTGCCAAACATGAAAATTTAAATAAACAGATTTTGACAAATAACTAATTTCTTTCATACTGCAAATTCACTGATATTTTTTATAAAATTATGAATAAAAAAAAACTTGTTTTCAGAGTTAATTATAAAATGGTAAATAATAAATATTGCATTGTTTTGGTTTACATTTTGATAATCTTTTTTAAATTTTTGGATGAAAAGATTTCTTTTCACATTTATTTCTTTATTTTATTTTATTTTTTTTTATAAGCGAGCAAGGCATGTCACTGCCACTACTGCCAAGGGGGCTACATAGAGTGGAGAAAGGATGGTTAAATATAGGAAATGTCAGAGGGTGGGTGATAGGCAGGTGGGGATACCAAGAATGGTTAAATATAGGAAATGTCAGAGGGTGGGTGATAGGCGGGTAGGGATACTGAGAATATGGGTTGGGTAGATGAGAGTGTTCTGAGAATAATTGGGAGTTAGTGTGATGGGAGGTGTCTATTGACCCTACATTTAAACACGTGGAGATTGTAGCTGTTGGGAAAGCAGACTTGTGGAAGGGAGTTCCACAGGTGGGAAGCGTGAGAAAAGAAGCTGTTGGAGTAGAATTTACGGTTACACTTTTTCTCTGTTTAACTGTAAAAGGGTGGGACCTAGTTGCTAATCTAGTATCTCGTGTAAATTCGTGCTTAAACGGCACCAGTGATCTAAGTTCATCAGAGCAGAAACCATGAAAGTACTTGTAGAAGAGGCACAGGAAAGCCATATCACGCTGGTGAGAGAGTGGTTGCAGCCGGTCTGCCAAGTCAGTATCAACCATGTTACAGATCCTCCTTTGTATTTTGTCAAGAAGCCCAAGAAATAAAAGTTAAATAATATGGCATTGTACTTTGTTCATATATTTTAAAAAATAAACATTGTTGAGAAAATGAAAGTAGTACAAAATGATGATGGTGTTGAGGAAAAAAACCATCCTTTTAACACAGTTTTTTTTTTGCAGGCAGGAAAATTAAAGTTTGTTGGTTGCTTTATTCATATAATAACTTGAATGAAATCTCGGATTTCCTGATTCATTTCCTGGTTCATTGCTTCAACCCCATAAGCAGGCTAAAGAATGAATACATTACTTTTTTTGGACATATAAAAATTTTATTACCTTCCAAATCTAAGTTTTTGGGCCAAATACAAAACTTAGTAGGAATAGCAAGTCATAATAGGCACAAAATTACAAAACAAGACTCAACCACAGCTTAAAATTTTAAAGGAAAAGCATTTGTTACACAATTACAAGGAAGGTACAAATACAAAATTTTCACAAAAATTTCTTTCTGTGTGCTTATCAAGGCAGGATAACAATCTCTGATAAAAGTTGAGTCGAAAAAGATATACAAGTGTAACAATTTTTTACACAGACCATTTAGCCTTCATAAAAAATACACTTCTTTCAAAAGAATGCATATTAAAAAAAAAACGAGACAATTTATTCAATGCTAACATTTTTAAAATAGTAAAAATAAAATTTTTATAGACAATTTTCTTATTTTTCAGTTAATGTAATTTGCCTAATTTTCTGTTTAGTTTGTGAGTTTTCTGCTCATATCAGTGATATTTTCTTATATCACATTTTTTTGCTGCCACTTTTACAGATCGTCTCCAAAATTGTTTATTTCTGATAAACTAGAAACTCTATCATATTAGAATTAAATTCATTAACTATAAAAACTTTGTGATTGTATATATTGTCCCATTAGTGAAAATAAAATCTCTTTCAATGAGGTGAAAATTCTGGCCTAGTATGTTGTACTCACTTTCACATTAATGCTCTTTGGAAACGTTAATGTTACTCGTAACATTAGCTATTTTCTTATAAAGAAACATTTAGCATTCATTGAGCCAGTACAACTTTGAGTTGAAATTTATAAAATTTTTCTCTTAAAACAATTTTTCAAGAAAATAGGTTTCTTAAGTCAAGTAGCTGTTATTGCTCTTTCCAGTATTGATGGGAGTTTCTGTGCTAACATTTTGTTTGAAGTAGTGTGAAACGTTAACATTTTGATCATGTCATTATTTTCTCTTCAAATTACATGTGATATCCATTTCAGCTGTTGATGCAGTTGAAAGTTCTCAAGAGACATGATTTTGAGCTTCATTCACTCAAAGCGACTT
Source organism: Ascarosepion bandense (assembly GCA_037127315.1). Classification (NCBI taxonomy): domain Eukaryota; kingdom Metazoa; phylum Mollusca; class Cephalopoda; order Sepiida; family Sepiidae; genus Ascarosepion; species Ascarosepion bandense. Next base: position 2,058,150 of record JBBBDQ010000408.1, read on the forward strand.
TAACAATTGATCTGAGAAAATGGTTAGATGCAGTTTTGATATTTCTGAATGTGTTTGGCACCACGCATGACATCTATACGAAAGTCTTGATCTCACAAAGCTATTTAAGAACATGAAGCAGGTTTTCAGGTCAATATCTTGGTTTTAGAATAATTTGCACTGTCTTTTCCTTGTTCAATTTCCCTATCTGCTATTCTAAATTTGTTATAACTGATCCATACACTGAGGTATCTGAACTGTTCAGTATTTACTAATTCCACATACTGAAATTTTAGGATGAATTTAGGGTGGGTGCCATCACTGCTTTCATTCCAGATTTTAGTTTGTTTTAGAAAGGTTTAGCCTGAGCCCCATTTCTTGGAAAATTTGGTAGAAAAGTAAATGTATCTGTCTTTTTTTATATAAGAGAAGACAGAGCTCCTTAGCTTTGAGTGACAGACAATCTAGGACAACTCTGAATTCAAAATTGTGGAGGAAACATGAAACCTCTCCACTTCAAGAAGATCTAGAAATTCACAAGATAATAAAGAAAAGGAGTCTTATACAGAACCCTGATCACATCTGTCCTAAAGGGATATGGCATTTAAAAAATATTAGTTTTATTGCAAAATATTTCAACTCTATTTTTTAAATTAATCTGTTCTTTAAGCAGAAATTTTAAGAATTTCAATCCGCTATTTTAGTCTTAAAAATACAAAATATTTAATTATTTTCATTTTTATTTGTTAATATCCTTAATTCACATTAATTGGTTATATTTGAATTTGAAAACTTTTCTTTTGAAGTTATCAAACGTAATTAAAAGACTATTATTTCCAGTTTTAAAATTTTGAGTAGCCGTCAAAAAATTAAAAATATTAAATAAAGGATTACTGTAATAAACTGAAAATAAGATTTAAGTAAAAATATAATATTTTGTGAAATGTATGCATTTACAAATTTCAGTTTAAATTAAAATTATAAAGTAGATATTTACACATTCTGTAAAAGATTTGGGTGGTGGAGTAAAAGGGTTTCAAAGTGGGATCTCATGCACATTTTCAGATGGGTAGGTGCAAAAGTTTTATAGTTACCTTGGTGTATTACTGCAGGCATTGAGGAATAGCCCTAACTTACCTATTTTAATCCAGTTGAGAGGTTCCACATGGGAGCAATTTTTCCAAGAACTATCCATATTTAATACTGTTCCTCAAATGCAAATACTGGAATTTAGCAGCTATGTACAGGATACTCCTTTGGTTTCTTCTAAATCTACACTGCATGCTTATATATATATATATATATATATATATATATAATCTTTGATAGATGATTTCAAACATATGCACCATAGTGGGGGCACTAGAGGGTGTCGTCAGTGATGTCATCGTGAGGATCACTAGGGGGTTTTGGGTCTTTCAACATCATACCCCCACCTCACCGCACCAACTCGATCAGAGATGATCAGTTTCTGGTCCACCCTCGATAAGCGCTTTCAGACACTGGGAAAATTACATTTGGGCCTGGTACGAAACCTTGCAAGTGCTTCTGATTGGCGACAGTCAGAGCCACTTTCCATTTAGAGGCGAACCGTACATGAGCTCGTCCGAAAATGTGAAACAATTTACCTATTGTACGGCTTAAAAAAAAAAGGAGAAGACTCGACTACAAATTAATCACGATACATTAATTTAAACTTATTTATGCATTTTATCTTATTTACGAGTACTAATAAAATGAAGAGAAATCAGAAATGCAGAATTTCGGGGAATTTTAGCTAACAATTTGTTTTGAAATCCAGGCACTCGCTCTTTTGATCCATAACCAATTAGCTGTTCTTTCCGCTGCTTCGGTTATGGACTTGAGTGCTTTCCTTTTTTTTTACTCCCACTATCCCAATATCTGTTAAGGCTTTGCATAAGGACCTTTCTGCAAATCCTCTAGTCTCCACTTCTCTAGGAGTGCAGCTAGCCCTCCAGCCTTTAACCCTGCAACTCTCCAGCCAGATCAAATGTTTTAATGCTTTGTTATTCCATTCTTCTTGTGATTTTGGATGTATATATAAAAAGTAAAAAGTATCTCCTGTTTTTTTAAGTAATGCAAATCAAAAATTGATTACCAAAAACAAAACAAAAAACAATGATGACAAATATATTTATTGAATCCAATTGTTCTGTGTCACTTTGGAAAAAGATGTTAATTTTTTTTTTTTTTTTTTCTAGATTCTTGTTTTAATCCAATATTAACATTACCAGATTTCCAAATGAGATCTGAAGCTACAAATGATAATGGAAACAATGATTTGGAAGTTGACTCTGTGCCTTGTAACAGTTTAACTCTTCATCCTTACATGCCAGTTATTTACACTAAAGCCCAAGATCCTTTGAAAAAACAAGATCCACTGAAGGAAGAAAAGAAAGCCTTGGAAAAAGAACAACTGATGGTAGAAAAAGCCTTGAAAAGTCAACTGATGGAAGAAAAAGCCTTGGAAAAAGGTCAACTGACGGAAGAAAAAGCATTGAAAAAAGGTCAACTGACGGAAGAAAAAGCCTCGAAAAAAGGTCAACTAACGGAAGAAAAAGCCTTGGAAAAAGGTCAACTGACAGAAGAAAAAGCCTTGGAAAAAGGTCAACTGACAGAAGAAAAAGCCTTGGGAAAAGGTCAACTGATGGAAGAAAAAGCCTTGGGAAAAAGGTCAACTGACAGAAGAAAAAGCCTTGGGAAAAGGTCAACTGATGGAAGAAAAAGCCTTGGAAAAAGGTCAACTGACGGAAGAAAAAGCCTTGGAAAAAGGTCAACTGACGGAAGAAAAAGCCTTTGAAAAAGGTCAACTGACGGAAGAAAAAGCCTTTAAAAAAGGTCAACTGACTGAAGAAAAAGCCTTTAAAAAAGGTCAACTGACTGAAGAAAAAGCCTTGAACAAAGGTCAACTGACTGAAGAAAAAGCCTTGAACAAAGGTCAACTGACTGAAGAAAAAGCCTTGAACAAAGGTCAACTGACTGAAGAAAAAGCCTTTAAAAAAGGTCAACTGACGGAAGAAAGGAAAGAATTAGAAATAAAATGCAAGACTGAAAACAAATCAAGCACTGAAAATCCAACATGTTTAGTGAAAAAGAAAGTTGAAAGTTGCAATGAGACAAAGATATTGCCTGCTGAGATTAAAACTAAATGTGAGTAGCTTGAACCCAAATTCTTTTTTTTCTTGCTGAAAATATGTTCTTAATATCTAATATCGTTTTTTTTTTTTCAAGTATTTATTACTAATTTTACTGTCACATTATTGCTTTTTATTACAAAACTGTTATTTTGGTTGAATGTTTTATTAATCCATACTATTATGATAAAAAACAGCAGTAATGTAATAAAATAGGCTTTAATAGGAACATGACATAATGTTTAATATTGTATAAACATATTGTCCAATGACTGATAATCTTCTGTTAAATGGTTAGAAACAAAAAAATACATGACTTGTTTTGTGGTTGAAAATACCTGTTTGGTGCAGAATGAAGAGAGAACAAGAATTTCTTTATTTTCAGTTGTCTGACCAGTTTTAACAGTGTTAGTTTCATAGACATTTTGCCTAAAATATTGACTGCACAAAAGCAGCTGTGAATGCAGCTTTATATATGCATTTACTTGGTCATCTGATTCTCAATATGCCTGAGTTAGGTTATGTTACTGAATATGAAAGATATGTCCTTTGATCATAGTGTCTATGATCCCTTTTGTTAAAAATACTTACACCTGTTGTCAACTTTTACACATGTTATAAAGAAAAACAAATAATCATCATAATTTAGTAATCCTATTAATTTGACTTATTTTCTTTCATTTGAGGTGTACTTTTTTCCTTATCCGAAAAATCACAGCGTCTTATACTGTGTGTTTCAGGCTTTGTTAAATTAACCAGTCTTACCAAACCAACCAGTTAATAGATTCAACTTCAATTACTCTTTCACCATTACTTTATTTTGCCAAATGTTTTCATGATTATTTATAACTTATGCTTTATTTGTCTATATTTCTGAGATGAGGCATTGTAATTATTCGAACTGTTGTCCTTAGCTTTGTCACCATATTCACCTGGTTCTGGGTATGACCGTAAACTGCATCTGGCAGCAAGGCCTCTGATTGGGAGGTTGTGAGGAGCATGGAACCACCTCTTAATTGCTGTTGTTCCCAGATCCACCCTGACCCAGAGTGGTAGCACCTGCTAGGGTCCCAGCTATGGGTAAATAGTTAACCCCCCAAACCAGGGTCAAAATGCTATGAAGGTATTTACCAACAAAACATTTTTCAATGAAAAATATTCCCAACAAAACTTTTCTCAATTAAAAATATATTACCAACGAAACTTTAACCCTTAAATGACCAAAATGGTTGATGGGTCTTTAAACTTAAACCAAACCAAACCATATTCACCATGTTTTGGCCACTGTACACTGCAACCTTTTTCAGGTGACTGGAATTTTGAACTGAACCATTTCTCCTAGGCTGGCCAAGCGTAGAAATGAACACAATTTGAGAACCAATAATACAGAGTGATAGAGAAAGCCAAGTACAAACATCAAGAATGTAATATGAGCTCTGGTAAAAAATAATTCCTGAGATGGTAGGATTATAACTCCACAAAATTTATACACTGTTGTCCTCAAGGACAGTAGATAAAAGTGTTGGTTGAATCCATTGACTTGACCTAAAGAGTTGTGAGTTCAATACCTGGTGATAGTAGTAGTGAAAAAAAACTTACAGTTGAATCAGTACCTGGTATTCTCGAGTACCCATCTAGGTACTGACCTGGCTTGATGTTGCTTAACCTTAGCAGTTGTTCAATAATTGTTATTTCAATGTGACGTGACCATACTCCTGAAAAACTCAGATGATTGGCTGCTAGATTAATGGTAATATGCGAACAGATATTTACTCAGCATTACTTTCACAAAACAATGAAATAAGATTTAAAATTTCACAAACAATATTACTGAGGTACATTGTGATGCAATGGATACCGGTTCAGTATTCCAGTGGAATTCATTGCATTCACTTACATGCAAATACCTTTGGAAAAGGTATGAATTCATCTCTTCTCCCTTCAGTTATGGGTTATAAATAGCAAGACAGATTGGGTGCTATCGCCTTAGTTGGCAACCAGTTTATGATAGAAAGAATTGTCATCCAACTGTAGGAAAATCTTCAGCCCAGTCAGTCATGTCTCTTTCAAGATATGATCACCTAAGCGTGTATCACGTAGGGCACTTAACTGACTAATTACTGAGGCAGGGATGGTGATGATCCTTACTCATTCTTGTCTTTGGTTTATTTTTTTTTAATCATATCACCCCAAGCAAGGCGGTAACGCCACTGATGTGCAGGGGGCTATGTAATAGTGAAAAGATTGGAAAAGAGAAAGCCAGAAACCACATCCTAAACAGGGAACAAGGGATGAGCCTCTTAACCTGTTCAATAGACGTGGGTGGAGTGTGAACCGGGCGATAGATAGATCTATCTACTCCAATTGAAAAAAAAGAAACCAAAGTGAGAAGATTGGAAAAGAGAAAAGCCGGAAAACCACATCCTAAACAGGAAACAAGGGATGAGCCTCTTCACCTGTTCAATAGGTGTGGGTGGAGTGTGAACCGGGCGATAGTTTAGTGTAGCTACTCCAATTGAAAAACAAAGAAAACAAAGTGAGAAGATTAGAAAAGTGAAAACCGGAAACCGCATCCTAACAGGAAACAAGGGATAAGCCTCTTCACCTGTTTTGGTTTATAGAAAAGGCACAGAGAGTCAACCTTATGGAGGTGTAAAAGTGGCTGAGACCAAGCTGCCAGATCAATTATAGTTAGAACTTGTTTTTTTTTTTGATAAAGAGAAGGACATTTAATCTTTATCTGTGTGTGTGTATGTATGTATATATATATATATATATATATATATATATATATATATATATATATTTATCCAGGTACAGAGAACCAACAGTTTTCAATTCCAAGTTCTCTGGCATTTACTTTAAAATTGTAGAGCATAATATAATCATATAATTAAATTTGTCTTTAAATTAAAATTACATTGTGACACAGAAATTTCTATGTTTTGAGATTTTCACCTCATCATCAGGCAATGTCAGATCATAGTTGTGAAAATGATTTTCATCTAAATATAAAAACAATACATTTGTTATTTATAGATAAGACATAAAAATTTATGTGTGTGTTCAATTGAACTAATCAGAAAAAGAGATTCACTTTAAATTTGAAAAAAGTTTATATTTTTGGGGAATTCATGATTTCTTCTTTCAATCTTAACGGCCAATAACAGTTTTTATTTTTTAATATCCATTTATTTATTAAACAATGTTTTAAAATTCATTTTATTCTTTTTATATAAAATCGATTTTATTATTGTTATATTCTAATACAATTCTTAATATCATAATACAATCTTTTAAATATCTATTTAATTTTTACAAAAAAATTAAATATCAATTTAATTATTTCAATATCTATCTAATTATTATTTTTTTTAAACAAATTGTTAGATATATGCAAGTTAATAAACATAAAGTTGTTTTTTTTAACCATTTTCTAAGGTGAACATTTTGCAATGTCACTTATTTCATTACGTTTATTTAATAGATTTTTATTCTTAAGAAATTTGATAATATGTAGTTTTTCGTATAGACACAAAGGGCATGGGTCGTTTAAAGACTTACATATTCTAGCTTCTTTTAAATTTTTTCATTTTAATGTGGGTGTTTTATTTGTTTCCTTTAAAAAACCTAAATTGCGGATTGAAATTACTGCCAATTTATCATTTACACCCTATATATATATATGTGTGTGTGTGTGTGTGTGTGTGATGTGTGTGTGTGTGTGTGTGTGTGTGTGTTTTGTGTGTGTGTGTGTGTGTGTGTGTGTGTGTATGTTTTGGATGTGTGTGTGTGTATGTTTTGGATGTGTGTGTGTGTATGTTTTGGATTGTGTGTGTATGTATGTTTTGTGTGTGTGTGTGTATCTTGACCTTTTAAGGAAATGTCCTATCAATCGTTACTCTTGACCAATGAATAATTTACTTCTCACTCCTCTACTATTTAGGATACTAACTTTATAACACTCGGAAAAATTCTTTTCTAGGTCTGGGTCTTGACTTCCTGTTTTTTAATGCTCTGATTGAATTAAACCATTTGTAATTTGCATTCTGAAGAGATGGGTACTAAAAACTTACGTTTCAAAATAAATTCTAGTTCATACCTGCTAAAGTTGATATGTTGAGTTTTCTTTTAATGAATCTTGTTTTTAGTCAACATAATTTCTTAATACTATGAATTGTTTTTATATTTTCTTTAGTCGGAGCTCTCTACCTAGGCTGGCTGATGTTAATTTCATAAAGAAAATAAAAAAAATGGGATGTCAACTCAGACACATTTACCCACTAAAAATAATGTTTATACTAATAAAAAATGTGTTTGTATGTGCATGCAAAAAGCAGGCAAATTCTTGTGGAGGTAGAACAGCTCAACACCAGAAAAACATAACTCTTTTATAACCGAATAAAAGTAATTTATTAAGGATTAAAACCTTAATTGGTGAATATTTTTCTTCAAATAAAATATTTGAAAAGGCATTATGTAAAATATGAACCAAATTTTTTGTTTTGAATTACTTTGAATAAAGTAAACCATAAAGAAATTTATTTTTTAATTGACATGTAAAAAAATAATTCAATAAAGCACACTTGTTTTTAATTATTTTTTAATAAAGTTAATTTGAAAAATGCAAAACAAATTAAACATTTTTTTTTCTTTTAATTATTTTTAATTAAGTAAATCATAATGTAATTTATTTTTAAATAAAGTAAATCGGCATTCTAAAATGTTTTTATAAAAAATAATTTAATAATTTGTGATTTACTCAGAGTTGTCCTGGCACTCAGTGGTGTTAAGTTATCCCTTCCCAAATTCTAGCACCAAGGTCTGACTTGAAGCAGTTTCTTCTGTGTTCAGTATCTCTTCAGGACATGGGCAATGATTATTGTAATTTCCTACAATTTCCTAAGACAATGTTTACTTCTGTTTACTTCTTTGTTTTCTTAGTTGTGGGTGGCAATTTTAGGTCAAATTCTCCTACATAAACAAGCCAATTATTGTTTATTAGATCTGTAGATGTTGGCTCGGAACAAGAAATTGGCAGAGTCGAGATTGAATTCCAGTTGAATTCCCTTCCACATGTCTGCTTTCCCAACAGCTACAATCTCCAGGAGTTTAAATGTAAGGTCAATAGACGCCTCCTATCACACTAACTTGCATCTATTCTCCCAACACGCTCACCATCTACCCAACCCTCATTCTCGGTATCCTTACCCATCTATCACCCTCCTTCTGACATTTTCTATATCTAACCATCCTTTCTCACCAATGTAACCCCCTGCGCAATATTGGCAGTGGAATGCCTTGCTTGGGGTGAAACGATTATAAAAAATAAAAAAAATATTCTTTGCATTCATTAAAATACCCTTGGGAAAAGTATTAATCTCTCTCTTCCTTCTAGCTATGGGTCAAATAACAGGACAGATTGGGTTCTGTATTCTTGGTTGGCAACCAATCTACTGCAGAAAGTAATGGAAACCTACTGCAAAAAAAATCTCCTGCCCAGTCAGTCATGTCTTTTTTGAGACATGATCACCCAAATGTGTATCACATATGGCACTTAACTGATTGATAATGCAAAGGCATTATGGAAATCTTTCTTTTTGCAGGCACCTCACAACTTCTTCTATGTGTTGGGTTTCTTCAGGACGTAGGTGATCATTGCCCTCCACATCTTCCTATCTCTTGTAGATCTTAACATGCTTTCTCCTGTTACCCCTCCCAAACCCCGCTCTATTTGCTCAAGTTCATGAAGTATGTTATATGTTGCTTTCCCTGTTTCTCTTTCCCCTCTATCTGACCTATGAGTATCAGACTCTCCAAGTCCTCTTTCCTCATTACATGTCCCAGGAACTTCAGCTGTCTTTTCCTGATGTTAAGTATTAGTTTTCTTTTCATTTCTATTCTCTCCAAAACCTCATCTTTGCTCAAATGTTCAGTCCATGTTATCCTCAGCATCCTTCTGCAGAACCACATTTTAGATGCTTCAAGTCACTTCTTCATCTTTGGTGAGATTGTTCAGCATTCACTGCCATATTGAACAACAGACATCACATAACAATCCAGTACTCTCTTCTTTATTTCCAGTGAAATCTTGCTGTCTCTCAATACTCTATCTAGCTTCTGGAATGCATCTTCACAACTTATCTGTGTAAAATGTTTGATGATCAGAAAAAAAAAACTGTTACCAATGCAATGCCTTAATAACTTTTAATAAAAACTGAACCCTTTCAAAATAATTTTGACTTGATAGTGTCATAATGCCGGTAGTTGTTTAATTGTCTGTATATTTTTAACTATTTCAGACATTGACACAAAAGAATATGCTGCTTCATCAAACAAACTTTCTTCCCATCTGGATTTGCTTGTGTCTTTCCGTGATTTTTGTATCACAGGAAGTATCAAAGATTTGCTGATGAAGAATCGAAATTTAATAATGATACCAGATAAATATGGTGATAAGTAAGACTGACCTTTCTGTTTATTTATTTACTAGTTTATGTATGAAAATTTCATCATTTTTTAGTTGTATTGGTCATATTTGATGTATCTGTAATCCAGGAATTTCATCAATGGTGCTGGTACAGTATATGGCCTACTTGGTTCAAATGGCTCTTATCTCAGCAAGAGGATATTTATTGATATAAGTATTTGGCTATTTATTGAAACTAATTAACCCTTACCAGACATATATAATACTTTCTTATAATATGCTTTTTAAGGTAGGCCACATACTATACCAGTGACAGAATTTCGTAGGCCACATTCAAAATGTAGGCCACATACTATACCAGCATCCAATTAATTCTATTGCTGCCTGTAAGAAATAATTCTGTATTTTAAATTGTTTAAAGTAAAAACAGAAATACAAAGAAACCTAACACAACACTCGTTATCAAGAAGTGGCGGCAATATTTAAGTAATTTTGCAATTATATTTTCTACATAAAAAATCCGAGTTTTTTATTGAAACAATAAACTTTGTTGTTGCATGTAAGAAAAAATTATACTTTTTTAAATTATTAAAACTAACAGAAAGCTAATCCAAAACAAAAGAAGCAATACATTGGCAACCTAATCTCCCTAATTAATAATGTGATGTTCAACTTTTATGATAACACAAGATATGCTTATTTATTGGCATTAATTACTGTAAACAATGGAATGTCCCATTATTAAGAAAGGGGAAATCAAATTGGAAAGGTTTGGCAAAAAGTAATTAAAATCATCACTACAATTGATCTTTAATATATTTGTTTTCTTTTTGATATTTGAAAAAGAAATTGTCAGTCCTGCACCCTAATGCTGATACTGAATCTAATTTTTATTTTTCAATATTAAAGTATTTATGAAATGCTACTTGGGAAATTTTTATCATTGCTCTTTAGTTATAGCACCTTTGTTAGTTTGCTGTAGACCTGCCCAAGGAAACTACTTCAATGGAGAAGGTGGAAAAGTGACTTTTTTTTTCCAGATTTAAATATTTGGACTTTTTTTATTATCCCACTTTGTATGACACTAAAATTGACAGCAGAAAGAAATTAAATTTTTGCAGTTTGCTTTTGTTTGCTTACAAAATTTGTTAACTTTGGGAAAGAGAAAAATTGACATGTTGATCTTTATTCCCAAAAGGTTCATATACAACTAGAATGGTTGAAAATGTTATTTCTGGCCTAATTTCAGATTTAACATTTATACACAGCTCCACTTTTCTTTCAATATTTTTTTATCTTTTAAAATTTTAGTTGTTTGCACCTGGCCTTAATTAATAACCAATCTGAGGTTGTTCACAACTTGGTTCCTGTCATTGCTGCTACACTTGAAGATCTTAACATATCCAATCACCGCTTTCAGGTAAGGCACTTATACAATCAGTACCATCTTGTTTTCTCTAAAATTATATTATTTTTTTTAAGGTTAAATTTCATGAAAACTAAAGGAGAATGACTTATCACCAAAGTACATCAATTGCTATGTGTCGGTCATATACTGTAATTGATGACATAAAAGAACCAACCTTGGTAAATTTTTGATTTGTTCCCCGAAGGCCTTTACTCCATCAGGTCTTTCCAAAACATCCTTAATTCCGTGCAAATGTATATGCTGAACTCAAATCGATAATTGTTCATTGAAGAAACCTACCTTTTTTTCATGTTATCGACCAGAAAAAATCAGACTGTATCTCACCCCTTACCACCGTTCTCATATCTGATTCACTGCTGAATGACTTGAGGCATAGGATACTTATTTCGGCCTATTTACTTCCTTTGAGCAATTACTCCGATTTGTTTGGTTTCGGAACTCAATTTCCGCGTAGTAATTGCAAAAAGGAAGTAAAACGGCCAAAAAATCGGCAAACTATGTGTGAAGTCATTCTGCAGTGAATAACATTTTTGGAGCGTGGTTACGGGGTGAGATGAACAGCGTCAAGAAGTTCGATATTTTTCTGGTCGTTAACTTGAAAAAAAGGTAGGTTTTGTCAATAAACAATTATCGATTTGAGTTCAGCATTTACATTTGCACGGAAATAAGGATGTTTCAAAAAGATTTGAAAAGGTAAAGGCCTTCAGGGAACAAATCAAAAATTTACCCCGACCTTATATACAAAAAGAAAATAGCTTCTTAAATATTTTATGGGATTTATCAGAAGTTGTAAGGTATCTGTGGTGTAATGGATATCAGCTCGGAATGAGAAATTCAAGAGTTTGAATTCCGCTTGAATTTGTTGCATTCACTTATGCACAAATAACCTTGGGAAAGGTTATTTGGGCATAAGTGAATAAGTTGAATATTAGGATAGATTGGGTTATATAGCCTTGGTTGGCAACCAGTCTACTGCAGAAAGAAATGGCAACCTGCTGCAGAAAAATTGTCTGCCTTGTCAATCATGGAGCGAAAGAGACATCACCATCCAAATGTCTATCACGCATGGCTCTTAACTGACTGAATGCTTACTCAGATGCCATTGAATATCAAAACTAGTACTTAGTCTAACTCCATGATACTGTAATATTAAATATCAATGGGGCGAAGAGTCTCATATGGTTGTTTGGTTGGTTTATCTATAGATTCTTCATTTTTTAAAGCAAAGAAAGTCAATTGCTATATAATTTTTTTTTTTTTTAATTGGTACATTTTTCTTTTCATTTACTCATTCAAGTTTTTTCTGGTATTGAAAATTTCATAATGACCGGATACGCCGATGATACCACAGTATACGCTCGCCTCGACCAAAAATCTGGTGTTGATGATAAGGCGAACCTCGCGGCTGAGCTTGAAAAGAACCTCCAATCTGTGGTGGATTGGGATAAGAAATGGCTCGTAAAATTCAATTCTTCCAAAACAAAGCTGCTGTCAATTAACCACCACAGACGACCACACCTCCCTCCCATTAGCATGGAACAGGCATGCCTCCCAGAGAGTAAAACACTACGCCTGCTTGGCCTGACACTCTAAGCGGACCTCAAGTGGAATGACTACATTGAATCCATTGCTAAATCCGCTGCTATGAAAGTTGGCTCTCTGTGCAGGGCCCGGAAATTCTTTCCGCCTGAATCTATCCTGCACCTATAGAAATCTACCATCCATCTGTGTTTTGAATACTGTTGCCACATCTGGTCGGGTGCCCCTACTATTCTCCTCGGGCTTCTTGACAAAATACAGCGAAGAATCTGTAACGTGATTGATACCGACTTAGCTGACCGCCTGCAGTCACTCTCTCACCGGCGTGACGTGGCTTCCCTGTGCCTCTTCTATAAATACTTTCATGGCTTCTGCTCTGATGAACTTAAATCACTGGTGCCTCCTAGGTGTGAGTTTGCATGAGATACTAGATTGGCAACTAGGTCCCACCCTTTTACAGTGAAACCGATGAAATGTAACCGCAATTTCTACTCCAACAGCTTCTTTTCTCGCACTTCCTGCCTGTGGAATTCCCTTCCGCATGCTTGCTTCCCCGACGGCGATAACCTCCAGGAGTTTAAATGTAAGGTCAATAGACACCTCCTAACACACTAACCCTCCCATACTCTCCAACTCTTCCCCTATGTACATCCTAACTCGTCTATCGCTCTGTGTAATCACTACGCTATAGTGGCAGTGGAATGCCTTGCTTATGGTGACTGGATTAAAAAAAAAAAAAAAATGTGGTAGAGGGAAAATGACATACTCTACCATATTTAGATGACCTCTGCCCCTCCCCGCAAAAAATGCCCTATTAACTCTTTGGATTTTTTTTATGATTTATCAACCCTTTGTGAGTTTTTTAATGCCAAAGTATATTTTGAATTGTAGGAATAATTCTTTTTGTGACAAGTGAATATTGCATTAACAAATTTTTTTTGCAAATAACAATGATTTTTCTCAACATGAGTTCTATTATTTAACCCATAGATGGGGTAGGGAATGGATTCATACCTTACCCAAGAATATTGTGCATAAGCGAGTGCAAGGAGCCCAAATTAAATTCAAACTCAGCTCTTCAATTTCTCATTCCAACTTGTTAACCATTACACCACCTGCACTCTTTTTGAAATCTCTTTAGTTTTGGATTCCTTTCATCATCTATATTTTGCCAGAAGCAAAAAATACATTTCCCTGTGTCTGTTAACATTTCTCATTTTTCTTTTCAGACTGGCCTACATCTGGCTGTATTGACAAACCAACCGGATATGGTAGAACTCCTGCTTAAAAAAGGCATCAATCGAACTCTGGTTGACTGCAATGGAAATACTGCTGTTCATTTAGCTGTAAAGTACAATTACATCAAATGCCTCAAATCTCTTCTGAAACTTGATACAGGAAAATATTCTCAAAGTGATCCATTTCCAGAACTGGACATGCTTAACTGTGATGGTAAAAATCTTTTAAAGCTATTTTTTGTTTTTTAAGCTTACCTCCACAAGCTAATACATTTACACAGTATAAAAAAGATGGAGTTTGATTTCTTTTTTTCTTAGCTATGGGTTAGTTTTTCAAACCAATGCAAATCAGTTGCTATACTGATGTACAGTTTGTATCTTTATTCAATTGGTAATTTTTTTCTGGTGTTGAAAATTTCATAATGATCAGGCATGCCAGAGAGATAATGACATACTCTACTTTTCTTATGGTCCATAGTAAGATGACCTCTGCTCATCTTTCCAAAAATGCTCTATTAACTGTATAATTTTTTTTTTTGTAGTTTGTCAATCCTTTGTGAGTTATTTAAAGCCAAAGCATATTTTGAATTGTAAGAATTGACTCATTTCCCTAAATCATGATTTCAATGAACAAATATCAGAATACTAAATTTTTTTTTTTAGGAAGTGGATTAGGTCAATAATTTTTCAGAACTCTCTCTCTCTCTCTCTCTCTATATATATATATATATATATATATATATATATATATATATATATATATACATTGATTGTTTAATACTTAGTTTCTGATCCTAATAGGGTTAGACCAATATACTTTTGTATTAAAAGGTGTTCGATACAATTGTAGAACTTTTGAATATTTTCCATTTTTAAACAAGTTATTTCACTGCCCAGGTTTCTACCATGAGTGGTGTCTTCAGATGATTTATATATATATATATATATATATATATATATATATATATAATGTGTGTGTTAGAATGTGGTAAGTATATCACAATTTTGAAAAAAAAAAATTATGTTGACATTATGTATTGGCCAAAGAGCATTCTTAAAAAAACTGATTTTATTTCAGCTTGATTGCAAATTAAATTCATTTTTTGACAATGTTGTTTGATCAGCAAAAGATGTAAACAAAAAAAAAAGTTTTTCCAGATTGTCATACACCTTCCATTCTGTTGGGTTCTCATCCATATTTTAACTTGAATGATATATAATTAGTAGGTACTAAAATGATTTATATGAAAGCTGAAATTACTTGGACATTGGACAGTTTATATTTAAATATATACTGGAAACCAGGAAAGTGGTCCAAAATAAAGAAGACAAAAGAAATAAATGTAAAGTGCTTCACATTGGACATTAGAAACTGACACTGAAAAAAATTACCTCTAGAAGTTTTTTTTATTTTTTAATCCACTCCTATGTTCTATTAGGATTAAGCACACTCATCTGAATATCTGGTTTTGGTGGTTTCCATAGAAACTAGATGCAATAAAATATCCATGGCCAGTCCATAGTTTAAAACTAAACTCCAGTATATGATCTCGTTCACACTCCTTCATGGTCTTTTGAATTAACAGCAGAGGTTTCTCCCTTGGTTCCTGTTTAAGATTAAGTTTCCAGTTCCATCTAAAATCTTTTCAATCTCTTTCACTCTCACTGGTCTCTTTCATCTTAGTGGCATTATTACCTTGCTTGGGGTAAATTAATTAAAATAAAATGTGCAATTAGAGAGTAAAACAATGATTTTGTGCTTGTTAAAGCAAATCTCAGAAAACCAAAATTTCATTGCTATCCTCCCAGTCTTGGTTCATTTAATTCTACCATTCACCCATGCTCAGAATATTGCTGCCATATATGGTTTGGCGCCCCTGCTATTTACTTTGAGCTTTTTGATAAAATCCAGTGAAGAATCAGAAATATTATTGGTCCTGATCTGGGAGCTTGAAGTCACTCTCCCTACTTCTGTAATGTTGCCTCTCGTCTTTTCTGTAAATACTTTCATGGTCATTGTTCAGCTGAGCTTCTCAATATGGTACCTAGAAATTTTGAATTTAACCTCAGTACTAGACTGGCATCAAGATCTCATTAATTTACAGTTGAGCTGACTAGATGTAGCCATAAATTCTATGCTAACAGTTTATTTTTCTTGCACTTCTTGCTTGTGGAACTCCCTTCTGGCTCTATGCTTTCCAGCCAACTTTAATTAATTTTTCTGTTCCTAATTCTTCCACTTCCTGTAACCCCTTGTCTTAGAGGCTTCGCTGCCTTGCATTGGGTGATACTGATTTAAAAACAAAACTCCTAATTGTATATTAAAAAAAAAAATTCACCAAGATAAGTTACCATCTTTTAGCTCTGGCTTCTTTTCTGATAAAAATCTAAAAAAGAAAAAACAAAAACAAAAAATAGCTTATTCATTCGATCTTTTTATTCGAGACTTTATTTCTAGATAAAATTGCTGTCAATGCAAATAATATATGATGTGAGGTTTACATTCAATCCAAACATTTACTTTTGATTTTGTAATGATTATTTTATTTGTCTTTTGCTAGGTTTTTCTCCTCTTCACCTTGCTTGCCTTAAAAGTTTCATTGAATGCGCACGTTTATTGATTGAATCGAAAGCAGAAGTCAATCTTCCAGATGGAAAAAGTGGACGAACTCCTTTACATATTGCTGTTGAGGAAAATGATTTGTTATTGGTTGGGGAACTTCTACTTGAAGTAAGCATCCCTTGGAATTGTCTCCCTTTAAAAAAAAGGGGGAAAAAAATCACTATATTGAAAAAAAAATTTTATTTTAGGCCATTGCTCTGTCTCGTTTTCCTTTTGAGATTTGCAAATAGCTTACCTGTAAAAATTATTGAATTAAGTAGTCTATATTAACTTTACCTCCATGTAATAACTGACTATATATATATATATATATTATAAATTATACTTTAGAACATGTACTTAATTTCTCTATATATAATTGCGAAGAAGGCATGTTTGTTTCAGCATCTCATCTGATGAGGCATTGGGGACCCAATGCTGAAATGAACGTGCCTTCTTCGCAATTATATATAGAGAAATTATGTACATGTTTTAAAGTATAATTTATAATAAATATTCACAGCTCTATAGAGTATATTATATATCGAGCACTGTTTTAAATGAATGTTTTGGACATTGAAAGAATTCTTCGTTCTGTACCCACTCGGATATATATATATATATATAATGTTTGTTACTTAACTGAGCAAAAAAGTTGTGAAGGCACCATTATGATGTTGGTTGTTTAGTTTTGTTTTCATGGCATATCAACACCTCGGCAGGTCATTTATTGCCAAATAAATTTTATTTATTTATTGTTGGTAATACCTTTTTCTTTCAACAATTTATTGTTGTTTTTATATAAGTTTTGTGTCTAGTAATACTTTTTTTTCTTTTTGAGTATCAAGATTCATTGGGATTTGTTTTTAAGGGCAGGGTCCCCAAGTCCTACCCTGTTATTTAGCCCATAACTGGAGGGAAGGGACAGATTAATACCTTTCCCAAGGGTACCAGAGCTTAAGTGAATGCAGGATATTCAACTGGAATTTGAACTCAGCTCAGCGATTTCTCTTTCCAAGCCAATATCCACTGCACCACAACACACATCCGTTACTATACGCTTACAGCACCTGGTATTCCAAAGTGGTCACCCAACTAATTACCAGTTTCCATGTTACTTTATTGTGTACTTGATTGATATTACGTTTTTAAAACATAAGCAATCAATAAAATGATTTACAACTTTGCTTTTCTAGGCTGAATGTGACACTACATGCGTGACGTTTGATGGCAATACTCCATTACATTTAGCATGTGGTCGGAACTATGACACAATGGTGGCTTTACTATTGAGTATGGGTGCTGATCCTGAGGCTACATCTGGAATGACTGATTGGGGCATTAGTGATGTGTACGAATCGGAGAGTAAAACAGATGAAGATGAGTTACTGGATGATATGAAAGGAATAAAACCTCGAGATTTGGTCTACAATAATGAGAAGGTAGAGTAGGACAATATTTGGCATGAAATTATATTTTTTTTAATCTTTTGATTTGTCAGTGTCTTTTCTAATATTAATTTGACTTCAGTTATTTGAATCCTGAGATTAAATACTTTCATTAATTTTTTATGTTTATCTTTCATTTTGTTGGTTTGTATTCAACCTTAAATGCTAAGATTCAAAACTATAAAATGAAAGATGATAAAACTGTTTCTATACAGGCTTCCTGTATAGAAATAATCAGTTTTACCATTGACCAAACAGTTGGTGTTATCATTGGTTAAAATTTACATATTTTTCTTTAAACCACTTTTAAGGAAATTGGTCTTCTCAACTCTATTAGTTGTCTTTCTAATACTGATGAGAATTTCTTTCCAATCTTTTTGGTAATTTAAATTTAACAACTTGATTATATCATTATTTTCTCTTCTAGTTACATGTGCTACCTATTGTAGTTGTTACTGCTGTTGAAAGTGTTCAAGTGATCTACATTTTTGTTTTTGTTATTTGGTAAAGGTCTTCATTCATGATTTTGTAATGCCAGTCTATAGTTTTTTTTCTTTAAGATTTGAAGGATTCATTTGAAACTGTTTTTACCATTGATCTGTGGAAATGGCTGTATACAGATGATAGTTTAGACATTTCTGGTAAACAGCTGTACACATCAATTCATGTGCCCGTCTTTACTAAATGGTTAATTTTGGTTGTTGTGACTGAGATTGTCCCAGCTAAAGTGTTACACAAATCCTGCTACTTTATTCTAACAGTTGAAGAATATTCAACTTCGAATATTGTGATAAAAAACAACAGGAAGAAGAAAAGAACACATGTCTAGATTTCAAAGTGTATTATTATATTGGGTGTATGCCAGACATTTTTTTTGGAAAACTTGAGAACAAAAAAAAAAAAAATACCCCACTAGAAACTGCTTTAATTACTAACATATAATAGTAGTAATCTGTAATAATATAATTACTAACAGATAAATAATATAATATTCAATAAGGTTAATATTTTGGTGAATCATTACTATTTTAAGAATTTAGGGAGACTCAAAGAATCTTTCCCTTCTCATTGATGGGAATAAATTGGAATTAGGTATCAGTCAGTTAAGTGCCATACGTGATACACGCTTGGGCGATCATGTCTCGAAAGAGACATGACTGACTGGGCAGAAGATTATCCCGCAGTAGGTTGCCATTGCTTTCTGTGGTAGACTGGTTGCCGGCCAAGGCTATAGAACCCAATCTGTCCTGTTATTTAACCCATAACTGGAAGGAAGAGACGGATTAATACCTTTCCCAAGAAGTATTTGCGCGTAAGTGAATACAATGGATTCAACTGGAATTCGAACTCGGCTCCCTAGTTTCTCGTTCCGAGCCGATATCCACTGGCCCACGACACATCTGGATAACCAGTTACCTCCCTTTGGGTTGGGAGTCATAACAGCTGTAATTTTAGTTGAAATTAGTTATCAACAACTAAAATTACAACTGTTATGACTCCCAACACAAAGGGAGGTAACTGGTTATAATAGAATCAGTATTAGATTTTATTTAGGCACAGACGCCAAAAAAGAATGCAAAAATATGCAGAGTTCATTAAAATATAGCTTAACTAATATTGTAATTTTAACATAACTTTATGAATTAGCAACAAATACAGATTGGAATCTGACAAAATAAGTTAAAGAACGAATAGGAAACTTATCAATCAAACATGTTTCACTTTTATTAAAGGGATCTATATTGAGACAAACTTTTCTGGCCATAACTTTGATTTTACAAATGCCATCCTATTTTTTTTAATTAGGGCAGCATTTGTAAAATCAAAGTATGTAATTCTTTATGGTGAAAATACTTCAGAAGGAATACTGATAAATATTTTATCAACTATAAACACATGAAAAACACTATATTACATCACTAACCTTTATTAAATTCATTCTTAAAGAATCTAACATGTTTGTCTACCAAAACCGGTTTTTACGTAAAACCTTCCCATAATCAACATGGGAATAAAGGCTAAGCATAAATAATGCCTACTAGGCACACAAACCCAGTTACAAATTTACATTGTTATCTGAATCCCACATAAACAAACTAAACTTATGATACACTTACGTACAAAAAGCAAGATTTATATGTTTTTTCAGTTAGACTTGGAATCTGTTGCTTTAATAAAATTGAAACCTGTTAGACTGATAAATGTTTCCTATTGTCCCGTCCTATAACTTTACATTTTTACTTAAGCTATATGTAAGCTGGATTAAAATGGCTTCCCAGTTATGTTTGCCTTAAATATTCAGAAAGATAATCAATATTATATTAGTCAGTTAAGTGCTTTATATGATACTCACTTGGGTGATTATGTCTCATGAAGCAGGATATTTTTTCCGCAGTAGGTTGCTATTACTTTATGCAATAGACCGGTTGCTAACTAAGGCTATAGAACCCAATCTATCCTGCTGTTCAACCCATAGCTGGAGGGAGAAGTGATAGATTAATACCTTTCCCAAGGATATTTGTGAGTAAGTGAATGCAATGAAAATTAAACTGGAATTTGAACTCAGCTCTCTGATTTGTCAATCTGAGTTGATCGCATCAATATTATACTAATTACACTATATATTAATGTTAGAGAACACAGAATTTTTTT
This sequence comes from Ascarosepion bandense, assembly GCA_037127315.1. Classification (NCBI taxonomy): domain Eukaryota; kingdom Metazoa; phylum Mollusca; class Cephalopoda; order Sepiida; family Sepiidae; genus Ascarosepion; species Ascarosepion bandense. Next base: position 2,078,622 of record JBBBDQ010000408.1, read on the forward strand.
ATTGTCTTTAATGATGCATTTAATTATTTTTGAAGATTCTTCGTTTGCTTAATGGAGAACCATATGCTAACACTCCAGGCTCCAACACAAAGGTTTATTTTGATGGTAAGTAAAACACATTTCTACTTAAACTTCATAATCTATCAGTTTTTAGCTGTGGTGTCCTTCTTCTGGTGTCTGTCAGTCTGGATAATGAATGCCAGACAGCTGTGACTTTTTTTTCAGAACCAGATGAAACCAGTTTTGCCCATGTTAACAAAAAGATTAAAATCACAAAGCCATTCTGTTAATAAACAACTGTTTATTATTGACAGTTAAGTGCCATCGAAAGAGGCATGACTGACTGGGCAGAAGATTATCCCGCAGTAGGTTGCCAATCAAGGCTATAGAACCCAGTCTGTCCTGTTATTTAACCCATAACTGGAGGGAAGAGATGGATTAATACCTTTCCAAAGGGTATTTGCACGTAAGTGAATGCAAGGAATTCAACTGGAATTCGAACTCGGCTCCCCGATTTCTCGTTCCGAGCCAATATCCACTGCGCCACAACGCCCATCCTATTGACAATTACTAAACCTATTCTATTTTTCCCTACCAAGAGAATACAACCTGGTTTCTTTAAGTCCAGGCTCAACTGTACCTATCCTACCCATCCTCATAATATTACCTTACTTGAGATCTCACTCATTAACTTTTTACCTTGAGTGGCCTTTGGGACTTGTGTTGGGTAACAAAAAAAAAAAAAAAAGTTGGAATTAATATTTTTCTATTATGAATGGTCAGTTTAACAATAGTAGCAGCAACTATTGTTTCCTTCCTTTTTAATTTGCCTCCATATCTCTTAACAGCCAGAGAACAAAACTGGTCTTATTGACTGACTCGGAAAGACTTTGACAGTGAACCTTTCTGTTTATAAAGTCTTCAGACACTAAAATTGTAATATTTAGATACACCAAACTGGCTAGCATGCATCACTAGTCAGTCAGTTAAATGCCATACATGATACACGTTTGGGCGATCATGTCTCGAAAGAGACATGACTGACTGGACAGAAGATTATTCCGCAGTAGGTTGCCATTGCTTTCTGCGGTAGACTGGTTGCCGACCAAGGCTACAGAACCCAATCTGTCCTATTATTTAACCCATAACTGGAGGGAAGAGACGGAAGGGTATTTGTGCATAAGTGAATGCAAAGAATTCGAACTCGGCTTCCCGATTTCTGATTCCGAGTCGATATCCACTGCTTCACAACGCGCATCACTAGACAAACCATAAATATATTTTTCAAAGATGGGTTGAATGATGAAAAATATATGCATTTTGGGTAAATAAGAAAATATTTGCTTGCTTGGTCATTTGAAAATTTTGTCATGTATACACCCTTTTAAATTAGGAATACAAATTTTGACTCCGGTGTAATCACCTGTTTTTATATGTTCTAATTAATGTTTCAATTTGGTTTCTTTTTCCATATTCCCATAGTCACTTTCATTTATTTATTATTGAACAAATTCCAGCTGCAAAACATTATTCATAAGCTACTAACATTTTTAGTAATGTGGTCATTCTGCCACAAAACAAGCTACATTCAATCAAGACCTGCCGTGCTACATCATTCCCATCTCTTTTGAATTCTATTTGAAGTTCCATTCAAATAGATTTTTTCTAAGAACTGCTATTTTTGAAACAGATTCCAGAGGCTGTTTTCTAGAACACTACAATATTAATCTCTCCAAGTTTAGAGCCAATTGTTCTTAATTTTCTAATTCTTCCTCTTATATTCATATTACAAACCTCATTCAGTAACTCTCTACCTTGAGTGACTCTTGGGATTTGCATTTGATGAACCTTTATTAAAAATAAAAATACTGGGAATTATTGAAGGTACATAAAATACCTGAGAGCAGTGTTGCAGATAAAGTGAGTCAGGAAAATAAGTCTGAATGATCTGTTTTTTAATATTGACCACTTTAACACTTGTAAGACAAGCAATCTATAATTAGTCTTCAGAAACCCTCTAACTTTTCAGTTTTGTTTTGCAAAATAGTCATTGAATGTTGAATTTTAACACTTTGATATGTAGTCAGCAAGTAATGCTTCTTACATGTTTGTCTTGTTTAGTGTGGTTTCATGCCTTCAGTTCACTTGTTCCAATATGTGAACTTCAGTTCCACCCATGAAGATTTAGTTGTTTATTTTCATTCACATTCAGGAGACCTGTGCCAATTATCTGATCAGATGCGTCTGAATTTGGCAAGTCTGGTTGATTCAGCAGAGGGAATGGAAAACTGGAAATCTCTGGCCAAATTGTTGGAAGTTGAATATTTGATTGAGGAAGCTGACAAATCAACAGAAAGTCCTACACTGTGCATCCTGGACATGTATGAGGTAGGTACAGTCTTGAAAACAGCTTTGCTATGCTCAAAACCACAAGTTGAGCATTAGTAATTGACTTGCAACTATTTTTTTTCATTGATGCAGTTATAAATGACATGATACCATATCTTTAGGATATAGTAAATAATGTAAAAATAGAATGTTGGAAAATCAGTTGGACGTTAAACGTTTCTTTTTATTTTCTACTGCTTTATTTAAACGCTTCAAAACACGAATTGAATCGGCTGAGATCAAAAATTTGATTAGCTAGAAAAGATTACTTTTTTTTATTAAGAAAGTATTAAGAGATTCTAGTTAAATATCTTCATAAAATCTTATTGACATCATTGTTCATCCATTCAAACATTTCTTAGTCTGTATTTAGACTAAATATATATTGAGTCATAAAAAATTAATTCATTTTGGCTTATACCTTTTTTTTTCTGAAACTAAAAAAGGAAATACCCATTTTAATCTCATTCAGTCAATGATAAAAGTAAAGCTATTTCTACAAAATTTAAAAAAATGTCTTATTTATAATTGAATAATTTCTGAAAAGTTCAATGAAATCTTAGAATTATCTGATTGTTTTTTTTAACAAGATATCAAATTGTCCGTTATTGGAAAATATATTCAGTTTAAATACAAAATCAAGGGGAAAATATTTCTTGTAAGAAAGGGGAAAAAAAAATTAATATATATACATATCTATATAAAAAACTTTAGATCTATTAGAGAGAGAGAGCAATGGGTAAATTGTAGCCATTTTATATTTCTAATTTCACACATGCATGCTGTTTGTTTTTAACTGCACAGTATAGTAGAGTCAGTTGGGTTCCGTCTGTGAACAAACGATCACAATGACGCAATTCACACTGCTAAAAATTTGGGAATGCCAACACTGCTTACTATTTGGACTGGAAGCTCTCACATAAACATTTCAGAGTATTCAGGTGTCAATCAGAGGATTTGGAAAGACTTGGAGGAGTCTGAATCTAATGGTGATTATGAAAGTACAGCAGCTTGGAAAACTCACCCTGATTGTTTTGATAAGAACTCCCAAATTTGTTGCTGAGGATCTCAGACTCAACACAGATGCATATATCAATTCCCTTTAGATGGTGCTGCTCTGGGTGAAGGGTAGCTGCTGGAAGACTTTGTTTGGTACCATGCCACAGAAGCAGGAGAACCCAGTAATGGCTGTTAGATAACTTCTGCAACCACATCACCCCTTATATCTGGCTACATAACTCTCCAGACTGCAACCCTCTTTATTATTATTATTAATATATATATATATATATATATATATATATATGTATGTATGTTTGTGTGAGAGAGGGAGGGTAGAGTTGAGTGAGAGACCAACAAAACTTCTTGTAAAACCAAAGGTGAACTGAAGGCAAATATTATGGTAGCATTCACCAACTTGAACAAGAAGACTGTCCAGAAGAGTTGCAGGACATTCAGAAGTTGCCTGGAGGCCATGGTGATTTTATTAAATTTTGATATATTTACAAAAATATCTGTTGATTTCAATAATTAAAACAATGTGTTGGGGAATAAACAAGAACCTGCATATAGCAGCAGAAGGGGTTGAATTTAGCTTTAATAATACCGTGTATGCCCACATCGCTGGGGCTTAATGGGCAGTCTGCTGGGTTTGGTATTTGCTAATATTTTTCATGAAAAGCTTCACTGTATTTTTCAAATAGAAGCCTGTCTTTACTTTCTCTATTGATGATGCTATAGCTTTTCATACCCAACTCAGTGGTCCGTTCATTACCAATGTTTATATATACACATTATTTTTCTTTGCTAAACTTTCATATTTAATCACTGTACTTGTATATTTTGAATTGACCAAAGTATAGCAGAGTTGCAATGATAACTTTTTCTTTGTGCTTGGAAAAAATCCACGCAAAGTAGCTAAACATTAACACCTAAAATAAGTTATTTTTTAATATCCAACTGGTTGGCACATACTGCATTTTTTACATAAAGTAAATAATTTAAGTAAAGAGATACAGTGTTTATTAATTTGTCTTCAAGTAAAATTTCTTTTCACCTTATATACAAAATTTTATGTGATGTTTCCACAGAGTGTTTAAAAAAATTGTCTGAACTGTGTTATGTAGAAGGTTATTTGGGTGAGGGAGTGAAAAGTGTTTTACAGCAAGAGGTGGGGGAGGTCATCAGGCCAGATACTATTCAGGAACATCAAAAATATTTTTTTTTTAAACTTTAACCTAAAACTCTACTTGTGATATTTTTCCTGATCATGGATCTTCTGAAAGTTTTTAAATTTAACACCTGAATTTTGGGTTTTATTTCAAGGGATAAGTCACCTTCTTTTTCTTAAACATATGTATAATTTGAATCTAACCAGTAACATATAAGACAATTGTTTATTCACGTTTATTTTTTTTTCACCACCCTCCCCTCTTTTTTCTTTCCCTCCAGATGCTTGGTGGCCATCTAAAGGATCTATACTCTGCCTTTCTAAAATTGGAAATGAACGATGCTGCCTGTTTATTAAATGAAGTCATGGGATGAAGAAAAATAATTAACAACATTAATAGTTTTAATTTTAACCTTATTTCAAAGTATACATGTATATCTATATATATATATATATATATTCTGCTTTGGTTTCTATAATTACTTGGAAAAATAAAGATTTTATTGTTTCTTATGAATTTTGTAAATTTAACTAGTGGTTTGTTGTTTGAAAAGCCTCTCAGCCGTCTTTGTGCAAGATCATAGTAGTACCTTGGTTGTTCAAGATCAACAGTCTTCCATGTTGAACTCTTTTACTGGGTGGGCCTTTTGCCCAAACTAATGCAAATTGAGCTTTGGTGGGGTGTCTAGATTCCACCTGGGATTTTGTGTTTGTATATGACTACAAGGCACAGAAGATGTTTATTTTTCAGGCTAACTGAGCTCTCTCTACCCCCCCCCCATGATAAATCTGGAAAAATATGTAAGTAAAGCAAACACAAACAATTATTTTTTTTTTTTTTTTTTTTTATTCAGAAACTTTGTCTTCTGCATTTTGCATGCAGGACAATGGATTGTGTTACTGAAGAATTCAGAACAGTGACTTATATACAACATTTATTAGAAGATTTGAAATTCAAAATAGTCATCAATATTTACAACAAAATCAGCTTCTCTTTGTTTTAATAAAATGTCAGTGGTAGTGGAGGAGGTAAAAAGCAATGTCCACCACAAAACCAGTAAATATTCAGGGAGAGAGAAAAGATGATTAAAAAAAAAAAAACTACAGTTTCTTTTATGATTTTTGTTTTAAATAAAAATCTTATTGAATAATCCAGTGAAGTAAATCAGTAGATAACAAAAGTAGGTGGGAAGAAGATAAATAGGAGGGGGGGAAGGGAGAGAGTGAATACTGTCTGATGTAATGACGGAATAACAAAGGGAACTTTATTATTCGATCACATTCAAATAAGCAAACATTTTTTTCAGCGTATTGATGGATTTTACTGGAAGAAATTTAACAAGCAAAAAAAAAAAAAACAAAAAAAAAAACAAACACACACATCTTGTGTCTTCCTGATCAAATATTTCAAATGCTCAATCTGATTTTATTACATGATAGGTTGTGTTTTTGAGCAGAAAATATTTCTTTTATACAGAAAATTAAACATAACTTGAAAAGATAGTATTTTGTTAACTAAATAAAATAAGATCTAAGCAATAATTTTATTAGCTGTAGCATAAAAATAAATGGTGATTGGTATGGGGGGGGGGAATCAAAAAGAAGAAAAGGGTTGTCAAATTATCAAATAGCAAAAGACAGTCAATTACTGCCAGTGATTACTTTCTCTCAACTAAGAATTGGGTGGGGGTTATAAATATGAATATAGAATTATTTTTGTAACAAAAAAAAAAAAAAAAAGTCATATGAAAGATTAAAAATTGACGACTTATCACAGTCATTCTTCATCCGTGTCTCACTTTGCCCCACATGTCTGGTGGGTCACATGATGTATGCCATACCTGGGTTTATAGAAACAACTCAAATTTTTAAATTAATATGTGTGGCAGCAGAACATGTACAAAACAAGCAGAATAAAATTGGTTGCTAATTAAAAAGAAATACTGGCATTTAGTGGATTGTAGGAAAGAGGCTATGTGAAAAGGTAAGGACATTCATCTTTAAAACTCAAGAACCATCCATGTTCTATGCTTAAAGTGTTGGCTGAGAAATTCAAATACAAAGAACAAAGTATCTCATTGCATATTTGAATGCAAAAAAAAAAAAAAAAAAGCTGCAGCAGTTTAACAGTAATGTTTTTTAACAGTAATGTTTTAGCAAGATGGGTATCTGAATGTGTCTAAATCTAAAATAAATTTAAATGACTGAATCTTCACTATTATGTGAATCAGTAGGAAAATGTTTTAATGCATTGATGGAGACCTCTATCACTTTATGTCTGCATGATTTACAGAAGATAAATTAATTTATGAGTAGTTAGAATATTTACCATGTGCAACAAGCTTATTGCTTCATGATTTAAAAGATTGTTTAACCTGTCAAAAGAAAATATTAAGAGAAGCTTGTAACACTGACTTTTAAGAATTATATAAATGTTGAATTTTAAAATTCATAATTAGTCAATGAATTGAATGAACACAGGTGAGTAGTGAGGACAAAATACTTTTAAATAATAATTTAAAAAAAAAAAAAAAAAGAAGAAAAATAATAATAATTAATGTTTAATCCAAACCCTGTGTCATGCGAGAATTCTTCTCCCCAGAATCTATCACATATTCTATAGGTCTACCATTTTCCCATGCTTAGAATATTGCTGCCACAGATGGTCCAGTGCCCCTGAGCTCCTTAATAAGATCAATAAACAATAATATTGGTCCTGATCTGACAGTTCACTTCAGTCACTTACCCACTACTGTAAGGTATCTTTTTTTTTTTTATAAATACTTTCATACCAATTGTTTGGATGCACTCTTCGCTTTGGTACCTAGACTTTGAATTTTAACACAATACTAGGCTAGCATCAAGATCTCATCAATTTACAGTTAAGCTGGCTAAATGTAGCCATAAGTTCTATGCTAGCAGTTTCTTTTCTCACACTTATCTCTTGTGGAACTCCCTTCTGGTTCATTGATTTCCCCAACTTTAATCTGCAAAAATTCAAATGCAATGTTAATTGCATTCTATTGTCCTCCTGATTACTCTTCGCTTTCTACTCACTATTAATGTTTCTGTTCCTAATTCTTCCACACCCTGTAATCCCTTGTGTTTTAGTGGCTTTACTGCCTTGCTTCGAGTGATACCAATAGAAAAAAAAAAATGATTAAGAAAAAGTAAAACTTGAATATCAATTTTAGATTATGATTAATATTTGTTGGAATGACTCATTTTGCTTTTTTACTACTATTATTTAGCTTTAATCTGATTTATTCAATTCAACCAGATGAAAATCTTTCCAAAGTCAGTTTCTTATACAAGTAGTGAGAGAGGGGAAAAAAAAATTAGGGAAGGTTAACAAATCTTGATATTTTTAGCTAATCAACTGCTTGAGATATTTTTATACTTATTTTCAATTCTAATAATAATGAAAAAAAAAAACAAACATTTGTTATTAAACATGCGTGATATGATCTTGGTGACCATTTTCAAACAAATCATACATCCATTCTAAATTCTTAAAAGCAACCCTGAGTAATGATGATCTTGTTCAATCAAGAAAGATGAAAAATAACCATATATTAAACTCACAATTGATGCAAAGGAAGAATTTTGAAAATGGCACTTTCAGCCAGAAATCAGTCAAGAAAGAAAGAAATATTTACAATTAAAAACATTAGTTTATACATAGTTTCATATTATTTATAAAAATGCTCTTCAAAGTCTATATTGAAAAAAAAAAAAATATTGCTATTTTACACTTACTTTACCAGGACTGTAAAAAATGAAACAATTCCTTTAACATCAATTGTAAATTGATTGCATCTTATCACACTTGAAGAAGGTCATCTGGTCTATTCTTTTGCATTAATCTTAAAGTGTTAATCTAACACAAAAGACAACAAAAAATAAATGATATTATGTGGTGTTGGAAATTTGCAGAAAAAAAGCAATAAACGTTACACATACACTCTGCTGGAGATATGCATTAAAGAAAGGCTCATTAGGTTCTTTCAGTAAGGGACAAGAAGGGAGAAGAGACTGTTACACTTGTATGCAATAAAATACTGCAGACAGGCAAATTTATTAATTCTGGTTCTTAAGCAAGAAATGAAACATTAGCTCAGAGCAAAGATGGCAGTCAAGAAAACAACCAGCCAGTTGTTTTTATGCATGAATATCATGTACGGATGTTAGATTCAAGCTTCTCTGCCAGAACAGAAACTGCATTTGATTGCAGAGATTTGTGTCATATTGGGACTTGAACTTTTCTCCTCCCATCTACATACAAATACTCACACATGTTTTGAGCCCAGAAGCAATAGTAATAGACAGACAACTTGAAAAATCGCAAGGTTTTTTAAAAATTTACAGACTTCAATGGGCAGGAATCATGAAAGACTAAGCTCACCATGTCAACTGTATTATTTACAGAAATGTTTGGACATTAATTATGATAGCAATTGTTGTAGAACTTTCTTGGGAGTGAGGGGGGGGGGTACAGTGCTAAGCTAAGAAAAAATATTTACACTATTTACATTGAACTGTTGTCTTCATTTTTGTTGCCATATTCATGTTTCAGCCATTGTATGCTCCGTCTTTCTTCAGGTAATTTGAGCTCCAAACTGAATACTTTATTTTGTTCACTGGGGTAGATTGTTCTACTTCCACAGACCATGCCTCCTCTTCTCAGTATCAGTTATTTCCTTTTAACTCAACTCTCAAAGTTTTTGTTCACCTCTGCTGTTGCCAGGTATTAAATTCACAACTCTTTGGGCCAAGTCACTCCAGTGATACTGAGGGATCTAGATCAATCTAGCCCAGTAGACAAAAAGGATTTGGTTTGAAATTCCAAACACCTGAAGAAAGCCAGAGCATGCAACAGCCGAAATGTTGTGAATATGGCAATAAGGAGGAGGACAACAGTCTGAACAACGTAAATAATCACCTCATCTCAGAAATATAGATAAAAATATTTATGTCTTATGATTACAATAACACAAATCTAAGTGTCTGCAAAGTGAAGACATGGAGATTTAAAATTCTTTTCATTCTAAATACTTGTTCTTAATTTATTGCAAGAAAAACATTACTGGCTACAATTAAAAAAATAAATTGTAAAATGTTTTTAAGAGAGATTGTTTTTTTTTTTTGTAAACCCAATTTCGGATTAAGGAAAGAAACGATGGAGTCGGAGGAAAATATTAAGCAAACAAAATATTAGCAAACAAAGAATAATAATAAAAAAAAATATTGTCTGTGGGCATAAATTTGTTATGGTTTATGTAAGGAGACAAGAGAGAATGACAAGTATTTTGAACCAGAATTATTCTAACAGCGGATAACTTTCTCCCCCGTCCTTCACATCAAGAAGCCTTTATTATCCACCGTAAAGCAGTCAGCAATGATGATTTGCAGGTGAAACTGACACTGAATGAAGTTATGCAGATTGTATGTCCTCCCCCACCGCAACCAAGAGAAGTTGAATTCACAATGTTAAAATCAAGATTTTTTTTTTTGCTGTGGAAGAAAATTTGTCACACATGCATGAATGTCATCACCTAATGAAGACAAGATTTGTCAGTTAAAATATGAACTTCTATTGTAAAAATTAAGTCTTTAGAATAAATGATTCATTTATTTATTTTTTAGAATAGCAGCCCATTTCATTTAATGTTTTCATATCTTTAATTTTGATGACAATCTAAAAAAGATTTTAACTCAAAATATTTCATACAATGATCAAGGCTCTCAATGTTAATGAGCATATAGAATGTATTTCTACGGACTAAACCATTGTGAAAATCAAGAATGTACATTCAATCTAAGAGATTGAAGTTTGATTGGCAAATCTCCAGCCCTCAACAGGAAACTGCAGTGGAATTCAATTTGTAACCAGTCAGATTAACTGGCTGTCCCCTCCCCTAACACAAATGCACAATAATTGCTGAAACAGTGCTAGATACTTCAACCCCAAAACCATTGAATCCATACCATCCTCTCTCAAGCACACAACCACACAAATAACAAGAAATACTTAGTTCAAAGAAAATTAACAGTTTGTAGTTTTAAAATAATAATAATAATAAAAAAAACTTAAGTTTTTACAATCTCTCCTTTTCAAAAATTTACCACTTTTTTCTGTAGTCTTTTTTTTTTTTTTAGAATTTTCTTGAGGCATTCTTAAATTAAAAACAATTTGGTTTGCAGAGAGCAATGATGTCTGAAACAGAATGAGTGTGTGTGTGTGTGTATATATATATATCTTTGTGTGTGTCTGTGCACACTCCTCTCACAATACAGGGAACCTGATCAGAAACAACACTTAACAGCCAATGGTTGTTTCCCAAGATTATAACATTGTATTCCTTTCCCACAACCCAACACTTCCCTTACCATCAATGCCAGGTGGTTTCTAATATCAGTTGCTCACAGGAGGGAACTCTGTCTCATCATGTAAGCGAAGTGTGTCCACATACTGGGAGAGGCAGTCACCTCCTTCAGCTCCTTGTTCTGGTTCTTGGTATGGTTGAGAGTCTGAAATACAACACGTAACAGCAGTGATGTCACAAAAGGCCTGGCAAATATATATGCACCAAGAAATACAAATGCATTCAACATAAACAGTATATTGGGTAAAATTTCAAGTTACATTTCCTGACATCAGGTAATACGAAGTGGGGAAACTTACAGAAGACAGATTAAACTTAGTAAACATTTAATTGAACACCATTCACAATGGAAAATAGTTAGCAAGTCCATCTTCAAGACAATTACTATTTTAGTGATTTCGATATTCATTCAATGCCACAAACTTGCTTCGTGTTAAGTTTAATAAAGATTGAAATTTTAACATTTATTTTTTTAACTTGGGACAAAGAAAAAAAATCTGAAAAATAAAAAGCTAGAAATATATCTCATCAAAAGTTGTGCTTTGTGAATTAACAATGCTTTTATTAATTAAGGGGAAAAAAAAAGATATTTGTTTTCTTCAGCATAGATTCTGAAAATTTAAATCCATTTAGGATTCCTGTTCCTAAATTAGGAGAGATTTTGCTGGTTATTGTTTTAATTCAATATAAAAAGATTTTAAAAATTGCAATCACTTTTTACAGTTTAATGAGTATGAGGATCAAAGCTAGCCGAAAGTTCAAAGTATTAAATGAATTAACATGAACTGCGGAAAATTTTTTCATACTTTTAATTCTAAGATATTGAAATTAATCTGTCAATTAGAAAATTAAAAAATAAAACAGACAATTTGTCTATTCAACACAACTTGTTTAAATAAGTGTGTGTGCATTATGTCTTTCATCATCATGATCCATAGTCTGAAACGATTAAAACAGATAAGATTTTCAAAAATACTACAACCACATTTTTCTTTCATAAACACAGTCGGCAATAACATTAAAGTAAGTACCACCACAGGAAACATGACCCCAAGATTTAAAATGAATTATTAAAAATGAAAAATCTTTCTTGAAGCTTTTATTTTAGTTTTAATTTCAAGGTGATAGATAAAATTTAATATTTTTGATAAGCAAAATACTTTACTTTGTTTCAAAATGAATTGATTGGAAGGAGTTTTTTTTTTTTTTTTAGCTAATTAGTGCCCTTTTTTTAGTCCTCTTTCATTACAATGTAATTGAGGCCTTCAGTACCAGAAGGTACTTTCTGCCATGTATGCGAAAATCAGTTAAGTGTAAATGTAGGTGTTTGTATATTAATTTAGATGCTTTTAGCTTCCCTTTTTTCTTTTCCAGCAGAAAATACCTTCTAATTCCAAATGCCTCAATTTTCTTTATTAAAACATCTTCCAAAAATAAAATATACCTTTCTTAAACTTTATTTGAGCAATATTAGGTAATTTGATGTACAATTAATCTGATTTGAAACAAATATTATTAAAATATCACAGAAATGAATTTTTTTTAACATAGTTATACCTGTTTAAGTTGTTGACATGTTTGACAGCTTAATGACATGTTTATCTAATGTTCTATAGTCTTATAAAAATATAATTGAATATAATATGAGCACCTTTTGAATATAATTTTTAAGTACTCAGTAATCTTAAAAATTTAAGAAAATAGTCTCTGTAATCTAATGTCTTATTGAATTTTAGGATACTTTCTGGCATTAAATTTGCTATAGTTATCACTTTTATTTTCTGAAAATGTGTACGAGCCACAATGTCTACAAAAATCAACATGTCTATACACATACAAAAAAATTTGAAATTCTTGAAATATTGGTGTTGGATGATTTGTATTAAGCTTTTCCATTTATGATGAGTAAATATAGTTTTTACTTGATATAATCTATAAAAGGTGAAATTAATACAGAATTTTGAGAGTTAAAAGTTAATGTTTCTAATTAAAATTAAAAATAAATGGAAACAATTCTTGTAAAAACTCATTATTTATTGAAATGTTTTTTCATAAGACAATACTGTCCTTATATCTTATTTATGAAAGCAATTACAAACTTTTCTAATTATTGCATTTTTTTTTACAATTGAGGGCAGATCTTCAGTAAAAAAAATCAAAAATAGTTTAATTCATTTGTGAGTTCTTAAAATTTCATTAAAAGCTTACAATTATTTGATATTTTAAAGAATTTAAAAGATTGTTTTTTGCCACAAAACACGCTAATTTCCCATTTTTAATAGAATAATAAAAAATACTTTGTTATTAAAAAAAAAAAAAAGACCAAATATTTGGATGATAAAAAGTTTTTTTTATCAAGTTTGGTGCTTTTTTTCATCATGGTACGCTCTTTTTATTGAATTTTTGGAGATACCTACATTAAAGGGATGAGATCTTTATAGCTGATGTGCTTTCAGAATTTTAAGTATATAATAAAAACATAGTACCAAAATACAAGGGCTCTTGTGTTGCAATAAACTATCTTATTAGCACCTTGTCAGGCAGTGAAATATTTTTTCTGTTAGGAATCATTATATATATAAACTTTAAAAAAGAACACAGCACAATTTTTACTATATCCAGACAATTGAGGGGGAATTTCGAAGGGTTTGTCTCAATGAACCAACAGAAAGGCAGATAAAGATGGATAGGAGAAATTTGATTCTAACAGTATAGGGAGATGGAGACTTGAAATGATCCAGACTTGAAATGATCCAGACATTTTCTATGCCAGTAATGAAATAAATTGAATGACACATAACTAAACTATTACATTGGCTATACCAACCATAAAATTGACGAGAAGACTGACCTTACACCTTTCCCACAACAGTTCCATCCAATCTCATTTAAACACACATCGAGATCTTCCAGGACCTATCTGTGATATCCTCATTCATAATAATCGCATAATAGCATCCTCCACATACAAAAGAAGATTAAAAATAATGGACGCATTACTAATAAAAAAGAGAAATCCTACACTTAATAACATCAATTATGAACATGGTAACAATGTGCTGACTGTGTTTGGAACTTACACAAGACTATATGCATAAACTTCCCACATGTTTATTTCTAAGTAAAACAAAATTGATTCTTGATAATGGCTAAAAGTATAGCTGAAAGTGCTCAAAAGTACAAATGCTTTGGTCAATTTTTGTATAATTTGAGTTCTGAAAGGAAAAAATTATATAAACATGAAAATTATATAAAAAACTTAATATCTTGTCTGTGATTTTCAATGAAACCTGTACAAAAGAGAGATTGTTGCCCAAACACACTATATATATATGTGTGTGTGTGTGTGTGTGTGTGTGTGTGTAAAATGAAAATGCTGAACAATAAAAATAAAAGCTGTCAAGCTAAAGCAGTGAGGATTGACAAGGGGAGATACGGAACAGGTTAAGTTCAGGGGTTGGCTTTTATGAAAAAGCGGGTAGGAGGATGAGAGAGAAAAAAAAAGAGAAAACTCTCCTGAAGGACAATTATTACACAATCCTAAACTTAAAAAAAAAAAAAAAAAAAAAAAAAAAGGTGTGTTATTAGAATAGGATATTGAAATCCTGACAAAGTTTTAAATTTGATAAGTGAAAATTGTTACATATATATAAGGACCTTGAATAAGTTCTTGCCAATTTTTCATGAAAAGTAATGTCTGATTTATAAAAATTCAAGAAGAAACATGGTCACTGAAAGTATTGTTCATCACTAGCCACCACTTTTCCCATTTTTTGGCATCTTCATAAAAATGAAAGTGTTGCTCATCCAGGCCATGTGCCATCAATCAGTATACGTGATAATCAGACAGGGGCAATGTTTGGTGAATATGGAAGGTAGGGTAGGACTTCCCATTTAAGCGTCTTCATATGGGTTTTCACCTATTTTGCAACATGTGGCCTACCATTTTCATGTTGCAAAATCACTTTGTCATGTCACTGCTTGTATAGCGGCAGTTTTTATCTTCAATGCTCGGTTCAAATGCATCAATCATAGTCGATAGTGATCTCCCACCAAATGTAGAATAAAAGCTTCAAACTATGGATATTCAGCTTTGCCGCCAATGTTGATGCATAGCTGGACTTACCTCACAATCTACACTTAGGGTTATCCACTTTTCATCGCCAGTCATGATACAATACAAAAAAACTTTCCTTTTGTGCCATTGAAGCAGCTTTTCACATGTGACAAGATGCTATTTGATTTCTTATGGCTTCAATTCATACAGCACCCAATGTACTTGCTTTTGAATCAACCCTAATCCTTTCAAATGTTTCAAAACTGTTGTTTGATCAACTTTTAATAATTCTGCAAGTTCAGATTGCACCCGACATGAGTCTTCATGAAGTAATGCCCACAAGTCTTTGTCTTCAAACTTTTTCAGTGTGCCAGAGTATTTTTTTTATCATCAATATCAAAATCAATATTTTTGAAGCATCTAAATCAATCTGTACCAACAGAGTAAGATTGCCGTAAGTCTCAACAAAAATTCTGTGTGCTTCATCTGCAGATTTCTTTTGAATAAAGTAGTGCAGTAAAATTCCCCGCAAATACACTTTCTTTGATACAAAATCCAAACATGTTTAACACTATGAAAACAAAGTTGTTTACACTTCAGCAAAATGACATACACTTCCTTATAGATGCATTGCTATCTGAAAGTACAGTTTTGGAAACGCCATCTGATGGAAAACAGCGAGAACTTATTTAAGATCCATATATATATATATATATATATATATATAAGCAAGCCATCTGAAGTTCTTATGAAAATCACAAATCTCAATAACTAATTTGTTTTGAATAATATTTGTCAAATTCTAAACCATTAATTTAGACAACAAAAAGCTTAATTTAACTTTTTAATTAGTTTCAACAGATTTTATTAAAATTACTGGATCTATTATGAAAACAGCAGTCTGAAATTATGCTGCTTAAACAACTGGGTTGTCTGCAAAGTTCATGTCAATTTTTAAGGGAAATTAAAACACAAAACAAAAATTATACCAATAAATTTTCCTCTGTGGTTCCTATATTTAAGAACTCTGGAGAACTTTCAGACCTCTCTAATTATCACGTCATCAGCCTCTTACTGTTTTTTGGCAAAGCATTTGAGAATATTATCAATGCTGAAGTGGTTCAACATCTCACAGCCTCTTCTCTGATAAACAGTATGGTTTCCACTTCATCAGATCTACTGCCGATATGCTAGCAACCATCACAGAGTATATATACCAGGCTCTTGATAAGAATGGTGAAGCTCAAGCTGTTGCCCTGGATATCTCCAAAGCATTTGAAGTCTAGTATGCTGGCCTTCTGCACAAGCTACAGGGCTATGGTATAACTGGACGCTAATTTGATCTAATCCAGTTGTTCCTTTCAAATCATGTAATGGAGGTAGTATTGAACAGGCATGCTTCCAGATTTTATCATACAAACATGGGTGTTTTAAGACTATTCTAGGTCCTACACTTTTTCTGATCTTCGACAATTTCCTGGATGTAATCAGATCCCAAGTTGACATCTACACTGATGATACCATCATTTACTTGATAAGAAATTTAGCTGCTGATATTGAAAAGAACTTCCAATCTGTGGTGGACTGGGGTAAGAAATGACTCGTATATTTTAATACTTTCAAAATGAAGCTGCTATCCTTTAACTACCATAGACAATCTCTACTACCCCCCACTATCAGCATGGATAAGGCTAGTCTCCCTAAAAGTAAATACACTACGCCTCCTCTGCCTAACTCTCTCAGCCGACCTCAAGTGGAATGACTACAATGAATCAACAATCGCTAAATCTGCTGCTAAGAAGGTCAGCTCACTTCCTAAGGCAAGAAAGTTTTTCTTGTCTGAATCTATCTTGCACATATATAAATCTACCATCTGCCTATGCACTGAATAATGCTGTCACATCTGGTCAGGTGCCCCTGCTATTCACGTTGGCGTTCTCAACAAAATCCAAAAGAGTATCTGCAATGTAATTGATCCTAATCGAGTAACTCCATTTCTCACCAACGTAATGTGGCTTCCATCCGTCTCTTCTACAAATACTTTCATGGGTTCCGCTATGATGAGCTTAACTCCCTGGTGCCCCCTCTACATGAATTTACTCGAGCTACTAGACTAGCACTTAGGTCCCACCCTTTGACAGTGAAACCAATCAAACGTAACTGCAACTTCTACTCTAGTAACTTTTTTTCTTGCAATTCCCACCTGTAGAACTCCTTTTCATACACTTGCTTCCCTGACAGTTACAATCTCCAAGAATTTAAATGCAATGTCAATTGCCATCTCTTATCTTCTTGACTCGCATCCTTTCCCTGACAACCCTTGTATCATGTTCTTCTCCCTTTCTACTCTACTCTCATGCAGCTCTCTTCATACCAGTGTTCTCACCCTTCTCTTACTCATTCTTCAATACCCTGTTACCTGTACCTTTTTTTCATCACTCTCCTTTAATGTACCCACTGCACACCAGTGGCAGTACTGCCTTGCTTAGGGTGAAATGATTATAAAAAAAAATATTCAACTAAATATGAACCATTTTGTTGCACAACTTTTTTTCCTTCAACTTAAAGATTCTGTCTTCCCAGAATTTCAGTGGTTTCTTGGCAAAGAACTCATTAAGGTGTTTTTTTTTGTCATCCAAAGAATTCAAGTTTTTATCATTGAGATTATTTTGCAAGAACCTGAATAAATGAAAATCTGAACGCGCAATGCCTGGTGAATATAGTGGGCGGTGTAACATATCCCAACCAACCTGCAACAATTTTTCCCAGATCACCAAAGAAACGTGAGGTCTGGCATTATTCTGATGGAAAACAAAACCTTTGTTGTTCACCAATTCTGGGTGATTTTCTTCAATTACTGCCTGTAATTCATCCAGCTGCGATCAGTACTTTTTAGAATCAATTGACTGGTTACAAGGCAGAAACTCATAGTACAGGATTCTTTTCCAATCTCAGTAGATGCACAGCATGACTTTCTTAGGATGAAGCCCTGCTTTTGGAGTTACTAAAGTTGGCTCAGGTCACTTACCTAATTATCTTTTTTTGCTGAATATTGGTGTAAGCAATCCTTTTCTGTATACCCGTCACAATTTGCTTCAAAAAGGGTGCTTTTTCATTGTGTTTATATAGCAAATCACAGATAGAAATTCAATCAAAAAATTCTTTTCACTCAGATCCTGTGGTACCCAAGCTTCACTAAATGCTCATAGATGGTACATTTTGAAAAATTCAGTGTTTCTGCCAATTGCTGAATTATGTAATGCAGGTTATTCTCAATCAATGTCTTGATTTGGTCGTCATTTGCACTGGGAGATGGAGGTGGCTGCCTGAGTGTTCTTCAATAAAGTTACAATCACCACCTCTAAACTTAGCAAATCACTTCTGCACTTATGTCAGCTCATCTTCATCATACACAGCACATATCTTTTTTGTTGCTTGCGAGGCATTTTTGCTTTTATGGTAATAAAAAAAAAAGGCTTCAAGTGTCAAAAATGCACCTTATCTTCCATTTTCATAGGGATGAAAAAACTGACAAGAATTGAGCAATTTTGAACTTTTTTCCTCAAGAGATAGTTTGAAGTGTGTTCTAATTGGAAATATAAGCATATTATATGTCAGTAAATTTGATATGTTTTAAAATGTTGGAATATGAATGATTGAAACTTTCCAGCAACCCAATAATATTAGTTTAAGGCCTCTGAAATCTAATAGCTTTTTTTTTTTCATAATATATATTAAGACACAGGTAATGGAAAGAATCTAGCAAATAATGAAAAACAGAAAATAAAGTTATGAGTGAGGGAATGTCTGCATTGAAGATAATCAAAGGAGTTTCGCAGAGATCATTGAATGATAAAGAGAGCTGTTAAAAATATAAATAAGTTGAGAATGAGAAACAAAGGAAAAAGCTTTAAGAACTTGTCACCTCAAGGGGAAAATAAATTAAAGTGAGTTATAGTGAAACAATTATTTTTTACCAGGGTTCAGATCTTTGAACAGGATGGAATTGAGGGAGTTAAGAATGACAAAAAGTGTACAATACTTCCCAAATTGGGATCTGTCAAGAAATCTTCTAGGCAAACTTCTCTAAGTAAAGCAAATATTTCAACATGTCAAAAGTAGTCCTAGGAATAAAGTAATTTTCATGGGTGACAAGCCTTAGCTGACACATGATTGACCAAATGGATAGCCCAAAAGATGGATTTCATTTGATGCATATGTGTCTGTGAGTAAAGAAAGGTTTCAAAGAAACATCAATGTGATGATATAAGATGAAATTGTTGACCAAACCATTATTCGACCATTCAAAGATGATGAAGGAGTTAAACTGAAAAGTGCTAATTTGTCTATATTTCTGAGATGAGGTAGTATTTACATTATTCAGAATATTGTCCTCATCTTTGTTGCCATTTGTACGATGTTTCGGCCATTGTACGCTCCAGCCTTCTTCAGGTGCTAGGAATTTCGAACCAAACCCTTTATTACAATCACTGGGGTATATCATCCTTATTCCTTGTGTAAAGCCTCGATTGGAAGTCATGAGTTGTTTCCCTCTAACCCTGCTTGTTCACCACTGTAGCCTGGTATTGAACTCACAACTCTCTGGGTCAAGTCACAGGAAATAACCAACATCTATATCCACTGGGCCATGTGTCCTTAAGAACTGAATTTTTGGGACTTATAAACCTAATGTCCAGTAATCCTTTTTTTACCAGAGTTCATATTGCAATTTTTTGATGTTAATGGTTTTCTCTAGTATTTTCGATGTTGATGGTTTTCTCTCGTATTTTTTTTTACCAGAGCTCATATCGCAATTTTTTAACACTAATGATTTTCTCTGACACTTCGTATTACTGGTTCCCATATTGTGTTCATCTCTATGCTTGGTCAGCTTAGGAGATTTTTGAAGCCTAGCATATGTGTTGATTCCTTAAGTTTACATAGTTTCCAGTAGCATTCTCTATCTATTATTTCAACTTCATCCCATAGGAAACAGCGATCCCCTTTCTCCCCCCATAAAAGATCAGGACAATAGTCCAAATAATGTAAATATTGTGAAAAGTACTAACTATTGCAATTTCATGGACAAAGTTATTTTTTTTTAATAATAGCCTTGCAGTTTCAAAGTGAACTATGTATTTATGCATGACAATAATACTTGTCATTTATCTAAGGTTACTTGTGAATTTTTTGAGTGTAAATGGTTTACAGGAGAGAAGATAATGGAATGGCAACCATCAAGTCCCAATCTGAATCAAATCAAATTTCAATGATCCATTGTGAAGATGAAATTATATGAATGCAACAAACAACATGACAGCAAAGAAGGCTGATGGGAAGCAATTAAAACTACCATGTTGGAAATTGAACCTGCTGAAGTAAAACAAATAGCAGAAAAGATTATTGGCTGTCACTATATTTAGATGTAAAAGCTTGAAAGACTTATCATATATGTTTGTTATTTGTTCTATTATAGATGTTGATGATTTTATTACCTTGTTATTGAAAGTGAAATATTTGGTTTTGCACAATAACTTCAAACTGGAGTTTTTATAATAAATCCAATAAATTTAATAAAAAAAATTAACTCAAACTGTTTTGATGGCTAAATTTGACAAAAATTGTTCAAAGCAAATTGGAGTTATTGAGATTTGCATAATAATTTCAGACAAACTACAAACACACACAACTACTTAGCTAAGCTGTAACTCTGTGTGTGTGTGTGTGTGTGTGTGTGTGTGTGTGTGTGTGAAGATATGGAACACTGCTTTCAAGTTGGTTTTAAATTCAGAGTTGTCCACCTCCTACACTGGTGATCCCCCAAGACTACAGAGCTCAGTCTATTTAACCCATAACCGAGGAGAGAAGAAACAGTTTCAGGCCTTTCCCAAGGGCATTGATGCAAAAGTGAATGCTCAACAATTTGATTTTCCTACACCACTGTTTATTACATTAGCCATAAACCATTATCGTTTATTACATAAACCGTTATCGTTTATTACATAAACCATTATCGTTTATTACATAAACCGTTATCGTTTATTACATAAACCATTATCGTTTATTACATAAACCATTATCGTTTATTACATAAACCGTTATTGTTTATTACATAAACCGTTATTGTTTATTACATAAACCTGTTATTGTTTAAAAAAAAAAAAATGAAAAGAAAAGGGGAAAGCTAAAATATAAAAAGATTAAAATGTGGAAATTAACACATCAGATTTCAATTCTTAAGTCCTGACAAAATTGTTGAAAAATCTGAATATTTGATGTTAGTGCAGTTAAATTGAGATATGAAATTGGCACAAAAAAAAAAAAAAAAAAAAAATATTTTTCTAAATTTAAGATTCCCAGTGTCTCTGTAAAGGACAAAGCATGTCATACACAAATATTTTCCACTTTGCCATACATCTTTTTGCCAAAACTATTTTTTATAAATAAAAATTTATAAAACCATTTGCATAACCAACATCCAACATTGCCTGATGAAGAGAATCTATCTTGAAACATAAATTTCTGTGTCGCAATGCACAATTAATTCATAATTATATATAAATAAAACAGTTGAAAATCAAGTATTAAAAGTCAATTTTATATGAGAATAAATTGAATTTCACTTTAAATGATACAAAATTTAGCTTTGGTATTACGAGTTATGAAATGAGGTTTTGGAAATCAACAAAGTTGTAGATGACTGGCCATCAGTTTGTGGATTTTTTTTATGTTTTCCATGATAACTGCTGATTTTGGATGACCTGAGTGTTCAGCATCATTTGTGTTTGTACGACTGCATTTAAATTTAGCATACCACCTCTTAACTGTTGTTTCGGATGGAGCAGAGTCTGAGTAACACTTATCAAGCCATTGCTTTGCTTAAACAGTGTTCAACTCCTCCACACCCCCATCGGAAAGCAATGCTTTATCAACACACAAAATTCAGATTTTTCCATTGTTTTCAAAATTTGCAACAGTAGCTTCACTTAAATAACTGTAATTTGTAAACTAATAATCTGACTGGGCCCAAATTTTGTCAAGTGCTATTTGAAGGTTAGTACTTCATAAAAATCATAAATAATGGCTCGGAATTGTTAAGTGGAGAGCCAAGTTTCAATTCCAGTTGAGTTTGTTAAATTCACTTACATGCAAATACCCTTGAAATGTATGAATCCACATTTTCTCCTCTCAGCCATGGGCTAATTAGTAAGACTTGTATCCGTAAAGCATTATTTAAATTGAAAAAGATAAAAATTCTTACAATCTACAAAATATTTCCTGGTGTTAAATAACCTGCAATGGTTTGATAAGCCATAGAAAACAAACCAGTTAATGAAAACATTTTGTTTGGGCTCATAAAAAAAGTATGACCAAGATATCCGGTACATCTTTCTCATCTTATATTCAATATAGTTATTTTACTCTTAAGCTATCTGAATTTATTTTTTTAATTGTTAATTTTATTGTTAAAAAATTTTCTTTTTAAAATTACTAAATGAAAGATCAAAAATTATGTCCAGATGTAATCACACCTGTAAATACATACTCAGATCATACAAACATAGATGAAAGTGATTTAAGATCCTTAAATAACTCCTCTCTAATTTTGAAAAATTTTGGTTGTTTAAAAGTTCTAGTTATGCATTTGTAAAATAATCCTTGTTTGTACGTTTGAAAAAAAAAAAAAAAATAGAAAAATCGGTTATTATAAAAATCCGAGGTTTCCAAATGAAAAAATATATTAAAATTTATGCAAAATCCATAAAACAGAGAGGATCAAATCTAATCAATATAGAATATTAAATAGATAAAATAGAGAGCCCAATGGTTGTTACCCAGAGTAATATGATATACAGAATAGAAAATTCAACATGTATTTAAAGTGGTTAGAAATTCTGATTTATTGTGACAAGCAGGTGAGAGCCCGTCTTCTCAAATTGCGAAAATATAAAATGATTCCTAACCATATTATATTTTAAATAATAAAAGATGTATCTCACAATATTAGAATATTCAATTTTGAGGAAATTACATGAATCTCCTAATCTGGTTGAGGACACACAAACAACTGTAGTGGCAGTTTGGTGACAGTGAACAGAGTGCTGTATCAGAGCCTACACATGGTTTGTTGACTGAAAGGGAAAGTCGCACAAGCAAGATTGATGACTGCAGCCTTGAGAAGATTGTCAAGCAAAGCCTATTCAAAAACTTGGAGGAGCTTCACAAAGACTGGCACTGGTGTCGGGGCATCAAGAGCCAATATATACAGACATGCCCAGGAAAAGAGCTACATGTGTCAAGTCAACCATGAACCAATCTCAAAAGAATTTTACCTGTAAAAAAAAAACTAGACTGTCGCTCAATGATCAAAAGTCCTCTTTTCAAATGAAGGTAAATTTTGCATTTCATTTCAATATCAAGGTTCCAAAGTTTGTGTTGTAGAGGAATATCCTGTCCTACCCCAGAATGGATATGGTCCGGTCTATAAAAGACTGTGACTAGAGTGAACTATAGAGCCATCGTCACTAGACGGACGTATACATCCTAGACAGAGACATTGTCTACTTGATTGTTATACCTGTTACTATTCGTTGGTGTTCGTGTATTGTCTATTGGTTTATTGTACTGTGTTATAATAATCCCTATTAATCTATCTTCAGTGTTAAGTATTATTCTTGCACTATCCTTTTCCCTGATTATCCCCTCACAGGATATATCAGTTTGGAAGAAGAGTGGAGAGGCACACAATCTAAGTGGCTTAAAGTACAGCATGAAATGTTCAGTCAATGATGAACTGAGGTGTTATGTAATTTGCTTGTGCTGGTCAACCATGTTTTATCAAGTCTAAAGTCAATGTAATCGTCAACCAGGAGATTTTAGATCACTTCATACTTTCAAGATTCAGAGGTGTTGATTTGTTTTCTTAGGCAAGTTTGACAACTTCCCAGAGTGTCAAAATTGTAAGCCATCATTTTGCTGACCATTACTGTTCTTGATTGGCCAGTCAACTCATCTAATTTTGAACCCCATAAAAAAATCTCTCAGATATTTGAGAGAATGATGAGATATCAAAACCAAGGATAGAGACAAGCTGAAGAACACTATCAAAGCAAAGCTTTCATGATACTTTAGTAATGCCAAGGGCTGATTGCATCCATGCCACACAACATTTAATCAGTAATTTATGTAAAAGAAACCAAAAAAACTATCAAGTGTAGAAAGGAACATACTTTTGAGTTTGATATTCTTTAATTTTGATGAGATGTAAGCTATAATCATCAAAATTTAAAAGCTTGAAATATTTCACTTTTTATGTAATGAATCTAGAATATATGAAAGATTTACTTTTTGAATTATGGAATTACATTTTTTTTTTAATATTTTAATTTTGAAATGCACCAGTGTGTATGTTTACATTATTCTATCAATGCACAAATACATAATACATTTAACAGCCCATTTTTCAAAGTATAATGGGTTTTTATCATATTATAGTTTTTATAAAAATATTTTAAAACTTTAAAACACAATGAACCCATTTTGAAATAAGAGAAAAGAAGCTTCCTTTATTTTTAAAGTTATTCTCATGTGAATAAAATCAAGATATTACTTTTGTTGCTGGATAAAATATATGATTGTCTTATGATGGCAGCAATTTGGTGCAATCAGACCATTCGCTAGACAAGAGTACATTACTTTGCAGTAAAACCTGCTAAGGAATCAATATTTTGGATCTCAGCTTAAGACAAAATGGAGTCTTTGGCCTACCAACATTCAGAATCAGAAAAAAAAAATACTAAATATATAGTCTGACTCAGAAGAGGATGTTTTCCCAACCATTATGATCTTAACTTTTTAAGTCTAGCATCAACCATTATCTGCCCTACACATCCTCATAATATGCACTTCTTGTCTTCTCTCTTTCACACCCTTATAACAACCTCATTAAACAATTATCTACCTTGTGTGGCTTTTGTGCCTTGTAATGGGTAAACAATAGTACAAAATAAAGACTAGTAAATTGTTTTAATATGAAATAAATCAAATGTTCTTAATTTTACAGTTAAATATTTATAAATCATTAATGTTCTTTGTAAACATTTTTTAAAGAGAGTATTGTAACAAATTTAAAATATATTAATCAACTGTCAAAAAAGGAGAAAGGGAGAGAGAGTGTGTTTATATTGTGGCAAATTATAGCACTCATCTTGTCTACAGTGCAATAAATAACAGATCACTAATATAGGACAGAAATGCTAAGTCAATAAGTATACCAAAATAGACATTTAAGAGACAAATCTACTAAACATGAATCAGCAATGCCTAGTGGTAAAAAGCAAAGAGAAGTTCACCTGAAATTTTCTTTTAATTGCAGAGAAATCATTAAAATCCCCAAAGAAAATATGTCCAACAAACAGAATAAATTAGGCAAGTTTAATAATGATTAACAATATGTTTTGTGCAAAAGTTTTATATTTGGTGGGAAATGGTTGATTAAATTTTGAAAGTTATAATGGTTACAATAATCAAAGAAAGTAGCCAGAGATGCAAAGAGAAATGTTGAATGATAAAATTGTGGTTAAATTTCAAATTGTTAAAAAAAAAAAATGTACATTAGTAGCTCATATATAATAATTTTAATAAAAGTTTATAATAAAAACAATTTCCTGCAACACAAAAGTCATTGGGTTTCGGTACTATCTTATTAAGACCTTGTCAGGCAGTGAATTTTACTAAATATAGTAAATTTTTCTTAATATAACTAGACACTTACAATCTATCCTCTAGCATATATTGATCAATTCTTCCACTTTGTGACTATTTAATTTGTTACAGCTTAACTAATAGATCACCCACTGAGTTGTCTACATATATTTGACGCGCATTAAAAAAAAAAAAAAAAAGACTTTCCTGTCTTTGTCTCTCGTCCACTACTTTGAGTTGAATAATAACTTAAAGAAAATCCTGTAACTGTTTCACAATGACACACAATAATTTTACAAATTTGCAATATTGCAACATATGTATCTCAATTCATGTTATCACCCGCATGAAAAATGTCTGGGTCTTATGTCATTTTAAGTATATTTCCCTTTACTCTTACAATCAAATTTCTATCATGACTTGATTTCCTATTGGTTAGCTAAAATAAACCTAAAACTTTCCCCACCTTGATTGTCTGAATTTGGTAAAAAATTGTGTTGTTTTCTAAGCTTTTATATATAATAATTCCTAAAAGTAAAAAATATTTCACTGCCTGACGAGGTGCTAATAAGATAGTACCGAAACACAACGGCTCTTGTGCTGCAGAAAATTATGTTTTTATTATAAACTTATAATAAGAATATTACCATTCATAATGCTCTACTAAGTATCAAGCACTCTTAATAAAGTAAAGCACTACAAAAATTGGACTATCAAACACATTAGTTTGCACTACTTCTATTATATATATATATATATATATATATATATATAGTAAGCAATAATTTTCATAGTTATATTAATAAAATAAAAATAATCACTAGTAGATAAGAACATTTAATAAATCAGTAATATTTTAATCTTTCAAATCAGGTAAAATTCTGGAGAAAAAAAATAATTTATAGAAAAGTTACTAATATTTATACTGTTTTTTAAATTTATTAATGACAAAAGAAAACAAAAACCAAACAAACTTATGTAACACTTGTCATTTTAAACTTTGAAATGGCCATGGGTATTAAATATAAAACACTATGGAAATTTTCATAACTGAATTCATCTTTTTATAGAATTAAAACTAAACAAAAGGAACCATCTTTAAAAATAGTATTTTATAATACAATGATAGATTTTCAAGTTTTGATAGAAAATTCCTAAGTTTACATTTCAAAATTCTAAAAAGATGTTAAAATAAAGTGAAAATGGAACTATGAATAACTCATAAGATAAGATAACAGCTAAAGCATTTATGCAGAAACTGTGTGAAAACCAATTTTAAAAACTTCTAGTTAAACCAGAAAACCTATACTTTTCATGACAAATTTGTTAGATAAATTTTGAATTCTAAAGACTTTCAATACTCACAGAGCTACTTGATGTAATTTTTTCATGTATAGAAATTAATTCAATGTAACTTAAAAATTCCAAATATCTAAACAGATAAGTACATATAAAGAAATTAAAAAAAAAAACAATTTGCAAATTTAAATGTAAGTTTACCTAAAAAGCACATGATTTATACTAAAATTTCAATAAGCAAAATTCTCGTGAGGAAGTTTGATATTAGAAGTTTTAAAGATTTGGCTTCTAGTAAATTTGAAAACGAACATATGATCTTGTTCAATCTAAATGATTTCAAAATTAATTTAACACAACAGAGTAGCTGGGTGTCTCAAAAAGAAAACCTTTCCCAGCAGTTCAAAGTGAAATAAAATCTTCACACTGTCAAACAGGAAGGTTTTAGCTGACAACTGGTAAAGCAGGTCCCTCTCAAAAAGGTCAAAGTTAGTAAGCTTATCATGCAAGCCTTGGGTAAAAGTCCAATCTATAGTGCATACTCTGCTAATGTGACCTTGTGCCAAACTATATATATTTTTTTATTTTTGCAATTCTATAAGGGAAATTTAAAAAATAAAATAAAATGATAGATTCATTTACTGATTACTCTAGTAAATCACAGATTTTGTCAGAATCCTCATGAAACTTAAAAAAAAAAAAAAAAAGGAAAAAAGTGTTAATTTAAAGTGTAATATTTTTTTGTAAAATGGTTTCATCTGGTTACAGGAAAAAATAATTTGTTTTATCTTTTTAATTTAAAAGTAATTATACAAAGGATTTTCTAAGCCAACCATATTAATTTATGTATCAATGTTTTCAAATACACAAAAATATAAAAAGCTTTAAAAACGAGTTATCTTAAAAAAAATAAATAAATAAAAATGACACGGACCTACTAAAAAGCATTACAGCCAGTCTATCCACTAAACTCTATAAGCACAAGGAAATTAAAGGATGAAAAAAGTTCAAGTCTTCTTTATATTAGAAGAGAATTAAATTTTTATAGTAAAATGTAGTCAATATCCTGGCACACTCATAGGCAGATAACAGAAAGCCAAGAAACTGTACCTACTTTTATACACTGACTAATTGCACAATGCAATGCTGACTAATACAAATATGTTGGGGCAGTGCAAACTAGATGAGCACACAGTCTTAAAAGACAATAAAAGCAAAAAATAAGTAGAATTGAAAAATAGAATGGTAACTAAACATAAAGGGCCCCAGAAATAGAGAGAACTGATACTATACCTGCAGCTTCACGCAATAACACATCAATACCAACATCGTCATCTGTCACCAGACATTGCGGCCCACCTCGCTTCTTCAACACTGCAGCATAGCTATTCTTGGAAGAGGCACCAGAGCCAGCCAGCCACCGGTTGCTGGGCTGGGGTTCCCAGTCTTGGCTGCTGGGAGATTGGGATTGGTGCTGCTTTGGAGGGTGGGACGAGAGCTTACCTGGGGGAGTGCCGGGCAGTAAAGAAGTGGCATCAACAGTAGCTGGACATTGCTGCTCAGACCGGTGGACGCTGGCTGCATAGGTCACAGGAGGACTAGAAACAGTTTTGTCTTTGGTACCCGATTGCACATCGGTTAGAGCGCCTCCACTATCAGCACCAGTCAGTCTGCAAACAAATAAAGACTGTTAATTATGAGGCTTAAAAAATAAAATAAAAAAATAATATATATATATATATATATATATATATATATATATATATATTTTTAATCATATCACCCCGAGCAAGGCGGTAATGCCACTGATGTGCAGGGGGCTACGTAAGAGTGAAAAGAATGGAAAAGAGAAAGCCAGGAACCACATCCTAAACAAGGAACAAGGGATGAGCCTCTTCATCTGTTCAATAGACGTGGGTGGAGTGTGAACCGGGCAATAGTTTAGTCTATCTACTCCAATTGAAAAAAATAAACAAAAAAAAGAAAAGTGAAAAGATTGGAAAAGAGAAAGCCGGAAACCACATCCTAAACAGGGAACAAGGGATGAGCCTCTTCACCTGTTCAATAGGCGTGGGTGGAGTGTGAACCAGGCTAGATATATATATTCTGTTTCCTAGGTTACATTAGGCTGGTTGATTTTATGACATGACAGTCTTTTCCTGTTTGAATTTCTGGGACTGGGGTTATTTATTTACATTCAGAGTTCAGTGTTACGTTCTATCAGGGAATTGGTGACCATGCCTCTTTTCCAGTTTCCTGTCATTTGTAGCTCTTAATAATTTTTTACTTTCGTTATCTCCCCTCAACCTTACTCTGCCATCCATTTACTCAAACCCGCTAAGTAGATGATGCACTTTTTTCTTGTCCTTCTTGACTTCAATCTGTCCTGTAAGTATCAGATTTTACTAAACAGTTTGTTCTTCATTATATGTCTTAGAAATTTCAACTCTTCCTGATAATTATCAATTAAGCACCATGCATTATAAATGCTTGGGCAATCATGTCTCAAAAGAGACACGACTGACTGGGAAGAGAATTTTCCTGTAGTAGGTTGTCATTTCTTTCTGCGGTAGACTGGTTGCCAACCAAAGCTATAAAACCTAATCTGTCCTGCTATTTAACCCATAACTGGAGGGACTATTGGCAGATTAATACTTTTTCGAGGGTATTTCAGAGCTGATATCCACTGCACCACAACACACATCTGATGCTAAATGTAAGTGTCCTTTTTGTTTTCATTTTCTCAAAAACTGTTATTGCTCACATGCTCAGTCCATGATATTCTCAGTATTGTTCTATAGAACCATATTTCTGTTGCTTCAATTCTTTTCTTCATTTGTAAGGAGATTGTCATATAAGAGAACTGATATAAAGTAACAGTTCAGTGCTCTTTTCTTTGCTTCTAATTAAATTTTTCTGTTTCTTAATACTTTGCTTAGCTTTTGGAAGGGTCTTTCAAATATCCTCACAAAATTTCAGTCACAATAATTGAACAGTAGAAAAAAAAAAAAAGAGAACAATACAAATTATCCCTAAACATGGACAGCAACACAAAAATAATCTACTCTTGTATATTAAAAGGTTCAGTTTAAAATTCCCTTAAAATTGACAGACAACTGAAAAAAGGCCAGAGGGCACAATGGCCAAAATGAGATAAAGATGAAGACAATAGTCCAAGTGTAAATAATGTCAACACTTGTTTGTTCATTCAATGTTGAAATCATTTTGTTTTTTTTTATCCAGACTTCAATATACAAGTCTTATAAGACAAAAATCATAAACTACTTAGTTTTCCTGATGGAAAAGGTGAAGTGTAGAATTGTAGCTATCTAGAAAGATCAATATTTCAACAGTTTAAGTCTGCCAATTTTTAGTGAAAGTAAATTTCTTTCCAATGGATGAATCTTCCTGTACTCGAGAACTGTTGTGATAATTCATCAAGTAAAAATGGAAGAGAGAATGTGAAACACATTGTGTTTCATACAATGAATTTACTTTTTATTATTGATCCAAGTCTTACTGGAGATGATGAGATGCATACCTATTTTAGCAAAAGATAATATCATGTGAATAGTTGCTATACAGTGTGAGAGGAATTGCAATCTAAGCAAAGATAGAATTCTTTTTCTTTAACTAAACAGGAAATGTGACTACAAATAAACTGGTGTAATTTTTTTTATTGTTGCTACAAATCAAACACCTACATACTATTATGATTTTAGTTTGGTAGACATTAGTCATTTAATTCCATTACAAGTAAATGACTGTGTTACACTGGCAGAGAGAAAAAAAACTTTTTAAAAAAAAAATGCAGATAGTTTGAAATAAGGACAAACTTCTTTTTTCCTTCATTTCTGCAAACATATGAAACTCTTTAAAAGCCACAAAAAATTTAAGCGTTTAATGTATAGAACATTGATTTCATTGCCTTTTTACAGCTTATCAAACCTTTATAAGTTCTTTAAAAGCAAAACATTTTCTGTTGAAAGAATTTTTTTGTGAGTTAATATTACATTAACAATTTTTTGAGAATAATATTTTTTTCTAAATGCAAGTCCTACTTATTTAACCTGTAGATGAGGAGAAAATGTATTCATACCTTTCAAGTGTATTTGCACATAAGTAAATATAATGAATTTGACTGGAATTCGAACCTGGCTCTGGTTTCTCATTCTGAGTCACTATCCATAATGGATGGAACAAAAGATCATAAGGACAACTGAATAAATGTATGCAAGGAAAAAGCTTTCTATCAAATCAGTTTTATAATTAATTTGTATTTTAAAGCAGTTCTTGAATACAAGTGAATCTAATAGTTCCAGTAAGTAATGCTTCCGCTGTTAACAATTTTCCCCCCAAAAGATTTAGTGTGCAGGAAAAATACTTGACGAATTGTAGGTTTTCTTTAGATTATTCACAGGTACATCATAAGTTGCTCAATTGGTTGATCAATTGTTCTGAGAAGTTTCAAATGTTGACATTCAGTAACTTCAGATGATTGACCAGTTGGCCGATTTTTAACATTTTTATTCATTTATTAATATTATATTAATGATTAAAATACATATAAAACAAAGACAACTATACAAAAATGAATGAGTAGCAATGACATTCTATTTCCATAAAATTGAGATCAATAATGAAGATGTGCAGCATTTTAGGAAAAATTTAAAAATCCTGCATTTTAAAAATTGTGGAGATAAAGATAATTTTTGCTAGTTCTTTATTAAGAAACATTTTAAAATTCTTAAAAATATTCATTTATTAACATAAAATATTTTATCATTTTAAATAACATTAATGGAATAATTATCGTGATTTTATTGAATCATACAAAAGAACAGAAACGAGGCAGTCATTTATTTTTAAAATGTATGAACGAATTTATTGCAGAAGTACAAAAAGACATTTGAGGTTTCTAATCATCTAAAAGAGAAAGAAGCTCAGTTTATAATCTAAATAGCACACACACAAGCACACGGAATAACACTAAACTCAGAGATATGTTCAATTTTTAAGTTGAAAGTAAAATAAAGTTGCAGTGAAAGAAAGAGATTTTGGGTAAATGTCCTTTGGATTTTTATAAATTAGAAGAAAATAAATGTTTTTCCTTAAGTTGAATGAATGAATGAAGAGAGTGATTACCTTAATGAAACAAGCTACAAACGAATTTGTAAATAATTATTAATTTACTAAAAAATCCATTAATAATTCTCCAGTTTTGTAATGTAATATTTTGCTCAAATTAATTTCAGTATTTTCAGCAAAGATGGGGCTGGAGAAGTTGGAAGAAAAGGAAAACAAGGTGACAAATTATTTAGAAAATAGCAATTATCAAAGATTCACAAAGCAAGTGTTGGTCAACTGGTAAAAATATTTTTAGCTCCCCCGCCCAAGGTTAATGTAAGATTAAAATGGCTTAATACACATTCAGAAAGAAAACTTATTGCAAAGAATAAAAAGCTTTTTCCCTTTGTAATAAAGTCTAGAAAAATTCACCTTACCAGAGTGATATTTAAAAAAAATGACATCAATTACTGTATACCATTGATAGATTCTGATCAATGGGTTTTTTTATTTTTAAACCTTTTTATGTTGAATGCATAGCTAAAACAATCTTTCTACAATGTCTTATTGCTACTCATCCAGTGAGTTACTGACATTGAAAGTAAGGGTTCATGTTTAGAATTCAAAAGGTCGGTAGGTTACAGAAATTAAGAGGTTAAATAAAAAAAATAAAAAAATAAAAAAAAAAAGCACAAAAGATTTGAATGTCACAAAGTTTTTAAAAAAAGTAATCAGTTAAGTAAGAAAAAAAAAACTGTTAGTGGAAGTATGCATAACAAAAACAGGATTGAGAGAAAGAATTGAAATGAGAAAAATGAATGTAATGAGCTGAAGAGGGTTTTTACTCAATTGAAATTTGTGATACTTTGCAATTTATTAAAACCAACATCATCAATTTTACATCTTTATTTGAATACAAATTTCAATTGACAACTATTGTACTTGTTTTCTAACACGTCTTATTCTTCACTATTACTCGATAGAAGATTAAAATTACCCTAATCTTAATTTTTTAATCATACTTTATTCTGCTCACTAGAGAGAATATACAGTATAACCCGGATATAAGAGAGATTTTCTCTGGTCCCAAATTAGAGCCTGTGGTAATGTATATAAACTAGACCAAACTCGGATATAAGAGAAACCCGGATATAAGATAACTTATTATTTATTCAACACTCTTATATCAGATATAATACACACACACAGGTATGTAGCCAAGTGGTTAGAACATTCACTTTCTGACCATGAAGCTCATGTTTGAATCTTACTATGGTTGATTTGCTAGGAAAGTCACTTCTCGATGTTATCAGTCTAGAGGAGGCAATCCCAGCATGCTGCACCTTTGGAAAGTGCCTGAAAACCATACCATGGATTGATCCAAGCCTTGTGTATGAAATCGAGTAGATGACTCCCCTTGAGGAGTCATCAACGGTTGTGCTAGTTCAAAGTCACAAGT
This sequence comes from Ascarosepion bandense, assembly GCA_037127315.1. Classification (NCBI taxonomy): domain Eukaryota; kingdom Metazoa; phylum Mollusca; class Cephalopoda; order Sepiida; family Sepiidae; genus Ascarosepion; species Ascarosepion bandense. Next base: position 2,112,149 of record JBBBDQ010000408.1, read on the forward strand.
TATCATGGCCATGGGTTTGAATGTCCCGGTCTTGTTCAGTCTGATGTTCATGCCAGATAATGTGCTTTCTCCCAAAAACTGTAACTAAGGTCGGCTCAGCATAGTTGCAGTATAAACCACAAGTGGACTGAGTGCTAAAAGTGTACCTGAGCAGGCATCTGCAATGGCCACCCTGTTAGACAGGTATCCTCAAAAATGTGTGGCCCGCAATTTTTTTTTTTTATATATTTTAGGAATGAAGTTTTCATTTATTAATCCAACATTTCTATTTTATTGCTTAAGTGTTACTTTTAGTGGATACCCATATTTGAGTAGATGCTGTTTATTTATTAAACAATATGTTTATTTATTTCCATTTATGAGTCTGAATATTCACAAAAGCTTATTTGAAATATATACACTCTTCGCCAGAATTTGAACCTGTTTCCCTATAGGAAACACATCATTAGATTTAATGTGATTTAACCTCTCAGCTAAAGAGTACCTAATGGTCAAGCAAAGCCCAGATAGTGCTTTTAGACATAGACCTTTCCTGATTCTTGAAATATACATCTCAGCTCAGTTTTGTATTCTAACATATACAGGCAATTTTTAGGAATGGATTTTTAATTTATTAATCTGACAATTTTTTTATTTTATTGCTTAAACTCTATTTTTGTGGATATCCATATTTGAGTAGATGCTCTATTTGTTTATTAAACAGTATATTTATTTATTAATCCATAATAACGATTATTCAATAAATTAATTTAAATGAAGCCTAAATACCACCTAGTGAGGATGGTGACCTGAATGTATTAAAGTATTCCCACCTTATAAATAATATCCCTTTCTAATAATTGCATCCAGAAACTGGAAATAAGGTTATTGTTATAAAATAAGACATTAAAGCCAGAAGGATAAAAGGAAATAAAGGAATTTGATAGTTTAAGCTTCTTACTTACCTTTAATGATAGATGCACAAACATTTTGATCAATTTTAGAAAAAAAAATAAAAATTATGTTTTATGTGACTCACTTGCATTTTTCTTTGCTCAAGAATCAAATATACATTTACTGTTTTAATATTTACATGTAAATTTAAAATAAAACCAGCAAAACATAATAACCTAGTCAATATATTAACAGAAAATGGTGTGAAAATGAATGTAATGATAAAAAAATAAGTAGAGAAAATTTTAAAAACATACGGACTACATACAATTTATCCTAAATTGCTATTAATATATATATATATAAAAAAAAAAAAAAAAAAACATTTCTAGCCTTCAAAGTTTCTAAAACCATTTGCAGGTGATGTGGTAACATTTAATTCATCTTCTACCCTTTTTTTTTATCATTGTTTGAATACATCTTCTGCCTTACAAATACCATATGATTAAACATTCTATAAAATTGTAGGCAGCTACTATAAACCTATTTGAAAATGACCAAGAAACAGTAATGAAAATGCTGTAATATTAAAATCTAAATATTCAAAATGTGTATAAAATTCTCAGTCAGTTCTTAGCCTTTACAAAGCAGTTTTATTACATACATAGTCTTTAGCTAAGAAGTTTTAATCTAAACAGGGTACACTTAAAATATGGTAAATTTTATAGTGTACAAACAAATCTAGACTTTATAAAATAACAAGGCTTTTGTTTCTTTACAGTGATTATTTGAAATTCTTTGTCCAAAGAATCATGGCATTAGTTACATCAATATTCCAAATGAAACCAAATTTTATATTAGGAAGAAATGATTAAAATTAATTAAGTACAATAAAACTTTAGGATAATGATAAGTTCCTAAAAGACTTAAATAACATATGGGGTTATCCATAAGGAAATATAATCGAAATAATTTTTTTGAAATTATACAATAAACAGCCAATATTTATCATACAGTGAAACTTAAAACACTAAAATTTCTTTGTAAAATAAAGTCTTACTCTAAGTCCCTCATTTTCTGTCAAAGTATTATAAACAGTTTGATCAAAGTAATAAATTTAAATAATCTTAATATTCAAATATGTGGATTGCAAATGATAAGATTATTTAACAAACGGTCTTGTATAAAAAGTGTTTTTTTACATTCATTTTCTGAAAATTAAGCAATTAGACATAAGGTAAATCATGAACATGTGCCATTGAGCTGTTTTAGCATTGAAATACGTTCTAAAAGGAATGCTTCAGAGACAAAAACTGAATAAAAAATAAAATTAAAGATAACTCACCATTTTAGTTAACTTTTACAAAAATCCAACATTTTGGTCTACAAACTGGAGATTAATTTGGGTATCCAAACATTTTTTTGGATAGGTTTCTGGTCTGAAAATCCTGACAATTGAAGACGTTAGCCATTCTCTTGCAGCAAAAAATCAAAAAGTATTTATGGTGTCTTTTTTTTTGCTGCTAACATATTTCAGTTTCTACTTATCAATCAATAATTCTAATTGATTTTTCTAAGTCTTCCTAACACCTACAGGGCCAATTAAAAAAAAATAAACTACCTTTGACTCACCTATGTAAAGCTATGCTCAAATACCAGAGATGTAACTGTCTTTCAACAATTATATTTGAGACCCTGGTACCACCTGCATGATCAATCTCTTGCATGTTATCCTCTATTTACGCATTTTTTTTTTCATTCTAGTTCTGGCATTTGACTATGGTTAGAAGGTATAAATTTAGAACTACAGTTCCTAACATAACACAAATATATTCTACTAATGTAAAGTTCAGTGTCAAAATCTTTTTTCTAGATTTTAAACACCAGTTTACATTTATAGGACACTACTATAAATATACTGAGAAGATAGCGAGCAAGGTGCCATATCTATAAGAACATTAGGTAGGTCTTACCAATCTAACTAATAATACCATAGAAGAGAGAAATACTCAGTCAACTTAATCTGATTGATTAGAGATTAATATTTTAAAAACAGAAGCCATGAAACATAAAATGAACTAATTATAACAAGAAATAATTTTGTCAAAAGAGATCTAAAACTAGCTCTATAAAGATTTAAGATTTGTTACCTTTTTTCATATTAAAAAAAAAAAAAAAAAAAAAAACCTTTCAAAATGAAAGTTAAAAAAAAAAAAAGTAAGAATCTTCCATGATTTTCAAGGAAGAATGTCCATATCAATATAATAAACAACTACTTAATATTAAAGTTGGATATCTTATGGTAAAGGCATGAGATATCTCAAGGTAAAGACTTCTCCGAATCTGGCTAAAGGTCAGATTTGGAGAGGTCCTCTTGTATAAGCAAATATGTGATGAAGAGACTGTTAGGAGAGAAGAATCAATGCTTATGCCTGTAATCAATGTTTTGTCCAAGAGAAATAAAGATCTGATTCAATTAAATAGAGCCACCAAGAAAGTGGAATAGCTGATAAGAATCTTAGTTACAGACTTAAGAAAATAAATAAACTCTTTGGATAAGAACCAAAAACTAAATTAAAAACAGCAGACATACACAAAGACATACTAATCACAGTTCTATTAGGAAAATGAAAGGAAAAGTTAATGGTCTTAAAGATTTTTTATTAGAATAAAAAAATAATTTTGGTTGAGATTTATGCATATATAAAGTTAACTTTGAATGAAAAGTAAACACTTTACCAATATGGATGTTAATAGCAAAAGGTTAATTTCTATTTCTATGTTCAACCAAAATTATTATAAAACTGCTTTATTCTATTCCAGTATTATTTATGGAAGTGTAAATAGTAATTTTTATTTATGCAATGGCAGCAGAAAAGAAAATCTGCAAGAATTTTCAGTGATGCCAATAACTCTTGGGAATGCTTGTGTTTTGGGCCAGGATCTCCATGATGCCTTTCTGTAAGTAACTGGGTCAAAAATCAGTCACTTATTTTAACAATGATGCAAAGTATATGAAAATGGATTTCTCTAAAATAGTCTGAAATGTGGATTGGAGAGAAGACAGTGATAAAAAAGAAAAATGAAGCAATGGTTTAAAAACATAAGAGAGAAAGCATGAGTTGACAAAGGAACATGCATGCATCAAAGGTACAAAAAAAAAAAAAAAAAAAAAAAAAAAAAGAAGAAGAAAAAGAAAGAAAAATACATTCACAAAGAAAATTAAAAACTGCAACATTTACCTTTGTCATTTTTCTTGAAGTAACTGAACATTATTGATAATAAAATTTGCAATAAATTCTAAAAATCAATTGTTTTTTATTTTCAAGAAAAAGGCGATAAAGGTAACAAAAAAGAATTAAAATGTCCTTTATATTGATAAGAAAAAGATGCATTTAAATTGAGAGACACAATGAATATATGTTGGAATGACATTTTGTATAACTTTCTTTTTAGTACGACTGACAAGTTTCCAAAGACAGGGAAACATATTTAAAAATAAATTTCACAATTCTGCTCTTTTCATGGGAATATAAATGTACTAACCCAAAGTTGATGTTATGATTAGTGAATTATAAAGTGCAAGCCAAAAAGAGATTGGGCTGTAGCCAGTTACTTTAAGAACATTACAATTGGCATTGGCTATTCCATTGTTTATGAACTAAGAAATAAGTGCTGCTGCTTCAGCCAGCTACTGTTAATATTTTCTTATTTTCATCATTGATACTAGAAAGAAAACAACTTTCTTTTCTGTAACAATCCAACTATCAAATTGTGCTGCTTGATGGGATGTTGTTTGCTTGTTCAGATATATTGTGTATGTTAAACATGTATTAACAATGCAACAATTGGAAATGAAATGTTCCAGGTTTTTCACATCAATTACTAAAAACATTCAAAGTTATTTAAAATTCTTGCCAATTAGGATTACTTTTTTGTTCTTTTTTCAAGTACATTTGTATTAATAATAAACTTATGGTCAGGTCATGACTGGTCAGACTAGGCCTTCAACTGGTAACATGTAAGCCAGCATGAACAGATGGTTGGCATCTAAACACGCTAGCTTCTCTGCTAGTGAGGTGTGTCAAGACCACATTATATATATTAATATAGTTCAATCTTGAGAGTGTAGCATGTCATCACACAAGACCAAGAAAAGTGCAGATGAGCTGCTTATAGGAGCCTCTGTGTGTGTGTGTGTGTGTGTGTGTGTGTGTGTGTGTATATATATATATATATATATATATATAAAAATGTGGAGAAACTTGTCACTTATTTGAGCAGTGTATTTCAGTCATGTGGACTTCATAATTTTGTAAGAGCATTATTGTAATGTCTTCACTCTTCTGGGTCATTTTGTTTTTCTTTGTTGCTCTTTCTCATTCTCTTTCTGTATTTATATGAAGTTTTGTGTAATTTGATATTTTTGTGCGTACATGAATTTTTTTTGTTTGAGTAATGTAGTATTTATTTGTTTTTTTGCTGTTTCTTAAGTGGTGTAGGAATTATTGGTGGTTAACTGCTTTATATTGTGTTAACGACTTTTAAGCATGCTTATGTATAAGCCCTCTTAATTGCTTTATGTTGAGCTAACCTCTTTTTATCATGTAAGTGTATATGCTCACTTTTTTAGGTCATGATTAAGTGTTTCTGTTCATGCATGTACGTGTGCTGGTTATTTTTTGTTGAGGTTTGCGAGTATGTATATTTTTCTGCAAGATTGGCGCGTGATTATTTTTCTGTTTGATGATTGTTGTTATTTAGTTGTTCATTTTTTTTTTCTTTCTTTCTGCTTTCTTCCCTTGTCATTTGGTTTTTTGCTTGGTTGGGATCAAGTGCTTATACATGTGTATTTGTATGTATATGTGATAGTCTTGGAGCTGTGTTTTGTGTTGTGTTTATTTGTACTGGTATTAAAGTAGCAAAGTAAGTATTTATTTGAAGGTCTACATTTGCCTATATACATATGTTATAAATTACACTTCAGAACATATACAAACAACTCTTATGAATTTAGATTTTGTCTCCCCCACTTTCTTCCCTCTGTACATTTTCTCACTTTTTCCTCTTTGTTTAGCCCAGACACCATGTAACCAATAGCTATATCTGTCTACAATTTACTTCCCGCCTAAATTTAAAATCTCTCTCTCTTAGCTGCTTCTGTTGGCTCTTTCCTCTCAGTTCTTTCTCTCCTGTTTTTCTCTTTGTTTTTTTTTGCTTCTTCTGTGTCTTTCTCTTTCTTCTTTTCCATTTCTTGATTTCTTCTTTTGTTTTCTCATCTTTTCTGCCCTCTTCTTTAATATCCTCTTACCTCATACAAAAAGATTTCTAAAAAGAAAAGGAAGGGTTTTCTTTTTTTAAATTTTCTTTTAGAAAAAAATGTTTATTCCCATCATAATTAACTACTTGATGAGACATCATTTTTTCAATGTCAAAACAAAATGTACAATTTTGTAGTAGCTTGTAGTTTGCACATGTTATAAAGTATAATCTAGAATAAATATTCATTGCTCTATTTTTATATTGAGCACTGTTTGAAATTAATGTTTTGAACGTTGCAATTATTTTCTTTGTTCCTTATTCACTTGGATATATAAAGGAAAACTCAACATATTATTTAGAGTGGTTATAAATTATAATTAATTTCTATGAACTAAATTAGCTCATTTCATCAGTCCACACCATATTCATTCCATTCGGTACAAATATTGTCTCTATATTTTACAAATTGGATATTTTTTATTTATTAATCTAACAGATTTTATTACTTTAAACATTATTTTTAATATTATTTTTCATTAATAATATTTCTCAAATATTCAGGGTGGTAGACAAAAAATAAATGGAGCCTCTACTTAAATATGAGTATCTACTGTATGTACACACAAAGTCTTAAGCATTAATGAAAACCTTTTTCCAAAATGGTGTTTCAATAAAAACACTAGGGTATTTGGATTACTTCAAAGTTTCTGAGTTGGACATAAAGATCAACTGGCCTTGTAAAACTACTTTAAATCATTATGACAAATCCTTTCTCGGGCAGAACCCACTTTGCTTATGCAAGATTAATCTGGGCCCTGCCTCAACCAAAGAACAAAAACAAGTACAAAGAACTATGTATGAATGTATGTATGTATGAATAAAATGCTTGTTAAGGTAGTGTATTTTCTAAAACTAAACTTAGCAGTGGATGTTGGGAACTGAATGATTGAAAAAGCTAATGTCTTTGAGAGATGAGTGGGAATATTTTTAAAAGCAAATTAAGACATTAAAATGTTTTTAAAAAATATTTAAAACTTACTTTATAATTGATTTTAAAGACAAGACTATTATAATAATAATAAAGAAAAATGGTTACAGCCTATTTAGCTTTTATATTAAAATTATGTATTATTTGAGAGATGGAAGCAATATTTGCATAGAGATTTCATCATAAAATTAAAATAAAATTGATAACTAATGTTTGAAAATTTTTAAGGTGAAGGGAGAACAATAGACACTCACTGTGTTACTGGCCCTAAGAACCTGCTGATTTTTTTTAATGGACTGTGATTGGACTGTTCAAAGGTGACCCCCCACCCCGCCTTTGAAGGGGAAGGGAGAACTGTGTTAGAAGCAAGACCACTTAGAAACAGAGGTTCGTTTTTCTCTCCCTGCTGAAAAGGCAGGCAGCGTTTGCCCATAAGTAAAGGATGCATGAGCAACAATGTTGCTGAAGGCAAGTTCCCCTTCAGAGAAAGTTTGAAAAAAAGTCCTCTCGAAGAAGCCCCAGAAAAGAGAGCTTGAAAAGAAGTCTATAAGTGGAGTTTGAAGGCCATTTGAGTAAAGGAAAGGAGGAGCAAACACGTCCGTTTTCAAAATGTGTTTTACCACGTGTTTAGTAAATCTTCACCTTCTATGGCTGTAAAAGAAAGGCGTAATTTCCAGAAGGACGGAAGGAAAATAAGAGAAGAAAGAAGGGAGTTTGGTCACCAAGAAGAAAACTTTATCGACCTAAGAGAGAAAAGAAAAGAAAAAAGATAAAACTTTTAAACCTTGAAAGGACTGAAAGTGTGCTGTAGAGCTAAGGCTCTCCCCCATTATTTGTTTTTTGTATCATTGACACATCAGGTGGGCCCAATTCTTTTGTTTGTTTTTTGTGCATTGTAATTTTTAAGTTTTGTTTTTTCTGATATATGTTTTACATTGTGTTAGTCAGAGAATAGGTTATCCTATTCTCAGCAAAAAGGGACAAATTTTTGCAAGCACCCTTGTTTAGCTGGTTAGAAATAAATCATTTTTCTTTATAATTGAATCCGATTTGCATATTTTTTCCTTTCTTTTCCGTTATTACTTCAGGCAATAGTGAAAATACTATTGCAGCAGGTTTTATTTTCTGAAAGAAAATAAAATTTTCAGAAATTGATCAGGTAAGTAATTTTGTCCCTGATCATTTTTTTCTTATCTTGTTTGTATTTAATATAGAAATCTAACAATTATTTTAAGATAGCCTTCAGATTTAAGAAAATTATAGAATTAAAACTGATTTCTGATAATTTTATTTAATAAAGAAAATGTATTTCCCTGCTTCTGAAAACTAAACAATTTAAAGAAAAATTGGTGTAGGCACTGATAATTTTCCAGTAAAATTAAAATTTACTCGCATTTGTGAGAGAAAAAATATAGAGACAAAATTTTTAAGGTAAAAAGAAATGGAGCCATGCATTTAATGCCAAATGTTTTCATTAGCAGACACACAAGTTTTTAAACACTATAATATCATGCAAAGCAACTCTACAAAAGAAGAAAAAAAAAAGCAAATTCACAACAATCTTTTATTCATTCTGAGCCAAATGGACCAACATCAGAAGCAAATCACAAAAGGTACCCACCTGGTATCTGTGACAGATATCTTTTTTTTCAATAAAAAAAAAAGTTGTAGAAAATGACTTTGGAACTAAGATTTACATTTCTTTGTTAAAGATCAATTTCTTAAGTTGTACTGATTAATTTATTAGAAGATTCAAAATACTTTTCTAACAAAACTTTCTTCCACAAGGACCAAAAGAATTAACATATGGAAAAAAAGAAATCTACAGAAATTAAAACCGGACAAGATCAAAAGTGTGGGGGATGAAGAGAGTAGCAAGACTATGCCAATCTTTCAAATAGTGGTCTATTTTAAAAAAATCAAATTCTTTGCATTTTACTTGGACTTAAACAGCAACTTCAGATGCCAGCATAAAAATTTACAACTACTTTAGCCAAGAAGCAAGCTAATGAATATCTTATCCTCTCTATTATAATAAAGACTGTTATATATATGTAAAAATTAAGACAGACATGTTATTCCATGGTTAATTGGAAATGTAGGCCTATTTCAGGCGAACCATCTTCAGCTTCCATCTTTATTGTATAGAAGATTTTACACAAATTTAGAATTTAGAGCTCTCCTAGAAAGTTATCCTACCACTTTATATACAGGATACTCTTTTGGATTCTTCTATATCTACACCGCATATATATATATATATATATATATATATATATATATATTCCTACAGTCATGCTCAAGTGTTTGGATTATTTTTTTTCTTATGTCTTAATGTAAGATACTCAATAGTAGGTACAACAATATACATGTTACTATCATTTCAGATGGCGTATTAATATAAATATTTTGACGGCACGAATACACTCATATAGAAGTAAAGATCAAAACTTTATTCTAAATCAGTGAATAGAGAAGACATTGTTAAGAAACCATTTATGAGTGAAAAGAGCCATGTCTAATGAAATTTCTTAGAAGAAACTAAAAAAGAATCTGCATACATTAACTTCAATGTTCATAAAAATAAAAGCTACTAAACTTTCCAAAGTGAATTATATCAGAAGAGAATAAACCAACTAAAATTAGAATAAGCTTGCTCTGCAGATCATTCATTAAGGTAGTGAGTTCAATCCTTATTGGTTCTCTACTATTGCAGTTTCAAGCCTTATGATATTAACTCTAGTAAATAAATACCCAAGTCATTAATTTAAAATATTATTACAGTTGCTATTTAATCGGTTAACTAGTAAAACTATTTAGTTGCAATATGAATTTAATAGTAAAGTTGTTTGTTTTTTTTTCCAAATTAGATAGTGTTAGAAGAAATGTGATTTGTTTTTGTAACCAGGAGTATTAGAATGTTCAGTTTGAGATCAGGAGACCAGAGTTTGGCTCTCAACAGGGGTGATTTGTCAGGAAGATGACTTCTTGATGATATTAATAGGTAATCCCAGTGTCCAGAACCTTTGGAAAGCACCTGAAAACCATACCCCGCAAATTGACCCAAGCCTTGTAAGTGAAAGTGGTTAGACAAGACTTTTCATCAATGGTTTTATGAGCACAAAGTAACAAGTCATCATGACCGAGGGTTTGAGCATAGTGATGTTTTGTTCAAAACTGTAGACAGATGATGTGCTTTCTCCCAGGAAATGGCAACCAAGTCTGCACAATATAGTTGTCATAAATCACAGGTAGGCTCTCTGGGTGCTAAACAAACAGAAATGTGCCTGAGCAGATGTCTGGGATGGCTAGCTACCTTAGTAGACAGGCATACTCAGAAACAAGCTGCCAACTATTATTCATTATTATAATGTATTAAAAAACAGCACAACAATTTAGCAAAATCCTATTTAAAAACCTCAAACGAAATGGTTTTCAAACAATAAAAAGCTACAGTTGATGTATGTTGCTTAAGAATGAATATAGTATGTGATCAATTAAAGTTGCTATTTTTTTTTACAATTGTAAATAGGTTACTACCTTAGAAGAATTAGTAACCTATGACTAGCCTACTTACTTGCTATACTTTCTACAATTAAACAGTAAATATATTTCTAGTTAAAGATTTATTAAATAATAATGATTATAAAGAAAAAAAAACAGGATTGCTTCCCAATACATGCATAACATGTACAATAAAAAAAATTGGATAAAACAAACCAAGTATAAAAAATATTTTAATTCTTGAATTAACTAATACAAACTATTTCAGTATGTAATGTGGCTTTTTAGTAAGCAAACAGGTTGTTCAAAATACTGGCTACAGTTCAAATGAATACATTGAGTATATAAAATTTAAGCAAGTATATACTGTCTTAATGTTGTATTGCTGAAAGTACAACTGTTCAGTCAATATCCAAGTATCTTTAAGTGCATTATAAATTACTTCTCCAGATAATTTTTTTTAGATGAAATATTAATTTTCATTAGAAATGCAAAAACCAGACCTTAAAATCTCCAGGTGTCTACATTTGTGTTAAAAGAATTAGGTATCTACATTTTATGTTTAAAGAATTAAGGTGTCTACATTTGTGTTAAAGAATTAAGGTGTCTACATTTGTGTTAAAGAATTAAGGTGTCTACATTTGTGTTAAAATTAAGGTGTCTACATTTGTGTTGTTAAAGAATTAGGGTGTCTGTTTGTGTTAAGGAGTCAGGTGTCTACATTTGTGTTAAGAGAATTAAGGTATCTACATTTTGTGTTAAAGAATTAAGGTGTCTACATTTGTGTTAAAGAATTAAGGTGTCTACATTTTGTTAAAGAATTAAGGTGTCTACATTTGTGTTAAAAATTAAGGTGTCTACATTTGTATTTAAAGAATTAAGGTGTCTACATTTGTGTTAAAAAGTCACAGGTGTCTACATTTGTGTTAAGAGAATTAAGGTGTCTACATTTGTGTTAAAATTAAGGTGTCTACATTTGTGTTAAAGAATTAAGGTGTCTACATTTGTGTTAAAGAATTAAGGTGTCTACATTTGTGTTAAAATTAAGGTGTCTACATTTGTGTTAAAGAATTAAGGTGTCTACATTTGTGTTAAAGAATTAAGGTGTCTACATTTGTGTTAAAGAATTAAGGTGTCTACATTTGTGTTAAAGAATTAAGGTGTCTACATTTGTGTTAAAAAAGAAGAATTAAGGTGTCTACATTTGTGTTAAAGAATTAAGGTGTCTACATTTATATTCAAAAAAATTAAGGTGTCTACATTTTTATTGTTAAAGAATTAGTGTCTACATTTGTGTTAAAGAATTAAGGTGTCTACATTTGTGTTAAAGAATTAAGGTGTCTACATTTGTGTTTAAATTAAGGTGTCTACATTTGTGTTAAAAAATTAAATTGTCTACATTTGTGTTAAAGAATTAAGGTGTCTACATTTGTGTTAAAGAATTAAGGTGTCTACATTTTGTGTTAAAGAATTAAGGTGTCTACATTTGTGTTAAAGAATTAAGGTGTCTACATTTGTGTTAAAGAATTAAGGTGTCTACATTTGTGTTAAAGAGTGGGAGTGTCTACATTTGTGTTAAAGAATTAAGTGTCTACATTTGTGTTAAAGAATTAAGGTGTCTACATTTGTGTTAAAGAATTAAGGTGTCTACATTTGTGTTAAAGAACAAGGTGTCTACATTTGTGTTAAAAAATTAAGGTGTCTACATTTGTGTTTAAAGAATTAAGGTGTCTACATTTGTGTTAAATTAAGGTGTCTACATTTGTGTTAGTCTAAGGTGTCTACATTTGTGTTAAAGAATTAAGGTGTCTACATTTGTGTTAAAGAATTAAGGTGTCTACATTTGTGTTAAAGAATTAAGGTGTCTACATTTGTGTTAAAGAATTAAGGTGTCTACATTTGTGTTAAAGAATTAAGGTGTCTACATTTGTGTTAAAGAATTAAGGTGTCTACATTTGTGTTAAAGAATTAAGGTGTCTACATTTGTGTTAAAGAATTAAGGAATTAATGCTACATTTGTGTTAAAAAATTAAGGTGTCTACATTTGTGTTAAAAAATTAAGGTGTCTACATTTGTTAAAAATTAAGGTGTCTACATTTGTGTTAAAATACTTTTAAAAATAAAATAAATTTCTAAAAATGCTGTTAAAAATGCATTGAATACTTAATTTGAAATCTTAACATTAAACTATATCTAACAGTGATGTACTGACAAACAGAAGCAGATAGGCATTAAAAAAATACCCATCAAGTGCTTCTATACCTAGAGTTACATTATAACATCACAAACAAAATAAAACACAAAGATTTTCCTTTATACATTTTAAAACACACAATTTCATAAAATTTAACAAGAATCTACAATGTAATCGATCCTGACTTGGCATCTCAACTTCAGTTACTTTCTCACCAACATGACATGGCCTCCCTCTGTCTTTTCTACAAATATTTTCATGGCAACTGTGTTAATGAACTTTTTTTTCCTCTGATGCCCCAACGACGTGAATTTAAGCGTGCTACTAGAGTGGCATCTAGGGCTCACCCTTTTACCATTGAAATAGTTAAATATCACTGCCACCTCTACTTGAACAGTTTCCTTTCTCACACTTCCCGCCTGTGGAACTCCCTTCCATTTACTTGTTTTTCCTGACAGCTACAATCTCTAAAAATTTAAATGCAACATCAATTGCTATTTTCTATCTTCTTGAATCCTGTTCATCTTTTATCCTTTCTTCAATGCCCTCCTGCACTCAATCTTTTCTCTACTGTAACTCCTTGAACACCAGTGGCAGTCCCTTCTTGCTCGAGATGAAATGATAAAAAACGTTTTACTCCTTGACTTAATGCTAACAATGAAATCTTGTCTTGCCAACTACTTTAAATAACTGAAAGTTCTCAATTCTGTTGATATTTTCTAAAATAGCTAATAGCTGACAGAAAGATTAAAAAAAAAAGCAAAAAAAAAAAGCTTGAAGCAGATGTAAATGAAGCATTCAGAAAATGAGTTTCAGGAAAAAAATTTAAAAAAATTTTGACGCTACCTATGTTGACGCAGCAGTACACATTCTCCACCTTCTTTAGAATCAATATTGAAGATGTACAAATAACCATCTTGGGAGGCCACTAACAGACGTTGAATACTCTGCACCCTGTAATTAGATACACAAATAAATCACATATATTTTTATTTTTTTAAAACTTGTCTATTTGAATTTTATTCACATGAAACATGTTTAAGTCCCTCGATTTAGAGGACAGGTGAATAAATGTTTATATTCCAATAATAATATACTTCATTAAGTGAAGATTTTTAGAAAGTGATAGGATACAATATTTGTCAGTTACTGCATTTTGTTAGATAAGAAGGAAAGTAAACAGCTCTCAAAATTTGCTTTCCAGAGAGAATGAATGAATGCACACAAAACAGGATGCTGAATAATTCTGTTTTGTATCCTTGGAAAATAAAATCAATATTTTGATGTTTGGCCACTGAAGGGATTGTTAAGATTTCAACACCTCGAGTATGTGTGCTTTTCTCTGCACATCAGTCAGTTAAGTGCCATATGTGATACATGTATGAGTGATCATGTCTTGATCCATGACTGACTAGGCAGAAGATTTTTTTCATAGTAGGTTGCCATTTCTTTTTACAATAGACTGGTTGCCAACTAGGGCTATAGAACCCAATCTGTCTTGCTATTTAAACCATAGCTGGAGGGAGAAGAGATGGATTCATACTTTTCTCAAGAGTATTTGCTCACAAGTGAATGTAACAAATTCAACTAAAATTCAAACCTGACTTTACCAATTTCCCATTCTGAGTTGATATCTATTACACCACAGTATATGTATATACTAGATTGGAACAAAAGTTCATAATATTTGACCACATGGATTTTCCCAAGTGTGTTAAATTTTTGACATATATACATATTCTGAAAAGTGACACTCAAACATTCTTTTTATACAATTTGTTCATGGATTGTGAATTTTTAAATGTTTTTATGTTAAAAACGAAAATGAGATGCATTTTCATCATTTAATATTGGAAAGGAAAAAAAAAATGCTGTACAAACAGCAAAAAAGATGCATACCATTTATGGAGATATTGCCATAGCTCAGAGTATTGTTTGTAAGTAATTCACTAGGTTCAGAAGTGAAAATTCTGATTTGGAAGACTGAGCTGGCAGTCATCATTAATAATGACCAAATTGAAATGCTAATTAAAAATAATCATGATCTAACAAGTGCTCTACATATCTCATAGGCAAATTGTAAGACATTTGAAAACTCTTGGATGAACTACTATGACATTAGAATCTCACAATTTAATGGAAATTGAGACACGGGGTCAATTTGTTAAAGAGATGATAATATGCAGTACCAGTGAGAAGTATCTGAAAACCATATCATGGATTGACCAAAGCCACATGTGGAAAATTAGCTAGGGGAAACTGTTTCAGAAGCCATTGTAGTTGTGCAAAAAAAACAAGTCATTATGACCAAAAGTTTGAGTGTACTGGCCTCATTCAGGCCAAATTGTGCTCTCTCTCCCAAAAACTGTAACTAAGGTACACTCAACATAGTTATAGTATGAACGACTGGTGGGTTTTGTAAACGTTGAAACAAACATGTCTTAACAAGTGGCTACAATAGGGAATAGCCAGCTACTCTAGTTGAGGAGTAAACTTGGTAACAATTAACCAGCCATCATATATATATATATATATATATATATATATATATATATAATTATATACACACACACACACTAAGAAGTAGTTAAGTTAAAAAAAATCTTACGTAGCAATAGCACAGACATTCTTGAGTCCTGTGGTAGGCAGACGAGAGGTAGCGAATGAACGACCTTGGTTAAACATCTCGGACACCTGAGCAGGTAAGTAATTGGCAGAGGTTTTTAGAGCTTGACCAAAGTACCCCATCCACCCTTGGCTATCCTCCTGGGGCCTAAATATAAAAAAAAAGAAGAAATAATAATAAATCAAGAGGAATCATAAAACATGGCAATACTGTTTATTATAGTTTAATGTTTGCAATATTAAAATATTTATGATTATATTATAAGAATTCAGCAATTATTTATAAAAATTTGTTTAAAAAAAAATCTTAATCATGAAAAGTTGTTTTCTATTAATTCTATGTTTATTCATAAGTATATTCTAATTATAGGTATGTAGCTGAGTAGTTAGAATGCTTGCCTTTTGACCATGAAAACTGTGTTCAAATCTCACCATAGTTGATATGTTAGGAAATTGACTTCTTTATGTAATTGGTAGGGGGTTAACCCAAGCTTTGTAAGTGAAATTGGGCAGACATAACTGTTTAGGAAATGTCAATGGTTATGTTAGCACAAAGTCACAAGTCATTACGATTATGCACTTTCTCCCAGAAACTGTAACTAAGGTCTGTCCAGCATGTGGTTAATATTGCAATGTACAAACCACAAGTGGTCTCTGCACTTGTTGAACAAACACAAATATGCCTGATTATATTACTTTACACATAATTCCACTAGAATTTAAATCAAGGAGCTGACAACAGCATTTACTAAAACTGAGCTTCATAAACAGGTAATGTAATCAACAACAATACATTCAATCTTTTATACTTTTTACAAATTTATATCTAATTAATACACTGTATTATGAAATAAAATACAAACTAACAAATGTATAATATACCATTTATTAGCTAACTGAATTTCTATCATTGCAATTCTACGGCTCAACTGCAAATAATGGAAGTGTCTGCCACAATTAATAGGTTAATATTTGAACTCGGATAAAGAAGAACATATGACCCAATACAATCTTCTGAATTTGCCTTTGTACTGTACTAAACTCAGCTTTGTAAATATTTTCTAATATTTTAGCTTATAATTTCAAAAGTTTCATGCAGAAAAAATTATGACTTAGAAATGCTGTGCGTGTGTGTGTGTGTGTGTGTGTGTGTGTGTGTGTGTGTGTGTGAGAGAGAGAGATGCATAATAATATCTGATTATGCAGCATAGCAACACTTTATGTTCACTGTAAACTTTCTGTGTTACTTCCTCGTGGTAAGTTCACCCGGAATCAGTGTCTTTTCTGTAATTTTTAATTTAATTTAATTTTTATTAGTTTATTTTTTTAAATTTTTGCTTTTTTGTTCCACTTTGAATTTTTATTTTATTTTGTTTTGTCACTAACCTAAGTAGTTTGTGTAAATTATTTTGCAATTGAAGGTTATTTTCGATTTATACTAAGTTAAAACTTAGTAAATTTCAGTTACTCTTTTCTTTTTCTTTTAATTGGAGTAGATAGTTCCTACTATCGCCTGGTCTCACACTCCACCCCCCTTCTTTTGATCAAGAGTAGAGGTGATCGACTTGTTTCTTGTTCAGGGGGGGTTTCCGGTTCATCCCCCTTCTTTGGTCTTAGTGTTAGTTCAGCTGGAAGCTCTTTGCAGTTACGGAGTATGGTGGCAACATCTTTACATTCTGAGGGTACCGGGTTGGCAGTTTCCTGGTTGCTACTTCCGACTGGTAGTTAGAAGCCCGAACTCTTGCGTAGCATCTTGAGAGACTGCTCTGATCAACAGTTGAATAATACCGAGGTTCTTGTAGTGCCATATCGCACATAGACGGGCGTCCCTGCATGAACGTTCGGTGGGCAACCCCGAGGCCACATTATGTTGTAGGCCGCGCCAGTCTCCATCACATGCTGCAAACAAGTGACCGACTGACTATTTTAAGACCTCTCCTTAACTGAATCACTATGGAAAAAAGCAAACATAATAGCAAAGCTAAACCAGCTAGTCTGAAAATACCCAAACCCGTCTGCATCTCTTACACTAACATACGTAGTATCCGCACTAACTTCCTCAGCGTTGATTCATTCCTTCACACTAACTCACCTGATATCTTGGCTCTATGTGAAACTAACCTTAACCCTTCTATCCCCTCTTCTGAGTGAAGTTCCTAGCTACCTTCCCCCTTTCAGGAAAGACTCCAATGTTCATATGCATGGGCTTGGTGTGTATGTCAGCGAACACCTTCCCCGAGCTAGGGCGACATCCCTTGAATCCCCAGATCATTCTTTCATGTGCTTCCGCCTCTCACTTCTAAGCTCGATTAGCTATCTTTTTTCTCTACCGCTCCCCTTCCTCCCCTGACTGTTCGTTACTTGACAGTATCTCTGACAATATTGACAAAGCCATTTCTTCCCATCCCTCTGCCCATATATTCGTGTTTGGTGACTTTAACGCCCACCACACCAAGTGGCTGGAGAACACTGTCACCAACCCTGCTGGTGTCCACACCATGAATTTTTCAATCACCCAATCCCTTATGCAAGTGGTGAACTTCCCCACGCGTTTCTCCGACAACCCTAACAGAAGGGACTCACTGCTAGACCTCTGCTTCACTTCCATCCCAGACTCTTGCAGTACCAGACAACTCTGCCCACTCGGTAACTCTGACCACACCGTAGTTTTCATCAACATTTCATTCCACTCCCACCCAACCCAAGAAACCCAGACAAGTAGAATATCCTACTGCTACCAAAGAGCAGACTGGGATTCGTTCCGAGACTTCCTCTGTGACGTCCCATGGAACAACGTTTTTAGTCTTCCCATTGAAGAATGTGCATCCGAGGTCTCCTCCTGGGTTAAGGCTGGCATCGATGCTTTCATCCCTGCCAGGAAATTTCAGCTTAAATCTCATTCGTCTCCATGGTTCTTGCCCGGTTGCTCGGCCGCCATTGCCCACCGGAATCATTTCTTCCCACTCTATCGTAGCTACGCGTCGGATCAAAACAGACGCCTTTTCACTTCAGCTCGTAATAAGTGTAAAAAGATACTTAACGAAGCTAAGATGTTATTTGCTGCCAGAATGAAGCAACGCATAGCATCCTCTAAGTTCGGCACCAAAGACTACTGGCGACTCTGTAAAAGAGTACTTAACAAGAGCAAGTCCACAATACCCCCACTAATAAACAAATTTGAGGTCCTCACCTCCCCAGCAGACAAGGCTGAATGCTTTGCCCGCAGATTCTCGAATAATTCGAGACTGGACTCGTCTGGAGTTTTTACACCCGACTTCCCACCTAGAACTGATGCTCAACTGAATGACATCCATATTACACCCTCGCTTGTCTCTAAGATAATCTCAAAACTTGACCCTCACAAAGCGAGCGGAGGGGACAGAATCCCAATCATAGTCTTAAAGAAATGTGCTCCCCGAACTTTCCTCTGTACTTTCTAAGTTCTACAACTCCTGCCTATCTGCTTCCTGCCTGTTGGAAATCTTCCTCTGTAGTCCCTATATTTAAAAACACCAGAGAACCCTTGGACCCTGCAAATTACTGACCCATCAGCCTTCTTCCGATCTTTGGCAAAGTGTTCGAAGCCATTATCAACGCCGAGGTGGTTCAGCATCTCACAGCACACAGGCTCCTCTCAGACAAGCAGTATGGTTTACGCTTCACCAGGTCTACTGCTGATATGTTAACGACCATCACCGAGTACATATATCAGGCACTCGACAGAAATGGTGAAGCCCGAACCATTGCCTTGGATATCTCTAAAGCGTTTGACAGAGTCTGGCATGCTGGCCTTCTATGCAAACTGCGGAGCTATGGTATAGCTGGACAATTGTTTGAACTAATCCAGTCATTCCTATCTAACTGCACATTGAAAGTGGTATTAAACGGACATGCCTCCCAGAACTACCATACAAACGCGGGTGTCCCTCAAGGCTCTATCCTAGGTCCTATGCTCTTTCTGATCTACATTAATGATCTCCCTGATACCATAAGATACCAAGTAGGTATGTACGCCGATAACACCACAGTTTATTCTCACCTCGACCGAAAATCTGGTGCGGGCGACAAAGATAACCTTGCAGCCGAGCTTGGAAAGGACCTCCAATCCATATTGGACTGGGGTAAGAAATGGCTTGTAAATTTTAATGCTTCTAAAACGAAGCTACTATCAATTAATCATCATAGACAATCACACCTACCTCCTATTAGCATGGACCAGGCTTGCCTCCCAGAGAGTAAAACACTACGCCTCCTTGGTCTCACACTTTCAGCGGACCTCAAGTGGAATAACTATATCGAATCCATTGCTAAATCCACTACTATGAAAGTCGGTTCTCTGTGCAGGGCCCGGAGTTTTTTTCCGTCTGAATCTATCCTGCACATTTATAATTCTACCATCCGCCCGTGCATTAAATACTGCTGCCATATCTGGTCGGGTGCCCCTGCTATTCTCCTCGGGCTTCTCGACAAGGTACAGAAAAGGGTCTGTAATGTGATACCGACTTAGCAGACCGCCTGCAATCTCTCTCTCACCGGCGCGACGTGGCTTCCCTGTGTCTCTTCTATAAATACTTTCACGGCTTCTGCTCCGATGAACTTAGATCACTGCTGCGCCCTAGATACAAATTTGCACAAGATACTAGATTAGCAACTAGATCACACCCTTTTACAGTGAAACCAATAAAATGCGACCTCAACTTCTACTCCAACAGTTTCTTTTCTCGCACTTCCCGACTGTGGAATTCCCTTCCACATGACTGCTTCCCTGACTGCTACAATCTCCAGGAGTTTAAATGTAAGGTCAATAGACACCTAACAAATTAACTCGCTTCCATTCTTTCAAACACTCTTCCCACTCACCCAACGATCTATCACCCCTCCCCCTTCTGACATTTCCTATATCTAACCACACTTTCTATTTACCTTCCCCTATGTAGCCCCAAGTGCAATAGTGGCAGTGGAATGCCTTGCTTTGGGGTGAAATGACTAAAAAAAAAAAAAAAAAAAAAAAAAAATACATCTGACCATAATTTCAACATAATAAATGCTAATCTGATCAGGAGAGAAAAGGATTCACTGAGAAGAAAATGCATTGAAAGTGAGCTAATCTTCCATATTTTTCACAATAAATTTATGACCATGATCATATATAATGTCACTAATTCTCACAAAAGCAGTAATAGCACAATGTGGTATACAAGCTAGTTGGGGAAAAAATGATCTACTTGTAGTGGGCCAATTTAAAGTTCAGATTGAGAGGAAAATTCAACACATAGTTAAATGGTTATAAATCCTGAGTTTATTTTGGCAATTGTAAAAATTATACACTGCTTTGTTGAACCCTAAAAAAAATCAAATGCTATATTTAACTCAGAATATTTTTTAAAAATTTTCACAGAAAAGAAATAAGGTTAGAGGTGTATACAGTTAAATACTGCAACAACAATACAGGAATTGACAAAATTAATCACACATACAAAGAATATTAAAGGAAAAAATATATACAAACACAAAACAGCAGAATAGATATGAATATATACAAAACAAGCACACACAGACAAATAATTATAAGAGGCCATGGGAGTTAAACCTTATAATGTTAGGATACAATTTTTTAATTTATCTAGAGTAAAATTTAAATAGACAAAAATTACCTGAAGATAAAAAAAAATTTAAATTTAAATAAAAAAAAAAATTAAAATGTAGGGAGATGAATTTAAAGGGGGTATAATTTGTAATTATTAATAGTAATATTTGCAGGGAAAAGAAAGAAAGGGGGAAGTAAGGGAGTGAGAAAGAAAGAGACAAACACAGAGGAATCAATCCGGATACAAGAATTTCTATGGGAGCATGTGGTCATTAATTCATTTTTCTGTTAAGTAGATTAGAGCTATTTATATGATTTAAGATGACAAGTTTTTATAAAAGACATTAGTTACTTTTGTCTCCTTTTCCATTATAAGATTAGGTACTAGCAACAATATTCCCAGTGTTATATATTGCCTCTGCTGCTTCTGGAAACAACAATCGTCTTGGCTGATAAACAAGAAACACAGAACTCGTATATATAAAAATATTAACTTATATTTTTATTCTTCCTCTGACTCGATTGTGGAGGTGGATGGTAGCCAGGGAGAATCATATACACGCAGAAGTTGTCGGAAGTTCTCTTCTGTCTTCTGCTGCTTCTTGGCTCCGTTCACCTCTGGCCTGAAAAACCCCGATTTTATATAAGCTGAAATTCCTCAAATTCCATTTGTGTTATCTAAGGCTAGGAACATCTATTAATCATTTTCATTGATTATTGCTATTGTAGCTGGCTGATCCTGACATCACGTCTTTGTTTGTCATTGTTTATATTTTTTGACCTTGAAGCTGGTTGCCTTTGATGTAAACACACTTTTGTTGGTCATTGTTTCTGACATCAGTCATACTTCTGTCAGGCACAGAAACACATTACACTGGTAATAATTGGATGGTTGTTTTTTAATTTCCAATAATTTGTATCTGCATTTACTGTTGCTTAATGGTTATTGAAACAATATTTCCACTTATTACCAGTTGCTCTAAAATAAAATTTAGGCATCATCATTCAAATAAATGCAAGCTCAATAATACCTTCAGATATACACTGGCCATTCAATGGGCAGGTCTTATTTTTTCGGCAGTTGCAATTATTTTTAGAAGGTTCATGATTACTAGTAGCAGGGTAACTGATATTATTCAGGCAGACCAAGTATTTATTTTATATCATATGTTGTGAAATATATTTATTTTTGTTCTTAATGCAACTATAACTTTAACATTGGTTTTGTTGAAAATCTTTTTTTTTTTAGTGTGGGTGAATGGGGGAAATGTTTGTGAATTAAATTTAGGAAGAATTTTCCCGTGTTTATTTAGATATTATGGCTGAAAGGTAGGTTAAACCAAATAATGTTTATGTTTACACAGTTTCTGCTTACTTTGTTTTTAACAGAGTATTCTAAACTAGTGTTGAGTTTACTTTTTTCTAATGCATTAATGTATTTAATTTTGGAATTGTCAAAAACTTCCTTATTACTAGATATATATTTTTTGAGTTATTTGGTAAGTCCGTGCCAATTTTTAGACATTCATCTTCAGATTTATTGTTATATATAATATGCTTACATTTCTGACTAGAGAACGCTTCAAACTATCTCTTGAGAAAGAAAGTTTAAAATTAGTTCATGTCAATTTTGCATCCCTATGAAAATAAGATTATAAGGTGCATTTTAGACACTTGATGCTTTTTTTTTTTTAATTGTCATAAAGGCAAAATTGCTTTGCAGGCAACAAAAATGAAAGATGTGCTGTGTACAGTGAAGGTGCTTTAGCTGATAAAACTGTGAGGAAGTGATTCGCTAAATTTAGAGTTGATGATTGTAGCCTTATTGACAAAGAACACTCAGGCATCCACCCACTGCCCACTACAGATGATGACCAAATCAATTGAGAATAACCCACATTACACAACGTGGGAACTGACAGAAACACTAAATTTATCAAAATCTATCATCCATGAGCATTTAATAAAGTTTAAGTACCCCAGGAATCTTTTGAATGACATTTGTATCAGCTAAATCAGTCGGATGTGCGTTGTGGTGCAGTGGATATTGGCTCGGAACGAGAAATTGGAGAGCCAAGTTCAAATTCCAGTTGAATCCATTGTATTCACTTACGCGCAAATACCCTTGGGAAAGGTATTAATCTGTCTCTTCCCTCCAGTTATGGGTTAAATAATAGGACAGATTGGGTTCTATAGCCTTGGTTGGCAACCAGTCTACTGCAGAAAGCAATGGCAACCTACTGCGGGATAATCTTCTGCCCAGTCAGTCATGTCTCTTTCGAGACATGATCGCCCAAGCGTGTATCACGTATGGCACCTAACTGACTGACCCCAGGAATCTTTTGGATGACATTTATATCAGCTAAATCTTTAACAATTACATTTGATAAAAAAAACAGAATCAGCTGTTAGAAAGCTGATTATTCGATGGTTTATGAGGTAAATTTGTTTGAATTTATGAGCCACTCCGTTTAAAAATGTTCTGTATCAAATTGAACAATTACTGTAACCTACTCAGAACATACTTAATTTTAGGTAAAAAGCCAATCTTTCACACTATTGCAATATACATGTAAAATCTGTAATTGTAAAATAATATAATTTACAGTCTTTCAGTTCCTGAATAAAGCCCGTTGTAGAGTTTGCTACAAATTTCTATAGAAGTAGCAAGCCAATCATACTTTTTTCTTCATTCTCTAAGAGTCTTTAGTAAGATTGGACAATCACGTATAGAAAGATTATCTTTCATTTATAAACATGATCAGACAAGTTTAAATTTGTATTTATTTGTTTTTAATCATTAAATCTTGAACTATGACTAATATATTAAATTTCTATTTCTGCGTAACGGAATAGTGTAGTACATACATTTTCATACACCTTCAGGAATAAAATTTCAATATTACTTTCTTACAGGACACCACCTTGAACAGTTAATTATGAGAAACCAATTGATTATAATCTATTTTGATATACTAGTAATTATCTTTAAAGCCATCTTGAGAAACTGGTATCTAAAGGTAATTCTGAGATTTGTTTAGGTTGGCTAGCTTGATAAAATGATTATATAGTCAAGGTCAGATCATTTATTTAGAAACAGTACATCAATCAAATAAGTTACAATGAATTGCAGTTATCGGAGAATTTGGTGGAATGGGGGACACAAGGTATACCATACACAATATCCTACATAGTTTGGAGTTCAAAACAAACACAAAAGAAGTAACCAAAAATTCTTCACATGAATCCCTAAAGACATTGTAGAATTTAAAAGAGGTTGGATAACTAGAAGACATTTACAACACTATCGAGCAAAATAGTATTCAAAATATGAAACTATCTACATTGTTCAGACTATTGTCCTCATCTTTACTGCCATGTTTATGATGTTTCAGCCGTTGTACGCCTGTCTTCTTCAGGTGCTAGTAATTTCAAACTAAACCCTTTATTATGATCACTGGAGTATATCATTCTCATTCCATGCAACTTCTGGAATAACTTCTGGTAGCCATGTAGTTATCTTCCTTTCACTTAACTCTCTAAGTTACTTGCTCACCACTGCTTCAAGCCTAGTATTGAACTCACAATGCTTTGGGTCAACTCACTGGAACTAACCAACATCTATATCCACTAGGCCATGTGTTCTTGAGAACATCAGCATGAATATTTCTGGGCATCAAATCCTATTGTTTCAATAACCATTTTCTACCAGAGCTCATATTGCAATCTTTAATGCTAAGGATTTTTTCTAGGACTCCATATTACTGGTTCCCATATCATATTTATTTCTATGCTTGGTCAACTTTGAAGATTTTTGTATCCTAGCATATGCGTGATTCCTTAAGTTTACATAGTTTCTAGTGGTGTTCTCTATTATTTCAACTTCATCCCATAGTGGGTGGTGATTCCCTTTCTTGTATTTTATGGTATGGTTAACCATACCATAAAATACCTATTAGGTTTGTACTGACATGGATGAAAAAGTTATTTCTTCTAATTTTGAAAATTGCGCTTTCAAAAAAAGGTAAACAGCTCTGGAAAACCTACCTAGAATAACTACATGAAACTCCTAACAAAAAAAAAAAAAAAAAAAAAAAACATGAGCCTACTCCACAACGCTTATAAACAAAGATTTTGAACTAGCAGAAAAAATATCTCTAGATGAACTACGATACCCAAAGAAACACAACCTCAAGCAGACTCTAGCATATGTCTCAACATACAACAGGAAGAACCCAGAATTATTAACAGAAATTAAAAAAATATAGACCTACTAAAAAAATGATAAAATGAAAAATATTAAAAATGACCCAAATAAGTAAGAGACACTGCCAACCAAAAAACCTGAAACCCATATTAACCTCATCCAAATTTAGCCAACATACAAAACAGGGGGTTACAAAATGTAACAATAAAAGATGTAGGGTTTGTGATATCATTATAGAAGAGAATACCTAAACTTTTGAAAACTGCACAAAGGCATTCACAATAAATAAAAACTGTAACTGCAACTCCAAAAATGTGGTATATGCACTCAAGTGTACAAAATGTAATAAATCTTATATAGGAATCAGCCAAGCACTAAACAACAGAGTATCAATTCACAGAAGCAACATCAAACAACAGAAAACGCTTTGTATTAGAACACATCTTTCAATGCAATCAAGGCAAATTTAAAATTATGCCATTATATCAGAGAGACAATTACTCATACCTATAAATACAGGAGAAAAACTTCATAAAGAAATTTAAACCAGCACTTAATAGATAACCCCCCGCCAACGCACAGATACATGTGCACAAATAGACCCATGACACACAAATTTATACAAACACTAGCAAGAACGAACACAGTGACAAACACATGAAATCATACATAGAAAATGTATATGCATGTGTGTGCGTTTATGTACATATAAATTAAAAAAAAACAAAAAAAACCTTCTGTCTGATATTTAACCCATCCCAAACCATTACCCCTTAAAGCAGAAAGAGATTCCCTCATGAGTATAAGATGTAAACTACGACCACACACAAACAAAACGATAACTGACAAACCTTGCGAGACCAGAAACACAACCAGAAACACGTGTAGCAGAATAAAAAATGAAGAATAGAACACACTATTTTAACATTTGTGGTTTCTTTTTTTATTGAAAATATACACTTTTCCTTCATTGGAATCACAGTAACATCCCTATTATATATATATATATATATATATATATATATATATATATAAAATTATTATTGTTAATCAGTTCTTTGGTCATAATTAAATTAGACCAGTACACAGTTGTATTAAAAGGTGCTTAATACATATATATTGTAGAGCTTTTGAATATTTTTCATTTGGAAACTAGTTATTTTCACAACCTAGGTTTCAAACTTTCGGTATCTTCAGGTGATTTATAATAACGGGTTTACAAACATATTTTTATGAACGTGCAACTGGAATTTTTAAACAATGAAAATTTCAAAATTTGTGGGAGTTACATAAGGATCTTAAACACTTTCATCCAGGTTTGTATGATCATTAGCATGGACCAGGCTTGCCTCCCAGAGAGTAAAACACTACGCCTCCTTGGTCTCACACTTACAACAGACCTCAAATGGAATGACTATATCGAATCCATTGCTAAATCCACTGCTATGAAAGTCAGTTCTCTGTGCAGGGCCCGGAAGTTTTTTTCCGTCTGAATCTATCTTGCACATATATAAATCTACCATCCGCCCATGCATTGAATATTGCTGCCATATCTGATCGGGTGCCCCTGCTATTCTCCTCAGGCAATAAATTCAGCTGGAATTCGAACTTGGCTCCCCGATTTCTCGTTCTGAGCCGATATCTAATGCACCATAACACACATCCAAAAAGATATTAGAATTAAAAATATATACTGGCAGCAAACTACCTGCATATGGACAGAAAATGAGTTCAGCAGATATACAAAGAAAGAAAGGAACATAAGACAAGGATGGGTCTTCTCACCAGACTTATTCAACCTCTACAGCAACAACTTCTAAGAGAATTAAAAATCCTACTATGATTCATTATAGGTAACCACAATCTTAATATAACATGGGCAGATGACACAGTGCTGGTAGCAAACATGGAAAGGAAACAACAAAATCTCCTACTGAAGGTAGCGAAGGAAAGCAAGAAGAAAGGATTAAGCACAAATTATAAGAAGACAGAATGCAAGGTTATCAACAAAAAGATGAGCCCAAGTACATGTTACAAGTTGGGGATACTAAAATCAAGCAGGTACAGAAATTTAAATATCTGGGAAGTGTTCTACCAGAGGACAGAAAGTATTAAGAGACAGAAAAGTTTCATTGAAAACAAAGAAAAGAGTGCAGAACTATTATGGGATATTTGTTCCCCTGTATGGCAGTAAATGCTGAACAATCTCCTCAAAGTTGTGGAAGAAACTTAAAGCAACAAAAATG
Organism: Ascarosepion bandense; assembly: GCA_037127315.1. Taxonomy (NCBI): domain Eukaryota; kingdom Metazoa; phylum Mollusca; class Cephalopoda; order Sepiida; family Sepiidae; genus Ascarosepion; species Ascarosepion bandense. Next base: position 2,139,635 of record JBBBDQ010000408.1, read on the forward strand.
TGGTTCTACAGAAAGATGCTGAGGATACCATGGGTCAAACGTGAACAACAACAAGGATTGGAGAGGATGGAAACAAAAAGTTAACTTATAATTGATATCAGGAAGAAGCAACTGAAATTTTTAGGGTCTATAATGAGGAAGGAGGGTTTGGAAAATCTGATACTCAAGGGACAGACTGAGGGACAGAGAAAAACAGTGTGTAACATACTTGATAGGTTTGAGCAGATGGATGGTAGAACAATGTTTGGGAGAAATAACAAAAAGGCAAAATTAAAAGCTACAAGAAACAGGAAAATGTGGAGGACTATGATCAATGTCTTGAAGGCATATAAAAGATTAAGCTGTGGGGTGCACAAAATTTTATAGCAAAAAATTGTTCTAAAACCTATTAAAATTTAAATTTATTAATGTTTTTTGAAACAATTTGTCCATAATAGAGTTTGATACTTACTTATCTTTGATACTTTCCAATTTAAAGACATGGACTGTCTCAGTATTACTAGAAGCAGCTAAGTAGAGAGAGTCAGGGCTGAATGCCAAGGAATAAATGGTTACACACCTGGGAAAAGAAAGAGAGAGAAAAAAAAAGTATTATAGAAATGAATAGAATACAAGAATGAGTAACCAGCTTAAAAAGGCGCCTATTACTTTTACTTCATCTAATAAATGACTTATTTAACACAATACAACCAAACATTAAACATTTTGTTCTAGTAGAGAGTTAGATTTCACAGCAAAATAGCAGATGCTGCAAGTCCATAAAGTAACTGAAAATATATAAACACTACTCTTCTATCTGAGAAATAGGGCTATGGAATTGGAAACAGTTTTTTGTAGAGCTGACAAAAATATAGAGAATCCAATTGGCCATATAGAAGCTTTTGAAAACTTATTTCACTCAGTTTCTTTAATCAGAAGTCTGGAGAACATTTCCAACTTACTGTATATCTCAATAAATTAAGAAAAATTTAAGTGACTTATATGGTTAGTTTACTCCTTCATCAGGGCCAGATTTTGATATATCTATTTAACTTATCAGACCCCATATTTAAATTTTTTCTGAGCAAATGAACAGTAATCTTAACTTTCAAATTTAAATTCTTTAAAGTTATGTTAGAAACAAATTTAGAACCAGTTAATTTTTTCTGCAATCACATACACATTTACATTAAATTGTCACTAGATTTATTAAAATAGAAAAGTGTTGATTATTTATTTTATATTATTTTTTTTGTTTTTCTGTTAATTTTTAATTGTTATTTTATTAATTTGTACTTTTATTTTCTTTTGAAAGCTAATTGTTAATTCAAATATATTCATGTTAAACATGGAGCAACACTCAAATTTTGAAACGCTAAATCTTTGATTTGTAATAATTCTACTTTGTTACCAGGATTTAATGTGATAATTTTGATATTTTTTCCTTTAAATACTTACAGAAATTAAGATTGTTTACAATAAAATCAAAATATTGGACTTATCTCAATCATTTATTTGCATGTATTGATTATTTTTATACATCATCTTATATGTAAAACTGCATTCACTCATGAGTCAGCTAACCAGATAAGTCGCTTAAACTAACTTTACTTAATTTATTGATTATAGCTCTAGCTATCTATTGAGTGCTTTTAAGCAAAAGTTCTGATAATCTGAAAAAGCATGGTAATAATTAGAATAATTATATATTAAAATTCAAAACCACAATCTTTACACTAACACTGTTTCTACCAGAGTGGTATCATCAGACATATTTTGGAAATTGTATTAAGCACTTTTTTAATTAAGCATTTTTTTTTTTGGGGGGGGGGGGGTTGTCAAGGCTGAATTTCGTAAATTATATATTATATATTCATTACATGTTATGCACTGCTCATATTTGAGGATGAACCAAGTGATGGAATTGCTCAAAACTGAATCACAGCCACATTTATAAGTATTACATGACGTGTGTGTGTGTGCATGCATGCACACATAAATATTTGAAGTTTTTTGCAAATTAATTCCATATCTTTGCACAGGAATGTCCAAAATGTCAACAAATTCACATTTTAATTCTTTGTGTTAATTTTAAAACAATAACTAATTGTGTTTGTTAAATTTTGCTTAATAACAATAGAGTATTTTAACATAAAAAAATAGGAAACATTTACTTTTGTCATGTTAAACATTATTCTTTTTCTTTTCATTATATAAAAACCTAGGGACAAAAGGAGTTACAAGTTATAAATATTGTGAAAATTTAAAATTGTAATTAATTATTATAAAGTTCAATTCTATCCAATGTTACAATCTGGAAAAAGCTTATAGAAAATGAAGAGTATTACAAATTAAGATATAATGTAAAATAAAATTCACTACAAAATACATTTTTATACATAAACTCTACAATATTCTAGTCAAAGTGAAGAGGATATTGGTCTAATAAACTGCAATGATATGCATAATTCTGAATACATTATCTCAAGAGACAAAAATACTTACCGCTTAACACCTCTCCGAAACTCAAACAGTTTTTGTCCATCAGGAATAGAAAAAACTCTTATAACTGTTCCCTGAAAATATTTACAAAAAAACCCTCGTTGAAATGCTAAAAAAACCAAAATCAACAAGAGATTTGTTTTGCACTTATGATTTTATAAAACATTTATTACATAAAGCTTTCAGTGTATTTAAACCTGCATGCCTGTAACATTAAGCTTTTTAAAGAATCGCAACAAAAATAAAATTAACTGATGGACAATTTTTTTTTAAAAATTCAAAAATAATAAGCCAGGATTAGAATTACACTGAAAGTTTTTTTAATTCAAGTTTTTCAAAAAGTTTTCCGCAGTTAGAACATAAAATCTTTATAAGAATTTATTTTTTTTAATCTGAAAAGTTTTTCTGAACTTTTAAATTAATAAAAAAACAAAAATAAAAGTGTAATTTTAAATATATTAAATTATTTTTTAAATGAAAGAATAAAACAAAATTTACTTTAAAAACAAGATAATCATTTGAAATTATATTAATGGTATATTTTTAATATATACCATTGAATGTGGTTGATTTGAGTTAATTTCCTTGCCTTTGCTCCCCCCCCCTAGACAATTTTAACTGTGCCCTCCAGTCTACCTTGCGTATATAATTGACATTTGACATCAATGCAACATAAAACAGAAACTCCTGGAAAAGCATGCCAACCAAATTTAGCAAGGACTTTTGCCATTCAATACATGACATCCTGAGAAATCTGTTAAGGTAACCAAAGACAAAGGAACTACTTAAAGGATAAGGAGATACTAAGTCCTTTATTTTGAAATGGCCAAATTCCCTTAACTTTTTAAAAACCAATAAAATGTAAATCGCAACTTCTACTCCATCAGCTTCTTTTCTCACACTTCCAGCTTGTGGAATTCCCTTCTGTATACTTGCTCCCCTAACAGCTAGAATCTCCAAGAATTCAAATGTAAGGTCAATTGCCATCTCTTATTTCTCTGACTTACATCCTTTCCTTAATGTTCTTTTCCCCATTCACTCTACTCTCATTAGCTCTATTCACACCAGTGTTCTCATCCTTCTGTTACTCATTCTCTGACACCGACTATAACTTGTTCCTCTTTCTCATCACTCTCCTCTTATGTAACCTCTTGCGTACCAGCAACAGTAAAATTGCCTTACTTGGGGTGAAATGATAAAAAAAATATTAAGCAGACTCACTAATAATGACTTCCCAAGCCACATTGTAGATGAACAAATAAGACGATATTTCAAAAACCTCAACACACATCAAACAGAATATGATACTTCTGTAATATAATAATCTGGCCCCACCCGAAGAAGGCTGATGAAGCGTGGGTGTTTTCGGTCATTGAAAGCAGCGGATGTCATTTTGACCCTATTTCCGGCAGAGCGGAAATAGCTCAGAGCAAACAGACAGGTGACTGAGAATTACGTGGGCGTCGAGTAGGCGTCGCGGATCGAGGCAAAACCCGGAAGAAAACGAGTTCCGGTTTTGGAAGATATATAAAGACCTCGAAACACAGAAGTCGACAGTAGAAGAGAAGAAGAGTCCCAGTCAGCCTCGACAGGAGTCAGCCTCGACAGGCAGTCTGGGCAGAGAGCCAGACAAGACCAGAAGTCGAAGAAGAAGCTAGACGAGCTAAGCAGAGAGGCTACACTCCCGTCGAACCCAATTAGAGGCGCGCTCCCTCAACTCTCTGTTCCCTAGGCTATACGGTCCATCGTCATTAATAAAAACACAAGTCATATTTTTATATACATGCGTGTTTGTTATTTGTCGCTATATAACACTTCCATAAAAGACCCTAAACATATCAAACTCTTTTATTGCAACCAGGATGAAAAAATCATAAAAAAAATCTCATTTGTACTAATATATCTCCCATTGACCCGAATAAAAAATAAAAATTAATAATATGAATTTAATTATCCGTAATAACTCCTCCCCACCAACTGATGTTGGTTGGTTGGTTGGTTTTTATAGCATATCAACCTCAGCGGGTCATTTATTGCCAACTAAATTTTATTTATTTATTGCTGGTAATACCTTTTTCTTTCAACAATTTATTGTTGTTTTTATATAAGTTTTTTGTGTCTAGTAATACTTTTTTCTTTTTCGAATATCAATTTTCATTGGGATTTGTTTTTAAGGGCAGGGTTCCCAAGTCCTACCCTGTTATTTAACCCATAACTGGAGGGAAGGGATGGATTAATACCTTTCCCAAGGGTACCAGTGCTTAAGTGAATGCAGGGTATTCAACTGGAATTCAAACTCAGCTCACCGATTTCTCTTTTCAAGCCGATATCCACTGCACCACAATGCACATCCATCACTAAATGCTTACAGCACCTGGTATTCCCAAGCAGTCACCTATCTAAGTACTGACCAGGCTCAACATTGCTTAACTTTGGTGATCGAGCAAGAATCAGTATATTCAACCTAATATGGCCGTAAGCCTGATGTATTATGTAAAACAAACATTATATATTAACAATTCAAATGTCCCTTGGGAGAATATATCTACAACAAAAATATATATATATATATATATATATATATATATTGGATAAAAAAAAACTACTTTTACAAGATGTTTTATATTACACATGTCAGGCCATTCTTCCATTTCTAGACATCAACAATATTCCTGTCTATATTTACAATATAAAAAAATAATGATTGATAACAACTATTCTGGTAGTGATATCACAATAATCAATGAATGGAAAGCAAATAGAAAACCTATATGAGAAAGAACTTTGAAAATCACAAGTGGTATGTTGTGTGAGAAATTATTTGTTACTGGTGAAAGAACTTGCAATGTTTCATTTCATAGCAAGTGTATAAAAGCTGAGGCTTATGTGTTAAAAAATACTACAAACTTATTCAGTACTGACTGGATGGAATTATTCAACTTAGAGAATTTACCTATAAATATTTATTGCAAAAATATAAATGGACAATCCAAAAATAAATAAACAATGTGAAAATTTAAAAGAAGAATTGAAAAATGTTTTCTGCATGTTCTGTTGGATGAATTGAGTTGGTGCTCCAAAGTCAAAACAAAATTTCAAATGAAAAAAGGTTGACACCAGTATTTATACGGAAATATAGCGTACCATTCAGATCCTTGGATCAAATCAATGAAAAAGTAAACAGACTTAAAAATAGGTGTAATTGAAAAAATTGACCATTCAAAATAGGCAGCACCAACAGTGTATGTAAAGTAAAAATAATAAAATTTATGTTTGTATTGATTTTTCAAAGTTAAATAAATGTCTAGAATCACATAACTACACACTACAAAGTCCATAGGAAATTTTTGCAAAATTGTATGCTAGAAAATTTTTTTTTGAAACTGGACCTTTCTGAAGCATATTTGCAAATACAAGATGAAGAATTTTTAGAGTTAATAACGATAAATACACACCAGGGATTGTAAAAGTTTAACTGACTTTCTTTTGGAATAAAAGTGGTGCTAGCCATATTTCAACAACAGACTTGCATATTTTGATTTTACAGTTGCTTATCTAGATGATATATTGATTAAAAATGTATTTAAGAAACAACATACCGAGCATGTAAAAAGCATTCTTAATAAAATTTCAGAGTATGGGCTCAAATTCAGTGAGGAAAAGTGCTGTTTCTGCCTAAAATCAAGTACCGAGGACAAATTATTGACAAAAATGTTCATCAACCAGATCTGTTGAGAACAAATGCAATTAAGAATATGCCTTCAACAAACGCTAATAGGGAATTTCTAGGACTAGCAAATCGTTATCAAATCCACATACCTAATATGCAGAATTTGAGAGCTTTATTAAACAATTTGTTTAAAAAGGGCATAAAGTGGAACTGAACTGATAAGTGTCAAAAGACATTTAAGGAAATCAAGAAAATACTAACATCATACTTATCATTTGCACACTATGATCTGAAAGCAGAAACCGTATTGGCTTCAGATGCTAGTGACTGGTATAGGAGTGGTAATTCTACTAAAAGATGATAACAGTAACATGAAAGCCATTGCACATAATTTGTGTTTGCTACTACTGGCACAAAACTACAGCCTTATCAAAAAAAAAAAAAATTAGCAATAATATTTGGAGTGAAAAAAATGAAGTTTGCATTTACAGACAGAGCACATACCTATATTATATACATATATTATATATCTATATTCTAATTCCTCCATAAAGAGTGAATAGATTATGACACTTGGGTACCATCTTATTAAATTATGATTTCAAGATGAAAAACCAACCGTCCAAAAAATTAGGATGAGGGATGGTTTATCAAGACTGATACTAAAAAATACTGAACTGTTTCATGAAACTGTGATTGCAGCATTAAAAAGTAAAATAGAAATTTAAACTATATGCAATGTAGTATGACTGACTATCAGTTACCTTGGAAGAAATAAAAGTAAAAGCAGAACAAGACATTTTTATTTCAAAAATAAAAAAAATGACTAACAGAAAGTAAGATAGATGATTCTTAGAAAAAAAATCCAGATTTGAATGCTTACTCACTATGTGACAGAGTACTAATGTTTACACAAAGAATAGTAATACCTAACACATTACAAAAGTAGATATTCATAGTAGACATAAGGGAATTTCCAGGATGAAACTTATGTTTACTGGACCAAAAAGGATCAAATATACATTGAAAAATTAGTAAAACCTGCAGAGGATGTGCTCTTTTGTAAGTGCAAAAAAACAACTTCCATGGTTACAATGAATTTTTTTACATGAATTGTTTGCAAGATATGGCATTTTGGATGTCACAGTATCAGATAACAGTACACAATTCACTGCTTATGAATTTAAGGAATTTTGTGAAATGTTCTCAAATGAACATATACCCAGCTGTAACACAGAAGGTCAAATGAACAAGCTGAATGGTTTGTAGGTACTTTTAAGAGCTTTAAAAAACAAAAAAAGCAACTTATGAAAAAGTGAGTGAAGCACTACAAAAGCTTTTGAGAGATAATACTGAATCCCAATACACTGACAGGCATGTCACCGGTGGAATTGATGTTCACAAGAAAAATTAAATAAGGTTCAACAAGTTGTTACCATTCTTCATGTGCCATGATGTAGGCAATCATGGACTTCCATTTGACTGTCTCTTGTCACACTCAACATTCTTCTTGGTACCTTGCCCAAACCCCACTGCCATCTATTTGCTCAGGTCTATCAAGTAGGTCTCATGTTGTTTTCCCCGTCTCTCTTTCCCGCTATCTGTTCTGTGAGTATTAAATTCTCCAGGCCCTCTTTCCTCATTACATGTCCCAGAAACCTAATCTGTCTCTTCTATTAAGTATGAGTTTTTGCCTAGTCTCCATCTTCTCCAACACCTTGTCGTTAGTCACGTGCTCAGTGCATGGTATCCTCAGTATCCTTCTGTAAAACCACATTTCTGCTGTCTCAAGCCTCTCCTTCATCCTTGAGGAGATTGTCTAACATTCACTGCCATACAGAAGAACAGATATCACATAGCAGTCAATCACTCTTTTTTTTCAAAATTGGTGAAAAGTGTTTTTCAGATTATATTAAAATGGAAAAGAAATGTGGGAAAACAGTGTAATAAGGTTACGAATGGGGAAAAATGATTTGAAAGGAAATGAGACCACAAAAGCATTGAAACCAGTTAAAAGATATACTGAAGAAAAACCCAAAAGAAAAGAGATTGAGTTTTGTTTAATGACATATCAACCTCTGTAGGTCATTTAATACCAAAAAAGTGGGTTTTTAAGGTATTTTTTTAATGTTCAGTTATAGTGCAAAGGTTGATTTAATCAGATTTTGATGAAACTTTTTTTTTTATTTCTTTTTTATTTTAGAAAACTGAAGATGTCTTCTACTTTTATATCCAAAAATGTACTGCTGGTAATAATTTTTCTTTTCCAAAAATGTGTCATGGTAATAACTTTTTTTTCTTCAAAAATGTATATTTTTCTATAAAAGTCTATTTTTATACTTTCATAGTGTTTTGACTCAAGTCCGGGGATTAACTATTTGCCCATAGATGAGACTAACAAGTGCTACCACACCGAGTCAGGGTGGACCTGGGGACAACAGCAATTAAGAGGTGGTTCCATGCTCCTTACAACCTCCCAATCAGAGGCTTTGCTGCCAGATGCAGTTTACTGTCATACCCAGGACCAAGAAAGGAAGACCCTATTCAAGTATTGTATGATATCTTTGAAGTACCAGCACCCCAAGAATTTATTGAGCATGCAAGTATGAGTACCAGAAAAAGGAAATGTATGAGCTGACCCAAAATGAAAGAAATACAAAGTTCAGTGTATGTCAAACTCACCAGAAAGGGGAGGTGGGGTGAATACTAAGAAATAAAATATTTAAGAAAATAAAAAATCTCTAAAGTGGGGATGTTGCAGAGTAATTAAGATACCTCTGGTAACACAAATGAACCTGGCAAGACCCCTTAAATAAAGAACTCAGAGTTCAGGGATAGAGTTCCAAGAGAGTTCACTGAAGTCAGTCGACACATAACATTACCATTAGTTGCGAGTTATAACACAGATACAGACAAGGTCTGCTTATATATAATCTCATTCACTGCCAGAAAAATGTACATATTAAGAAAAGCTTACTTTTTCAGATGCTGTAGCTAGCTTTGTTCCTTGGGGATTGAAAGCAAGTGCTGCTAACGGGTTGTCATGAGCTGGGATCATTGTCAAAGCACGCTGCAAAAGAAAATTTTACAACTTAAAATTTCTTTTTGTTTTTTTATATGCTAAAAATAGAAATAAGATAAGCCTGTGTATTAGTGCTACGATCAGTAGCAATGTTCTTTGTGATTAATGTTGTAAAAATAAAAAATTATTGAAGCTTCATTGATAAAACAAATGGTACTATTAACATTCACGTATATTTTTTATCTTGGGCTGACAAAAAGTATTAGATCAATCATGGGAAACGTTTATTTAGCATTGCCAGATTTTAACTAAGTCGACAATTTAGTGAATATCAATTTGCTAAAATGCTGACACATTACATCGTTATATATAGCTGCTAACAGGTAGGCTTTGGAAGTCAACCAAAAGAAGTTCAAATATAGCAATATAAAGTCAAAAGGTGAAACCATTAACAATTCAACAATCTGAACTTGCCTGGCCCTTTACGGAAAATTTGGCAATATTTTTCTAATAAATACAACAATTGGAAAATAACCAAAAGACAACATTTATCAGAAAATTATGAATGGGAAAAAATGCAAAAGAAAAAGCAAACAATTTGAATAAACTCATAGCAGTAAAGCAATAAAACAAAATATTAGTTTTTGAAACTAAGTTTTATTTAGGAATTGCTGAAAACGGATCAAATCCCAGTTGTTTATTTTAAGTAACTTTGTTTTTTGGATGTTTATATAAACAAAATTCTATTACTAAAGTGATAACTTGATATTTTTTTTTATGGGAATGATTTTATTTTTAATCATCTTTAACTTTTAACATGTAGTGTCACACTTAAGTGCTATTTGATTTTGTCTATAAAATTTGACAAGATATTCGCCTTGCATTCAAGCAAGTATGGACAGATAGCAATCAGGATGGTAATTCAATTAAGGATAAACTGGTTATTTTTGGTTTTAGTCAACTCCAAATAACAATTAGTCATTTAAGTACTTCTTTACACAAATACTGAAAATGGTTATTTTTGATACCAATTATTCTCTCTGATTGCTCAAAGTGCAAAATGTATGTACAAGTAGGAGTTGAAAAGTTTTTAGCCTGACCAACTAAATCAAAATTTGATCAAACGGCCAAACATTAGGTTTATTGTGTGATTTCTTCTTGCCAAGGCCAAGAACTTTGTCACGGTCAATCATATATATTAGCAGACATTTCACTATTTGGCAGCTTTCTACAGGATATAAAAATCCAAGTCTTCATCTTGCATGATGAGGTGCTGAAAAGGGCTTAACATAACCGATTAAGCAAATAAATAAATGAATTAATGACTAAACTTCAGAATATTGATTTTTAGGAAATAGGTTGAAGGTCAAGAACATTTTAGCAAGATTAAGAAATATTCTCATGAATAAAGCCTTATTTGGTAAAAGTGACAACACTCACTAAGGTCATTGTGTCAAAGATCTGAACTTCCCCAATTTGGTTGCTGCCTGGGTAGGCAAGAAAGCAATTATCGTTACTGGAAGAAAAGACACACAATCCCTGTGGGTTGGGCGGAGTATCCCGGATCGTGTGCAGGACTTTCATGTCACGGATGTTGTGAATATACAAACTTTCTTCCAGGCAAACAATCAGGCGCTGAAATAAAAAGTAAAAAAAATACAAGAAAAAAAATTTAAGAACCATTGAACATTAAACGAAAAACAAAAGTGTAGTTAATTTTTTAAATATAAAAAAATTATGCAAAAAATTATGTGTCTAAAACTTAATAGGCACTACTTAAATAGCATGATTGACTTATAAAAAATTAAAGAAAATCTTTTTGCAAATTAGCATTCTTTAGACTATGTTGCGACTTGTCACAATCAAAAAATATCGATTTTTTTTTTTTTTATCAGTTTAGAAGGGGTCCTGTTTATAATATCTATACAGTGTAAAATTGTTCCCCGACGTTTTACAGTATTATTAGAAAAAAAAACTGTTTACAAATGCCCACACTCTTGGGTATGATGATTAACTACATCCAGTAGCAAGGTCTTTGATTGGGAGGTTTTGTAAAGCCTGAAATCATCTCTTAAATGTTGTTCCTTGGGTGGTAGCACCTGTTAGGTTACCAGCTATGAAAAAATAGCTAACCCCCAAACTGGGGTCAAAACACTAAAAATATAAAAAAAAATTTATAGTAGAAATACCAGCAATACATTTTCATAGTAAAAAACATAGCATTAAATGACCCATTAGGAGTTAATATGTCATTAAACAATACAAATGTCAAGTTAGAAACAGCATACATCACTGATATCTGCATACAAAAAAATTTTATGGAAAAATGTTTTAATTAAAGAACAAAAGGATATATAAATTTTTCCATATTTTATTTTAAAAAATATTTTAAACAACCAATTGTCTAGCTAAATAGTTTGTTTTTTCTTTTTTTTACATTTTATAAAAAGATTTTATCATTAAAGAACAAACATATGTATACATTTGTACGGTAGTTGAACATTTTTAATTAAGACATAAGTTTACATAAATTAACAAAGGATAAAAAAAATATGCAGATATATGAATATTGTAAGCACATTTTAAAGGCATGACATTTGTAAATATAAACTCAGTAAAAGTCAAAGATCAATTTGACATTGTATCAATATTATGAAGATATAAATTGATGTTTAAAAAAAAAAAAAAAAAAAAAAAAGTAGCATCAATATTTTGTAAATCTGACAAATATGTCTTGAGGAAGGTCTAAAGAACATTAAGCTACAAAAGTGATTCCATGGAAAATATTTCCCGATTTTCTATGAGTGAATCAATCTATTTAAGTAGTGTCCTTTAATGAAGAAAAAAAGTGTAACTGTATTGATTTTGAAAAAAAAAAATGTAAATAAAACTAGAAATAAAAGCTAAACTCTACCCAAACAATGGAAGGTTTTTTTGTTTTTTTTTTTTACTTACATGCCTGTTTAGGCGTACTGCCAGAATAGAGTTTGAATAACTGTAATTGCATATTTCTGTGCCTTTCTTGAAGTGACATACTTTCAACTTGCGAGGAGACTGCAAACTTACAATAGCAACAAGGCTACTGGAGAATAGGCGCTCCACTATGCAAACATCTTCATTCACTAAAAAAGAAAAAAAGTATAGACAATGAATTTAAAATACTTTTTATACATTCAAAGTAAAAGTATCAATGTCAGAAAAAAATTATCAGAATGATATATTACATAATCAATATTTATATTATACATACAGAAGTAGGCTTTTTCCACTTTCATTGTTCAGAAGACAATCTATAAATGGGTCTGACTATTACAGAAAGATTTCTTTTCAAATTCGGTACACTTACAGAGCTTCATGATAGAAATTGAATGGTACCAGTTTTATATCCCTAAGATATGGCGCTTTCCAAAAGAGAGAGAATTTGGAAAATAGGAACCAAATTTAAATACCAATATTTCAGTTTTTTTTTGTTTTTTTTTTTCATTCACAAAGCTAAATCATTTTAAAGTATCTGCATAGATATAAAAGGTGACCCATTATATTTTTTGGTTAAAAGGTCAAATAAGATAATTTAACCTTTACATTAACCTTTGACCTTTAATTTCTCAAAAAGCATATCATTAATATTTTAAAAAATTTGACAACAAATTTATCTGCCTTATGGCAAGATATATACAAAATTTTGTTGTGGAATTTTTACTGTTGACTGAGTTACAAGGGTTTTACTGAGTTGAGCCAAATTAAAAATGGCAGATTTTGCTATCTGCCATAACATGCTAACATTTTCATAACACATCCTTCAATAAATCCTGAATCCTAACTAATAAAACAACAGCTTTCAGGCAAAATTCGACACCTTTTTTTGTAGAATGATTTGTCTTTAGCCTCAAAATATGCCTCAGTTTCCAATATCACTTCTTCATTAGAGCCAAATCTCTTTCCCCTGGAGCATTCTTTTGAGGTCTGCAAACAGCTAGTAGTTGCAGGGAGCTCAGATATGGAGAATAGGTATGGATGCAAAAGCAATTCAAAGTGCAATTCATATAGTTTTGCCATTGTTGCAATCGACTTGTGGCATGGTGTGTTGTCTTGGTGAAAGATCACTTTTTCTTCATTTTTTCTGTTTTTTTTTTTTTTTTAGATTTCTTCCTTCAAATGCACCAATAATGCTATATAATATTTGCTATTGATGATTCTTCCTTTCTCAAGGTGATCGAAAGGAAAATACCTTGTGCATCCCAAAATATGAAGGTCAAAACCTTGCCTGCAGATGCTTTGTGTCTGGACACTTTAGATGGCTTTCACCTGCTGCTGTTCACTCAGCTGACTGCTGATTTGACTCCAGAGTGCAGTAGCAGATCCATGTTTCATCCACTGTCAGATATTTACACAAAAACTTCTTACTGCACTGAAACAGTTGCAAACAATGCTCTGAATCATTGACGCATTGTTGTTTTTCATTGATTGTAAGCAAACACGGCACCTACTTTGAACACAGCTTTCTCATTGACAAATGTTTATGGAAAATGGTAAATACACTGCCTTCTGATATGTTCAACTCCTCTGCTATCTCATGCAATTTCAATTTATGATTTGCCAAAACGAGTTTGTGGATTTTTTTGGTGTTCTCTGCGACAATTGCCAATTCTGGGCGACTTGAGTGTTCAGCATTATTTGTCTGTACAACCGCATTTAAAATCAGCATACCACCTCTTAACCTTTGTTTCTAATGAAGCAGAGTCTGAATAACACTTATCAAGCCATTGGTTTGCTTGAACAGTATTTTTCTCCATCAGAAAGCAATGCTTAATCAACACACAAAATTCAAATTTTTCCATTGTTTTCAAAATTTGCAACAATAGCTTCACTTAAATAACTGTAATTTGTAAACTAATAATCTGATAGGGCTCAAATTTTGTCACATGCCATTTGAAGGTTAGTACTTCATAAAAATCATATGGATTTTTTATTAGTGGCACCATCTATATGTTAAGACCCAGACTTATTGAGTGATGTATTATCTCGCAATATGGTCAAGATGTATCTCTTTAGAAAGCTCTTTGAATCCTGATTAATATTCACAACAGAATTATGGTCATAAAAAAAAAATCAACATTTTTTGTGTTATTTGTGGTTAAAATGCCAAGCAATTCAGTGGAATATGAACAACCTTATTTTTGTTTACATTTTTATTATACAACAAATAGATTTTTATATGAAAAAGGGATATAATGAATATAATTATTTTAAAAAGTGTCATGAATTAATGCTAAATAACAAAATATTAAAATATACAAATGTGAAATGCCCTCAGGTTGCTAGTCATGATAATGGCCTCGACACAGTCATTGGTCTTCGAGATGTCTATTATAATGGCACTATCCCTTGCCCACGCTGTGAATTCTGATCCAAGGAAGGCACATCAAAATTTTGCCACCTGGGTCTTTACCACGTCGAACCAGGCCGGATGCACATGTACATTTGGTTAACAAAAAAAAAAAAAAAAAAAAAAAAAAAAAGAATTTCAATAATGCCTGAATAAGTTGTGGAAAGAGTCTTTATACACAAAAAAAAATAAACAAAAAAAAAAAAAATAGAATATACAATCGTTGAATTCAATGTTCATAACGGAGCAAAGTTTTCGTTAAAAATAATCAGAGCTTTCAATTTTTCAAATAAAGTTTTTTCATAGCTCTTTACCGAAGCTTTACAGAAATGGCTGATGTGGGGTGTTTTGGCGACAGCAGTAGAAAATTTTTCCCACTGGGGTCTTGATTTTTATACTTGTTCACAATTCTTTTGGAGGATGCTGAGAGACCCAGGGTATCTTTATGCAAATATGATATTTGACCAATGAGATTTCTTCCACCTACACAATTCAAGGTGGAGTTATGGTCCAACGAATGAGGCAACAACACTTCAGCTGACGTAATTTTCTTTTCATCCTCTTCTTAATTACATCATTTTAGGTTTTCACTGACCTTACCCTAACACCATCAGAGGTCCTGACGGCCTTGTTTTGACTATCATTGTTTTCCGCTTTTCTGGCTAAAAAAAAAAAAAAAATTTGCTTCTGAATGACAATGGGAAAAATATGTTTTTCCTTTTTCCCCAATTTTCAGTTAATTTCTCTATTTTTCAGATTTTACAAGCACATAAGTATTAAATATTTCTAAGCAAAGCTCACATCGCAAATTACAATAAACTGCAAAATCAACCGTACCACTAATAATAATTTCTTTCACTCCATTGTATTAAACTAAGTACATTTTTTTTCTTTTTTTTTTTTGTGTTGTGGTCCAGTGGATATTGACTTGGAACGAGAAATCGGAGAGCCGAGTTCGAATTCTATTTGAATTCGTTGCAATCACATACTCACAAATACCCTTGGGAAAGGTATTAATCTGTCTCTTCCTTCCAGCTATGGGTCAAATAACAGGACAGATTGGGTTCTACAGCCTTGGTTGGCAACCAGTCTACTGCAGAAAGCAATGGCAACCTACTGCAGGATAATCTTCTGCCCAGTCAGTCATGTCTCTTTCGGGACATGATCGCCCAAGCGTGTATCACATATGGCACTTAACTGACTGACATTTTATTTTTATGTGGAAATATGGTTACACAACAAATGATATTAATGGTTAAAAAAAAATGTGACAATGTAAACTAAATACATGAAAATCAAATTTTCATGGTTTTATATATATAAAGTTTTGACCTGAAAAAGTGACACATTGAAATAAATATTTTAGAAAAAGAATTTTAATATTTACTAAGAGATTAACAAGCAAATTTATTTTTCTACTAGTTGGAATGAATGTTTAAATAGAAAATAAACATTTGGATATGCAAACCACTTTTTCACTCAAACTTTTGTGATAAGTAATCTTGATTGTATCTTTATTTAAGGTTACTTCAAGAAATTCTCTTAAAATATTTTAGGCATTTTCCATCTTATTTTTCAGAAGTTCTAGTTTCAGTTATTGGATCAACTAAACTAAGAATATAATAATTTAAAATTAATATATCTTGATGTAATGAATAACAGAAAGACAGGGAGGAGCCCTTCAGTTGTAAAAATAGATATTTTACCATTTCATTATCAGGATATTTTTGAAGCACACATCATAACCACCATTTCATATCTGCTTTAACAAACCCCTTAATGTTTTCAAGCTCTATATTGTCCAGTTTTATCATTTTAACTATTTTTTAACTATTTTTTCTCTTGCTGAGATACAGGAATAAAACTATTATTATTGAGTGCCTGTTGTTGAGGCATTTTTTTTAAATCTATTTTCTAAGATTTCTGCTTCATTTGTTAATTCATTTGTTGAGGAATATAAAATATTTAGGCCTGAAATGTTATTTTTGCATTATCAAACAATTGTCTTGGTGTCATTATAGGGTCAACTGTATGTTTGCGTTTGGTGCTCATCTCTTAATAGTGCTATCTAACCCATTATATTGCCCTTTCCTATGAGATATAGCAAAAAAGTGCCATTCTGCATCAATACCAAAGTCAGCCTTATGGTAGTACAAATTGATAAAAGTTTTATAATTTTTATAATGTGAAATGGCACCATCAGAGAAATAGATGAGATCTTTATTAAAAAAAAAAGTTTTTTTCAGTACTTCTATAGATTTTCTTTGAAAAACATGGACAGCTACTGTGTCATATTTTAGTCACTCTGATATAATTATACGATCCAGTTCTTTGTCATTTCATTAATAAAGATTAATGGATGTAATGTGGCTTGAGAATTATTCTAGTGGAAGCTTTGTGCTGCATCTTGCAAAAGAAGTTAATTCTCTGCAAAATCTCCAATAACTATGACTTCAAAGAACTTCTTATCAGAACAAAATTTTGATTGTTCTTTAGCCATGAAATCATGGTTTTCCAAGGTTTGAAGACATGCAGAAAAAGTTTCAATACATTCTTCTGAAAATGGTGATACAATTTACAGTTTGGTCCTATCAGTTGATAGCCAGTTTTGTAGATAAAAATCATATATTAAAGTTTTATTTAGAATTTGTTCTATACATAAAACAAAATCCTCCATCAAATTGCTATAAGTTGAGCACTCATCCAAATAGCAATTACATGTTGCTTGCATCTACCAGCAGGTTTGCATTGGTGGTAATCTATTAAATGATATTGTTCATCTTGAGTCAGTGTACCAAGATGAACCCACCACATTCATCAGATTCATATTTTGACATATTGTGCAGACAAAGACACAGAGTGTTCCAGCATCACCTGCTATGATTTTGTCTGAGCTCATCAAATTCTTTAAATACTAATTCTGGTTGGATTTTTTTATTTAAATAATTAGTATACATCTTTCAGGTTAAAGAGTACAAGATACTTATTTTTTCCTGAACTCTTTTACCATTCTTTAAAACTGTCTTATAGTTATTTTTTTTTTTTTTTCCCCAGGCAAAACTGACTTCTTCACTATTATAAAATGACAACTTCAACAATTGTCTCTTGTGGGAATCAATATTTTCATGTATTTGGCAGAATTAATATTTCTTGTTCATTTACAAGTTTTTTGGCTTGTCTTTGTATGTTGTGGTGCCAAATTCCATCTGAATTTTTTGGATACTCAAGCTTTTTGGGACCTTTTCACAAGCTACAAACTTCTTTTTAATTGTGTAATAATTTCACTTTTATCAGATCTTTTGTGCTCTTCTACATTAGTAAATTCTTGATGACAAATTTAATTTTCTTTGATACTATATTCTAAACAAAAGTTTACATAATTCACTGATACAAATAAAGACCAAAATTATAAAATGTCTCAAAAAATTTCATTGTTTTGCAGTAAATAACTTTCACCCACTGAGGATTTATCAGTAATAATTGTTGTATAATTAAACAAATTTAAGAAAAAAAAAAAAAAAAAAAAAAAAAAAAAAAAGGTATGAGATTAAAAATTACAACTGTATTGATGAAGAATCCCAACTACTATGAAAAGCTACCAATATCTTTAATCTGGAGTGTAAGTGACTTGTTTCAGAGGAACGTGTTTATATGTGCCAATTTAAAGTCATGTTGAGATCAGTCATTTTGTTTTTATACTGACCTTTTTATTACTTTTATGACCAGCATATATTTTGACTTACAAAAAAATTAAAATGAAACAAGTAATCATGGTTTTAGATATTATCCAGTTGTAGAAACAATGAGTTTGCTTGTAACTGTTAATCCTATATATATATATATAAATAAAAACAAAAAATTTTTTACATTTATTTAGTGTACTAAGACAAATGTCAACAAAAATGTTAACCATTAACATCATTTGTTGCATATTTTCATATTATTTTATGTTATCTTAGCCTTAATACATGACACTCCTTTAAATAATTATTTTCATTATGTTACCTCTTTATATAAAAATCTATTTGTAGTATAATAAAATGTAAACAAAACCAAAAATAAGGTGGTTTATTTTCCACCAAATGGCTCAACATTTAACCACAAATTATGTTGATTTTATGACCATAGTTCTCAGGTGAATATAAATCAGCATTCAAAGAGCTTTCTAAAGATATATAACTTGACCATATTGAGAGATCTATCATTTTGAATTTGGTCTAACTCGGTAAATACCTTGTAATACGGTCAATAGTCAAAATTCCACCACAAAATTTTGTATACATATTTTGCTATAAGGCAGAAAAATTTATCAAATTTTAAAAAAGATTAAAGAAAATCTTTTTAGAAATTAAAAGGTTAAATTATCTTATTTGACCTTTAAACAAAAAAATAAATTGATTACCTTTTAGATCTACACAAGTACTTTAAAATGGTATATAATTTAGTGATGTGGATGAAAAAACAACTGAGATTGACATTTAAACTTGGTGACTATTTTCCACGGTGAATATCTTGGGAATCCTTTGACTTAGAGATGTAAAATAGATACCATTCAATTTTTGTCATGAAGCTCTATATATGTATGAAATTTGAAAAGAGATCTGTGTCAGTAATAATCAGACTCTTGTTGATTTGACATTGAGTATTATAACAATTGAGTCATTCTATCTTGGACTGCTTAACCAATGTAAACAGTTAAATAACAGTTCTTACCTGGAGACAAATATGTTGGAATCACTGCACTGATGAAAGCTTATTTTTCATAACTAGTTTTTGCTGTATTAACACAACATCATTTAGTTCAACTCAGACAAGTGTTGACGAAATATCAAGAATATTATAAAAACGATTGAAACAAAGTGCCTTCTTTAAAAAATATCCTGGTATAAAAAAATTTGCAGATTATGTACGTAAATGTGATAAAAATTTCAAAAAAGTATTTTCTTTTTGATTGTAGTTTTAAAGTCATGCAGCCAAGTTTATGTGAGCAAAAAGATTTAACAACTATTTGGATGGCCATCATAAATATAATTCATTAGATTTTCTCAGGTCTTGTAAAATTTTAAGTCCACAGGTCATTTGAAAAGTTTAGCAAATTTCATATTGTAGAAAGCATTTTCAAACATCTAGAAATATAATTTCAAAAACAATGCAATGTAATTTAAAATATTAAAAATTTAATTAAGCTACCTAATGGAAGTTAATTACCAGTGCAGTTTATAAAGGTGAACAAAAACATTTCCTATTAAAATTTTTGCAATTTCATTGCAAGAAGAAAAAAAATAGATAAATTTCTATAGATTTCCTACAACCTCAAATAGACTACATTTGCTGCAAATTAGAAAAATTGATAGTAAAAAAAGAAAAAAAAAAAAAATGAAATTTTAATAAAAATTTTAAGCCAGCAGTTTTAGTTAAGATTAAATCTTGTTTTAATCCTGGAAACAAAATGTTTGAATATTAAGTTAATAATTTTAAAAATTATTACTGTAAAGAATTAAAACCTTGGCCGCAGAGCATTTCTAAGATTCAACATAAATACAAGAGAAAAAAAAATTATATAGTGATATACAGATAAGGATAGATATAGATATACATATACAAGCATTAGTAATTACTAACTTGCAAATTGTTTTTGTATGGATTCAGGCATTTGTGTATGTTCTTTTAATATCTTGATAATTTATTAGAACAATTGATAATAAAATATTTATTTGCTTCTAATGCTTATACATACATTGTAAACAAATGTCAGATAATTTATCTACACACCACATTTGTTTACACATTCTTAGCAAAGTTGTTGTGCCTATGTGCATATCTAATCTAAACATAAAAACCAAGCTGCCTTATCCTGTACATAAAAATGCCCAAACAAAAAAAAAAAAAGAAAAAAAAAAAGAAAAGAAAGAAAGAAAGAAGTAATGGTGATTTCATGCTAATGACACTTTATGCATTTTGACCTATGCAACAAATATTGATGGAAAAAAAAAAAAATTTCATAAATATCTTTTTTGTAACAACTGAAAGGAAAAGTTATTAAAAAAAATTAAAATTAATAATAAAGCTTTAAAGCATAAACACTTTTATTATTATTATTATCATTATTATTATTATTTAATAAAGTATCTAAATCTTGAACATTTTTCTTATATCAAATTTTAAATGAAAAGAATTGCCACATTTGTTATCACTCGTTAACTAATATCATATCAATAACTCCTGAAAAATAATCTTAATGCTAATTTCTTATTGTTTATTTATAAAATAGTAACAAATATTGCAAGAAAAATGTTTCCTGATAAATCCAGGTCAAATATACTAAGCAGTACATAGATGAGACTAACAGTTCATGTTAGATGTAGTCACTTAATAACTTACTAACCTAATGCAATCAAAGTTTTGAAGAATTTGTAAAAGATTTTTAAAATTTGATAAATATTATAATTAACAAAAGAAATAAATGACAACAATTCTTGAAAAAAAAAAAAAAAAAAAAAAGTTTTTCTTCAGATAGTGTCCTTAATATATATTATTTATAAAAATTTATCTAATTAAATAATTACATAATTTTATTGTAGTTTTTATTTTATTATTCAGAGCAGATTTTTAGGAAAGCATTAACTGTTTTGAAAAAAAAAAATAAATAAATAAAGTAATTTACATTCAAGGAGTCATGTGTTTAACAAATAAAACAAAGTTTGCGATCAGAACTGAGTATCTAGAAAGTTCGGGGGGGGGGGGGGGAATTTGTAAATAAGTCCTGGAAGTTTCATTAAAATCCAACAAGAATTTCAAAATCAATGTGTTATTTTATTGGAATAAAAGCAATAAAATTTCCATAGTCAGCTCTGTTACACCACTGGCATGTAAAAAAAGATTTTTAACAAATTTTGAACATGTCTGAAAAGATCCAAAAATTTAAAGAAATAATTAAAATACTTAGGTCTTTCTGCTTAATAACAAATATTTTGATGATAAAACTGTTTTTATTAACTTTGAGGCTTTTTTCATCATGCTATGCTGTTTTTCCACTAATTAGTATTTAGTCTAGTTGCATTTTTTTACATTCACATTAATTTCATAAACATTCATAAATTGTCTTTGGTTTTCTGTAATTATTTATTCCATCACAGTACTGTGCATAAAATATTCATCCGATATTTCTTGTATTGCTATTTTGTTTTATTCTGTTCAAGATTCATTATAATCTTAGCACATATTTCTGCGTCTTTTTTTACGTTAACCCTACAATAAAAATTAATCCTTTAAACATATTTAAAGTCAGCTCGTTATCTTTTACACTTCTTGTTAACGATTCCAGCATATGTAATAAAATTTGTCTTTCATCAGATTCATGCACTTTCCAATGAGTACAGAATAATGAACTTTTCTTGCTAAAAATTTTAGTTGAGGTTTTGGTTTTTTTTTTTTTTTTGGTAGTACAAAATAAAAAGGTATTTTTCCTGTTCTATTGGTGCTAACTTTTTTAACAAAAGTCTTGTTTTATTTTTCTAGTTTTCCTAATTGCTGCATTCTGATCTGAAAATTTATTTATATCTTCTGAAATAAGCAGAAAAGATAATTCCATCATTTGAATTGTATGTGAATTTAGTTATGGCATTTGCAACTGTGTCAGGAGTGAAAGAACTTTGAATTTTTTGTTTTCTTCCGTATTATTTCAGTTTCGTTGTTGTTTTTGCATTTTCACCATTTGGGCTAATAATTTTTCCATATTTAAACAATATCTCGTCCCCCACAATACTTTTTTTTTGTGTGTTAAAAAAAAAAATAAATAAATAAATAAATTGACCCAATGTCGTTCTAATTTATCATCAATGTTATTATGTGCACCGAAGTAAAAAGTACCTTTCCCTACTTCATACGAGTTTTGATCTCTTGCTGTCACTGTTGTGTCTCATTTCTAGCAGTTATAATATACTTTGCTTAGGTTACTTGTGATGACGTCATTAGAAATACTCCTCAGCTAACTCCAACACTCTTCTTGACTCAGTTCTTTATTTAAGGTGTCTTGCCTAGTTCATTTGCATTACCAGGGGTTATCTTATTTACTTCACAACACAATTTTATTAAGGAGGGAGGGGCGTGTTTGTTCACTAAACATGGCCAAACTGTTTCATGTTGTGCCTCCAAATTTGGTACACATACTTATTAGGCATGGGAAAGTTTTAATGCTAAAAACCAAAATATAAAAATCACCCCCCCCCCATGAGGAAAGAGGATTTGCCATACACAACAGGGTGCCAATTTACTGCTAGACATAACTGATTAATCAGACAGAATTTAAATTTTCAATTAAAGTTTTATTAAAATAATTATTCACATTTAATGAAACATTACTAATTAAATTCACAGATCTTCAAGCATAATTAGATGCATAATTACATAATAATGTTATTGCTTAGTTAGGCCTAACAATCTAGAAAGAAAAAAATGTCAAGTTATTTAACTGAGAATTTGAATCTTTAAATGAATTATTCTTGGCAAATATATTAAAATTGGCTGAGATATTTTTATAAATAATAATTGAGAGTTATCACAGAATTATTACTACTATCATAATTAAATTATGTTTACATAATAAGAGATCTTGATAAAAATGTCCTAGTTGTATAAACATTGATAAAAGACATTCATCAGATCAAGCATGAGGAAATCAAGCTGGTTCTGTTTCATCAGAGAATGTGACACATGTTGAGTGTAGAAACAAACCTTCAAAGTCTCTTCAAATGGCAAAAAGGAGTTGAGATATCGATTTTGAAATTCTTCGCAATCTTTTCTGGCAAAATCTGGTTTATTCTCCATGATGGCAAGCAGAGAGACTTCATTGATGTTGGAAGGTTGCCTGGAGTATGGTAGATCATTTAAGTTAAAAGCATCCTGACAAAATTTGCCAAACCACTTTTTGACAGCCTTAAGAGAAGGAGCACAATTCAAATAAACTTTTCAGTGTTTTTTTTTTTTGTTGTAGTTCCAACACTTACTCCTTACCGAAATTCATAGAGCATAATATGTCGAAAGTGTAACTTTCCTCTTCAATATTTAAGGCATTTATTTGCAGACAAATAATCAACAAAGTCTAGCTTGCAACGAGACATTGCAAAATTTCCATCTAGAATACACCTGAAGTCGGCACTAAAACAAACACCAGTGTCAAGTTACATTCATTTTATATTAACAATGAAATTTGGTCTCAAACTTTTGCAATGATTTGATATCTTAAAGAATGATAAGTAAAATATGATAAACAAAGAATGAATTGAAAATCTCCAATTAGTAATTAAGTTATGTTAAGAATATCCTGAAGTGTTTAAGTGAACCTGCATCTGACAAAAATCTGGTGGACACAGGTTTTTACTTTAAAATAAAAGGGATAAAAAAAAAAAAGAAAAAAACTATAGCAAGGCATTGTATAAGGGATTAAAAATAAATAATTATATGGATTTATATAATCCATATATAAAAGGTGGCACTTTCAACTTCAGTTTAAAAAATACAAATAATATTGAATAGATTAACATAAGAAAAAAAAAAGGAAAATGTTGAAAAACATCTTTACGATATTTAGCACACACAAGATTAATCATGAGTAATCAAATGACAGAACAGAATAAATTTGTTTTATCCTCTAAAAATTTTTCTCAATGTAAAGTTGTAATGACCATTTGAAGTATTTCTTCACCTCCCCATTCTTCAAAAGGGTAATTAAACCTTGCTGGGCAGTGACACTATCTGTGTCCAAACACTCCATAGTCTACTGGATAAGATGGTGGTTTCTCCTACAAAGGGGAATGCTGATTAGAACCATGCCAAAGAGTTTATTTTCATTATAGAATCTCTCAAATACGCAAGCTGATAGACTTGATTCAGTTCTAAAAAAGTGGGAGTCTACCCAAACATGGGTACCCACAAAATAACATTTGGAGTAGAGTATAATATATCTCCAC
This sequence comes from Ascarosepion bandense, assembly GCA_037127315.1. NCBI lineage: Eukaryota > Metazoa > Mollusca > Cephalopoda > Sepiida > Sepiidae > Ascarosepion > Ascarosepion bandense. The sequence goes on from JBBBDQ010000408.1 coordinate 2,164,162, forward strand.
TAGCAGTATAGCCCTGCGTTGCTCGGGTGTAATGAAAGCTTTAAAACTAATCCATGGTCCTGGAGCTCAGACTATTTGGATGTTGACATGAAAGACTAAAAAGCAATAGTTGTTTCCAGTTAAAGCGAAACCGTAGACTGAAAGAAAAATGAATGTATGTAAATCAAATTTTGATTTCCTGGTATCGATATCAAATAAATTTTTTTCGTCGTAAATTGAATTTTGACGGTTAAATAAGTCCTCCGAGTAAATGGTATCATGGCTGAGACTAAGAACTACAATTATACCTACTTAGAGCCAAACCCGAAGCAAAAACTAAAATGAAAGGGCTGAAAAAAATACAGACATACAGGCAGATAAACAGACACATACACAAACATCTTGCCTTTTATATATATATATATATATATATAATTGATTTTCTGCACTATTGTAAAAACTGAAACCATGAAACTTTTGAATATCATTTCTTATGTCTTTGTCTAAGAGTGTATCAAATTTGATTAAAATCGGACCACTCCTATAACCTGATTTTTTTCGATTATCGATATTTATCGGGGGTACCTCAACACAAAACCTATCTAAGAACACTTGCAGATGCTTATAGTACAACTGTGTAAATCTTCAAGAAAATTGGTTCAGCCGTTTCAGAGTCTATAGGTAACGGACACACACACACCCAGACAAAGTTACATTAATAAATAAGTTTAGATTATTAGTCTGATGATGTTCCTTCTAGGGAAGAAATGCATAATGTAATAATTTTTTGATTTTGTCATTCAATTAAACACACATTACTGGACTCTCCTGTCATTTCAATGTATGAGTGGTCCAGCTGCTCAGTTCTTAAAAAAAACTTAACAACCAGTCTACCCTCACATATGATTTGTACTTGTGAATCTTGTGCATAATCAAAGAACTAACCACACTGAACCAAATATTGAGAACTGGTGAACAGTGTTTCACAGGGTCTTCAAACAACCATTCTCAGGTTTTAATTTAAAGTTGTCCTCTTGAATGGTTGTCAACCAAGGCTAGGGTCCCAATCTATCCTACCATTTCTCTATAGGTAGGGAGAGGGGAAGAAGAGATAGATTCATACCTTTCTCAAAAAGGTATTTGCATGTAATTAAATGTAACAAATTTGAAAAAGACATGTATATTGTATTTTAGCAACAACTTTTCATTTATGCAGGTTGAAAAAAACCATGAAAAGTTCTTGTGTAAGATATTTAATTTTTCTACAGTTTGTTTTCATAGTTTCTGGGAAGAATGTGAACATAAATTGTCTAACATCTATTTGTTTTTGACTTTTCTGAATTATTATCAAAGAGTTATTTTTATGTCAATAGGGTTGTGATTATGTACATACTCTGTGTTTTCTTTAGCAGTTTGTAAACGTCACATTTTCATGCATTGGTGAATAGCATGCATTTTTCTTATCTGAGTATCAAGTCTTTTTGACATATCAGTTTGTATTGCTTTTTTTCTATCAGTTATCAAATATATTTAGAGTGTTGTTTACTAAATTTAATAAAGTTTTTTTTTTTTGTTATGATTAAGGCTTCTAGTTATTGTAGTTGTTTATTTTTATGATTTTAGTACAATATTTTTAGGTTATTGATATAAGTATTTGTTAGTTGTATTATTGTATTGGTTGATGATATGGGATTCAATTAAGCTGTTGTCAGATCAATGGCAATAATTTAGTGAAATAATATAGTGGCTCTTTTCCCAAGGTATTCATTGTTTGAATTGTTATTGGAGAAAATATTCTCCAAGTGGACAAGTGAATTCATAGACATTTTGTAGAATAGCTTTGTTGTAACATTGATGGTGATCATGGTAAAGAATCTTTGTTTTTTTTTTTGTTTTTTTTAGTGATGTATATAATTTGTTTCTGTCAATAGGTAATATGTATTTATTATATTCTTTATAACTTTTTCATTCAATTTATGGTTATTTTATAGTTGATTTCTGTAAAATTGTTTTTTATTTTTTTACAAATTTAGTATAAGTTATGTGGGAAATATGCTTTCAGGTTAATTACAGAATATTAAGTGCATAGACGATATATATGCTTTATTAAATTATTTATGACACCTATTTAAAAACACTGGAGAATCCTCTGACCCTGCAAATTACCGCCCTATCAGCCTTCTTCTGATCTTTGGCAAAGTGTTCAAAGCCATTATCAACACCGAGGTGGTTCAGCGTCTCACAGCACACAGGCTCCTCTCGGACAAGCAATATGGTTTCCGCTTCACCAGGTCTTTTGCTGATATGCTCACCGAGTACATATACCAGGCACTCGACAGGAATGGCGAAGCCCGAACTGTTGCATTGAATATATCTAAGGCGTTCGACAGAGTTTGGCATGCTGGCCTTCTATGTAAACTGCGGAGCTATGGTATAACTGGACATTTGTTTGAACTAATCCAGTCATTCCTCTCTAACCACACAATGAAGGTAGTATTAAACGGACATGCCTCCCAGAACTACCATACAAACGCAGGTGTCCCCCAAGGCTCCATCTTAGGTCCTACACTCTTCCTGATATACATTAATGATCTCCCTGATTCCATAAGAGCCCAAGTAGGTTTGTACGCCAATGACACTACAATTTACTCTCGCCTCCTACAAAAATCTGGTATAGGCGTCAAAGCTAACCTCGCAGCCGAGATTGAAAAAGACCTCCAATCCATATTGGACTGGGGTAAGAAATGGCTAGTAAATTTTAATGCTTCTAAAACGAAGCTACTCTCAATTAACCATCATCGACAATCTCACCTACCTCCCATTAGCATGGACCAGGCTTGCCTCCCAGAGAGTAAAACACTTTGCCTCCTTGGTCTCACACTTTCAGCGGACCTCAAATGGAATGACTATCGAATCCATTGCTAAATCTGCTGCTATGAAAGTCGGTTCTCTGTGTAGGGCCCGGAAGTTTTTTCCGTCTAAATCTATCCTGCACATATATAAATCTACCATCCGCCCGTGCATTGAATACTGCTGCCATATCTGGTCGGGTGCCCCTGCTATTCTCCTCGGGCTTCTCAATAAGGTTCAGAGGAGGGTCTGTAATTTGATAGATACCGACTTGGCAGACCGCCTGCAGTCTCTCTCCCACCGGTGTGACATGGCTTCCCTGTGTCTCTTCTATAAATACTTTCACGGCTTCTGCTCCAATGAACTTAGATCACTGGTGCCCGCTAAATACGAATTTGCACGAGATACTAGATTAGCAACTAGATCCCACCCTTTTACAGTGAAACCGATAAAATGCAACCACAACTTCTACTCCAACAGTTTCTTTCCTTGCACTTCCCGACTGTGGAATTCCCTTCTACAGGATTGCTTCCCCGGCGGATACAATCTCCAGGAGTTTAAATGTAAGGTCAATAGACACCTCCTAACACACTAACCTGCTCCCATTCCTCCTGACATTCCCTATGTCTAAACACTCCTTCTCTTTACCTTCCTCTATGTAGCCCCATGCGCAATAGTGGCAGTGGAATGCCTTGCTTGGGGTGAGATGATTAAAAAAAAAAAAAAAAAAAAAAAATTTTGTACTTGCCTGAACAATTGCTGCTATAGTTAGACATTTTGTTTAATTATTTACTGATGCACTTCAATAAAGTGAATACTCTATCATTTGGTTGTTTTGGAAAAGTGGGAGATAGACCAACAATCTCACAAATGCATTTCTAGGTTTGTTTTCCCACAAAATAAGTACATTATGTATAAAATGCAATACTTATACAACAGATATGACACCTACTGATGCATAAAGACATAACTAAAAGCACTGCAAACAAAATACAAAAATATATTTTTTTTAATAATGGCTCAGTGCAGAGGATTTGGAAAGAGCTGGATGATATATCCAATCAACATCATGATGCTTAGTGATTACTAGTGATGGTGATGTTATGCCTCCATTCATCTTCCCACAGGGCCTCAGACTCAACAAGGAGGCTGACATCATGTGTCTTGAGGAGGTAGTGCTGCCTTGAGTAAAGAAGGTAGCTGCTATATCTGGCAACAAGACTTCTATGCCACACAAGCAAGAGAAACCAGTCATGGCTGTTAGACAATTTCTGCAACCACATCATCCCTTATATCTGGCCACCTAACTCTCCAGACTGCAACCTTCCCTTGATTATTATGTGTGGGACACAGTTGAGTGAGAGGCCAACAAAAACTCTTTGTAACACCAAAGATGAACTGAAGGCAACGATTATGGCAGCATTGACAAACTTAAATAAGGAGACTGTCCATAAGAATTGCAGGAGATTCTTAAATCATCTGGAGGCTGTGGTTGAATACAATGGCAATTTCATTGAATAAATTTACTCTTTGGTATTTCAAGATATAGTACCAAAGTTACACAAAAAATTTGTTAAACTGAGATGTTAATGTTATTTTCATTTTTGTGTAATTTAGATGACAATTTATCTATCGCATCCTGTATAGACGGAATATCCCATTCATGCATAAAACTGACAGTCACCATGCAATGTTGATTCCTATATCTGCAGTGTGTGTGTAATTTATTGGATGTATATGAATAGAACTTTTTCATTTATGCAAGTTTGGTTAAAAACCAACAAATATTTTGAGAATTTTTTTTGTTTATTTATATTATCAATATTTCAAACCACTTTAGGGTTTCTATTGAAAATTAGAATATAAATTATCTGATATCCAAGTACTTTCTGCTTCATAAGCTATTATAAGAGAGGTTTTACTGATAATGTGGCTAAATGTAGATATTGTGTTTTTTATGCTATGTTTTTTTTTCTTTTTAATATCATGTCTTCATATTATGCCATTTTTTTAAAGAATGCATCTTTGAGTCAGTTTGTGCTGTCATGTCATAAAATGGACACATTGCAAAAAAGTAAGATAAAAAGGAAGAAGGAGCAGCAGAATATCTATAGATTTGTGCCCTATTTAAATGGCTTAAAAGCATCTCCACGGTCAAAGTGGGTAACTCATGAACTGATGCTGAAATTTGTCATTTGCTGATTAAATATAGAATTAGATCTGCAGATAATAGGTCACATCCATGTAATCCTGTTTTTACGATTCTACACATTAGAAGTTGCTCCTTAAATGTGGGGGTAGGGTGCAACTATTAAGTTTGTTCAGAAAATAATGCCCGATTATAGAATCAACTTTTATTCCTGAATTAACATATTTAAACAATGTTTAAATTAGTCAAAATATGAACCCTGAATATCTATACATTTCTGCTATTGGGTTACAAGTTTGTTTATACCATTACACTAAAACTAAAAGGTATGGATGTTAAGAAATCTTTGAATGCAGTTTCTGCATCTTTGCAATGGAATGTCTTTTGGCTTATAAAATTGTCAAGATGCTTGAAAAAGTGGTATTGAGTAGGCAAGAGATCAGGGGGAATATGGTGGACCTTAAATTAGTAAGCTTCTACAGTGTCACCTTGGCAACTTGTGGCTAAGCATTGTCCTCGAGCAGAATTGTACCTTGTCAATTTTTTTTAATCGTTTCACCCCGAGCAAGGCATTCCACTGCCGCTATTGCGAAGGGGGTTACATAGGGTTGGGGAAGTGATGGGAAAAGGAAGTTAGATATAGGAAATGTCAGAAGGAGGGTGATAGACAGGTAAGGGTACCAAGAATGAGGGTTGGTTAGATGGTAAGAGTGCTTGAGAGAATAGATGCAAGTTAGTGTGTTAGGAGGTGTCTATTGACCTTACATTTAAACTCCTGGAGATTGTAGCTGTCAGGGAAGCAGGCATGTGAAAGGGAATTCCACAGGCGGGAAGCACGAGAAAAGAAGCTGTTGGAGTAGAAATTATGGTTACATCTTATCTGTTTCACTGTAAAAGGTGGGACCTAGTTGCTAATCTAGTAGATCATGTAAATTCGTACCTAGGCAGCACCAATGACCTAAGTTCATCAGAGCAGAAGCCATGAAAGTACTTATAGAAGAGGCACAGGGAAGTCACGTCACACCGGTGAGAGAGTGGTTGCAGCCAGTCTGCTAAGTCAGGATCGATCACATTACAGATTCTCCGTTGTATTTTGTCAAGAAGCCTGAGGAAAGTAGCAGGGGCACCCAACCAGATGTGGCAGCAGTATTCAATACATGGACGGATGGTAGATTTATATATGTGCAGGATAGATTCAGAAAGGAAAAATTTCCGGGCCCTGCACAGAGAACTGACCTTCATAGCAGCGGACTTAGCAATGGATTCGATATAGTCATTCCATTTGAGGCCCGCCGAGAGTGTAAGGCCAAGGAGGCATAGTGTTTTACTCTCAGGGAGGCAAGCCTGTTCCATGCTAATGGGAGGTAGGTACGATTGTCTATGATGGTTAACTAGTGTCAGTTGTATTTTACTTAACTGAATATGCATTTCATCAAGTTGCTGTTAGTAAACTTTGATAGTCTTGTTCTGGTTAGATTCCAGAAATCTGTAATGGATAACATCAATGACAGACTACCAGACAGTTGCTATGATATTCTATTGGCACAATTTCAGTTTTGGAAAGTGTTTGGGTGCTTTGTCATGATCATCCCTTTATAATTGTCATAAAGGATCCATTTCTCATCACAAACCCCTATCCCATCCAGAAATGGATCATTTAAATTTCAAAGATACAGCATTGAACACATTTCATATGTCAAACTCTCTGGCTTTCACTGAGCTCATGTGAAACAATTTTATAAAGGTTCTTCACCTTACCAGTTTTCTTGAGATTGTCTAATATTGCTGAAATACTGACATCCATTATCTGAAACATTTCCCTGAAACTTTTATATAGGTTTTGTTAGACTAGTGTTTTCAAATATTGTCAATTTCATCTACAAACTCGATCTTTAAGACTTATCCCACTGGGGAACTCCAGAAACCAACACCATACAAGTGGATCCTTCACCCCATGGTCTGTTAATATTGGCAGTTTGAGAAATATTATGACTGAGCTTGAACTCCCAAAAAAAAGTGTAAATGTCTCTTTTTCATATTCAAGATGAAAGGTATATAATGTTTTTAGTTGAATTCTGCAAGAGATTGATATAAAATTAAAAATAGGATTTTTTAATAATTAGAAAGGAATAATATATCTTAGTGTAACAATTATAATAATACATTGATGTCATTAGAAATAGCAGCAAAATATATTAATATGCTGTCTAAAATGACAGCAACATACATATTGATGTACCTACTATTAAGCATCTAACATTAAGACATAAGGAAAAAAAAAAAAAAATCCAAACCCTTGAGCATAACAAGAGGGAAATATATAGAGAGAATGAACTGAGTCAACACTACCCTGCTTTTCTATTGTGTCTGTTTCTCTTCAAGAGCATGACAGGAGGGAAACACACACAACTTTTATTATAATAGAGAGGATAAGAATAAGATTTATTCTAAAATTGGACATTATTTTCAAAATAACCTAATAATATTGACACTCATCAATTAACAAGAAACACAGATTTAGTGGTGGTGGGGGTTCACATTTGATTAAGCAGTATGACTAGACACAAAAGTGACAGATTTCATATTTGAATAAAAATCTATATTCAGTTAAATTGAAAAATAGGATTTCTATTGCTAGTTCAAGTAACTTTCGGATTTAATAAATATTAAGCTCAAAAATCAATTTATAATGTAATAAATACTATAGAGAATTTAATCTTTAATCAGATTTTAAGTCTTTTCAGCTTCCAGCTATATATATATATATATATATATATATATATATACACACTCAGCTACATTAAATAACAGTGTCAACAAAATAAACTACTGCAGTACTAATAATCTAACTGATATGCTTAAAGCAATTTTTAAAAATAAAATTTGTACCATCTTGCAAATAGGTAAGAAGCAATCAATATTTCTCATGACAACTGATTAGTAGGGCAACTTACCAACATCACCATGTTGACTAAGAGTGGCAAAAATGACAGTTTTCTTTTTATACTATTCCAATTACTAAGATAAAAAAGAAATACTATCATCTCATGCTATGAACCTAATGCAAACAATATATGTAAAAATTATATTAACTTTATATACAATAGAAAAAGTATGAGAGAATAGATATACAGGGATATAGATTATAATTAGTTATTAGTAATCTCAGTCAATCATAAATACTTTATTTGAAATAAACTAAAAAAATATCTATAAATTTATTGATATTTTTAAAATGTGAAGTTGCTTATAACAACATATATAGCCCCAATGTTTATCTTTGCTCAATGCTAATAGCCAGTTATTGCGATCTAAAAAACTGCTGCTTCAACATGATCACAATAAGTGGATAATTTTTATATCACATACAACTGTAAGAGAAAATAATGACAATCAAAATGTTGATCTTACATACTACCTTAAAAGGTTAAGAAAGAAACTCTTATCAATACTAAAAAGAGTCATAATAGTGAATTTTTCCTGAAAAACCATTTTATTAGAGATTTTATACATTTCAACCAAGAGAAACACTTATATCCTAGATTATTCAGATGAACAAAAATGTATAAAAATAAAAGACAAGTGTATTTTAACACATAATAAAACAATTTTTATTCATTTATTGTCTGAGCATATTAAGGATTTGTTTGGATTTAAACCATGAATTCCACCTTGTCACCAGGTTTAATTTAAAAGTGCTATGCCCTGACTACAAACAAGGGAAGTAACTCAATTGCATTTTGAGTTATCGACCTTTATAGGAGAAGTAAATTAACTTCCACTAACACACTGATTTGTAAATGAATGTGTTTCTTATATCAAAATGCCTAATCTCACCACAAACATTAATTTATTAGAAATAAAGTGTAAATTTTACCAAATTACTATATTAGTCTGTGTAAAAAATACAGAGACAAAAAAAAAATAGATTAAAGAATAAACATGTGCATATCAAATTGGAAAATAAATCTTCTAATATCTGAGGTCATGGATATGACAGTAAACTACATTCAACAGCAAAGCCTCTGATTGGGAGATTGTGAGGAGCATGGAACCACCTCTTAATTGCTATTGTTCCCAGGTCCACTCTGAGTGGTAAAGCCTGTTGGGGTCCCAGTTATGGGAAAATAGTGTTTTATCCACAGTTTGAAGATAAACTATAAAATGAAAAAAAAAATATATATATATATATATATATATATTTGAAGGAAAAAAAAAATTACCAGTAATACATTTTTAAATACAAAATTAGAAGACATCTTCAGTTTTCTAAAAAACAAAATAAAATAAATAAATAGAAATTTTTCATCAAAATCTGACTAAATCAACCTTCTCACTACTATAACCAAACATTAAAAAAAATATCTTAAAACCCCACTTTTTTGGCATTAAATAACCCACAGAGGTTGATATGCCGTTAAACAAAACTCAAACTACTGACTAATTAGGTCAGATCCTTATCATATTATGCATAGTCAAGGATTAGTTATAGGTACAAGAAAATGGTATAAAGAACAATTGTAAATTCAGAAAATGTAAAATAAGATTTAAACAAAAAAATTATCATGTGAAAAGGAAATGTTTTAATAAACCAATAATAGAGGAAAATATTTTCATACATTGATACATTTTAATGCTAAAAATCATTAATAAATACATAAAAACAAATTAAATAGCATTTATTGTGCTAGGTTTAATACAAAAAAAAAAAAAGACATTTTGAAATATTTTCAGTTGGTTGATTTTGTTTAGCAGCATATCAATATCTCTATGGGTCATTTAATGCTGAAGAATTTATTGGTGAAAGCAGACTGGAAACAAGGTCCCACCTATTTACAGTTAGATCAACTAAATGCAGCCAACTATTCTACTCCATCAGCTTCTTTTCTCGCACTTCTCACCTGTGGAACTCCCTTCTGTATACTTGCTTTCTGTATACTTGCTTTCCTGACAGCTACAACCTTCAGAAATTTAAATGCATCTCTTGACTCCAGTTCTTTCTACATCACCCTGTATATCGTGTTCTTTTCCTTTCTCTCTACCTTTGCAACTGTCTTCATACCTGTGTTTCCATCCTTTTCTTGCCCTTTCTCTGACACCACCTGTAACTGGTCTGTCTTTCTCTTCACTCTCCTCTTGCCTAAACTTTTACTATTATGTAGCCCCTTGTGCATCAGTGGCAGTACCGCCTTGCTTGGGGTGAAACGATAAAAAAAAAAAAAAAAAATTAAATATTTTGTACATAATTTTATGCTCTAAAAGTATAAAATTGTTTTTAGAGTTAGTATAATGTATTATTGGTAATTTCACCATAAAATGTATTTTTATATTTATTTTGGTATTGCATTGATTGTTATTTTGCTATAAAAATTGTATTGTTGCTCATTTTATTAACAACAGCAGTTAAGAGGTAGTTTCAAGCTCATAAAAACCTCCAATCTTCCAATTAGAGTCCTTGCTGCCGGATATAGTTTACTCATACCCAAGATGATTGAAATATCTTGAAAAAAAGCCAATGATAAAAGAAATGAATAGAATGAAAGAAAGAAAAGAAAATTACAACACTCTGAAGTAGATTTTAACCTAGGCACAGTACATACATGCTAGCAGGTAGAAGATATTGTGATAAAATGGACACCCATTATGTGATATAGTAATATATGTAACAGTGTATCATCTGTGCCTTAACTCTAACCATTGACACTAGCTACAATAAGGTTGAGCAAGATGAAAGAGTCTAGTGTTCACAAATGTCATGTTAGAAATGCATTCATATTTCTTTTGTTTGGTTAATGTCATTTGAGTGGAGCTGGATTATGACCCTTAAAGAGGCTAGATGGACAGTCACTTTGGATAACCAATGCACATGAGGAGCATGATGTTGGTAATGTTTGGATGTTGACAACAGTAGCCAAATGAACATTCCTAAATTTGTAGACCAGGTTCTGGATGGTCGCATATTACAGCTGCTCATAGATTAATAAATTGCAAGAGCTGAAGTAGTATACCACACAGCATCCCCAACAAAAATCAGAGCCAATAGTGTCAACACTTATTGTTGAGAATCTTTTTCTTGCAGAAGTACTATAAGCATGCGTATCTCAATCCCCAGCACCATTGTTCAGAGCTCCAGTGGGATTAAAAAGCACATTGTAGTGTTCAGTGATGAGAACAAGTAAAGGCTTCATGCCAGTGATAGTCATTTGCATGCGCAATATAAACCAGAGTAGTGACACCCGGAGTGTATTTACCTGCAATAAACAAACCCAACCTCTTGTATCATTGTGTAGGGGTGCTATAAATTACAACTCTCATTTGCCTTTGGTGTTTCTACAGGGAACAGCATCATTAAATCCAGAGCATTGATTAACATATTCTGCTGCCATTCATGCAAGAAGAAGATGTGTAATTGTTGTTCGTTTGTATACATATGAGGGTAGAGGCCTGTGTTAGTGCCCAAAGAAAACCAGCATATTAATATAGGAATCTGAGTACTATTAATAAACTGCTTATTTTGGAACCTGTGATTGTATTGATATATATATATATATATATATATATATATATAATCAGTTATTGTATTCCAGATATATCTTAACAGTACATTTAATTTTGAGTTAAATCAAAACACATTCAGCCTGTTGCAATTTCATTTTCCAAATGTGTGTGCAAAGGATTTGTTCTCCAAGTCTGATATTTAAATATTACTATTAGCAATTATTCTACAAATCTGTAATTTGTACATAAAAAAACCCACACAAATAATAGTCTTCATGATTTCTCCCTTACCCCATTTTTTTTTTTCCAACAAAATTTTCCTACTTTTTTCTATTCTTTTAGCTTTAAACAGTTTTGTGCCCTTTCCTAACATAACACCTGGCCTTCCACCATTTATGGAACCAATATTCAAATGTTAACTACTTCATAACAAAAGCATTGAAAATGTCATCAATATTTATTATTTCCTTCTTCCACATATAAATAAATAAATAAATACCAAATTATTCTATACTAGATTATTTTTTCTGCAGGTAATTCAATATTGGGAAAGCAGGAAGAACAGTAAAGAAAGACAAATGAAATTATACTTTTCTAATTAGAAAGTAAAAGATTTGAGGCATGTAGACTGATGTATATTTAAATGAGGCCTAATCTGCTAAAGAGTTTTTATTTAGGAAAAAAAAAAAAGACAAAGTCCATATCAAAACTCTTGATCAGTACTTTAGAAAGTTAATATGAAAACTTCAAGATGTATATCAGCAGGTACCCAAGTATAGTGTGAACATAAAACAGAAGCTGATTGTGGAAATGAATATTTAATAAAAGGGTTAAAAACAAATGTATAACTGGTGAAACCTTGCTTATGACTGGCATCCCAGTGACATACCTTCTATGACAACATGTCACTTAAAGACAGTGACATTCCTTCTATGAAGAAAACAAATAAGCAACATGAAAGTTAATTGATTTTCTAGATTGTAAAACTTTGCTGGGAAATAATGATAATACAAGTTTTACTAATTAACCCATAACTGGGGATGGGGAGAAGAAAAAAACAAACATACCTCTCCCAAGAGTATTTGCACGTGTGTGAATGTAACCCAACTAGAATTGGAACTCAGCTCTAAGATTAACAATTCAAAGCTAATATCTATTACAACACCGTCACATCCAAGCTTACAGCATATGATAATCCTAAGATAGGTACCTCCTCTCATATTAGATATCTAAATTTTAAATTGAATTTTTAAAAATAAGTATTCCTGAAACTTATTTTAACTTTAATTGAAAGCTAAATGACTAAATTTACTATTTCCAGTAAGCAAAATACTGTGGTGTATTTCCAACAGAAATTATTGGTTTGAATCTAAAAATTTGAGATTTTTAGAAGTTTTTTTTTCAATTTTTCAGCCATTTTTGAGTAATCATCACATTTGTAAATAAAAGTTAATACTCAGGTTTAAAAATCTTGCAAAAATAAAATATACATTTGTGACATGTTATTTTGGAAAAATAAGCAAATTTAAAGTTAAATTAACCTGATTTTAAACAAATATTACTTGCTTATGGCATGAAATTTCAAATAAAAGTCTTTCTTAATCAGTAAGGTCTGACTTGTTGACCTTTCAGGGAGGTGATGACGGCTCCTGTTATTAATCAGTTTACACACCTGGAAGTATGGTGACCAAAAAGTGACAATCCCAGTGAACATTCCGTAAGGGGAAAAGCCATTGAAACACATGACCTTTTAATGACAAGTCTCTTGTAAGTTATGTAAAAGAGTGCAGTTTAACATAAAAAATTTTTTAAAATTATTTTAAAAATCTTAATTCTAAAGGATTTGTATTAAGCTTTTCAATTTTTGATTTGTAAATATAGTCTTTACTTAATAAATTAATAATCAAAGACACTGAGTGACGAGAAGGAATTTTGAGGATGTTTGAAACTATAAATCATAATTGGCCAGGAAAAAAAATGAAAACAATTCTTATAAAAATTCATTATTCAACCCCCCCCACCCACGAATGATATCCTTAAATTATATTATTTATAAAATAAACTAGAAGTCTGTCTAAATTAAAAATGGTGCAGTTTAATGCATTTTTGATTTTACTATTTGGAGTAGATTTTCGGAAAAATGGTCTTGTAATGTAAAAAAAACAAAAAAAACATAATGAATTTCTAGAATTTTCATGCAATTAATTGGGGTAACAGATGTAAAAAAAAAAAAAAATTTACGAAGATTTTCAAAAAATCTTGGCATAAATAACTTCATTGACTTTTGCAAGAATTTTCAAATTAATATATGTCTTGCTATTTTACCTATAGATTGAGCAGGGAAGAGAGAAAAGTATTCATATCTTTTTCAAAGGTATTAGAACGGAGTGAACACAAGCAAAGTTTAACAGAAATTAGCAATTTTATTTTCTATTGTAATAACCATTATGCTATTTGGACACCTAGAAATCATTATTTTAAATCATAGATAGAGATAATATAAAATGCAATAGCTTTACATACTTATCAGTTTCACAATCTTATCTCTTACTTGTGAAAATATACAGATTTCATAGTAAAATGATTTATTACTTATGGCCAATAAGTGAATATCTTATGAGTAAATAGGGGAGATCAGACTGCTAATACATTATTTCTTTTGTTGCACATTAATTTTCTTTCAACATTATTATATTCATGATTAAACAAGAGAGTAAATCTAGAAAAAATTCTAGATTTTTCATACTGAAAAATATAACCAGTGTAAATGCAAATTTACTTAAACATTCCATTCATTTTTAACAGTACAAATAAACTAGTAGATATATAACATAATTCAATGATTTTTAAAACTGAAACTTCAATACCAGCTCCAAATTCTTGTATTATAATATAGCATACACTAGATCACACTAACAGCCCACAAGGCTACAGTTATTGTAGAGACCATTTAAAAAGAGAGTTAATTCAATGTACTTATATATATATATATATATATATATATATATATATAAATAAAAAATGGCTATTTGTTTTTCTGAAATCATTCTAGTTTCTCTTGACTCAATCAGAAGTCAGAAGCCCAACAGATGAAGTTTGTCATTTAAAATGAATCAATAATGTAAATTGTCTGTATTGAATGAGTAATCATTTAAAAATACCAAGTACTGTGAATAAAATTCTGCACTTTGCAAGTGTCAATCTGAAAGCTAAGAAAATATAAACATCAAAAAAATAAAGTGTAGTGTCTGCATTTAAGCCAAATCACCAGCAAAATGTCAATATAATTGATACATGAGATGTTCTGTAGTAGTTTCTAATAACAGCACAATGTAGTTTTTATTCTCAAAAAGATACAAAGCAGCATTACAAGCTGAATTGAAGTAACAAAAAAAATAGTGTGAATTACAAACAGAAGAAGAAAAAAATCTGATGGTGTCATTTTTATAATTGCCAAACTGAAATTGGATTTGAGTAGACATTTCTTAAATGGGGGTTTCATAAAAAAAAAAATCACTGATTTCATCAGTACAAGATAGAAATGTCAGATTAGCTTAAAATATTCATATTATGAATAGTTTACATGGTGATTATTCTTGATACAATTTAAAATAAACATCTTAAATGCAACAAGCTTGATTCATTAATTTAAATAGCACAGCAGCAAAATGAATCTGAGGTTACAAATGCGAAATTGATAAAGTTTATTTATAAAGAAAAGAAATAACTACTGCCAAAAAACAAATGATCCTTCATCATTTATTTTAATACTTGTTTCTGTTGAATTAGTTTTCAACAATAACTTGTTAAAATCATTAAGTCTTAATAGAATGAAATATTGTGTTATTAATCAAAACCATTTTTTCTTTATTAAAGCTGACAACAAAACTAGAAATGTGGGCCAAATTTAAAGCTTATCATTATCAATGACTTTGAAAACCAACAATGCATTATGAAAAATAAATAATATTGGGATAAATATGTATCCTCTGTCAAAACATTATCACATCAATTTTATTCACTGCTCTATCCAGTTTTGAGATCACTCTTTCTCCATTGCCTGATTTCACTAGAAAAATATCAAGTGTTCTTTATCGCAAAAGCAGAATTTTTGTTAAAAACAGAAAAAAAAGAAAAGGGGAGGGACAAAGATATATGCACATTATGTACCATTGTATAACAAAGACCATTTAGTAGCAATACTTTTCAACTAAAAACAGTTCAATTTGTACCCAAAATTGTTTTTAACTATCTGAAGCTCTCTGTATAGAAAGCTTATCTATATCAGTTTGACAATTCAATACATTACTTTTTTTCATCAATAACACTCTTCAGTGGATACAAGACAAGCAGTTTACAGCATAACATGAAAATATAAAAAATTAAAGCATGTGTTTTATGTTTTATTTTTATTAATATTAAATTGTCTAAAAAGAAAATATTAATACAAACTTGTAAAACAAAGTAGAGCCTAAAATCTTCCATAGAAAAAAAAAAAAAAGGGTTGTTTAAATTTAGTTTGTGTGATTACTTGAGTATCAACCACTATGATATATGAATTTACAACAAAAACTAATAAATTTATTTTTTAAAATAGCCCTCCATTTTAAGAAACTGTCCATTTGAGTAGCTTCTGAAACTTCATAAATGGCACTGATTTGTTAAAGCAACATCTTAGTCTAGGATGCTCTAAGTTTGCAAAGGATACATTTACTCAGGGCTGATACATACTACTCATGAGCCCAACAACCGGAGGGGAGGGGAGGGGATGATTGGCAGGAATCATGGCAGTGCTTTTGCAACTCCAGTTTATCATTTGCTATTAAATGACAAATTTTCAGGTTTTGACATCATTCTGGGATTTTTTAAATTCAAATTTTACTCATGCTAAATCTTGAAAAACACTATATAAAATTCATTAATTTTAATCCATACTTTTGAGTGGGTTAAAATTGTTCAACTTTTTAACAAGAAAACTCAAGTTGTTGTTAAAAATTACTGCAAAACATTGATTTACTTAAGATGGAATGGTCTATTATGACATGTCTAATTTGTATTCAGAGATATTGTATTTATTTTGTGTTTTTATAGTTGAAGTGTTCACCTATATTGCATATGATACTTTATTGTACATAATTAGGTTACAATAAAAAATGATTTTTTGAGGGAGAGTACAAGATCTTTGTTCACATATTCAAGATTTTACATGACATCAATAAGTAAGTCGATAAAGAAAAGAAAAAAAGACACTAATGGAATTACATTGGAAAAATAAAATATCAAAGAATTCGATGACAATATTTACGCTCTCACACCCTGATTGAGCACTCTGGAAGAAAGGTAGACTTTGAAAAACAGCCACTCTAGCGTGTATGCATCGCTCATTCAGTAAAATGAATTGGAGCACGCTCGCTATTGGGCGCGTAATATGATATGCGCTAAAAAGACTGCCTTCTTCCACCGAACACCCCGTGGCTCATGGGTAGAGTTGCCGACTGTCGCCAATTTGGTCGGGTTTCAAGCCTGGGTTATGTAACAATCGGAGTCTAACCGTACTGATGAGCTGTGATACAGCGAAAGATCTGTCTACAGATGACAATATATATATATATATATTACACACTACCCTACTTTACTATTATGGCAATAGAGGGAGGTACAATAATATACAAAATAAAATCAATTATTTTCCCACGGTTTCTTTCCTGATTGATCAAACACAACAGAGCTAAATGGAATTATTCAATAAACAAACACGATAGAGGACAAGCAACAAAAGGCAATCATCATCTCACCCTTTATACACCCAATGGTGTGTAGGGCAGTAACTTTTTGTTACTGTTTCTGTAATAAACTGATTTTATGGGAACAGGTTGTTAGCCCTGCGCCCAACCCCCAAACCTGGAGGACCGGTGGACTATTCTTGGTCATTACGTTTACAGCACCTGATATTCCCAAACAGTCACCTAAGCACTGACCGGGCTCGATGTTGCTTAACTTCAATGATCGGATGAGAACTGGTGTATTCAACACAATATAGCTGTAGACAACAAAAGACAATGATATAGGATTAATAAAGATTTTATTTCTTAAGTGTACAAATGTAGATTAAATATATTGGGGTTGAGATATTTTAGAATATGAAAAACGAGGTAAAACAAAGCAATGAGGTAAAAATAAATCTAATAAGACAAAATAATAGTGGGGAATTTCTCTTATAAGAAAGGTGAATATTATTTTGACAAACAACTTAAAAGTAACTTGTAAACAAATAGGCCATAAGAAACAAAAGACTTATCTGTTGTTTGAAAAAGTCTTTCTTTTCTTTTTATCTTCCTTTTAAAGTCCTTGTTTCTGTGATATTCTTTTTTATTTTCTTTCTTTTATTTCCCACCCCACCCACCTGGGAAGAAATTTTATGATCTGTGAAACAGATTTCTTTAGTTCTCTTTCTTCTCACCTGGCTTGGTAGGAAGACTATGAAATGGATTTCTATTTAGTTTCCTTTTCAGCTAGTCTTTGAGAGGTCACCAAAAAGTCAGACAATTAAGTGATAGATAGGGAAAGGGGTTAGAGGTTGGATTGGTGGGGAGGAGAAGATAGTGAATGGTCATAAAAGGCATAGTAGTTATATTTATAGTAGAAAATGTAATTAACTATACTTTAAGGTAAACAAAAGGCTGCATTGACAAATGATTTAAATCATTTTGTTTATTTATCAGGTTTAATTTAGGAAACTGGAAAATTTGTAATTTTTCTTGTAAACACAAGAAATATGACTCATCTAAGGGTTTTGAAGGTTCTAGCTTTTTTTTTTTTTTTTTTTTTTTTAAATATTTTCCATTTTACAGTAGGGGCTTATTGACTACTAAATGCCAAAGATGTGCTATTTCTGTACTTACTAAAAGATAAATATGTTGATACTATCAAATTTTGAAGGTGTTCTTGGTGCTACCTATGTAAAATTTATTGACTCTTGAGTTTTCAGTGGTAGAAATAGTGCATAGGTAAACAATAGAATCACTTAGACACCTCTTCTGTAATGGACACTCATTTGGATTTTAGCAATGGCATGTATTGGTATTGTTATCTTAGGATGGTGTTGGTTACTTAGGTTGTTTTATTTGTTTAAAATTTTATTATTGTGTTTCTTGATGATCTTTTCAAGGTTTTAAGTACAATCATAGCTTAATTTAAGGGTATGTTTCTTAAAAATCTTATTAAGAGGGTTATTTTGAGGAAAGTGTTTTTCAACTATACTGAGGAATTTATGTCCTAACTTAGTACTAACCATTTTGTTTAATTGGGGTGTATACCAAATGATTTTTAGACTTCTAGTTTCCTTTCTATTATTGTCGTGTTCAATAAATGTTAGGGCATTTGTAGCCACTGTTTTCTTAGGACAGTGTTATAATATTTCCTGTGTTTAGTAAAGATATTTTCACTGGAAGTGATGCTACTTATTCTGTATTCTATGGATGAGGAAATTTGTTTGATTATGGATAGGGTGTAATTAGATTTAGGGTGGATATATTTAGGAGTAGCATTTGCTTTTATGTAGGGTTGGTCATTGACTAGGTCAAGGATTATAAACAACAGCTCTTGTGTAGCAAAAAAAAAAGTTTTTATTATAAACTCTAATAATATATATATTAGATATCAATCACCTATCTCAGTAAATGTTAAATTCTTTCAATAATAAACACATTCAGCTAACAACTGTAGTCAATCCAGACATCAATGATCATTTGGTTGATGAAGTAAGTATCACTAAGTAGATATAACATTGGTAAAAAAATTGTAAGAACATCATTTTGTTCTTTTCTTTGAAATAGGTACAAGACTTAAAATAAATACTTACCATGTTCATAAATTTGATCTAGTCGGTCAACCTGAGCCAAAGAAAATAGTTTGTAGCCAGTTTTTGTACCAACAGCAAGTGACCTGAGAATAAACAAATAAAGAAATTTTGAATGATATAAAGCAAAAATAATAAGTGGATTCTATTTAAATAAAACATTGCTTACAAGCAATAGCTGCTATAAGCCAAAACAGAATCAACTTAGTAGAGTAGTTTTTTATGTACATCCACAATCCCGTTAACTTTCAATTAGAATCAATTTAAATGCTGTAACTACCTACTAGATAGATACAGTGAAATCTAAAGACTTCTATTAACTGAAAATGAAGAAATTATTTTCTACTAAAAAGACCCTTGAAAATTTCAGTTTTCCTGTTAAAAATTAAGATTCATCAGAAAATTCTAAGTTAATGATTGGCAAGTCCTATGATAATAAAATATCCATAGAAATGCCCTTATTATTCCATCATTAAATATTTAATAATACCAACTTTAAGAAAATATTGCAATAACAATCATAAATATGAATGCTGATCATTATTTTAAGAAATGAAAAGATTAGAAATTGTCAAATTTTTCTATTTCACTAAACATTAAACTTCCCTTGTTTCTTTTCTCACTGAAACCAAGTAGAGTCTTTTCACCTCTTTCCACATGATTAACAGAATAGTCCATTATTTATGAAGTTTGGCAGAGCATAAAAGTAATGTAAATTCACAAAGGGAGGTACATGCACAATTCTAATAGGAAGATTTTATTGAACAATAATTTTTTTTAAAATTTATAGTAATGTTACTTTTCTGAGAAAATTTATGTCCAGAAATTATAGTCTCTGCAAGAACTTCTAAATAACAGTAAGACTGTCTCTTGAAATTTTGTTTAATGAATATTCAGCACACAACTGTCCCCTAAATAACAAAGGGATATTAAATATTTGCATATTGCCATGACTTTCATGAACCTCCATATTCACATCAAGCTTTAAAGCCAGTAGCAAGTTAACATATTTGAGAGACTGAATTTCATGAATGAAAAATGATTATTGCATCTCTTTCTGCCACACATGTTTAGAATAATGATTGTATGATGGCTTTCAGTTTGAGAAAAATAACTCCGTTTTTCCCTTAAATTAAAACTTGGTAATTCTTTAATACTAGAACTTTTTTGCAACATATCAATTTGTGTTAAAATCTTCAGTATTGTTGAAATTATTACTAACATTTTGAAAAAATGGACAAATTCTATATTTTAGAAAAAAATTAATGAAAATTTATTGTATTAAGCTACACACCCTAGTAAAACCAACTGTACTCCCATTATTCAATCTACCCCCCACCAGGATTCCAGTTCAAATTTCTATTAAAGTTACCAGGTTCAACAAGCAGTACCTGAAGAAGGCTTGAGGGCATCAACCAAAATCTGTATAAGACAATCAATCATCTCAGAAATATAGACAGATAAAACAGAATCATTCTAGGAAAGTTTAAAAACCTTTAAAAGATGGGTTGTCTGATCTGGATGTGTAATATTTACAAAATTCTTTCAGAACCAAGAGTATGCTTTCTTTCCATGTTGAAAAAAAAAAAAATAAATAAATAAATATAAAATGTTACTTCATGATTTATAGCACACCACATTTCCTTTATTGTATAGAAAAGGATGAAACAAAAAATAACCACTGGCAAGTGTGGTCAGAAGGAATCTTTCCATGGTCAATTGAATTGGTATATTTTCTATACTTTTTATAATAAAGATGGAGTTTCATATTCACGGAGTTGATTATAATTTCTTGTAATGTATCCCACTATACACAAGAGCCATTTTCATTGCATCAGAAAGAGATGGTCCTAAATTTTCTATCGTGTCATATTTTGAACCATCCTCACTAAGTCACATGGTGTACATTGGCACCTGGCTTAACATCAATATTTACATTTTGAAATAAAAGTAAGAGATTTCTGCTTAATATACAGTTTTTCAATACATTGTTGGGCATTTATAAAATAGGTGCTAACTGATCCTTGACAAAGTTTACTAAATTCTTTTTCTAATAGATCAGTTGTAAATAGCCCAAGTTATATATATCTATGGCTTGTAGCTAAAAGGTGACAGCAGACTAACAATTCCATTGCATGGATGGTAGTAGCAGTATGTTTGGATAATTATTTTATACGATTATCTTGACTGCCAGCTATTAAGAGCCATTTGACCAAACTCAATGAAAAAAATCAAGTCAGCTGTCATTCAGATATTTGATTTCAGCTTGTAGAAAGTCATTGTGTAGTTTATCAATTTGAAGGGTTTTAACATTTAAAATTTTCCACCATATCAACGCCTTGTTTATAAAGATGGCAGCATCATTCTTTTCTGCACTTATTCCAAACTGAGTGAGAAGTGCATTAAGTTTATTTTTAAGACACTCTGAAGCAAGTAGAAACTTGTAGCCTTTCCATGGGCTTTGGAGCAATGGAAATTTCATTTAAATCTGAAAGTTTAACTAGTCTTTCAGATTCAAAATGATATAACTTTTTCAGATGTGCCCATTTTACAACTCATTTCACTCTTATCAAAGATTAGTTCTTGTCTTTTCTGTGAGCTACAAATTGCAAATATTTTTCAACAAAAAGCAAATGTTTATTATCTTCAGTTAACCAAGATTTTTCAGGGAGTGTGGGATATGATTTAAAAAAAAAAAAAAAAGCTTGATTTACTCGGTTGCCATCACATATAATAGCCTTTACACCAGCTGGTACAGAGATTAACTTGAACAGTTAATTTGTTCAAATAAAAAGGCTGATGTTAATTTTGGAAGTGAAATCAATCTTGTAAGAAATTTTGGACCCCCATAAAGACAAACATTTTTCATTAAGTTCTGAAACTTCTTAATGTTGCTAATGATGGTAATTGAAAATCCTGTCTTAATCTATTACATAATGACCATGATGTTGTATAGTACTCAAAAGCATGTATTACTATATCTGAGCTGTATTTCATTCCAACCATTTAGAGGGCAATTGCTGAAAAGTGCTGTCTTAAGATATCCTTCTTGTGAACAAAATCTATAGAATTTAAATACCAAATAATTTCTTCTAATTTTGACCAATCTATCAAGTG
Source organism: Ascarosepion bandense (assembly GCA_037127315.1). Lineage (NCBI taxonomy): Eukaryota > Metazoa > Mollusca > Cephalopoda > Sepiida > Sepiidae > Ascarosepion > Ascarosepion bandense. Next base: position 2,186,613 of record JBBBDQ010000408.1, read on the forward strand.
TATTTCTGTTAATATAGCACTTCTATAATGAAAGGTTTCAAACAGCAAATTTTTATAAATTCTTAACATGAAGAGAGGAGTACCATTGATAACTGACCAGTTAAAATATTTTCAGCCAAAAATGCTACAACTGAACACAAAGTCTTTTTTATTGATAACAGTTTCAAATTTGTGTAATAAATCTTATCAAATTCTAAAAAACATTAATTTTATCATTCAAGCAGCACTGAAGGTATTTTTTATATCTTTTTGAACAGCTGGCTAGGATGAGAGGAAAAAAGAAAAAAAAAAAGCGAAAAAGTTGATTAGTATGTGTTCTTTGGGGCCAAATCCCAAAATGAATCTCCTCTTTGATTAGCCAAAAGAAACACACATGTAAATTTTTATATCTTCCCACACACATACACAGCAAACCAAAGGTTTTTATCATTTAAATGTAAATCATTTGCACAACCAACAGCAACATTGCCTGATGATGAGAATCTATCTCAAAACAGAAATTTCCATGCCACAATGTACAATTTATACATAACTATATAATTATAATAAGCTCTATAATACTCATACTGAGCACTGTCCATTATAAAATTAATGCCAGGGCACTCAAAATAATAAAACCTTGAGTCCTCTTCACCTGGAATTTATTTATCTATATATATATATATATATATATATAAAAAAAACATCTTTTACACCCCTCTATGTAAAGTCATGAAGTTTCAAGAAATTAAATTTGGTATTGAAAATTTGTTTTATTAATTAAATGCAGGACTTGTTAGGAAACGTAAATCATCTATACTTTTTTTTTTCATTCAGTTGGCCATTTTTCAAAAAATCTGCTCTGAATAGTAAAATAAATGCAATAAAACTATGACAATAATTAAACAAGTTTTAATTGCTTTTAAAGATATATATTATATATTAAGGGCATTATAGTCTGAAGGAAAAGAATTCTTTGATGAATAATGAATTTTTACAAGAACTGTTTTCATTTATTCTTTTTTAATTATAATTTATAAAGTTTCAAAAATATTTTTTAAATTCTTCAATGCCTTGTGGTTAAGTTATTAAATTAAGTGAAAACTATATTAACTAATTGAAAATTGAAAAGTTTAATGCAAATCTTTGAGCCAAAAGATTTAAATAATTTTTAATTTTTGTTTTTGTGTATATTGTTTTTTTTTTTTAAGTATGGTATTTTCTGTGTTACATTAAAAAAGTCAAATGTTTCAGTTTCTTCCCCCTACATGAAAAGATTTGGACAATTATGTAAATTCTGATCAACCATACTTAGCACGGCCATGATTAAGAAATACTTTTTATTCTAAATTTCATGCTATAAACAAGTAATACTTGTGTAAATCAGATTAATTTAACTTTAAATTTGCTAATTTTCAAAAAAATAATGTCACAAATGTATATTTTATTTTTGCAAGATTTTTAAAACAGAGAATTAACTTGTTTACAAGCTGTCAAAATAGAAAAACAAATGATGAATTTTGAAAACTCAAAAAGTTGAAATTCCAATTAATAATTTCTATTTGAAATAAACCAGAGTATTCTGCTTAATAGAAAAAGTAAATTTAATCATTTAGCTTTCAATTAAATCTAAAATAAAAGCTCCAAGAAAACTTTTTATTTTTATAAATTTAATTTAAAACTTAGATATTGAAAATGAGTGGAGGTACTTAATTTAAACTAAACTAAAATAGTTCAATGTTTAAAAATAAAAACACAAATTACTCAAAGAAATTAAGATTTATCAATTAATAATTCCTATGAATAATGGTATCAAAGAAAAATATTAAAATAATTTTGTGACCATTGACAAATAATGGTATTTTAATTTTACATAAATAAATTTTGCTGTAAAAACAGAAGCCTCATGGAAAAAGTGAAATGTGTTATGTATTTTTTGATTAAAACTAACTTCAAGTGAAAAATGTTACACAAACTTAAATGAGAAGCATAAAATTCAAAGTAACAAGATCAAGATTATAAAAGTTTTGTATAGTGAATTACAGACCCAAAATATTGTTTTTACAATCTTCATAAAAAATAATATAGCAATTGAAAATAAAATCTTATACTTACTGCAATTAAATAAGGTAAATGATAATTCTTTGAATTTCTTAAGTCAACAACACTGGAGTAGCAAGCTCAATGTCAAACTAAAATGCCCTGCTGCTCACATTCGATTGAGCAATGTTTAAAACTGGCCTCCAGTTCTGACCTTTCTCTAAGTTATGAATTGGCCATCTAATATAAAACACCATGAGCTGAGCCCTTTATTAAATCTACTGAAGTAGATTATTCTGTTCAATGTCTAGAAATATCTAATCTAGTTCTTACTAGTACTAAATAAGAACTAGACAAAACAGTAAACAAAATAATCTACTCCTGTAGATTAAATAAAGGGTACTTAGACTCAGTGGAAACAGAGTGAGCAATAACTGAGCAGTACTAAAAGTAAGAACTAGACAAGATAGCCAGAAGTGGGCAGTAGAATGAGAACAGATTACATAGTGGCTTCAGGTTACCTGGGTTGACATACTGCAGATCAGGGGCTATAACAGATGAAATGTGATTAGAGAAACAAAGATGAAGACAATAATCTGTGTAAAAAAGAATAAATTCATCTAAATGGTTACACAATATCTGAAGACAGAATTTCTTATCAGTTCAGAAGAAAATTAAATAAAAACAGTACATGTTATTTTTATGAAGAATGATATTGTAAGCAAGTAGATTCAAAGTCATTAAAATAAAAAATCTACAAGATCTACAATACACAGGAAATTGTGCAAAACAAATTTGTAGTTGACTATTTTTAAAAAAAGTGATAAGTATAAAACAAGAGGCTGTCTGAAGGGGAAAGAGAGAGATATTTTGGGACTGAGAGTGAACTAAAAGACCTGGTTGTTGGAAATAAAATAAAAAAAAACTACCAGATTGTATCAGCAAACCACAGGTTGAAGAGTAAAACCTTGCCTAGCAATTGAAGAAGCTGTGGAACATGAAAGTTAAGACTATGCAAAGAATGATGCATTTGGAACTGCATTAACACTAAAAGAAAGAGTGAAAGAATTAAAAATTCAAGAAAAAGTCAAGACTGTACAAACTACAGCAGTGCTGGAGACAGTTAAAATACTGAAAAAGATGGAGATTTGAGACTTACAGCCAATATCACCGGCAACTGCTATCAGGCACCTGATATGAGCAAATATAATAATCCAGATATGAGTGTGTATGTGTACATTCAATACTTTTCACAGAATGCACTAATACTACACAGGGTTCTGAGACAGGTTACACAAATATGCCGATTCTTGGAAAAAGTGTCAAACCATATGTAAATAATTCCACCACTGATGGCCTACCAGAATACAACAGGTAAAGTAGAAGAGGTAAGCAGAGTGTTCACTTTGTACTAATGCACTTGGAAAAAAGATATGAATCCATTTTTTCTACTCTACCAACTATGGGTAAAATAGCAGAACAGATAAGCTCATTTCATCAGTCTACGATTTTCTTTGGTATAAATTTCTTCAGAACAAAAAAAAAAAAATTTTAAAGAAGTAACATGACCCAGAATAGAAATATTTAGTCTTATCTTGTAAGGGTCATCAAGGTTAGAGGAGAAAGAGTTCATGAGACAGAATGAGTGACCATAAACCCACACACACGAATATGTATACACATATCTACATATATGAATACACACACACATCTTATAAATATATCTTCTATGTGCCGTGTCCCTTCAGGATGTAGGCAATCATGACCCTCCACTTCTTCCTATCCCTTGTCGCACTTAATACCTCTTCTGTTATTCCACTCAATCTCCGCTTCACCATCCATTTGGTATATTGTGCGCTGCTTCTCCTTGTCCCTCTTGCCCATTGTCTCCTGAGCATCAGGTTCTCCAAGCCCTCCTTCCTCATTCAGTCAGTTAAGTGCCATACGTGATACACACTTGGGTGATCATGTCTTGAAAGAGACTTGACTGACTGAGCAGAAGATTATCCCGCAGTAGTTTACCATTGCTTTCTGCGGTAGACTGGTTGCCAACCAAGGCTAAAGAACCCAATCTGTCCTGTTATTTGACCCATAACTGGAAGGAAGAGATGGATTAATATCTTTCCCAAGGGTATTTGCGCGTATATGATTGCAACGAATTCAACTGGAATTCGAACTCGGCTCTCCGATTTCTCGTTCCGAGTTGATATCCACTGGACCATACGTGTCCCCGAAACATCAGCTGTCTTTTCCTGATGTTAAGTATCGGTTTTTGTATCCAGCCTCTCCAAAACCTCATTATTGCTTATGTTCCCTGTCTATGGTATCTTTAGCACCCTTCTGTAGAACCACTTTTCGTTTGCTTCAAGTCTTTCCTTCATCTGTGATGAAATTGTCCAGTATTCACTGCCATATTGAAGGACAGACATCACATAACAATCCAGTACTCTATTCTTCATTTTCAGCAAAATTTTTCTGTCTCTTAACACTACTCAGCTTCTGGAATGCATCCTTTGCCATGCCAATACGCCTTTGAATCTCCAAATCGCACTTTCTGTCCTCTGTTAGAATGCTTATGAGGTATTTAAATTTCTGCACCTGTTTGATTTTCATATCACCAACTTGTAGTTGGCATTTTGGGCTCCTCTTTTTACTGATTACCATGTATTCAGTTTTCTTGTAGTCCTTTCTTTCCATTTTCTTTAACTACTTCCTCTAGGAGATATTGTAGTTTTTTTCCTGTATCTGCTGTCAGCACTGTATCATCTGCACATCTTATATTGTTCAAATTGTGGCCGCCAACAACATATCCTGGCAGGACTTCTAGAGCTCTCAGAATTGTCTTGCTGTATAGGTTGAATAGTTCTGGTGAGAAGACACATCCTTTTCTTACACCCCTTTCTATCTTTGTGTACCTGGTGAACTAGTTTCCTGTCCATATGCAGGCAGTTTGTTGTCAATAAAGGTTCTTGATTATGCTAAGCTCTTTCCCAAATATGTCAAGGTTGCCAAGCAACTATCAGGTCTTTGTGGCATACTTTGTTGAATGCTTCTGTATAGTCGATGAAACACAGTTACACATCCTTTTGCATTTCTGTTGCCCTTTCTGATAACACTCAGCATAAATACTGCATTTCCTGTTCCACTGTTCTTGTCCCAATTTTAGTTTTATTCTGCTGCATTCTCTGTTCATCAGAATTCAGACGAGTTTTGTTATGCAACTCATTAAGCTGATCGTTCAGTGGAGTTCATATTCATTTGCACTTGGCTTCTTAGGCAGTGCTATAAAAAAATAAATAAATCTGCTTAGGTCTTCTGGGATTTCACCACTGTTGTAAATTTCATTTATAATTTCTGTAATTTTGTCTACACCAAAGTCGTCTAAGGTTTCTAACATCTCCATTACAATGCTGTCTGATAAAGTTTGGCCAGTGCAGCTTTCACTTAATATTTCTGGTCTATTGGTATTGATGTGTATTGCTGATTGCTCTCTCATGTTGTAGAAGATATATTCTTCCTACTTCTGAAGTATTTCCTCCTTCTCTAATACAAGTGTTCAATCCTTGGATTTTATGCATCCCATTGAAGAGCATTATTTTTGTCCTCTTGTCTTCTTTATTTTTTATGCAGGTCTCTTTTATTGGTCATGCGCAATCTATTTCTGTGCATTTGTTGTTGAGCCATTCCTCTTTCACCTGTCTGCATTTTCTTATTTCCTTATGTAGTTTTCTGTATTCCGTTCCATGTTTTGGCATTACTTTGTTTCTTTTACATTCAGAATCTCATCTGTGATCCACTCATTTTTCCTTTTACGTCCATTTTTCTTTGGGACTATGTCACTGGCCGATGTTACTAATGATATTTTAAGGGCATCCCATTATGAATTTTCATTTCTAATTTGTCTATCGTATATTTTTTTTTCACTCTATTCTTGTACTTTTCCTGCAGGTTAAGGTCATTCATGAGCATGTTGTGTTGCAGTCTTGAGGCTTCTTCATTCTCCATAGTTTCACCGTTAGTTTGCATATAACCAGGAGGAGGGGGTTGCCACAGTCATCACTCGGATAAGTCTTACAATGAACAGCTCCATTCCTGTAGCTCCTGTTTGTTGCCATATAATCAATTTAATTTTTTTTCTGGCTTCTCCAGGTCTATAGTCTTGGTGTTCTTACACTCACGTATTCACACACCAGCATACTCACTTATGAAGATCAGACATATGCATATAATTAATATTAACACATCTATACACAAGTACACAAACAAAAGAACCTACATTCAATTACATACGTAACTGAAAGTAGCTGTACACATATACAGGCATATATGTCAACTACATTGGAGGTTTCAACCACAATTTACTCAATATGAAAAAAAAAAAAAAAAATTATATATATATATATATATATATATATATATATATATATATATAAACAAATGTTTAGAGGTACAAAATTGATAAACTGTTTTAAAAACAAGGAAAATATTTGTCTCTAAGCCCCTTTCAGCCAACATCTCATCAGGAGTAAATCATTGGCAATAAACTATATGAAAGAACAGTAATAATGAAAGTTAAGAGTCAAAAAGGTGGGTACATGATTATATGAGGGAAGAGGAAATCTTGTGTAAATACAATTAGCGAGGGGAAATTAAAATAAAATATTCCCCAACAAATTAAAACTTGACAAAATCCTTCTGGCAGCAGAGAAAAGGTTTGCACACTGATTCCAAAATCTTTAAATGATTGGAAACAGTACTATACATACACACATATATATCTCTGAGCATTTATGGTATTTTAACACCATAGCCAGGTTTGGTAATCACTCACCACCGAATTATACAGTATACTTGTCTGGGTTATGTTCCGATGTAATTTAGCCTGGTATTCCGGCAGCCTGAGGATAACACTTATGTGCATGAAACCATGGTTGCAGCCAATTTCAGGTTTCAGGAACAACCAAGATGTTAATAATATTTAGTTCTACCACCTTATGTGGTATTGAGCACTTTTTATTATTTTGGTGTACCTTTAGTAGTTTATGACAAGTTCCCTGTGTGTAATGAGATATATATACACACACACACACACACACAAGTGTACACATATACACACAAAAGGACCTACATTAAAATATATGCATAACAAAAAGTAGTTATACACATATACAGGCATATAGATCAAATACATAGAACTTAACCACAATTTCTTTAATATACTAAAAATTATCAAAAGATAATTTACACAAAGAGAGAAGGGAATCCACAAGTGTGATATAGTGGGATCATTTGAATTCCAGTAGCAACACATACACATAAATATACAGATTTAAAAAAAAAAAAAAAAAAAAAAAGGATACATTCAATTATATACATAAGACAAAGTAGATATATACATATACTGGCATATACATAGCAAATTTCTTCAATACATAAAAATTTCTATTGAATGATCAGCACAAAATGGGAATGAACTCACAAGCATGACAGAATGGAGTAAATTTAAAATTCTATTTAACAGGTAATTTAATAATATTTCTATGGAAACATTTAAAGAGGATTTCATTTCTTTGGCTTAATAGTTGGCTAGTTTTTTTGAATTTGCTAATTCATCTAAGCATAAATTATATCTATTTCTGAAGCTATTAGGAATTTGAGATTTACCTATAATCCTCCATTCAATCTGTGAGGAGAGATTTCTGTCTGTTTTTTCCAAAAATATTTAGAAGAGCAGTTTGATATGTTAGGCAGGGTTTAGAAAGATTGGTTATGATTACATAGTTGCTGTTTCCAGGGTTTGGCAGAAATTCCTATGTATACTTTTTTTTCATTTTTGTAATTACTAGGTAAAATAGTTACTTGGTATATAACTTTTATTCAGATTTGCATACACCTCCAATTGGACACTTGTTTTTGCTGATACAGTTAAAGGAGGGTTTACTATCTATTTGGTGATTGTTATAAAGTTTATCTAGTATACTATTATTACGTGGTTTATGATGTTATTAATGTTGCTTGTGCAAGAATAGCTAATTTTTAATGTTTTCTATTAAAATCTTAGTAGGTTGTTCTGGTTAAAATGTTTATCAATCAATTTCAGAAAGTGTTGATATTAATATTAGATAGTTGGCAGAAAGGGAGGGGGTGAACCATATTACTCTTTCTTTTTTTAGGTTTATTTGATCCGGTATCTTTGGAGGATTTTAGATAGAATAATTCCTGTCTAAAACCACTTTTTTGAGGGCATTATTGTAAGGGGATTTATTCTAATTAAAGACTTTCTTATTAGAAAGTAACTTATTGATCCTGGCATTTACAATAGGGGAAATTTGATTATTTGGTGGGAATGGTTAAAGCAAACATTAATGTAGATTGAGGCTTCATTGTTTTTTGATAGGGTTTAAATGTTTCATTCAACAGATTTAAAGAAATACCTAAGAAGTTAACTATTTTAAGGTTGGACAAAATTTCTATCTTAAATCCAAGTAATTTGAAAGCCCTAATGACTTTCTTTTGTATCTGAGAGAATAGTGGACTATTACTATTAAAGATAACAATAAGTCTGTCATCCCTATATAGACTGATCTGTCTGGAGCCAACTATCCTACTAAGGGTGTTTAAAATCCCACTAAATCTGTGATTTCAGTGGAATCAAATGCACCCATAAGAACATCGAAGTTATCACTGTGGCTTTTTATTCATACAGACTTATTATTGGTTAATGATATTCTAGAAGCTAATATAACTTCTGATTCCTTATCAGTAATTGTCACATAGTGAAATTCAAACTATCCAACAATAGATTTTTTGATATGGAGGAGTAAAAGTCTATAATATGAAATTGGATGAAGGTTACCTTATCTTTGTTTTTAATGCTATTGATCCATTTGATGGTGTCAGAAGTATCTTTCCACAGATTGTTAAAGGAAAATTTTTGTATGGAGTCAGTTATATTTTTAATTATATTTTTAGAGAAGTTCTAGCTCAGTTTTGGAAGGGTTAATCAATCTAGTTTGTCATTTATTATCAAAGTTGGGTTTGTGTTCTTTGAAAAGTATGCATTTCTCAGGTGAATTTTACACATTTTATCTTCAATATTAAATTTATTTGCAAATTCAACCACATTCTGTTTAATTTTGGACACAGTCTCATGACTTTTGAAATAAGTTCCTGATAGGAGAGATTGACTTTGTAGATTTTTTTTTTTTTTTAAATCATTTCACCCCAAGCAAGGCATTCCACTGCCACTATTGCACAGGGGTTACATAGAAGAAAGTGATGAGAAAGAGTGGTTAGTTATAGGAAATGTTGGAAGGAGGGTGATAGACGGATGAGGTTACCGAGGATGGGGGTTGGGTAGATGAGAATAGTGTTTGAGAGAATGGATGTGAGTTAGTGTGTTAGGAGGTGTCTATTGACCTTACATTTAAATTCCTAGAGATTGTAGCTGTTGGGAAAGCAAGTATATGGCAGGGAATTCCACAGGCGGGAAGTGCGAGAAAAGAAGCTGTTGGAGTAGAAATTGCGGTTACATTTTATCTGTTTCACTGTAAAAGAGTGGGACCTAGTTGCTAATCTAGTATCTCATGCAAATTCATACCTAAGGGGCACCAGTGATCTAAGTTCATCGAAGCAGAAGCCGTGAAAGTATTTACAGAAGAGGCACAGGGAAGCCACATCATGCCATTGAGAGAGTGCCCGCAGCCAGGCTACCAAGTCAATATCAATCACATTACAGATTCTCCGCTGTATTTTGTCAAGAACCCCAAGGAGAATAGCAGGGGCACCCGACCAGATGTGGCAGCAGTATTCAATACATGGGTGGATGGTAGATTTATATATGTGCAGGATGGACTCGGACAGGAAAAACTTCCAGGCCCTGCACAGAGAACCGACTTTGATAGCAGCGGATTTAACAATAGATTCGATATAGTCATTCCACTTGAGGTCCGCTGAGAGTGTGAGGCCAAGGAGGCGTAGTGTTTTACTCTCAGGGTGGCAAGCTTGTTCCATGCTAATGGGAGGTATGAGTGATTGTCTATGATGGTTAATTGATAGCAGCTTCATGTTAGAAGCATTAAAATTTACAAGCCATTTCTTACCCCAGTCCACCACGGATTGGAGGTTCTTCTCAAGCTCAGCAGCAAGGTTCGCTTTGTCACCCACACCAGATTTTTGATCGAGGTGAGAGTAAGCTGTGGTGTCATCAGCGTACGTACATACATTGGGGAGATCGTTAATGTAGATCAGAAAGAGCATAGAATCTAGGATAGAGCCTTGAGGGACACCCACATTCGTATGGTAGTTTTGGGAGGCATGTCTGTTTAATACTACCTTCAATGTGCAATTAGAGAGGAATGACTGGATTAGGTCAAACAAATGTCCAGTTATACCAAAGCTCCACAGTTTGCAAAGAAGGCCAGCATGCCAGACTGTCGAACACTTTGGAAATATCCAAGGCAACAGTTTGAGCTTCGCCATTCTTGTTGAGAGCCTGGCATATATACTCAGTGATGGTCGTTAGCATATCGGCAGTAGACCGGGTGAAGCGGAAACCATACTGTTTGTCCAAGAGGAGCCTGTTGACTGTGAGATGATGAACCACCTTGGCGTTGATAATGGCTTTGAACACAATGCCAAGACCGGAAGGAGGCTGATAGGGTGGTAATTAGCAGGGTCCAAGGGTTATCCAGTATTCTTAAATATAGGAACTACAGAGGAAGACTTCCAACAGGCAGGAAAGCAGGAAGCAGATAGGCAGAAGTTGTAGAGCTTAGAGAGGACAGAGGAGAGTTCAAGGGCACATTTCTTCAAGACTATGATTGGGATTCCGTCCCCTTTGCTCGCTTTGTGAGGGTCAAGTTTTGAGATTATGCTAGAGATCAGCGAGGGGGTAATGTGAACATCATTCAGTTGAGCCTCAGTTCTAGGTTGGAAGTCAGGTGTAGATACTCCAGATGAATCCAGTCGAATTAGTGGAGAATCTGCAAGCAAAGCATTCAGTCTTGTCTGCTGAGAAGGTAAGGACCTCAAATTCATTGATTGGGGGGAGTATTGAGGTTAAGCATGCTTTTACAGAGTCGCCAGTAGTCTTTGGCGCTGAAGTTACAGGATGTTAGGTGTTGCTTCACTCTGGCAGCAAACAACATCTTAGCTTCACTAAGTATCTTTTTACACTTATTACGAGCTGAGGTGAAAAGGCGCCTGTTTTGGTCCAACGCATGGCTTTGATAAAGCTGGAAGAAATGATTCCAATGGGCAATGGCAGCTGAGCAAGCAGACGAAAACCAAGGGGACAAATGAGATTTAAGCTGAAATTTCCTTGCTGAGATGAAAGCATCAATGCCAGCCTTAACACACAAGGAGACCTTGGATACAGAGTCTTCAACAGGAAGACTAAAAACATTGTTCCAAGGGACGTCACGCAGGAAATCGTGGAACAAGTCCCAGTCTGCTCTTTGGTAGCAGTAGGATATTCTGCTGGTTTGGGTTTCTTTGGTAGAGTGGGAGTGGAATGAGATGTTAATGGAAACTACAGGGTGATCAGAGTTTCTGAGAGGGCAGAGCTGCTTGGCAGTGCAAGAGTCTGGGATGGAAGTGAAGCAGAGGTCTAGTCGTGAGTCCCTTCCATTAGGGTTATTGGAGAAATGCATGGGAAATCCACCACTTGTGTAAGAGATTGGGTGATTGAAAAATTCATGGTGTGGACACCAACAAGATCGGTGATAGAGTTTTCCAGCCACTTGGTGTAGTGGGCGTTAAAGTCACCAAACACGAATATATGGGCAGATGGATGAGAAGAAATGGCCTTATCGATATTGTTAGAGATGCTATGTTTCTGGATTTGAGCCATAAGATTTTTTTTAATTTCTTCAATGTCTTGATTTAACTTATGTAGGAATTTGTTAGTTAAGAAAATCAAGTCCAGAAAAGTTGAACATATGTTTTGAAGTGATTTAGTAGTTTGTTGTTGCTGGTGGGAGGGGGGGCGTTCTTTGGGATTTCAGATAGTAGTTTTCTTTTGTGCCATCTAGTTTATCAGACAGGTGTAGGTGGAAGTGGGCAAAAATTGGGTGAACGAATGCAAAGATGGGTAGGGGATATTTTTTTAGTGAATGTTCCAGGGGAAAATTTATGTTTGTGGGGTAAGATCTGTGCATGAATTAGGTTTTCCAAAAAAAGGGGATATTCCTGAGAGAGCTCAACTTAAGTTTATAAAGAGCAATATAGATAGTGATGCCAATTCCATTAAGGGAGAGGATAATCCAAAAAGATCTATTTAATATAAAATATTAAGCAATAGATCTGTATAGAGAGCTCAATGGGTATTATCCAGAGTAATGTGATATATATAAAAGAAAAGTCAACATATCATCTAAAGTGGTTATAAATTATAATCTATTTTGAAAAGTTAATAAGCTCATCTCATCAGACTATCATTTTATTTGGTATCAATTTCCAAATATTAAAAACAAAACAAAAAATTCAAATAAATAGAATTCAAGTAACATGACCCAGAATAAACAATCTTTACTCTTATCTTGTAAGGGTCACCAAGGTTAGGGGAGAAAGAGTGACCATAAATCTATACACACCCGCAGTGATCTGGATAATATCCATCGAGTTCTCTGTACAGATCTATTGCTTAATATTTTATATTAAATAGAACTTTCTGGATTATCCTTGCCATTCATGGGCTTGGCATCACTAGATAAGTTTTTTTCATTTTATACTGTTGAAATCTTTCCTTTTATCCATAAATTTTCTTTATAAATTATTTTTTAGTTGTGGTTAAACCTCGCCCCTCCCTTTTCCAGTTTGCCCTAATAAGTTAAGTTATTACTTAACTGTCAATTACCATTGCCATCGATACCCTGTGACGAAGTTGTTGGCCAAAAGGATCCTAAGGGTTCATTGCTTAATTGATAGGCTATTTCTTGTGCTTATTAATTTAAATGGTTTTAGTTGTCTGGTATAGAGAGAGATGGCTAACAAGGTAACCTCACAATACTGTTGCTAGTATAATTCAAGTCTCACCAAGTACCCCACTACTGAATCTTTGTTTCAGACATTATGTACTTAGAAAATACAAGCTTTGTAAATAATTTCATAAAACTTATACAGAGGTTTTAAATTCTTTAGAAATCTGCAGTCTTCAAATATATGACTTTTTTAAGACTCCTTAACAGCAGGAGCTCCATTCAGTTATGGCAATAGAAAATAACCTTATCAAGATATGACAACTGCAAAATTCAAACATACTATTTTTTGAAATTTAGAATCACTTACATTGGACAGACAGAATTTATTCAGCAAATGAACTCATTAGTAGAGTGCTAAAGGTTAAATGACTTGCATTTGTTAGGTAGGAATTTATCAGCTATCACAAATAGAGAGACGAAGATCTATGGGGAGAAGTGTGGAAACTGGGAGGGAAAAAGGAAGTGAGTGAGAGAGAAAGTGAGAAGTACTAACAATGAGAGGGGTAAATTGATTGATTGATTTCTTTACAGTTCATTAACCACCTTTATGAGCTATTTTAATAACAAAATATTTTGGATTGAAAGATTTTTTCAAGTGCATATGGCATTTAAAAAGTTTTGAGAATAATGATTATTTTTTTAAAGATACGTCCCATTATTTAAGCCTTAGCTGAGATTGGCGATTGATTCATACATTTCTCTCAAAGGTATTTGTGCATAAGTGAATGTAATGAACCTGATTGGAAACTAATTTCTCATTCCAAGTCATTATTCATTACTGAGAGAGGTAATAAATGTGAGTGGAACTGAGCTATAGTGAAAACTATTCTATTTTTTTGTTAATACAAAATAAGAGTCATCAAGATTATGAAACTATTTACTTTTATTGTGAATATATCCCATCAGTTATCAAAGTTGCTAGTTCTCAGGAATTCACAACCAATTAGATAATACAAAATTTGGTTATTTTCATGACATAAAAAAATGTTTCAATTTTCTTTTACTTTAACTAATAGTCACAGATAATAGCAATTAGGACTATCAAAAGATAGTGTAATTTTTTTTTTGTATCCCCCCCCCACCCCCGTAAGACAGCAATGCCACTAAAACACAGAGGTTAGGGTGTGAAAGAGAATGAGAAGACTTTAATGAGAAGACAATAATGGAGCTAGATTCAGAAAGAGAGATGATTATATTTAAATCTTTGAAAGTTGTTGGTGGAAGGAAAGCAAGAAATTGGAAAGAAGTTCCACAAATGAGAAGTGAGAGAAAAGAAAAACTATTAAAATAGAAATTGTGGTTGCATTTAGCTAGTACAACAGTAAAACAGTGATACCAAGTTGCCAATCTAGTAGCATGCTTAAAATCATGCAGTTGAGGCTTTAAGCAAAAAAGCTCATAACAGTTGCCATGAAGATGTGGTGTCTGCTAATTTCAATGTCAATGAAAAAGAATAAAAACACATTTGTGCAAAATAATAAACTGCTCAGCATTAAATTAATGAAATTTTAAATGATTAAAGAATATAAAAATACTAAAAATTTCATTTATATTATTGCAAGTAACCAAGAAATTATAAGTGGATGAAGTTTTAATAACTTAAATTGAAATTTCAAATATATTTTTAACATTTGATTTTGCAGTAGAATAATCAATTTTAGGAATGGCAATTTCAGTTCATTATTTTTTTTCTTTTTTACTGCAAACTTTTCCAGTAGGTTTTTATTTCTAGTCCTCTTAACACTGGATTTAAGAAATGGTTCACAGATGGAATGGTTTCTGACCTACATTCTGACACTGACCACAGTGCAGTCTCAGATTCAAGTATTTCAATATCTCAGGACAATCCTACTTATGTGACACACATAAACTTTAAGAACAAACATGGTTAATTTTCAAGGATTCTAAAAAGTTAAGTAATGTTATTTTCTAATTTTAACAATATTTTCATAAGTCAAAACCTGAAGAGTTAACACAATAAGAAGCAACATCAGCTGTTTTAACACAATTTTAAAAGAAAATTTCATAACAGACTTAAAAGTTGCACATTTGGAAATGTATTACAAACTGTTTGAAAAGCTTTTTTTTCTTTTTAAGCTAAAATGATAGAAGCAAATATTTGTGCTGAATAACAGAATTAACCAATATAGAATAGGGGAGAACAGATAAAAGTGTATTTATATAATAAATTCATTTTCTATAAAAGTCATAGTAGATAGAACTTTTACCTGTTTAACAACTGAAACACTGATTGTATAACATCACATTCATGATTGAAATCATAATGCTATTCCACTGAGTATTTATAAAATGACAGAATTATGTAGGAAGTAACTTCAAGTAGTTGTCTTTTTAGCTGAAGAAAATAGAAAGCAATGTTGTTTAAAGAATAGCAAGACTATTTCTTTCTTGACTTGATAAAACAGGAAATGTTAGAACAATGAAAGGAAACAAGAAAAATTAAATATTGCGTTATATTGATTTAAAAGCAATTATTAATTTTTTAAAAGTTTTTTTTTTATGCAGCATTGTCAACAATTATTAATTTTGAGCAACATTTTCTTGATTTTTAGGTGTTTTCATCACAACTTAGACTGAAAGCAAGCAAACAGATAAACAGAAAATAATAAGATATACTTTATGTAAGACTCGTTTTTCCTTTTTTGAGCCTACCTGCTATATGGAACGTCACAATTGTCAAAAAAATTTTTTTTTAAATATTTTATTCAAAATTAATTATATTTCAATATTTATAAAAATACATTTACAAAATGGAGCATAATTCATTACTCATAAATACAGAGTCTAAAACTACCTTAGTGATAAAGTTTCTCTTGAGGTTGATAAAGACAGGAAATGCGTAATGGAGAAGTGTCTGTGAGTGTGTGTTGGGGGGAGGGGTATTAATAGCAGAACTCTTTATTTCTAATTATAGAAATAATTACCACATTGACTGAATCAATTTTCTGTTACTCATGAGAAGGATAAAACACTGAACTCATTTTACTGCAATTCCAACATGTAAAATTTACAAATAAAAAATATTTATTGAAGAAATTTTGCCCATTATGGATTGATTGTTTTACTAGCAGTAGGTCATTTAATGCTGAAACTGGATTTTTTTTTTTTTTTAGGTTGAGAGATTTTTTTTTAAATGGTTTTCAAAATATCACAAGTTGTATAGTTTGGAAATATTTCAAAACATAAGTTGCATGGTTCAAAGTTCAAGCTCTATTTTCTATAGAAGTTAGAAGTATTTTATTTTCTTCAGATATCCTATTATTTAAGCAGTAGTACATTTTTGAGGATGTGCGTTGTGGTGCATTGGATATTGGCTCGGAACGAGAAATCAGGGAGCCGAGTTCAAATTCCAGTTGAATTCATTTGCATTCATTTACGCGCAAATACCCTTGGGAAAGGTATTAATCTGTCTCTTCCTTCCAGTTATGGATTAAATAACAGGACAGATTGGGTTCTATAGCCTTGGTCGGCAACCAGTCTACCACAGAAAGCAATGGCAACCTACTGCGGGATAATATTCTGCCCTGTCAGTCATGTCTTTTTCAAGACATGATCGCCCACGCGTGTATCACATATGGCACTTAATTGACTGACATTTTTGAAGAGCATGTTAAGATTTTGAGCTTGGTAATAGTTGCTACATATCTTTTTGATGCTTCTTGCATTCTATCAAGATAGGCTTGATGGTATGAAATTGGTTACTGTGGGTACACCAAGGTGTAGTTTCTGTCTTGAGCATGTGCATGTTCAATTCATATTCTGCTGAATACTATATCTTGTCTACAAACAGCCAATGACTGTATATTCTCCTTTCTTATTGACAGCTGATGTTCATATAATTTATTATTTGGGAACATGTCCCAAATTGCCTGCCATTTTCATTTGATGTTTTGTGTAATTTTGTTATTTTCATTTTCTTTGCCAGTGTCTCAGCTTCATGACTTTCCTTGATACCAACATGACTAGGAATCCAAGCCAATATTATTGTTTTGTGCTGTATTAATTGATGAAAAGTTTCTAGGATTTCTTGAATATAGGAATGATTTGTGTTCTTTTGTTTAATTGCTGCTAAACTAGATAGGAAGTTCATAATATTCTCAGACTCCCTATCTTATAAATTTTTTATCATTTTAATGACTTGTAGTTTAGCTGGACAGTGCGTTGTGGTGCAGTGGATATCGGCTCAGAACAAGAAATCGGGGAACCGAGTTCGAATTCCAGCTGAATTCATTGCATTCACTTACGCACAAATACCCTTGGGAAAGGTATTAATCTGTCTCTTCCCTCCAATTATGGGTTAAATAGCAGGACAGATTGGGTTCTATAGCCTTGGCTGGCAACCAGTCTACCACAGAAAGCAATGGCAACCTACTGCGGGATAATCTTCTGCTCAGTCAGTCATGTCTCTTTTGAGACATGACTGCCCAAGCATGTTTCACATACGGCACTTAACTGAGTTTAGCTGTATAGACGAATGCATTATTTGATAGCTTGTTTATGAATTTGTCTATTTATGGTTGCTGCACCTATTCTATTCAGGATTTTTTTCATCCATCTGTGTAGAATGGTTTATAGTCACAATATTTGTCTCTTAATTCTCTGTACATAATTTTGTTTTTGCGTCAATGTTAGATCTATGTAAGGTTTGGAGATTGCCCATAGAGTTACCCTCTTTATTGTGACTGGTGTTATGTTATCAAGATCTTTGTTTAATAGTTCCAGTGCTTTGTTAATTTGAAGTCCAAGTGAAGGGATGGCTGTTGGTTTATTTCTAAAGAAAAAGATACATTGAAGTTCATGTTTTAGGCATGCCAAGTTATTTTAGTACATACTGCATATTGGAGGGATATTTTTTTCTCTTCTCAGATGATGCATTGGCTTTGATACAGAGACTTTACATGGGTGAGGTTCAGAAAGCTTTGAAACTTACTCTCAGTCCTTGATTTTGTATGGCTTGTAGTTTGTTTTTTTTTTTGTTTTTTTTTTTTAAGATTGGATGCATCATTTACAGTGTTACACATAAATCCTTAGTCTAATTTTGATCTGATGTGTGACCCATATATTCTGAGCATTACTTTTTGGTTGGCATCCCAATTCAATTTTTATATTACTTTTAGAAGCTTCAAAGCCTTTTGGCATTTTTGTTTAAGGTAATCAATGTGCGCCTTTTGCTATCTTAGATATTTTATTTGTTGGACTATGGAAATTAAGACTATTTAATTTTAATTCTAGATCGAGGTGGTACACTTATTTTTTTTTTTTTTTTTTTGGCAGAAATGCATACAAAAAGTTTTTGTTTTGGAGAAACAGAATCCATTTTCATTTGTCCATTTTTCTATCTTGTTTAAACATATTTGTACATATCTTTCAAGGAAAGCATGTTTGGTGATGAGTAGGATATTGAGAGATTTTGCAATTCCTGTATTAATGGTTTTAATAATATAATTTATTTTGAGAATAAATAATATAACTGATAAAATGCTACTTTGAGGTACTCCTGCTTCCTTCTTGAGTGTTTTTAATATTGTCTTTAAATTTCATACTTTGAATGTTCGGTTTGATAGGAAATTTTGGATGAATATAGCCATTCTTCCTTTCATTCTCCTCTTATGCAGGTCTCTTAGGATAGCATACCTCCATGTGGTCATAGGATTTTTCAAAGTCAAAGAATATTGATATCTCATGATGATCTAGAACAAAGCCATCATGAATAAAGGATTATAGTCATACAAGTTGATCATTGGTTCTTTAGTTTTTCTGGAATTCACTTTGATAGCTAGATAAGAGATTGTTTCTCATTAGTTGAGCATTTAGCATTCTCTCTATGGTCTTGCAAATGCAAATTGTTAGTGCAATGGGTTGGTAGTTAGTTGGGTTAGAATGGTGTTTGCAAAGTTTAGGAATTGGAACGATGGCAGACTAAAACCACAATTTTGGAAATTTGATCACCATATATAAATCATTGAAGATCTGGAGAAGTTTTAAAAATATTTTTCTGGTAGGTATTTTGAAAATTGGTAATGAATTTCATCTGGACTGGTTGCAGACTTTTTACTTTTGTTTATAGAGTCTTTTAGTTTTCTCATAGAAAAGAGAATATGTAATATGTAAAGTGAATGCAAGTTTTTCTTGTTCTATAATTTTTTATATTTTTGAAATTTAGAAGTGTAGTGATTTGTTGAAGAGTTTTTTTTTTAATTCTGTTTCTTTTTCCACAGTGCATTTATCTCTATCTGCTTTGGTCAAGTGGACTGTTTCTTAATACCCCAGGTTTTATTTATTGGAATTTTGTTGTTTAGACTGAAGATGTAGTTTTTCCAAGATTCCTTTTTGGATTTTTTAATTATACAGTGTACTTTTGCTCAAGCTTGTTTGTAGTTCTGTAGGTTGATTGTGGTTGGGTTGGGTAAAAATTTCTTCATTTTTTTCCCCCCTGGATTTAACTACTCTGCATTCTGCTATAAAACAGGGTTTTGATTTAGTATATGGTTTAATGGGAAATTTGGGTATTGTTTGTCTTACTATTTGTATTAGTATGTTTGTAAAGGAGACTATTGGTTCTAGTTCATTGAGAATTTTCATGTTGATTTGAGATGAGTAGAGTTTAGCCAGTTATCTTTGCGTAGTTGCCATTTTGGATTCCTTTCTTCTGGTATAGGCTTGTTTATATTTAGGAAAATAGGTGAATGGTCACTACCACATTGGTAATCATGAACTTCCAATTGAAAGTTCATAAAAACTGATGAAGAGCATATGGTTAGGTTGATAGATAATGCTGATCCAATACCTGGGTGTAAGTATGTGTGCATTTGATTATTAAGGATACATAGATCTGATGATTCTAGTAGAGATTCTATAATTTTACCAGTTTGATTAGGGTTCCTACAACCCCACATTTTTGCTGTATATATATATTAAAATCTCCCATTAGTAGAAAGTTGGTGAATTAGCTTTTCTATTTCAGTCTGTGTTTTGTTTGATATTAGATTTTCATAGGTATAGCTTGATGTTGTTTGGGTAATTTTTGTATATGATTGTGTATTGAAGTTTGTTTTAATGCTTTTCTTTGCTTCTGAGTAGGGAAATTTTTTTTGGTGTTTAATTTTTAAGATATCTTTTTCTTTTTCCCAGGTTTCGCAGTCTCTGAAAGTTCCCCCCACATTTTTTTGCAATTGGTTTCATTTAGGAATGTGATCTATGTGGTTAGGATCATTCTCCTCACATTACAACTTCCTTGTACATTCTTTGGTAGTTGAAGCATCTTAATAGGTTTGGAATATGTTTCTACTGTGGAAATGGTATATCTAATTTCTGTCCTGTGAGGGTTCTGATGCATCAAAAGTAATGATATAAATGTTGATATCTATAATATAATGGATATTCATTTTATATCTGCACTGTTTTGTTTTTTGATAGAACTATTGTTCTTAATTTCCTCCAGTGTACACAATGAGAGTTCAGTGGTTCTCACCACGCCTTTGGAGGAATTTTAAAATTTGTGCGAGTAGACCCTTAACTTTATAATATGAAATTTGGTCATCCTTAGTATTGTTTCAACATTATGTTTTCTTTCGACTTCTATCAGTAACAAATTATTTTTAGTTTGCTAAGATTTTTCTATTACAAAAACGTGACAACTTCATTATTAATTTGTCATCTATTGGTTCTATCACAATGACTTTCAAAAACTTTTTTTCCTCAATAGAGTTTATGTGTCTACATCAGTGTGTAGTCTCTTGTTTGTTTTCATGCTCATAGTCTATTATTAGCCATACTCCCACCTACCTTGGAGCCCCATATGAGGAAGATGATGGGGGGGGGTCTTATTTGCCTCAATTCTCTAGAGCTACATTACTAGTATACTTAAATGTGAGAAGGGTTCCAAGCACTTGTTATATTCGGGATCATCCACCTTAGTTTGTTTTGCTAGTCTGACTTAGGACCTGACATGACCAGTTGGTTGATTGGATTGAGCCTCTCCAACTGCATGTCTAACTCAAGTAAGGGCCAAATTGGGATGTTGGAATTTAAGAGTCTAGTCAAACTCCTAAAGCCCACAATCACCAGGATCCCATGCTCAAGCATCATGGGTTGCCACCCACTGAAAAAAAGGTGCCCCTATCAGAGAACTTACCCCTTACAGAGGTGTAGTCAGTATATTCTGAAGCCCCACCAACAGGACAGTATCCATCATGGAAGATGTCATGATAAGACTGAGCAGTTATACTCTTATTTTATACATAAATAAAAAGTAAAGTGTCTAAAAACAGTTCATCAGGCTGTCAAGAAATCACTTGCAAGGAAAAAAAAAAAGTTTTTTTTGTAATATTTTAAACTGAAAATATTTGTTTTGATTCAGATTAACTAAACTTTAGATGAGCTCAATTTTATCAACATTGCCGTAAAATATTTTATTTGAGATATTTTTTTAATGAAGAGAATTATTTTGTATTGACAGGCCAATTTTACTGATAATCATAAAATAAAAAAATTATTCCAATCAATTTAAATTCAGTTTGAAATACAGCAAAGTATTTTGCTTGTTGGAAATATTAAACTTAATTTATTATGTTAAAATTAAAAGTAAAATACTAGCTCAAAGAAAATTTATTTTTAAAAAACATTTTAAATTTCATGTATCACTTTTTTAAAGAGTATATATATATATATATATATATATATATATATATATATATAAAAGGAAGGCAGAAAACTGCTGCTCCTAAGGCATGAAAAATAAAAAAGTACTCAATAAAACATTCAACAATGAAAATGTAGAACAAATATATTGGAGAGGGGGGCAGGCAAATATGCTGACCCACCTTGCTACCCGGGTTTCAACCACCAGGTTATTTCAGATAAACAGTTTGCCTGAAGAAACCTTGCAGTTAAAGCCTGTGTATCAAGGTGGGTTAGCATATTTACAAAAAAAAAAAAAAAAAAAAATCAGCATACAGCAAAACAAAAACCCTGAAGAGTGAAGACATCACAATAATGCCTTCATGAAATTTTGAAGTCAGCATGACTGAAATAAATCTGTTCAGCTAAGTGACAAACTTCAAGCACACAAAATAATGGCTGGCCACTTGTATTCAAGGATGCCAGCTAGCTAATTCTTATTGCAGACACTTGCTCAGGCACACTTGTGTTTGTTCAACACCCACAGAGCCCAACTGTGGTATATACTGCAACTAAGCTGAGCGGACCTTAGTTACTGTTTCTGGGAGAGAGTGCGCTATCTAGAGTGAACAACAGTCTGAACAAGGCCAGGATGCTCAAACTCTCAACCATGATGACTCCTCAAAAATAGCCGTTTATCCAATTTCACTCACAAGACTTGGGTCAACCTGTGGTATGGTTTTTCAGGCACTTTTCAAAAGTGCCTGCATGCTGGGATCACCCTCTTCAAACTGACAACATCAAGAAGTCCCCTTACTGACAAATCGATCATGGTTAGATTCAAGCCTGGACTTCATGATGAGAAAGTGAGCATTCTAACCACATACACATAATCTTTAAGATTTTATTGTAAAGAAAAAAAAAAAAAAAAAGACTTATTACCAAAATCTCAAATTTTACCCAACCCTATATTCCAATATCTTTTATAGTAAAACAGCTAAGCTCTTACAGACATTTCAAATTGTCTGTAAATTATTTTATGCCACAAGCTCCAACTTAGGCTAAAAGTAAAAACAATCAGAAGCAATGATGACACTAAAACATCTGCAGTACATTATCAAATCTCACAAAAGGTATTGTTATTTATTAAGCTCAGCTTAGTTTGGTATAAGGCCACTAGAATGGGGCATTCAGTGAGAATCAGATTCAAAAATCAATAACTAGAGTATGACAAAAGTTGATATTCTGTATGAATTCATTTTATTTTTTTAATGAAAAACAGGCATATATTTAAGCAAGAATTAGTTAATATTTATTTCATAATGGTAGGAATTAGATAAAAAAAATATTTAATCACTAATCAGAGAATCAAATTTCATGTAAATTTTCAACATTTATTCATTGACTGAACCTTATATTGAATCTTATTTCTAAGTTTTGTAAAAGCATTTTTTCCAGGTTAGTTATACTTTAACTAACAGCTAATCCATACTAGTAAATTTTACATGTTTCTAATTTTTACTTTTATAAAGTTAAATCCCTAATGGTGTTTTATCATACCCCTTCCCCCATCCAAAAAAAAATTAATAGCTCATTTTCAGGCCTTATTTCCAATGCGTTCCACTTTAGAAATATGGTCTGAAATCTTAGAAGGAAAAAAAACACTTTGTGGCAAGTTGCAGTAACCTCATTTAAATAAAATATACGCACAGGGAAAAAAGAAAAAAATCTTCATTCCATATTTGTTTGTGAAAAATTGACATGCATTCTTTCAGTACAATTTTAAAACTTTCAGATCTTGGTCATTGCTAATAAAACTCATTAAAATAAATAAAAATTAACAGCCTTTTTCGAGGTTACCATTTTTTTTTTTTAAACTAATCTACTCATGTCAATGGATATGTGTTGTGGTGAAGTGGATATTGGCTCAGAACAAGAAATCGGAGAGCTGAGTTCAAATTCCAGCTGACTTTGTTGAATTCACTTCAGCACAAATATCCTTGGGAAAAGTATTATTATAATATTAATCCATCTCTTCTCCTTTCGGCTAAGGGTTAAACAGTTAGACAAATTGGGTTCTGTAGCCTTGGTTGGCAAATTGTCTACCACAGAAAGTAATGGCATCTTACTGCAGGAAAATCTTCTGCTCAGTCAGTCATGTTTCTTTCGAGACATGATCATTCAAACATGTAACACGTATGGCATTTAACTATCTGACTCATGTCGACACTTTAACTAAAATAAATCACTTGGCTAATTGACCTAAAAAAATATTAAAACTCCTAATATATAGGTTTCAGAATATTATTTATTGTGCAAAATTTTTAAAATAGGGGACAGTGTTATAAAAAATTATTTGTCATTTGAACATGTTGACAATCAAGAATATATTCTGCTGGGAAAAAATGTATTTCTGTTAGATTTTAAACATTTTTTTTTTTTACAAAATCTAGTTAATTAATCTATAAATTTACTATTTTTCTTTTAGACATGTATTTGAGACATAATTGGATCTTTAAGAGGTTTTTAAATTGTTTTATTTTTTTTTTTGTCAGATTCCATCAAATTAGATAGTTGAACTGGACAAAAGTGATTTCTTTTTTAATAATTTTATTTTGCGCAAAGCAATAGTCAGTCAGTCAGTCAAGTGCCATATGTGATACACACTTTGGGCGATCATGTCTCAAAAGAGACATGACTGACTGGGCAGAAGATTATCCCACAGTAGGTTACCATTGCTTTCTGCGATAGACTGGTTGCCAGCCAAGGCTACAAATACCAATCTGTCCAATGATTTAACCCATAACTGGAGGGAAGAGAGATTAATACCTTTCCCAAGTGTATTTCTGTGTAAGTGAATGCAAGGAATTCAACTGGAATTTGAACTCGGCTCCCCAATTTGTTGTTCCAAGTTGATATCCACTGCAGCACAACGCACATCCTAATTGAACTTGGCAAAAGTGATTTTTTTTTTTTTTTAATAATTTTACTTCAAGCAAAGCAATAAAGCCACTGAAATGCAAGTGTTTACTGAATATGAAAGAATATAAAAGGAAAAAGAAACATTAAAGAGCAATAAAAAAAAAAAAAAAAGGTCAAAAAGAGTAGATGATGATTGACATTGCATTTACAATTTTTGAAGATTCAAGTTGGCTGGAAAGCAAAAAACTGAAAGAGTTCCACAGGGCATGAGAAGAAACTTAACATGAACTTATGGTTACATCTAGTCATTTTAATTGTAAAATGATAAGACCTTATTGTTAATCTAACACTGTGCTTCATGAAGTATAGATACCAAAGAGAAGTGTTACAATAATAACCATGAAAGTATTTATAGAAAAGGCACAGGGAAGCTACATAACAATAATGGTAAACTAATTGGAACTGAGATGTCAAATCAGGACTAATAACATTGCCGATTCTTTGGATTTTTATCCAATCTCACTAATATCTCTAAATATATAACTGAAGTACTTGACAATATGTATCTGCAATATTCAAAGTATTGACGGATGGTAGACTTAAATATGCAAGATTTTGGCGAGAAAAATTGTCACGCACGACAGAGAACAAACTTTTCTCACTGCAAACCTGTAAAAAAATGTTAGTCAATAAATAATTAAAAAGTAGTTTAATTAACTATTTGGACTCACTATTGACTTTCAAATAAAAAGAAAATTTAATTTTAAAAGATATTTAAAATGCAGTTTTGCTAGTTTTTAAAACTAACATGGAAGGACCTAGTATGAATGTTAATGTAACAATTCAAGCTTCTTGTTTTATCGATCCTTTAACAGCTGATTTACAATAAAATTAAACTGAGGTTGAAGAGAATGTATCCCATCATTATTTTTTTTTATAATCATTTCATTCCAAGCAAGACAGAACTGCCGAGAGAGAGAGAGAAAACTACAGGGGATGGCAAAGAAAGGCTAGGAGGTAGGTGGGATCTGGAGAGGTAGAAGATGGCAAGTTACATTGCATTTAAACCTTTGGAGATTGTAGCTATCAGGGAAATAAGTATATGGAAGGGAGTTCCACAGGTGAGAAGTGTGAGAAAAGAAACTGATATACAAGAAGTGAGTGTTACATTTGACTATTTTGATGGTAAAAGGGCAGGACCTTGATACCAGTGTAGTAATACAAGTTAATTCATTTAGTCAGGGCACCAGAGAAAAAAAAAACCTTATCAGAGAAGAAGCCATGAAAATATTTGTAGAAAAGACAAAGAGAAGCCACATTCCATCAGTGAGAAACTGACTGAAGTCAAGCTGCCAAGTCAGGATTGATTATATTGCAGATCCTTGTTTGAATTTTGTTGAGAATCTCAAAATGAATAACAGGAGCACCAAACCAGATATGGTAACAGTATTCAATGTATGAATAAATAGTAAATTTATAAATGTGCAATATGAATTCTGACAGTAAAAATCTTCTGGCCTGACAGAGTGACCCAATCTTCCTAGCAGTAGATGCAGCAACAGATTCAATGTAGTTGTTCCACTTGAGGTCAGTTGAGAGAGTAAGACCAAGGAGGTGCAGTGTGTTGCTTTCTACAAGACCAGCATCATTCATAATGATGGAAGGTAGGAAAATTTCGTTACGGTGGTTAAAGAAGAGCAGCTTTGTTTTGGCTACATTAAAATTTAGAAGTCAATTCTTATCCCATTCGAATACAGAATGTAGGTTCTTTTCAAGAGCAGCAGTGAGGTTTACTTTGTCAGTCTTGACAAGTTCCTTATTGAGACAGGAGTAAATGGGGATATCATCTGCATAAATGCCTACTAGGGAATTGATTACATCAGGAAGATCATTGATGACGATCAGGAAAAGCATAAGACCTAGGATAGAACCTTGAGGGATGCCTGTGTTTGTATGAAAGGATCTGGATGCTTACCCATTCAAAGCAACCTTCATTTCATGATTTGATAGAAACAATCGGATTAAATTGAACAATTATCCAGAAATACCATAGCCCTGTAGCTTGTGCAGAAAGCCAACATGTCAAACGCTTTTGAGATATCTAGAGCAACAGCTAGGGGTTCGCCGTTTTTATCAAGAGCATTATATATTTTTCAGTAATGGTTGTTAGCACATCAATGATACACCTGGCAAAGCGGAAGCCATATTGTTTGTCAGAGAGTGTAGAAGTCAAATAACTTACCTTTCAACATGGCTGTCTTCTTTTGTCACCCTGATATGGTGAATATTCAAGAGTGTGGATAATGCGCTGAATATTTATGGAGCTCAATATACACACTGAAATTATCAACCAATAAATGCTTACAGAATAGACTTGCCTGGAACAGAATGGAATCTCCCAGGTTATTATTTAAACCACCTACCAATTTGCCCTGGTGGCTTTTTGGTCAGTTAGAATCAACTCCTATTCTAGTTGATTACTGGCTGGTTGTTCCATAAGATCTTTACAGAGAGTAGGAAAAAAAATGCAGGGTACATTCACCTCAACTGTTATTTGAAAAAGAAAAAAACACACACACACAATTTCTAAAGTGCTAGAAATAGTGAAAATGAAAAGTTAAATATTCGTCTACAAACTATAGTGATGGTGGTACATATTCTGTAGGTTTGACTGAAACATGCAGTTTTTCTCTCTAGTTCTTATGTTAATTCAAGATATGCAAGTTTTAAAATGAATTATTATAAATGAAGAAGCACTTTTGAAGGTTCCATTCTAGCTTTAATTGAAAGCTAAAGGATTAAATATACTATTTCTGTTAAACAAAATAGTCTAGTATATTTTTCAAAAAGAAATATTGATTGGAATTGATTTTTCCTAAAATAGTTGATTTGTGCCCCATTTAGCCATCTTTCGTCACAATGTAATTTTCTTTATTAAAAGAAAAACACTTGCAAAAATAAAATATACTCTCCTTAAACTCTATGAGGCATATTAGCTGGTTTAAAGTATAATTAATCTGATTTGAAATAAATATTATTTACTTAATTAAAAAAACAAAACAAAAAAACAGATTTTAAAGCAGACAGTAGTAGCAATTCATGTACTTTTCAACAACTGACAGGCACTAATACGCTATTTACATGTTTATTGCTGTCACACGGAGACTATCTGTTAAAACATAATTTAAGAAAATGATGAGTGAACACTTTATATAATTTTTAAAGACTCAGCAATCTTACAAATGCTGGAAATTTTCTCCATAATTTTAAGAATATTGACTTTAAATTTACTATCGTCATTGATCTTAATTTATGATAATGTTGTGTATAGTCATCCATACTTTCAAAATGGGTATGTTTTATACACATTTAAAATTTCTTTTAATTATTTTAAGTCTTAAAGTGTGATGATTTGTAAGCTTTTCAATTTCTTAAAGATTTTTAAAACTATAAATTTTAATTTCAAAAAGAAAAAGGAAAACAATTCTTGTAAAAATTTATTATTTATCACAATGTCCGTAATATATATTATTTATAAAAGAATTAAAATCTTATCTAATTAAATAATGCATAGTTGTATGGTATTTTTTATTTTACTGTTTGAAATGTGTGTGTGTAAAACAAAGTGAAAGAACATTAAAAACCTATTGTTCGTTGTGTCTACTTTTATAAAAGAAAGTGCTCAATACGAAGTAGAGCTTAATATTATTATGCAATAAGCATTTTATCACCACACACAAAAAAAAATTCATGCTTCAGAACACTTGTTCTTCAGGTGATATTTTAAAACAAATGGTGAAAATGATTTATTTTGAAAAATAGAAAATGAATTCATGGTTATTTAGAAAATTAAGGGTAGGGTTGGAGAAAGTTGAACAATATGATTATGGGTGTGTCTGGATTACTCAATCAAAAGAGAATTAGGTTGAATTACAAAGGTGACCATTTATAGAGGCGGGATGTTGGAGGTCATAAAATGACACTCTTTCTGTTTCTTTAGCGGAGATACATATTTGAAACACATAGCATTCAGATGTATACAAAATGATTTTGAACAACAGATCAGATTTTATTCGGAGAGATTCATTTTTATAGTACAAAAAGAGACTTATTGGTTAAAGTTAAAATTTAAGTAACAATGGTATACTAAGCTATACTGGAGTTAAGAAACCAAGTATTGTGTGGGTCATTAACAAAATAATATTGAAGTTTTATGAACATTAACTTTTAAAGTGAAATATTTTACGGCAGTTGCATAATACTGATAATTAATTCCTAAGGTTCAGTTCCAGTCGTACTTTTATGCAGCTTTTCATTCACAGAAGGGCAAACGCCATAGAATGAAATTCTTTTTTTCTTCATACTTATGCTGTTTTTACAGCGATTTAGACTAAATGATTTAAGTGGAGGTACCTACGAGACTTACTTTTTCCAATGAGTCCTGCGTTTAACTAATCAAAGTTTCAGACAGAATTTTAATTTCTAGAATTTTCATAAAATAAATGCGGGGGAAGTAATATTTAAAAAAATTATTTTTACCAAGATTTTCTAAGAATAATAATTTAAAAAATAAATTAATTCATTTGTGAATCAGTCCTGAAAGTTGCTATCTAAAATCCGATAATAATTTGATTTTTGTAATAATTTCCAAATTAATGTTTCTCGTCGGAAAAAAAAATTCCCAGTCAACTCTGGTTCCACACCGATGCAAAAATAAAATAAATTTTAACCAAAATTTCGAAGGTGTTAGGAAGGATTAAAAAAAAAATATCAAAAATGCTTTTACACTTTCCCCTTAACAATAACAAATACTTATTTTTGACGATAAAACGGGGGGGGGGGGGGTTCACCGTACTATGCTGTTTTGTTTTTTTTTTTTTGCTAAAAGTTGAGGTCAAATCATTTTTAGCGATTAAATGCAAAAAAAAAAAAAAAAAAAAAAAAAAAAAATTAAACACTCACATTGTCCTACAGACAAACACCCAAAAGTTAAATCATTTTAAATAAAATAAATAAAAACAACCAGTAAAGTGCAGGTTAAAACCGAAATGAAAGGACTTTTTAAGAACAAAAACAACATTAAGCAGTTAAAAAATAAAATAAAATAATTTTAATTTTCTATTAATATCCTACAAGTGTCCAGAGACGTTGTGCCTTTCAAATGTAAACAAATGTACTTAAAACTATTCTATTTTTGTTAGAAATATTTTTACACGACAATCTTACACACGGACCCCGCATCATGTTAGCTAAGAAAATGAAGGAGTACGCGGGAAGAAAAAGTTTGAAAACCCCTGAAAATGTTTGAGAGTTAAAGACAACAAAGAAAGAGAACTCCTGCTCTTGCAGATACTCAACAACAAATGATTAAATTCTCATCATTTTTAAAATCAACATCAGTCTGACTCTGAAATAAATATTTGTATGCGTGTATTATTCTAGAAGTTTTAGTTATGTCTATATTCAACAATATAGTCTTATCTGCATCGATATTTTGGGTCGATAGTTTTATCTCGTTTTCTTTACGTGCACACGTGACATTGACAATTACACCGGTTGACAAAAAGCTAATTCTACTCAGCAGTAATCAAAACATTTCAAATATCACAATAATAAAAATTACCTATCTTATAACAACGTAAGTGGTAGAAACATATTTTTTAAATGCTAATCTTTGGAACTGAAAGTTAGCAGACTAGTCATTCCATATAACATTTTTTTTTCCATTATCACTTAATTTTCTTTTGCAGAAAAATACAATCTTTAAAGATTTTAGTCAATTGTAACAATTTACATTTTTTTTTTTTACATAGCAATATTTGATTTTCATTTTTTAATTCAACAGACTTTTAAATATTTTTAAAAGTTTAAAAAAGGCTTAAAAAAAAGTTAGTTTTTCACTCAGACTATTCAATTATTCCCAAGAAGATTATAATAAAATTCCAATATAGTTGTATCAAGTGAAATCTGGTGGGGAATAATAACGGTAATTAAACAATAATAAAAAAATAATGTTTTAAAACGGTTAAAAAGCTAGATAAAAAAATAAAAAAACTTTTTTTTTGGAGGGGGTTGCTATAAAGCTCTCTAGGATAAGAAAAAAGTACTTGTCGTTTAATTAGAGAATAGAGAAAATTGTTTAATTACGGAATAATGGTTTTTAAAACAAAAGTAAAAAAATCGAATTTAAAAAATGCTATTGTTTGATTAATGAAATCACTGACGAATAAAAATCCATAATTTATGTTATTGTTCCAGTTTCTTACTCGCAATCCAATTTCTTATTTACGTTTTTCTTGTAATAATTTTTTTATAATCCACCACTGACCTGAAAACCAAAGTTAAATTTTTGAAGAAAAGATATTTAATCGGTGATCCACCAAAAGAAAATTATTGAAGCGATAATTGTTAATTTAAAGTAAAATAAAAATACAAAATCTTAAATTAACTAATTAATAAAAAAAAATAATCGATCACCAAGTTTTTGGGTGCTGTTAATTTCAATTTCATGAGTTTGATTTGCTGGAAGTTAAGATTTACGAAACAATGAATTCCTCAATACAGAAGGATAAAGAAAAAAATTACATAAAGTAAAAAAAACTAAACTAAAAGTATAAATTTTATGTGAAGAGCTAAAGAATTAATTTCCTCTTTACAACATAACATTTTTAATTATTTCTTTAAAAAAAAGTTTAAATCTGAAAAAAATTTAAAAACAAAGGAGAGATTTTAGTGACAAGAAAAGAAATAAAAAAAAAAAGGATGACAGAATCGCAACATATGTTGATTAAACTAAAAACAGAAACTTAAACCGACAACACCTTGTGTACAGTAGTAAAAATGATTAAAAAAATTTAGTTTAAAAAAAGTTATTTAATATTTCTATACAACATTTACTAGAGTGTTAAAAAAGTTTGTTTTTTTTGTCTTTATGCTGCCATGAAATCTGATGTGTAATGTTTTTTTTAGTGAGTCAGCATTTAAATAATAAATAAATATCATTTCGTTTTTTTGTGAGTGCAATAGGAAAAGAAGCTATTCGAATAAGATTTTTTTTCTTAAAAATCGAGTTATCTATTTTATTAAAAAAACTAAAAATGTTTTTATTCTTATTTTGCTGCGGTAAATCGGCGAAGAAATTATTTACAACGAGATGTTGACTGGTGAAATGAAGCAAGCCTTTCTTCTTTTTTGTTGTTAAATTAAAATATTTGTCAATTTTGTTTTTAATTTGGAGTGGACAATTAATTCCAATATGTGGACATTCTGT
Source organism: Ascarosepion bandense (assembly GCA_037127315.1). Lineage (NCBI taxonomy): Eukaryota > Metazoa > Mollusca > Cephalopoda > Sepiida > Sepiidae > Ascarosepion > Ascarosepion bandense. The sequence continues at coordinate 2,218,446 of JBBBDQ010000408.1, forward strand.
TTAATTTCACAGTCACACCATATAGTGACCCTGGTCCTTTGTTAAAATTAAATGATAGGTTTTTTGGCTACTGATTGATAAAAAAAATTATTTTATACTAGATTTTTACGATATTATTTTTTTGTTGTCGTACTCATTCTGCGTGTGACTTGAAAAGAATTAAATGAAATTAACTTGCAAGCTTTAAAGTGTAAATCAAAATCAAGAATAATTTTTAAACAAAAAGGTAAAAAAAATGAAGTAATTGTTATTGTTTGATCATTGATTTTTGCGCATAGAATATCCAATTTCACGATCGATTTCTTTCTCTATTATTGAAAATTAATTACCAAGACAAACTAAAAACATAGCAATGAGTACTCAGTATAAAACAAAACAACAAAAAGTCAACATTCATTATCATTTGCTTTTAGTTTTATCAGTGATTGGAGAAATCGAGGCCATGGTTATGCAGACGAAAAAAAATGTATTTTATTTTTATATTATTATTAATTTAAAAAGTTTACATAACTAAAAAAAAAAAAAGTTTTATAAATTCGATTAAAACTAAAACAATTTTATTTAATTTTAATATCAGCTATAAACAAACATTTAAACGTGCTTTAAATAATTTCATTGATTTAAAAAATAAGTCTGGAGAGAGAGAGAAAGCTATACGTTGGCTAGTGTTGTTGAATGTTGATTTCATTCCTAAAAATAAAACTCACTCAGCTGTCTTTTAGAACGTGGAAAAAACAGGATTATAAGCTTTTTTTTTAAAAGCTTATTGTAAATAAACATTTCAATAATTTTGTACAATTTTTTTCTAAAAATAAAAAATAGTAAACAAAAATAAATTATCAATTTATCGATCAACATGTTTTAATTTATTTGTTGATTAATGTCAATAAATAGAAAAATTTACAATATTTTAAAATTTTTTTAAAATTTCTTCCAGGCAAAATTTTTTGTTTTAAAAAAAGAAAAAATACAAAAACAACATTTTTTACTCAATAAATTTAAAGTGCTTTCCTTTACATTAGACAAAATTATTTGAACATTGCTATCATAAACAACCACAAACGTAAATGAAACGTATTCTTTTCATCGGAACGAGAAATGGCAAAGTGATAGTGATCTTTTGAGAGAAAAGTACGGGCATTATTACACAGAAAGAAATGGATTACAATTAAAGTGGAATCCTCGTTTCTTTGTTGTTCTTACAGTGTTTTGTAGTGAGTTAGATTTGAAATAACTGATAAGAACTGATATCAACATAATGCAAAAGATATAATTTTTTTTAAGGCTTTAGAGAACGATGGCGACTATAAACAAACAAATAACACTTACGAGCAATCTTGATTAAAATTCACGAATAACAAGTCACAGAGTTGGTCTCCGCTATGCGTTGCTAGATTCATTAGGCCAGTGATGCCGTTGGCCACCGTACTAACGTAATCCGTGGTGACAGTCAGGAATGAAAGAATGATACATAAACTAACGAAGCATCTTTATCCGAACTTAAACCTATTACAAAGACATCGTCATCGTTGTGTCGAGAATAACCACAATTTGTAGAACAAGGTATTTGAGAAACGCATTCTTTGATTTGTCAATTTAATACCACGTGGCCAGAAAAAAGCAGCCAATCAGAAGCTCTGATATGCTTTAGTTTTCAGGATTAGAATTATAAGCGCGGTAAATTTAAAACAAATACACTCTAAAATTTTGTGAATATAACAAAAATTATTTCCCGAAAAAAATATAATGTTGTTTAAAACAATTACATCTGTAGCCATTATTAGCAGGGCCTTTGAGTAACAAATCAACACAAATTGTAACTATTTTTAAAATTGTATTCCACTTAGGTTTATTTAAGTTAAAATAAATATAAGTTAATAAGCGTTCGTGTGTACATGCATATATTTTCTGAGCACATGTTCATTTTATATATTTTATTTTTCATAATGACATTACCTATGCATTAAATAAGAATATGGTAATTTTGTTTCTAAAAATTTTGCCACTGACAACTTTTTAAGAACAACCATCAGACAATTTCTTCTCTTCCAAATAATCAGTGTGAGTTACTGGGAATTAGGAAGAAGTTGAAGGAAAACAATAAAGAGGAGATATATTGCTAAAATGTATCAAAACTTGTCACATAAAAAATATCAATAATAATTCCTTTAGATAAAAATAATTGATTATCAGTTTGTTTATAATTTGAAACAACAAAATTTGAAATCAAACACTTGGTGATATAAACCTTAGCTGAGATGATTGACAATTCCACAAATGGGGTAAAATGAAAAATTAAGGAGAGGCCTTTCAGTTAAGGCTTTATTCAACCTTGATTTATTGTATAAAATACAATTTTGGCACAAGGGTAAAAATGGGGGAGGGGTAAAATGGGGGAGCTGGTCATCATCACTATCTTATACCTAGTTAATCAGATTCACGACCCAGTCATTCATTACAATTTGCCCATTTATCATAAGAACTCATTCATCAATCGATTCACCATATTCCACAATACCACATACTCTCAGGGAGCCTAAAAAAGAATCACCCCATGACGTAAAAATTTAATGAACATGTGGTGATACCGAGCAAAGCGAGGGACCAGATGTTTGCACTCTCACAACCAGAAAGCAAATGACCAAAACTCATCGGTGCACACCCCAGCTCCACGCAGATGTTCTGGTTGAAAACTAAAAATTAATTAAATTCCAGTTCGTGAGCCTACACGATTTTTATTTATCACCCAATGGGAAGCCCCGAATCAAATACGAGTGTGAATTTCCAAACGATCTGCTGGGATCCAAATAGACAATATAAAAAGCCGATACAGAAAGCATCACCAGACAGACACACACAGACTCGAGTAATTAGTATCTTCCTTGACCAAAGTCAAGCGAATTACTATACTTGCCTCCCTTTGTAGGGTTTGATACATTCACACCCACATACACATGGTCATTCAGCGTTCACGTGATAACCCTAGTTTTCCCGTGCTAACGACATGCCAATATAAGCCGAGCGCATCACATCTTAAGGCAGTTAGGGGTTCCGTCCTGGGTGAGAGCAGACATGTTTATTACCTAACTCACACATACATATGCGCACTAATTGCGGGTAGCAATTAGAGGTGCAAATTTATATTTCTCACCAGCATGCACACACAATGCTAAAAAACTCCAATTGGAAATAGACATTAACTGTATGTACATTAACTTTATTCAAACTGAACTTGATTCAATTTAATCTTCTATCGAACATTTACGTTTCTCTCCAGACAAAGGAATAGAACCTTTCTTTCCTTATTTGATTTGCATGCTTTCAACTCTATGTAACCTTTGTTAATATATTGTCGTTCTGGGGACTTTCGCCTTTTCGTGTTTCCTTATTCCCTGTGTTATTTCATGATTCAAGTTACACCAAGTCGACTCATAAATATAAATTAGTAATGGACACTTCATCCTCTACACCTTCCCTCTCATCTTATTCTTTGCTGTCTCTAACTACTTACTGACCAAAGGAGCGGATACATCAAAGACATTCCTTACTTAAAGCGCTCCCACATACCTAAGCATTAATTCTCTTTTCAGCATTTTATTGCCATGAACATTTTAACATCCGTTGGACCCATATTTAATGCATTGCTTTAATTGTAAAAACCTTAATTGATATGTGTATATATAAAATGTTATTTCTAAACTCAATTTGCTTTTCTTGATTTATAATCTTTTTATGACTTATAGTGGGCTATCTACAACGAGGCCAAATTCCATTAATCTGCCATAACATACAACTACTCTTCACAAGAATGGATAACCCACTATAAACATAAAATTCTATGTATATATAAAAATCTATAAATGATATGCAATGGTGGCAAGGAGATAAACCCAAAAAACAAACTAAAATATCAAAACAAATACGCAAAAATAAGATAACTGATGTTAGTTGAACCCATCAAACCCTTAAAAGAGGAAAAATTGTCTGCTATATTTTGTCTTTAGACAAAATCTATAAGCTCTTTCGCTAAGGGAGAGGAAAGATAAAATAAATACAGCCATGGAGAAAAAAATTCTGACCCATTTGGGAGGAAAAAAAGAGAGCCAACAAACTGGGGATGTTTAGAATCTCGACTTGGATCATAACCAAAGGAGCCGGGAACAGGCCAGGAACAACACTTACTTACATTAACTAGGAGGGCTCTACAGGAAATCACCTCGATGTGACAGGGAAACCTAAAAAAGAAAATCAAGGCTAGTCTCATTCAAATAAACCAGGCTTGCCTCAGTCACCCACCTTTCACTGAAATGTGTCGAAACCGATCATTTTTATCAGTTTTAATCTTCATTTTGAGCTGATACTAAAAAATTTCCAATTTATAGTGAGAGTTCGTTCTAGCAAAAGGTAGTTGTGTATTGTTGAAGATTAACGGAATTTGGCCTCGTTGTAGATAGCCCACTATAAGTCATAAAATGATTATAAGTCAAGAAAAGCAAATTGAGTTGAAAAATAGCATTTTATATATACACATATCAATTAAGGTTTTTTACAATTAAAGTAATACTTGGAGTATAGGTCCAACGGACATTAAAATGTCCATGGCAATAAAATGCTGAAAAGAGAATTAATGCTTAGGAATGTGGGAGCGCTGTAAGTAAGGAATGTCTTTGATGTATTCGCTCCTTAGGTCAGTAAGTAGTTTTGAGACAGTAAAAGATAAGAGAAGGAAGGGAGGCTAGGATAGTAAGCCACTTGACTTGGTCAAGGGGGATACTGATTACACTCCTCTCTCTCGAGTCTGGGTCTGTCTGGCTATGCTTTCAGTATCAGCTTTTTATTTCAACTTTTTGGATTGCAGGTGATCATTTGGGAATTCATATCCGTATTTGATTCTGGGCTTCCCATTGGTCGATAAATAAAATTTGCATAGGTTCACGAACTGGAAATTTAATATTTAATTAATTTTTATTTTTCAACCAGAACATCTACGCGAATCCAGCTGCGCAGCGACGACTTTTGGTCATTTGCTTTTTGGTTGTGAGGGTGCAAATATCCAGTGTCTCACTTTGCTCTGTATCACCACAAAAACACTATCTGTTTCACCCCAGAATACGGGATCGACACATTGTCATATACATGTGTGTAATCAGTGAACATGGGCTTTTTGGGAGTGATACAAACTGTCAACTCATCAACATGGACTCATAGAGGGCAAACCCGAGGACAATGGTAGAAGGCATGCAAAGCTGTTTCTTCTAAATCAAGGTCACACCATTCACAGTTTAGCAAATCTGCTAAATCTCATCTGAAGGCCTTGTCATTGAGAGGTAGTCTATTCTGAACCATTCGCCAGGTAAGAGAAAACTCGGTTGGTGAAGTAATAAGCCGCTGGCACAGAAGATCAAAAGAAACGCAACTCGTCTGCCAACAAGCTGAGCTGGACAGGTAAGGGATTCTTCATGACCCCCTCCACTAGTTTATGATAAAAAACTCTCCTAGTCTGAGAAAGGTTACTGGGCCGAGGAATGACCCTCAAGGCCAATCAATACTCAATTGATCCTGGGGCCTACTAGGGTGCTCAACCCAAAGGCTTTTTTTCAACCAAAATAATTCATTGGGTTCTGTTTGTTACCAAATACAAAACCACTTTTTAACAATGCAGAATATTCCATTCTACTCCACATTGGTAAGGGTGAAAAAGTATATCACCTTATAAGAAGTGAAGTGTGCAAAATGATGATTTTGTAGGATACAAAAGGTACTTATCTCCCATTGGCCAAAGTAAGTCAGATGGTCACATGACAGCCACTTCATGATGTCATTCCAGATAGTGACCAAAGCACTAATCACTTACACAGTTTGAGAACAGCAACCAAAAGAGAAGGTTGTTTTATTCTGCCTGGGGCCTTTGGCCTAGGCGGATCAGGCTAAATCTGCCTACACCAGAAGCTCACAGGAACACAGATAAATTCCACCATTCAGTTGGGACAAACAGCTTATAAGCACATGGCCATGTTTCGCTGAAACATAAGATGAATCTGAACCTTTAAACAGAACTTATAACAATGGCTTCCCAGATCAGAAGTAACTGCAACTAAACGTAAGACCTTTCCTTTTGTTCCTCCTTATACTTTGCTTTGCAGTAGATGTATGTGATATGTCTTCCTCCACATGTGAACACTTGTATATATGCATAATTTGTGTATGTCATAGCATATAAAAATCTCTGAGAACAAATATTTGTTTATTCATTTTCTCCTTTCCAACTGCTCCTGTTGCACTGGTGGCCACGATGTGATTTATTTACCCAACCCATGCAGGAAGGTATAATCAGCAATCATTGTAAATCTGAAAACTTAAACTTTAATAATTGTCATGTTCTGATTGGTGCAAAATAAATCAGAATAAGTTGTGGAAGATGATAGAGAGTCTGCTTATGATCCATTTAGAGAGAGAGAGAGAGAGAGAGAGAGAGAGAGGTATAGCATGAAGGAGGTGGTGCATTAAAAAAATTTGAGTGTTACTAATGTATCATATTTGACCTTTGAGGCATTCTCACCGGCACAATATGGCTTCCCTCTGTCTCTTCTACAAATACTTTCACGGCTTCTGCTCCGATAAACTTAGCTCACTGGTGCCCCCTATCTAGAAATTTACTCAAGCCACAAGATTAGCAACTAGGTTACACCCTTTTACTGTGAAACCAATAAATTGTAAATGCAAATTCTACTCCAGCAGCTTCTTTTCTCACACTTCCCGCCTGTGGAATTCCCTTCCATTTACTTGTTTTCCCGACAGCTATAATCTCTAAGAATTTAAATGTAAAGTCAATAGTCATCTCCTATCTCACTAACCTGCATCCTCTTTCTCATGCTCCTTTCTCCGTCTACTCCACTCTTATCAGTATTCTCATCCTTCTCTTACCTATTTCCTGACACCCCCTATAACCTGTCACTCTTTCTCATAACTTTCTTCCTATGTAACTCCCTGCAAAACAGTGGCAGTAAAATGCCTTCCTTAGGGCGATACAATTATTATAAAAAAAAAAAGAAAAAAAAAGTAGTTTAGAAAACTAATTTCTTGTCAATTTCCTATACACTTTTATCTCTATGTAAATGAAGAGTACTTATTAAAAAAAATAGGTTGTAAAACTTATCACATTTTCATTTTATCTCATGTCTCAGATACAGGAGGGGGAGAATAAGATAAGAAGTCATCAGAGGGGGCATAGGCTAGAAATTCGATGCTAAAAGTTGGGGACAAAGTCAAATGTTAAGTTTTAAAAAATCTTGATTGTATATTTTTTGTCTGATCCGTTCATAACTTTTTTTTATCTTACTCTAAACTTTTTATATTTTCATTTTAAATACACATTTTTTTATGTTCATTTGTAGTTATTTCCTGGAATGAGATCTACAGACTTCTTTTGCATTTAAGACTTGAAGAAATGGTAACCCATTGTAGGAAAATCTGCCCAGTCTGTCATGGATTGAATGAGACATGATCACCCAAGCATTTATCACGTATGGCACTTAACTGACTGATTGACATTTTAGAACAATGGTTTGAAAAAAAGGATTCATTTTTAAAATTTATTTTGAAAATTAATGTCAGTAATAATTTAAACAAATGATACACCTCAGCTTATAAGAAATTAACCTTATTTCCAATACAATTATGTACGCACATATATAACATATTAAAACATACCCAATCTTTATTTTCTACCAAATAACAGACAATATTATTACAAACAGGACAAAAACATTTCACGATACAATGCATACAGTTTAAATCAAAGTATCTATTGGTTATAAATTAACATTACTATGTGAAATATTTGACCAAAGAGAGAAAAGTAAAACTACTTTTCTTGAGCCTAATTTTAGGAAAAATTTCTTAAAGTCAGAGATTTTAATTTTCAACAAGCAGAAATGCAGCTGTCTCCAAGCTGAAAAGAAGATGTGGCAAAAGAGTTTTCTTCCCCCCCCCCCCCCCCCGCAGCATTGAAACAAGCATTTCAGCAGCTACAAATGAATCAATTACAACATCAACAGTAGAGACATTGAATATTTGCTTATGATCATACATTGGCGACTTCAAACAAATCAACAACCAAGACAGTCAGTGAATTTCTGTTAATGGTAATTCTTTACTCAGTTATGGGCTTATGGCCATATCACGTTGAATACATTGGTTCTCACTCGATCACTGAAGATAAGCAACATTGAGCCTGGTCAGTACTTAGATGGGTGACCGCTTGGGAATACCAGGTGCTGTAAGCGTATAGTGATGGATGTGCATTGTGGTGCAGTGGATATTGGCTCAGAAAGAGAAATCGGTGAGCCGAGTTCGAATTCCAGTTGAATACTCTGCATTCACTTAAGCACTGGTACTCTTGGGAAAGGTATTAATCTGTCCCTTTCCTCCAGTTATGGGTTAAATAACAAGGGTAGGACTTGGGGACCCTGCCCTTAAAAACAAATCCCAATAAATCTTGATACTCAAAAAAGAAAAATGTATTACTATACACAAAACTTATATAAAAACAACAATAAAATTGTTGAAAGAAAAAGGCATTACCAGCAATAAATAAATAAAAAAAAAATTTAGTTGGCAATAAATGACCCACCGAGGTTGATATGCCATAAAAAAAAAAAAAAAAAAATTACTCAGTCACAGATTTTTTTCTGTGGATGAAATACCCAACAACTAAAGATTATTTTTCATGAGTTTTGACTCTTTCTGAACTCATGTACATATGCTTGTAAAAGCAAATGATTTATTTAACAGGTATACCTATGTTTTCTTTATTTTTATTTTATTATTGTTTTGAATTCAGACATTTGGATATTTAATATAGAAAACCTGGACGACTGAATTTCCTACAGGCTGATGAGTATTGTCATAGATTTAGACCAAGAAGATAGCCATTTAGTTTTCAGTTCTAACAAAAATTAAGGGAACTGAAGACCCAACTTCCCAGCCTCTTACATTGCACTTAAACTCTTGGAGATTTTAGCAATCAGAAAAGCAAGTATAAGGAAGGGAGTTCCACAGGCAGGAAGTGCAAGAAAAGAAACTGATAAAGTAGAAGTGAAAGTTACATTTGACTGTAAAAAGATGGGACCTAGTTGCCAATCTAGTAGCTCAAGTAAATTCGCATAGACGGGGCACCAGAGAAATAAGTTCATCAGAGCAGAAACCATGAAAATATTCGTAACAAAAAACAAAGAGAAGCCACATCTCGTCAGTGAGAAAGTGACTGAAGTTAAGCTGCTAAATTGGGAACAATTACATTGCACATCCTCCTTTGAATTTTGTCAAGAAAGCTGAGATGAACAGCAGAAGTGCTAGACCAGATATGTCAACAGCATTCAATGCATGGATGAAGATAGATTTGTATATGTGCAAGATGGATTCTGATAAGAAGAATTTCCTGACACAATACAGTGACCCAACATTCCTAGCAGTAGATCTAGCTATTGATTCAGTGTAGTTGATTTGCTTGAGGTCAGCTGAGAGAGTGAGGCCGAGGAGGCACAGTGTATTGCTTTCTGAGAAACTAGCGTGAACCATACTGATGGGAGGTAGGAAAGTTTCTCTATGGTGGTTGAATGAGAGTAGATTCATTTTGAAAGCATTAAAATTTATGAGCTATTTCTTACTCCAGTACACCACATATTCGAGATCCTTTTCAAGAGCATCAGCGAGGTTTACTTTGTCAGCCTTGACAGATTTCTTATTGAGATGGAAGTAAATGGTGGTGTCATCTGCATAGATACCTACTTTGGAACCAATTACATCAGGAAGATCATTGATGATGATCAGAAAAAGCATTGGATTTAGGATAGCACCATGAGGGACACCTGCATTCGTATGATAGGATCTGGAATTATGCTTGTCCAATAAAACCTTCACTATGCAATTTTATGAGAAGGATTGGAATAAATCGAACAAATGTCTAGTTATACTATATATAGCCCTGTAGCTTGCACAGTAAACTGGCATGCCAAATTCTGTCAAGCACTTTCAAGATATCCAAGGCAACAGCTCAAGCTTTGCTGTTTTTATCAATATCCTGGTATATGTATTTGGTGATGGTTGTTAGCATATCAGCAGTAGACCTGGAAAAGTGGAAACCATACTGTCAGAGAATAAGTTGTAGGATATGAGAGGATGAACCACTTCTACTTTGATAATAGCCTTAAACACTTTGCCGAAGATTAGTAAGAGGCTCATAGAAGAGTTCAGGAGGCACATTTCTTTATGACGATGACTGAAATTCTGTCACCTCTGCTTACCTTATGAGAGTCAAGCTTAGAAATTATGTTAGAGACCAGAGAGGGGTTATGTATATGTCATTCACCTCAGTTCTAGGTGGGAAGTTGGGTGTGGGTATGCCAAACGAGTCAAATGTGGAATTAGAGAAGAATTTGCAAGCAAAGCACTCAACCTTGTCAGCTGTGGCTGTGAGGACCTCAAATTTATTAAATAAAGGAGGGATCAAGGGTTTGGTATTGTTTTGCCACCAGTAGTCTTTGGAGCCAAACTTATGGGATGTTATATGCTGCTTCATTATATAAGCAAACAACAGCTTAGATTCATTTAAGATCGGCTTGCATTTGTTACAAGCAGAGACAAAAAGGTATCTTTTGTAGTCAGATGGGTCATCCTAGTAAAGTTTGAAGAAGCAATTTTTGTGAATAATGGTGGTTGAGCAAGCAGGAGAGAACCAAGCGGATGAATGAAGTTTAAGTCTGAAATTCTTGGCTGGGATGAAAACATTGATGCCAACTTTCAGCTAGGAGGAGACCTCAGAGGAGCAGTCTTCAACAGGAAGACTAAACACTTTGTTCCAAGGGAAATCACAAAGGAAATTGCAGAATGACTCCTAGTCTGCTCTCTGCTGGTAAGAGGTTCTGAGGGTGGTGGTGGGTGAAAAGAGATATTAATGGCAACCACAGCATGATCAGAGTTGCCAAGAGGGTAGAGCAGCATGGAATGGCAAGAATCATGGATAGAAGTGAAATGGAGATCTAGATGGGAAGTCTGTCCTTCAGGGAAGCACATGAGGAAATTCACCACTTGCCTGAGAGAGTGATTGAAAAGTTCGGGGTATGGACACCAGCAAGATCAGTGACAGAGTTCTTCAGCCACTTGGCATGGTAGGCAGTGAGGTTTATATTTTTTAATACAATTTACATCTAAATATAATGGAAATAAGGATAACTGAAAGAAAAGAATAACAAATATAGCAGTCGGTCAGTTAAGTGATACATGCTTGACTGACTGGGCAGAAGATTATCCCGCAGTAGGTTGCCATTGCTTTAAGCGGTAGACTGGTTGCTAGCCAAGGCTTAAGAACCAAATCTGTCCTATTATTTGACTCATATCTGGAGGGAGATGAGAAGTATCATATTATTAAGTAGTAATTAGTGGAGGATCAGTTTATTATTTCATAACAATAGAAAACCGATCCTCCACTTTATGCCCAGTAGAAGCTTTACTTATGTTTTCAACTATTATCTTCATTCGGTCAGTTAAGTGCCATACGTGATACATGCTTTGGGCGGTCATGTCTCGAAAGAGACATTGTGGGTCTCATACATTGACACCCACACACACACACATACATACGCATGGTCACGCGGCGTCTACGTGACAGTCGTAGTTCCCGCCAAAAACGAAGCCTTTAAAAACCGGAAACAGCACGTGATACAGGAGTTAGGATTTCGTCCCGGGGCGAGGGCAGACAAGAACAGACATGCCTCCCTAACTCATACACACACACGCGCACTAATTGCGGGTAGCAGTTATTTTTTATTCTCTTAATTTTCTTCTCTGACATTAACTTTCATTGAAACAGGACTCTACAACTTCTTATGCATGTTTTCTCAACCCTATGTAACCTTTTTCAATACATTGTTTTTCCGTTTACTTTCGCCTTCTTGTTCATTCATAAATCTTGCTTCAAACCTTAACGAATGTTACGTCGAGTTGACCGTTAAAATATAAATTAGTAAGTGGACGGCCTTCATCCACTACAACATGACTGACTGGGCAGAAGATTATCCCGCAGTAGGTTGCCATTACTTTTTGTGGTAGACTGGTTGCCAGCCAAGGCTACAGAACCCAATCTATACTGTTATTTAACCTATAACTGGAGGGAAGAGATGGATTAATACCTTTCCCAAGGGTATTTGTGCATAAGTGAATGCAAAGAATTCAACTGGAATTTAAACTTGGCTCCCTGATTTCTCGTTTTGAGCCAATATCCACTGTACCACAATTGCTATCAAATAGATTTTTTTTATACTGCTATGTTATACAAGAAATTAAATATATTACACCTGTAATTATTAGTCAGACACAGAAATCATAATACATAGAAATACAACAAGCAGTGTGGCAGGAAAAATTCAGGAGATTCTTATTTGTAATATTTCTCCAAAGGGAAAATGACCAGGCTGGAGGTGTAATCTATGTTCCTGGTGGGACCATGTGGTTTCATCTATATGCCCTACCACTCTGGGCTTTGATGACAGTCTCACAGTCTGGCTTCTCACAGTCTAAATCACAACTGGTGTTTGTCACCCTACGAACTGCTATCATGTAACAAATAACAGCCATCTTACCTAAAGGGAGATAATTGTTCTTTGCATCTTTACACAAAAATAACTGAAATTGTTCAATGATGTTCACCCTGTACAAGGCCCATGAGCTAGAAGGGAGTTACAGAGTAAGAGGCCCCACCCCAAGTAAGGTGATAATGCCATGAAGATGTAAGGAGTCACTGGAAGGGAAATATAAGGAAAAGATTTTAGAAGGGACTAGAATCTCTACCCTAAACAAGAAACAAACCACTGCTCCTGTTCAAAAGACCATGGAAGAATATATGAACAGGACAATAGGTGAACCTATCTACTATTATTTTAAGCATGAAATAATCTTAAACTTAAGCTCCTGCATGCACATAAAAATGAAAATTGATGAAATTATGGAACTAATAAAAGACAATGAAAAATAAATTAATAATAATTTAGTTTGTGAATTATTGTATATAATTATGAATTCATTATTCCTAAAAAAATTTGTTGATCTTGAAGTTCTATAAAGCATTTACAAAATGCTGAAAACTGCTGACTGTTTAAAAAATGTTTTTTAAAGAAAAAAGCACAAACAGAACTTCTCATTGTGAGAGTACAATTGTGAATATTTAGTCAGAAAAGAATTTGAAAATGGATTTGCTGTCACAGTTAAAATGATCAATGAAATGTACCCATTTTACTCTTTTATTTTCTATGTGCATGTAAAGGAGTGAGCATTAATATGCATTTTTACCTATTTCCTGGTGTTAAAAATATGGTTATGCAATTCAGATTCGTGTGACCGCACATAATTAAACAAATATTTATCCCATTTTTGTAGAATAATTTGTTTTCTGGTGATCAAAGTAAAGTTAAAGTATATAGCTATTTATTGGAAAAAGGCATAAAACAGGGAAAAAAAGTTTTCAAATAGAAAATTATAGATTCCTTTAATTTAGTTTAGTTCACCACAGTCGGGTGTAAATTATGAAAAAAATAAAACCAAGTACAATAATTTCAGAATTTGTAAAACAAAAATTTGTAAATAAAATAAAAAGATATTCCCTAAGAGAGAAAATAAAAGGAGCCATTCTAGAGAGGATATTTAAACAATGATAATTTATGTACGTAATAACTGTGATACCAGTTCACAAAGTCATATTACATGCAATTCAACTTAGATAACATGAGTATTACTAGTTGAAATAATTCTGATACAGATAATTAAAAATTTCAAAGAACTTTTTAGGAAGATGAATAACTTGGGGAAAATATATTTTGATTTTATTGTATTTTTGTTTTTTTTATATTTAGAAAGTCTACAGAAATTACTCCATAATTAGAATAACTATTGTTGGAATATTTAAAATCTAATCATTAAAATAGGCAGCATGTAAAGATTCCTGAAATGTGCAGGAAAAGCCACAGAAAAAGAAAAACATTATAAATGGCAGGCTTCAAGAAAACAGTAATGATAATATTAACCATTTCCTCATAAGGAAACATTTGGTATTCACTGACCGAACAGTTAGTGCTACTATCAGTTGAAAATCATTAAAATCTTTGTTATAATAATTTTTTCAGGAAAACTGGTTTTTCAAGTCCACTGTGATTGTTCTTTCTGGTATTATTAAGAATTTTCTTCCTAAGATTTTGCTTGAAGTAATGTGGAATGTCTACATCTTACTTTCTCTTTGAGTTACATGTGCTGTCCACTTTAGTTGTTGCCACTGCTGAAAGTCCTCAAGTGATGTAGTTTCTGTTGTTTGCTACAACTTTTTGTTTGGGATTCTGTAGCACTAGTCCACAAAGTCTAAAGAAGGATGGTCCTCTCTAACACCTACTGGAACAATAGCCTAGTGAATTAAGCTTTGCTTTGTGAATTTGGTGAAGTAGCAATTGTGGGTACAATCCCTGGGCAGAACAGTGTGTACTTGAACTCGGTGATAACAGGGCGAGCAGTAACTGAGTTGTACTAAGAATAAGCACTAGACGAGATATTCCAATACATGGATAGTAGAACTAAAACAGTCTAGCCTTATAGATTAAATAAAGGGTTTAATTTGGATTTCCCTGTAGTTGACCAGAACTGACAATTTGATGAATGCCAGAAACATTGTGATAATGACAAAGATAAGGACAATAGTCCCCATGTAAATATGACGTTTTTATTGATCTGTGAAAGTAATTGTATACAGTCAACAGTTTAGATATTTTCTCAATCATTATTGGGTTAAGTATATTCGAAAATTTACAAATTTGTATCTTCTGAAAATAGATATGAAACTTTACAAAAGGTCAGTGTCAGTCAACTCAAAAACTGCCAGCTTGTTTTCAAAAATCTATGCAAAGATATTCCTTTAACCAAAGAAGGAAGCAAAGTGGCAAGGGATCAAAACTCACTAACAACTGAAATTACATGCCACCTTTTTATAAGGCAATTTATTTGTGCTTTTTTTCTTATAAATTGTCGTTATGATATTTATTAAATGAATGAAGTTTTTTTTTGTTGTCCATTTCTATGAACAATTCAAATAAAACTTGAATATGAAAGACTACATCCACAACAATCAACTCGCACATTGTCATACAAGATTTTCATTATAGAACGGTAAATAATTGACAGTTTTAAATTTTGCTGTTATTGGAAGTTTGTCTATACTTCTGAGATGAGGTAGTATTTACATGATTTACATTTTTCGAACTATTGTCTTCATCTTTATTGCCATGTTTACAACATTTGCGGCTGTTGTATGTGCTTCAGGTGCTAGGATTTTGAACTAAACCCTTTATTTCGATCACAAGGGTATATTATTCTCATTTTATGTGCAAAGCCACTTCTGGTAGCCATGTAATTATCTCCCTTTAACTTAATTCTAAGTTATTTGTTCACCACTGCTGTAGCCTGGTATTGAACTCACAACCTTTGGGGTCAAGTTACTGGAACTAACCAATGTCTATATCCCCTGGGACAATAGCCTTATAATAGACAATAGACAATAGCATTGGAAGTTAATTATATTAATTTGAACTATGATTAATTACAAATACCACTAAATAAAACACCAAAGAAATTTGAAATGTTTAATTTGATTAAATTATCACTTCTGCAACTTATTTTAGCAAAATTTATTTTATTATATTATAGGTTGGATGTGTGGCTTTTGATGTAGAAAATAGGATTTGTGTGCCAAGTTTAAATTCCAGACAAGGCAATTACACCTAGATACCTTTTAAAAATCTCTTCTCTCCACCTCCAGCTCCAGCTATGAGTTAAATAGCAGAGCAGTCTAGGAGAAGGCCAATTCTGATTTCAAACCCAGCCAAGTATAACACTAGCAATTCCATTCTATTGCTACAGAAATCACGGCAATACCTAGTATGTTGAGGCTGCCACCCTATATTCTACAGGGTGTCTACAGAGTAATTGATTGATTGATTTTTAATTAAAAGAAATAAAAACTCAAGTATGAAAGCAATACTAATTACTTTTTACTTGCAATGTTTTAGTTATTTGGATAAATGTAGGTAGGCAGATACTACCCTCACTGACCAGGAAGGGGGGGCGCTGATAGGAGCCCCCACCCACCTAGGCAGTGCCTTGTGATCCTTGCTATTTTATCAACATTTTCCTTTTCTTTTCTTTTTACACCTACACTTATATATGTCACAAATTAAACTAAGTACAACTGATTAATAAAGGATGAAAATTTGGGGGTGGGGATTTTGACATTATTCTGGGGGCTTGTTTTTTATCATCAATATCCATGAATTTGTTTAGTTCTCAAAAAAAAAAAAATTTCACTATTTTTATCTATAATGTTGAATATGTTAAAATTTGAAGAATTTTAACAAGAAAACTGTCAAGCTGACATAAAAAATTGCTGGAATGGTCCATTATGACATGTTTCTAGTTGGACTTTTCACTTATATGGCATATGATCCATTATCCTCTCTACTATAATAGACAGCTGTTTATATATATATATATATATATATATATATATATATATATATATATATAATCCCCTCCTATCACACTCAGGGACTTGAATTATTTTTGTTTGTTTTTTCTTGTGTCTTAATGTAAGATACTCACTGGTAGATACATCAATATATCTTGCTGTCATTTTAGACGGCAAATTGATATAAACCTTTTGCTGTCAGTTTTGATGGCACTGGCCCACTCTCTGTACATAATTGAATAAAATTGGAATTTTATAGCTACAACCTTATAAAAATTGTGATATAGTAGACTTAGATCACAGATCCGGGGGGGGGGTGGAGGGTGGCTGAGACCCTTGCACCAATCATGGGTAGGTAGGTATGAAAATAGTTCACAAAAAAAAAAATAAAAAAAATAAAAAAAATAAAAATAAATGGTTGGAAATACGTAAAAGTTACTGAAGAATTACTAAAAGTTAAAATTAATTATTTTAATCACTTACTTTTTTTTAAAAAGTAACAAGAGATAACTGTGTACCTGACAGAAATACTTCAGTTTCCATTGAGTGAATAAAAAAAACAAAAAAAAAAAACTCCCTTGTATTGTAGAAATGTCTTCTTTAGCAGACTACACACACAAGAAATAATGCTCACTCCCTTATATATTTAAGGCCTTAGAATTTGTCAGTAGTCAACAACTGGCACCTTACATTCAGTTAAGTGTCATACATGATACATGCTTGGGTGGGGGGGAATCATATCTTGATAAAACAAATATCTTTTTAACCACTAAAATAAATTTAAAAAAAAAACAAAAAAAACACCACTTTGGGCATTAAACATCACAACTCACACACACACATTATATATATATATATATATATATATATATATATATAAATGTGTGTGTGTGAGTTGTGATGTTTAATGCCCAAAGTGCTGTTTTTTTTGTTTTTTTTTTAATTTATTTTAGTGGTTAAAAAGATATATATATAAAGAGAGAGAGAGAGAGAGTTGGCCAAAAGATTTTGCTTGCTTATTAAATAAAAAATTTACTTAATAAACCAAAAAACTCTCTGGCTAACCATATATATATAAATAAACATTTGGAAAACTGTTTGAAATGTCTTGCTAATGATTTGGAATTATCAGAAACATTATCTTATGATAAAATTTTATTTCCAATAAAAAGATTTTCTGATGAATGCCAGTCCATTCTAGAAATCTCAAATTGATGTTTTTCAAATTATCATACAAAAAAGAACATATAAGTAATAATATAATTTTTTTTATTTTTTTAAAAAATCATATCACCCCAAGCAAGGCGGTAACGCCACTGATGTGCCGGGGGCTACGTAAGAGTGAAAAGATTAGAGGAGAGAAAGCCGGAAACCACATCCTAAAAAGGGAACAAAGGATGAGCCTCTACACCTGTTCAATAGACGTGGGTGGAGTGTGAACCGGGCGATAGTTTAGTCTATCTACTCCAATTGAAAAAAAAAAATGAAGATTAGAAGAGAAAACCGTAAACCACATCCTTGGATTTGGTTTTTTCATAAACATACAAAAACGTGTTAATTCAACATTTATTCCTCTCAAATGATGATCATAATTGGAAAAGAAAATTACTTTTAAATCTTATTTTAGAATTATTTTTATTCTTTACTTTAAAATTATCTAATGAACAAAGTTTAGACATGTAAAGAAAAAATAAAGTACTCTACCAGTCATAATTATTAAGCCACCCGTGTTTTTAAAAAATTATGTATTTCATACTATTTTTTAGTATTTATTGCCAAGTGAATAATTGTAAATCAAAATAGAATGGTTCTTTTGTTAATATTGCACAATAACATGTGCATCAAATGAATTTATAAATATTTAATAATTACTTATATTGCAGTTTCATCAATGAAAGAATGAAAAAAAAATTTAGGGTGATTCGGATGAGTTCATCTTTGCTTCCTTGCCTTGTAAAATTTTGCAAAGTAATAATAACAAAAGAACCATTCTATTTTTATTTGGTAATAAATACTAAAAATAGTATGAAATACATCATTTCTTTTAAAAAAACTGGGGTGGCCTAATAATTATGGCCGGTAGAGTAGGTGCATAAATATAATTTTTTTTTTTAGATCAGTTACATTTAAACAATTATGGATGCAAAATATTTTCACTACTGAAGAGAGGAAAAAGTTTTATTTTTTTCTTTCAGAAGTTCTGGTTAACAAGCATCACTCATGTGACATTGAAAATTAGCATCTTAAAAGGCCAATCAATAAATATTAGACTTATTCTGATCAATGCAAAATATCATTTTGCACCAGGGATGATGAGTTTACCTCATTCCTCCTCTGAGAATTTAAAGAAGAAAAACCTACAAGACAGAAGATGGTTTGAATTCAAAGTTTTCCTTTTAGACTGACAATGTTATATGAAGGCTGTGAGCTGCCACGACTACCCTCTTGGTCATACCGACAAGATTAAAAAAAATACAGGGCATTACATTTGGGAAGGCTTAGCCACAGGAAAGTTGTCAGTATTGACAGCCAACTGTTTTTGGGCTCCACTGAGTTTTCTGTCTAGATTTACTTTTATAGCCTTCTTCATGCTTTGAATATGACCTCAAGAAGAACTGCCTTCCTGAGGCGTTGTGTTTCATCTACCCAGAACACCTGGTTATGAGGTACAGTTTTCTGACATTGCCCATTCTCTCATAATCAAACAACTCAGTCAGTTAAGTGCCATATGTGATACACGCTTTGGATGATCATATCTCGAAAGAAGATTATCCCACAGTAAGTTGCCATTGCTTTCTGCAGTAGACTGGTCACCAGCCAAGGCTATAGAACCCAATCTGTCCTATTATTTAACCCATAACTGGAAGGAAGAGATGGATTAATACCTTTCCCAAGTGTATTTGTGTGTAAGTGAATGCAAGGAATTCAACTGGAATTTGAACTTGGCACCCCAATCTCTTGTTCAGAGTCGATATCCACTGAACCACAATGCACATCCAATCAAACAGCTGACAAAAAAGCATGTGAGAATCTCCATGGCACTGACACATCACAGAATACACTAGTGTTTAAAACCCAGAGACAAATTATGTATTGGCTGGAGTGTTTCTAGATAATTATTGGCCAGACTTTAGAGAAAAAAAAATTATCAAAATATCTATTAACCACTAGAATGCAGAAGTCAAAATCTGCATTGTCATTCAGGATATTTAATTTATATTTTGTATTTTTTAAAGTAAATTTTTACTAAATACAAGGCTTGAGAGTCACTTAAGATAGAGTTACAGTTGAACGGATAATGATGAACAAGTTGTAAGATACAAGTAGAAGAGAAAGTGGTAGAAAGTAGAGATTATGAAGATAAGGAGGATTGACTACTTGAAAAGATCAAGATTAAAATGTTCAGGGAAGTAGCCATGTGGGAGTCTGTTACACTGATCTCACCAGCATCAAGAATTTGAAATTTTCAATTGTTCAATCACTAAAATAGATTTCCCCTACTCATTTTGTTAGTAATTTTTATGAACTCACTTTTCTTGATTCGTTCTTTATCTCATCTCTCACTAGACTCTTGCCGCACATTAGTGTTTGTAGATAGTTCTTTCAGCTCATCTATTAGGCAACCCCCACCTTTCATTCACAGGACATCTTTTTGTTACCAATCCACTGGTTGGGATTCATTTTGTGATTTTCTTCACAACACCCTTTAGAGTTAGATTTTTTTTAGTCTTCCTGTTGAAAATTGTGTCATCAAAGTTTCTTTTATTCGAGCTTTTGTGCTAACATTGAAATACGAAGTGAAACCACAAACTTCTTAGTTCATTTTTGACTGCAGGTATCACTTATGGCTTTACTAGTTTTACAGTTCTGATCATAACAGATGCTTCTTTGTATCTGTTAGCAATAAGTGTAAGCTAAATGATAGAATGAAACACCATATAGCCTCATTTGATTCGAGATTACTGGTGACTCTTACAGAGTGTGCGGAACAAGTATAAATCCTTAATCCCCCTGTTCTTCAATCAGTATGACGTATTGACACCTATTGCTGATAAAACAGAATGTCTTCCTTAAAAAAAAAAAAGGAAAAAAGAAATAAATAAAAGAAAAAAATCATCTCAAGCATGTAATAAAGCCACTAAGATGCAATGGAGTTACTGAGTGTTAGAGAATATGAGAAAAACTATTATTAAGGAGGGAGGACAAAAAAAAAAAGAATTTACAAAACTATTGACATTGAAAGCATAGAGCCAGAAGAAAGTTTCACAAGTAAGAAGTGAGATAGAAGAAATGGTTAGCATAGAACTTATGGTTACATCCAGTCATTTCAACTGTAAAATGATGACGCCTTGCTGCTAATCTAGTATTGGGTTTAAATTCATAAAGTCTACGTACCATAGCAGAAAATCCATCAGAACAATTATCATGAAAGTACAGAAAAGGCATGGAGAAGGTACGTTATGTTAACTTTGCTTTGAATCTTTACTTAAAATTTCTCTTCCAATTCCAGTTTCAACTCTTTAGTAATATCTTCGCCTGATTTCTTCCCTAGAACAGATATGTACATAACTCCATCTATGGTTTCTGTCATCTCCAAATTAGATCTTTACAAGGTATAAAACTTGACGGCATCTTTGCAATTGTCCAAAGAAAATATGACCCTGAATTGTTCTCATAAAACTGTATAACAAATACCTTGCTGCTTTTTGTTTTCCAGTTTGTTGGAAATTCTCTTTTATACTTCAAGTCTTGAAGGACTCTCGTGAATCTTCTGATCCTTCAAATTACTGTTCTATTAGTATTTTACCTGTTTTTGGCAAAGTACTCTGAGGCTGTGATAGATTCTGAAATGGTTAAGCATCTCACATAGACAGCTTTCTTTCAGATAAACAATATGGCTGCTGTTTCTCTAGGTCAACTGCCAATGTGTTAACAGTTATTACTGAATTTGTCTATCATGCTTTAAATAAGAATGGCAGGGCTTGGTCTGTGGTTTTAAATATCTCAATTTGACAGGGTTAAGCATACTGGCCTTCACAACCTGAAAGGCTAGAGTGTTCCTAGTCAAATATTTGATTTAATCCAATTGTTCATAACAGATCATATCATGAAAATTGTATTAAATGGCCACATGTCTACATTCTTTCACATTAATATGGAGGCTTCCCTGGGCTGTAACCTTGGACCTATGCTGTTTCTTTTCATCAATGACTTTCCTGATGTCATCAGTTCCTAACTTGGTATTTATACTGATGACAACTATTTACTCCTGCTTTAATAGTAAATCCAATATATCCGACAAAGTAAAACTAGCACCTCTCGAAAATGATATTCAATCATTTGTTAAATGGGGCAACATGGCCGTATCTGACTACTGGGCACGGGTCCGGGCCGATCCATGCAATCATAATGAAAATCCGGGCAAGGAAAAATGTCTTTGTCAGAAATCAAACTAAACAATTCACAAAGAAAGAACGAAAGAAAGAAAGAAAGAAAGAATGAATGAATGAATGAATGAATGAAAGAAAAATGAAGAAAACAATGAACGATGAACGCAGTAAAATTCTGTTTATTTATTAATTTTGGGAGAAAAGACTGGTTATGCTCAGAAAGTCCGAATCCGATTTCCTGCTTTCATTCACGTTCTGTGCGTAATTTCCATTGGAATAGCCGAAAAAAATCTGCAAAAATCATAGTTTCTGGAAACAGATGACACTGATGACGTCATCACATTGTCAACTAATAAAACCGGGCAATTTTCTCTGTGCCTGGTGTTTCTTTAGCATCAACTACGGCCCTGTGGGGCAAGAAATGGTTTGTAAATTGTAAAACCTCCAAAATGCTATCATAGAGAACTGCTTTTGCCTTTCATCAGCATGACTGATCCTACC
The DNA here is from genome assembly GCA_037127315.1 of Ascarosepion bandense. Taxonomy (NCBI): domain Eukaryota; kingdom Metazoa; phylum Mollusca; class Cephalopoda; order Sepiida; family Sepiidae; genus Ascarosepion; species Ascarosepion bandense. The sequence goes on from JBBBDQ010000408.1 coordinate 2,240,892, forward strand.
TTCCAGCAGAGCAATATATTACATCTTGTTCTTGTCCAGGCATTGAATATTGCTACTATATCTGTTCTAGTGCTTCTGCTATATGTATCTTGAGATTATTAGCAGAATTCAAAGGGCATGTAATGTTATTAATCCTGACCTGGCAACTTGACTTCAGGTCACTGTGATATGGCTTCCCTCTATCTTTACTATAAATATTTTCATGACAGTTGTTCTAAGGAACTCTCCTCCTTCGTACCTCAACCAAATGAATTTAAGCATACTACTCTTTCGAGACATGATCACCCAAGTGACTGAATATAATAGTTGGAAACATGATTAAGGCTTCTACTGGTCATAAAGTGGGGGATCAGCTTTCTATTGTTATGAAATAATAAACTGAACCCCCACTAATTACTACTTAATAATATAATACATTTCTTCCCCCTCTAGCTATGAGTCAAATAACAGGACAGATTCTATAGCCTTGGTGGGCAAACAGTCTACCGCAGAAAGCAATGACAACCTACTGCAGGATAATCTTCTGCCCAGTGAGTCATGTCTCTTTCGAGACATGATCGCCCAAAGCGATCACGTATGGCACTTAACTGACTGACTAGAGTGGCAAACAGGTTTCATCGTTTTACAGTTTAAATAGCTAGATGTATCCATAGGTTTTATTTTAATAGTTTTTCTTCAACTTTGTCTTTAGAATTATTCTAATTTTTTACTTCTCTGCCACTTATAATTTAAATGCAACATCATTCACCAACTTCTGTCTTCCTGAATCCTGTTCTTTTATTATCTTTTCTCATCACTAAAGTTTTCTCATTCTCTTTCACTAACCACTGGCATCTTAGTGGCATTATTCCCTTGATTGAGGTGAAATGATTAAAAAACAAAACAAACAAAAAAAAAACAAAAACAAAATAACTGTATATATATATAAAAAAAAAATCATAAAATGTTAAAAAACAAAACAATATGAAGAATTATGACAAGGGAGGTAATTCCCGAGATCAGCAAATTTTTAAATCTTAGAGTTGCCTCCTCTGTTTTTGCTTCTATATTTAGTCTTTCTTTATTTGACCCTCAATATTCATGAACACAATATTCCAATCAACGGAAATTAGAGCCACATTCAGCTCACATGAAAATTGTTTTCACAATTCAAAATTGAAATGTTTTCTATTCATTATATTTTGAGAGGGTAAAAAAAAAATGTGAAAAAAAGAAATTAACTTTAAAGGAATATTAAAAATGCAAATCAACTTTGAAATATATTGACACCAATATAAGAGAAATAAGTCAAATTCTTTATTTTGCTTGTGATGAAATTTACTGATTGTTAATCATGAGGATATTAATTAATGAAAAACTAATAATTTTGTAACATTTCATATCAGTTTCACACTCCTCCCACGTCTATTGAACAGGTGAAGAGGCTCATCCCTTGTTTCCTGTTTAGGATGCGATTTCCGGCGTTCTCTTTTCCAATCTTTTTCCCTGTGCATCAGTGGCGTTATCACCTTGCTTGGGGTGATATGATTAAAAAAAAAAAAAAAAAAAAAAAAAGAAAAGAAAAAGTTATTTACAATTATACTGATGTGCCAAAAGCTATTAATATAGGATCCTTGTAGCTGAACAAAGTACATCAAATTGACATGTCATCAATTCTACAAGTGGTTGGAAGACCTCTGGGGAGTTGCAATGTCCCTGATATTTGTAAATGAAGGCTCTTCATGCAGATGGACCTCTCCAATAAATGAGGAACATGGTAACCATATTATTGGTTGAAAGTTTCCAAAATGCTTCTCAAACTAATTCTGGGAAACTTGGGTCCAATGTCATGGCACCAGGTTCTGCTGCAATGAACCCATTTTTATTGGGGTACACCGAGTCTATGGATAGGTGCAGTGTAGTGACCACCGGGCACCGATTTAGGCAGACCCAACTTCTGACATGTGAACACACATGGAACTACCAGTAGCCTGTATGTTGTCTTGTTGATGATTAGGTCCATGGCTTCATAGGAGTCTACACTACACCTAAATTATGCAATCAGACCAAAACAACTGGAATTCATTGACTACAATGAGTCATAATTGCCAATCAGTATCCAATTAGCAAGATCATGAGTTAAGAATGAACTGTGATGGTATTGTGTTTACAGTGCACCCTGATGGCTCTTCTGCACCCATATTTGAAGCAAGTTAGAGAGCACAGAATTGAGCTGCTGGGTATGAGTCTGATACCCCTTGTATTGAATGTAGATGCAAATTAAGCAAATATTGCTTGTCTGTTATTATAGACAATTCTAACTAACCACTTCAGATAATTAAGAACACATGGTCGATCGTGACTTTATATGGTGGACAGCAATACATTCCATTTAGGTATTTTTTGTTTATATATGTTACTCTTAAGATATAAAATGTCCTCGCAATTTCAGAAATGAAATGTTTGATCCACCTGCACCCAATATATAATAATTTCTTATTTACATTGTTCAGACAATTGCCATCTATTGCCATGTTTACGACATTTCGGCCATTGTACGCTCTGGCCTTCTTCAGGTACTAGGAATTTTGAACTGAACCCTTTGTTTCGATCATTGGGGTGTATCATTCTCATTCCATGTGTGATACCACTTCTGGTAGCCATGTAGTTATCTCCCTTCAACTTAACTCTCTAAGCTCTTTGTTCACCACTGCTGGAGCCTGGTATTGAACTCACAACTCTTTGGGTCAAGTCACTGGAACTAACCAATGTCTATGTCCACTGGGTCATGTGTCATAAACAAGGCAATAAAAATGAGAATAATAATTTGAATAATGTAAATACTACCTCATCTCAGAAGTATCAGCAAATAATGATTTCTGTTGATTTTTCATCAGCTAATGTTCACACTGACTCACCAGGTGACAGAACTCAACTAATGTCGGTTTGGACATTCCTATGATTTTAAGGTATCATAACTCCATCTACCCTTACATATTTTGAATCAATGACTTTTGGCTTATCAGTCTACAGAACAGGTGACAAGCTTAGAGATTAACAATAGCAACAATAAAACACATTAATCACCATACTGAATGAAATGAGAGAATAATTTGACATATTAAACTTTGTTTTTCTTTTTACAAATATAAAATATATCACAATGAAATAAAAAAAATATTCAAATTTTAAAAAATTATCAGTATCAAATTATTTTTGCAATCTTGTTTTGAAATAAAGAGTAAGATCTGAAGTGAATGTTGAAGTTAGAGAAAAAAAACAAGTATTATTATATTTTAAATCTTTGAATAAAACTTAACATGTTTTTAATATTGAATACATTACAAAATATTTAAGCACATTGTAAGCAAATCTGAAAAAAAAAAGTTGCAATGAAATGATTTCTAATTTAGTAATATTACATTTTTACAATTCTTGGAAAGCTTTTTTTTTTTAAAACCAAATTTCTGGCCATATCAACTTAAACTTTAATATTATAGAAATGTTTTAATATAAATTGAATGGATGTAAAATTGGAGCAAAAATTACAAAATAAAAATAACTAATAGCTCAATTAAAAGACTGACACGTTCATATTTTAATGAATGATAAACTAGAGAGGTTTCTACTTATGAAAATTGAAACAAAAGTTAGATTTTATGATTTAAGAAAAATAAAACTCTTGAATTTTCAGAAAGAATTTGAATCTTGAAACAATTGATGTAGCGAAATGATGTTGCCGAAATGTTCTTCAAAAAGGCTTTAAATTAATTTCGAAATTAACAATAAAAAAATAAATAAGCAAAATGTTTTATAAAAGTTTTTATGGAGTCAAAATATTTAAAAAAAATCTGCAATGGTTTGTAAAAGATTATTACAATAAATTTGTCAGTCAGTAGAAATGACTGAAAAGAAAACAGTTCCCAGTTTGACTCGTGACAAGCGTGTAAATATAAACTGGAAGTAGATAGAAGTCATGTTAAAGAATTTAATAACGAAATTGTCTTTGGAGCATCTTTGGATTCTGTTCAATAACACTAACAAGCAGATCATCAATGTAAGTTTCCAATCCTCGGATGTATTGGTCTTTTCGGATTAGTTGTGCCTTCTGATTTACTATCAAGTTAACCATTTCCTAAAAGGAGAAAAAGGCATTAAAGTTTGAAATTTGAATTGTTTTAAATTGAAAACAAATGTAAATCCAAACTACTTAAATCAATTGGTCCACTTGTGAAAAATAGGGAAACATTTTTCAGGCAACAATTTTTGTGGGATTAAATTTTCTCCAAACCACATTTATAATAATAATAATAATAATAATAATAATAATAATAATAAAAAATGATTTCTTACCAATTTAGAAGAGGGGTTCTTTTTATAAGTTAAACACAGTCACAAATCGATTCCTGACTTTTACAGTTATTGGACTTTAATGTTATTCACAAATGTCAAATTTGTAACTGTGGTCACATGATTAATATCTGTAATTTTTTTTTTAATTTCTTAAACTTTATTATATATTGTTTTTGTGGGAGGGAGGTAGTTTTTTTTTTTCTAATACACAGACATTAAGGGATAATAATTATTTATCTTAAAAAATAAAGGGGACATTTACATTTATTAATTCATGTATTTTTTGTTTTTAAATTAAAAATCCATATAACTGTTCTTTATTTAAAAGAAATCTTTTTGCAACAATAAAAAAATAAAAACCCAGAATAAGTTTTTTTGTACACAGACTAACCATATCTAAATAACTCTTTAAAAGTGAGGGATCAATTTGATACTGTATCAATATTATGAACAGGACATCTTTTCTAAAATGATAAAAAAAATATTGATTCTGAAAAGTGTTGCAGTAAATATACAAAAATTATTTCCCCAAAAATATCTTCATCTTTTTTTTAGCCAGTGGATCAGTTTATTTAAGTAGATACAAGTATTTTAAAAGTATTTTTCAAGTATCAATTTATTTTTAAATAGAATCATTTAATGTTTGTATTTTCCGTTATTTTTTTTTATACATCTGGTTAAATTTCTTCTATAGAACACAAAATCATTTTGCTATTTTCTTTTTGAATATATGTGAAAATAAAGTTTGAAATTAAAACCCATTTAGAATGATGTAATATACTGAATAATGTTAAAAATATGAATTTAAACATTAATTTAGAGAAGGAAAAATTTAAAAAAATATTATAATAGTAAATTTGATTTTTATTGGAAAGTGTTTAAAACATTGATTCTCAAATAGAAGACACTTGATTTGCAAAAGAGAAATTTCAACAGACCTGTCACTCTAAAAAATCTTAAAATCTGGGGAGTTAGGTTACTAACTTCAGAAAACAAAAAGGAGATTTTACCATAAACAGGGAGAAACAAGATGATCATGAATCACAGAAAACATGCTTCAGATTTAATCCGATTTGAGAATATTCCCTTATTGAGGCTTGAAAATCATGTGTCACCAAACATAGTTAAAGAATTATTGTTTTTTTCCAGGTTTTTGTAACTTTAATTTATACTCTAACGTGACACCAACCCAGCCGCTGGTTTCTATGTCTTGTTTCCTTGGTGAGCTGAAAAGACCACCACCATTTGCCAAGTTGTGAAATTTTTGATCTGAATAGCGGTTCTTGTTCCCTCAGATCAGTCCGATGATGAAGGATGAAATAGCTGGGGGTCTACGCTAGAAGAAAATCACTATTTGTGCAGAAAAGGGTTCCGGCCATGACCGCAAGGACATCAAAAAATAAGCAACACTTCCAGTTCCTGTACAAAGAGTCTTTTAAGACTACTCCTTGTATGTAGCTACTAAAGAATTTACACGAATACAAAGTGTTTTAACGAGATTCACTTGTTTGGGTTGGAAGGTAACAGAGAGAGAAAGATGCCTTCAATCAGATATAACTCCAACTGGTCTAATGGAGGTAATTTCGTGGTTCTTCGTCTATCCACAATACATCACAGTTTCTCTCCTCGGCTTTGTTGACAGAGTTAGACTCGTACGGATTTCTTCTGTCTCTTAGCTCAGATTGGACTTCTGGATGCGCAACAACCACAGAGCTAATTAACCCAACCATTTTCGCCACGTTCTGCCGATCTCTGCCCAACTGCTCTTCTGCGCCTGTCTGCCCTTCTGCAGTATGCAGACTGTTTATAAAGAGCGAGGCTAAACAATGTTTAAGTGCTGTACACTAATTTTAATATGGGAATCACCTTGACCACATGCATGTTCACCTGATCTCTGAATCTCTGTGGAGACTATTTCTCAAGTGGTACTAAAAATGAATTTGGAGTTTCTCGTGGTCTTTTCTGCAGACAGTTGCCACTCGAGTCTTGCCAAAACCACTTATCTCATCTGCAGACTTGGCTGGACTTTGGTCTTTCAGACCACCCAGAATACAATTTGCCATTTATCATACTTTTTACGAAATCACCATTTATTATAAACTTTATTTAACGAACCTGTCCATTAATCATTCTGGAATTATTCCATCTAATTAATTAATAACGTAACCCCAGAAACAATTATTAGAAAAAAATCCCCCAAAAAACTTATTTCTGGCATCACTCCAGAATCTCTTCTATCCAACTAATTAATACCTTCATCTTAGTCCTTTAGAACTGCTAATTAATCAATCTACCTGGAAGGGGGCACTTTCTCTCTCTCTATGTTACAATTCATTAAAAAAAAATTATAACTAACAATGTAATAGTAAAAAAATCATGAGGGGACAATTCAAAATGTAGAAAGAATTAAAGAAACTTTGGATTGCAAGTGAAGGAACCCTGAGAATCACTGCTAGACATTAAGAGTTGTAAAAATTGTGGCAAGAATGGAAAGTATTATCAATTTATGCCTCCTGTCAGTCTGGTTAAAAAAACAAAAAAAAAAACAAAACAAAAACAAAAAAAAACAAAACAAAAACAAAAAAAACAAAAACAAAAAAAACAAAAACAAAAAAAAACAAAATGTATTAACAAGACCTGTTAGAGAAGGATAAAGAAAAAATTCAAGTTGAAGTTATGAACAGTTCAACACAACCTTCAGTCCATGGCTCTGAAGTACTTATATCATATGCCTCATGTCTAATAGAGCGAAAGAAAACATGTTATGATGCTCCAAAAGTCAAAGGAAACAGAAGAGTAGCTTTTCAAATATTACACCGGCAGTAATTGTCATCAGGGGGCGATAATCCAAGAAAATACTAAGATATTCAAGTAAATTTAAAATAAAAAGATTTTCAATTAGAGTAGATAGACTAAACTATCGCCTGGTTCACACTCCACCCACGTCTATTGAACAGGTGAAGAGGCTCATCCCTTGTTTCCTGTTTAGGATGCGGTTTCCGGTTTTCTCTTTTCCAATCTTTTCATTTATTTTTTTAATTTTTTATTCTTACGTAGCCCCCTGTGCATCAGTGGCGTTATCGCCTTGCTTAGGCTGATATGATTAAAAAAAAAATTAAAAAAAATGATTGCCTGTAGGGAAAAGTTTAACAGATATTTACTTAAAATTGATAGTCAAATAGTAGAGTATTATGGAAAAGGATAATATTGTTAGGTTCTATTTGAGTAACAGTTAGAAATTAAAGAAATTATTATCTTACCTCTTTGTGCATGCTTCTGTATCGTCCTATTAAGTCTTCAGTTGGGAAGTTATCAGAATTATATTCAAACATTGAGTCAGAGAAATCTGGCAGCCGACCATCAAAACTAAATGAAATTGGTCGTCTCCGTAATCCAACTACATTACGATTTTCTGTTTAAAGAAAAATAAGCAGTTTTAGAAAAAAAAAAAAACTTAAACTAATACGTCTTCATTTAAACTTTTTATTGTTGCTATGGCATGTGTTTTGTTTTTTTTTTTCACTAATAATATATATTATTACTTAAAACATAAGATTTTTAGTTTATTCTTTACTTAAAGGAAAGTATTAAAAAATATTTACCGGTCTGTGCACTAAAACTTTAGTAAAAAAAAATGTGCCATCCAGCTGAGTGTGAACCTGCGTCCCTCTTCATAGCAAAAACCACCATCTAGTCTGGCATGCTTATATTCCTTGGCTACAAAGGTCATCACAGCTCAGCAAAGTTCAATTTCCCTTTTAAGGAATGAATAACTTGGTTCTTTTTTTGGAGAGTCCACATATATATTTTTTCAAACATGTTTGGTTGAATTACTTCAGCAAGTTCTGTTTATCAAATTTTTAAAATTTTCGAATTAGTTGTTTTTTTTATATTATTGGTAAATTTGCCACAGCTCATATTTTTGTTTCCAAGGACTGTGTTTTGTGTTTACACAACTATTTTGTGGGAAACAATATCAAGTCACTCAAGGTAATGTGATTAAAATGGACAAACTGGAATTATGCTTTTTTAAACATTTCAATATGAAAACTTGTTTTGAAATAGACTGAGCTTGTTGATGTTATTCAATCAACTAAGTTTGAAAGAATTATTGCTGCTGAATTTTATACATATTTACACACACACACACACACACACACACACACACACGGCCGTATCTGACTACTAGGCACAGGTCCGGGCAAGGAAAAATGTCTTTGTCAGAAATCAAACTAAACAATTCACAAAGAAAGAAAGAAAGAAAAATGAAGAAAACATCTGAATGAACACAGTAAAAATCTGTTTATTTATTAATTTTGGGAGAAAAGACTGGTTATACTCAGCAAGTCCGAACCCGATTTACTGCTTTCGTTTATGTTCTATGTCTAATTTCCATCCGCAAAAATCATAGTTTCTGGAAACGGATGACATCATCACATTGTCAACTAATACATCCGGGCAATTTTCTCTGTGCCCGGTGATTTTTTAGCATCAGCTATGGCCCTGCACACACACACACACACACACACACACACACTGGGTGCAATGGGTAAATTATCTCCATTTTATATTTTTAATTTTACACATGCACATTGTTTTTGTTGATTGCGTCTACGGCTATATCATGTTCAATACACCAGTTCCCATTCGATCACCAAAGTTAAGCAACATTGAGCATGGTCAGTACTTGAATAGGTGACCATTTTGGAATACCAGGTGCTGTAAACGTATCGACCAAAATGGTCCACTGGTCCTCCAGGTTTGGGGTTTGGGTGCAGGGCTAACAATCCTGCCCCGTAAAAAAACAGTTTGTTACAGAAACAGCAACAAAAAGTTGCTGCCCTATGCACCATCTGGGTGTGACGGATAAATGATGATGATAATGACATTGTTTTTGTTGAATGCACAGTATAGTAGAGTCAGTTGGGCACTGTCTGTGAAAAAAATCATCATAAGACAATTCACTCCACCAGAAAATTGAAAAAGGCATGCTGTACTGCTTACCATTCCCATCAGAAGCTCTAAAATGAACATTTCAGAGTGTTTGGGTGTCAATCTGAAGACAGTGCAGAGGATTTGGAAAGATGATATATCCAGGCAACATCATGGTGTTTGGAGTGATTGCTACTGATGATGACATGCCTCCATTCATTTTCCCCACAGGGCATTAGACTCAACATGGAGGCCTACTTCAAGTGCCTTGAGGAGGTAGTGCTGCCTTGAGTCAAGAGGGTGGAAGGCCCTAAGTCTGGCAACAGGACTGCACTATGCCACACAAGCAGGAGAACCTAGTCATGGCTGTTAGACAATTTCTGGGACCACATCACTCCTTAAATCTAGCCAGACTGCAACCCCCTTCCTTGATTATTATGTGTGGGGACGCAGTTGAGTGAGAGAACAACAAAACTCCTTGTAACACTAAAGATGAACTGAAGATAAGGATTATAGCAGTATTAACTTAAACAAGGAGACCGTCCAGAAGAGATGCAGAAGATTCTGAAGTTGTCTGGCAGACATAGATGAAGCCAATGGCGATTTTATTGAACAAATTTACCCTTTAGTATTTAAAGATATTTTTGTGTAATTTTGGCAAATATATCTATTCAAATAATATTTTTATTTTTATTTTTATTTTTGCATAATTTAGATAACAATTCATCCACCTCACCCTGTATATACATACTCAAAAGGTCATATATGTTGACCTTATTTTTGTATCTGAAATGTGAATTATCCCTTTCAACCTGAGCAGCTGGTATATTGACCACAATGTAAAAGAGCATGTAGAGTACTAATCATGGGGTCAGGGTTCAAAGGGTAAATGGATATTTTTGTTTGAATTTCTGACATGAGAAGTTTACATTATTTACATGCAAATGATTGTCTTCATTTTTTTTGTTGTTAACATATTTTGACCATTATGTCCTCCTGCCTTCAAGCGTATATTGATCATACACGTACAGTGGAACCTGCTGTATGCGACCCTCTTCGTCAGCGACCACCTGTTGTTAAAGACCGTTTTTCTATGCATGGACAATTTCCTAATGTTAATTGACCTTTACTGAGCGACCACCTCCAGAATGCGACCAGTGACAATCACTAATCAAGTGACTGCATTAAAAAAAAAAATCCATTTCGGTCATACACAGCAAACTTCTAAATTAGGAGAAACTAAATGAGAAATCTATTTCATTCTGATTTTATCTAAGCCAGGAACACTTTCTCATTGTTTTGTTATTATAGTGTTGTATCAAACTTATTTCTTGTTCACCTGAGTTTACCTCACAGTTAAACATCGGCTGTTTTGTACAACATGTATTGCACTTGACATGTTCAAGGGATTTATCACAGTCTCTGTACTGACTTGGATAAATTCAGGGATTGGGAAAATCACAATTATGTCCCTTTCTCAAATATCTATCTCTTTCGTTCTTTTATTTTTTTTGTGTATCTATCTACTCTAGTTCTATCTGGGTATATCTATCTCTGTTTCTCTACCTCCACCCATGATTGCTGTCAGTTTTTTGTATGTTTTTTTTTTTTTCATGTATTATTGCAGATTCTCTTTTGCTATCACTCACTTCTAAGAAAATAAGACTGAAACTGTATACTTTTTTAAGTCCACTTAATAAATATTTTTTTTGAATAAATATTTTGGTCTCTTGTTGACCATGGTAAATACGTGTTTTAAATTTTTAAAATGAATTATGCTGAATAAATTTCTTTAAAGTTAGGCCATTTTCTTATATTCTCATTAATTTATTACCAGATTACATGGTAAAATTCTAATATGGACATTCCGATGAGTGGAATATACGTTCCTGGCGGTGTAAATGAGCATTTAGTGAGCGACCACCTGCCGTATGCGACCTTTATGGCAGTAGGGGTGGTCACATACGACAGGTTCAACTGTATATTGTAATTGGTATGCTACAAAGGTTGAGAAAATAGTGTGTGAATAAGTACTTGAGTAAACCACTCTCATCAATACTTTACCTGTTACCTTCATAGTCAACATTGTCAGAGGTCAATTAAAATAGGTAAGTACTTAGGGAAACCACTCTCCCATGAGTACCTTACCTAATTAAACAGTAGCAGCAAAAAGCTGTTACACTCATAGTCAACCTTGTCAGAGGTTCATCAAGAGAATAGATGAAGTAGCACTTAGGTAAACCACTCTCCCATAAGTCAGTCCGTTAAGTGCCATACGTGATACATGCTTGGACAATCATGTCTTGAAAGAGACATGACTAACTGGTCAGAAGATTTTCAAGCAATAGGCTGCCATTACGTCATTACTTTCTGCAGTAGATTGGTTGCCAAGCAAGGCTATAGAGCCCAATTTGTCCTGCTATTTAACCCATAGCTGGAGGGTGAAGTGACTGATTAATACCTTTTCCAAGGGTATTTGTGCCAAAGTGAATGCAGTGAATTCAACTGGAATTTGAACTTGGCACTCCAATTTCTCATTCTGAGCCAATATCCACTGCACAACAATGCACAAAATTTAATCTGCAATAAAATAATGCAAACATATTTAAAGAAAATGGCAGAGAAAGGCTAAACAAACTTACGTGGTCGTTTCAAACCAAAGTCAAGCTCAGCTTTTGATTTACAACGTCCTTGGATTCCATTTGTGAGTTTTTCATCAGCAAAATCCTTGGGGTTTGTGTTGGATCCAGCCAGTCCATTACAGCTACCAGATCTTTGGGTCAAATTTGCTGGAAACCGTGGATAGTGAAGAGGGATATTGAAATTAAAATCATCACTATGGATTCCATTGGACTTACCACCTGCTTCATCATTAGATTTTCTGTGGCTAGCACCATTTTCCTCAGCTTCTGATTCTGAATCTGCATCTTGGTCATAGCTGTATGGACTGTGTTTGCGTAAGCGGCGTTGTTTTCGTTTTGTTTTGTGTTGAGCTGTTGATTCTTTTGAGGTATCATTTGCAGCATAGGTCTCTAACGGATGAGAACCGTTGGCGTTTGTCACACTCGTAACAATGCAAGAAGAGGGCCGTATTTTCGGTTGTGAAGAAGCGTCTTTGTGAGTGCCATGTGAAGTAGCGGTATTGGAAACATTAGTTTCCAGAGGGTGGACAGATGAATTACTGTTACCACCAATAATGCACGAAGAAGGACGAGATTTTAGGGAAGAAGGAGCAGGCCCACTAGATTGAGGCATAGTTGGTCTTCTGTGTTCTTTATGTTCTGGAACTGACTGAAGGTATGTATCTAAGGTATTGGCTGGAGTTGCAGATTTATCTGGCTTTGGTAGAGTATATGACTTGCCACTGTAATGGTCTTTGCATGACAATGTGAGATTTTCAAGAGATTTGTGTAATACCTTCTGGTTTTCTGTGTGTGAAAAAATAAAAAATAAATAAAAATAAATAAATTTAAGTTTACAGAAGCTTTTACCTGGAAATAAAATTTAACTAATTCAAAAATTTAAATTGCCAAAAACCTTGTGGGTTGTGGTTAGTGGTCAGTTATGCCCGTGAATGGCTTTGTGTCAAAACATAACCAAGTCTACCAACATTGAAAAAATTCTGTTGAACAAGCATAAAAAATTATATATAAAAAAAGGTCTTGTTTGTAATGATAAATTATTTTGTTGATTTAAAATATGTGTTGAAAATCTATACAAAGTTTTTCCTTTGAATGTGTGTTTTTAGAGTTCATTTTTTTTAGAGTTCATTTTTTAAAGTCAGTTGAATGATGTCCAGTAAATTTGTGTAAGAGAAAACAAGGCATTGTGTATATGTGATAGTCAGTGAAAGTTATTTCCTTAGTGAGAATGAGGATGGAAGTTGTATCTTTGATTTTTTGTCAACAATAAAGGAGTAAAAGGGAAGAAGGAGAATCAATAGTTGCAGTGAACAAAGAGAAAGTGAGAGAGTAAGCAAATGCATGTCTCTTGGACATGGAGCCCAGTTGACAACTGGATTCTCTCTGCTGAGAAAGCAAAACTTCACACTATTTATGTGTTTCAGACATTTGGATTAGGCTCCAGTTGTAGGTTTTTCTCTAAATCCTGATTGGCTAATAAATGAGAAATGTATCCAATTTATTTATGAAGACATCAGCACACAGCAAAGTTTGTAAGCCAACTGTCACATGAAAGAACTTTTTTTATTGGCGTGTGTGAATAATATGTCTATGCTTTTGTAATTGGCTCTTGGAAAAGTGTAGCTGAGTATGCTCAGAATTTTTATGAAATTAGATTTTAAATTTAAACACCTTTGATAGAAAAAAAAGATAATAGGTCAATTCTTTTCTCCAATAATTAAAAAAATTTTCAATTTACCGAAATTGTTATATATTTATTGACATATTTCAACAATGTTTGGGATACTCATGTAGAAAAAGAATGTGTGATGCTATTTCTATTTACACTATTTACATTGTTCAGACTGTTATCCTTATCTTTGTTGACATATTCATGACATTTTGACTGTTGGCCTTCTTCAGGTGTTTAGAATTTTGAACTGAACTCTTTATTTTGCCCACCAGAGTAGATTTTTCTAGTTCCATGTGCCAGACATCAGTTATTTCACTATTAACTCAACTTTCCAAGTTTTTTGTTCACCTCTGCTGTAGCCAGGTATTGAACTGACAACTTTTTGGGTCATGTCAGTGAATTCAACCAACCAGTGTGATGTTTGAAATACAAAAACTTAAGGAATTTTTTTTAAGCAAATCACTAAACTGTAAAAAAGAAAAAGTTACTGAGTCATTAGGTTTATAAGTTCCAAAAATTCATACACTCATATTCTCAACAAACATGGACAGTGGAGAAAAGCACTGGTTGAATCCAGTAACTTGATCCAAAGAGTTGGCTACAGTAGAGGTGAACCAAAGACTTCATTCAAGACTGTCAGTTGTCTCCCTTTAAATCTTTCAACAGAAGCATTGTACATGAAACTGAAGAACAAGAAGGGTTTAGTTCAAAATTAAGACAGTTATTCTGATAAATTAATCCAGGGAAAACAGTTAATGAGGACTGAACCTAAACTGAGCTCAAAGTTCCCCCAGCTAGACTGAATATAAACTGAGCACATTTCAACCACTTTTATGACAATTTATATATACAGGGAAATTGGCAAGTGGAAAGTGAACACTATTGAGAAAGAAAGAAAAAAAAAACAAAAAACAAAAAAAAAACAGCAACAAACAAAAGATTAGCCAAGGAAATTTTAGCATTTTTTTTTTTGCAGTGAAAAACACACTGATTTTGAAATTCTTGCAAAACTCAAATAATTGTTGGATTTTAATGAAACATTCAGGACTTATTGACAAATGAATAAAATTATTTTAGTAATGTTTCATTTCTTAGAAAATCTGAATAAAAACATTTTTTTAAAATTTTTTACCTCTTTTACTACCCAACCCACACCAATTATTTAATTTTACAAAATTTGTATCATAGTTATATGCAGAACTCTGGAGAATTTAGATCATTTTTTTTTTTGTTACTGAAAATTTGCTCTGACTCATAAAATAAAAAATGCAATAAAATTAAGCCATTATTTAATTAGAGGTGCTTTTAATTGCTTTTATGAATAAGATATATTAGGGTCACTATTGTCTTAAGAAAATTTCTTTTTTTTTTTTGATGACTAATGAATTTTTACAAGTTTATTTTTTTAATTGGAATAATTGATAAAGTTTTAAATTTATTTAAATTTCTATATGAATTTGTAGTCATCAAATAATTAGATGATTATTATTAAATAAAAAGTATAATCATAAATGAAAAAGTTGATTACGATTTAGTGACCATATTTTTAATCTTTTTTGTAAGTGTATAAACATGCCGTTTTTTGTAGATACAGATCTTTATACACAACATAACCAGAAAATAAGTGCAGTAACTATAATAAATTGAAAGCTGAAGTACCTACAATTCAATAAAATATTAGAATACAGAGAATATTTTCCTAAATTCTTTAGATTACTCAAGTCAAAAATTATATAAAAAAGGTACTTATGTAATTTTTACAGATATATCTATTGTAGAAAAGAAATTAGATATTCTTTTGTTTGTCAATTGAGCTGTCAACATCTTAAATAAACAATTATCTCAGTGTTAAAAAATGCATTTCTCTGATTCCAAATCAGATTAATTAAACTTTAAATTAGCTAATATTTCTCAAATGAAGTTTCAGAAAAGTATATTTTATTTTTTAAAGATTTTTTTTTAATTAAGAGAATTACATTGTGCTGACAGATGGCTAAAATTGGCACTAAAATCAGTGTTTTTTTACTTAGCAATCTAAAAAAAAGAAAAAAATCTGCCTATCAGTTTAAATTATTTTTTGAATATACCAAAGTTTACTTTTTGAAAATATTAAATTTAATCTATTAGCTTGAAATTAAAATTAAAAAGAAAGCTTCAAGAAAGATTTTTCATTTTAAAAAATTCATTTTAAACTGCAGATATTGCATTTATGTGGAGGTATCTAATTTAACCTAGTAGAGCATTTATCACGATAGCAGAGAAAAATTGCAAGACAGCATTCTTCTTTTTGGATTTCTTTTAAAAGAAAAACATCCATTGCATAAGTTCGAGCTAATAATAAATAACGATAATAATAATAATGTCAATATTTGATTCATGATTTATTTTTGTTAGGTGTTTTCATCTCGACTAATAACGTTTTGTTGACAATTAACTATACACATTCATCAGAGATAATGAATAAAGATTAATGGGAGCTTATTCAGCTTTAGTACATTTACTGTTTTATAGTCTTTTATAGCAAACATATCCCTTTTCCGACTGTTCAATTACGTGTGGGCGTGTGTGTGTATATATATATATATATATATATATATATTGATTGTTTAATTACTTAGTTTTTGGTCATAATAAAATTAGATCAGTGCACATTTGTATTAAATGCATTATGTGTGTGTGTGTGTGTGTGTGTGTATATATATATATATATATATATATATATCAACAAATTCCGAAAATTACATCTCGTTGAATCACTATTTCAACGAGAAAACTCTTGCTTCATCAGCAACGATCTAAAACAAATTTATTCAAATATGTTACAAAAATTCATTTACCAGAACGAGCCCAAAAACATATCCATACACAGGAAGTTAAAAAAAAAGTGGGGACGGGAGATTAAGAAAAAAATATTTATTTAAAATTTGTTGTCCAGACATTAAAAAAAAAAAAAAAAAAAAAAAGAGGGGCAGAGACAGGGATTCATGACTGATATTAGAAAAATGTTTGATTACATCTGTATTAAAGAATAAAGAGTCAAAATTTAAACATGTCATAGAAATAAGAAGTGGTGGGGGGAAAGAAAAAAAAAAGGACAAATGGGGTAGACGGGGGGGGGAGTTAATGAAGAAATATTCAGTAGCCAAGATGACAGGGTTTCAGAGGATGAAAAGAAGGGAAAAGTTAAATATATTTTAAAATTGGAGTAGATAGACTAAACTATCGCCGGTTCCCACTCCACCCACGTCTATTGAACAGGTGAAGAGGCTCATCCCTCGTTTCCTGTTTAGGATGTGGTTTCCGGCTTTCTCTTTTCCAATCTTTTCACTCTTCCATAGCCCCCTGTACATCAGTGGTGTTACTGCCTTGCTCGGGGTGACATGATTAAAAAAAAAAAAAAGCAAAGGAAAGAACAGAGACAATATATTATATACCTCTGTTAAAAATTTAACAAAAAAAGTTTGGAAAAAATCTGGTTTAAAATAATATGGTTAGATTATTGTGGAGAGTTTAAAAATTTACTAATAGAAGTAAAATAAAATTAAAAATGGGATAATATTATAATAAATCAAAATGAGAAATGAGCAATTAATATATAAGGTAGGTAAAGAGAGGGAAGGAGAGTCAACTGGCAACTTTGGATTAAGAATTTGCAACAAACGAGAAAAAAATGGGTCCAATGGTGCACAGCAAATGACCAGGTAATGACTAACACCTGGTTTCAAGAACACTCATCTGCAAACTAAGAATGAAACTCCAGGGAATGAAGAAACCTAGTGCTGCACCAAGACTGCAATACAACACGCTCGTGAATGAACTCAACCTGCAAAAAGAATACAGTAACGGCGTGAAAAACAAATACGAAGAACAAATTGGAAAAGGAAACTCGTAATGGGGCTCATTAAAGGAAGCAATGTTGACATCAGCAAACAACATTGTTTCGGAAGAAATCAGACATAGAAGAAAAAAAACAAGTGGATGACTGAAGAGATTCTTGACATAATGCAAAGGAGACAGAAAATTATGCTAAGATATGAAATGGAATACAGGAAACTACACAAGGAAACAAGGAGCAAATGCAGACAGGCTAAAGAGGAATGGCTCAATGACAAATGTGATGAAGTAGAGAGACTGAGCAGGACTAATAAAGCAGACATGCATAAAGAAATAAGAGAACTAACAGGACAAAAAACCTGCTCCTCAACAGGATGTATAAAATCCAAGGATAGAACGATCATATTGGAGAAAGAGGAAATACTCCAGCGATGGGTAAAATATATAAAATATCTTTTCTACAACAGGAGAGAAAAACCAATAATGCACAAAGATGAGGACGGACAGGAAATATTAAAGTCTGAAGTAGAGTAGCTGGACCAGATGGCATTGTAATAGAGCTGCTGATAGCCCTGGATTAAATTGGGATAGAGAAAATTACAGAAATAATAAATGAAATTTATAATAGTGGTGTAATACCAGATGACCTAAGGAAGTCAGTCTTTATAGCACTGCATAAGGAGCAAGGTGCAAACGAGTGCGAACTCCACCGAACAATCAGTTTAATGAGCCACATTACAAAACTGATTGTCTGAATCCTGATGAATAGAGCAAGAAGCAGAATTAGGCCAGAGATAGAACAAGAACAGTGCAGGTTCATCAAAGACACTGGAACAAGGAACACCATATTAATGATTAAGATGCTCTCTGAAAGGGCAATACAAATGAAGAAGGAAATATTTGGGAAAGATGTAAGAGTAATCAAAAATCTCTACTAGCAGCAAACTGCCTGCATACGGACAGGTAACAATTTCAGTAGATATACAAAGATAGAAAGAGGTGTAAGACAAGGATGTGTCTTTTCACTGGATCTATTCAACTTGTACAGGGGGACTATTCTGAGGACCCTAGATGTAATGCCAGGATTTGTCATCAGAGGCCACAATTTGAACAACATAAGGTATGCAGATGATACAGTGCTGATAGCAGACACGGAAAGGAAACTATAAGACCTCCTACAGAAGGTAGCTGAAGAGAGTGACAAGAAAGGACTACAAATAAACTGCAAGAAAACTGAATGCATGGTCATCAGCAAAAAAAGCAGCCCAAAATGACAAATACAGGTGGGAGATACTAAAATCAATCAGTTACAAAAATTGAAATACCTATATTTGTTTTATAATTGTTTTTGGGTGGTTAGAAGAAATATTAATATAACTGGGGGTATTATTTTCCTTGAGATAAGGCTTGTGGGATCCGTCATTAAGGTTAAGAGTAACATCTAATTAGTTAACTATTTTAAGGTTGGAGGAGACTTCAACTTTAAAGCCAAGAAAATTAAGAGCTCTAATGACTTTATGAATTCTATTTGTTAAAGGTCCATTACTATTAGGGATAAACATAAGGCCATCATCATCATATAACCCAATTTGTTCATAGTCTAAAAATCTACTTAAAATATCTAATATATAGATCCCTACAAGATCAGAAACCTGGGCTGAATCATATGCTTCCATGGATACATCAAAATTATCATAGGACCCTTTTGTCCATGTAGAATGGTTGAAGGTAATAATGGATTTCCTAGCAATTAAAATAATTTTAATATCTCTATCACTGATTTCCACATAATTTTTAGCAAAATTAATACAATTATCTAGAAGTTTTTTTTTATATTGAAGAACAAAAATCTACAAATGTCAAATTTAAGGTGGATTTAGATTTATCTTTAATATTATTGAACCAATTAATCGTATCAGTAGAGTTCTTCCAGAGATTGGGATGTTAAGCAGATTGTAAATTCACAATTATTATTTTTAAAATTTCTCTAGAGACTCAACCTAAATCACTTGTCAGATTAATTAATCTTGTTTGTAATTTATTTTGAAAATTAGGTTTAGATCCTTAAATAAAATCTTTGGTGGATATTTTATCTATTCTATCTGCAACTTTTAACTCATGAGCAAATTTAGCTGTGTCGCTGTCTATCTCAGACAATGTGTTATTATCTATCTATTTTGTAACGGCTAGTAATTTTGTTTTGAAGAAGATTAGTGTCATGTGAAGGTTCGAACTTATAGCTGTTGTTTATAGATGTTTGCACTTATATATATATATATATATATATATATACATACATACACAGTGTTAAATTGTAATAATACTTAGTGCCAAAATTACTGGGTTTTTTTTCAGTAGTTTACTAGTAGAAAAGCATTTTAGGCAAGCAGATTTTTATCAAAATGCTTGATATCAAGATAAGGATAGAGCATTAATAGAAATAATGTGAAGAAGTTTGTTGCTTAGTTGAGCAATGTTATTTTAGTCATGTTGACTTTAAAGTTTCATGAAGCATTATTGTAATATCTTCATTCTTCAGAATTGTTTACTTTCTGCTGCTGTTTCCCAATTTTTTCCTATTTATGAGACATATATATAGAAATTTAGGAAACAACACAGTTTTTTACCAAATTCCAGACAATTAAGTGGGGAAGGATTTTTTTTGGAGGTTTATCTCAGTTAATCAATAGAAAATCAGGTTATGATGTATAAGAGAAATTTGATTGTAAGTGTAAAGGGAGATAGGCTTAAAATGACATATGTAATTTAGCATTTATCCATCATGATATGCTCATTTTTTAGTGATTTTGTGACTATATATGACAAATGGAAAAAGTTTCATTAAAAATAGATTTGATTAGGCATTTCAACAAAACCTTTTCCATTTGTAAAATTTCTTAGACTCTCTGTGTCCTATTTTAAAATCACACACACATATATATATATATATTTACACACGATATAAAAAATAACATAATTCTTAAAACTTTTAGGATGATCTCTTTTCCTTTTTATTTTCTAGTAAATAATGATAAATAAAATTGTTTTGAAAATTATCAACACCATCAGAAATAAATGAATAAATCCATTATACATAAGGCAAAGCATCGGATATCATTATATATCTATTTTATTATAAATAAAAGTAGTACTAATTTCATCTATAAACTTAAGTTTCTGAAAATTAGTAAAACTAAAAACAATGAGATATGAAACAATAGAAAAACTATTTAATGCATACACATTTCATGTGGGTATGGCCATTTTCTTTTCAAGAGAATTTTAAAGAATATCTTTCTTACAACTTCATATAAGCCACCTTAGAGTATATTAACTGTGATTGATAAAAATTATGCAAAAAAATTGTTGACCAAACAAAATTGTTATAAGTAAATAAAAGCACAATGATTGTTTTCTAAATGAATTGAAAAGTTCTTACCTGTTTGTACTTCATCTATTGTGGCATAGGAAGACTTTAAAAACTTTTCATTCAAAGTCATTGTTTTTAATTTCTCATCTTGACAATGATACAACTTTGATTCCTGCATAAATATAAAATCAGATTAAAAGTTATTTTGCCTGAATCACATATGGTTTATTTTTTCCTATATAAATCTGTTTAAATAAAAATTGAGATGGTTTACTTTTGAAGAAAATATAATATTTCCATTTTGTTAACAAATATTCTATTTAGATGTTATTTACATAAAAACAACTTATCTTTTTGTTTCCAGTTCCAAATCAATTACCTGCTTTAAATCTATATTGAAAGAGTTCACTATGAGTGCTTCTTAAAGAGTATTCAGTGTTCTTCAAATTTAAAATGGTTCCCATCATTTCTGAAAGTGGGGTCACAAAATTCACACAACCAGAAACCATTTTTGATTTCCTTTAGCATTACAGGAAAATGAAATTAATTTTTAAATATTTTTTATTTTAATTCTCTCACAGGCCTCACAAGTGGAATAGCCTAGGGCTTCTCTTTATCTAAATCCGGCCCAGAATTTGAGAAATGTTTGCTTATTATTTATTGCTTACTATATGGTACCTCTTGTTACAGTCACAGAATATCTCTTAACTTACAAGGGGAGATCATAACATGTGACCAAGAGATAAAATGTGTGACAGAAATACATCCTGAATAATGGTAAGATGTTAGTGTCAATGGAGTCTTCATCTAGCTAATGTCTTATGAGGATCTATTTCTGCTGCACTGTATATTAAATCACAGTGTTTTTAAGAGCTACTAAGCTTTTAACCCAGCATCCTCTTTGTTGCTATTCTTAATACAAAATATTGAGCAATGCATTCTTTAGTCTTCATATGAGGTGGCAATTTCTATCAAGTAATATTTTTAATAACTCTTAGAGTGTAGCGAGTGTGAAATTACTTCCTTTACCAACTCTCTTCAAAATCTATTTGAAGTTTTCTTAAATTATCATCGTTTAATGTCCGTTTCCATGCTAGCACAGGTTGGACAGGGTTTTCTTGATGGCTCTTTTCCAGGCTGTCCAATTTTGTGTAAGGCCTGGCTGTAATCTCAACTTTAAATAGTCTTTGATAAGCTGAGTCCATGTTTTACATGGCCTACCTATTCCTCTTTGGCTGTTGACCTCAATAAACCTATAATTGGGTTTTCTATGTCCATTCTCTATTTGGCCTTATAAAAACCTTGCTTTCCAAAAATTGACCAGTGAGCTGAAAAGGAGGAGGAAATAAATTTGCGAGCCCATGCAAAATTGTTTTGGACCAATGAAAACCTTCTCTTCACAGAAATTAGCTGGTTGGCCAAGAAGAAAGAAAAGAAAGTAGTAAGCTTATCTGAAGTTCCTTTTGATATAAAATGTGGAGAAAAATTAAATTAAATTAAGAGGAGAGTGTCTGAAGTCATGTAAAAGTTTTCATTTAATTTCAGCTCTTCATGACCAGCTTTCAAATTCTTGTCAGTGTAAAATTATTCACCAATTATTAGCTTGTAACCAAGCACATAGCACTTCAAGGAATTTTCTCTCAACAATCCAAGAAAGCTAAGTATTTCAAGCTATTTCTTTCTTGCCTACTTTTGAACGCAAACCATATATCCCTTTAGTGAGCAATGAACTCTCAAACATTGAATATTTTGTGTCGGATCATATAATCTGTTGTATAAACAATTTATCTTCTTGAGAATTCATTAAAACTACAGACTTTAAATATTTCTGATTTATTTTACTGAAACAAGCTACTATCACAGGTTTCAGTGTGTAAATTTATAAATAAATTCCTAATCTGATTTTGTTAAAATTTACCTGTGTTATTTTTTTTATCATCCTTCATTAATCTTCTTGGTATGAGTAAATCAACAGTTACTTTTAACCACTTCGCTCCAAGTAAAGAGAAACCTTTTATTAATAAACATTATTTTCTAATTTAATAACTGTTTTAATTTGTATTTCCTTTGCTTAAACCGAACTTGTAATATCAACATTTTGGATCAAGTGTTTGTACGACATTGTGAAACCTTCCACGCAAGCCTTTCACCCATTTCAGGAAGATGCATTCTTTGCTAAGAAAAGCCTTAACCAATCACCACTTCATATCTGCAAATTTAATTTCTCATTGGTTAAGACACACTAAACTTTTTTTTCCCCACTAAGGCTCCTGGAGCCGATTTTAAAAACCTCAAGTGTATAAAAACAACAGTACAAACTCAATTTGAGTCAGTCATCAAGTTTTGAGAGTTGTCTCTAGACCCCACACATGTCCATTTTTCGACATCACTTTATAAATCTTCACAACTCTCTTGCAGCAACTCAATCATCAATCGACTGCATGATATTCAACCTACAATTGACTTTGAAAAGTGAATATTCTTTCACTATGTAAACAAGCAATTGTACATTTTATCTACTTAACCTAACAGCTAAAGGCAAGTATTTCTTTACAACTAATTTTAGTAACAACAATGCATGCACATGCACACTAAAGAATTTTTCTTTGCAGCAAACAGTTTATTTTAATTTTTATCACAAACTAAAAATATTAACTTTCATTAAACAATTTTTGGTATAAACAATCATTGAAACATTCTCTCAATTGATACAAGCAACAAGCATTCTATCACCTGTGCATTGTATATTTAACGTGTGTATAAAATCTTTTTATTGTCGAATCTTCAATCACTGTCTTATACTGATTTCTTGCAATCCAATTACTTTGTATTTTACATGTTGTGGGATATGCGTAATGAACATGCAACCAGAAATCTATCTTTTTCCATAATCCTTCTGATGCAATTTCTTTGATTAACAACCTGCAACAACATATATTTGAACAAGATGGGCACAAAAATGTCTGTTTCCTGAACAGAATACAAGCTAACAAACATTTCAAAGGATTTAACTCACAATAGAAAATATTATCAATTAAATGAAAGGACCTAACACTATTAATCCATTAATCTTTTATTACATTAAACAAGACCTTGTAATTCTACTCCCTGTCCCATAATAATTCTACTCCCTGTCCCATAATAAATTAAGGATTTTAAACAAACAAGTATTAATAAATATATTAAACAGACATGTTACACAAAGGAAAATGAAAAATGTATTTGAAGTTGTTAAGAGATCAAAGCAACCTTCAAGATGCTGACAGAATGAGAAGAGAATGTCTTGTTGCTTCCAAAGTCAAAAAGAAAAAAGTGGGGGGAAAAAGGATTTCAAATCTCACACCACCTGTGATTATTGGCAGAAGGTAGCAATCCAACAAACTCAAACTTAAGATTTCACTTTGACATCCACAGCTCATACGAAAAAAAAAACAAAAAAAAAAAAAACCAGACCATTCAGCTCCATGCACCCACTTACAGAATACTGTCCAAAATATACCAGGGTCATAAAACATCTTTTCTCAATAATAAAAAAATGTCTACTTGGATTTCTAAGCAGTTGTTTCTACACCACCAACTCATAAAGCCAATGCTGATTTCACCCAAAGAGGCAGCTCTGATGGCACTAGCAATGGATTTCACAACAGGCAAATTAACTGAACATCGAAAACTACCTGACATACTCAGCAAGACCAAGGTTCCTTCAACAACAGCAATGCATTCATCCAGTATTTAAACCAGTTGCAGTAGCAAAGACTAAGCCTTGACTATTACAACAACATAATAATCTAGAGACTATTTCTCTCAAGTCTATCTCACTCAACTATATAAGTGTGATTTTCTCCATGTGTTTATCTCAATCAGGTTCTCTGGCATATTAACTAAACCATTTTTGTTGCACTTGTCCTAAACATTTCACAAGTAATATTTTACAAATACAAGGTATATTTTGATTCATAGATCTCAGATGTCCCCCATATTGTAGCAAATTACTTTTCAGATCAATCAGATTTTTAAACAATAAAAACAATTTCTGGAATGTGTAAGTCATTTGAAGTCAACAAAAGTGTACTTAGACATTAGAAGAACAGCTAAAAATGTTAGTACCTCCGTCCTATAATAGTTTTGACATTTAGTGCAGAGATCGGCAACCTACGGCATTCATGCCACCACAAAATTAGCAACAAGAAAATTCCAGTGGCATGCAAATTGTGTAAAACTCAATGTAACAAATTATGTTTCTGATATTTAGCAATTGCCTAAGATCATGCAAGGGCAAGGTTCCCATTAATAATAAAAACTTAAGAAAAACTTTTAAAAACAGCTTATTTCTGTCAATGTGATTTACATATTATTGTGTACTAGAAGTATAGCCCGGCATTGCTCGGGTGTAATGAAAGCTTTAAAACTAATCCATGATCCTGGAGCTCAGACTCTTTGGACATTGGCACGAAAGACTAAAAAGCAATAGTTGTTTCCAGTTAAAGCAAAATCGTAGACTGAAAGAAAAATGAATGGATGTAAGTCAAATTTTGATTTCCTGGTATCGATATCAAATAAGTTTTTTTTCGTCGTAAACTGAATTTTTTTCGTCGTAAACTGAATTTTGAAGGCTAAATAAGTCCTCTGAGTAAATGGTGTCATGGCTGAGACTAAGAACTACAATCATACCTACTTAGAGCCAAACCCGAAGCAAAAACTAAAATAAAAGGGCAGAAAAAATACAGACATACAGGCAGATAAACAGACACACAAACATCTTGCCTTGTATATATATATATATATATATATATATATATATAAATTATCAATGTTCTGCACTATTCTAAGAGCTGCAACCTTGAAACTTCTGAATATCGTTTCTTATATGTCTTTGTCTATGAGTGTATCAAATTTGGTTAAAATCGGACCACTCCTTCTATAACCCGATTTTTTTTCGATTATCGATTTTTGATATTTATTTATATGAGGTATATTGACCTTGAATTTTTTTTTTTATAATCATACCCACTTCCTGAAACCCCCTATAACCTGTCACTCTTTCTCATAACTTTTCTCCTACATAACTCTCTGCAAAACAGTGGCAGTAAAATGCCTTGCTTGGGCGATATGATTATAAAAAAAAAATTCAAGGTCAATATACCTGTTCTACAATATATTTTATATAGTAATATCTAAACGTATTTATAAATGGAACTTTGTCTCTGTGTGTGTGTGTGTGTGTGTCCCCGTTACCTATAGACTCTGAAACGGCTGAACCGATTTTCTTGAAAATTTACACAGTTGTACTATAAGCGTCTGCGAGTGTTCTTAGCTAGGTTTTGTGTTGAGGTACCCCCAATAAATATCAAAAATCGATAATCGAAAAAAAATCGGGTTATAGAAGGAGTGGTCCGATTGTAACCAAATTTGATACACTCATAGACAAAGACTTATAAGAAACGATATTCAGAAGTTTCAAGGTTGCAGCTCTTAGAATAGTGCAGAACATTGATAATTTATATATATATATATATATATACAAGGCAAGATGTTTGTGTGTCTGTTTATCTGCCTGTATGTCTGTATTTTTTTCTGCCCTTTTATTTTAGTTTTTGCTTCGGGTTTGGCTCTAAGTAGGTATGATTGTAGTTCTTAGTCTCAGCCATGACACCATTTACTCAGAGGACTTATTTAGCCTTCAAAATTCAGTTTACGACGAAAAAAACTTATTTGATATCGATACCAGGAAATCAAAATTTGACTTACATCCATTCATTTTTCTTTCAGTCTACGATTTTGCTTTAACTGGAAACAACTATTGCTTTTTAGTCTTTCGTGCCAATGTCCAAAGAGTCTGAGCTCCAGGATCATGGATTAGTTTTAAAGCTTTCATTACACCCGAGCAATGCCGGGCTATACTTCTAGTACACAATAATATGTAAATCACATTGACAGAAATAAGCTGTTTTTAAAAGTTTTTCTTAAGTTTTTATTATTAATGGGAACCTTGCCCTTGCATGATCTTAGGCAATTGCTAAATATCAGAAACATAATTTGTTACATTGAGTTTTACACAATTTGCATGCCACTGGAATTTTCTTGGTTTGCTATGTGTGGCATGCATGCCGTAGGTTGCCGATCTCTGCACTAAATGTCAAAACTATTATAGGACGAGGTACTAACATTTTTAGCAGTTCTTCTAATGTCTAAGTACACTTTTTGTTGACTTCAAATGACTTACACATTCCAGAAATTGTTTTTATTGTTTAAAAATCTGATTGATCTGAAAAGTAATTTGCTACAATATGGGGGACATCTGAGATCTATGAATCAAAATATACCTTGTATTTGTAAAATATTACTTGTGAAATGTTTAGGACAAGTGCAACAAAAATGGTTTAGTTAATATGCCAGAGAACCTGATTGATTAGATTTACCACAAGAGGTTCAACAGGATATCATCTGCATTAACTGCAAAAAAATAGGACATTAAGTCTTACCTATAGAAATATTTAAGAGCAATTCAGGATTAATCGTAAACACTGTCCAGAATAGCAATTTCTCCATCAAGCCAGCTTAACTTCTGATGTAATTCAAAGGAAGAATAATAAACTAGAAATAAAATTCAGCATTTCCTTAAGATAAAAATCAAATCTTTCTTTTGACAGCTCAAGAAGCATAGAGATGCTTAGGCTCATTAGTATCAGCTATATATCAAACATTTATTTCTCTGTAACTCTAAAAACTGTACAGGTTAATAATAACCTTTAGCACTCTGCATTATCAATAATACTTCCCTTTTCACTGCATTCTTTTTCAAAGCCTCTCAATTGCAGTATACTTATTGTTAATTTCACTTAAAATGTTTACTGTTGCCATAGAAGAATATGACAACACAGCTATAAAATTCAATAACAATTGTTCAGGGATTAGAGTCACCTTCAGTGATAGGATAAGCTTGTACACCAAATGAAGTCATATACAGAGTGATAAAGATAAAAATTTATATGAATATGAATTTATTTTTCTTTGACATGATTTTCAATGTCTTTATGTTGTAGTCTCTTTTGGATTGGGGGGGGGAGTTTGGCAACTGGAATCATTGTTAAAAATGAAATTGGAAACTTATCTGTAATTTGACAAATTTTAATATAACTATTTCATATTGCTATAGACATCTGAAATTGTATTAGTAAAATATATTGATTTCAATGCTTTTAAAACAATTCTGAAGAAAAAAAAACATCTTTAGAAATTTAAGCAATGATTAACCAATTGTACACAGTTTTCACAAGTTAAAAATAAATTACAAAATACACTTAAATAGAAATAATTTCAGTGTTTTGATTAATACAGTAGAAAAAACAAAAATGAAAAATGTTACTGCAAGTGAATAGCAAGAAACTAATTACAATATTAGTAATATTTTGTTAATTGTGTTTTGAGTAAGCAAATCACCTGTTAATGTTAACTATAACTTGAGTTAGAAATAGCATTACATCAGATCCCAAAAAGTTGATTTTATGATCAGAAACAAAGATTTATACATCATGAAAATCAATATAAAATCTTATATTATGAAAAAACAAAAAAGACAGTATCAATGACATGTGCCAAAGCATCTGACAGAAGTATTTAATATATATATATATATATATATATATATATAAATAAACAGGAAAAGAAAAATGATGGTTGCAAAAAGTTAGCACAATAGTCTTAGAGTTTGATTGTAAACTGGTGCCCCCACTACAGTGGCCTTATGCCATACCAAGCTAAGCTCAAAAGATGCCAATAAAAAAAAGAAAAAAAAAAATCAAGAGAAATATATTAAGTTGCCAAACATAGACTTTCATGGCTACAAAAAAAAAAAAAAAAAAAAAAAAAATTGAAGTGTCTAAAGAACAATTTTTCCACTGACACTTTTTTTAAGTACTTTCCCTTCAGCAATGTTTGTCTTAAAAAGTAATGATTAAAATTGTAATGAAACCTAAACATATTAAAAGTTTGTTATTAAGAATTTACAATATTAAAACATTAGACTGTTTGTTTACAAAATAATTTTATATTTACAACATTCTAAAAACTAATACAATTAAATCTAATGCCATGCAATATTTATCCTTTACCAGTTTATGAAGAAATAAATATGAAGACAAATTCTTTTTTATTCATAAATATATAAACATTTACTCTACCGACTATAAGTAAATCCTTATTTACCATTTTATAAAGCTCGAATCAATTGGCATTTAGCTGATATTTTGCCAACCATTCCAATAAACAATATAATGGTTTCAACAAACAATCTAATACAGACTGCTTATTATTTTTGTTTTCAATTATCAAGAACAAAGAGTATAAATTCACTTTGACATACTTAGGTTTTGTTCCAATTCTAATCATCATTTTTTTTAAAACAAACACTGCCAAGGAGTGGAGATAGTTAAAATAATTTAGGTTGTCAATGGAAAAACTGACATTTTGATACTGTTTTCTTTTTTTTTTTTAAAAAACAGGCATGAAGGTCCAAGTTTGCCATGAATTTAATACATTGATAAAAAATTAATAATACTGCAACACCTTAAATAAAATACAGATTTTTTTTACCTGGGCATAGAATATGTACCATGTCTTTTCATAAAATTCTTCTAGGGATTTTAAATATTTTTACATTAAAAGTGAAAATGGAGGAAAATTAAATGCATTTTTTGTTATATGCTGCTCTTACTTCTGGAAAGATAAAAAATGCTGTACAAACTGTTTAAAAAAAAAAAGAAGAAAAAAAAAGGCATTTATGAAGATCGTGCCATTGCTCAGAGTACTGTTCAGAATTGGTTTTCTTTATGCTTTTTGACTTTACACCATTATTTACCATGTTCACATACATTTTATTTTTTTTCTATTTTTTGTATTTGCAATAAATACTTTCATGCCCTACCCTCCCACATTTGTACCATTTATTTTATTCTTAAAAAAAAAAAAAATTCACAATTACTTTTGAAATGCTGAACTTCACAAGTATAAGATATTGAATGAGGAGTCTATCATCTTTTTTAATGTTCTGTTAGGAATTGAAAAACCGTCTATTGTCTTTTTTCTTAGATGGTCGGATGATACGTACTTGTGAAATGTCTCTTTCCTCAATCCTTGCTACATTGAGTTTTAGATTTACAATAAGTTGAAACTCTTCCGCTATTTTCTGGAGAGTTAATTTAGCATCCATTTCTAATTAAGAAATTTATCCTGGATCTTATTTCCACATCCTTATTAGAAGTTAAGCCCTGTACAAATATTAGGCATTTAAATAAATCCAGAGTTAATTCATTTAACTTGAACTTTGATTCACAACACCTACATAAGTGACAAAATCTTCATTGTCACACTTTACTAAGTTAAGACATTGTCAATGTGTATTGAACAATGAACTACTATCACAATAAATTTTCAATAGTATTACTACAGTTTCATCAAAATTTATCCCACCTGGTTTTTTTTTTGGCAAAATAAAACATACATACTTTTCAGGTTCAGCAGGGGACAATTTTCCTGATAAAAAACAAACTTTTTTTCATCATTCTAATGCAAACAATCTCTTTTGAAGCTTCATTTGTACCTTCTATAATAAACTGCAAAAGTTATCCCTTCATTTGAATTGTATAAAAATTTGCTATGTACGTTGTGGTGCAGTGGATATCGACTCGGAACAACAAATCGGTGGAGCCAAGTTTGAATTCCAGTTGAATTCTTTGCATTCACTTATGCACAAATACCCTTGGGAAAGGTATTAATCAGTCTCTTCCCTCCAGTTATGGGTTAAATAATAGGACAGATTGGGTTCTATAGGTTTGGCTGGCAACCAGTCTACCGCAGAAAGCAATAGCAACCTACTGCAGGATAATCTTCTGCCCAGTCAGTCATGTCTCTTGAGAGACATGATCGCCCAAAGTGTGTATCACATATGACACTTAACTGACTGACTGAATTAGCAACAGCATCTGGAGTGGATGAATCTGATCTTTTTTTCTTCCGTAGTTTCATTAAATAATAATTAAAAAAACTTCTTTTGCAATTGCTGTTCATGTTTTTGTTGCTTTCACAGAGCTAAAATTTTAATCATGATAGATTTTAGTTCTTACATTTTCCTGTACTTTGCTGAATATTTTGTAGATTAATTTTTTGGATTAACTACATGTGGTTATTCCTCTGTAGTCCTGCAAATGACATCTCTTTGGTGAAGTGGTAAATACTAACTGAATATCCTATTACGACATGTAGGACATGTATTTTTTTGTTTCTTAGTGTAAGTTCAAATGAATACTATTCACCATTTTTGTAAAGTCACATTGAACAGGTGAAGAGGCTCATCCCTTGTTCCCTGTTTAGGATGTGGTTTCCGGCTTTCTCTTTTCCAATCTTTTCACTCTTACGTAGACCCCTGTGCATCAGTAGCATTACCGCCTTGCTCGGGGTGATATGATTAAAAAAAAAATACTAGAAATAACACCTTCAAAGAAGACTGTCAAAACTTTTCTTTTCCTGACTCAAATGCTTATTATGTACCCATATATTATTTTTTACAACATCATGGGATCCCAGCAGTATGATTTGTCTAGTTACATCAAAATGAGGTCGACTATATTTTCTGGTGATCTGTGTTAAAACTCAACTGTTGGCAGTGACACTTCATTCATATGTTACATATGACATGGGCCATCACAGAGACACTTTGTATATCTCATATGTGCATTGTAAAGCATTTGAAAATGCATGAATTATTACAATGTTTGAGTACTTCAGGATATAATGGAGCGGGGGAATTAATAGGTTGTATTTCTGTTATGGTGAAACACACCTATTCCTCTGATAATGGACTCTCCCTCCTATATTAATAAGAGTTAAAGGGAGTTAACTCAAGTTCTTAGAAGTTCAGAGAGTTCTTTATAGTTCTATTGGAGTACAGTAGAACTACTACACAGTTGATATTAGTGGGCAGTTAGCCAAATACTAAAGAATTATTTTTCAGTGGAAGATTACCAAGTTCCTAGCATTTAGGATGCATTAAGTCGATTAGCAACCGACAAAGCACGATTATAATTTTCAGTGCAAAAACTACTCCACAACAATTTCCACCTGCAATTCTTTGCTCAAACATAAAAATGATCCAGTTTTGAAAAGGACAATAACAGACACTGAAAAATGGATTATTTACAACAAATTGGAGCAAAAATGTCCGATGGAAAATTAAATGGGATACCACTAATCACCTCCAAAACTGGTCTGCATTTAAAGGTGATGTTATCTATCTGGTGGGATTGAAATGATATTGTGCATGATGAGCTTCTTTTGCAAATCAGACATTGAATTCAAACAAATACTATTCTCATTTAAACTGGTTAAAAGGTTTATACCTTTTAACCAGTTTGAATGAAAACTGTCCAGTATCAGCCAACTAGAAGCATGTATAAGTATTCTATAAGTATTCACTATTATTTCTCTAGTAATTTCATCTTCAAGGTGAAGATGGTTTAGCCTCCAGCTTTTTCAACTGCTATTTATATGATCAACAGTATCATTTTTCACCAGAACAATACCAACAAACCTCATGCCTCTTTGCAGAACTGGAAGAAATTTGTTAAGTTTGGCTGAGATGTTCCACTACGCCTGCCATAATCAGATTACCACATTTTGATCCCTGCAAAATTCTCTTAATTCTCTTAATAAAAATGACTTAAATTCTCTGGAAGCTTGTAAAAACCATTTAGATTACTTCATTACTCAGAAAGATGCTAAGTTCTGGGAGATCATGAAGCTGCCTCAAAGACATGAAAAGGTAGTGGTTGAATAAATCTATGTACAAATATCTAAATACTGACTTTGACATTCACTTAAATATATATCTCACTGGGCACTTTTGTTTCAACCCTATATTTAGGCAGTATTGTTTTTTTTTTTTTTTTAATGCAGCAAAGTTTTTTGAAAGATTTTTTTTATCTCCTTTTTCTAGCTTTCAGAGTTATTTTTTGTTTTCACTGTACAAAGCCAAAGCACCACTCAAGTTAGGGGGTTAAAATAGAAGATATTGGACAATTTATGTTCATATTCTGAGTAGTTTCAGCTTTCACAATATATTACCAAATAATTTAGTCTGGATAGATATTGCTGTCTTTTGGTAGACATTGTTCGTTTTAGATTGTTGTGTCTACACACATCAGTGGGTGCCATGATGGGTTTTCCCCCACAAAATTTCATGTCTTCCTGTGTCAATTTTTGGTATTGTTATATATTTAAACAAAGTAAATATATGTGCTGTGGGTATAAAAATACGTATGATTGCAAAACGGATTCAGACAACTCGATAATGAAGAATAAGGACAATTTTTTTGATGCGAGAAATATACATGTATAATATTTCTCTTTCTTTTTTTAATAAACGAAGGCAGTTATAACCTGGAAGAAGGCAGGTCAAAAGGTTCATACAAGCAGATTATAGTAATATACACAAACAGAATGATTCCCTTATCTTGGATTTGAAGTCCGGTTATGGAGCATCGAAAAGTCTGTTGATAGTAGCTGCACGGTTTCCCCTTAGCGGGTGAAGGAAGAAGACTGCCGAATTGTCATTTCTTCACTTTTTTTATATCTTCGGACTGGCTCAAATGAGCAGTCCCTTTCATTCCACGGGAGAGTTTGCGATTGGCCATCAAATTGATTCGGCGGTCACGCCTCAGTAATCAAATAGACGAACATTGCGCGGATCCCCCTGCATGGCGACACATTTTGTCATTTCAAGTCTGGAACTCATGAAGATCACTTCCGTTTATCAAAGCAGGGTACAATCTTACTTCGTTAGAGAACATAACAGTATTGTACTTTTTTTTCTTTTTAAAAATCATGGAATATATTTAATATGTTTACTCCTATATTGAATGAGATCTTATTGATGCTAGGTTGCTTTTTTATGATTAAGGCCTCTAATATTTGTAATCTTTTTCATTTTTACAGTTTATGTAGTTTATGGTTTGTGTGTGTGTGCTTTTTTTGTCCTAAACCAATATCTTGCCAACTGCTCAAGGACAATCATTGCTTTTGCTTCAAAACCATCTTTGATTTGTCCAGTTCACAGCCAAAAAGACCGCACATTTGACATTTAATCACTGTTAAGACATCTTATATAAAAGCAGTTACATTTATTTTGATTTGTTGGCTTTCTGTCATGTTGAAAGGAAACAGACAAAGTGTAGAGCAAACACACAGAGGCACAAAATAGGTTCTACTGTATTTGCTTGTTCTCTGGAAGTAGCAATTGATGCTGGTAATGTCACTAATATTATTGTTGTTTTCTGCTATCTAAATTTTATTTTCATACCATTTTGGAGTTATTAAAAACAGAAAATATAAATAGTATAAAATTATCAGAAAAATAATTTTGACATGTATATTTTTGCAATATATTTGTTTAATTTATTCAACTGTCAATTTTTGATAGGTAATATGATGGATATATATATATATATATATATATATATATATGACTAAGTATGGGTGGAATAATATTCCTTGTCTAAAAGAAACACTATTTTAAAAAATGTGCTCAATACAAAGTAGAGCTGATAATATTTATTCAGATATTATAACATGGATATTTTACAATATCACTACAAAAGTAGCTATTTTGTTTCAACACTTTTGTGTCTTGTCAAGTGATGTAGTTTATTTTAAATTGAATGGTTTTAAAAGGTTAAAAACAAGCAAAACCCCCTTAATCAGAGAGGCATTGTTGTATGTACAATGTGGACCAATCAGAGTAAAGCAACTATATAAGAATATTTTCTACTTGCATTCATATAACAACCTCATTCAGTAATCCTCAGTTATGGTGAAACATCTATTCTATAATGAATAGACTCCCCCACCTAATTTAAATAGGAGTAGTAAGAGGAACGAGGGTCAGTTGATGTTGGACGACAGTAGTCAACAGTTGAATATGAAAGTAGTCAGCGACCTGGCAAGATTACACTGCATAATACATATTATATCAAGTTCCTAACACTTCGTACGTCAAACCTATTGGGACCGACTTTAGTGCAAATACTAGCCTCCACTACGATAATAACTCTGCAACACCCTCTCTCTTGAATGACTCTTGTTTCTTATATTGAGTGAACAATTAGGAAAAAAATGCAAAGAATATTTTTAGAAGTATACACAAATTATTCTGACCAGAAGGCACCAAATCTCCAACATTATATAAAAAAAAAAAAAAAAAAAAAAAAAAAAAAAAATGAATAATAATAATATTATTAAGAACCATAATTTGGGAGGAGGGAGGAAATTTGTCAGCACTGACAAATACAAACCAGATAAGCCATGGTAAGGGGAGTAACAGCAGTTTGTTGCTGCCACTGTTGGTTGAGAAAAATATTATCGACTGAATGACTGCATCCTGTATTTTTGTAACCTCGGTTAGATACATTGAGTTCATCTCTAGAACTGAACTCTAAAACCTGTTAAAAAAAAGAAGAAAAGAAAAAAAAGAACAAGAAAAAAAATTCTATCATACATGAAAGTAATAAAGTGTTTTTGTCGTGTCAAATTGCATTCCTGTTTTTCATTTTAAGAGCTTTTAGCACCAAGATCTATAAAGGATAAGTTCTGTAACGTTTATAGATTCTACAGAAGATCATCTAAATTAACTCTCAAGTCCAACTAAAGTTACATGCATAACACCATGCTTCTTACTTCATTGGTGTTTGTAGAATCAACTTGAGCTTCTCTTTCCCTTGCATTCATCAAAAATGTTGTCAAATAAAATGCTGTTTTCAGTGCCTTTAGAAAAAAAAAAAGAAAACCATCAATGAACATAACTAAGGCTTATTGAGCTGCCTCTTTTTAGTCATCAAAAAGGAAGATGTGAGAGGCAAGATTTTACAAAATTCATTGCATTTGGAAAACAACATGCACATTACCTGGTCTATCCATTTAGATCAAATACAATCAATGATGGTTCTTAGGGGAAAGAACTCTCAAAATTTATTGTAAATGCCTGTTTTTTATTCCCCCCACCAACAAAAAAAAAAAAAAAAAAAAAAAATGATTAAAACTTTTTATATTTTAACTAAAGAATCTCTAGAATTTATTTGAGCAAATTAATATACTTGTATATAAATTATATACTTGCTAAGAAATTCCTTGCATGAATTTTAATCCCTACTGAAAAAAATTTACTCATTTATAGTGATCCCCCCCACCATTTATTTTGTATAAAAGCTGATCATAAGAACTTGCACTATACTCAAGTATATAAAGTATTTCTAAAAAAATTCATTTTCACTTGTAGTTGTCTCTCTCTCTCTCTCTCTCTATATATATATATTTTCAAACCAAAATCTGGTCAACTTAAGTTTTGTAGGCAATTTTTCAAAGAAAATTTGATTTTGCAAAAAATAGAATTGTTGAAAAAACTTTAAAAAAAAATGGTTGATAAAAATGGGGCAAAGATTTTCATTATATTGACAGAAAAACATTTTTAGTGACTACACAATGGCTACATCTTAATGATTAAATAAAAAAAAAATTATATCTCAAATTAATTAGAATCCTATATTTAAAACAAGCAAAACATATTTATGATCATGCAGCATTTTATTAAAACTTCATAACTTAGTGAAAATTTAAAAAAAAAAAAAACCCAAAAAAACAAGCCTTTATCAATGTAACAAATTATTATTATTAAATTTAAATAATTCCCTAGATTTTTAATGTAGATGTATCATTGTATTACATATCATAATTTTTCACAGTAAAATTTTTTTAACTTTGACTTTAAATTTGATACAAATGTCTTTGTATTAGATAAGAAATTTTCCTTCTCATGAGAAAATTTATAAAGATTGGATTAGGTAATTTAAATATATTTTCGATTATATGCATTAATTTTACAAGCTGTGATGTCTTACAAATTAACTTAAAGGAAACAATTGCTAAAATGTCATCTTCATTTCTGTGGATTTTGTTAAGGTTTTTGTTGGTATATTTAATTTTTTCCTGTCTTATGAGGGAAAGTAAAGCTCTGGCTTTCACATCAAAACTTCTGTCTTGGATCAAACACTGTAAGCACAACAAAATCAAGTAAAATTGTGCCAAAGTGTATAACTGAATATAGCAATCATTTGTTAAATATTTTTTCTACAATCTGTTAAACCTGTCAAAGATCTTTACAAATATGTTAAGAGTAAGTTCATATTTATAAAGTTGAGTCGAATTTTGCTGTGGCTACAGCAATTGTTCAAGTTATTGTTTAAAAAGGTTCATGATAAGAGTAAAAAATATAAAAATACATGTCAAAAATTTAAAGAGAGAGAGAGAGAGAGAGAGAGAGAGCTGATTTTTAAAAGATACATAATGAAAACATGAATTGCAATTATTTTAGTAATGTTAATACTACTTTCTAGTCATTTTGTTACTTTTAAAGGCATTAAGCTCTAGAAATACAAACACATCGCAATACATGATAAGTATTACAAACAAAGGGAGGTAATAAATAAAATTACTGAAACTACAAATATACGAAAGTAAGGGAGCATAGACATTGGAAAAAGTTAATTTGGTCGATACTGTTGTTCAAACAGAATTTATAATCTGGCTATGACTTAAAACAGAATTATTCCTTTCTGGTTCCAATTTTTAAAAATTTATTTATTTGCTCATGAAAAAAAAATCAATTTATTTGTTTCCTATTGCTAATCAACCCTTTGCAAGTTATTTGAAACCAGAAAATATAACAAACCTAATAAAAATTGGAAATTGCCTCTGGTTAATAATTCCGAACCATTACTAATTATGCTACCCACACATCCAAGCATACAACACCCGGTATTCCCAAGCTGTTACCTGTCTAGGTACTGACCAGGCTCAATGTGGCTTAACTTTGGTGATCATATGAGAACTAGTGTTTCAACTTAATGTGGCTGTAAGCCATGAAAATTTAAGAAATTTTTTAAAATGATTTTTATCTCACATATATAAAATTTGCTTTACATTAAAGTAAAAAAAAGTCAAACCATGTAATCATTTGCATTCACACTTTCATGGAGATGAAAACCAAAGATTTACAAAATCAAAACATTTTAATGAATTCATTTTTAATCAATAAAATTAACCCTTGACATTGTATAATTAAGAAATTATTTGAAAAGGATTTTAATATGAAATATATATAAAAACAAAATTAAAAAAAAAAGCAAAATGTAAATATTGAATTATTCAAGTGACTTTTGGTATTATAAATTATCCCCAATTATAGCCAATGATTGGGTTACTGGTGCTAGACTAACAATTAAACGCTTCTGTTTAACAAACTAAACTCCCAATGACACCAGAATGATATATACACACACACACACACACACACACCTTTTTAAATTGTTATGTCATTTCAGGATATAAGTGAGCATAGCTTTTCACAGTTTCCTCTGAACTGCTATGATATATTGGGAAAGATTGTAGAGTAGTTACCCATATTGCATTCTCAATGGTTTTGAGTTCAGGACTATATTAGAATGATATCCAGTTAACCCCTGCTATTTAACCCATAGATGAGAAAGATGAGAGATTTATGCATTTCCTGAGGGTATTTTTGCAATGTGAATGCAACAGATTAGATTCCCGAATTCCTCTTTTCATATTGATAACAACTAATGGCCATATCACTTTGAAGATTGGTTCTCTGAAGTTAAGCAACATTGAACCTGGTTAGTACCTAGATGGGTAACCACTTGAGAATACCAAGTGCTGTAAGCTGGAATGTGAGAGTAGTGTAATGGATAATGGCTTGGAATTGAAAATCAGAGTTCCAATTTCACTCAGGTTCATAATATTCACTTATGTGCAAGTACTATTGGGAAAGGCATGAATCCACTTCCTCTCCCCTAGCTATGGGTTAATTAATAAGTTGTATGACTAAACCATTGTTATTTATAAGAAAATAAATATCTTAGAATCTAAGAATATTTTCTGGCTTTAAATAACCTACAAAAGGGTTGATAAGCTGTAAAAACAAAACAAAAAAAAAAAAAGAAATCAATCAGTCCATATTGGTAACTAACACACATGTGCCACATCTAAGCCATACTTAGTAAATCACTATAAATTAATGTTAAAGTATAACAATCTAATGAATACATAGTTTAGTAATTTTCTCTATAAAATATTTCTAGCCAAATTATCATTGTGTGTTTGATGTTGAGAAATATAAGATCTATCATTTACATAAGAGAAATTTTCCCTTCGACAGGTCTTGGCATACAGGTCTTCTTCACAAGTTGAAAAGTTATGGTGTCTTTGGACAAATTTTTGAACTGATCCAGTCTTATCAAATCATGAAATGAAAGTAATCCTGAATGGCCACTCCTCTAGATCCATTTGTACAAATGCAAATGTTCTTCAGGGCTCTACGGTTTTATCTATGACACTCTACCCATAATCCATTTCCTCAGTCTATAAAAATTCCACTCGGGGGGGGGGCTCTCTTTTTCCTTTAGAATGGGCTGAAGGTGAATTATTAAGACAGCGGTGAGTATTTTTTTTTTTCTTTTCTATATGATGGCGGTGCTTCTTTCTTTGGATCCGATTACTGCCCTGCACGCCAGACACAAACGAACCCTCTTTTTTCCAGAGCCGCCGCTAGTCTCCCTTTCATGCTCTCAACTTGGTATCTATGCTGATGGCACAACCACTTACTCCTGTCTCAATAGTTAGCCTGATCAGTCTCATAAGGTCAAACCAGTGGCTGATGTCAAAAACAACCTTCAATCCTTAGTTAACTGGGGCAAAGCATGGCTTGTTAGTTTTAACTTCTCCAAAACTAAACTGTTCTCTATTAATCCCCTGAAAGATCCCTTTCTACCATCCATCATCATGGTTGATGCTAACCTCCAATAGAATAACTTGTACGTTCTTGGTGAACATAAAGTGGAAAGACTACATTGAATCCATTGCTAGGACAGCTACTAAGAAAGTTAATTCACCATATCATCACATATTCTGGAAAGAAAAATTATCTATCTTATAGATATATAAGTCTACCATTCATCCATGCTTAGAACATTTCTACCATATATAGTCTGGTACTCCTGCTATATATCTAGAGATCCTTGATAAATTCCAATGAAGAATCAGCAATATTATTAGTCTTGATTGAGCATCTTGGATTCGGTCACTTTCCCTACCAACATAAAGTTGTTTCTCTGTTTCTTTTTCTATAAATACTCTCATGAAAACTGTTTGGATGAGTTCTTCAGTATAGTATGTTTATGAATTTAAGGGCTTTACTAGACAGGCGACAAGGTCTCACCAATTTACAGTTGATTAGATGTAACTGTAAATTTTAAGCTGACAGTTTCTTTTCTCACATATTTTGCTTGTGGAATTCCTTTCCAGCTTCATGCTTTCCAGCTAACTTTAATCTGCAAAAATTTAAATGCAATGTCAATTGCTATCTTGTCCTCCTGATTACTAGAGAGTGAGAACAAAAGATGAGTAATCCACACCCAGTAATCTCTTATATCTTAGTGACTTTACTGCCTTGCTTGGAGTGAACTCAATAAAAAAATATATATATTACCATTAAAAGAAAAGTATTTTGTGCCATAGAGGTTCAGTTTAAACTTTTTCTTTCTTCTTCTATGTGCCTTGTCCTTTTAGGACATAGGCGATCATGGCTTTCCGTGTCTCCCTATTCCTGGTGGCTCTTAGCACGCTTTCTCCTGTAATATTTCGCAGCCCCCATTCTGTCAGCCACCTGCTCAGGCCCTTCAAATATGTTATCCACTGCTTTCCTCTGTCTCTTTTTCCCTCTATCTGGCCTGTTAGTATCAGGTTCTCCAGGCCCTCCTTCCTCACTGCATATCCCAGGAACTTCAGTTGTCTCTTCCTGATGCTCAATATTAATTTCCTTTTCGTTTCCCTTCTTTCCAACACCTTGTCATTGCTCACATGCTTGGTCCGCGATATCTGCAGCATCCTTCTGTAGAACCACAAAATTTTTTCCTTACTCGAGATTAAAAGCCAGAAATTTCACTGAAGGGAAGAAGGCAAGATATTGCCTGATGTCTTCAGCTTAACTGGAATATTTTATACTTTTACAAATTTTATAATGAATAAGCAACCCAACAGCGTGTCCCACACCAAAAATACAAATATAAATCAATAAGTCTATAGCCTAATGATGAAAAAAAGCATTTAACTTCTACAATAAATGCTTTTCTTTTGACAATCTTGTCAAAGCACTTAAACCAATGTTTGTCACATTGGATTGAACTCTACAGTCATAAATTGAATTCAAATTCAGATAACTTAATTGAACTATGGATCTATTGATCTGCCTTTATACATAGACCATTACTTATACCAAAAATATGCAGAAATAAAAATCACCAAGCAATATATTTTTGTGTTAACAGTTGACAAGCGGGTCTCGCTAGAATCATTACAAATGAGTAGTGAGTTCGATCCTCACTGGGTGCCCATACTTTCGGCCTTGTGCCACATCTAAGCTGCGCTTAGAAAATCTATTATTAAGAAAGTGATAGTGGCAAGATTTCAAACGCTATAGATTGCTTGAATGAAACTATTCCTAAAATTAAACTTTGTAGACAAAGAATAATCAGGTTTAAAACTGCCAGTTGTATGGCAAGTTCATTCAATGAGAATGAATGGAAGGGAAAGAAAACAAGATTATTCAAGACTGAATTAAAAACTTTGTAATTAATACTAAAATTGTGGCGGAAGGAGAGAGGGGAAGTGGGAAATAGAGAGTAGGTAATAAATATAGTAAACCAAACAAAGGAAATCAGTGACTAAACAACTATATATGAGCTTGTTTAATATTTTAGTAAAATCAGGTTACTACATTGGTTATATCAGTTAGCAAATACTATATTATATGAAAACATTCTCATATCAACATGCAATAATACTAAAGTTGTTTTTAAACAAGCAAGATAATCTAATGACATTGGGAATAAACAAACATACAATAAAGCACTAATCTACAAATAACAAAAGAATGATTTTTTTTAAAGATTGTTGTTGTTATTAGATACATAAAAGCTGTATTTTACCTGGGCAGAAACTGTAATAAAACGAGAAATAGTGGCACATATTATCTATAATATAAAATGCAGTAAGAAGAGGGGGAGATTATATATATATATATATATATATATATACTGTTAAATAGAAGAGACAATGAATGTCTATTATGTTTAATCATGAGCCGTTCTAAACATCATATTTTGGCTTTAATTTCAGTTGAAAATAAAGATAAAAACTCTCCAACATTTGGATAATTTTTTATTAAGTTGGTTCTAAGCTTTTGGCTCACATGTTGGAGAATTTCTGTCTTTATTTTCAACTGAAATTAAAGCCAAAATACGACGTTTAGAACGGCTCATTATTAAACATAATAGACATTCATTGTCTCTTATATTTAACAGTATATGTCTAGAAAATTATCTGCTGCCTCGATATATATATATACATACACAAACACACACACACACACACTACCTGTGATGATGTATTAGAATCTGAGCTCTTAGGAGTGTTAGACATAGTCAGGGTTGGTTTTGTTTTGTCTTTTCGATGAATCAGTGACTGGCTTCGTTTTAGCTTTCCAGCTGAAAAAATAAAAAAGATGAATGAAGGAGACAGAAAATCTGACAACAATAAAGGATCAAGTTTAAAAAGATTGTAATTAACATAATTTCTTAATTATTTACTTGCAACATTAATTAGAAGAGAAACAAAAGAGGCCAAAAAGAAAACAGGTAAAAAAGTAATAAATGGTGAGAAAAAAATCAGGCAGAGAACTGTGTCTTCATAATAGACAAATTTACTGTCCTTTACTAAGAACAGACAGGGGGAAAAAATTGAAAAGAAGCAACCAGCTATTACTTCAGTCATTTAAGTGCCATACATGATACACGCTTGGACAATCAGGTCTCAAAAGAGACATGACTGACTGGGCAGAAGATTATCCTGCAGTAGGTTGCCATTGCTTTCTGCGGTAGACTGGTTGCCAGCCAAAGCTATAGAACTCAATCTGTCCTGCTATTTAACCCATAACTGGAGGGAAGGGACAGATTAATACCTTTTCCAAGAGTATTTGTGCATAAGTGAATGCAATGGATTCATTGCATTCACTTACGCACAAATACACTATTACTTACATCACTAAAGCATTTTTGTACACAAATTTATTTAAAATATTATTCTTATGATTGTTATAGTTACAATATTTTTGGCATTGTATCTTCCTATCTTAAAGTGGCTGTTTGATTCTGTAACATTACCAGAATTTTATGCCTAAATGTTTATTTGATCAATGAGAATAGACTGTTCTCTTTCCACTGTT
Organism: Ascarosepion bandense; assembly: GCA_037127315.1. NCBI lineage: Eukaryota > Metazoa > Mollusca > Cephalopoda > Sepiida > Sepiidae > Ascarosepion > Ascarosepion bandense. The sequence goes on from JBBBDQ010000408.1 coordinate 2,284,073, forward strand.
CATGCTCGAGAATAACACATATTAGTTAATTCTTTTGTTATTTCATACTAGCAGTATAGCCCGGTGTTGCTTGGGTGTAATGAAAGCTTAAAACTAATCCATGGTCCTGGCGCTCAGACTCAGCCTAAAGAATATTTGTGCGAAGTTTGGTGAGAATCGGATAAAAATTGTGGATTTGTATAAAGGACATACAGACAGATAAACAGACACACACACAAACATCTTGCCTTATATATATAATCGATTTTTTGCACTATTGTAAGAACTGCAACCTTGAAACTTCTGAATATTGTTTCTTATGTCTTTGTCTACGAGTGTATCAAATTTGATTAAAATTGAACCACTCCTTCTATAACCCGATTTTTTCGATTATCGATATTTATCAGAAGCACTGCGACACAAAACCTAGCTAAAAACACTCGCAGACACTTATAGTACAACTTTGTAAATTTTCAAGAAAATTGGTTCAGCCATTTCGGAGTCTATAGGTAATGGACACACACACAAAGTTCCATTTATAAATAAGTTTAGATTTTAATTCATCCTTTTCATGCTGTTTCTACTTATTCCACTGGACAGAAGAATGTAAACCACTCATCCCCATGGATGGAATAAAGAGTTTGGTACAAAATTCCAATGTAAAGAAAATTTGAAAGTATAATAGTAAAAAAAAAAAAAAAAAATTGTGACTATAACAGCCAAGATGAAGATAACAGTCAGTCTTAGAGTATCATGATAATTCCTCATTTGATAAATTCAGACCAAATTTCCAAGTGGTGGGGGGCATTTAGGGGCCTGAGATTTTTCTGAGAAGAGAAGCAAACTCAAGCAGCGTCTTCATTATCATAAACCACCACTATTGCATACACAATTTAGGAATGAGTTTGAGTATATAATGTATGTTACTTTACTAAATTCCTGACAAATTCTTTCCCTTGGCCATAAATCACTGACTGCCTATGTATCTACATATCAAATTGGGGACATTGTTTCTAATTAACATCTTCCTTCAGATATAAAAATATGACTATTAAGTCTCTTTTTCTCCCTAATAACATGTCTGTTTCTATCTATCTGGTTATTTTGTTTGTTTTTCAAACAAGTCTCAATATATGTCCTTAAAAAGCTCATTTAAATGAAAAAGAAAATGCAGAGGGAAAGTGTTAAAGATCAAATCTTATCAAAATTAGAAACTGATCAGTTTCATAAATTTTTAAAGCTTATGGGGGAGGAACAGAGGGTGCCAGCCAAAATTCTGGGATGTTTAGTATCTTCTGCCCCTCCCCGCATAGAATTGCCACTGACATTAATGCCAATAAAATTTGCTGCAGGAACTGTTTTTTTTAATTTTTCAGTGTTCCATTAGAGGTTTGTTAACAGCAGGAGTGTAATATATATATATATATATATATATAATATTAACTATAGTAATAACAATACCAATAGTAACAGAACTCTGCCGAAACTAGTATTAATTAAGCTATAATTTAAATCGTCTTGTACAACCCACCGAGAACAAACTTGGAGGGAAAAGAAGGGGAAGTAAAAAAAGAAACAAATGAAGTACATGAACAAAAAGTCAACCACTCATAAGAAAGAAAAAAAAACCCAAGACGGAAACCCTAACACTAAAGCGCTCAATACGAAAGTAAAGCAAACAAAAACAGAAAATCTAAGCAAGAGCCAACAACCTACCACGGTTTCACCCTATGGCTCGTCAGAAAAAAGAAAAAAACAGCACATTGAGAAAGAAACAAATGTACATGAAAGAGTGAACTTACCAACACTTGTGGCCAAATGTCGTAAGGAGCCTGTGTAGGTTTTTCTTTGTAGGGGAAGCAATTCTTCAACTTTGCTTTCAACATGGAATGTTAAGCGTACTTCTAGTTCTCCCTGTTCTTTAATAACACCAGTTTTTTTGGACTTTGTTTGTAAAGGAATCCACCTACAATCATCACAAAAGAAGACATCAAAACAGATAGGAATATTATTAGAGATGGAAAGTTTCCCTAATATAAAAATATTTGAGAGGATGTCCTAACAGGCTATTGCCCCTGAGTGAGACAGGAGAGAATATATATATTTCAAATTCTACATTCATTGAATAGCTATTTCAGGGAGAAAATTCTCACCTTTTTCTTTTTTGATTTTATATATATATATATATATATATATATAAAAAGAACATAAGTTGGATGTTTTAATAAACCCATTGGTAATATAAGATTTCGTGGTTCTCTTATAGACCACTCATCAGACCAAATTCATACAACAAATTGTATGTTGTATGAATTTGGTCTAAGAAGCAGTCTGTAAGAGAGCCGCAAAATATATTACCAATAGGGTTTTTTAAACATCCAACTTATGTTCTTTATTATAATACTCTGTTAAATCTTAACATTGAGTTCTCATTGGATTTAATCTCCTGTAGAATTTACCTTACAAAGGATTCTACTTTGTGTATATATATCTATCTTCACTACTTGCCAACATAATTATTGCAAAAAAATAAAATAAAATAATAAAGCACTGTTAAAGAGAAAACACATAACTGACAGCAAAGTTTAATAACTGGTTGTAAAAAGAATGAACTGACTGATGACTTATCTCCCTCCATGAGAATGATAGGAGGTGCATATATATATATATATATATATATATATATATATATATATATACACACACATACACACACACACACACGTGTGTGTGTCAGATTAAATAAACTGCAAACATTATGTCTGCTTATTTTTAATAAAATCTGTTCATACTCACGGATAATCTTTTGCGTATTATAATTGATAGATATAAGAAATGCACTGTAATTTTGACAGTTTATTATCCATTTCTTGATGTTCCCAGTTACTTTCCATCTCCTTTTGAAATCATCTTCAGAGGTGTAAGTTGTGGTAACAAAAATTAACCACAAAACTGTGTTGCTAAAAATTACTGTAAATTTTCTTCTTGCTTCAAATGTAACGGTTGATAGGTTGCTTAGTGTTCATTAGAACGTGAAAATTATCCACAATGGAATTTTTTATGTTGTAATGTAATGGTCATACAGGTATTAAAGCATGAAAAAAAAACTTTTTATAAACATTTTAGAACATTACTACAGTATTCATAGTTGATTTTATTCATTAACAGCTTAAGTTTTTTAATGAATATTGCCTCAAGGATCTGTAGTTTGCTTTTGTTGTTTTCTTGGTATAGGATAGTTGTGTTATTGATTATTACTTCTTTATATTGTGAATGTAGACAAGAATATTGTTGTGGATATCTAGAAACAGATGAATGGTCAAACATCTGTAATGTAAGATGTCTTGTTAATATAGTTGTTGTAAATCCAACATATATATTTGATTTTTGGTTGAAGATACATTCTCCCAAGGGACATTTACCACAACTTATACCCCTGAAGATGATCTGAGAAGACTGAAAGTACTTGGGAACATTGAGAAATGAATAATAAAATCAACTAAGTTACAGTGCATTTCTTACATCTTTCAATTATATGTGAAAGATTACGAACAAATTTTATTAAAAATAAGCAGACATAATGTTTGCAATTTATTTAATCTGACATGCTTAAAAGAAAATTTGTTGCCTAAATACACAAATACATACACACACAGAAATAAATACGCAACAACCTTAAGTATAATAGAGAGGATGGTACTACCAAAAAGATTTGGGAATTTAAGACATGAAATAACTTCCTGAGAGAAAAATAAAAAATATTAAAAAGTTTGTTTCCTGGTGAAAATCTCTTAAGAGGCACATGATATATCTAGAGAAATACAGGAAATGTTGTGTAGCTTCACAAAAGAATACATTGATAAAATTTCCTGAACTTTTCAAAAAGACCTTATATATAAGACTTATTTGATTCAGTAACATTTTAGAGGATGCTGTATCCTCAAAAGATGTACTGAGACTGGTGAAAACCAAATATCCAGTCAATATCACAGTGTTTGGAGTGATCACTAGTGACGGTGACGTTACACCTTCATTTATCTTCCCACAGGGCCACAGACTCAATACAGAGGCATAAATCAAGTGCCTTGAGGTAGTGATGTCCTGGATCAAGAGGGTGGCTACTGAAAAATTCTTTGTCTGGCAACAGGACTCTGCACCATGTCACATAAGCCGAAGAACCTAGTCATGGCTGTCAGACAATTTCTGCAACCACATCACTCTTTACATCTGGCCACCTAACTTCCCAGATTTGCAAATGCCTTGATTGTGGGGCACAATTGAGTGGGAGACCAGCAAAAGTCCATGTGCTACAAGGATGCATTTATATATGAAAATAACAATAATGTCTAAGAAGTTGTAGTAAGGGATTCTATTGAGTCCTACTTGTTATTACTAAAAAAAGTTTTAATTCATGAAGTAGTCGTAAAAATAAGGAAATTAGAAATAGAATGTTTGGAAGATGTTAGAATGTTTGAGAAAATTCGAGTAAAATTGAGAGAATTCGAAATGTTTTAGAAATATGCAAATTAGGTGTTAGCCCCTATAAAAATAGGTTTTGGGAAGAGAGTAGTTAGTTGTTAACAGGATTTGCTGACATTATCTCTTCTGGCCTGATTTGTGGATCTGTGCATCCAGCCAAAAGAATCTCTAAAAAAGTTGCTGACCAACTAAAACCTGAAAGAGAACCTTATGGAACTAAAAGGATAAATAGATATTTTTGACTCTTTCATTGACCAAACTAATAATTATTCTTTATATACACATTTGAGGATTTCCTAAAAGTATAGCACTTAAATTTCTTTGCTATCTTAACTGGGTAAAGATATTTGACACCTTACTTCCCCTTTGTAACACTTACCTGTCACTCTGCCAGTAGTAAACTATGTTTTCTGTTTTGAATGCCAAAAAATTGTAAATTTTGTATATATATCATTTTGTGTTTATCGTAAATTAAATATTTGTATGTGATTTTTAACTGAGTTTTGGTCAATCATTTTTTTTTGTTACACTTAACATGTAATACTGAAGATGAACTGAAGGCAAGGATTGTCAGCATTCACAAGTTTAAACAAGGAAACCATCCAGAAGAGTTGCAGGAGTATGCAAATTATCTAAAAGAAGATGCAGGTTAGTGAGATAGATGACTATTGACTTTACATTTAAATTCTTGGAGATTATAGCTCTCGAGAAAACAAGTAAATGGAAGGGAATTCCACAGGCGGGAAGTGCGAGAAAAGAAGCTGATGGAGTTGAATATTTGATTAATTGCTCTTACTAACCAATCAATTGATGAAAAATTTCAAGATGAGCACAAGGCCCCAAAATTATTCCCATTTCTGCTGCATTCCATTTCATTTGCTTTGTTGATTACTAGTACAACCATTTTTCTCAAGACAAGACTTGCATTGTGTTTATTTTTTATAGATTTAATTTTTTTTAAATCTCTAAGTGCTAGAAAATATTGGAAGAGTTACATCAATCATTTTGTTTAATAATAAAGTAATTGTAACTTGGACTGAATTCAACCGAATTCTTTTGACAAAATTCAAGAGATTAATACACTGTTTTCATTTAGCTTTGACTTGTATCTTGGATCCCATAAAAAAATGGTTAAATTGTATATAAACAATTTTCTTGCAAATAGTAAAATTTCTTAGTGCAAAATTGTTATTTACTTTCCTGTATTTATTAAAAGACTATCCATTTTTAATACAGCTTCTGAGACAAAAGTAAATGGATATGTGTTCTTTCAAACTAGCAAATTATATTACATTTAAATTCTATTGACAAACAACTCCGCTTCAAAGAGTATTCTCTAACATATACTACTCACATCACTTAAATTATATTGTGGAGAGCATTATAAGCATATATAAGGTAACATGACAAATACTGATGGAGAGGTGAAAGGAAAAGAACTAATATTAAATTCTTTGCATTGTTAATACAAGAAATGTGAGCAAAATGTCTCCATGTGGGCCATGAAAGTGATTTGGAGGATGGCTCAAGTTAGTAAGACCTGGAATTGATGCATTTGTTGAGTTGGTTGATTTTTTTTTTAACATCGGATCAACTCCTTATAGGTCATTTAATGTTGAAATTTAATTTTCTTGGGAGGTATTTTTTTTTTTTACAAAAACTTATTGCTGGTATTTTTTTTTTTATTTAACAAAAATTGGTTGTTAGTAATTGGGTTTTTAAGATCTATACTTTCAGTTTTTTTTAACCCAGTTGGTGGGGGGGTCACTATTTGCCCATAGCTTGGACCCTAACAGGTACTACCACGTGTATCAGATCAGAGTAGACCTGAGAACAACAGCAATTAAGAGGTGGTTCCATGCTCCTCAAAACCTCCTAATCAGAAGTTTTGCTGCCAGATGTAGTTCATCATCATACCTAGGATGAGGTCATAGGTGGTGACATGGAGCTTATTGAACATTGACTGCTGATCCATTCATTACAATTCTTTCCTAGTCATTTGTGAACATTTTTTTTTAAAACAAATCTGGTGGTTCCTTAGCTTATTTTCTTTTCATGTTTTTCTTTGGTGCCAACCTTCATGATTGGCTGCTTTTATGTTATATTTCATATTTTTTTTTTTTTTAGTGGGGTTTGTTTTGTGGGCTGGATGTGATGCTCAGAGATCCCTATGCAGAAGACAATTTTTTTTATTTTTGGTTTTGCTTTCTTAGCATTCACATCTGGCAGATATGTAGAGTAAATCAGAAAGATCTCAATTGAGGTAGTATATAACAAGATCAGCAGTGTTATTCAATTTTTCATGAACCTTTGTAAATCCAATAAAATCTTTTTTGTGTATTTCCTGCACATAAACCCTTTGATTACAAACATGTCTAGTCAATTTCCTTTCAAGTTTTCCCTTTTTACTTCAAGCAGTATTGCTAAGTGTAGAAAGGAGGCAAATGGAAGAGTTTCTAAACTTATTCACAGACACAAATTTAGGAGAAGCAACTGACCTTCTCTTAAAACTTCAATTTAAACTAAACACAGATTATATTAAAAATTTATTGAAGGTTATTGTTTACCAGCTATAGCCAATATTTCAACCTCGGCAACACAAAACAAAAATTATTAAAAGGGCGGATGGATACAGTTAACAGCCATCTATGTCAACTATGGGTTAAATAATCTTACCAATCTGCAATTGGCCAAGTGTGATGAGTATGGCTACACTCCTAAAGACATGGTCAACTAGGGAGGGGTTCCTCCAACAGGAGTCAGAAGGCCCTGAATTTGGAAGTAATTGACTATTATGAAGAACATTGTTATTTTTTTTTAATATTTATTTTTTCTCAAAGTTTATGCATCCTACATCATTTTAATATTAATTCAATAGAAACAGACAATAAACTGAAATAGTTGGGTCATATAGTAATTGTAGGGAACTCCTATATCATGGCACTTTTATTACATCTTTGTTTGAGTAAATTATATTCATTTTTTAATTATAAATTATTCAGTTTATTGTCTGTTACTATGTTAGTAATGAAACAATGTGGGGTGTATAAACCTTGAGAAAAAAACAACAACAAAAAAACAAATAAAAACATAGTTGAAATTATCAAAATTTAATTTCTATAAAGACAGTTCATGTAAAATTTCAGCATTTAGCTGCTTCATGTGAACACTGTTGTGTCTTGCTAATGTAGACTTTGTTCATGTGAAAGAAAAATCTTTTTTTGATTACGCTAATTCATTGATGAAACATGTCAAAGAAGAAATTGTTTTATATTTTTAATATTCTATCAGATTCTTACCTTAAACACCTACCCACCATCATCGGCTGCATAGTGTGTGCACATAAGCATTGTGCATGTGTGTGTGTGTGTGTGTGTGTGTGTAACTATATGTATACATATTCAAACAAAAATAAAGTTCAAATTTAAACACAACCTCCCCTAATTATTACCCTAATACTTAGAATACCACCAAATCAAATTAAAAAAAAAAAGATATAAAAAATGGAATATGTCTTATTTTCCAAACTTAAGAAAACCCCAAAACATTTAAAAGAAAAGAGAAAAGAAAAAAAAGCAAAGGGTGTCTATGACCAGGTATGATATTGCAACATTTATCTTCAAAACTCAGAATTAAAAGAGAGAAAAAGGTATAAAAACTAATAGGGAGAAAATATAAGGAGACAAAAAAAAAATAATGAAAAAGAGAAATAACCTCAACATTCTACACACATGCACACACATGCACACACAAAAAAAAAAAATCTTACACCAATATACAAAAATTAAATTTTTAATTTTTAATTTAATATAAAAAATAAAAAAACAAGAAAATAAGCAGTCAATTGCTGATACCCCTGAAGAGAGGACAGAGTAATTGCTAAAAGCCAGTCTAAGAAACTCTGAAGACGGAGTGCTGAATCAATCAGCTAAGTGACAAATTTCATATTTGTATTAATAATATATATATATATATATATATATATACATACATACATACATACACACACACAAAAAAAACAAAAAAAACATGCATACATTCATTTATTTATTTACTTTATTCATACAAGGTGATTGAAAATTAACTCCCTATTTTAAAATAATTATAAATTATTAATGTTCTGTGTTTGATCTTTAGTGTATAAAAATTTAATTTGTATCTGTCTTTTCAGATTGATTATTATTTTTTTTATTTTTATTTTTTCAATTTGGAAGCCCTACAAACATGGCTGAACATCTTACCCTGCATGAGCGTGCCCAGCTAACAGCACATTATGAAGTTTGAAAATCTGTTGCTTGGGTGCAAAGAGGGTGGAGGACCATTAGAGGAGTACATGAAGGCAAAAGCAATCAAGAATTTTCATGCAAAACTCATGGCTACAGATTCTGTAGTTGGTACTTGAAGAAGTGGTTGCCCTTCCAAGTCCAGCAACCAGGACACAGTACAAGCGGTTTAAAAAAATGTTTACACATAGCCCAAGAAAGTAAATTCGACAAACATCAAGGGAAAGTGGGCTTTCCTTTCACACAATACAAACTGTGCTCAAGGAGCTTAAATGGTATGCTCAGAAACTGCACTACTGCTAATCACTTTCTGCTGAAGACTGACATTTACATGGAGTTTGGGGAGAATATGCAGGCTTGGTATGAAGATGGGTCAAATCTCTTTAAAAGTATCCTCTAGAGTGATGAAGCCACATTTCACATCAGTAGGTTTATGAACCATCACAACTGCTACTATTGGGCAGGTGAAGATCCTTTTGTTAGCTCTGAAAAAAAAATGTGGAATCAGCCCAAAATAACAGTTTGGTGTGGGATGAGTTTAGACAGGATCGTGGGCCCATTCATTTTTAATGATACCATGAATGCCAAATGGTACCTTACCATGTTGCAAGATGAAATCTGGCCAGTTATCAGTGCTTGGGAAAATATTGAAGATTTGATTTTCATGCAAGATGGCACCCCTCCACATTTTGCTACTGTCATTTGTGAATGGCTGAATGTCCACTTTCCCGGGAGATGGATGGGTCATCATGGTCTATATGAGTGGCCAGCCAGGAGTCCTATGTGACTTTTTCTTTGGGGTTGATTAAAGGAGAAAGTCTACTATACCAAACCAAAGACTTTGGAAGAACTTGAAGGGCAAATACAAGAAGTTATACCTTCTATACCACAAGAATAACGTGATTCCTGAGCAGCTTGAAAAGCTGGTAGCAAAATCTGGAGGCCATATTGAATTTTAAATAAAACTTCATATTAGACTTTAAATCCAAAAGTATAAGCAAATAGGTAAATCCCAAAAGCTCGATTCCATTAATATTAATTTTATTAATATTAAAACTGATCAAGGTGGAGGGCTCAATGTAAATAGTATGTCCTAATCCCACCCCATTTTAACTTCCTGTGTATGGATATGTTCTTGGACTTCTTCCAGTATAAAAATCTTGTAATACATTTGAATTAATAAAGTTTTTGTTTTTCACAGTTGCTAATGAAGCGAGAATTTTCTTGCTGAAATGGCCATCCAACAAAATTAAATTTTGAAATTTTTGTATTATTTTATATATATATATATATATATATATATATATATATATATATATTTCTAAAAAGAAATAAATCTCTTTCTTTATTAATCTGATAGATTTTACCACTTTAAACATTATTTTTAGTGGATACCTGTATTTTAGTAGACACTTCGTTTATGTATTAAACAGTATATTTATTTTCATTTGCCAGCCTGAATATTTGAGAAATTTTTTTAATAAACATGTGTTTTTTTCACAGGATTCGAACCTGTTTCCCCACTTTGTAGGAGAAACCATTGTTAGATCCAATGTGCTCTAGACTAACACAGCCATGAAATGTGTTGCTGACCTGGCAAAGACAAATAGTACCTTATAAAAGAAAAACTTTTAGTACATTCTTGATATTGATATCTCCACAGTATTGTATCCAAAACTTAAACTTCTCTCCTGGCAAAAAGAAGACAGGCTTTTCTTCAATAAGAGTTTTTGAAGATTCAGGACAGGAGGTAAAATAAATATATTATTTAATAAATAAATAAATAAATGAGTGTCTATTGAAATATGGGTAGACACTAAAAACAACATTGAAACTGGTAAAATATATATTTATTTACTTGTTACACACAAGTTTAATTGAGGCTTGATGAAAGTCATAAGATTTTTTTTAAAAGTTTTACTCTCACTTATAAACAATTTTATAGATTTTTTTTCTCTCCTGCCTTTCAAAAGAAACGGTTTTGATTTTTCAGAAAATGTTGCAATAGTAATATCAGTATTTGGTCATATTTCATAACTAGTGATAATTTAAATAGAAATTAAAAAATAAAGAAAAAGCAAAGTTGATTCCTTCTTTAATTGAGGACCTTGTTTATGTTTTTTTCACTAATTTAACATTTGTAAAATATATTTAAAAAACATACTGGTTTTGGGGTCTGTCAAAATTTTTGCACTCTCGCAAAGGTATTATAGCATAACCAAGAGATTCATCAGCAATTTTTCCTCGATGGAACAAATTCACTTTGATTTCTGCATCCATGCTGGTAATTAAACTGAAAAGAGACGAAAGAGAATTAAGCAAGTAAAGAAGGCACAATCAAAATGTTACAATATACATCTGTGTAATGTAGCTTTCTTACACCTTTTCTATAAATACTTTCATAGTAATTTTTCTGATGAACTTTCTTCTATGATATATAGATATATAATTTAAGCACAGTACTACATTGCGGGGATGTGCATTGTGGTACAGTGGATATCGGCTCGGAACGAGAAACCAAGTTCGAATTCCAGTTGAATCCATTGTATTCACTTACGCGCAAATACCCTTGGGAAAGCTATTAATCCATCTCCTCCTTCCAGTTATGGGTTAAATAGCAGGACAGATTGGGTTCTATAGCCTTGGTTGGCAACCAGTCTACCGCAGAAAGCAATGGCAACCCACTGCAGGATAATCTTTTGCCTCCCAGTCAGTCATGTCTCTTTCGAGACATGATCGCCCAAGCGTGTATCACGTATGGCACGTAACTGACTGACTGACTAGATTGCACGTGCATAGTGGTATAGTGGATATCAACTTGGAACAAGAGATTGGAGAGAAGAGTTTGAATTTCAGTTGAATTCGTTGCATTCATATATGTACAAATACCCTTGGAAAAGGTATTAATCAGTTTCTTCTCCCTCCAACTATGGGTTAAATAGCAGGATAGATTGAGTTCTTTTGTAGTCTTGGATGGCAACCTGTTTACTGCAGAAAGTAATGGCAACCTACTGCGGGAAAAGCTTCTGCCCAGTCAGTCATGTCTCTTCCGGGCACTTAATATGGCACTTAACTGACTGACTAGATTGGCAGCAAGGTTTCATCATTTTAGAGTCGAAATAGCTAGATGCAATAGTTGGTTCTATGCTAACAGTTTACTTTTTTTTGTGTTTCTTGCTTGTGGAACTCTCTTCCGGCTTCTTGCTTTCCAGTCAACTTTGATCTTCAAAGATTTAAATGCAATGTCAATCATTATCTTCTGTGCTACTAAATTCTGCTCTTTTAATACATCACAGGCCTGACATATAGATGGCACCACTAATAAGAAATCTGTATGAGTTTTATGAAGTACTAACCTTCAAATGGCATGTGACAAAGTATGGGCCCAATCAAATTATTAGTTTACAAATTACAGTTATTTAAGTGAAGCTACTGTCGCAAATTTTGAAAACAATGGAAAAATCGGAATTTCATGTGTTAAGTATTGCTTTCTGATGGGAAAAAATACTGTTCAAGCAAAGCAATGGCTAGATGAGTGTGATTCAGACACTGCTATTTCAAAAACAATGGTTAAGAGGTGGTATGCTGACTTTAAACATGGTTGTGCAGACACAAATGATGCTGAACGCTCAAGTCACCCAAACTTGGCAGTTGTCCCAGAAAAACCCACAAACTCTTTTTGGTTGATTGTAAATTGAAGTTGGGTGAGACAGAAAAAGAGTTGAACATATTAAAAGGCAGTGTAATGAACATTTTTCATTGAGAAAGCTGTGTTCAAAGTGAGTCTTGCGTTTGCTCATAGTCGATCAAAAACAACAATGCATCAACAATTCAGAGCATTTTTTGCAACTGTTTCAACACAAGAAATTTTTGCATAAATATGTGACAATGGATGAAACAGAGATCCACCACTTCAGTCCGGAAATCAAATCGACAGTTAGCTACGTGGATAGCAGCAGGTGAAAGCCATCTAAAGCGATCAAAGACAAAAACATCAGCAGGCAAGGTTTTTGTATTTTGGGATGCACAAGGTATTTTGTTCATTGATTACCTTGAGAAATAAAGAACCATCAATAGCAAATATTATATAGCATTATTGGTGCATTTAAAGGAAGAAATTGCCAAATTGCCAAATGAAGAAAAAAGTGAGCTTTCACCAAGACAATGCACTGTATCAAAAGTCAATTGCAATGAGGGCAAAACTACATGAATTGCACTTTGAATTGCTTTCTTATTCACCATATTCTCCAGATGTGGCCACCCAGATGCAGATTTTTCACTTAGTAATTTTTTACTAATATTTTATCAATCTTATTTCATGATTTCTGAAAGTGTAAGACTTCAACAAGATGTGAAATCACATGCTTTACCCTTGGCAGAAAAGTAAAAGAATGTAAGTAAAGAAATAAATTTGCATGATGTGAACATGAAAGGGAGACTAGTGCGGCTCTGGAAAAAAGAGGGTTCATTTGTGTCTGGCGTGCAGAGCAGTAATCGGATCCAAAGAAAGAAGCACCGCCATCATATAGAAAAAAAAAAAAAAAAAAAAAAAATACTCACCGCTGTCTTAATAATCCACCTTCAGCCCATTCTAAAGGGAAAAAGAGAGCCCCCCCCCCCCCCCCGAGTGGAATTTTTATAGACTGAGGAAAATGGATTATGGGTAGAGTGTCATAGATAAAAACCTGACCGATTCACCACCCGGGGGGTCAGTGGTGTTAATTTCTTGGCGAGAAGCTGAAGCAGAGAGAAACACAGTGAAAAGGTGGAAGGTGGAAGGAGGAAAGTGGAGGAGGAAGACGAAGAGGCTTAGCAAGAAACCAGCTGGGAGAGCTTTGGATTGAAATCCAATGGTCCCTGGTTCGATCCCTGGCTCAGCACTCATTAGAAGAAAGTGTGCAACACATGACTATACTGGTTCCATACAGAACTGACACAGAAAGGTAGGCTCTCAAGAAATTACAAGTAATATAGTATGTACAGGTGGTAATAATGAATAATGGCTCAGAAATGTTAATTGGAGAGTTCCAATTTTAGTTGGATTTGTTATATTCATTTATGTGTGAATACTCTTGGGGGAAAAAATATGAATTCACCTATTCTTCCCCAGTTATGGGTTAATTAGTAAGACTTGTACAACTAACAGCATTATTATCTAAAAAATAAAATAAAATAAAAAAATAATAATAATGTGTACAAAATATTTAGATTTTGACATTAAATATTTCATAGATGCTGATATACCACTAAACAAAACCAATCAACCAATTCAGATAAGAATGTTCTCAAAACTAAGTCTATGCTGCAAAGAAAGTGGGTTTGTTCTGTTGTGCTAAAAAATTATTGCTGAAATTTATCTTGCTCATTTATAAATCTACTTTTTGTTTGTTCATTGAGAATTGCGGCCATATGGTGCTTCTTGTGCTTCTGCTATATATATTTTATAGATATTCTTGACAAAATCAAAGAAGAATCTGCAATATTAATGGTCCTGACCTGGTATCTTGGCCTCAATCACTTCCCCACTGTTGCAATGTTGCATCCCTGTGCTTTTTCTTGTTCTGATGAACTTTCCTTTTTGGTAACTAGACTGGCAGCTCTGTCTTACTATTTCACTGTTGAAATTACTAATAGTTTCTTCTCTTGAACTTCTTATTTCAAGCTTCTTGTTTTCCCTGCCAACTAGAATTTCCAAAAATTTAAATACAATTGAAATCATTTTCTGTCCCCTTCAACCCTCTTCTTTTACTGTCCCCACTGTTTCTTTCATGCTCAGTAAAAAGGTAAAATGCCTCTAAGATCAAGTATTTTCACATAGGATGAAAGGAAAACTATACACAGTTAAGTGTCATACGTGTAACATGCTTGAGCGATCATGTCTCGAAAGAGACATGGCTGACTAGGTGGAAGATTATCCTGCAGTAGGTTGCCATTGCTTTCTGCGATAGACTGGTTGCCAGCCAAGGCTATAGAACCCAATCTGTCCTGTTATGTAACTCATAACTGGAAGGAAGAGACAGATTAATACCTTTCCCAAGGGTGTTTGCGTGTAAGTGAATGCAATGAATTCAACTGGAATTTGAACTCAGCTTCCCAATTTCTCGTTCCAGGCCGATATCCACTGCACCACAATGCACATCCAAGCTGTATACAGCTTGTGTTACAAGTGTTATGATATATGGTAGTGAAACCTGGCTGCTTAAGAATGTTGGCATTAGAAGAACTGCTCAGACTGACATGCAAATGGTACAGTGAAAGTACAATGTCAGTCTTTGGGATAGAAAATCATTGAAGAAATGAAGAAAGAGGCTGGGTATTGCCAATATAACAGATGCTATACGTCCAGCAAGACTTGAATGGTTTGAGCATGTCGAGAGAATGGACATAGAAAACCTGGTCAGCAATTATAGGTTTATTGAGGTTGATGGACAAAGGGATAGGTAGGCCATGTAAAACATGGACCCAACTTATCAATGACGATTTAAGGAAGTTGAGATTACACCCAGGATTTACAGCAAAGTGGGTGGCCTGGAAAAGAACTATCAAGAAAACCTTGTCCAACCCATACTAGCATAGAAACAGACATTAAACGATGATGATAATTTCAGTTTGCTTGTATCACTTCAGAATACTTTTAATCATTCAACCACAGCAGTGGCTGAATATATTCTTAAGTCCGACATTGAGTAAATCTAGGCAGCATCCAAGCTTCACCAATAATTCAGTTCTCAACCAAATTTCAAACAGTTTACAGAGTTAGATAGGACACCTCATTAGCAACATTTTTTTAAAAAAAAAATTTGAGTTTTGGTTCAGGAAAAAAAAATTACATCAAAATATGTGAAGTCCGAAAAGGGAGACTAACTACATAAGTACATAAATGAGTGAGTGACTAACACTTCTAATAATAAATCTTATTCTTTATAACTTTTTTCTGTTTAATATTTTTGCATGCAGTTTTCAACAATTAAATTCTGATACCATTTTTGTCAATCAAACTTTGCTTATCACTTATTTTATCAGAATTTGTTATTAGAAATAACTATGAATAAACAATTTTTGTTTTTTTTTTAATCAATTGCATATAAATTTTTTTCTTTTTAATATTTTTGAATGTGGTTTTCAGTATTAAATTTATATTAAATTAATAGAAATATCTGTAAAAATCATGGATTACATGCAAAACTGTGCACATGAAAAGTAATATTCTTAAGATTATATTAAACCTGGAAAAGAACAGGACAAGTTATTAAACCTGGAAAGTAAAGGACAAGATATTCTAGTGAATTAAAAAATTAGAAATTTCTTACTTCACTAGAATATCTTGTCCTGTTCTTTTCCAGGTTTAATATAACCTTAAGAATATTACTTTTCATGCACACATTTTTCCAAGTAATAATATATGATTTAAAAAAAAAACAATTTTAAGTTTCTCTGGCTTATGCATATATTAAATTGTTACAAAAATAATGGCTGATTTAAGAAACAATTTTATTCTGGAAAAGTTAACTGTAGAAATTTTAAAGATAGTCAAAATATGAGCCTTGAGCATGTATGTACCTCTGCCATTGATCGACGACATTAATTATTCCTCATTGATAAAAAGTTATTGGCTCCGATGCAATGGAAATCTTTGAAAGCTGATTCCACCTCTAGTTCGGATCTAAAAGTTTTACCATTTAAAAATGGTAAGTACTTAAAAAAAAAATTATAACTGGTGAATGGAAGATCAGGAGAATATAGAGAATGGGATAAACTTTCATATCCCAAGTTTTTGCAACATCATTCTTGCATGTGGCCATGCATTATGATGGAGCAAAAATAAACATCAATTCACCACTGCAGGTCTCATTTGTTGCAGGTTTGCATGCATTTTAGCAAGTTAATTGCAGTAAACTCTGCATTAATGCTCTGATTGGCTTCCAGAAAGATGTAGTGGATAACACCAATTGTAGACCACCAGGCAGTCACCATAATCTTTTCCTGATAAAACTTTGGCTTTGGGAAATGTTTGGAAGACTCATCAAAATCAAGTCATTGACCTCATTGTTTACAGTTATCATAAAGGATCTACTTTTCATCACAGGTGACTATTCAGTCAAGAAGGGATCATTGATGTTACACAAAAAGAGTATCAACACACTTCAAAACACCTAAGTTTTTGATTTTCATTGAGGAACCCAGGGATTGAAGTCAAAATTACTAGGTTACCAAATTCGCAAACCAATGCTTTAATCGACTAGACCATTGTTTCGTAGATTAACTAAGAAGTTCAGTTCAGAATTCCCTGTAGGTATTCAGATCAATATATGTCTAAGGACCTTCCTTATTACACCAAAAAAGGTAGAGTTGGTATAATACTGACATCACTGTGACTGTGATCAGGGAGACTGGTCAATTTTTGTCTTTGGTTCATATGTAAGTACCCTAAATAAAAAAAAACAAAAAGACCATGTATCACATCCTACCTAACTGGGGAGGCTATGTAAATACAATTGCTTCTCAGGCTTCAGGCCAGGATCAAATCATAGTATCTATTCTTTTCATTTTAGATGTAAGAAGATACCAACACTGTGGCAGTATTTTCCTCGTAGAACTATGAGAGATTGGGTTGGTTTAATTTCAACATCAGCATGGCAGCAATTGCAGAATCTGGGCAACTTTTGTCCTTGGCCTATATGCCAGTCTATGGGTACTTCACATGGAAAAAAAGCCTTGTGTCACATCCTGCCTTACTGGAGAGGATAAGTAAATATAATCTTCCATTAAAAAAAAAAAGAAAAAAAAAGGTACCTTTTCTATTTTTCTTACATTTTGTATTTCTGCTTGACTATCATGCTAACGACCATATTTTGCAGTAAACATGCTGAGGATAAAAAGATGTCTAAGTTGGCTGAAACTTCCATATTTCAAGCTTGTTGAAATTTCCTCTGAGTGACAGGCTAACACAATAAATTAAACACAACAACAATCATGAGAGGTTGAATTTTAAAATAATCAATAAGAGTAATCATTGAGATTCAAACCCTGAGTTAAGTAAATTAGTCAGTAGGTTTCGGTATTAAAAGCTTTGAGAGACATTTTTGATTGATTATTAGGCCTGAACCAAAATGCTGGCCAGCTATGATACTTGTGAAAGTTGTTTTTATGGTTTGTGTATAAATGGCTGGCAAAACATGGATTAGGAGAGACAGCAAAAAGACAAACTTTAAGAGCTGCAAGGGTCAGAAAATTGTGGAGAGTCACAATCACTAATGTCCTGAAGGAACACAGTGTATAGAAAAAGTACAGTTAGGCTACCATGTGTGTCTTCAGTGTTGATTTATTCAAGATTAGGTTGAATATCTTTCAAATATTTGATTATGACAAACATTTATCTTTTGAAGTTGTTGATGTATCAGGTTTAATGAAATAAAATCATTAATTCATGAATAAAATATGACTAAAGAAAACAGTTTAAGTTTCATAAAACTTTTTATATTTGAGCAAGAAAATGTAGCTTGAAATTCTCAAGTTTTTCTAGCTACAGTAATTTTTTTTTTATTTTGTCAAGGCAGACAAGTTTCAAATGACCTTGAGGCATTGAAGCCAGTAGCTCAAATTCCAAAATTCCAGATGATTAATACCCACAAACAGGCAAAATTTAGAGTGATTCTAAAGTGGGATATTTGACTCAAAGCAAAGAAAGGTTTCTTTAAGGCATCAAGTGACTTTCAAGTTTACTTTTTACTTCTTTAGCGTAATAATCATATGGGAATGGGTGTTTCAACATGACATGGAGTTCTCCAAGACTTTCATGCATTGTCAGATACCAGACTTTTGGGGATTCCATTTCTTTAAAATATGATTTTTAACATGTGTTTCTCCATTGAACTTCTTTTGTCTGACACACAAATTACTTAAGTCCATCCGGAAAAGGTATCTACTGATATTAAGAAAAATCCCCTTTCATTGATGTACGTGTGAGCTATGTGAACTACTTCATGGCTAACTCTTTAGAGCCACAATATTATTTCTTCACATTTGGGAAATCTTTTTATATATTCTTCCACATCTCTTGAATATCTTCACCACCATGCTTCTAATTTTAGTCTTTTTTGTGTAGTAGCTCTTCTATAATGTATGCCATCATGTACATTCTTTATTAAAATCCTTTGTTTCTAGAGGTATGACCATATCACGGTTTCAAATTATTCTCCTCTCTACCATCAGTTTGTGTTTTACCTCTGATTAGGGTCATTCAGCTAAAGAACAATTACCCAATCTGTTCTTCCTAATTCTACATTTTATTCTACTTTTTTTGACTCATTTTCTCAGCCATTCAATCCAATGATAAAACATCAGCATAGAAATATATTTTCATATTTTTCATTTGTATTCTCATTTGACTTCTCAAAACTTAAATTTTTACAGAGCATCCATTGTAAGTTGTTCTTTTATGCACATCTTTCTTCCATAGCTCAGAGGTAGAATTGCTGACTGATGTCAATTCGGTCAGGTTTCAATCCCGGCTAAAAGCAATCGGATGTCTAATCGCACTGATGAGCTGTGATGCAGTGAAACAGATCTGTGCAGATGACTATTCTATGCTCTCACACCCTGATTGAGCACTCTGGAAGAATGATAGACTTTAAAAAAACAGTAGCTACTCTAGCATCTACGCATCGTTCATTCAGTAATGAATTAAAACACTCAGTTACTGGTGTATGTTTACATGGTAAATTACACACTAAAAGTTTGCCTTTTTCTACCGAGCACTCATAGCTCAGAGGTAGAATTGCCGACTCATGTCAATTTGGTTGGGTTTCAATCCTGGCTAAAAGTAATCGGATGTCTAACCGTATTGATGAGCTGTAATACAGCGAAACAGGTCTGTCTGCGGATATTTTTATTACTAATGTTTACTCTATGAAATACAGTGTTATTATATCATGGATATAATAATACCGATATTGTGGGAAATTCTTCCAAGTCTCTCCAGTTATAAAATTGTATAGAGGGCAAACTTATCAATATGCAAATGATCAAACTCTTACATTTACATATTACACTCTTGGTGATTTTGTAGCCAAGATCAGATCTCACCAGCCTGTGAGATCTGATGAAGGATTGTCTTCTTTAAGACCAAAAAGATTCATTCACTTGAAACCATTTTGAATTGTTGATCTGAAAAGCATATTCACATCCAGATAGTCCTTCAAAGAATGTTTAGAAGTAATCCGACCAAGGTCTATGCAACACAATCAAGTAAATAGATATAAAGAATAGTGAGTACTTTTCAGTTACACAACGCAATAAATAAGAAAATAACAGGTTTTAATTTTATGGTTGGTTGCCTTCTGTTAAGACTGATACATACAGTACTTTTATGTAACTTCCTCAACAGGTAACAATGGAATTGTTTAGATAATTATTTTAACTTTTTTTTTAATAATCATTTAATCCTAAACAAAGCAGGACTACCATTGGTGTGCAGGGGGTTACAGTGTGAGGAAAAACAAGATACAGAGAATGTCGAAGGAAGGATAAGAGATGGATGGGAATCAAGTAGATAGAAGATGGCAATTGATGTTGCATTTAAACTTTTGGAGATAGGAGCTATCAGGGAAGCAAGCAAACAGAAGTGAGTTGCACAAACAGGAAGTGTGAGAAAAGAAACTGTTAGTGTAGTATAGGCAGTTATATTTAAACATTTCAATGGTAAAAGGATGGGACCTAGTTGCCAATCTAGTAGCAGGCATAAGTACATGTGGTTAAAGTTTGTCAGAGTAATTGCTATTAAAATACTTCTAAAAAAAAAAAAAAAAAAAAAAAAAAAAGAGGAAAGCCACATCACGTCAGTGAAAAAGTGACTGAAGACAAGCTGCCGAGTCAGGATCGATTATATTGCAGATTCTCCTTGGAATTTTGTCAAGAACCTCAAGATGAATAGCAGGATCACCTAACCAGATATGGCAACAGTATTCAATGCATGGATGAATGGTAGATTTATAAATGTGCAAAATAGATTCTGACAAAAAATCATAACCAAGAAAATTTAGAACCAACTTTTCTGTTGGCAATAAGAAAATATGTGTGAACAAAATATAAAGATAGGAGAAAACACAAAGAGAAATGGATTCATGCCTTTTCTAGAGTATTAGAAGCTACATATAAATAATGATCGCTAGATATAAATTGTAAATCCTATACTTACAGATCACATTCTTCAAACCATTCAGGATTTCGAGCTTTCTTAATTGTGGTTGTTTGATACTTCTCCTTCCCCAATTGTATGGTTGCAAAAACATCATTATTACCTGGAAACAGTGAGGAAAAAAAAAATCTTTATCATTAATAACAAAGGCCATTTTCTTTTTCTCTCATGTAAATACATTTATATATTAATTTAGATTTTCTTACCAACCTTTTTTCTTACATAAAATGACTGCAATATAACCTACCTAAAAATTTTATAAGTATAAGACATAAATTGGTTTCAATAAAGAAAATAAGAAATTGGTAGAAACTTAAATATATTCTCGAGGAGAAGGATTTTGAGAGAAAAACAGTTTGTTCAAATTCCCCTAACTTTTGAGTAACTTCTGATCTGGATGTGCGTTGTGGTGCAGTGGATATTGGCTCGGAATGAGAAATCGTGGAGCCGAGTTCAAATTCCAGTTGAATTCATTGCATTCACTTACCTTGGAAAAGGTATTAATCTGTCTCTTTCTTCCAATTATGGGTTAAATAACAGAATAGATTGGGGTCTATAGCCTTGGCTGGCAACCAATCTACCGCAGAAAGCAATGGCAACCTACTGCAGGATAATCTTCTGCCCAGTCAGTCATGTCTCTTTTGAGACATGATCGCCCAAGCATGTTTCATGTATAGCACTTAACTGACTGACTGTTATTGCAATTGATACTTCAACATCTACATTGTCTATCATATACACAAATGTACTTATTTTTGCACATTTTCTAGCTGAGAATCTATATATAAAAAAAGAGTTTTCAGTTGGTTAAATAGTGTAAATCTTAACTCTCACTTTGTGAAACAGAATCCCAAAAGGATGCTTCTGCGACTGCTACAATCTTAACTTCAAGTCTAGGGTCAACCGATACCTATCCTGCATATTTATCATATGCACATCTTATCTTTATGCTCTTACCCCAATCTTATTCAGTAAACAACCTCAAATGGTTCTTGGGCCTTGCACTGGGTGAACAATAGCATAAAAATAAACAATTATCTCAAAAATTAAAACAAAAACAGCATATAGAAGTATTTTTCAAAATAAAAATCGTTTTTTAAAGTTTGCTTTCCGAAAGATTTAAAGAAGTGGGGAAGAGGAGAAAGTGCATGATAAATTCATGAAAATTAAAATTTTGAACCTTTAGATTATAATGACAATAATAATTATAGCATTAATATAAAATTATTTGCCTTTCTGTAAAGGGAAAAATGGGATATAAGTTATTTCTAATACACAATTCTGCACTTATATAGATTGGATGCTTCCAGAAATTGTCCTGTTCCACTTGTTTAAGTGCAGACATCATGGCGCATCCTTGACCCCCCTCCCATTTATATTTAAGAATTAAGCTTCAGATACTGAAAAAACAAAAAAACAAAACAGTATTTAAAAAAGCAACATGAGTTATAAATAATTGCATCATCATTCAGTCAGTTAAGTGCCATACATGATACACACTTGGGCAATCATGTCTTGAAAGAGATATGAATGATTACATAGAAGATTTACCCACAGTAGGTTGCTATTGCTTTCTGCAGCAGACTGGTTGCCAACCAAGGCTATAGAACCCAATCTGTCCTGTTATTTAACCCATAACTTGAGAGAAGTGACAGATTAATACTTTTCCCAAGGGTATTTGCACATAAGTGAATGTAACTAATTCAACTGGGATTCGAACTCGGCTCCCTGATTTTCCGTTCCGAGCCGATATCCACTGCACCACAATATACATACTAATACCTAAATATTAACTGGAGACTGAACCTAAAGTCAACATATATATTATTTAGATAATTGTATGCATAAAAATTAATAGACTTGAGAATATTTCTACATTTCTATAATTAATTCACTCAAGGAACAATGGCATCATCTTGTCATGTATGAGTTAATTTATTTATAGAGGCTAATCAATTCAATTTCATGACAGATTGCATTTATTTAACATTATAAACAGGCTTTATTTCTGTTTTTGATTTAATTAATTATGGAAATGATAATGAAATGTTGATATGTTCTCAAGTCTCTTAATTTGCTCTAAATGAAATGATTTTTAATATATAGATATACTGAAACATATCTTTAAAGTTTTAAATCAGTGCAATTTAAGGATTCTTTTAACACATTTCCAGTGCACAAATGAAATATTTGTTATCTCCATATAGATAGACTTTTGGTGACAGAAAAAATATATCCCTCATTTGCTGGAAGCTATTTGTAACAATAATGAGCCTGGAATCAACATTTCATAAATAAAAATGGCATTTTAGGTTAAATTTTAAATAAACAGAAAATTAAAACATGGTTTGTCGAATTTGACTCTGGCTTCAGGAAAGTATGAACCTTGATCCAGAAATTGGAAGAAATAAATTATGATCATAGTTGATAAAGATTAATATATTTTCAAGTACAGAAATCAGTGCCTTTTTGACCAGACCATGATTGGAGTGTTGATAGATGGCTGTGGAATATATCTTTTTTTATGAAGCTAACCTAGATGATCCCGGGTATTTGTCTGAAAAGGGTTAGTACAAAGTTAATTTGAAGTTGAGGACAAAAAAGATACCAGATGTCCCTTTTCTACCGAAAAATGGTTGCAATTTTTATAATTAGCACTATTTTGGATTTCTGATAAGCAAGTCAGCTGGTCAGTTTATGAGAATATGAAGATAATGAAATGAGAGCTATGGGCAATGTAAATTGTCATTTTATGGGGCTTGACTAGGTAAAATGAAATCATTAATATGGGAAAAGATTTCCCTACATAAATCCAGTGGACGTTTTGCAGAAACATACAGGTATTAAATAGAGAGAGAACCCTCAGTGACCATTTCATAGAAGTTAAATTCTGGAAACTTTTTTTTTTCCTTCTTTACATTAAATTCTGTTTAGTTTACAGAATGTGTTTGGTTCATTTATCAAAGCACTTTTCACCCCCCTTAAACTGACTACCAGCAATTGACTATAACCAGAAGCAAAGATTACCACGCTTTGTGGGAGATTGATTTCATGACAACAGAATTTCGGTCCAACTACTGCTGATCAGTCAGGAGGAACTAGGAAGGGTCTAAATTTCTATTTAAGTGAAGGCACTTGTTGGGCATGATATAATTGGGTGATATTGATGCATTAACTGATTAACCCAATTATATCTGGTGCAGCAATCTAACCAGCTGTAATTGAGTACCATGACAAGGTGGAGGCCTTGTTAAGTAATGAATAGTGGCTCAGATTGAGGAATCAGAGAGCCAAGTTCAAATTCCAGTCAAATCCATTACATTCACTTACGTGCTAATACTCTTGGGAAAGGTATGAATTCCATCTTTTCTTTCCCCAGCTATGGATAAATAGCAGGTCAGACTGGGTTTTATAGCCTTGGGTGGTAACTGATCTAGGAAAAGAAAAACTGAATTCTAAACCAGTCTGGAGAGGTTTTTACCCTGTCAGGCTGTCATGCCCAGAGAAACATTATTTCTGCTGTGATGCAGTACATGTGGTGCCCCTAGAACTCTAATGGGAAGGAAAAAAATGACAAGGAGCTGACCTCACCCCAGCAACTAGTTACTGTGTCACCAGGATAAGAACCTATCAATTTGATTTAGGACACAATCAAGGACATCAGGAAAAGGCTCCAAGCCAGCTTACTAGACATTTTCAATCACTGATCTGAGAAAGTTGTTAAATACAGTTGACAATTTAGATATTTCTGAACAAGTATCACCATGCATAATATCCATATAAAAGTCTCGATCTGACAAGGCCATTGAAGAACATGACTTGGTCTTAGGTTAATGGTTTTGTAGCAATTTGCATTGTTCAGTAGAACTATGTCTAGCGCAGCCCAGTCTAAGTTGTATTTCCTTATCTCTTGTACTAAATTTGTTTTTAATGGATCCATATACTGAGGTATTTAAAGTATTTAAGAAGAAAATGAAAAGAACAGGGCAAAAATAATATAAAGCAAGCAAACACTGTACAAGGCAAAGTGAGAGTAATATGGTAAAAAAATTCACAAACCAAGAAATCGGAATTGACACACAAGAACAAATTTGGATAAACAAATGTAACATCCCAACCTCAAGGCAAGACAGACTAGAATTCAGTAATATGAAACCGAGAAACAATCCCAGCATGCACTTGTATGCTTCTGCCTATAAATTTGGGAGGAGAAAGTGTTTTGCAGTCATTCCCTATTAAATTGATGGGGATTCCTTCTTGCTTCTTTATGTATGGCCTTTTTGTCAAATTAGATTTCTACAGTTTTGTATGCAACATTTTTGTCAAATAAGTCTGTTCTATGTCTGCGTTTGTTTTGTTCCTATTACTAACTGTTACACCAATGGTGTCGTCACTGTCAGTTTGGACAAAGCTTGTAACAAAAAGACACGGTCTATTATGGAATACCAGGTGTTTATTAAAGGCAATGAGCTGATGACCATCCCAGAATCTCTCGAGGTTGTTACAGCCAGAACAATCTCCCTGTTGACAACCAATGTGAAAACATGTAAGCTTTTCGGTGTCAGCAGGGAGACTATGGAGAAGGCCCTTATAAACCAAAAAATTATTTCCAAAACTTTGGCAAAGCAGTCGAGGCCATGTAGGACATGCTTCTGGAGCAAGAATGAAAAGCATCAGCAGGTAGTATCCTGACCACAAAAAACCGTCAGGCTACTAACTGAGTATATGGTTTCTTGTCAGACTAGGATTATTGTCCAAAGTGTGCCAATAGATATTGCAAGTAACCAGGTTGGTGTTTTTTTTTTTGCCCAGTTTGGTTTGGTAGAGGTGTACTGTGTTGTGAACAAGGCAGGGGTGCCAATGGATGACTTCTGTCTACAGGTTATTTTAAACCATGCAGAATTCATGAATATCTGACACACTACTTTGTCAAGATAGAAACATGTTCATCGTGGTGGGGGGTAGAAGGCCCCACTACTGAAATTGTGGTGCCATAGGGCACTTGTCAAATATGTGCCTGGCAAGGAAACTGGTGGCAGCACCGGTAGCTGCAAAATCCACAACAAGCAAAGAGCCAGTGGTGGTGGCAGAAAGATCCACAACTAGCAATTGAACGGACTGAGATGGTGAGGAGGGGCAAGAAAGCAGCCTACTTTCTGCCTTCAGCAGGACATTACATCAAAAAGGGCACCAGCTCCTAAGCAGCAGTAGGAACCGGTGGAATTACTGGAACCAGAAATCAGGATGGAGAGCAAAGAAATGCCTCCACCTCATTTCTATTTACTGAAAAGTGAGAGGGAAGAGGAGGAAGTAGAAATAATAATAATAAAAAGATAAACACAACAGACCTCTGACAAGATAAGGAGTCTTTTAACTTTCAAAAATTCCTTATACACTCTCTACTAATTAATTCCAAGAAATGGGAAAAGAGAAGAAACTTAAAAAGAGCAAGAAGCAGGCCTTTGAGTGGGACCTTTCCCCTCAGAGGAGTGCTCTCTTAAGGCCTCTTTTGAAATGTACCTCTGTGGATGGCAAATCCAGAGAGGATCCAAGAAATTTCCCAGATGCCCCTAATGTGATAACCCTCATTTGGAATAATGGAGGGAACCTTAAAATATGAGATCACTTAGCGGGGTGAAGGACATTTCCAGAGCTCAGAATGGCCCAAATTGAGTCTCCTGAGCTAAAGAAACTATCATTGCTTTGTGCGAGGAGGATTCCGGTAATTCTCCACCCCTCTTTGTATAGGGCTTTAAAACTTATATTCCTGATAGATATTGGCAGTATTGTCCTAGAAGAACAAATTATGTCCAAGATTGGCACAGGCTTGGACAATCTGTCGGGATCCGGATACCCAGCGTGTATCTAAGGAATTCTACTTGAGAAATGGAGATCAAGATTGAGGGGCTTAAGAGATTGGAGTAAAGCTGGCTGCTTGTTTCATGATCTCTTGTCCTTCAGAGTAGATGTGGCTGCAATCCAGGAGACACACTTTGCTAAGTTGATGCTCATATGCTGTCTAGTGATTTTGCTGTCTATTCAGCATATGGGGACCAGCTGACTAGAGGTGTTTCCTTGTTGGCTAAACATACCCTGGGTGCAAAGGTAGACCATGTCCATATCAATTGCCATGAACAGTAGCTTGTTTTGGATTGTTGTGGTTTATGTGCCCAGCGACCAGATAAAGTGTATCTCTTTTGTCTGTCAGTTGGAGCTGTTCCTGGTGGACGCTTCAGGCTTAGTCTCAGTAGGGGAACTGGAATGCTATCCTGGACCCCAAAATGGACAGGCGGTGGGTATATTAACAGGAGGTTGGGCGATTGTAGCCTGGTTGATCTGATCAGTGAGTTTGGTCTCGTCGATATATACCAGGTTGATCACTCTGGGGGAAAAATGTAGATGTGGGCACTTAAGTGGACATCTACCCAGGTGGCTAGCTACCTGGATAGAATATTAGTGAGAAGGGTCAATCTAGATTTGCTAAAATGTTTCATAAATACCAAGCCTAGAATGGCTGGACACTGGATTTTCAATCTGTCTTTACTGGACAGGCAAAACTTTCAGCAACAGCTAATTAAACTAGTGCAGCTGAAACTAGTGGGGTCAGTTATTGGGAATAAGTGGTGGGAGAGGCTTAAGGATAGGAGGTCTTTCACCATGAAATATAGTCAACAACTCACCCTAGATGAGGTTAACAAGGTGAAGACACTTAAGGATAGTCTGTCCCCGGATGAAGTTTGGGGTGGGGTGGGTTAGAAATTCCATAAAGATAAGCAATAGCTAGACAGACCCTGGAGTGTAATGCTAGCAAGTGTTACCGGGGTCAAGTAGTTAGGCATAGGTTAAACAAGATGTCTAATGAAGCTGTGAGTATGAGCACAGAATTGTGCAAAGAAAATATCCGTTAAGGTGGCAATCAATTTATTTGTGAGGTCAATACCCCAGAGGGGTGTACTCTGAAGTCGAACATGGATATGTACAATGTATTTTGCTGTCTCCAGGACTTGATGGTTCATCCTATGAATTGTATTTGAGGCTGTCATGAATCTTTGTGCCAATTTTGATGGTGCCGTTTAACAACTGGTTCTGTCAGATCTGACCAGATCTACAGGAATATAATTATGCTGTTGAAATATGTCAAGGGTGTTGGGCAGGACTTAGATAATTACAGTCCCATAACTTTGCTAAACACAGAATTAATGATTTTGGCCAAGATCCTGACACAGCGTTTTCAGTCAGTTGCCAAGATTCTGTTGGGACCCAAGCAGACTTGTGCTTCAAAGAGCTAACCATTCAGAGCAACCTGCATCTGATTCGCAAGATCCTAGAGAGTGTAGAAAATGACACACAAGCTGTGCTAATCAATTTGGATTGGTCCAAGGTATTTGATAGGATCAACCATTGCTATCTGGCTGCTGTACTTCACGCCAATGGATTCCAGCCCAACTTCTGCAAGTAAATCAGCTTGCTGGGCTGCTCCCCCAGTGCGGTGGTACATGTAAACAGAAATCAGCTGAGGGCTTTCGCACTGTCTCAGTCTGTCAGGGTTGTTCACTGTCACAACTATTTTACGCTTTGGAGCCCCTCCTTTGTCGGCTAAGGGACAGAGCGTGCAGTCCATCCCTATGCAGAACTGCTATACTTGGTGAAGTTCAAGCCAGGATTTCCATGTATGCTGATGATGTATCTATTTTCATGTCATGCTGCAGCAACATAGAGGTGCTGGAGTAGTACAAAAAGGTAACTGGGGGTCCAAATTAACCACAAGTCTTCCAGCTTGCAGTTAGGTGCCTGGAAAGAGGTTGCACTTTCGGAGCTCTTTAGTTGTGCTGATTGTCCTGTCTACATTCTTGGAGAATGGTTTAGGCTGGATCTCCAGCTCGAGAAGAAATGATTGAAGATACAGGCAAAAGTACAAAAGGTGGCCTGGACTTGGCCTCAATGGCAATTGTCAGTGAAGGAGAGGGTTGAGGCATGTGCCACATACATCTTTACCCTTATCCTTTACCAGTTGTCTGTACTCTCTCTCTCTCTCTATATATATATATATATATATTTTAATTCAGATACTTTAATCCAAGCGGAAAAAGCAGGAAGGTAAATTCCAAAAACCCGATCCTAATTAATATTAAAAATTTCATTTTAATATTAAAAAATGATACAGGAAGAGAGCTCTATGTAATAAAATATTACAGAGCAAATATAAATTAAAAAAGGATTAATTCAATGATGTTATACACACACAAAGACCATAAGAAGGTGATAAAGTGTTTGCTCTTCTCTCTTATGAGATGGTTGCAAGCATCATGTCAATAGAGATGTCTGTGCTTAATTTTTGTGTCTTAGGGAGTTGGGAATGCTACACTTGGTGAGTCACTGACATGCCTCAAGATTGGCTTCCTATTCTATGTGTTGACAGAGAACTTTGAAAAGGAGTGTTAGGAATGCAGTCTCTAGCCTTACTATCACTCCTCCCATTTCTAAGGTTGAGTACTAACAGACTTCATATGACAGTTATGACAAAAGATCACTGGTCAGTGCTTTCAAAGTTCAACAGGATTGTCCTAAATCTGATTAAAAAAATAAAGCAAACCATCACATTTTTGAAAAATTAATTTTTATCTTTGCAAAATGAAACAGAAGAATTCCACAAATGATATTACATGTGAGACAATGAAAAATCTTATGCATTGTGTGTCATTTTTCTCATTTGAGACAAACTAGAAAATGGCTTTGCTATTTTCTTTTAAATGGCATAGAAATAAGGATTTAAAGTGGTAAGAATTAAACTATAACACCCAATGAATGAATACATAAATGGCTGGACATGTACCAACACGAGTAATAAATATATATACACACACACACACACACACACACAGGGTGCAATGGGTAAATTGACTCCATTATATATTTTTATTTTCATGTTTTGGATTTAGTTGACTGCACAGTATAGCAGGGTCAGTTGGGCACCATCTGTGAGAAAAAGAATGTCAAAACATAATTAACTTCACAAGAAATTTGGAAACGGCATGCTATACTTTTTTTCATTATTATTATTATTAGTTATAATCACTTCACTCCAATCAAACTGCCACTGGCATGTGGAGAGTGGGTACAGTTTAAAGAAAAAACAGGGTACAGGGGATGCCAAAGAAAGGATAAGAAGTTGATGAGATTTAGAGAGGTGAATGGAATTTAAGGAGGTAGAAGATGGCACCTGACATTGTATTTAAACTTTTGGAGATTGTAACTATCAGGGAGGCAAGTATACGAAAGAGAGTTCCACAGGCAAACAGTGCAAGAAAAGAAACTGATAGAGTAGAAGTAGCAGTTATATTTGACTATTTTGACAGTAAAGGGTAGGACATAGATGTCAATTTAGTAGCATGAGCAAATTTATGTGGTAGGGGCACCAGGGAAAGAAGCTAGTCAGAGCAGAAACTGTGAAAATATTTGTAGAAAAGACAGAGGGAAGCTACATCCCATCCATAAAAAAAGTGACTGAAATCAAGTTGCTAAGTCAGGATCAATTATGTTACAGATCTTTGAATTTTGTCGAGAACCTTGAGATGAATAGCAAGCACACCTGACCAGATATGTCAACAGTATTCAATGCATGGATGAATGATAGATTTATAAATGTGCAAGATAGATGCTGACAAGCAAAACTTTTTGGACTGACAGTGACTCACCCAACCTTCTTAGTGGCAGATGCAACTATAGATTCAATGTAGTCATTCCACTTGAGGTCAGTTGAGAGAGTGAGGCCAAGGAGACACAATATTTTGCTTTCTAGGAGATTAGCATCATCTATAAACATTCATGCCGGAAGCTCTAATACAAACATCTCAGAGTGTTTGCGTGTCACCCTGAGGACAGTGTGGGGGAGTCAGAAATAGATGCATGAGTTCATAAATGATTATGAAGGTGTTTGAAATGATTACTAGTAGGGCAATGTTATACCTCCATTCATCTTCTAACAGGGCCTCAGATTCAACAGAAAGACCCATTTTGAGGAGGTAGTGCTACCCTGAGTTAAAAGAGTGGCTACTGGAAAACTGCTTGTCTGTCAACAGGACCCTGCACCATGTCACACAAGCAGGAGGACCCAGTTATGGCTGTCAGACAATTTTTGCAACCACATCACCTTTTCTTTTTGGCCATCTACCCCCCCCCACCCCCACCCCGAACACAACCTGCTAGAAAAAATCCTTGTAAAACCAAAGATAAACTAAAGGCAAATATTATGGTAACATTCACCAACTTAAACAAAGAGACCATTCAGGAGAGGTGCAGGAGATTCCAAAATCGTCCAGAGACCATGGTTGAAGCCAATAGCAATTTTGCTGAATGAATTTACCCTTTAATATTTCAAGATATTCTTGTGCAGTTTTGGTAAATATATCTGTTAAAATGAGATGTCAGTGTTATTTTCATTTTTGTGTAATTTATCCAGTGCACTGTGTGTGTGTGTGTGTGTGAAAACTCTCCCATAAAAAGTTTATAAAAGTTTAATGCAAATGAACACAAGTGCAATTAATAAGTGACACTATCAACAAGGGTTAACGCAATGAGCAATTGGTAGATGATACTTTCATCTGAAAAAAACAGCATGCACCTGAAACAAACACTCAAATGAAACCTAACTAATACCAATTCTTCTCAGCACCTACCCAATATGTGTGGCAAAAGCCTGATGGAAACACTTGACGGAAGTGCAGATTTAACACGTTTCAAAACTAGCATCACATTTCTGCTTGTTTTTTTTATTTCCTTGGCCAATATGAACACAATACAGTGCCTTTTTTGCAACCAAGCATGTGAGTATTTGTCACAAACTGATAATACAGAATTTAAGCACTGTGCCATGATTGTTTGATTTTTCTTTTTATGGCTTATCAATCTTTGATGGATTATTTAAAGATGAAACATTTTTGATTGTAATTTTTTCTTTTGACATGTGAAGATTCAGATATGTCATACTATTTGACCCATAACTGGGGAAGGAGAAGAGATGCATTCATACCTTTCTCAAGGGTATTTGCATGCAGGTGAATGTAATAAACTTTAGAGGAATTCAAAATCTACTTTCTCATTTTGAGTTACTACCCATTACATCACCTACATATCCCTGTGCAACATCAGGTTTCCAACTGACCCACAGGTTTAAAGTCAAAGTTTTCTTTCTCCTGCCTTGTTATTTAACTAGCAGATAGAAGAAAAATTTGTGCTTTTTTCCAAAGTAAACAAAACAGAATTGACTGCAAATTTTTCAACAATTTCATTTTCCACACTAATCACTGTTACACTATTTGTATAGTCATTTTGGAGGATCTAATCTAAAGTTATTTATAAATGGAACTTTGTCTGTGTGTGTGTTTGTGTCCGTTACCTATAGACTCCGAAACCGGCTGAACCGATATTCTTGAAAATTTACACAGTTGTACTATAAGTGTCTGCGAGTGTTCTTAGCTAGGTTTTGGGTCAAGGTATCCCCGACAAATATTGAAAAAATCAAGTTATAGAAGGAGTGGTCTGATTTTAATCAAATTTGATACACTCATAGACAAAGAAATAAGAAATGATATTCAGAAGTTTCAAGGTTGCAGTTCTTACAATAGTGCAGAAAATCGATAATATATATATATATATATATATATATAAAAATATAAAAGGTAAGATGTTTGTGTGTGTGTGTGTGTGTGTCTGTTTATCTGCCTGTATGTCTATGTTTTTCAGCCCTTTTATTTTAGTTTTTGCTTCGAGTTTGACTAAGTAGGCATAATTGTAGTTCTTAGTCTCAGCCATGATACCATTTACTCAGAGGACTTAATTAGCCTTCAAAATTCAGTTTACCAAGAAAAAAACTTATTTGATATCGATACCAGGAAATCAAAATTTGATTTACATCCATTCATTTTTCTTTCAGTCTACAGTTTTGCTTTAACTGGAAACAACTATTGCTTTTTAGTCTTTCGTGCCAATGTCCAAAGAGTTTGAGCTCCAGGACCATGGATTAGTTTTAAAGCTTTCATTACACTGGAGCAACGCCGGGCTATACTGCTAGCACAACATAGTTGTTAAAATTTCAATCTACCTTTATGCAGATTTTCTAATTGATTGTTGACAGTACAATACTGAACAAGTTAGCAAGCACATGAAGACACAAAATAGACTTCTCTTAGGTTTCCAGTCAGTGAATCCTATTTCATTTCTTTGCAGTAAAAGTGCACCTACTATTAAGAAAAAACTGGTTTTAGCAAGTAACCTATAATTAAAAAAATAGTGACCTGACCCAGTAAGTGAGGGGGGATAATTACAACAATAACAAAGTTAAAAAAAAAAATTTCAAAGTATATGTTACTAAAAAACACTTTTAAGAAACAATTATCGAAAGAAACTAAAACCATTTAAAAAATCTGCATATTATTTTCACCAAAAGGGACAACACAATTGTTACATCATTTTAAACCAAAAGGTCAATGGTTGAACTTTTAGTGTCAAGCAAGTAAAACTTGGTAATCAATTTAGTCAAGCTCAAAACCTTATGTCAAGAAACCAATTCCTTGGTCTCTTGAAGAAATAAAATCGATTTCATCAATTCAAAGTTTGGAGGATATTTTCAACTGAATCTAAAACAAAAAACAAATTAAATGCAATGTTTTCATGTTACTTTAAACTTAATACAAATGAAAAACTTAAAATCACCAATTTTTTTGGATTTATTTCAAAATTTGAATTTTTAACTGTTCCCTCCTCATTTAGACAAATCTCAATGCTGGATTTTCAAACACTAAATGAATGGGCAGATTTTCAATCCTTGGATCATTCAGATTCCAAAAAATGGTACATGTCTATACGGAGCAAGTTAGAGGGGTTTCAGACATATGGACAGACAGAATTTACTGTTTATTAAAAAACAGAAAAACCAAACTGATCTAATTGTTCTATCAGATAAATTTGTTCTACACAATCCCAGAGATAGGAATGAAGCTTTTGATATAGGGCAATGTTTACAATCTATTTCTTTACAAGTTCAGTCATACAGCACCAGGCTCCTATGTTTTACAAGAGTGAAATCAGGCCAAAAATAGAGTACTGTTGCCAAAAATAGAGTACTGTTGCCATATATTGGAAGGAGCTGCCCAGTTTTCACTTTTCAGTCTTGATAGTAACCAAAAGTATCCGCATTCTTGTAGGTAAAAAATGATTTTCTACCTTGAAACCCTTTCTTTCAGACGAAACATTGTAAGCATCTCAATGTTATATTGCTATTTTCATGGAAAGTTCTCAGAGGAACCACATTTGTTAGTTTCATCAGTCCTAACTTTCATTGCTAAGACCTGCCATGCCATACATATTGTAGTGAACCACACTCATTCCCTTCATATTCTATTATTGAGATGCAAGTTTGATTCTAGCAGCTTCTTCCTGTGGACCACTGCTTTGTGGAACTGAATACCAAAAGGAGACTTCCCCAATCACTACAACCTTAACCTGTTCAAGTCTATAGCTAATCATTATCTTTTTCACATATCTGTGTGTGTGTGTGTGTGTGTGTGTGTGTATATATATATATATATATATATACACACACACACATACACGTGGCTGTGCCTTGTACTCTGTAGCAGTCTACCTCAAGTGGCTCCCAGATCTTAAGTGAGCATCATTAAAAAAAAAAACAAAAAAAAACTGATTTTTAGTTTTAACCAGAAAAGATTTACAAGGACATGGGTAGCGAGACATAAAAGCATACAGTTCATAGGTAAAACAAATACTAGTTAATTTCTATTAAGGCTAAGTACTGGATGTGCATTGTGGTGCATTGGATATTGGCTTGGAATGAGAAATCGGGGGGGCTGAGTTCAAATTCCAGCCAAATTCATTGCATTCACTTACGCGCAAATACTCTTGGGAAAGGTATTAATCCGTCTATTCCTTCCAGTTATGGGTTAAATAACAGGACAGATTGGGTTCTATAGCCTTGGTCAGCAACCAGTCTACTGCAGAAAGCAATGGCAACCTACTGCAGGATAATCATGCCCAGTCACTCATGTCTCTTTCAAGACATGATCGCCCGAGTGTGTATCACGTATGGCACTTAACTGACTGACTGAGAGTAACTAACCAGTAATTGTTTTCTCAAAGTCAAAACAATTCACCTACTAATGTCCAAAGTA
Source organism: Ascarosepion bandense (assembly GCA_037127315.1). Lineage (NCBI taxonomy): Eukaryota > Metazoa > Mollusca > Cephalopoda > Sepiida > Sepiidae > Ascarosepion > Ascarosepion bandense. Next base: position 2,319,196 of record JBBBDQ010000408.1, read on the forward strand.
TACATATAAGTTTCTTAATGCTGAAGCAAGTAGATATCTAAAATTAACAAGTGAATCCTTTTCTGATTTGTATGCCTAACCTTGACGTGAGTAAGCAATTGATATATCTACTGTATCCACATTCTGCTGTGTGAATAGAATAGTAAAATTTACAAATCCTAATTTAACCAAGGTACACAGGTATAATTGTAAGCAGAATTGTTGACTCATCAGTAAATAATCCCAGCATTTTACACATGTACTATGCTAATTTGTTTGAATTTCTGGTATGGGAAGATATTATTTGCATTCAGACCGATGTCCTCATCTTTGTTTTTGACAAAAATTAGGACATTATTCTAAATGTAAATAATTATGATCAGTCAGTTAAGTGCCATACGTGATACACGCTTGGGTGATCATGTCTCGAAAGAGACATGACTGACTGGGCAAAAGATTATTCTGCAGTAGGTTGCCATTGCTTTCTGCGGTAGACTGGATGCCGACTAAGGCTACAGAACCCAATCTGTCCTATTATTTAACCCATAAATGGAGGGAAGCGACAGATTAATAACTTTCCCCATTTGTGCGTAAGTGAATGCAAGGAATTCGACTGGAATTCGAACTCGGCTTCCTGATTTCTCGTTCCGAGCCAATATCCACTGCACCACAACGCATATCCAAATAATTATGATACTGTGCTTGATATTTATAAGAAACTATTTCTCAGGTTTTTTTCATGGGTCAAACATGTGCTTTTAAAGTGTAAAAAATATTATATACATTGCAGCAATATTGTGATACACATTTTTCATATTGTCAAAAAAAAAAAAAAAAAAAAAAAAAAAAAAAGAGTTTACATATGGATTAGTACTTCTGGTCTGGATAAGGGTAGAACTGATTATATATGCCATGCACACACTAAAAAATACAACAATGTTCAATGTTGGTGTGACCAGCAGACAACTTGCCAGAAGACCTAATACCTTAGACAAAAAAATCCCAAACAAGAAAAGAAAAGAAACACCTACTTATGTGGTAAATTAAAGTTCTGATTGCCAAGACAGAGCAAAAAGCTCTTCATGCCAACAAAGGATAGCTCAAGTTTATACTCAAGTTTCATGCTCTTGCATATATACAGGGTATATCAGAAATATTTTTACAAATTTTGGGGATGGGTTGATCAAACCAAAACAAGGACAAAAGTATATATGAACATATGTTTGTTTTTGAGTAAAATAATAAAATATAAGCGCCACTTCTACTCCAACAGTTTCTTTCCTTGCACTTCCTTCCTGTGGAACTCCTTTTGTATACTTGATTCCCTCATAACTAATCTCCAAAAGTTTAAATACAATGTCAACTGCCATCGTCTACCTCCCTAAATCCCATCCACCTCTTCAAATCACATCAACCTCCCATCTCCTGTACCCTGTTTTCTCTCTGTAACCCCCTGTGCATCAGTGGCACTCCAGTTTTTGGTGTGAAATGATTATAAAAAAAAGTTTAAAGTTTATAGGAGACATTATTAAATGTACAATCCCAAAATACTTTGAAGGCAGGTTTATGACACCAGAATAAGGTAAAACATCTATATAAACCATCATAGTGAAACATCCTGCCATCCCTGAGAATAGAATGCTCTAGATTATAAGAGACGGTGATGAGTGATGCGAAGGGAGAGTAAACGTCTTAGGCGAAGACATTCTCTATTTGATAGTTTATTCCGCTCCTACTTGTTGATTGCTTATCTGTATCTTATTGTTAATTGTACCTTAGTACAGTAAATCCGTTATATTGTATTCCCGTGTCGAGTACCATTCTTCCACTAATCTTTACCCTGATATTCCTTTCCGGGATATATCAAACACATGCCTAAAAGGCCATCGTTGTATCTCAACGCAGCAACTGAAATGTTCAAAGTGTCCTCTGCTTGTTTCTACACACATATGCACCCATCAGATCAATTCACAGACCCTTTCAAATACTCCCACATGGCAGCAAACAGTTTTGCAAGTCCCATGACATGATGAAACGTCTCTGTATCATTCATGTCTGCTGTATAAGCCAACTGTTTTAGGTAGGCCCCATGAATAAAAATCCAAAGGTTGGAGGGCGAAGAAATGTGCAGGCCATGAAACCAGTCCTCCCCTACCTTTCATGGTAGATGTCAGTGCATAGAGAACAATGTGACTAAAATGTGCTGGAGCCCTATCAAGCATGAAACACATGCGTCTTTCTATTAGCAGGGGTACATCCTCTAGCAGGTCTGGAATGTGTTAAAAATAAATTCCCTGTAGAGAGCTCCTGTAAGACATGCTATCAGACTGTCACCTACAATTTCAGCCTATGCATTAACTGTAAACTGATGTTGGTGTCTAGCATGTATTGTATCATGGAGATTTCGACCTGCCCACACATGTTGGTTGTGTAAATTTGTTATTCCATCTCTTCTAAATGCTGCCTTATCCATAAATCAGACTGAAGAGACAAATAACCGATGAGCAGTTTGTGTAATAAACCATTGGTAAAAGTTCTCCTGAAGTGAGTGATCAGAGAGTGAAAGACCTTGCACACATTGTAAATGATACAAATACAGGAGCTACTCTTGAACTACCCTCCATGGGGTACTACATGATGCAAAACATCTTAGGGTTTTTGATGTGTGCTGATACCTGGATCATCTTCGGCAGCCTGTAGAATGTTCTTTGTTTGTGACCAGGAATATGAGCAGATCTCAGTCTTCTTCAATCCATAATTTGTGTTGCCACAGATCCTGTCTTAGAAACATGATAGTAAATAACAGCAAAGGTTGGATGACTCTGCTGCCTCCAGTTTGGAAATGCAATCTGACACAGCTGTGCAGCCTTGCATCTATTATCATTCATGCAGCCTTATATAAAAATCATATCTGCCTGCTTACTATATGAACATCCTGCCATTGTTATACAGAATACTTATCAGTTACCTTTCTACTATACACATTAAATGTTAAAGACAGACTAGCCACCAATATACATGAATGCCAAATGTAAACTAGTCTTTACAGCAATAAAGTGCCAGTTACCACAGACTTCAAACTTAACTCAAAAATGAAAGATTGAGGAGATACGTTTATGTGTACTTTTGTCCTTGTTTTGGTTTGAGGAACCCACCCCCAAACCTTGTAAAAGTATTTTTCATATACTCTCTCACCATATATATATATATATAATTTTTAGTTACATTCTTCCTTTTTTTGCGAACCCAGACGATGTCAATTTTTTTTCTTTTCTTATTTATTTGATTTTATTCTATCTTTTTCTTTTTCTTTCCCTTTATTTTTATTTTATTATTTATTTTTTAATTTCTTTGCAATCTATTTAAAAAGGAAAAGTAGACTAATTTTTCTCCAGTTTCTGAAAGGTTTTTTCTGTTGCTGAGGTGATGTGTCGTCCCCCGTGGGGATCTTCATATCAAAATGGTCATTCAACATCTTTGAATTAATCCTTTTTTAATATTTGCTCTGTAATATTTTATTACATGGAGCTCTCTTCCTGTATCATTTTTTAATATTAAAATAAATTTTTAATATTAATTAGGATCGGGTTTTTTGGAATTTACCTTCCTGCTTTTTTTCCCTTGGATTGAAGTATCTGAATTAAAATATATATATATATATATATATATATATATATATAGAGAGAGAGAGAGAGAGAGAGAGAGATAAATGTGTGTGTGTGTAAAATTGACTATATTTATCAAGGAAGAATGCTCAATATTAGAGATCAAAAGTTCTAAAAACTGGGAACAGCCAGTTTCCTTCTTCCTCTTTTTACTGAGCAATGGATATGAGAGTGAGTGCCCTTAAAAGGGAGTCATGACACTTGTTCTGATGATCACATGGAGATGTCAAGTTGACAGTTACCATGCAGTATTGATTCATTCATACACACACACACACAGAATAGTTATAGGTCAGATTTAAATTTAGACCAGTAAACAGCTGTGTTAGGAAACGCTCAATACATGTTTGAAAGAAGATGAATATTCAACATGTAAACACCAAATCAAACCACCCCACCAATATAATCCAACACATCTCAAAAGCTATAGAATATAGACTGTCTAAAAACTCCTTTTATAAAACAATCTTTGATGAGAGGAAAAAAGATTATGAAAAAGCTTTAAAAGAAAATGGACATAAAACAAATTTGAGTATAAACACCAGATAAATGAACACAAAAAGAATAGTACAAGAATATTTGGTTTTACCTGCCATTTAATTTTGAAATAAAGTTCAAAACAGGGAAAATATTTTTTGAACTATTTAAACACTTCCCCAAAAGCTCTGAGCTGCACAAAATATTTAATAGAAAAATGGTTAAATTAAGATACCACTGTATTTTCAATTTAGAAAATCACATAAAGAGGCAAAATACCAAAAATTAATAAACAACATATAGCAGAATATTGTTAATGAAAAACATAACTGCAGAGATAAAAAGACAATTCCACTTGAAGGAGTTTGTAAAACTGAAAGACTCATTTGCAGAGCAGAAGATAAAATATACTTAGGATGTACTGAAGGTAATTTTAAAACACGATAGAATAATCACAAGTCTACATTCAAACTAAAAAAACTTAAAAAATAAAATGTAGCACCAAACAAGCCAACTATGTATGGATATTGAAAAAAAAGAAAAAAAGAATGGTGGAAACCTCCATGTGACGTGAAAAATATTTAAAAACGCCAAACCCTGCAACAGTGGTGATATCTGCAAATTGTGCGAACAATAAAAGTTGGCTATAGTGTTATTTCCAGAACAACAAAAGCTACTAAAAGAAAGGTTCGAAATAATGTCTGTATGTAGACAGATTAGAAAATATTTTCTAGGCTCATACAAACCCAGATGAAAGAATTTCCAATAACAAACTACTCCCTTACTTTGAACTTCTGGCTATGAATTTATGAAAGTGTTAACTATCGGTCAAAAAACTATCGGTCAAAAAAAAAAAAAAAAAATAAAATAAAATAAAAAATAAAAAAATCACCTGACAAAACCAACAAAGTCAAAACTATGGTAGCATAACTTCCCTACCTAAAAAAGAAAATGCACCTACTTATAAGGAGATAAATATGATAACAATATAGTTTTAACCCATAAATATAGCATACCTTAAAATGTATATACACACACATATATATGTCCCGGAAAGGGATATATATATAGAGATAGATATCTCATTCGAGGTAACTAAGCGATTTAGGCAGCTGTAACCGGGTAGAACAATCTAGTAAGTAGATGTAATGGACGGGACTCGTCGTATGCAGTATCCTGAGACGTAGGCGTAGTAAATAGTCATAGACCTCTAGTCAAAGACCTGTAGACTACTGGTAGTAGAACTCTAGACCTATGAACATAGACCTCTATGCGTCCTCACCTTCATCTGCATTTATGGCTGACACCAGCCAATCACATTACTGTAAGGGGGAACCAATGTGTATGCTTATTCATCACATCAATATATATAAGACCCAAAAGATACAGCAGTCAATAATATTCAAAATAATCCCGAAAAATAGTTACACACAGACGCTCACGTGCCCATTTCTAGAACAGACATTAGTAATGATAATCTACAAAAAGCAATTCCTCGCTCTTTCAAGAAACCCCAAAGAGAGAAATAAAAATAAAAATATAGACAATTGATAAATTGAAAGAAGAGAAAGACAAAGAAAAGAAAAGGAAAAAGAACGAATAGTATAAAGAGAAAATAGCTAATGTAACTGGTCTCTTAGAAAAACATGACATGGAAATTTAACATTAAAATTTAGTTTTAAATATAATGGGATATATTCATGGTAAAAAATAAATTGTAAATCATACTTTTTAATACAAATTAAAATATAACCACTAGTAGTATTACATTAGAAAAATAATTAAAACTTATTAAAAAAAAATTATAAATAAAATATAGAAAATTAAAACGGAAGAAGAGAAAGGAAAGGAAAAATAAAAGAAAAAGAAAGAAAAGAAAGAGAATGAACAGTATAGATAGAAAGGTAGCTGAAGTAAACATTTTAGATCGACACCAGCATCTATTACAAACGAACTGCTTTCTTAGAAAAAAAAAATGACCTGGAAATCTAACATTAAAATTTAGTATTAAATATAATGGGATGGTAGAAATTGTAAATCATGCTTTTTAATACAAATTAAAAGATAACCACTAGTAATATTATATTATAAATATAGTTAAAATAATTAAAGCTTATAAAAGAAAATAAATAAAATATAGAAAATTAAAATGGAAAGAAGAAAAAGAAAAGCAAAGAAAGAGAATGAACATAAAAAGGTAGTTGAAGTTAACGTTTTAGATTGACACAGCGTTTATTATAATTGATCTTTTTTCTTAGAGAAACATGGAAATTTAACATGAAAATTCAGTTATAAATACAATTACAATGGTATATGTTTACTGTAAAAATAAATTGTAAGTCATACTTCATAATAAAAATTAAAACATAACCAATAGTAATATTATATTATATAGTTAAAATAATTAACACTTATATAAGAAGATGATAAATAAAATAAATTACACAATCTTAAAAAATATCTTAAATAATAGTAATAAATAATAATAATAATATATATATGAAAAAATTTTAACAATAATAATATTAAAATTTTTTTATTTTTTTTGCTGTGAAATATATATTTCCCATGAAATTGTAGAATATCCAAAATTTTTTCTAAATTATATTACTCTGTTAAATTAAATAAATAAATTTAACATTGAGTTCTTTTGAGTTCATCTCTATTGAAATTTATTGGACTTATACAAGTATTCTACGTTTATATATATATATATATATATATATATATATATTATTATATATAAACACACACACACACACACACACTAGCAGTATAGCCCGGGGTTGCTCGGGTGTAATGAAAGCTTTAAAACTAATCCATGGTCCTGGAGCTCACACTCTTTGGATGCTAGCATGAAAGACTAAAAAGCAACAGTTGTTTCCAGTTAAAGTGAAACCGTAGACTGAAAGAAAAATGAATGGATGTAAGTCAAATTTTTATTTCCTGGTATTGATATCAAATAAGTTTTTTTTCGTCATAAACTGAATTTTGAAGGCTAAATAAGTCCTCTGAGTAAATGTTATCATGGCTGAGACTAAGAACTACAATTATACCTACTTAGAGCCAAATCAGGAGCAAAAACTAAAATAAAAGGGCTGAAAAAAATACAGACATACAGGCAGATAAACAGACACACACACACAAACATCTTGCCTTATATATATATATATATATATATATATATATATATATAAAATCGATTTTCTGCACTATTGTAAGAACTGCAACCTTGAAACTTCTGAATATCATTTCTTATGTCTGTCTACGAGTGTATCAAATTTGATTAAAATCGGACCACTCCTTCTATAATCTGATTTTTCTTTTATCGATATTTATCGGGGGTACCTCGACACAAAACCTAGCTAAGAACACTCACAGAAGCTTATAGTATAACTGTAAATTTTCAAGAAAATCGTTTCAGAGTCTATAGGTAATGGACACAGACACACACAAAGACAAAGTTCCATTTATAAATAAGTTTAGATTATATATGTGTGTGTGTGTGTGTGTGTTCTATGACATTGTTAGCTCTGCATATTCAGGTCTTCTGTCTTGATTGTGCACTTTTTTTTTTTACCTACTGTATATACACACACACACACATATATACACACAAGTAAAAGGGGTGCTGGTTGCACCAGCATACAGTAGATAAAAGAAAGTGCACAATCAAAACAAAAGAACTGAATATGCAAAGCTATCAATGTCATAGAACACACACATATGTATGTATGTGTATATGTGTGTATTTATGGCAGGACCAATTATATTGTTCTTAATAAAAACGAAAAGGAAGAGAATTATATTTTTTGATCAAAAAGTTAGCAACATAAAAATGTCAAATTCAAAACGTATTTGAATGGAACCATGAAGTTACTACTAATTCTTTATCAAGAAGAAAAAGAAGACTGAAATTACAGCAGCAATAAAAACAAACATATTCAAAGAACAGTTATAATAAAAGAGAGGGGTAACAAAAAATATACTTTACCATAAATTGGTAATACTAAGATATAACAATTAAAAACAGTTAAACCAGTTTGGTTTATTAGTTTGCTTTCATAAGAGCAAAAACAAGACGCAAAAAAACAAAAATAGTACCATCCTAGAATAAGATTATATGCAAACATGTGTGTGTGTGAGTGAGAGAGAGAGAGAGAGAGAGAGAGAGAAGTACTTAATATTATACTTTTTATTTGTATTAGTGTGAGCTTGTACATTAACCACTTTAGCTATTTTTAATTGTTATATTTTGTCTCTAAGATAATCTTAAAACTTGACCCTCACAAAGCGAGCGGTGGTGACGGAATCCCAACCATAGTCTTAAAGAAATGTGCCCCTGAACTCTCCTCTATCCTTTCTAAGCTCTACAACCTCTGCCTATCTGCTTCCTGCTTTCCTGCCTGTTGGAAATCTTCCTCTATAGTTCCTATATTTAAAAACACTGGAGAACCCTCTGACCCTGCAAATTACCGCCCTATCAGCCTTCTTCCGATCTTTGGCAAAGTGTTCGAAGCCATTATCAACGCCGAGGTGGTTCAGCATCTCACAGCACACAGGCTCCTCTCGGACAAGCAATATGGTTTCCGCTTCACCAGGTCTACTGCTGATATGCTAACGACCATCACCGAGTACATATACCAGGCACTCGACAGGAATGGCGAAGCTCGAACCGTTGCATTGGATATATCTAAGGCGTTCGACAGAGTTTGGCATGCTGGCCTTCTATGTAAACTGCGGAGCTATGGTATAACTGGACATTTGTTTGAACTAATCCAGTCATTCCTCTCTAACCGCACAATGAAAGTGGTATTAAACGGACATGCCTCTCAGAACTACCATACAAACGCAGGTGTCCCCCAAGGCTCCATCTTAGGTCCTACACTCTTCCTGATATATATTAATGATCTCCCTGATTCCATAAGAACCCAAATAGGTTTGTACGCCGATGACACCACAGTTTACTCTCGCCTCCAACAAAAATCTGGTGTAGGCGTCAAAGCTAAACTCGCAGCCGAGATTGAAAAAGACCTCCAATCCATATTGGACTGGGGTAAGAAATGGCTAGTAAATTTTAATGCTTCTAAAACGAAGCTACTGTCAATTAACCATCATCGACAATCTCACCTACCTCCCATTAGCATGGACCAGGCTTGCCTCCCAGAGAGTAAAACACTACGCCTCCTTGGTCTCACACTTTCAGCGGACCTCAAATGGAATGACTATATCGAATCCATTGCTAAATCCGCTGCTATGAAAGTCGGTTCTCTGTGTAGGGCCCGGAAGTTTTTTCCGTCTAAATCTATCCTGCACATTTACAAATCTACCATCCGCCCGTGCATTGAATACTGCTGCCATATCTGGTCGGGTGCCCCTGCTGTTCTCCTCGGGCTTCTCGATAAGGTTCAGAGGAGGGTCTGTAATGTGATAGATACCGACTTGGCAGACCGCCTGCAGTCTCTCTCCCACCGGCGAGACGTGGCTTCGCTGTGTCTCTTCTATAAATACTTTCACGGCTTCTGCTCCGATGAACTTAGATCACTGGTGCCCCCTAAATACGAATTTGCACGAGATACTAGATTAGCAACTAGATCCCACCCTTTTACAGTGAAACCGATAAAATGCAGCCGTAACTTCTACTCCAACAGTTTCTTTCCTCGCACTTCCCGACTATGGAATTCTCTTCCAAACGATTGCTTCCCCGACGGCTACAATCTCCAGGAGTTTAAATGTAAGGTCAATAGACACCTCCTAACACACTAACCTACTCCCATTCTATCAAGCACTCTTCCCATCTGCCCAACACTCATCCTCGCTATCCTTACTCATCTATCACCTTTCTCCTGACATTCCCTATGTCTATCCACTCCTTCTCTTTACCTTCCCCTATGTAGCCCCATGCGCAATAGTGGCAGTGGAATGCCTTGCTTGGGGTGAGATGATTAAAAAAAAAAAAAAAAAAAAAATTAATAATTTACATTTCTTTTGTTACCCGTCATTTTTGTTATGAATGTTCTTTTGATATATTTTTTTAGTGCTGTAAAACAACAACAAAAAAAAAAAATTATATATATATATATATATATATATATATATATATAAAAATAAATGAGCCGAAAAGCTTAGAACCAAATTAATAAAAAATTATCCAAATGTTGTAGAATTTTTGTCTTTATTTTCAACTGAAATTAAAGCCAAAATACGACGTTTAGAATGGCTCATGATTAAACATAATAGACATTCATTGTTTCTTATATTTAACAGTATATGTTTAGAAAATATATATATATATTTATATGGTCATCTGCAGACAGACCTGTTTCGCTGTATCACAGCTCTTCAGTACGGTTAAACTCCGATTGCTATATATATATATATATATATATATATATGAGTAGACATACCAATTCTAATTGAACCACTTGAACATCATCTGTGTTTTTTTATATAAATTATGACAAGTTGTATTTTGGTGACAGGTTTGTGAAAAATTTAACACAAGACAGAAAAAAAAATTAATTCATCGAGTGTGGAATCCAATTTCTTATTCTTTCTATTTCCTTGAATTACAAAATATAGACAATAGTAAATTATCAAAATGGCAACTTATGATCATAGAAAAATGTAATAGTATTATGTATGTATAGATAAAGTTTGTGTAAAACAGATCTTGCCACTTAATTTCAGAGGGGTGTGTGTGAGAAAAAAAAATGTCTATCCTGGCAATAGTGCTTTCGTCTTTTTCAGACAACTTTTGAAACCTTGCACTCTTTTCTCAGCATACCTTCCACTTTCAGGATTACCATCAGTAGCCTTACTGCATCGATCTTAATTTCATCCATAATCTGAGATTTCTTTATTTTTAATGGCAACTTTACTTACAGGAAAGAATTTGCAGGAAACCAAATCCGAACTGATGGACCTTTGTCAAAACAACTATGCACAAGAATGCGACTGTCACACAACACACAAGCTCAGTTAATAGTCAGTGATGGCAGAGTAACACCACAGAAGAGTGTCTGTTCCTGAGTGCACTGCAAAGTCACATTTTATTTATTAATTGCATCAAAATCAAATAACAGGATGTCAAGAGCATAAAAATGACGGGAACAAAAAACCTTGGATTAAAATTCAAACTTGGTTTGTCAAGGGCACTTCCTTGTCTTAGATGCTCAAGATATCAAGAAAATATCTTGAGATTCATTTAATTTTATTAAATAAATAGAATATCAGTTAAGTGCCATACGTGATACATGCTTGGGTGATCATGTCTTGAGACATGATTGACTGGGTAGAAGATTTTCCCGTGGTAGGCTGCCATTACTGTGGTAGACTGGTTGCCAACCAAAGCTATAGAACCTAATCTGTCCTGCTATTTAACCCATAGCTGGAGAGAGAAGAGATGGATTCATACTGTTTCCAAGGGTATTTGTGTGTAAGTGAATGCAATGAATTCAACTGGAAATCAAACTCGGCTCTCCGGTTTCTTGTTCTGAGCTGATATCCCCCGCATCACAACGTACATCAGCACAATGGTATATAATAAACTTATATCCACAACATTTTTGTAAGGTTTATATGATATCATACACACGACATCCTTATAATACAAGGAAGTTATTTTTTAATGCCATGTTCTTTCACGATACTATTCTTAATTGTGTTTTGCCACAACTTCTTCTGAAAGATAGAAAAGTAGTTTCACATTGCAGTCATGGTTTGAATTCAAAATTAGACTTTTTCTAGTCTGGTTGTCCCCAAAGTCAGAGTATTCAGTTTTCTCTACCATTTAACCCATAGCAAAAGGAGAAAGAAACAAATTCATGCTTTTTCCAAATGCATTAGTGCAAAATGAATAGACTAGGAAGGAATTTGTACTTGTTGATTTAATTTTTCACGTTAGTAATGATAAAATTTTCGAGGAAATGGAAACAAAAAGGACACTTCCATCTAACATCGGAAAGAGTTGAAACTTCTAGGGTGCAGAATGAGGAAAGTGGGATTAGAAAACTTGACACTGAGAGGACATATTGAAGGCGAGACAACAGAGGAAGGCAGCACATGACTTTTTACAAAAGCTGGTTAGGTAGGTTGACAGAAAAAGGAAAGATAGAAAAAAGCCAAAATTTAAAGGACAGGAAATTGTAAAAAGCCATAATCAGCCATGTCCTGAAGGTAGGCAGATAGACAAGCGGACAGTTTTAATTTAGTGAATACAAATCATTTCCTGGATAACCAACAACTGTTCAATGACAATGTTGTTTTAAAACAAATGATACTAATTTAATTTAGACAAAAAAGCCAATTAATTTTCCAACCAACAAAGGAATATTAAGACTTGCAAGAGTATTGAATTCTAATGAAAGAGACTTGTTCAGTATTGTCCTTCATTAAAATATTCCTGCAAGAAAACCATATTTGACGTCACTTAAGATGATGCAAGATTTAATGTCACTTAAGATTAGATGCAAGATTTAATGTCACTTAAGATTAGATGCAAGATTTAATGTCACTTAAGATTAGATGATTTTAATGTCACTTTAAGATTAGATGCAAGATTTAATGTCACTTAAGATTAGATGCAAGATTTAATGTCACTTTAAGATTAGATGCAAGATTTAATGTCACTTAAGATTAGATGCAAGATTTAATGTCACTTAAGATTAGATGCAGATTTAATGTCACTTAAGATTAGATGCAAGATTTAATGTCACTTAAGATTAGATGCAAGATTTAATGTCACTTAAGATTAGATGCAAGATTTAATGTCACTTAAGATTAGATGCAAGATTTAATGTCACTTAAGATTAGATGCAAGATTTAATGTCACTTAAGATTAGATGCAAGATTTAATGTCACTTAAGATTAGATGCAAGATTTAATGTCACTTAAGATTAGGATGCAAGATTTAATGTCACTTAAGATTAGATGCAAGATTTAATGTCACTTAAGATTAGATGCAAGATTTAATGTCACTTAAGATTAGATGCAAGATTTAATGTCACTTAAGATTAGATGCAAGATTTAATGTCACTTAAGATTAGATGCAAGATTTAATGTCACTTAAGATTAGATGCAAGATTTAATGTCACTCTAAGATTAGATGCAAGATTTAATGTCACTTAAGATTAGATGCAAGATTTAATGTCACTTAAGATTAGATGCAAGATTTAATGTCACTTAAGATTAGATGCAAGATTTAATGTCACTTAAGATTAGATGCAAGATTTAATGTCACTTAAGATTAGATGCAAGATTTAATGTCACTTAAGATTAGATGCAAGATTTAATGTCACTTAAGATTAGATGCAAGATTTAATGTCACTTAAGATTAGATGCAAGATTTAATGTCACTTAAGATTAGGATGCAAGATTTAATGTCACTTAAGATTAGATGCAAGATTTAATGTCACTTAAGATTAGATGCAAGATTTAATGTCACTTAAGATTAGATGCAAAAGATTTAATGTCACTTAAGATTAGATGCAAAGATTTAATGTCACTAAGATTAGATGCAAGATTTAATGTCAATTTAAGATTAGATGCAAGATTTAATGTCACTTAAGATTAGATGCAAGATTTAATGTCACTTAAGATTAGATGCAAGATTTAATGTCACTTTAAGATTAGATGCAAGATTTAATGTCACTTAAGATTAGATGCAAGATTTAATGTCACTTAAGATTAGATGCAAGATTTAATGTCACTTAAGATTAGATGCAAGATTTAATGTCACTTTAAGATTAGATGTGCAAGATTTAATGTCACTTAAGATTAGATGCAAGATTTAGCCGTCACTTAAGATTAGATGCAAGATTTAATGTCACTTAAGATTAGATGCAAGATTTGGTTTATATTTTTCCAAAGAACATGGAAGCTAATGCAATCACAATCATGATGTGAGCAAAATTATTAATGTTACTAATTAGCACAAGTTTTGGGGACTTAGACTTTTTGATATTGTGTAAAATACTCCTTTAAATCAACAGACATTTTGTTCTATGATCTTTAGTGTATATTTGAAACTGCAGATAGTATACAGGGCACGATAACACAATTCACTTCACCAGAAATTTGGAAATGGCACACTGTACTGCTTGGCATTCGCACCGGAAGCTCTAATACAAACATTAGAGAGTGTTTGGGTATCATTCTGAGGACAGTGCAGAGGGTATGGAAAGAGGTGGAGGAGGCTAACAGTGATTATGAAAGTATGGCAACTTGGAAAACCTATCAGTCTGATAAGAAAAGAACTCTTGAATTTGTTGGTGAGATCTAGGCCATGATTGAAAATGATCCCTCCAAGTCAATCAGATCCATAGCCAGGGAAGTAGTACTGCTCTGAGGGTTGCTGCTGGAAGACCCAATTTTTAACAAATTATTCTGTACCATGACACACAAGCAGGAGAACCTAGTCATGGCTGTTAGACAATTTCTGTGACCACATCAACCCTTCAATCTGGCAACCTAACTCCCCAGACTACAATCCATTTTATTATGCATGAGGGTGCACTTGAGCAAGAAACCAAAAAAACTCCTTGTAACCTGAAGGCAAGGATTATTATGATAGCATTCACTAACTTCAAGAGAATTTCCAGAAGAAATACAGGAGACTCTGGAGTTGTCTGGTGGTCATGGTTGAAGCCAATGATGATTTTATTGAATAAATTTACTTTAATATTTCAAGATACTTTTGTGTAATTTTGCTAAATATGTTAAAACATGTCAATGTTATTTTCATTTTTGTATAGCTTAGACGACAATTCATCCATCACATCCTGTAACTGGCACATACACGGTTTTCTTCCTGATATAGATGAAGTTTAGTATATAAATTAAGCACAATAAGAATTTAAGAACAATAGCTAATAAATAAACAATTATAAACAATCTTCTATGTGCTCTTCCAGACATAGGTGATCATGGCCTTCCACATCTTTCTATCCTTGGTAGCTCTTAACACCCCTTCTCCTGTTAACCTCCCAATCTCTGTTCGGACATTCATCTGCTCAAGTCTATCAAGTATGTTGTGCATTCCTTTCGCCTGTCTCTCCTTCCTGGTATCCATCTTATGAGTATCAAATTCTCCAAGCCCTCCTTAATCAATACATGTCCCAGAAACTTCAGCTGTCTTTTCCTGGTGTTAATTAGTAGTTTCCTTTTCGTTTCCATCCTCTCCAAAACCTTGTTGTTGCTTACATGTTTGGTCCCTGGTATCCTTAGCGTCTTTCTGCAGAATCACATTTTGTTTGCTTATACATTGTTGTAAAAGTCATGTGGCAGACAGAGAATTCATTTCAGTTAAATGTCATACGTGATACACACTTTTGGTTGATCATGTCTCGAAAGAGACATGACTGACTAGGCAGAAGATTATTGCTACTGCTTTCTGCAGTAGACTGGTTGCCAGCCAAGGCTATAAAACCCAATCTGTCTTGTTATTTAACCTATAACTGGAGGGAAGAGATGGATTAATAACTTTCTCAAAGGTATTTGTGTGTAAGTGAATGCAAGGAATTCAACTGGAATTGAACTCAGCATGTCGATCTCTTGTTCCAAGTCAATATCCACTGTACCACAATGCACATCCGGATTCATTTCAGAGATCCTAAACTCCACATATAATAAGGAAAGAAAAAAAAAATTGTATCAGCAATTTTCAGCTTTCCACTCAAAGGAAGCACTTGACAGTTTCTCTTTGGCATAATCACATTGCTGAAAAAAAATCACAATTCTTGCACATTAGAACTATTAAGTAAAACTTATAAATTGCTTATTTCTGGGGTTGACAAATGGTAAATAAAATGGCAGATAATGCAGAAAGTATTATAATATAAGTTAGGTTGGCTGATTTTATGACAAGGTAACTCTTGTGTTATTGAATGTTGAATTTTTGTCTGGGCACCCAATGAGGATTGAACTTACTACTCAGTAGTGATTGCCAATCAGACTAGCCTCCCTAATCATAACCCTATTTTAGTTTTTTATGGCTTATCAACCATTTGTGGGTTATTTAAAGCTGAAAGATATTTTGTATGAGAAAGTTCACCCTTCCCCTCTGCATAACCAATTTTTTAGCATAATGATTTTTTTTTTTTCCAGATGCAAGTCCTACTTGTTAACCCCTACAAAAAGATAGATTCATGCCTCTTTCAAGAGTATTTGCAAGTAAGTGAATGTAGGGAAAACCAAGCATGTGTGTTGAGGTGCAGTAGATATCGGCTTGGAATGAGAAATCAGAGAGCCAAGTGTGAGACTTCCAGTTGAATTTGTTGCATTTATTTACATGCCCCTGCTATTCACTTCAGGGTTCTTGACGAAATCCAACGGAGAATCTGTAATGCATTTGATCCCTACTTGGCAGCTCGGCTGCAGTCGCTCTCTCACCAGCATGATGTGGCTTCCTTGTGTCTCTTCTACAAATACTTTCACAGCTTCTACTCCAATGAACTTAGCTCACTGGTGCCCCTTATGTATGAATTTATTCGAGCTACTAGACTAGCAAATAGGTCCCACCATTTTACAGTGAAACCGATAAAATGTAATCACAATTTCTACTCTAACAGCTTCTTTTCTCACACTTCCCACCTGTGGAATTCCCTTCCATATACTTGCTTCCATGACAGCTACAATCTCCAAGAATTTAAATGTAAGGTCAATAGTCATCTATCTCACTAACTTGCATCCTTTCTCTCAAGCTCTTTTCTTCATTCACTCCACCCCCATCACACCAGCATTCTCATCCTTCTATTACCCTCTTCCTGACACCCCCTATAGCCTACCCTTCTTTCTTATCACTTTTCCCCTATGTAACCTTCTGTGCACAATAGTGGCAGTAAAACTGCCTTGCTTGGGGTGAAATGATTAAAAAAAAAAAAAAAAAAAAAGCAAATACCTTTCACAAAGGGTATTAATCCATTTCTTCTCCCTCTAGCTATGATTTGAATAGCAGGGCAGATTAGGTTCTGTAGCCTTGGTTGGCAACCAGTCTACCGCAGGAAAAATGGTAACCTACTGTAGAAAAATCTTGAGCCTAGTCTGTCATGGATCAAAAGAGACGATTACCCAAGTACATATCATGCATGGCACTTAACTACTCATACTGAGGTATCTTCATTGTATGTGAGAGTGAGAAAAATTGAGAGAGGAAGTGGGGGGATAGACGATGAACTGTTACTTGAAGAGAATTGCATGCAAGTAGGCAGCTTTTTGAAAGAGAAGCCATGGTTAAGCTTGAAGAAAAACGACAAGCAATGTACAACTACTTATAACTTTTCTATTACAGTATTTGTCAGACTGGATTAGAAGTGTTAAACTTGACTAATAAATTTTGAATTAATTTCATTTGTAGCTCAGCTTATTTTAAAAAGTAGCCCCAAAGTTGAAAGTAGCAAACTAGCACCGAGCTTTCAAAAATAACTTAACGTGGTAAAAAAAATTATATTAATTCCTGACTTTACTTACCTCCTTTTCCTTTGGATATAAGATTCTTTGCCCGCAGGACTGCAAAGAAAAAAGAAAAAGTCCTTTTATTTTAATCCAATATGAACAAAAAATATTTTAAAATAAAAATCTAAATCTAATCTAAACTTATTTATAAATAGAACTCTGTGTGTGTGTGTGTGTGTGTGTGTGTGTGTGTGTGTGTGTGTCCGTTACCTATAGACTCCGAAATGGCTGAACTGATTTTCTTGAAAATTTACACATTTGTACTATAAGCGTCTGCGAGTGTTCTTAGCTAGGTTTTGTGTCAAGGTACCCCTGATAAATATCGAATTGGTGGATTCAATGCAACTCGTCTTAGTGGGGGACTGGAATGCCATCCTGGATCCCAAGTGGGATAGAGAGTGGGGGAGCTAGTGGGAAGGCATGTGATCGTAGCTTGGTTGACATCAAAGAGTACAGGCTTGTCGATAGATACCAGGTTGATCACAAGGGTGGGAGAATGTGGATGTGGGCTAATAGTTAGCCTTCTACCTGGGTAGTTAGCTACCTGGATAGAATGTTAGTTTGTGAAGCTGACATAGATCTTTTAGATTGTCCCACGTTCTACTGGTTAGGCTACTCGGACCACAAACTCATTTGTGCCCGAGTAGATTTAGAAAATAAGTCTATAATGGCTGGTTACTGGAAGTTCAATGTGTCCTTACTGAACAGGCAGGACTTCTGGTGCCAGCTAATTAACTTAGTGCAGCGGGTGTTAACCGAGAGAATCATTGGGAATAAGTGGTAGAAGAATCTTAAGAATAGTATTAGGTCTTTCGCCACTAAGTTCAGCAAACAGCCCTATGACACTATTTCCCACTGATATATATTTGTTTTTGTTTGGTTAAATACAACGAAGGGAGAGAAATTAATATTAGTGGTATTATTAGTTGTGCTTTATTGTAATTCACGATGTGAGCTTATGTAAAAAAAAACCATTTATAATACAATTGTGTACTTGTAAAATCTGGGGGAATAGAAAAAGTGGCTGACAGTGAGGAAAAAGAGGAAAATATAATTTTTCTTCTTTTTTTCGTGTTCGAAACGAATTGTTTTCAGCAAGTTAAAATTTTGTAATATGTAAGTAGCCATAACAAAATGTCAGGATTTACTTGATGAGGTCAGGTGGGGTTAGATCTTCAACAGTTGTTCCTGAAAACAGATTGTAGGATCGGAAGACAGATGACGTAATCGAAAGACATTGTGTCATGTGAGCTGTTGATATTTCATTCGCTGAGCCATGGCTCTACACAAATCGTGTGGGTGGAAAATAATCTCATTGGTTAAAAGCTTTGAGTAGACTAGATCCCCCAAGAGGATTGGGGATGGTTATAAAAATGGAGACTCAGCGAGAAAAATCAGAGTTAGCTGGGTAGTTTTTGAAATTACAGTCAAAATGTAACGACTGTGGAAAGGGTTCCCAACTAGGGAGCCATGACTCACAGCTAGTTGCCTACCACAGAACTTATGGCTAAAGAAAGAGTTAATGTCAAATGAAGCCTGCCGCCAATTAACTTAAAGAGTTAATGTTGAATAATTCGCCACCGATAGGAATCCCAAAAGAACGTTATTGTTTTAAGTTATGTGGAGAATTGAAATTTCTGATTCCTAGTTCGCTCTACTTCGGTAAATTCCGTTAAACTCTGATAAGAACCCGAAAGGACTTTGTTGTTTTAAAAGTTGCATAGAGAATTGACAGCTCTGATTATAGAGAATACGTGAAAAGACTTTAATGAAAATGTAAAGAGCTCTGATTACTTTAATGAAACTTAGAAAAGACATTTTTATTTGAGGATTGAAAGCTCTAATATTTTGAAAACGAACTCTATCTCTGATGTAAACTGGCATTCCGACAACTGTATTATCTGCTTCTGTAACTAATAATTATTTTTTTTTTATAAAGACTTTATTCGTAAATCTCCAGGCATCTTCGACCTTATTCATTTATTTAATTTTTTTTTTTTGTTGCCGTGTTTATTCGTACACAAATGCCCGATCTGGGTCTGGCAGGAATACAGCTACTGGATTTGCACAACGTGACTTTCTGAAATCAAATTACAATGTGGACAGGAGGTCTGTTGTTATAATAGACGTCTTGAGAACCAGCTTCTGTGACAAGATCATCATGATCAACAGCAACCCAAAAGCGCCGACATAACTGGTACCATTTTGACATCATTGCAGTGGATCCGTTCCTGAACCAGCGAGCGACCAAACAAACCAGTCAGCCGGGTGGCAATGTCACAGACCCAAACTAGATAAGGCTGACAAGGTGAAGACACTTAGAGCTAATTACTTCCGGGCAGAGGCTAGTGGGGATCCCTTAGAGATAGCCGTAGCTAAGGAGGTCCTGGAGCAGTCGACTAGCGATCGTTGGAGTTTTGCAGCTATTTGGCCAACTTCCCTTGGCTTTTGCCAGCTGATGTAGCTAGCTGCAAGAGAGAGATTATAGAGGGCGAAGTCTATGTGGCTTTGAAGAAGGTCAACAGAGGCAAATCGCTGGGTCTCAAGGGTTGGCCCTATTAATTGTACTTGAGGCTGTCGCACATCTTTGTCCTGATTTTGACTGTCGTGTTCAACAACTGGTTCCGGCAGGGGTCCATTTTGGCGTTGAAGCCCCTCCTTCACCGTCTAATGGACAGGGCGTGCAGTCTGGTTCTACGTGGAATTGCCGTCCCTGGAGGTGCTCGAGCCAGGGTTTCTGCGTACATCAATGATGTCACTACTTTCATGTCCTCCCGGAGTGACATCAAGGTGGTACAAAAGGCATTTGAAAGGTATGAACAGGTTACAGGGGCCAAGATTAACTGCAGACAAGTTGTCCGGTTTGCAGCTAGGTGCCTGGAAGGGTGTTACCCTCCCGGGGCTCTTTGACTGGACGGACGGCTCTGTTCCCATTCTTGGAGCGTGGTTTGGGCCCAACCTCCAGTTGGAGAAAAATTGGTCAGAAATACTGGAAAAGGTTGGCATGTTGGTCGAGATTTGGTGTCGAAGGAGGTTGTTCTTAAAGGTTTTGGCTGAGGCGTGTTACATACGTCTTTCCTATTATCAGTACTTCCACTTTGTAAATGACTTAGGAAAGCGATCGAGCATTTGCTATTCTCCCTTCTGTGGAGAGGATGCAAATATCAAGTCAACAAATGTCATGGGGTCTGGGAATGCCACACTTGATGGGTTACAAGGTCGCTTCAAGGTTGGTTTTTCTCAGGCGTGCGATTTTGGAAGACTCATTGCTGGTGGGGATAGTGAGGGACATGTTCCCTAGCCTTACTATCACTCCCCCCATCTCAAGGCAGTGCTGTAAGCCTCGAGTTTTCTCCTCGAATGTCTGGTGGCCCTGCAGGCCATTCCACAGTCTAGTGACCTTTCACAGCCTAGGAGAGCCTTCTATCATGGATTAGTGGAGGGCATCGAAGGATTTATTACGCGATGTGCTCCGCTTCTTGGAAGATGAGTTTCACTCATTTTGGTCTTGGGCACCAGGTGCCAATTATCTCAGCAACTCTGAGTTTTCGCTTACCTGATGATTGGCTCGGAATCGGTTGTCTCTCAATAACAAGCTTTTCATATAGGGCCAGGTGGATTTGCCATATTGTGAACGCCTCAACCTTGGCTTGGAAGAAATGGCTTCGTATGCCTTCTACCATTATTTGCGGGTTCGCCCTCTATGGGATTGTGTTGGTGAGTTGACTGCTTGTATTGCGCCGTGTGAGCTCGTGCTCATTAATCGTGCATTCACTTGTGATAATGTGTCGCCCCCTGTTCTCTGGGATGAAGTGTATGGTGTTTCTCTCGCTGCCAGCCACGACTCGAATGGTGATATGGACTACGTGAAAGAAGGAAGTCTTGTGAGGTCAGCATCTTTAACATCAGAATTTGATCTGGTATTGTGAGCACCAGCTCAAAATGAAGATTAGAACTGATTGGAAATGTTTGACTTCAACAGCCTTCAGTAAAAGGTGGGCACATGTGGTGAGCCTGGTTAGCGTGAACGAGGCTAGCCTTGATTTTCTCTTTTAGATCTGCTAGTTGCATCAGGGTGGATTCCTTTGGAACCCACTCCTGGTTAAGGTAGTTCTCTCTTGTGCACCTAGTTAATGTGAATGAATGGGTTCCTAGCCTGTATCTGGGTCTCTCTTTTGTTATGGTCTTAGTCGAGATTCCCAACCTCCCTAGTTTGTTCTGGCCTTCTTTTATCTTGGCTGAGTCAGCCTCTGATTTTCCCATTCCATTAATTATTTTATCCTCCCATATTCCCTTAGTGAGTGTGCGTCTTGATTTCACCACTTGGCGGAATACAGCAGCTACTCTTTTTTGTGGGATGGACGGGTCTTACTAACATTGTTTAATTTTAGTTTTAAAATTATGTTGTATCATAGTGTGCTTTTTGGGTTCATCCCCTTCCCATCATCTGATTTTTCATTAAATCTGTTATATATATTATATTATTGTATGCATTTTTATTGTCATGGGCTTATTTCCCCGTTTTTTAGGTGTCCCTTGTAAATATGTGGTATTGTGGTGTGTAAAGAATTGAGAGGTGATGGATGAGTTCTTGTGGTGAATGTGCAAATTGTAATGAGTGATTGATTCGTGATAGTGTTTAGCTAGGTATAGGATAGATACTGAAGATCACCCTCTACCCATCCCCCTTTTCGGCCTTGTGCCACAATTTGTGTATTTTTACGCAAATAAATATTAAGTTCATAGGAGTTCTTTAGACTTCTATTGGAGTTCAGTAAAACTACTAGGCAGTTGATATTAGTCGGCAGTTAGCCGAATACTAAGGAGTCAGTTTTCAGTGGAAGATTACCAAGTTCCTAACATTTTGGGTACGTTAAGTCGATTAGCAACTGACAGCATGATTATAATATAACCTTTAGTGCGAAAACTACTCCACAACAAGTATGTTTTAAATTATTAAAAATTTTTCAATCTTTTTAAAAAAAAATTTCTTTTTTTTTTTGCATTAACAGTGAACCAAAGATTGCTATGGATATTTTAGTGCTCTTTATTTTTCAGTAAATAACATTTGTAAATTCTTGCAAAAATCAAATAACTGATTTTAATGAAATTTTCAGGACTTTTTCATAAACGAATGGAGTTGTTTTTAAAACTATTATTTTTTTTTTCTTTTAGAAAATCTTGATAAAAAAAAATTTATTTTTTACATCTGTTACTCCACCAAATAAATTAATTTCATGAAATTTCTAGAAATTCAATACTGACTGCAAACTGTTTTATTAGTTAAATGCAGTACTCCTTAGGAAATGGAAATCATCTATTTTTTTTTAGTTGCGTTTCTTAAAATCTGTTCTGAATAGAAAAATTTAAAAATATGCAATAAAACAATGCCACTTTTTTTTTTTTTTTTTTAAAGCTTTTAATCGCTTTTATAAATTATATATTAAAGATATCAGTCTGAAGAAAAATACTTTTGATGAATAATGAATTTTTACAAGAATTTTTTTCTTTGTTAATTATCCTGATTTATGAAGTTTAAAACATCTTTTAAATTTCTTCCAGTCACTGACTGTATTCAGTTATTTAGTTATTAAGTAAAGACTATTTACTAATCAAAAATATTCATACAAATCATTTCACACTAAGAATTTAAATATTTTTTTTTTGTAAAACTGTCAATTTTTTAAAATATGAGATGTCAAATGTAACAACATTAAAAGGTCACATTCCTCTTATGAAACGTTCACTCAGGTTTCATAAATTTATGAAAATTCTGGCTAACCATACTTAGCTTGCCAATACATCTGGCTGTTATCAATCACTTAATATGTCAGAAAAATATGACCTCCATGATTTTTAATTTCATACTAAGAGTAAATAATACTTGTTTTAAATCAGATTAATTTATCTTTAAATTTGTTAGTTCCAATTCCAGTCAGGTTCCTTATGTCTAAATACCCTTAGAAAAGGCTATGGATCCACCTCTTCTTTCTCCAGTTTTCGGTTAATTAGTAATATTTGTATCAGTAAATCATTATCTCCCAAAAAGTTCATACAATCAAAAAAAAATTTTCTGGCTTTAAATAATTTACAAAATTTAATAAAGGTTGATAAGCCATTAAAAAAAAAAAAAAAAAAAAAAAAAAAAAATCCATTCATTCATAGGTTATACAGCTTCCTTCAAAAGGTGCCAGTGAATCCTATCTGAGGACAATTCCTAACAAGAGTTTAACAAATCAGATTTTGACATCAATAGTATTGATTAAATACATCAGTTAGTGAATATTTTAACTTAAAATGGATTCCACAATGCCATTATTCCTGATGTTCTAATTTTCAGGAGATTGTTAAAAAAAAAACATTTCTTAAACAACATTAACCCCATGACCTAGTTCCTATTGTTTGAAATATAGGCTAGAGATCTAATTCTCTACCACCATTATCACACACAAACCCAGCAGTATCTGAGTATAAAAGTTTCTATGGATTAGATTTTCAACCAGTTCAAAGCTTTTTCTTTTTAAACTGCTGGTTTGCAAAATCATAGTTATCCTAAAAAAAGGTGGGCAATGACTACCATTGTACCACATATCTACTTTGTCATTCTAGTAGATATAAGTTTTGGTTAATAGTATACAATTACCTGAAGGTTGCAAATTCAATTGCCAGGTCAGAATAGTGCAATTCATATATTTTGGTTTAATGAAATAAGCATCACAAAGAGGAATTAACTAAGAATCAAGACAAAATATCCTGAAATAGTCAAATAAGAACAATGAAGGGGAGAAGAGGGATAACTGGAATCATGAAATCATGTTTTAAACTAACTTATCACTTAATAAGTTTCAAGCCTGACATATAAATGATGCCACTAATAAAAAACAAAAACAAAAAAAAACATGATTTTTATGAAGTACTAACCTTCAAATGGCACATGAAAAAATTTGAGCCCAATCAGATTATTATTTTACAAATTCAAGTGAAGCTACTGTTGCAAATTTTCAAAACAACGGAAAAATCCGACTTTCAGGGGTTGATAAAGCATTGCTTTCTGATGGGAAAAAATACTGTTCAAGCAAAGTAATGGCTTGATAAAAGTTATTTCAACTGCTTCATCAGAAACAACGGTTAAGAGGTGGTATGCTGACTTTAAATGCGGTTGTATAGACACAAATGATGCTGAATGCTCATGTCACCTAAAATTGGCAGTTCCTCTGAAAAACACCAAAAAATCCACAAACTCATTTTGACCAATCGTGAATTGAAGTTCCACTAGATATCAGAAGAGTTGAAGGCAGTGTATTCACCATTTTGCATGAACATTTGTCAATGAGAAATCTGTGTTCAAAATGGGTCCGTGTTTGCTCACAGTCGATCAGAAACAACAATGTGCGGACGATTCAGAGCGTTGTTTGCAACTGTTTCAATGCAACAAGGAGTTTTTGTGTAAATATGTGACAATGGATGAAACATGAATGCACCACTTCACTCTGGAGTCAAATAGGCAGTCAGCTACTGCTGTCTACTCAGCTGACTGCTGATTTGACAGGTGAAATCCGTCCAAAGCAACTAAAGATGCAAACATCAGCAGGCAAGGTTTTGGCTTCCATGTTTTGGGATGCACAAGGTATTTTGTTCATTGATTACCTTGAGAAATAAAGAACCATCAATAGTGAATATCATATAGCATTATTGGTGCTTATGAAGGAAGAAATTGCCAAAAAATGGCCACAAATGAAGGAAAAAAAAGTGATCTTTCACCAAGACAATACACCGTGTCACAAGTCGATCAAAATGATAGCAAAACTACATAGATTGCACTTCAAATTGCTTCTGCATCCACCCTATTCTCCAGATCTGGCCCCCAGCAACTACTGGCTGTTTGCAGACCTCAAAAGGAGGCTCCAGGGAAAGAAAGATTTGGCTCCAATGAAGAAGTGATATTGGAAACTGTGGTGTATTTTGAGGCTAAAGATCTCATTCTACAAAAAGTCATCGAATTGTTAGAGAAGCATTGGAATCAGTGTATCACCCTAGAAGAAGACCATGTTGATGAATAAAGTCAAATTTTGCCTTAAAGTTGTTGTTTTATTAGTTAGGCCTTGGATTTATTGCATGATGGGTTAAAAGATTTGACTAATCTAGCAAGATGAAAGGTTGACAACAGATTAATAGATTAAAATACAGATTAAAAAAATTAAAATTCTGATAATGAACGATTCTTACTGGCTTAAGCAAAACTAGAAATTTATATAGTAAATAAATATAAAAGATGGTAATGGCAGCAAGTGATAGAGAAAAAGAGTGCATCATAATAAAATGACATTTGGTATTGTTTACAAAAAAAACATACTAAATATTTTTTTAAATTGATTTCTTATAAAAAACCAAGCATTTACAAAATCCAATAGGTTTTAAATTAGCAAAGCAGGTTTCTGAACATTTGTTCAACTTTGGTTTAGTCACTTGTCTGAAAGTGTTCCCTTGGCCAAAAAACTGCAGCATTTCAATGGGTTACTTCATTATGGATCAAGATTTTTGTCAGGATGAAAATTAAAGTGAATTTCCTATTCTCCCACAAAATTCACTTTTTTAGATGGAAGGAAAAAAAAATCCTTTTATCTTCATTCAGGAATGTAAGTGCTATTTTTATCTTCATAGAATTGGTGACATTATATAGGAAAGATAATGGATCCCATCTCTACCAAAAGAGTCTTGGGAAAACCTGAGATCACATGCAGATATCAATCAATCTAACTTCCATTCTTTCAAACACTCTTCCCACCCACCCAACTATCTATCATCCCCACTTCTGACATTTCCTATATCTAACCACTCTTCCTATTTATCTCCCCCTATGTAGCCCCAAGCGCAATAGTGGCAGTGGAATGCCTTGTTTGGGGTGAAATGATTTAAAAAAAAAAAAAAAAAAGATTTTGGACATGAATATCCTAATTAAAAAACAAAAAAAAACAAAAAAAAACAAAAAAAACAAAAAAAACAAAAAAACAAAAAACAAAAAACCAAAAAACCAAAAAAACAAAAAACAAAAAAACAAAAAACAAAAAAACAAAAAACAAAAAAACAAAAAAAACAAAAAACGATGGTAGACATGGTTTCAGACATGGTTTGTTTAAGACCATTTAGTCTGCCATGTGTGTTTTTTTTAAATCTCAGAGGGTGAGAAGATCGTTAATCAAGCAAACTGGAAGTGAAGTCTGTTTGACAACTACAAGTTACACACAAAAAAAATATTTTAGAATAAAAAATTAACTTGGATTGAAGATGTAACAACAATTTGGCTTATAGTGGTTTTAATCCTCCCCACTTACTATTATAATCTAATGACACTGGCATATCTTTTGGCATAAGGTCTTGGTCAGGTAGTCTTGCGAAACTGTGGATTCTAGTAGTGTGTGTGTGTGTGTGTGAGTTGTCCAAATCTCCAGCTTATATGGAGTGCTGCATCTGGCAGGTGTTGGTTGACAAGGGTCTGGATTCAGTTGTCTTCCATCATTAACCTTTTTCAAAAATTTCATGTTCTTAAACCATATTTACACAAGTGGTTTGTCCAACCCCTTTTTTGAGAGTGGTCACAGGAATCAAGCTGTTCTTTTACTCTAATTCCCTTTGTGCCTCATCTCGTACTGTTGCTCTATATAGGCTAATCATTCTTCTTCTCCCACTTTCTCAGCATCTAACCTCAGTCAGCTCCAAGGGCAGGTACACTGTCTTTGTGATTTTTTTTTTGGGGGGGGGGGAAAAATGTAAAACCAAAGGATTTTCAGTCATTAATCTTTATCAGTTTGTCCCATGTTGGTTGTTTCTCAATTGACTAGACCACTCAAGAATTGACATGGGTGGGAAAGAAAATTATTCCCAATTTCAAAAGTTTATTTTTCCTTTCCTTTTTTTTTTTTTTTTTTTTAAAATCAACAAGACCACATAACTTTTTTGTCTATAGTCACTCCAAAATAGTAATTCATTTTTTTTTATCACTTGTATCCAAAGGAAACCAAATTAATGTTGGATATAAAACTGTTCTGGACAAATGTCACAGAAACTATAATAAATGAACACATCAGGCTGGCCTCTGTGGGGACGCTTTTCTGGGTGGCCAATTCAGACCAAATATTTTGTTTTTTTTCTGGCCCTTTGTCTAGAGAAATCACGTTATTTTGGCGACCACCCAGTTTTCTTTATCGACATTTTTTTTCTCTATTTGACATCTTTAAAGAGACACTTATCTTTTCCATTGGTGGGAAGTAGAGAAGGACAAGTAGTCTTGGTTTTGCTCAATCTTACTGAATTCTGTCTAGTTAAATTTGGGTTCAATTCTCCTTGAAATTATTTTAAAACATGATTTTTTTTAACACATTTCGTTTTCAATTTTCTTCAACTTTTCCATCCATCTTCCTGAAAATTTCAACAATTATCATCTGGTAGACTCTTTCCTCTTCCTTTCTTTTCAATCTTCATGGGATCTCAACAAAAGATGTGCATTTTTTAAATAGAGCAACTCAACCTTGTTTAGCTGTGAAAGCTTTCTATGGCTGAGTGGACTCAAGTACACCTGGAAGGACTGTGTTTTTCTCGATAAAAAGATGTTTTTTCAAACTCTACCAGAAAACATTTTTTTTGTTAAAACTTGAATCTATAGTTTGGTAGACAAATTTACATTGTTTAAAACACAATGAAGTATAGTCAAGAATGTACTAAAATAAATTTTACATCCACTAAAATAAAAAATAAATAAATAAATAATAATTTCAAACTCGATGAGAAAGATACCAGATTTAATTGAAAATCTTTTAGGTAAATATTTTCATTGTATTGACACTGTAAGGATTGAATAAATTAAACAAAATTCTTTTATTTGAATAATAATAAAAGTGCTAGGATTGTTAACAGGTCAGTATAATGGAATTTATCTAAAATTCAAATTAAGATATTTACATATAAAAGGATTGCTATGCATTCACCCATTAGGTCATCTTACACATGTCTGATATTATGTAAGTTAAATATCAGCTGAAAAATGACTGTGTGGGTGTTCTGATACCCTAAGGATGAACACTTACACTTTTACCAAGTTAGCCATTCCAAAAAGTCATTAAAGAAATTTAATAATATAGTGTAGGAATAAAAACAATACTTGTTTTATTAACAAATATGCACTTTGAACTTAAAATTAATTCTATTAAAAAAAAAAAAAAAAAAAAAAGGAAAGAATCTTTCATTGAACTATGTCATTTTCATTTAACTGTAAGCATTAAATGAATTAAAAAAAAAAAAAAAAAAAAAAGAGGGGATAGCTTTTATATTATATATATATATATATATATATATATATATATATATCTCCAAGTATGGGCGGAATAATATTCCTTGTCGAAAGAAACACTACTTTTAAAAAAGTGCTCAATACAAAGTAGAGCTAATAATATTTATTCAGAAAGTATAACATGGATATGTTACAATATCAGTACAAAAGTAGCTACTTTTGTAGTGATATTGTAACATATCCATGTTATACTTTCTGAATATTGTTTAATACTTAGTTTTTGGTTATAATAGGGTTAAACCAGTGCACATTTGTATTAAAAAGTGTTCAATACAATTATATTGTAGAACTTTTGAATATTTTCCATTTTGAAATGAGTTATTTCGCTACCTAGGTTTCTACCATTATATATATATATATATATATATATATATATATATATATATATAGATAAAGTGCATTTCAGCTGCAAGAACTCTTTCAAACAGGTTTGGTTGAATAATATTTACAAGTTCTGATTTCACAATTTTTCAATTTTTTATTAACTTTTTTCAAATTTCAGAAATAGTTATTTTATGTAATTGGTAAAATTTCCCCAAGTCCATATTTACTTTTTATTCTATTTAACCCACCACCAAAGTACTTTCAAATGTTGCTACATTCTTTTTTAAGGATTGTGTTTTGTGTATTTTTATGTAACACTTTAATTCTTGCATTCTCATGTTTGATGGAATCAATTTCATGCCCCTCAAGATTAAACTGGAATTTGTGGGTGTATTTATTTATTTTATATACATACACTTCAATATACAATCTTCTATGAAGAAAGATATTTTGTTAAATGTATTCCTTTGAGATAGACTAAACTATCGCCCGGTTCACACTCCACCCACGTCTATTGAACAAGTGAAGAGGCTCATCCCTTGTTCCCTGTTTAGGATGTGGTTTCTGGCTTTCTCTTTTCCAATCTTTTCACTCTTACGTGGCCCCCTGCACATCAGTGGCGTTACCGCCTTGCTTGCGGTGATATGATTTTAAAAAAAACAAAAAAAAAAAAATTTACAACAGCCTCCAGAATTTTTCTTTGCATCGTGTCCTATATAATGTCTCCTTAGTAAAGTAAATGTCTACACAGATATAAAAAAGGTATTATAAAAAAGAAAAAAAAAAGAAGATATTTATCATGCAAAAATGATTTCCTCTTTCAACACATTGTTCTGTAAAATATAACAAACACTTAATTTTCGAAACCATGTTGAAGAAAATAATTAGCGTTAAATAATCTTAGAAAAAATAATAGAAGAAATCAAATTGATATCAGCAAAAAAAAATAATTATCATTTTTCTCAAATTTTTCGTCGTTCATCTGTTATTTATTTATTTATTTTCTCTTCAAAATTTGAAATTCCATTTTGGTTTTCAGAATTCTAATAAGATAAACGAATTAAGGATTGACTTGGTGATCTTACGGGTTTTTTACATGTCTTATTTATTTCCATTACATTTTTGCTAACGACATGATATCAATTTTTATCATTGCATTTAATTTGACATTCTTTAACGTCTGTGTAGAGAATCTCTAGTCTCAGACTGGCTTATTTTAAATACCAATTTGAAAGAAGTTTATAATGAAATGTGAAAATGAAAACACTCAGTTAAATGAACATTATTTCATTGCAACTAGATGCATCCTAATTATAAACAAGATGAAAAGGCTTTTGAAATTATAATTCACTGGTATATAAGTTACTAATCTTAAATACCTTAGATTTATCATTCATTATAAAAATTCAGAATATCTAATCTAATTCTTACAAACAATTTATCACCTGAAAAATCTGCCCTACATAAAAATAATGCTGTTTATGAATTCTTACGTCCTTTGGAAAGTTGTATCTCCAACACTAATAATTAATATTAAAATTTTACATTGGGTACACAAATTCACCATGGCTTATTTAGTGATCAGTGCAATCTGATCTTGTATATTTTTCATTTGGAAGCTAGTTATATTTAAATTTTGTTAAAAATTAAAATTTTAATAACTTAAAAATAACTTGAATGGGAGTCCCCTTGGAGAAGCACCATGCTTTGAAGGCCTATTGAGCCTAAAACTTGTACTTGACCTCAAGTGGAACTCCAACATATGATCTGTTGCTAAGGATGAAGGTAAAATGGTTGGCTTTTCTGGCATTTTTCGCAATGGATTGTATATATGAATTGTACTTCAGGACTCGGGTAAAATTGGGACACACTAGTTATACAAGTAAAAAGCCTTGTCAACATTGCAACCATTCATCATGACTGGAGAACATTCAGTGTTTGCTTGGTGATGAAGTGATGCTAGAATAACTATCGCCGCCATGTAATTGGAGTAGATAGACTAAACTATCGCCCGGTTCACACTCCACCCACGTCTATTGAACAGGTGAAGAGGCTCATCCCTTGTTTCCTGTTTAGGATGCGGTTTCCGGTTTTCTCTTTTCCAATCTTTTCACTCCTATGTAGCCCCCTGCATATCAGTGGCGTTACTGCCTTGCTCAGGGTGATATGATTAAAAAAAAAAAAAAAAAAAAAAGATTGGCTTTAAGGCATTGAATGTTATAAGCTGCTTCTTCTTCCTTTGAGCTGTTAGAGTCAAGTCCATGAGCGAGATCAGATGCGAGGTAGTGATCATCTTGATTTCTGAAGGAACTTCCACAAATTGTGGTATCATCTGCATAGACATTTTATTTTTAATAAAAAGTAGAAATAGGGTAGGACCAAAAAAAGAGTCAAGAGTTTCAGAAGATTGGCCATTCCAAACAATCTTCATGAACTTATCCAGTAGGAAGGACTCGATACTAAACCTCAAGACCTGAGAAAACCATTTAAACACGATGTAACACTAATAGTGGTAACTAGAAATAAAGGGTTAATGGATACAATTATGGAAATATCGATAAAAAGAATGAAGATTTCTCTTTTCAAGAGAGATTTTTGATTTTAGGGAATTGAACTCTCTTATGGAAAAAGTAAATCTTAAGAAAGCTATACAGTAACCTTTGGACAGTTGATTGATGATTTTGTCTCCAAGAGTACTGGTTATCAAAACATGAAAGGATAGAAAATCTTGTGTAAGCAAAAATCAGAAATGATAAAATTTAATTAATGACTGTAGGATAAACCACCCCAAACAGCCAATGAACAGGATTGTAATGTAAACAGGGCTTGGGAATATAGATATTTGTTGTTAAAGAAATTAATAACCCTGATAAAAAAAAATATGGACAAAATAGTTGAACAGAGCCATCTGGTGAATATCTGAAACAATTTTTCCTTTGCATAGGAAAAATAAGTAATGACCAAAAGTTAAGCTACACCAAAGCTGTTGAAAGTCAGAGTTGTGGAAGGGTAGCTGAGGTGACAGGTGCAGGTGAAATGCTGAGAAAGGTGAAGAAGTTGCTCATGCCCTTACAAAGGTATTTGCGTGAGATGCCAACAAGAGAGAGAAGATGTTATAGGGATGGATCAATACCTGTGACTGCTACTCACAGAAAAAAAAGGGCATTATAATTTCACTAATTTTCAATAGCCAGACAACAAAGAAACTATTGTTGAGGAAAGGAAATTACCGATCTCCTTGAACCAACCACACCCAAAAGCCTGAAGTGGCCAGAGACAGTTGGAGAAAAGTTGCAGACCAAATTGCCTGATATCACCTGACTGCCAGCCTGAGAAGAACCTCCAACCTAAGCTTTGTGCCACACTTAACCAAACCAGTCAAAGTGTTACATTCGCCTCAAGTGGGTTGGGTCGATAGCTGAGTAGCAGTCTTTAATGTCCTAAAGCCAAGTAGTGGTTCCGGTAGGAGAATTTTGAAGTCTTTTAAATTGGCAACATGTCAGCCGAAAGTGATAAAGTTTTCTATTGATGTGTCAAGGTTGTTTCCAGTATGATTTGAATGTCTTGTTGGCTATGAAAGCAGACTGATGAATATCTTCTAAGTAAAGTGTAGTTGAGCTTTTCATACAGCTTTTCCATCCCATTTTCAGAATTAATAGTTGTGTCATTGTTATGTCGCCAAGTATAAATGAATAACTCAACAACAGAATCAGAATATAAGTTGTATTTCGCGGAAAGACAGTTAGTATGTACAGAAGTGATTAGTAATATTTACAATAGAAAGATACAAGAGTCCAATCCGTTGTAAGACGTGTGTATACGTGATTACTTCCAGTACGCCACCGGAAGTGTGACTAACTCTTCAGTGACTCGCACTGACTCTTCAGTAACTCATTAGAGACTCAAGTGACTCTCTACAACTCTCTTGTAGAGAATCCACCATTGCTATATATAGCAATGGGAACAGTCCATTTGTAGTCCAATAGGAGCGGCACCCTAACAGTCATCCAATTCTAAAATGGCCCACTTGGCTCTTCCTTCCAGGAAAAGAAATACTATGAAAGCATGTCTTCTTGTTTCAAGTAGAGTAGCTAGTTCTCAAAACCTGCACTTCTTTCCATGCATGTTATTTGTTTTTATGTAAGACAGGTATCTCGAATTCATAATAATCTTGTTTTACTATGCTACCAATGTAAATATCCAAATAAGTGATATGTCCCAGAAAGGGACATATATCTGATTCGAGGTAGTTAAGCAGTCTAGGCAAATGTAACCAGGTACGTCAATCTAGTAAGTAGACATAATGGACAGTATTCGTCGTATGCAGTATCCCGAGACATAGATGTAGTCAATAGATGTAGACCCATAGTCATAGACCTGTAGACCTCTAGCAGTAGACCTATGGGTGAAGACCTGTAGACGTAGATCTCTAGTCATAGACCTCTATACATCCTCGCCTTCATCTATATTTATGGCTGACACCAGCCAATCACATTACTGAAAGGGGGAACCAAGGTGCATACATATTCATTACATCAATAAGCAAACACAATCAGCAAACCAGGAGAATATATTTATTCATCTCACATGCAACATGCAGTAATTCCTCCTTCCACTGGTCTCCACTTCTGGCTTGCCTCTTCTCTTCCTGCTGAAGAGCGCGCAAGGGGTTTAACTAGTGTCTTCAATATTCTATACATGGATCAACAGTAAACTTATAAATGTGCAAGATCTGTTCTGGTAAAACAAAGTGTCTGCCATGACACAACGAACCAACTTTCCTAATGGCAGACCTATCAATTGATTCAATTTTATGAGATGACATATATTCAAACTCCTTACTGTTGGAAGGAGAACTGAATTGCCCCATGAGATTTAAAGTCATCACTGATCATAAGATGAGCAACAGCATTCTTGTAATGCTAATTCCTACATTTATTAAAACATTTCTATAATGTAATTATTAAATGCATTATCACTTTAACAAGACCAGAGCAACGAGAAAGTTAGAATAAAATTTCTAACCAATACATTCATCATTTAGTGTTTGATATTTTAGTGCAATGATGAATAGAGTCAAGCGTATATTTTCAGGAATGGCCAAAAGTACCAAACAATTTCTTAATGACCCACCATAAAATGTGACCTTGACTAGTGAGCTTTCTAGGATGAATATAAAGATTCTCCTTGCATTAAAAAAAATATAACCATGTATCACATTCTGCTGTTGTGAGATGACATATCAATCAATCAATATGACCAAAGACATAATTTAACTTGATGCTAATTAATAATGGAGACAAAGTAAGGTTTATATCTGTTTTAAGAAAGAAATGAAAAAATATGTAAAGAAAAAAGGAAAGAAATATATAAAGAAAAGAAAATTAAAGTATTTCTGAACATCAAGAAATGGATCTTTTTTGTTATGGCTAAACCCTATGTGAATTATTTAATGTTAAAACATTTATTTTGTGACTAGATATAGCATTAAAAATTTCTGAAGGGTATTTGCACATAAGTGAATGTAATGAACTTGGCTCTCAAGAAAAGGATATAGACATACAACAAACAAAAAGTTATTCTTTTACTATGGAAATGCAAAAAGGGATTTTTTTTTTTATTTACTCAGTAGTTTAGTTCTGGCACAAGACCATAAATTTAGGGAATCCAGTGAGGACAGAACTTATTAAAAAGTTTGCTGATAATTATACTAAGGCAAATCTAGATAAGGTTTTTAAGGTTAACATAAGCTTACCCCTAGCCATAACTTACTTTTGCTGGTCACCAAATACAATACTCCTGTCTAGGTTTTAAATATCATACCAGGAGGTCTACAATTCATTGATGGTGGCTTGTGTTGGTGCAATCAATTTCACTAGTTCATTTTCTTCACCAAGATTTGTATCATTTGATAAACTCAGTTTATTGTATAACTGTCAGAAAAATCAAAAGCACTGATTTTGTTATCTAGGTGATTTCAATTGTACTGTTTCTTTAATGTTAAGTGAACTTTTTTTTAAATAATTGTTTCACACAAGCAAGACAGTACTGCCACTGTTGTTCAGGGGGTTATAGTGAGAGGAAAGTGGGTAAAAATAAAAAATATACAGGGGAAGTCGAAGAAAGGATAAGAGAAAGATGGGAATCAAGGAGATAGAAAATGGCAATTGACATTGCACTTAAACTTTTGGAGATTGTAGCTGTCAGGGTAGCAAGTATATGGAAGGGAGTTTCATAGGTGGGAAGTATGAGAAAAAGTAATAGAATAGAAGTAACAATTACATTTGACTATTTTAATGACAAAAGGGTGGGACCTAGTTGCCAAGCTAGTAGCACAAGTAAATTCATGTGGTCAGGGCACCAGGGAAAGAAATTTGTCAGAGCAGAAACCATGAAAATATTTATAGAAAAGACAGAGGGAAGCTACATCCCATCAGTGAGAAAATAACTGAAGTCAAGCTGCCAAATTGGAATCGATTATATTGCAAATCCTCCTTTGGACTTTATCAAAAACCCTGAGATGAATAGCAGCAGCACTTGATCAGATATGAAAACAGTATTCAATGCATGGGCGAATGGTAGATTTATAATATGGATTTTGACAAGAAAAACTTCCTAGCTTGACACAGTGATCCAACCTTCTTAGCAGTAGTTGATTTGATGTAGTCGTTTCACTTGAGGTCGACTGAGAGAGTGAAGCGGAGGAGGTGCAGCGTGTTGCTTTCTGGGAGACTAGCATCTATACTGATGGAAGGAATATTTCTCTATCGTGGTTAAAGAAGAGCAGCTTTGTTTTGGAAGCATTAAAACTTACGAACCTTTTCCTGCCCCAAACCATCACAGATTGGAAATTCTTTCCAAAAACAGCAGCTAGATCTACATTGTCAGCCTTGGCAGATTTCCTATTGAAATGGGAGTAAATGGTGGTGTCATCTGCATAGATGCTTACTTGGGATCAGTAAGATCATTGATGAAGATCAAGAAAATCATAGGATCTAGGATAGAGCCTTGCGGGATGGCTATGTTTGTATGAAAGGATCTGGAAGCATGCCCGTTCCAAATGACCTTCATTACATGATCTGATAAGAACGACTGTATTAAATCAAACAATCATCCAGTTATACTATAGCCCTGGAGCTTCCAGAGAAAGCCAGCATGCTAAACCCTGTCAAACACTTTAGAGATATCTAGGGAAACAGCTCTAGCTTCATTGTTATCAACTGCTTATATATATATATATATATATATATATATATATATAGAGAGAGAGAGAGAGAGAGAGATTTGTTGATGGTCATTAGTACATCAGTGGTAAACCTAACAAAGTGGAAGCCATACAGCTTGTCAGAGAATAGGTTGTGGGATGTGTTACGTGTTAGTTGTAAGAAAAAAAAAATGATTGACTAAAACACAGAGCCTAATCACAGACAAATATTTAATTTACAATAACACAAAATAAAAATAGTTACAAAATATACAATTTTTGCATTGAAAACAAGAAACAGAGTTTACTACTGGCAGGCAAAGTGTTACAAAGGGGAAAGAAGGTGTCAACTATCTTTACCCAGTTAAGCTAGCGAAGTAGTCTAAGTGCTATACTTTTTGGAAATCTTCAGATGTGTATATAAAGTATAATTCTTCATTTGGTCAATGAAAGAGTCAAAAAAATCTAATTATCCATTTAGTTCCATGAGATTCTCTTTCAGGTTTTAGTTTGTTGGCAACTTTTAGTAGAGATTCTTTTGGCTGGATATACAAGTCCAGAGTTGATAATGTCAGCAAATCCTTTTAACAACTAACTACTCTCTTCTCAAAACCTATTTTTATAGGGGCTAACACCTGATTTGCATATTTCTCAAATCATCTTGAATCTACTGGAATAATCTAGAATCATCCAAAAAGTTCTATTTCTAATTTCTGTACTTAACAAGTACTTCATGAATTAAAACATTTTTGTAATAACAAGTAGGACTCAATAGAATCCCTTTACTATAACTTTTCAGACATTATTAATATTTTTTATATATAAATGCATCCTCGTAACAGATGTGAGATGATAAAACATTTCAGCACTAATAATAGCCTACTGCAGTCAAATGTGTAGCTCCAGCAAAGCCAGAAGAAGAGATTCCTGTGGGCAATGGCAGCTGAACAATCAAGTGATAACTAAGAGGATGAATGTGGTTTAAGTTGGAATTTCCTGGCTGGGATGAAAGCATCAATGCCAGCTTTCACACAGGAGGAGTCATGAGAGGTGCAGTCTTTAACAAGAGACTAAAAACTTTGTTCCAAGGAACATCACAAAAGGAAATTATGGAACAACTTCTGTCCTTCTTTGATAACAGTAAGATATTTTGCTGGTTGAAGGTTCCTGTTAGGAGTAGGGAGTAGAAAGAGATATTAATGGAAACCACAGCATGATCAGAGTTGCCAAGAGGGCAAAACTGCATGGCATGGCAAAAGCTGGGAATAGAAGTGAAGCAAAGATCTAGAAGGTAAGCATGTCCTTCAAAGTTACCAGGGTAAATATGTGGGGAAATCCACCACAATCCACTAAACCCTGCCTATACTGTCTAGCACAGAATGGGCAGAAGAGGAAGGGGAGCAGTAGAGAAAAAAAGATAGCCGAGTTTAATAGAGAGAGACAGAGACACATGTAAGAGTAGTTCGAAGATTCAAGAGAAATCACCCTAGCTAGAGGGAGATGTTTGCTGAGTTAGCTGATAATGATATAAATGTGCCAACATGAAATGACACTTGGAAAAATGATCAATAATTAAAAGGTGAAATTTAAAATTGTACAACAGCTATTGGGGTTGTTTCATCCCAATCACTCCTTCTCTACCCATGAGGCACTGTGATGGTAGGTTGGTTGGTGGTTTTGTTTTTATGGCATATTAACCTTGGCGAGTCATTTATTGCCAACTAAATTTTTTTTATTTATTGCTAGTAATACCTTTTTCTTTCAACAATTTATTGTTGTTTTATAAAGTTTTTGTGTCTAGTAATACATTTTCCTTTTTGAGTATCAAGATTCATTGGGATTTGTTTTTAAGGGCAGGGTTCCCAAGTCCTACCCTTGTTATTTAACCCATAACTGGAGGGAAGGGACGGATTAATACCTTTCCCAAGGGTACCAGTGCTTAAGTGAATGCAGGGTATTCAACTGGAATTTGAACTTGGCTCACCAATTTCTCTTTCTGAGCTGATATCCACTGCACCACAACGCACAGCCATCACTAAATACTTGCAGCACCTGGTATTCCCAAGCAGAAGGCACTGTGAGATATCTATGTGTTAAGTAATGCTGATGCTGGCAGTGAATTACTTTCATGGCAGATTTTCTATTATGCACGATGTTTGAATAGATCATACTGGTTTTTTCAAGATACATGCTCTGAGGACGCCTGAGTAATTATCTCAAACTCTAGTATTTGTCTGTATTTCTGAGATGAAGTAGTATTTACAGTATTTACATTATTCGGACTATTGTCCTCATCTTTGTTGCCATTTGTACGACATTTTAGCCACTCTGGCCTTCCTAAGGTGCTAGGAATTTCAAACCAAACACTTATGATAACTGGGGTATATGAACTCCATTCCTTACAGGAAGCCTCGATTGAAAGTTATGAGTTATCTCCCTGTAACCCTGCAAGGTATCTGTTCACCACTGCTGTAGCCTGGTATTGAACTCACAACTCCAAGAGTCAAGTCAGGCTACAGCTGTGGTGAACAAGTAACTTGCAGGGTTACAGGGAGATAACTCATGACTTCCAATCAAGGCTTCCTGCAAGGAATAGAGTTCATATACCCCAATGATTGTAATAAAGGGTTTGGTTTGAAATTCCTACCACCAGGAAGGCCAGAGCGGACAGCGGCTAAAACGTCATACAAATAGTAACAAAGATGAGAACAATAGTCCGAATAATGTAAATACTGTATCTCAAAATCTACTTAAAACTAACCCCAACTGCTTGATTCCTGTGTTGGCGTACTATATTTATATAGATTTCAGGGGGGGGGGAGAGGCATAATTAGCTTCTCAAACAAAGAAGCTCCTGTTAAATAACTCAGATGGCTATCTATGAAGTGTTTTTCAGACTGGGCTCAGATTTTTAAGTTTGTAAAATTTACATTGAAATCAATGTAGATTTCACAAATAAACCCAAGAGTAATAAAAAAAAAAAAATCCTGTGGACTTTTGGTGAACTCATTAGTCATGTCAACTTCCCTTGGGTTATGTAGTTGGGCTTGGAGTGTCAGTTATGCTGAATCTTACAACAAAGTTTGTTTGGTCCATTTCTGCTCTCCTGAATTTACAAATGATATGCAGCCATAATTATTTCATTATCTCTCATTTTCTTACCAGATACTTGAAATGTATCTCAGTTGGCTGACAGTTTTGACAATATTCTCATTTAAACAAGTATTTCAGATATTCAGAAGATGTTATTTACATTCAGACTAATGTCTGAATCTTTATTAGTGCCAATTTATTTAGCTATTCTGCCTGCTAGCCCTCTTCAGGTATGTGTCAATCAAGGTAACCTTCAGGGAATTTCCAGTTGAACTCTTTATTCAATCTACAAGAGTAGATTGTTCTTGTGCCACTGAACATGTCTAGGCATAGCATCTTCAGACAGTGGAACAAAAACAATCTACCTCTGCACATTAAGTAAAGAGATCAGTTCAAAATTCCTAGGTTATTTAGATCAATAGATACCTGAAGAAGGTCAGAGGACAGAACAGCTGAAATGTGTTAATATAAAAAATGAGGACATTAGATCTAATGTAAATAACAATAACTCATCATACCAGAAATTCAGAAATTTAAAAGTGATTACCAATTTTGCAAGCATCTTTATCTCAAGTTATACTTTGCAAGTCTCAATACAAAATATATATATACTGTATTTTCTGGCTTACAAGATACACTGTTTCCTAAAAAAATACCGTGAAAAATACTTGTATTTTTTTAAAGATGAATGTATCAGTTACCACCATGACATGTATGGTAGTAAGGTTTCATTTATTGTACCTGACTGACAGTAATCATGACAGTAGATAATAGTTTAGAGCTTTTACATGAATCCTGCAGTGACGAGTTTTGTGGATTTGAGAATTAATAAAATTTCTTTGTTTTATATATATATTTTTTTTTTTTACATGCTTATTATAAGAAATTAATTTTTATGAAACCAAAATTACCCTTGCACAATGAAAGATGTATAGTATATTTACTAGCTACTAACTGTTATATAGCAATAAACAGACAAACACGCATATATATATATAAAAATATATCAAGTGATATTTTTATTAATGAACGATGGACCGTGTAGCCTAGTGAACAGAGAGTGAGAGCGCACTTCCAAGGGTTGACGGGGGGGGGGGTGTCATATCTGTTGCTCCTCTGGTCTGGTCTGGCTCTCTGCCTGACTCTGTCTCTCTGCCCAGACTCTTCTGTCGCGAAATCCGTGCCTGAGGTCTTTTTATCTCCAAACCGGTACTTCCGATTTTTTGCCTCGCCTACGCACGCCCACGTAATTCTCAGAGACACCTGTTCTGTTTGCCTCTTGTAGCCATTTCCGCTACTGCCGGAAATAAGGTCAAACAACCATCCGTTCCTTTCAACGGCCGGAAACGCCCCCGCTTGCTCAGCTTCCTCGGGTGGGGCGGGATTGTTATATTACATTCCTCGCCCACCCATTTTCCAAAATGTTCACCTAAGAACATTTTAAGCGCAACACCCTCACTCTCCTCCCCATGCCACACAAGCCCGACAATTATATAAAACATGTGTCGAAACAAACAAAACAACAAAAAAAATATATAGGGGAGCCTACATCGGCAACCCAACAATGTTCGTGTCCATTGTGGAATTTTTCATAATGTTCTCCCAGCTCAATGTTTCATTGTTCT
This sequence comes from Ascarosepion bandense, assembly GCA_037127315.1. Classification (NCBI taxonomy): domain Eukaryota; kingdom Metazoa; phylum Mollusca; class Cephalopoda; order Sepiida; family Sepiidae; genus Ascarosepion; species Ascarosepion bandense. The sequence continues at coordinate 2,360,359 of JBBBDQ010000408.1, forward strand.
TTTTTCTTTTTTTTTTTTTTTAAGTTTCCGTAACTTTCAATGTTCGTTTCCTTTCACGACTCTGTCCATACGCGTAGACGCCTCGATGCACGACCATATGATCATAGGCGGTAACCGCGCCCCAGTTTCCAAACTGACATCGAGTAAATGACCTTTGACCAACACCATGCGTGTTTCCGCTCGAGTTTATTGTTACACATGTAACTTCATTTAATTTAATTTAATTTCAAACATACTATGTTTGAACACAGAAAAAAAAATGGCCATTATCTGCCGTACATAACATTCATAGTCTGACCGAGAAATGTTCAATAGAAAATGAAGAAAATTACCCTGATTCCAACTTTAATCCGCATGCAATTTACTTGTGGAGGATATTAATTTAGTCTAAAAAAATGGACCCGTGACTCGTAGTTCCTTAGTTTGTACAATGCTTTCCATTCCCTGAACTACTTCCTCTGGATTCGAAACCAAGCATATCTGATTTGTTGACATCTCTCTGTTTAACGCAGAGTGTTGAACGCCCGTTGACCCCGGAGTACTATTCACAGCGGATAACTCAATTTCCTTTTCCGAAGCACTGTTGCTTCTTTTACACTTAAAAATCCGCTTCCTGGCTATTATTCCCAGGATCATTATTACGCCGACCACGCCAGCAATGACTCCTATCGTCAACTTCTTCGGGAGTTCTCCATATCCTTCACTAAATCTTTCCATATCTATCTGTTCCAAGGTATTTACTAGTTTTCAGAAATTAATATATCTTCAAAAGATATTTCCCAAGTCACATAAATGAAAATTCACAGAGGATGTTGAATTGATGGGAACCTGCACAAAAGCATAAAAGTGAAGTACTTTTACGTAAATAAAAATAAGTTTTAGATTTTAATTTAATTTTCCCAAATCTCCCCAAACAATCCGATTCCACCATATTGATAACAAAATATCTTTTCAATATCTGACTCATATAGCGAAACACTGAGACGCGGGTGAATGTTTTAAGAATATATATAATCGGTGTATTCGCAAAGAAATAACCAAACAATACAGTTGTTTTCAAGCAACGAGGTTGAGATATATTTATAATTGGCGATTTTGTTGGCTGTTGTTAACTGCATAATTAAAATTACACTTTAAAACTCTCGATAACATTTAAGTCATTTCTATGCTGTAGAAATGTCACGCAAAACACAAACATTTTTAAATTTTGACAATATCTGTGTAAAGATTACAAATTGACGTTTACGAACAAATTCTGTTGATGAGATCAAAATTAAAGAACCCTTTCGTTTCTCTGATTTTCCTCTTGTGGTAGCATTCAGCTACATTTATAATTTGTCAATGTTTATCAATTTTGATTTAGTTCATGCAATACAAGGCCAAATGGAGAAAATGGAGAGGGTCATTTTACACTAATACTCCAATTGGGGAAAGTTTGTGTACGTAGAACATCGATTGTTTTTTTTTTTAATTCGGCTCGAGTACTGGTCAGAAAAACTCAACTATTTCAACCATACAACTGACCTTCATAATCACATTGAGAATAGTTGTTCGTCAATATTTCTATCGGGTTGTCTGGAAAGTTCATGCCGCTTTTTAAGTAAAATTAAGACACAAACCAAAATTATTTCATTAATTATTTATTCTACGAAATATTAACTATTTTCTTGCACAAACCAAAGAAAACATTGTTATCAACAAGTTAATCCAATTATCCACTCTAACTCACTTCACATATATGGTAAAATATTAACAAAAAAAGAAAAAACAAATCACCAGCTCAGATGCCCTACACCTACAGACAGGCAAATATTTCAACTTTCTTCTTCCCCGTCAACTTTAACACCCCACTCCTCCCCGTCAACCCCAACCCTATGCGCTCTCCCTACATGTAGTCTGTTTCACCACCTCCGTTCTACCGAACAATCCATATTTCTCATTTCTACGGTCAGATCGGCAAAAGTATGCTGTCCCATTTTTTTTTTTAACGAGACCTACTATAAACACGAGCAGAACACACACACTATCAATCAAAGAGACACCTACCTTGGCTGACTGTCTATATATTTTCGTCTTCTTTTTTTCTCTTTCTTCCTTCCTCGCTGTTGTCCGGTTGTTTACTATTTTCGTCTTCTATCCGGTAGTTTTAAGTCCGGAAATTTCAAGTCTGTTGAATTTTCAATAGTTGCCGTGGCAACCCAATAATGTTCGTATCAATCTGTTTTGTTGTTTCAAAACCAAGTCACTTAGGCACCAAAAAGACAAGTCTGTTGTATACCAATAAACAGACAAACACGGGTGTATATAAAAATATATAATAATATTTTTTTATTGATGACGATGGACCGTGTGGCACAAGGACAGAGAATTGAGAGCGCGCTTCCAAGGGTTGACGGGGGGGTGTCATATCTGTTGCTCCTTTGGTCTGGTCTGGCTCTCTGCCTGACTGTCTCTCTGCCCAGACTCTTCTGTCGTGAAATCCGTGCCCGAGGTCTTTTTATCTCCAAACCGGTACTTCCGATTTTTTGCCTCGCCTACGCACGCCCACGTAATTCTCAGAGACACCTGTTCTGTTTGCCTCTTGTAGCCATTTCCGCTACTGCCGGAAATAAGGTCAAACAACCATCCGTTCCTTTCAACGGCCGGAAACGCCCCCGCTTGCTCAGCTTCCTCGGGTGGGGCGGGATTGTTATATTACACCAACTAGTATGACTTTGCTATACAAACAGAATCAGACAAGTGATTCATGCAAACAAAACATTTTTTTTTTAATCATATCACCCCGAGCAAGGTATTAACACCACTGATGTGCAGGGGGCTACGTAAGAGTGAAAAGATTGGAAAAGAAAAAGCCGGAAACCACATCCTAAACAGGAAACAAGGGATGAGCATCTTCACTCGTTCAATAGACGTGGGTGGAGTGTGAACTGGGCGATAGTTTAGTCTATCTACTCCAATTACATGGCGGCAATATGTGAGGGATGCATGGTAAATATGTTGTATGAGAATTACTTTTTTCTTAGAAATTTCTTTCCAATATTAGGGTGTGTCTTCCAAGCCGAAATGTCTTGTAATTCAGAAAATAGTCTGTGTATGTGATTTTTTTTGTTGAAGAATCATATGGTTCATTTTTATAAGATCAAATATTTTTCTTTATCAAATGTATGGAAAAATGCATCAAAGCTAGTAGTAAATAGTAAAATTGTGAAAATTCTTAATCTAAAAATATTATAAACAGCATTTAAAATTATTTTTAAAATACAGTTATTTTTAAAACAGTTATTCTTAAATGATTAAAAAAAGTAAGCATTTTAAAAAAATTATTCTAATAAGAAAACAAAGCTAAAGGTGAAGAGAATTTCTGGTTTAATTAATCATAGCGGTTTCTGTGGTTGAAGTGATTAAACAGATGTCCATGAAAGATGGGCCTCTGAAATCATACTTCTTCAGGCTAAAGATTGCATTCAAGCATGAAACAGACTGTCACCACTTGTTGACCTCAGTGTCCACTTTTATATAAGTATACACACACATGCACAGACAAATAATTATGACAAGACAAACTGAATCTAGACTCTTCTCTTACTACCAAACTATTTGCTGACTTGTAAAGTATTATTTACGAATCATTCCGGGGGGGGGGGGCAGAAAATAGAGGAGAAATCTTATAACCTAACTTTTCTTTGTAATTCAATGTTAATTTTTAAGAATAAATCCTATTGTTAACATTGATATAGAAATTCTTATTTATTATTCTTTTCACCAGTTTATAATTGTTTAGAATATTCAAAAATGGAAAAAAAGTAAGTCACCCAATCATCTCTTGATTACAACTCTAGTATTTGATAATAAACCCATCCCTGGAAGAAGCATCGTCCAAATAAAGCAATCATAATAATATAAAAATATCCGAAGTAATGTTGGCTGATGAGAAGCTGAAAATAAAAGCTGCTTCTGGTTGGCAACAATTTTAGCAGACATATTTTCATTGAAGGCTAAGAAAATAAGATAAAAAGTCAAAGTAAACATGTTAAATTTCAAAGAAGCAGACAAGAAAGGAAGAGTCGAGTGATGTGAGAATATATTTACATGTATCTAGAAATAATTGAGTGTATCTAACTTATTTGAAATAATTCTGTTCATCTGTCCAATTACAGAATCAACTCAGATACAAATAAAAGTATTAATAACAATTTAATAAGGGTTGTTGCAAGAGGAAGAAAAATAACATTAAAACTAAATACATAATGAACGACTGCTGGAACAGCTCAGTAACCTTAACATATTCAAAAAGAATATTAGAATAATCCAAAACTTTTACTGGGAGCAAACCACCAGCATACAGATAAAAAATAAATTCAGTAAATATACAAAAAAAGACAAGGATATGTTTTCTCACCAGACTTATTCAAACTACACTGTGAGACAATTCTAAGAGAATTAGAAGTCCTTGAGTTTGAGTTTTGTTTAACAGCATATCAACCTCTGTGGGTTATTTAATACCAAAAAGATGGGATTTTAAAGTATTTTTTTATGTTCAGTTATAGTGAAAAGGTTGATTTAATCAGATTTTAATAAAAACTTTTTGTTTTTATTCTTGTTTATTTTAGAAAAGTAAAAATGTCTCCTAGTTTTGTATTCAATAATGTTTTGCTGGGAATAATTTGTTTTCCTTCAAAGATGTGTCAAGGTCATAATTTTTTTCTTCAAAAATGTATTGTTGGTAATATTTTTCCTTCAAAAATGTGTATTTTTCTATAAAAGTTTATTTTTATGTATATATTTCTATAAAAGTCTATTTTTATACTTTCATAGTATTTTGACTCCAGTTTGGAGGTTAACTATTTGCCCATAGCTGGGACCCTAACAGGTGCTACCACTCCGGGTCAGGGTGGACCTGAGAACAGCAGCAATTAAGAGGTGGTTCTATGCTCCTCACAATCTCCCAATCAGAGGTCTTGCTGCCAGATGCAGTTTACCGTCATACTCACTGAGTGCAAATGGGACAAAGAGAGCAGTGGTCAAAGTATAATTTGAAAACAGAGAGAAATAAGTTTGTCATTGAAAGATTAGGTAAAGTGAGAGAAGTTGTGCATGCGTCCTATCTTTTGAGAGATCAAAAGGTAAATCTGAATTTAAGTTGAGAAATTTTCAGTCAATTTGACAGTATTGTAGTCTGAATATTTACAGCTATTACCAATTCTCATGATAAATTGGTCATTACTGTTACTAAATTAGTGTTAGTCATGAAGCCAATCATCCCTGAAAATTTCATCTGAATCCATTCAGTAAGTCTTGAGATATCTTGTCATGGACAGACAGACAAACAGGACTGAAAATAATTTCTCTGCCTTAGCAGAGGTAACTACGATCTGGAACCGAAATAAAAGCAGCGATGGTAGCTAAACTGAATCCATCATAAAAATTCAGGATGTGAAATTAATTATATGAGCAAGAGCTTCCCAATCTAATTTTCCACTCTTGATTGTGTTCAAAAGCATCTCTGCATCTTTGTAGATAGCAAATTGTTCTCAACCCCTTTTACCCTTTTTTACAGATAAAATCTTGCAAGCCTATTGATACTCTCTTCTATTTCCATGGAAAGCGTTCAGATGAACTTCATTCCTTAGTTTCACCAATTGTAACCTTCATGGCTAAAACCAAGTATACCCCACACATTGTAGCAAACCATCCTCATTTCCTTCAATTTTATTTCCACTTGAACAGCTTCTTTCCATGATCTGTTTTTTGGAACTGACTCCCAAGAGGATACTTCCCCGATAACTACAATCTTAACCTGTTCAAGTCTAGGGTTAGCCATTATCTTCCCCACTTGTCTGCATAAACTGTGTATCTTACTCTGTAACCTATTTTGAGTGGTTCTCGTTCTTGTACAGGATGAACAGTATTGTATATATATATATATATATATATATATATAAAAACACTTTAAATATCTTGGGATATGGATCAGTTATAACAAATTTAGCATAGGCTGTGCAAAGGGTAGTTTTGCCCAACTGTAGAAATTGTTGTAAGGCTTATAATCCCAAAACTATAATTATGTTCAAAGATAGATTGAAACTTAAGTGGATGCCATGCATGGTGCGAAACACATTTAGAAATAGCCAAACTATCAGCTGTATAAAATTGCTTTCTCTTAGTGATGATTAAAAATCACTTTAAGCGAGGGGAATGTGTGGGTCTGGTCAAGAACCAACTTTCTTCAAATCTCATACTGACACTAAAGAATCATAAACAAAGAACTATACTAACAGAAACCATATCATTTGAAGACTTTCAACAGCAGCAACAACTCAAATGTATATCACATGCAACTTTAAGAGAAAATGATATAATCAAGATATTGACATTCCATGCTACCCCAAACAAAAGGCTGGGAAGAAAACTTCTATTGATACTAGAAAGAGTGATAACAATAGACTTGAGAAATTACTAATATTACCCTTACTACTATAGACATACACATACAACTTTATGAAACTTACATTGCCATCTATTGATATGTAAACATTTTTTCAAGACATTGTGAAATGTCACTACCTAGAATTTGTGTTATAAACTACCTAGTGATTAGTAATATTTCTAAATCTGCATAGACAAAGTAGTGTATAATATGACCACGTGTGATTTATTTTTATTATATATTAGGAGTGTTATTTAGCATGGTCTGTACTGAGAGCATCTGATCAAAAACAAAATGACAGTGACAATGAGAAATCACTATTAGCATTTTTATCATCATTTAAAAAGAAAGAGTTTGTAGAAATTTGATTAACAAAATATTAAAACCACCAATCTTGTTAATTGTATACTGATAACCTATAAGCATGTTTAGTTATTTATCTTTAGTAGGAGGAATTATTTTTATTCTGTGTGCAAGTGTTAGATGTCAGAGCATTGAGAAATTAATTACATATTTTAGCAGTAAAAGTTATGAATTGCCAAATCAAAGCTGAATGGTAGAAAACTGCACCTATAATTTATATCTTGTAACAAAAGAGAATTTGATTTCATCCATTTTTGCTTGAGGACTGAAAATTGGTCCACTATCTGTAGCAGTGAGGAATGCTAAACATTAATTTTTACATGTTAATGTAACAGGTAATGAAAAATGGGTTTAGTATGTAATAAATAAATAAATAAATAAAATATTAAAAAAAAAAACCTAATGCCAACACCAAAACTAGGATTCCATACACATAAATCCATGCTTTATATCTGACGGAATATGAAAGACATCATCCACTACAAACTACTAGAACATCGAAACATTGCTGTAAACATTTATTGCTATTAACTATCAGGTAAATGAGATATTATGCTGAAAGTGTCTTTCTAAATATATATGTATGACAAGGGTGCACTCTGCAAAATAATTACAACAAACATTCTCCATATTGCCAAATTTAAGACATTTTCATTTGAAAACATCTTTCAAACTTTTTTTTTCTTTTCCAAGAAAAAAAAAAATACAAATTTCTTTAACGGTAGAATTTTTAAAATTTGTTTTCCTGATGAAAATGAAGGTAATCACTTTTTTTGATGAATAATATTAATGTTACATGGATGCACATTATATAGAATTCTGATGATATTATCTATATCTTACAAAAGTAAGCAAACAAATTTTCTTTTTTTTGTATGTGTGTGTATATATTATATATATCCCCCCCCCCCCCCCCATGTGAATCAATGAAGTTCTCTTCAGGCAACAATTTTTTTGTTGTTGTCACTGCCATTCAACAACATAGTTAAACAAAATAATGAAAACAAGTACAAACATTTAACAGGTAAAGCAGGTGACAACTTCAGAATTGCCTGGAAGAAAGTAAATAAGTATAGAAAAGAGTTGCTCATTATTCTGTAAACAATTTCTTATCTACAATTAATGTCATATACATCACCAAATTCTGGAATGTTAGAATAATACAAAATATAAGTAGATGACATAAGTCTGACATTGATGAAAGCAGTACATCATTACACCCATATATATATATTTTTTAAATAACTTTAATTCAAATGGAAAAGTAGGAAGGTAAATCCCAAAAACCTGATCCTAATTGATATTAAAATTTTAATATTAAAAAAATTATACAGGTGGAGAGCTCAATGTAATTAAAATTACAGAGCTAATATAAAATAAAATAAATTTTCAATGTTCAAAATTGTTGTTGTATGATCATTTCAAGCATGAAATCCCTAAGAGAGATTTCACATATTGTCAGCAACAAACACTTTTTCAAAATGAAAAAAGACTAAGAAATTTACACCACAAAAAATTTTTGATTTGCAATTAACGTCTATTTTTTATTCCCTTACATCTCTATCTAAAAGTAAAATCTTAAAAATAGATGTTAATTGCAAATCAAAATTTTTTTGTGATGTAAATTTCTTAGTCTTTTTTCATTTTGAAAAAGTGTTTGTTGCTGACAATATGTGAAATCTCTTAGGGATTTCATGCTGAAATGATCATACAACAACAATTTTGAACATTGAAAATTTATTACATATATATATATATATAAATAAATGAAAAGGAAACTACTCTCATTTTAGGTCTCAGAATCAAACAGCCAGACTATCCGCACAAGATTTAATTACGGTAGTGAAGGCTTGTGCAGAACCAACTATATTTTTTCCCCAAGAATTGAATACAGAAAGCTGGTGCACAGAGTGCCACAGGGACTCTAAACAACCCTCCTTGGGTTTTAAATTTAGAATTGTCCTTCTCATAGGGTGGTTGTCAAACAAAGTTATAGTACCCAGACAGTCTTGCTATTTACATGTAGCCAACAATGAGACAAGATGAATTCATACCTTTCCTAAGGGTATTTTTTACATAAGTGAATATAATGAGCTTGACAGGACTTAAAACTCAGGTCACATATTTTTCCATTATACTACCATGCATCTATATAATATATATAATCAGTCAGTTAAGTGCCATACATGGGCGATCATGTCTCGAAATAGACATGGCTGACTGGACAGAAGATTATCCCGCTGTAGGTTACCATTGCTTTCTGTGGTAGACTGGCTGCCAGGCCAAGGCTATAGAACGCAATCTGTTCTATTATTTAGCCCATAACTGGAGGGAAGAGACAGATTAATACCTTTCCCAAGAGTATTTGGGATAAGTGAATGCAAGGAATTTAACCACAATGCACATCCATATATATTTAAAATCATTAAAAAAATTTATATATCTTTTTAATGTGATTTATATTACTTCAAACATTATTATAGCGGATACTCATATTTGAAACGGATGCTCCATCTTGACTTTTACATTAAACAGTGTGTATTACATCTATTGGCCTGCATACTCAATGAATTTTAAGAAAATGTTTCCAGAAGAGACTGGACTTTTGCAGAAGAAACTACCATTAAATACAGTGTGCTTTACCACTAGGCTACGTAGAACATTACAGTAAGGCTTTATTTTACATTTTAAGGAAAGCACACTTCCTCACTAAGATATTTTTCTTGAAGGGTGATTTTTTTTTACTCAGTTTTGTATCTGAAACATAAAGCAATTTCTATAAAAAAAAAAAAAAAAAAAAAAGGAAAAAAAAAAGTTTTACTATACTGGAGTTATCTCCCCTTAAACTATCAGTGCCTTTGTTATGATAATAGAAAACCTATTCCAAGATGTTCTTGAAGGTGAAAAGACTGAATGTGAAAGAGCAGAATACAGTAGCTGGGGAGAAATATTTCAAGTGCCACATGTGAAAAACCTAAAATTAGTAGAAATTTATCCGCATGCCCACTTCAATGGAATGTGGCACAAGGCCAAAAATGCCTAAGTAAAGACTTTATATGTTCCAGTTATTTTTAATCATATGGCTAAACTAATTCAATTATGATAGACAATAATATAAGAAAGTTAATTGAGGTTAGGAGAGTGACAGTGAGTAGGATCATAGCAATGATGAACATGCTGATAACATTATGGATGTTATGTGATGCATTAGAAAGGAATTTTTTTTGTTATAAAATAATGAGAAGGAGAAACGAAAATAAGTATCATTAAAAATTATTGCTTAGAATAAAAATGGATAAGAGGATATATGAAAACAGGAAATTTAATCTTTTATTATCACTACATAAAACATAGCTCATTTCTTAATGACAAGAAAACCTGGTCTTATTTCCCTGCAAACTGTTTTCCTAATTGGCTTCTGTAAGAAAAAGAAAGAAAAAAAAAAAAAAGATCAACACAAATGACCACAGAACTATCAACAACAATGTTTATTGTTATAAACTCTATAAATTCCTAGCCATCAGACAATTAAAAATGATTACATTGGACACTCATATTCAATAAAACACCTATGAGTGGGTGTTGAAAAGTTCTTGGTTCGACCCACTTGAGAAAAAAAGAAATTAAAAAAAATTAAAAAATAAAGTGGGTATTTCAGTGACGAAATATCAGAACTGATTTTAGAAAGAACGTCAGACTGAGAACTTTCAGCACCCTTTAAAATAATTCTCCACACATTACTTTTTTTTTTTTTTAAAACCCAAAACTTACGAATTCATAAATCTGTAATCAGTCAGTCAAGTGCCATACGTGATACACGCTTGGGCGATCATGTCTCGAAAGAGACATGACTGACTGGGCACATGATTATCCTGCAGTAGGTTGCCATTGCTTTTTGCAGTAGATTGGTTGCCAGCCAAGGCTATAGAACCCAATCTGTCCTGTTATTTAACCCATAACTGGAGGGAAGAAACAGATTAGTACCTTTTCCAAGGGTATTTGCACATAAGTGAATGCAATGAATTCAAAAGTAACTGAAAAGAAACTTATTCTTGAATTGGGCCAAATAGGGAACACTGGTAAAGTAGCAGTAACATTTCTTAATATTTCCTTCAATATTTGTCTATATTTACACAACACACTTTGGAATGGGATTGACATATATCGATAGGATAAAGGCTTAGCTAACGAATCACCATTGTCACCAGCAGTGGCTAACATATTCATGGAATATGTTCAAAGAAATGGTATTAGAATTAACATCATTAAAACCAACTATGGTTGAGATGCATTGATGACACCTTCATACCCTGGCCACACCAGGAAAAAGTCCAGCTACCAAGTGAACTCAATAAGAACATCAATACAGTTCACAATGGAGAAAGAAAACAAACTAGCATTTCCTAGATGTACTAATATCTCAAACAAAGCAAAGAGTCCAAGACATTTGTATTCTTCAAACCAACATTCACTAAACATCAACTACCACCAGGGCAGTAGCTGATGCTAAAAAAACACTGGGCACAGAGAAAATTGCCCGGATTTATTAGTTGACAATGTGATGACGTCAGCAGTGTCATCCATTTCCAGAAACTTTGATTTTTGCAGATTTTTTCAGTTATTCCAATGGAAATTAGGTACAGAATGCAAATGAAAGCAGGAAATTGGGTTCGGACTTTCTGAGTATAACCAGTTTTTTTCTCCCAAAATTAATAAACAGATTTTTACTGCGTTCATTCGGATGTTTTTTTGTTTTTCTTTCTTTCTTCGTGAATTGTTTAGTTTGATTTCTGACGAAGACATTTTTCCTTGCTCGAATTTTCACTATGATTGCACGGATCGGCCCGGACCCGTGCCCTGTAGTCAGATACAGCCATGACTTATCACCCACCCACAGTGTAAAGAAAGGGATCATCCACTGCTTACAACATAGAGCAAAAGTCATAAGTAGCAACCCAGAGATATATAAACACGCAATGATCAGTATAAGCAGTACTCTACAGCATAACTACCCCAAAAGAAGCTCTAACAAACTAGGATAAAAGGGTGCAAGAGGATAATAACGCTCAGTTAACAGCCTTAAAGGATTACAGGAAAAAAATACAAAAGATTTGTGGTCCATATAACATGAGAATGACCTTAAAAAATGGTTCAACACATTGCAGACACCTCTTCTGAGTAGTAAGACCACTCATAGAGAAGAACATGATTAAGGACTGTGTCTATACCTTCAATGCAGCTATGGTAAAAAAATATAAAGGAAACACAGGCCACTCCTTTAAGGCAAGACTGCAAGAACACTGTTAAGCCATAGGAAAATCAGGCATAGCTGACCACATAGAGGGGAAAAGAGAGAAATCATGGCACCCTTGATATAATGGATAGAGAAAACCACTGAAAAATACAAAAACATAAGGAATCAGAGCATATACTAGGCCATAAAATTCTTGGTCAGCCAAGCACAGAAACAAATATAATATAGAAACCAGTAATATGGAGAGCTAGCGAAAAATAATAACAAACCACAAAATTGTAAGATGAGCTCTGGTTAGAAAATAAAAATAATTACTGGGACATTAGGTTTATAAGTTTCAAAAATTCATACACTCAAGGGCACATTGCCCAGTGGATAAAACGATTTGACCCAAAGAGTTATGAATTCAATACCTGGCTATAGCAGAGTTGAATTAAAGGGAGATAATTGATACTGAGATTCATGGAACTAGAACAATATACCCTGGTAAACAAAAAAGGGTTCAGTTTGAAATTCCACTAACCTGAATAAGGTTGGAGTGTAAAACAGCTTAAACATTGTGAATATTGAAGATAACCGTCTGAACAATGTAAATAATTACACAAACTCCCTTACTATTGTTTTAAACATTTTTTAAATATTATTTTGTATCAGACAATTTAATCTGTTTTATGAACAGAAGAATCAATTTATTTTCCTAAAACTGCCCAGCATATAAATTCATGAATAAATTCCTTATTTTGTTTTGTTAAAATTACCCATGTGTTTCCTTGTCATTATCATTCTCTGCTAATCTTCTTGGTGTGGGTAAATCAACTGTTCATTTTAACCTCTAGGCCCCACACCTCAAAGTTTTTAATCTATGCTCTCAATTGCCTGTAATAAAATGATCACAGGCACTGCCATCAAAACATATCATGGAAAAAAAAATCATCCAGCCTATTTAGCATTAACATAGAAAAATCCAAGCACGTTGATCTGTCTGGCAGGCAACACTCTGAACTGGGTACAACTCCACATGATGCACAAGTCAGTTTTAATGCTTAGATTTAATGCTTAGATTTACTGCAGAAAAGAAACCAAATGAATTGCTCCTATCCCTATATGTTTTATCAAAAATAGAATAACCAGAATTTTTTTCCTACCTTTCTTTTATAAAAAGCTCAGCAGCTTATTCAAATATTTATCTGACTACTTGTAGGCATCTCAAGTGTATGTAAGATTTGCTTTAGGTGGCAAGGAAGTTGTTGTGTGTGCAACATTTTGGTTGATTCTTCAAAGACCAGTCTCTTTCAAACTTTTTTCTTTTTAAGACTTTCATGTATTCTTTTGTTACAATTATAAAACTAAAAAAACTAAAAAAAAAAACAACTGTAAAGATCCGAACCTCAGATCAATAATAGAGAAGTTTTCTTGATCAACAATGACAATATATCATCTATCACAAGCAAAGAATATGCTAGATTTTGGTAAGTTATTCAAAGCCCTAAGTACCTATTATCTGTATTTTTTTTCTGTATTGAACCACTGTTGTTAGAAAAGTTTAAAGTGACTTGGAGTGTTAAATTATATCAACTAACATATTTTATAGTGCTTCTGCTAACATTAAGTTGTATTTTTTTCATTGAAGGATGACTACCCGTATCAGATTCATCTTCATTGTCTGAGTTTGTCCTGGCCCACTATCTTATGATATTATTCTGGAATTAGTGTTGAAATAAATAACGAGAAGACTCGGAAGCAGTGAAATAAAATAATGTATTAACAAAATACGGTTGTTAAAGTTGAGTTGTATCTCCACTCAGCTGCAGGACAAATCAGGTTACGACCTTTACTCTCTGAGTCTCTGGATCTGACTGCCCGGAAGACAGAACCTGGTAACCGGACGTGACGTCAGGAATAGTCCATTAGTCAATCGACTGAAAAGGGGTGCACCCTAACAGATATAACTCTTATTAATCTGATAATCTTTGTACTTAGAGGGTGCTACTAAATAATCTTTTCCTTAGGGTGCTACTTCAATTTTAGCTTTTGTATTTCCAAAAGCCAGGTCAGCTGTATAAGTCAATATTTGTCAACTGGGCTGCCTTGAATAAAATGGATGCAATCTGGAAATCTGATCTATCAGACAACTTCAAGCAGAGATTCTTTAGACTCACTGTAGAGACGGTGTTAAATATATGGCGCTATTGCCTGGACATTAACTAAAACCCTACAGTCTAAGGTTGATGGAAACCTACACTCAGATGCTGAGAGTTATACATAATATCTCTAATGAAGATTAACGAAACTGGTTATAAACCAGGGCTTTTCAAACTGTGGTGCGCAGACCACAGGGGGTCCGCAAGGATAAGATAGGAGGTTCCGTGGATTAACTCATCACGTGAAATTCAAGTAACTTAAATTTAATTTTGTTACATTTTGCATCGAACATGCAATATTAATTTAATTTTATTTGAACACTTATGTCTAAAGTAAGCTTAAAACCAGTTTTTACTATGTTAATGTAAAACTATAAGTTATTTTTAGTAAAAATTTATGTATAAATTTCATAAGCGTTTATAGTGGAAATATAAAGGGGTCTGTAAGTCAAAAAGTTTGAAAACCCGTTATAAACAACCGACAATTTGAAATGATTTGTTTGAACATTATTTTTGATCAATACTCGTATTTAAGTAGATATTCTGTTTATAATCAAACAGTATTATATATTTATTTCTACCAGCCTGATTATTTACAATGATTTTTGTTACGAAAATGTGTGTCATTCAGCAGGATGTTTACATTTGTTGACATTACAATGCACCTCAGAGCAGAGATGGTTATTACAATGAATTTGAAAATTGTATTATAGGCTTAATTTGACTTTGTTTAGACTGATTGTCATTTGTAGTCGAGAGATCTAAGACGCGCTAGATCACATGGTGGCTTCCCCTATGTGGATACGGGTCACAGGTTCCGAATCCTGGCAAATGACATAATCACCAGTCATAATGAACAGATGTCTCCCTCGGAGAGGTACCATGACTTGAAAGACTATTGCGCCTTAAGCTCACATCTGACTTCAAGTTGAACTCGTACATATGAGCAATTGCTACAATGGTCATCTCCCTGTACCGCTCTATGTGCTATCCTCTACAAGAGCCAGATTAGACCATGAATGGAATACTGTTATCATATTTGGGTGAGAGGTGCCAAGACCATATTTTCCAGCCTCGATAGAATCCAAAAGTGTTTCTGAGTCCTTGTGGGTGACAAGTTATTTTCTACCCTCCAACCAAGGCAGGATGTGGCAAGCCCTTCGCTGCTTTCATGGAAAGTGCTCGGATGAGCTACATTCCTTTGTTCTACCAGGTCTAACCTTCATACCATACCATTTGCATTGAAGGGAATGTGCATAGTTTCCTACATATTCCATCAGTGAGAAGTAAGGTCCACTTATATAACTTCTTTCCCGATAATTACAATCTTAAACTGTTCCAGTTTAGGGTTAACCATTATCTTTCCCACCTATCTGTAAAAATTGCCTCCTAGCATAACCTACTTCACGTGCCAAGGGCCTTGTATAAGGCAAACCTAATGTAGCAAAAAAGTCCTTTATTGTCACTGACTTTTCCAGAGTGTTATATACAGTATCTCTACAGTTTTTTCACTGTTAATGTTTATATCCCAACTCATCCTTTCTACACCATCGGCCCAAGTTAGGTTTGTTTAGTTTTCCACCTTTCAGTCCCTGATCTTTATAAACCTCTGACCTCATTGATACCACAGCTACAGTATCAATTAATACATTGATTTCTCCTACCTTGGTCTTGCAAACCAAATCTGTCCCCCCCCACCTCAGTAAATAACTAGCATAACCTGTCCCCCATATCACTTTCCCAACTTACGACCCCCCCCCATACCCCTGGTTCCCAAATTTCCTCTTCTATCTGTTTTCTCTTCTATTTTCCCTTCCTTTATTCATCCAGGGTGGAGAGAGAATTCTTAAGTGTTTTTTCACCACACCTTCAACAGGTGAGCTGTCTACAATTCCTTCTATGTCTCACCTGGTCACATTGCATGGATAGTCTTCCAACTGCAATCTCTTCATTTCTCACCTGCTACATACTTATTGTGTAACTTTTCAGATTCTATTCATGCATTTAAATCGATTACTCCATTTTTTTCAGGAATAGCCTATCAGAGTTTAAATCTTTCTTTGGTGGTTTAGCTAAGATCCATGGTACCTTTGTTGCTATCTGAATACATTATTTTTCTTTATACCATGGCCTACTAATATTAGTAGGCCGTGTTTATACCTAACCTTAATACATTTAACATTTACTGCATTCTTGTGTACCAAATACAAGTGCTGCTGGCACAATTGAATAATTCCCATCAGCCTCTTCTCAAACATTACTTGTTTGGTACAGCATACTTATTATTCAAATAGTGTTTAGTATTTACATTTATACTAATATACTATGTCAAATGTCTGTAAAAAAAAAAAAAAAAAAAAAAAAAAAACTAACAAAGAAAATACCTAACTCCCTGCTGCCATGCTCTGTCTTTACAAGAGACAGATCAGACCAAGAATAGAGTATTACTGCCATATCTGGGCTGGTGCTCACTAATTCTCACTGTCCAGCCTTAGCAGAGTTCAGAAGCACTTACATGGTTTTGTGGGGAATAAATTATTATCCACCCTTTAACCACTTCCTAGCCACTCACTATCATATCACTATTATGACTGATGTTTGGGTTTTGTTTAAGGCATATCAACCTCTGCGGGTTATTTAATGCCAAAAAAGGTAGGGTTTTAAAGGTATTTTTTTAGTGTTATAGTGAGAAGGTTGATTTAGTCAGATTTTGAAATTTTTTTTATTTTAGAAAACTGAAGATGTCTTCTAGCTTAATATTCAAAAATTTCTTGCTGGTAATAATTTTTTCCTTCAAAAAAATTATGGCAATTTTTTTTTCTTTCAAAAATGTATATATTTCTATAAAAGTGTATTTTTATACTTTCATAGTGTTTTAACCTCAGTTTGGGGGTTAACTATTTGCCCATAGCTGGGACGCCTAACAGGTGCTGCCACTCCGGGTCAGGGTGAACCTGGGAACAACAGCAATTAAGAGGTGGTTCCATGCTCCTTACAGCCTCCCAATCAGAGGCCTTGCTGCCAGATGCAGTTTACTGTCATACCCAGGACCTATGACTGATGTTTGGATAAGTTACATTTTTTAGTTCCACCAGCTCAGACTTTCATGTCTAGGACCTGCCTATGTTCACAGTGGAAAACCCTCCCCATTGTGTTCCTTTGATAAAAAGTAAGTTTGACTGAGTCAGCTTCTTCTTCGAAGCTATTATTTTATTTACGCTTGTTGCTATCACTCAAAATCTAAATCTATCTATCTAAATCTAATCTAATCTTATTTATAAATGGAACTGTGTGTGTGTGTGTGTGTGTGTGTGCGCGTTACCTATAGACTCCGAAACGGCTGAACCGATTTTCTTGAAAATTTACACAGTTGTATAATAAGCATCTTTTGAGTATTCTTAGCTAGGTTTGGTACCAAGGTAACCCCAATAAATATCAAAAATCGATAATCGAAAAAAATCGAATTATAGAAGGAGTAGTCCAATTTTAATCAAATTTGATACACTCATAGACAAAGACATAAGAAACTATATTCAGAAGTTTCAAGGTTGCAGTTCTTACAATAGGGCAGAAAATTTAATATCGATACCAGGAAATCAAAATTTGACTTACATCCATTCATTTTTCTTTCAGTCTACGGTTTCGCTTTAACTGGAAACAACTATTGCTTTTTAGTCTTTCATGCCAACTTCCAAAGAGTCTGAGCTCCAAGACCATGGATTAGTTTTAAAGCTTTCATTACACCCGAGCAACGCCGGGCTATCCTGCTAGTAAATTATAAATAGAAGAAATAGGGAAACTAAAACGTGCATTTATAAGTGGCAAATATAATCAGAAATACACAAATGACAGTGTTGACAATGTAGAATTAGAAAATTGAAATCTCTCAAAACCTTGACCTGTTCAGTTATACAAATCATTTTTTATATGATAATGGTTAAATAGAATAGCAACTTTTCTATTTGAAATTTGTTGATTAAATTTCAATATTCCTTTGATAAAAAGCAAGTTTCACACAAGCAGTTTCCTCCTAAAAACTGTTATTTTATGAAACAAAGTCCCGAGAGAATACTTCCCAGAGAAGTACAATCCTCCTCTCCAAGTCCAGAGTCAATCAATATCTATATTCATAATACTCTTACTTTCACCTCCCTTATAATAACTTCACTCAGTAACCTTTTACCTTGAGTCACCCTTTGGCCTTATATTGGGTGAACTAACACTAAAAAAATATAATAAAAAATTAAGTTTATATTAAAGTGATTTGTCGATTTGAAGAAATGACACATTTTACAGGACACATAAACAAGAAAACAGTGAGATCATAAGAATCAAATGGCATTATTATTTTGTTCTGTGTTTATGAAAATTAAATAAAAATTCCCAATAAAACACATTAGAAAAATTTCCATCAACAGGACTATTCCAGATAGCACTTGTATTTGTTACAAAAGAATATGTCAAATCATATCAAATCGGGAGGAAGGGGATTGTTTAACAAGACACATATGCCCATACCTCTTATATTCTCAGTACATTAGTTGATAAGCACTTGATGGTGGCTTGTAAAACTCATTCTACATAAATCATACTCTTCCTTCTTGTGCTTTTTTTTTCAGCTTCATTTTGCTAAAGACACTTCCTTCTAATTTAGCCCTTCTCCACATCAATTAAAAAAAAAAAAAAAAAAAAACTTACATGTCTTCCATCTTACGGCCCTTGTAACCTTTACCTCCTCCCAACAACACTAAACTCTCAAAGAACCTATCATTTCCTTATGCCATGGCAAATGCATAGCCCAGCAATATAGGCTTAGACCTAGCTGTATATTACTGAAGAAAACTATTTCTTAATGTGTTCTTATAACATTAAGCCAGACTAGTTTAAACCTCCATTTAGTATATATATATATGCCAACTTGGCCAACTCTGACAAGGTTTTATTCTCTTTCTGATTAATCACTCTCAGGTCACCTCAAATGTACATGTAAAAATCACCATACCATACTATACTTTTAACTGTTTCTCTAATTCATCTCATATTGTAGTAGTTTAATGTACTAATGTATCCCTATCTACCGATACCACATCTTCAGTATAATTGTAAGTCAGTTTAAGCTACTTTCCCCTCAGTTCATAAGTCTTTGCCATCTTAGTTTTCTTAAGAATTTTAACTAAGGTTTGAACTCTGCAGCCATACCTGAAAACAGAATTTTTGATCCACTCATATTAGCTTAGTGATGACACAAGTGAATGTTAGCTGAATTATCTGCCATCCTATCTCTAGATTTTAAAATAATTGCAGATCCCACTGTAATGTAAACCAGCAATGCATGTAGAAATTTAGAAAAAAAAATCTTATGATCAATGTCTTCTTGACTTTACAAGTCCTGAATTATTTTTTTCTTCCTGTGCCTTTTATAGCCTTTACACAATCTGTGGCTTTTTTTTTTTAAGTGTCAAAATTTTTACATTTTTTCTTTTTTAAAGAGATTATTAAAAAAGCACTGATGCATCTGGGTAGTTTCAAGTTACTAGTTGTTCAGGGTCTTTCCGTTATATAGTTGCATCTGAGGTCGAAATACCAGTCATCACGGCACCATCTATGACAGTACAGGCAACTTTATGAAGCTACTCTATTGCTTAATCTCTTTTTGGTTATCAGCTTCTCCCTCATGTATTTATTTTAAACCGGAGGAGATGTTCAAGCAAAGTTGGTTTTAAATGTCATTCCCTCTATCAAAAAAAAAAAAAAAAAATTGGGGAATTTATTGTTGTTTATTATTATTGATAATTTTTTTTTAGTTAGGGTTACAAGTTTAGACCCTCCTTTTCCATTTAGCAGTGTTGTTTAGCAGCACTGTCATTCTCCTATGGCCTGTCATTTTTCAAAGTCAGTCATCATGGGTTCATTGATCAGGTAACTATGATATTGGATCTCCAACCAAAGTCCCCCCCACCATCTTAACTTGTGAATTACTGCTCCCCTAAAAATCATGGTGGAAAAATCCTTTCTTCTCATCCCCTTTTGGTCTTGAGTGTCTCACAAAGTTGGTTGAAGGGGGCCTAGCAGTTTGTTAGTCACAGTTTCTGGAAGATTCTACTGGCAGCAATTACCTTAAAAAACAAAAAAAAGATACTGAAAAATTTTCATGGTGGCTGGAGTTTGGGACAAGAGATGAATGATTAGTAAACCTAAATCAATTACTTCTTTTATGCACTGTATCCATCAGGATGCAGGCAACCATGACTCTCCACGACTTCCTACCCCTTGTAACTCTTAATAGGGTTTGTCTTTTTGCTATACCTACCAATTCCTGTTCTGCCATTTATCTACAAAAGCTCATTAGAAAGATTACTTTTTTTTTTTCCTTCCATATATCCTGTGAGCAATATTTTCCAAGCCCTTTTTCCTCGTTATGTGTCCTATCTTTGTCAATCCATGCCAAGTTCCAGCAGAGTTACTCAACTATCCTGGTACTCCATCACCCTAATACCCTGCAGAAAGATACTTATTGCATCAGATAATTTACTGTCAACCAATTAAAAACCATAGGAAAAAAATACCATTTTCTATTAACATTATCTACATCAATAACATTCTTACATCTATATCCATTGTCTAAATTACACAGAAATTAAAGCAACACTGACATCTCATTTTAAGATATATATTACACAAAAATATCTTGAAATACTAAAGAGTAATTTATTCAATAAAATTGCCATTAATTTTAATGTTGGAGTACCTTTAAAACATACCCAATATGTGTTAGTTTTAAAGAAAACAATGTCAAATGTAGAACTCTAGTGCTTTATAAAAAAAAAAACTCTCATATCTGAGTGTTTAAGTGCTTCCTTGTTGGACTAAGATCACTCAAGTAAGTAATCTGGTGCCTACTTGGAGATTAGAGGACTAAGTGTGTAGAAGCCTAAAAGAAAAAGTGTAAAACACAAAAAATCTGAATTAACAAAAATAAAATTTTTTTGTCCATCTAATTCAATCACTAAAACATAAAACAAGGTTGATATCCAAATGCACTAATATATATATATATATATATATATATATATATTACTCTTCAGAAATTCAAGGAGTTCTTTAGGTGACTGGCATGCGTGTATACACTGCTTATCTACAACACATTAAAATTTCCCTTCTGATTCCATGTGTCTGTGGCTTAGGGGGTAGCAACTGACTGACACCATATCGATCAAGTTTCGGTCCCCGCCAGAAGCTAGTGGATGTCTAGCCACACTGATGAGCTGTGTTACAGCGAAACAGACCTGTATGTGAAGGACTAATACACATCTATATGTATATAATTTCATTTGTAAACGAGTTATTACGCAACCATGGCTTCTACTTTCTGGTATCTTCAAGCAATTTACAATAACTGATTTTACCAGTTTTTTTTTTTTTTTTTTTTAAGAACGCTCTTGTAACAGGGTTTTTTTTTATGAACGTGCAATTTTCAAAATTAGGAGAAGTTAGAATGTTTTCATCCATGGTTGTATGATCATACCAACAAATACCTATTAGGATCATACAATCAATTTTGAAAATTGCACATTCATAAAAATTCCCTGTTACATGAGTGTTCTTAAAAAAAAACCAAAAAAAAAACCCCGGTAAAATCAGTTATTGTAAATCACCTGAAGTGTCAAAAGGACAGTTATCTTTTGACACTGCTATTATAGTATACAATTTTGACTCTTGACAATTGTCCTGGGTATGATGATAAACTGCATCTGTAGGAAGACCTCTGGTTGGTGGGTGATAGCACCTGTTAGAGCCCCACCTATGGGTAAATTGTTAATTCCCAAACTGGGGCCAAAACACTATGAAAATATAAAAATAGATTTTTATAGTAAAAATACCATCAACACATTAGGGGAAAAAAATTACCTTGATTTGACTAATCAAAAACTCACTTTACAAAAATATATCAATAAAACCTGATCTGCAAACTGATTTCTTACAAAGAATGCATATTGTATTCCTACGAACCTATCTTAAAAATCTTGTTGACATGAGGTTGATATGCTGTAAAACAAAATTAATCAAACCAGACAATGTTAAATTTAAATTCAACGTACATTCACTTTTGGATAGTAGTATCTAACAGCAGGAATAAAATCAACAAATGAAGTTCAAACTATCTGAGACAGGTTGCATGCGCCTCACACTAATGATCTTGGAAAAGGCAAGAATTTACTTATCCCTCCGTTTAACCTTGTTAAAAAGCTTCTTTCATTTGGTTTGCAGTCTGCCATCCCACTCTTCAATTATTTTTATTTTGGTCTAAAAATTATTTTCTGCCATTTTTCTGCTCTTAATTAGCTAATAGTTTTCATGTCAGGTGATGGAGAAATAATCCACTGAAATTGCTATGCACCTCTCACATCTTAGGATATTAGACATTTTTGGGACTTATTAGATTATTGGCATGCCATGCTAAATAGTATTTTTTTCTTATGTCAGTCAATTAAGTGTCATACGTGATACATGCTTGGGCAATCATGTCTCATAAGAGACATGACTGATTGGGCAGAGGATTTTCCCACAGTAGGTTGCTATTACTTTCTGCAGTAGACTAGTTACCAACCAAGACTATTGAGCCCGATCTGTTCAGCTATTTAAGCTGCAGCTGGAGGAAGAAGCAACTGATTAGTACCTTTCCCAAGGGTATTTGTGCATAAGTGAATGCAACAAATTTAACTGGAATTCAAACTCGGCATTCTAATTTCTCATTTGAAGCCGATATCCACTGCACCACAACACACATCCTTTTTACATCACTTGGATCAAAAGGATCTACTTAGCATTGCCCATCTCTTTAACTAACAAGCAACAGATTGTACTGTTTTACACAGTACCAGCAGCATGTGATGATACGTGACTTGACATTATTGTCATGACTCAAATGCCTAAGATAGATTGCTTTTACAAGGTTAAACGGAGGGATAAGTAAATTCTTGCCTTTTCCAAGATCATTAGTGTGAGGCGCATGCAACCTGTCTCAGATAGTTTGAACTTCATTTGTTGATTTTATTCTGCTGTTAGATACTACTATCCAAAAGTGAATGTACGTTGAATTTAAATTTAACATTGTCTGGTTTGACTAATTTTGTTTTACAGCATATCAACCTCATGTCAACAAGATTTTTAAGATAGGTTCGTAGGAATACAATATGTATTCTTTGTAAGAAATCAGTTTGCAGATCAGCTTTTATTGATATATTTTTGTAAAGTGAGTTTTTGATTAGTCAAATCAAGGTAATTTTTTTCCCCTAATGTGTTGATGGTATTTTTACTATAAAAATCTATTTTTATACTTTCATAGTGTTTTGGCTCCAGTTTGGGAATTAACAATTTACCCATAGGTGGGGCTCTAACAGGTGCTATCACCCACCAACCAGAGGTCTTCCTACAGATGCATTCACTTACGCACAAATGCCCTTGGGGAAAGGTATTAATCTGTCTCTTCCCTCCAGTTATGGGTTAAATAATAGGACAGATTGGATTCTATAGCCTTGGCTGGCAACCAGTCCACCACAGAAAGCAATGGCTACCTTCTGTGAGATAATTTTCTGCCCAGTCAGTCATGTCTCTTTTGAGACATGATCGCCCTAGTGTGTATCTCATATGGCACTTAACTGACTGACCTTATGAGTGAATCAGATTCACACTCCTTTACCCTTATGAAGTCAATCCCTGATATGTACCTTGATCTTGAAGATAAAAAAAAAAAAAAGGGTCAGCTGAGAGGGTTAAGATGACCAAAAGAAAAGAGAAAAATCTTAATAAGTTTTGGAATGTTATCTAATTTGGATGATAATATGGCTGAATTCGAAAGTTATCTGCTACAAGTTGGTTAAAAAAAAAAAAAAAAATCAGGTCTTTTGCTTTAGGAAAAAAAAGAGAAAAATAGAGAAAAAAAAAAACAAAAAAAAAACACTACAATCTTTTGGGCTTCTTTCATTTGGTTTGCAGTCTGCCATCCCACTCTCTTTTCAATTACTTTTATTTTGGTCTAAAAATTATTTCTGCCATTTTTTCTTTCCTTTACTATTTCTCATTATCTCTTTCCCGACCATTTTCTTCTTTTAACCTCTTCCTGTTCTTTACAATTAATTCCCTACACAATTCATGATTTTTGTTCCCTCTCAAACTTCTTCATTTATACGTTTTACTTGTTTGCTTCTTTTTCATCCCCATTTTTCATATTTACTATTTCCTATTCTCGTATATTTTTGTTTAGTCAAAGATGCTCACAGTATCTCATTAAAAAATTATAAGAATTGATAATTAGGGCAATCCATAAGTGTAAGTAATTTTCGTCATGTTGGACACTTACAATAAACACAATCTTTCTCTAAATGCCTCTCCGATAGTTTCTAGAAACATCACTGATATCACATTATTTCCTTTTCAATCAATCAATTTGAGACTTGCTACTTTTTCAAGTCATTAGCTCTTCTATTATTTTTCCCTAGCAGAACAACTTTGTTTTTTCTCCTGTAAACTTCAAATATCCAATTAACCTCTTCTGCTATAACAGGACATGCAGCATCTTTTTTTTTTTTTTCTTGGTTAACTTCTGTAATTCATTAGACCACCCATAAACCTGTTGAGTTCCTTTTTAAAAAATTTTCACATCTATTTCAAAATATGTAGTGGTAGCAAAACAGCATGCATCTATTCATCTGCAATCAAGTCATGTGACAATTTTCCAACCATACAGATTATGTTTTACTTATGACACTCCCACATAGCCTCTTTAACTATCAAGTTGATGTCAAACATTAGAGATATTTTTTTTTATAAAAAGAAGTTCTAAATTAGTGTAGTGAATGGTATAAATACTTGTATATATGTGTTATGTATATTTAAATTTATTTAATAATGTCACATTTTTCATACACATAAAAGTTTAAATATAATATACAAGATTTTCTTTATATATGCCGATTGATATAAGAATGTGTCTTGAAAGAAAATACTGAATTTGCCATTGAAAATGCTGTACAAAAAAAAATCCAGAAACAAAAAAAAAACCAAAAACATAAAAAAAAAAAATCCAAAAACAAAAAAAAGCAACCCCTCCCCCCAAAAAAAATCCAAAACAAAAACAAAAAAAATAATCCAAAACAAAAACAAAAAACAACAAAAAAAAGAGCAATAATCTTAGTTCAAGAACCTCTTCTCTAATTTTGATAAAATTTGACACTGCACTTGGCAAGAGTTTAAGTTACAATCTGCTTCAGGTATTATGTATCATTTGAGCTGTATATTGGAAACAAACAAATAAACAGAGTTTTAGTTTTATATAGATAATGGAATAATTGTGAAAGAATAAACTACATAAAATATATGTAAATATGAAGGAGAAGTGTGAGGAGGAGAAAGAAATAATTATGCAAGATATCATTTTATAAATAGTCCTTAACATGTTTTAATGGAATTCATTTTTCTGGATATTTCTTATTTGTGTTTCTTTTTATTGCAACTCACAAACCATCATTCTACAGTTGTTAAAACATTAATAAGACATATATATATATATATATATATAAAATATTAAAAACAGAAATAGTGGTTGTTTCTTGTTTCAATGAGAGAAATAGGTATAGAAAAAAAAGTGCAAGAAGCCATGAATTCTTTGTTTAAAGTGTAGCTTTATTGTTTCTATTATTATTAATATTACTTGCTTTTTGTATGACATATTAATGTCCATAATGGTATTTGTATCGCTACACATGTTTTGAGTCTAAAGTTGTCTCTTCAGGCAAATAAACTTGTTACTTCACATATCAAGAACTATGTTAAAATGCTAAAATGTCAAACAGATCATTCCATCTTAAATAAATCAACAATGTTTTGTGGCAATTTTTAACATCAACTGGAGATTTTTCTGGAAGTTGACGTTAAAAATTGCCACAAAACATTGTTGTTTATTATTTATATATATATATATATATATATATATATATATATATATATATATATATATATATATATAATATTAAGCTCTATATTACTCATTATATTGAGCACTGTTTATAAAATAAATACCAGAGCACTCAAAATAAAAAAAACCTTGAGTCCTCTTCACTTGGAATTTATATATATATATATATATATATTAATGAATTTCTTTTTCATGACTTTGCATGAGCAGAACAAATTCATGAATTTGAAAAAAATAAACAGAATGGCATCAAAATTTACAAAAGTTTTACATCCTTTAATAGTCAGTTGTGCTTAGTTTAATATGTAATGTATATATATAAATGTAGGTAGAAAAAGCAAATGTTAGATACCTGAGTTTGGAAAGCAATACTCAAGTCCCCAAATCAGGCTTGATACCCCCCACCAGTCAGGGGCAGTTCAGGTGTAATATGCACCAGCCCTGTTTACATGCGCATGCACACACATTTTATTATCTCAAACCCTTGGGACAGAATAAGATGCCAGTTATACATCAAAGATGTACAAAATTAAGCATGTAAGCAGGTGCAGAAATTCAGCCTGTCTTGCCAGTAACAGATGAAGGAAAGTGTGGCACGTATTCAAAGGTGTCTAGAAATAGCAAAAGTTACTTTGTCAGAAACTGATGAAGATATTAATGGATAAAACAAAAAATACATGAGAAATGAAGAAAAAGAATACTTGTTTGTTATCGACACTCATCAGGCAATGAATGCAGCTGAATTTGGAAAATTGAAGAAACAGAGATATTGTTCTTTTTATGAATGTCAAGAAGTGCATGAAGAAAACAAGATAAATGATTGATTTATTTTCTACAGATTATCAACCATTTGTAAGTTATTTAAAATCAGAAAATATTTTTAGATTGTAAGAATTTTTCTTTGAGGTAATATTGATTTAGTTATACAAGTTTTATTAATTAACTCATAATTTGGAAGACAAGAGGTAGATTCATACTTTCCTCAAAGATATTTGTGTATAAATGAATATAACAGGAAATGGAACTCGGCTCTGATTAACAATTTCAAGTAATTATTCATTACACTACCCGCACATTGATACTTACAATACCTGGGATTCCTAAGCAGTCACCTATCAAGGTACTGACCAAGCTAAACATTGCTTAATGTTGGTGATTGCATGAAAACTGATGTTTCAACATGATGTGGCCAAAAACAAGGACATGAGAAAGTTCTGAAAACAAATTGTTGCTAACAATCAAAGGTAGCTTAAACATTTGAGACAATGAAAGAAGAATGCTTTAAGTATTTAATACTAACAAGGCATATGAAAAGGAAAGAGGAAATGAACAAGTAACCCAAGCTTGAGCAAATAGATGACCACAAAGAGAAAGAAGGACCCTGGGAAAACAATATATAAATTTTTATATATCAAAAACCATTTTAGAGAAATCTATAATAGTGAAAAAGTATTCATAGGACACATTTTGCCTGATGAAGTCCTAAAGGATGAAACAAGTCTTACAAAACCTTTTTCTACTTTGTCATCAGTCAGTTAAGTGCCTTACGTGATAAATGCTTGGGCGATCATGCCTCGAAAGAGACATGACTGACTGGGCAGATGATTATCCCGCAGTAGGTTGCCATTGCTTTCTGCAGTCGACTGGTTGTTGACCGAGGCTATAGAACGCAATCTGTCCTGTTATTAACTCATAACTGGAGGGAATAGACGGATTATAGTCAGTCAGTTAAGTGCCATACGTGATAGACGGATTATAGACTTCTCTAAAAAAGAATCATTAAAAAAAAAAATTCTACAGTGTTTCTGATATGTTATGGATGATATTTGAACACTAAAAATATCAAAGGATTTAGTTGGTGATTAAGTGAGGAAAAAAAAAAAAAAAGGTATTATTAAAGATGTGGTGAGCCATGACTGACCATTGATTACATATCATACACAATTATGTTGATTGCTATTTCCAAATAATATCTTTCTAGCGAATCTCAAATATTCATAATGATTGGATTAAATCAAGATTACAAATAATATTACAGTATACATCTGGATGTGTAAGTAGCATAATTGTTATCAGTGAAGAAGGAATTATGAAATTGAATTCAAATTCCAGTCAATTCAGTTTCATTTACTTCATACTAATATCCCTGGGAAAGGCATGAGAATCTTCCTCCAGCTTTGGGTTAAATATCAGAGTAGACAGTTTTATCTTGTCTTAGCTAGCAGTCTATGAGAATGAAAACTAATATCCGAGGAGGACGTTTTGGATACTTTCTGTTTTTTGAAAGCGTAAGTGATTGTACACAAGTATTCACTACTATAATAAAGTCATTTGTGTGGGTACTTGGATTGTCCTTTTCTAAACTTAGCTGTTAGGCCCTTATATGCTGAAATTGATAGGAAAGTCTTTATATAGTAACCAATAAAACGAGTAAGAGATCATGAAATTGCTATAAAAATGTCCAGTTACCAAAGTTTATAAAATTTCGAAGATGTTGCATATAATGAAGATAGACATTTGAATCCACATATATCTGAATTAAATTGGTAATAATTAAGAAAAAGGGTTATATTGACTGCATTAAATACAGAATTTCAAACAGGAAACAGGCTTTTAAAAAAGTTCACTTTAAGTACACACCTTAATGTGATTAGAATAAACAAATCAAATGCATGTCTAAAAAAAAAAAAAAAAAAAAAAAGATATATATATAATTCTACAGTGTTTCTGAAATTACAGCCAAGATATGTTATGGATGATATTTGAGCACTAAAAATATCAGAAGATTTAGTTGGTGATTGAGTGAGAAAAAAAAAAATTTTTACAGTGTTTCTGAAATTACAACCAAGATATGTTATGGATGATATTTGAACACTAAAAATATCAAAGGATTTAGTTGGTGATTGAGTGAGAAAAAAACAAAAAAACAAAAAAAATACAAAAAAAAACAAAAAACAAAAAGAGTCAGAGACAAAAAAAGAAAATTAAAATTGATTATTTACATATGGATCAGCACATGGTTAATCTAGGATCAAAATGTCAGTTTTAAGTGCTTTGACTAAGATCTGTATACACCCTGTCTGAAGTTATTATGCGAATCAAATAAACCTCGACAACTCAATTTAAAGTTCTGAACCAATGTTTGTCAAATTTAAACTCGTCCATTTCTGCCGTTAAGAAAATATTTAACTAAATTTTCTGCCATTATTAATGGTTAGTTTTTGAGATATTTGGAATTTATGAAAATGGACTGACTGAAGTTAGTATGCAAATAAAACTCATTAGCTTAAAACCTCTGAAATGTAATAAAAACTATTTTTTTTCCTTCCTTTCTGTCAATAATATATGTTGAAACATGGGTAAAGGGAAAGATATCAAAAAAGCTTTGCAGAGATGATCAACCAATAAAGAGGGATGTTGAAAATATGACTAAATTGAGAACTTGAAGGAAAAGGCTTTAAGAACTTGATTCTTCAAGATAAACACAAACTGAAGCAAGTTATAGCAATACAATCACTTTTGACCAACACTCAAATCTTTGAAAAGGCTGGAATTGAGGGAGTCAAGTGTAGAATACTTTGTGAATCGGGTGGCATCTGTAAAAAAATAATCTCTGAGGCAACCTCCTCTCACTAAAGCAAATATTTTAAAGCATCAAAATTGGGCTAAGAAATTACTTTTTCAAAGTAATTTTTAAGGACAAATCTCAAGCGAAATGAGATGGACCTGACAGACAGGCCAAAAGGATGGATTTTATCCAATTCAGATATGCCTGGGGCTAAATGAGCTGGAATTATTGACTAAACCATTATTGGACCATTGAAAATTAAAGAACTTAAACTAAACAGTCCTAACTATTGGAAATTCATGAACAATAATTTCTTTGCATGGTACAAGTTCAAGTTTTTCAGTTTCACAGTGCAGTGTGTATTTATGTATGACAATGGTCCTTTTCATGAATCTAAGCTTACCCTTGAATTCTTTGAGCATAAAAGATTTACAAGAGAGAAGATAATGGAATGGCCACCATCAAGTCCTGATCTGAATCTAATCAAAAATCTATGGTCAATTGTGAAGATGAAATTATATAAACAATATAACAGCAAAACAGAGCTATGGGAAGCAATTAAAACTCCTATGTTGAAAATGAACCTGCTGAAGTAAAAAAATTAAAATCAATGGATTCCTGGTTTTCATTGAGAAAAAAGGGTCAGTAAATGATGCCAAACTGTTGTTAGCTAATAGAATGAAGCAGCATATAGCATCCCTGAAAGTTTGGCTCTAAAGACTACTGGTGTTTCTGCAAAAGTGTGCTAAACAACAGCAAAACCACATTCATGGTGGACAAGGCTGAATGCTTTGCTCGCAAATTCTCTCCCAACTCTGCAATTGACACATCTGGAATACCCACACCCAACTTCCCTCCTAGAACTGAGGCCCAACTGGTTAATATATACATTACCTCATCTCTGGTCTAATATTTCTAATCTTTACTCCCATAAAACAAGTGGATGTGATAGAATTCCAGTTATCGCCCTTAAGAAATGTGCCTCTGAACTCTCTCATCCTCTCTAAACACTATAACCATTGCCTCCTCAGTAGTTCCTGTTTTTAAAATTGCTGAAGAGCTGTCCGACTCTTCTAATTATGGCACTATCAGCCTCTTATGGCTTTTTGGCAAAGTGTTCGTGTCTATTATCAATTCTGAAATGACTCAACATCCCACAACTTATTCTCTGACAAGCAGTATGGCTTCCACTTCACAAGGTATACTGCTGATGCACTAACAACCATTACTGAATACATATATCAGGCCCTTGATAAGAAGATCAAAGCTCCTTTCTTCATGCTTGCTTCCCTGATAGCTACAGTCTCAAAAAATTTAAGTGCAATGCCAATTGTCATTTATCTCCTTGACTCCCACATCTCTCTTACTCTTTCATTGTCATCCCCTGTACCATTTTTTTCTCTTCTGTCTACTCTCTCTGTAACCCCCTGTGCACCAGTGGCAGTATTGCATTGCTTGGGGTAAAACGATTATAAAAATTATATTACAATGAAAAGGATTCAAAGATTTATTTGTGTTATTTCTTTCATTATAAGTGTTGATCAATTTTTGATGATTTTATTACCTTTCTATTGAAGTAAAATGGGGTTTGGTTTTGCCTAATAACTTCAGATGGCAGTTATTCAGAATACATAAAAAATTCAATAAAACATTGATAGTACCTAAAATTTTAACTGTCTTAAAATTTGATAATTTTTTTTAAAACAAGTTTGAATTAATGAAGTTTATATTATTTGCTTAACTTCAGAGAGGGTGTGGCATCTAGGAGCTCTAACTAATTTAATATTTCTAAAACATTTACTTCAACCAAGAGAATATGGTGTATATTTCTGAGATGAGGTATTGCAACTATTTATACTATTTTACTGTTGTCTTCATCTTTATTGTCATTCAGTGACCTTCAGGTGATATACATTGTAATTTTGAACTGAACCTTTTTAGTCCACAGGGGGCCGATTGTTCTACTTGCACATGACCCAGCAGATAAAAAAAAGCATTGAAGTAATCCAGTAACTTAACCCAAAGAATTGTGGATTCAATACCTGGCCACAGCAAAGGTAAATAAAAAAAACTTACTAAAGAAAATTAACTGAAACATATCCAGAAAAGCATGGCACATGAAACTAGAACAATCTACCACCGTGGACTAAAAGGGTTTGGTTTGAAATTCCAATGTGAAGCTGAAGAAAGCCAGAGTATACAATGGTTGAAACATTATGAATATGACAATAAAGATGATGTTGGTTGGTTGTTTTATGGCATATCAACCTCGGGGGGGGGGGAGTCATTTATTGCCAACTAAATTTTATTTATTTATTTATTGCTGGTAATACCTTTTTCTTTCAACAATTTATTGTTTTTTTAAATAAGTTTTGTGTCTAGTAATACTTTTTCTTTTCTAGCATCAAGATTCATTGGGATTTTTTTTAAGAGCAGGGTCCCCAAGTCCTACCCTTTTATTTAACCCATAACTGGAGGGAAGGGACAGATTAATACTTTTCCCAAGGGTACCAGTGCTTAAGTGAATGCAGGGTATTCAACTGGAATTCGAACTTGGCTCACTGATTTCTCTATCTGAGCCGATATCCACTGCACAACGCACATCTGTCACTAAACGCTTACAGCACCTGGTATTCTCAAGCGGTCACCCATCTAAGTACTGACCAGGCTCAATGTTGCTTAACTTTGGTGATCGAGCGAGAACTGGTGTATTCAACGTGATATGGCCATAAGCCCAATAAAGATGAGGACAACAATCTGAACAATGTAAATAGGAGAATACTTATGTAATGGGTGATGTCACTTGCCCAGTCAGTCATGTCTCTTTCGAGACATGATCCCCCAAGCATGTATCTCATACGGCACTTAACTGATTAACTTGCCTGATTATTTCGAGATAAGACGTTTAAATCAGATCAGGATTCGCTTTGTGATTTTGTATGTTTTTTTTTTCTTTTTCCATAAAACAAAGAAAAGACAGAAAAACTCACTCTGTTCATTATGATATATGACGATGATAATGGAGGCTTAGTAAGACAGATAACTAGTATCAGTGTATCTTGTTCAGGTTTCAGCTGAGACTGTTTGCATTCATTCACTTTGATCTAATTTCTTTGAAAAAGGTATAAATCTACTTTTTGCTGCAGCATCTCATTACCAGATATCTGGACAATGTCTTTCATATCAAGATGGTTAATAGAAGACAGAGTACCTGAGTAAACTATTCTCCAGATGTGCCTTGGCATTAGTAGCCAGAAGTCCATTCTCCAGATGTGCCTTGGCAGTAGTAGCCAGAAGATTTTGAGACCAACATTTATTGATATATATAGATAACACATCACTCAATAAATCCCAGGCCTAACTAATAAAACAACAACTTTTAGGCAAAATTCAACTTTATTCAACAGTCTCTTTCTAGTAACTATTACTACAGAAAGGCTTATTAAAACATTAATTTATATAACAGATCACTCAATAAGTCCCAGGGCCTGACATATAGATGGCGCCACTAATAAAAAATCCATTTTTGTTTTGTTTTTTTGTTTTTTTTGGTACTAACCTTCAAATGGTACATGACAAAACTTGGGTCCAATTGGATTATTAGTCTACAAATTACAGTTATTTAAGTGAAGCTACTGTTGCAAATTTAAAAAAAGAAAAAATCTGAATTTCGTCTGTTGATAAAGCATTGCTTTCTGATGGGAAAAAAAATTGATCAAGCAAAATAATGGCTTGATAAGTGTTATTCGGACTTTAGTTCTAAACTCAAAAGCCATTGGAATTATGTCCAGTTGTCATTGGATCTGTCTGATTTTAGGTCAAAGTTAGGCTCATCTAGGTACTTTGAATAGAAGTTTATAGAAAAGTTCAGTTTAACTTATTTTACAATTATAATAAAATTTAATAAAACCTAAACATATGATGGAAATGAATTTGTATGATTGCTTTTGCTCTTATGAATTTACAAAAATATTAAACATGATTTATTTATTAGATAACTTTATAATTACACTTTAAAACTAATACAATTAAAACTAATACAGTGAAAGATCCATCATTTACCAATTTATAAAACAATTTTTATTCATTAATTTATAAACATTTACTAAATTATTAAAATGTGTGAACCAACTATAAGTAAATCCTTATTTACTATTTTAAAAAGTTTGAATCAATCGGCAATTAGCCAATATTTTGCCAACCATTTCAATAAACAGTGTAAATAAACAAACTAGTAAATAGTATTTATTGTCGGCAATTATCAAGAACAAAGAAAGTGTATGAATTAGTTTTTAGTACAATTCTATTTATTGCTTTTTAAAACAAAAATATTGCTAGAGAGTGAAGGTCAGTCAGTTAAGTGCCATATGTGATACACGCTTGGACGATCATGTCTCGAAAGAGACATGACTGACTGGGCAGAAGATTATCCCACAGTAGGTTGCCATTGCTTTCTGCAGTAGACTGGTTGCCGACCAAGGCTATAGAACCCAATCTGTCCTGTTATTTAACCCATAACTGGAAGGAATAGACGGATTAATACCTTTCCCAAGAGTATTTGCGTGTAAGTGAATGCAATGAATTCGGCTGGAATTCGAACTGGGACCCCCCCCCCCACCCCGATTTCTTGTTCCAAGCCGATATCCAATGCACCACAATGCACATAGGTAGTTTAAGTAAAAGCATGTTTTGACATTTTTTTTTGTGAGCACAAAGGTCCATATTTGTCAAAAAAATAAATTTGTTCTTTCGATAAATTTTAGCAATTTTATCATACAACCCTTTTTCTTTATTATGTTGAAAACTGACTTTCACTTTATAGTTTCTCTCTGATCATTATTAAACGAAACTCACAAATTGTTTATTTCTAGGATTAAGTGTGAATAACTGAAAATCTAGAAAATGCTGACAAGAGGAAAACATTTTATTTAAAATCCTGACAAGTCTTGAATACTGATCATTGGCCCTGTTTGGAAAAATAATTAAGCAATTGTATATTTCTTTCCAGTTAACAACTAAGCAAATTTATCCTTTGAAAATTTGAACTACTATTAATATAATTCTATTCTGTTGAAACGTAGGGAGCTGGTTAACGTTTCTTTGATTTGGCCTTGTGTCAGACTTAACCGAACTCCCTACAGCTTACAAGTTTTATGCTGAATTATTATCAGAAGGTTTTCATCAGAAGGTTGATTGTCGGCAGGTTGGAATATGTGGAATTGTGTGGAATAGCGTAAGAAGAATAAAATATACATTTTGCATTTTAAAATGGAAATTTATTAAAAGGAGGAATAACAAAAATTCGTAAAAATTAATGTTCAATTAGAAACATTAAGAAGTTATGAGTAGAGTTCCTACAAAATGTTCGTAGTAGTAACTGTTAAAAGAGATAAGGAGAAAGAGAACAAGGTACATCTGACCTTATCTCCGGGGGGGGGGGTCGATTTGAAGTTGGTTACATTTTAGTTCTTTTATCTCTTCTCTTGTCTCCCATCTGTAACCCTTGAAGTCATTTATATAGTCTTTTTGAATTTAGCAGTCTTGCAAGTCACTCCCATTGGTCAAAAATCATTTTAACACCTACTTGCAAAATCTGGTTTTTACTTTTTCTTTAAGCACATGGTTACTCCTTTTCCTATTTGTGAAAACCCAAGATTTCAGTCATTGTGAATTTTTGTAAAAGTGAAGAAGATTGATTTTAATTAATTTCTTATCTGCTACACAGTAAGACTTGCTTCAATTTCTGACCATTTAATCTTTCATAGTTTTCAATACACAACATACATTCTAAAATATCACCTCTTAATATCAAACAACTAATTCCTCATTACTGGTTTTGGATGTAACTACCTTCAGTGGCTCTCAAACCTTGTATTGTGTGAAATATTAGAAAAAAAATTAATAAACAAAATTTGGTATTTATATTCAGATTTTTGCCTCTCCATTTTGAAATTTAATGCTGAAAATATGAGATGGTGCTGAAGAGTTATCAGTACAATGTACTTTTTCCACTTTTCAATAACCAAATAACAGAATAACTGATTTAGGGAAATGAGCTGGATTGTTTTTCATCACCCTTTCATAACTAAAATGCTGAATAAAGGAGTGGGGAACTTGAAATTTAAACAAAAAACCTGAAATGTTGCCTACAGACTTTACTGAAATGAGGTCACTGTTAAAATAGAACCACATTTCATTCTATCCTTACACCCCCACAAATTCATTAGGTTTCTAGGCACATGACCATTAGAGTAAAGGAAGAATAGCATATTATCGATGATACAAAGAGTGAATATAACAATGGAAGAAAGAAGTGAGCAAAACAAGAAGTGAGCAAAAAAAGAAAAAGAAAAAGAAAAAAAGAAACCAAGTGAACAAAAAAGAAAGAAAAAGGAAAGTGACTGAAAAAAAATAAAAAAATAAAATAAATAAATAAATGGAAAAAAAAAACCCACAAAAAACAATTCTGTTCATTTGAAATTATCCAATTAGAGGTTTTTATAAATTTAATTACCAGTTTTCTTTTCATTACCTACAAATCTATGTAATTTAACTGATATGGGCATTATACTAATGCCAGGTGAATTTCACACTGAAGCTTTATTAAAGAAAGTTACAAAGACACAAAATTAATTCATTACTAAAGCTCTTTCACAGAACGAAAAAAAATGAAAATAACATTTCTACAAAGACCAAACCAGTGAATAAAATGTATAAAAACATAATGGAAAGAATCTCAAAAAATATGATTCAACAGCATTGTGATAATGTGAGAATTTTAAGCTTTCACAGCATACCATGAAATTTTTTGTTAAACACCCGATTAATACTTGAGTCAAGAGAGAAACTGAATTATTTAGCACTATGTCAGCACCTGTAGATTTTGATAGGCAATGGCATACAATGGAACTTCAGAAATCTTGGGTTGCTTCTAAGAGGAGATTTTATCTCAACATTGTCAGTTCAGTCCAAAAGGAAAGGAAAAAAGCCAATATAGTTTGGTATCAGCACAAATGCAAACGTTCCCTGAAGATGATTGATTATGCCATTCAGTCACTTTAAGGAATGTATTTCAAATTTGTGTAAAGTTTACTAATTTGTCTCTTCTCTTAAAAGATAACCACAAAGTAGTGGTGAATTGTTGAAACCAGAAGCAAAAAACAAAAAAGTTTTTCCTGTTATTTAACCCATAGAGTACTGGTGTTGATTTTACCAGTAAGTGAATTTGCACCTTGAAATGGGAACTACTGTAATTATAATTTTGCAAAGTAATATAAATTACAATTGGTTGAGGGAGGAATGTAACAGAGTTATTGGTGTAGATTGTACAAGTAAGTGAATCTATATCCAGTGCTGGTTAGAATGGCAATGAGCTTTAAAAGTCGATATGAAAAGATTACTTAGCAAAGTATGTAATTTGGATTTTACGAGCATGCCCGAATTAAAGTGGAGTTTGGTTTATAGTGGGCTGTTGAAGAAAGAAAAATGTCATTTTATTATGAATTAACACCAGGAATTGTCTGGGTTTGAACTTATTGCTCAACAGGGTGTTAGTTATTAAAATTAGGTAAAACAAGAAAGACCCACCTGTTGCCTCTCACATAGCACTAGAGAAAAAGACAAGAGAGTGGGTCTATCCACGTTGAGATCTTGACCAAAATTCAGTAAAAAAATTGTTTTTTAATGCTATCATTTGAGTTGGCTCTGATTAAATACAGAGCCAGAGATTTGACAACATGAGAATCAACTCAAGTACCTTTCACTGATTCCACTACTAGGCACATATGCAAATCAGCTTGTAACCTGATGCCTGAAAGAAATGTGTTTCCCCATGAATACAGCAACCCACCAGGAGATAGAGTAGTCAGTTGTAAAACAGTCATCTACAAGTAAACAAAGAGTCAAGATATAGCAGCAGAATTAGGCAGTAGCTACCAGAAGTAATTGATGTCACCATTTCTTCCCATCTTATCTATCACCCCTTGCATGTATTTAGCCAACTGAGGAAAGTTTCCCTAGACGAAATTTTGTTTGCAAAATGACGATGAGTTTAATAGAAGAGTTGGAAACCAGATTTTGGAGATCAATTAGTTTGTGCGCTCAATCGAGAGAGGAACTGATTTGTAGCATTCAATATCTCCAAAACCAAGCTAGTAATGTTTCATTATCGCATAGCTGACCAAATTTTCTCCAAGTCATGATGAATGGTTGTACTCTCAGTGAAGCACCTTGCCTGGAAGGTCTATTGGGACTAAAACTCACACCAGGCCTCAAATAGAACTTGTATATATGATGAGGGAAAAGAGATGGATTTATACCTTTACCAAGGGTAATTAAATTCATTGTATGCCCTTATGCACAAATACCATTCGGAAAGGTATGAATCCATTTCTTCTCCCTTCAGCTATGAGTTAAATAGCAGAAGAGATAGACTTCTATAGCCTTGGCTGGCAACCAGTCTACCATAGAACAAAATGGCACCCTACTGTTGGATAATCTGCCTAGTCAGTCACAGATTGAAAGAGACATGATCAAAGTTTGTATAATGTATATCACTTAAGTGACTAATAACTGATCTATCATTAAAGATGCTGGAAAAACACAATCATTAGGCCGTGTGTGTGTGTGTGTGTGTGTGTGTGTGTGTGTGTGTGTGTGTTAGAGAGAAATGGTATTATATTCAAAGTTAAGTTTGTTCATAATGTATTTGAGGGCTTGTTAGGGAAATATATTGTCCTTTGTTGAATTTCATTTCTGCATGTACTAACAAGTGTAGTAGTAGTTGTAATAATTTGGTATATTTACATTAAGTTGACAAACAACAGTAGTGTATTTATTGTTGAGTTAATGAAAAACCTAAGATAACATTTTTTTTCTGGATTTTAAAGAATTATAAATTTATTTTGTTAGTATGTTTCACCTTAAATATAAGGAGTGAGTAGCTTTAATAACATCTCAATGAAGCTCTTGATTTATCTAAACTTATTTATAAATGGAACTTTATGTGTGTGTGTTTGTTACCTATAGACTCCGAAACAGCTGAATGGATTTTCTTGAAAATTTACACAGTTGTACTATAAGCGTCTGCGAATGTTCTAAGCTAGGGTTTGTGTCAAGGTATCCCCAATAAATATCGATAATCGAAAAAATTGGGTTATAGAAGGAGTGGTCCGATTTTAATCAGATTTGATACACTCACAGACAAAGACATAAGAAATAATATTCAGAAGTTTCAAGATTGCAGTTCTTACAATAGTGCAGAAAATTGATTATATATATATATATATAAAAATAAAAGGTAAGATGTTTGTGTGTGTGTGTTTATCTGTCTGTATGTTCTTTATACAAATCCACAATTTTTATCAGATTCTCCCCAAACTTCACACAAATATTATTTAGGCTGAGTCTGAGCTCCAGAACCATGGATTAGTTTTAAAGCTTTCACTACACCCGAGCAATGCCAGGCTATACTGCTAGTCTGCTTATAAAGATTTCAACAGGCTTCAGAGGAAGAAAGAAAAAAAAAAATTAAATTTTTAGTGGTGCATTTTGATTGGTTGGAAAATAAATTTCATTACTTTACCACCAACAGTTATAGAGATTTCTGTATCCTTATTTTTTAATCAAAAGCAAAAATGACTTATCACTGACATTTGAAGAGTAAACACTGTAAGTCATGCAGTAGTAAGTGAATAAAATAGATAAGAGTTTTTTTCTTTAGAGATTGAAGAAAGGGTGGGGAATGGGGTGATTGATGGATGGGGGCAGGGCATGAAAGTTCTAAAAGTCAAGGCTGGAATGCAAGACAAAATACTGGGAAAATTTGACCAAGTTTTAATGAAGCAAAGTAAGATAATTCATCAGAGAAAACAAGAGCCTAGAAAACCATGGAGAGTTTGATTTTAAATTTGATGCCACCCACACTAAAGGACTTGTATCCAAATAAGCTAAGTTTTGTAAATTCAAATTCCTAATAAAGCAGACCGTCATGCAATATCATGCTACATAATGTGCCAAGCAGGTTATTTTTTTTTTTTTTTTTTTTTTTACTAACTAAATTTCTGGGAACAAGTGTTATTTACATTATTTTTAATTTGAAATATTCCTACAGCCAGTTAAGTGCCGTACGTGATACACGCTTGGGTGATCATGTCTCGAAAGAGACATGACTGACTGGGCAGAAGATTATCCCGCAGTAGGTTGCCATTGCTTTCTGCAGTAGACTGGTTGCCGACCAAGGCTATAGAACCCAATCTGTCCTACTATTTAACCCATAACTGGAAGGAAGATATGGATTAATACCTTTCCCAAGGGTATTTGCGCGTAAGTGAATACAATGGATTCAGCAGGAATTCGAACTCGGCTCCCCAGCTTCTCTTTCCGAGCCGATATCCACTGTACCACAACGCACACAGAAAGTGAAATAAAAAGTTCGGTTTGGAATTCCCTGTAGGTTATTGGATCAACATACAACTGATGAAGGCTGGAGGATATAACAGCTAAAATATGGTGGTAACAACAAAGGTGAGGAAAATAAGGTTATTTTTCTGTTTTTTTAGTTCTGTAAATTATATATACACACCCACACACACGTCATCTCTTTTGAACTAGTGATACCAGGAGCTTTGATATGATGATGTGGACTGTTCAAAGATGCTTATGAAGATGAAAAATGAACTGCAACGAAATTAAGCCTAAAAATAATAATTGGAAACACACTATATATATATATATATATATATATATATATATATATAAAATACTTCCATGGGTGGACGTGAAGGAACCTAACAATAATAAGGATTTAAAATATGCAGTGATTTTTATGATTCTGATAGCAGGACCAAGTCAAGGAAATTAAATATCAATGATATCCAAATCTGCATCAGCTATATAATTATCTTAGTAAATATCCATATTATCCCTCATTAATAGCATAACTAATGCAAAATGCAATCTTCAAGTGTTAAGTATAGACTAACTGTAACAATTTAAATTTTAATAAACTATCTGGTTACAGCAATATTTGTGCTGTTATACTGTGATTAAAGTTATTTAAATAAAAAAAAGAATATATACATATATTGTTTTTCCTTTAAGATTTTTTGTATATGTTCTTTATTTTTGTGACATTTCCAGTATGATTGTTGTATCAATGTTTCACTGTATAC
The DNA here is from genome assembly GCA_037127315.1 of Ascarosepion bandense. NCBI lineage: Eukaryota > Metazoa > Mollusca > Cephalopoda > Sepiida > Sepiidae > Ascarosepion > Ascarosepion bandense. The sequence goes on from JBBBDQ010000408.1 coordinate 2,401,257, forward strand.
ACCTTTACCTTTCATGTAACCTTTTTTCCTCTCTGTGCCAACGTAAAATCTTTTTTTTTTTTTTAATAATCTGAGTTAAATTAAACTATTTGATTTTTCAGGTTTGAAGAAGCAGTTTGTAATTTTTACAACTACCAAAACAAATTCTAGATTTATAACCATTTAATTATGTGTTGAGATTTTTCTCTATATATCATATTGCTCTGGATAATATCCATTGAGCTCTCTATTTTTATTTATTTAATATATCATTAATTATGTTAGAACATATGAGAAACTACTACAAAATTGTACATTTTGTTTTAACATTGAAAGAACGATGTCTCATCAGGTTGTTAACTACCTGATGAGACATTGAAAGAATGTTGAAACAAAATTGATAATTTTGTAGCAGTCTTTTTTTGTTTTTTTACATGTTCTGATTTAATAATAAATATTCATTGCTCTATTTTTATACTGAGCACTTTTTAAATTAATGCTTTGAACATTGCAATTTTATTTTTCATTCTTCATTTGAATATTTTATATTAATTAGATAAATTTTTTCGATTATTCTCTTTGTTTTTACGGGTTTATCATTATTTCTTATATATTTTAAATTAATAACTGTATTAAATATAATAAGTTATTTAATTTAAATTAATTTTCCAGTTGCATGCATCATGCAACAGCTTTTAAAGAATACTCCTTTTCAAAAACAAAAATTATGTTACATGAGGATAATATAACAGTGGAAAATAACATCCTTGAAAATGGCCAGTGAAGTTGTTGAAAGTGCTTAGAAAAAAAAATTATGGAACATTTTTACATTTATCTCCACCAAAAAGGAAATCTGTAAAAAATACTTGAAAAAATTAAATCAAAAATTAATAAAACCTTTGTTGGTTGTTTTTTAACAAAACTTCTTCAAAGAAAGATTGCTACCCAAATAAACACACACACACGTGTGTGTGTGTGTGTGTGTGTGTGTGTAAAATATATTGCAATTTAAGTGTTGCAGTTAATTAAAGCATGCTTGATTCAATATAACAGAGCTATAAACTATATATATTAAATAATAATTTCCCACCCCTTGTGCTACTGCTGAGGAATATAACTCACATCTCCACAGTAAAAAATAAATTATTGTTGTTTCTCCTACTACTACTGCAGTTGTTATCGCCACCCAATGGCATTAATTCTACTAAAAGTAAATATTAATATCTGTTACATATCAGCAGCAGACTGCCAAGCAAATCAGAATAGATTTCTTCCCCCAACCAACAAGTATAAAATTCTCTCCCTTCCCAACATTACAAAAATGGGGTTTTGCAACTTTTAAGAAATTTAGACATGTCACATTAATTTATAGTTACATGACAAAGTATGGCGGAGTGGAAAGAGAGCACATCATTGTTTAGTAATTTATGGCTGGATTTATATTTTTCAATACAAAAAGGGAAGCACAAGTAGGGAGAACATAATTTAGACATTTTTTCACCTGAAAAATAAATAAATAAAAATGAATAAAAAAATAAAATAAATACTATTCACCCAAAGAGATTTTTTTTTTTTAAGGGTATTGTTTTTTTAAGGGTATTGTTTTCAACAGAGAAGAGTTTAAGCTTTTTTTTTTTTTTTTTCAAAATTATTTGGTTGATAGCTACAGTTTAATAAAATTATTAGAAGCATTGCCAGACAGTATTAGTTATAAAAAAAACTGAAAGTATTCTATTTGTACAGACTTACAAACATGAGCTTAACTGAAGGAGTTACTTCATGAAAAGTTTCAACAACCTGAGATAATCATTAAAACTTAATCCTTAATAATGCTAGGCGGATCAATTATGTAAATAAATATTCAAATGAGTGAAACTTTTTGTTTATCTACAGACATGTTTTCCAGAGTCAATAGAATATATTTAATTGAATGACTAAATGGGAAAAAAAAACTATGTTACACAGTCGTTTAAGAAACCTATGTTACACAGTCATTTTTCATACAAAAATGGAAGGATTAAAAGGTGTGTGTTTGTGTGTGTGTGTGTATTAGTTACTTTTTGGTCATAATTAAATTAGACCAGTTCACAGTTGTATTAAAAAGTGCTCAATAAAATTATATTGTAGAACTTTTTATTTGAAAACAAGTTATTTTGGGACCTAGGCTTCTACCATTCAGTGTCTTCAGACAAGTTACAATAACAGATTTTATCATTCTTCAAACACTCTTGTAACAGGGATCATCCATGAAAGAGTTCTAAGACTCTTAAGTAACTTCTAATTTTGAAAATTGCACATTCATAAGAGGTTTGGTGTTGTCTGGGAACAACTCCTTGATTAAATGCCCCTAAGATTCAAGTAGGGGGCCTATAGGGCTCAGTACTGAGAAATGTAAGACAGGAAGATATTTTAGATAAGTAAAAATAGATGAAACATTAAATAAACACTTTATTCAAATGAAATATAAACTAAATTTTTATTTCACTCTTTGATTGGATGCCCAGGACCATTGCACCTTCTGCATGCTACTATGACTGAAATAGCTCCTTGATAAAGAAGTATGTTGGTTTGTGCATTATTGAACAATGCATGCATAACATGCAAAATGATAGATGGAATGAGAGATATTAAAAAAAAAAAAAAAAAAAGATAGTCTGAGAGAGAACATTTAGCTGAGGATGGTTAAATTTTTAAATTTCTATCAACTACCAAAATATTTGCTTAAGGAACTTTTAAGGTCAAATAAAACCAACGAAAGTCATTAAAAAGATTACTGAGATTTATTTTGAAATTTAAGTAAATCTTTCATTGGTGAAGGGTGAAGCAGGAACAATGCTTATATATGGTTATAATAGCAAAACTGATATCTGCTCCAAGATTCGATTTCAAAATCCATGTGGATATCTATTGTAGTGTAATAGTAAGTTAGTCTTTAAGACCAATTCGCATGTGTTCAATGTTTACTAAGCTGTACCCAAGTACGGTCTTGTACCCAATGTAGCTAAACTTGGTAAATAATACTCTCATCAATCCATATTTTGATAAGTTCTTATTTGTTCAAAAAATTATACATAACCAACAAAACATTTTCAGAAAATGTTTTTTGTTGAGCATGTTATGTGATTGCAGATCTCCTGATCTGCATTTTGTACATGGTGTCAATAATTCATACATTTAAAATCTTTGGTCATAGTTACTTCCACATATCTACTGACATTTTATATCTGTTTTAGTTAAATAGAAATTTTTTTTTAAACGTTTAAAAGTCTACAATATATTATCCAATGACAGTATTCAGTTATTTCGAAATAAGCCCTACAAAAGGTAAACGATAGAGGCAGTGTTAATTGTACTAAAAAATAATATTCAGGAATTAGTTTTCATTCTTAAATAGTTTCTGGTATATAAAGGATTAAGTTAAACTTAAATGAAGACTTGCTGTGCATGAAAAGACTAGTGAGTTAACTTTCTAAAATTAAATTTATAAAAACCTATAAAAAAAAAAAATTATACTGACATTTTTGTACTACTACCAGTTTTCTTACAATAAGAAAAAAAAAATTAAATCTTCATTTTCAGAAAATATAAATAAATTTACCTTCTTCAAATAACCTGATTATTTTATAAAGTGGAAATTTATAAGCTGAATGATTTCATGGCATCAAAAAGCTTAACTTGAAACTGCAGGCTACAAAAAGAAAAAAAGAAAAAATTACAGATGTCTATCAGATACAGAAAAAGATAAATGATTCTTCAAATATTCAGCTATTAAAAATATTCATGAGGTGCTTTTATTTAAGACAAAAATCTGTAAGATTGCTAAGTCAGCTGCTAAGAAAGTTGGCTCACTGTGTTGTGAGAGAGTTTTTCTCTCCAGAATCTATCTTGTATATCTATAAGTCTACCATTCGCCCATGCTTAGAATATTGCTGCCACATATGGTGCAGTGCCTCTGCTATTTACCTTGAGCTTCTTGATGACATCCAAAGAAGAATCAACAATATTATTGGTTCTGATCTGGCAGCTCAACTTCACATTCCTATCACCATAAGGTTGCCTCGCTGTGTCTTTTCTATAAATGCTTAGATGATCATTGTTTGGATGAGCTTTTCTCTAGGATACTTAGACTATGAATTTAAGTGCAGGTCTAGACTGGAGTCGAGATATCAGCAATTTACAGTTGAGCCAGCTAGATGTAGCTGTAAGTTCTATGGTAATAGTTTCTTTCACATTTTTTGCTTCTGGCTCCATGCTTTCCAGCTAACTTTCATCTTCAAAAATTTAAATGCAGTGCTAATCACTGTCTACTGTCATGTTACTCTTTTTGTTCACACTCATAAGTAATGTTTGTGTCATAATGGTTCTACCACTGATTAAAAACAAAAAAAAAAAAAAAAATCACTAAGCTTAATTAATATTTTGCAAAGTGTTTTTATTTATTTATTTATTTTTTAAATAAATTTGATGGGCATCAGATTAAAATTGTGGGGAAAAAAATTAACAGTGTTTACATTATTCAGACTATTGTCATCTTTGTTGCCATTTGTACAACGTTTCGGCCATTGTACGTTCTAGCCTTCTTCAGATGCTGGAAATTTCAAACCGAACCCTTTATTACAATCACTGTGGTATATGAACTCCATTTCTTGTATAGTAGTGCCTCCCTTGGTAGTCATGAGTTATCTCCTAACTCTGTAAGTTACTTGTTCACTACTGCTGTAGCCTGATATTGAACTCACAACTCTTTGGGTCAAGTCACAAAAACTAACCAACATCTATATCCACTGGGCCATGTGTCTTTAAAGACAAGAACAACTGAAAAAATTAAGACACACAATAGATTGATTTGTATCTTTATGGCTTATTAACCCTGTGTGGATTATTATTGTGGCCAGTTAGGGCCAAGAAAAAAAAAACATGGAAACAAGAAGGTAGGTTGAACCAGTGTATTGGAATAACAGAACATATATACAAAATAAGAGTGTTATTGGTCAGTAAATAGAATTGTCAAGTTACACTGTGTCTCAACTGACTTCTTTAGGAAGTCTTGCAGGTTAGTATTTATGATGGAGGAAGAGTTCATTCCAATGTAGATAGGGCACCATAACAATTATTTAAAACTAGAATATATTTTACATTGTAGGAGATCACTTAAGGATCTTATGTTAAGTGATTCCCAACTATTGATCAGGCACAAATGTCTTCTTTTAATACATTTACAAAGTAGTCTTTCATGTGTTTATATCTCTAGTAACCATTTTTTATACTATTGTGCACCCAATATAAGGCCTAAGAGCCACTAAAGGCAGTGCTACTGAACAAGGTTTTATGAGGAGGAAGTAAGTGCAGACAAGTATCAAAGATAATGGTTGACCTTAGACTTGAAGAGGTTATGATTGTAGTGATCAATCAATTTTTTTTTTAGTGAGTGAATAATGCATTAATAATTTCAGGAGAATAAAGTTATATTTAACCCATAGCTGAGGAAGAGACGATGTATTCATAACTTTTCTAAGGGTATTTGTGTGGAACTGAATGTAATGAAAAAGTCACTATCTGCTACACAACCTGAACATCCTGGTAGTGATCAGGGAAGCATCTTCTCGGGAGTGTTTCACAATGTAACAGTTCTGAGGAAACTTCCTACTAACTAAATACAAAGGGAATGAGGGTGAATTAACTGTGTATGTGGCATTGTAAGTTTTGGCTGTGAAGGTCTGAAATAAGGAATGTAGGTCATTTGAACTTCTGCTATGAAAATGGCATTAGCAAAGCAAAAACCTGCTATAACGACAAGAAAATAAATTGAGAAGCAGGGGAAATATATTGATTTTCTAAGCACAGCTTAGATGTGGCACAAGGTCGAAAATATCAAGTGAAGAACAAACTAACTACACAGTTGTAACAGGTTCTAGCAAGACAAACTTGCTAACCATTACACTACGTCAAGATGTTAAAAAAGAAGGGGAATATATCAGTCAGTTAAATGCTATATGTGATACACGCTTTGGGTGGTTATGTCTCAAAAGAGACATGACTGACTGGGCAGAAGGTTATCCCACAGTAGGTTGCCATTACTTTCTGCTGTAGACTGGTTGCCAGTCAAGGCTATAGAACTCAATCTGTCCTGTTATTTGACTCATAGCTAGAGGAGGAAGAGATCAATTATATTATTAAGTATTAATAGTGGGGGATTATCATATTACTTCATAACAATATAAAACTGATCCCCCACTTTATGTCCAGTATAAGCTATAATCATGTTTTCAACTATTATATTCAGTCAGTCAGTTAAGTGCCATTACTTTCTGCAGTAGACTGGTTGCCAGCCAAAGCTATAGAACCCAATCGGTCCTGTTATTTAACCCATAACTGAAGAGACGGATTAATACCATTCCAAGGGTATTTGTGCATAAATGGATGCAAGGAATTTAACTGGAATTTAAACTCGGTTCCTCAATTTCTTGTTCTGAGCTTATAACCACTGCACCACAACGCAAGTATGTCCTAGAAATTCCAACTCTTTCTGATGTTAATTATAAAGATCCGCACAATGGGAATATATATGCTAATAAAAAAAGGCCATATTAATGATAAACAAGATGGACTTTAAACAAGTTTGTCATATCAATTGAATTTACTAAGGGTTCTACTTTCAATCAAAATGTGAAGTTCATTCCTTCAGAAACTGTAGGATTCTATTTCTTGTGAAATAATATTTAAAAAATATAAATGAATAAATTTAAAGTGTGAAGAATTAGCAATTTCTAAGAAATAATAAATTAATTACTTTTATTTGGTTATTTCTTAATAGTTGAGAAATAATTAACCCTGTAATTTTTGTTTAAATCCCTAGCAAATTATATTTTCATACTGACAAAAATGATTTATTTTACAACTGATTACCAAAGTAACATCCTTTACTAAAATTCCTTTTATGTGCTGTGTCCCTTCAGAACATTGACGAACATGGCTCTCCACAATTTCCTGTTCTTTGTAGCTCTTAATAAATTTGTTATTTCTTCTTAAACCCTGTTCTGCCATTCATTTATTTTGTTCACTATGTAGGTTACATGTTATTTTGCCTCTTGCCCTCAATCTGTCCTGTGAGTATCAAATTTTCCAAGCCCTCTTTCCTCATATGTCCTAGAAATTCCAACTCTTTCTGATGTTAATTATAAAGGTCCTTTTGCTTCCATTTTATTTAAAACTTTGCTGTTGCTCATATTTATGGACCTACAGGTGTATGTATTCTCAACATACACCTGTAGGACCATATTTCTGTTGATTCAAATCTCTTTTTGGAATGTAGCAACAGATTTTTTACCTTCTCCAATCCTTCGGCTTTAGATATTCAGTAAGTCAGTAAATTGCCATATGTGATATACACTTGGGTGACCATATCGCGTTCAAGACATGACTGATTAGGCAGAAGATTTCCTTGCAATAAGTTGCCATTTCGTTCTGCAGTAGACTGGTTGCTAAGCAACCCAATCCGTTTTGATATTCAACCGATAGCTGGAGGGAGAAGAGATGAATTAATACCATTCCCAGGGGTATTTGTGTATAAGTGAATGAAATGAATTCGACTAGAATTTTAACCCAGCTTTCTCATTCTGAGCTGATATCCATTACACAGCAAACATTTAGATAGTCGCTTAGGTGTAGAAGTGAAACTAAATATTTCTTGAATAACTCTAAACCATATAAAAATAAGAAAACATTAATATTCTCTTTATGTTGATTTTGAGTTAAAAATTTTGTTCACGTCTCTGAAAGATGACTAACAAGAAAGTGGAGTTCTTCTGGCAGCACTTCAAGAAATAAAAAAGGCAGATAAGTGTTATGGCAAATGTGCAATCTAAGAATAACTGAAATTGGAAGGTTTCTGTCAGAAAATGAAAATAGTGGCAGTCTGAATTTTTATTCTTTAATCCAAGTTGCATACCTTGGATGAGAAAACAACTACTGTAGTATTACTACAATTCAAAGTTCATAATAAGAGGAGAGGAAAATGCTGACAGTCAGGTGGAGGTGAGATACTAGTGACAGATTTGGTTACTGGAGGAATTTCTGTCTGCAGCTAAGTGGAAGAACAAAATATTGTGAGGCATGTTTTTTCTCAAGGTTGTAACTACTATATATATATATATATATATATATATATATTAGGCAGCAATCCCTCTTTATGGGAGTTTCATTAAAAATAAAGTACTATGGTCAAGTTTTTATATAAATTTTTATGTGGTCATAGAAGTTTTTTCTTTTCAAAATATAAATTATATAAAAATTTTCTGAATGTTTTATTTATCCAAGTTCTTTTGGCTTTGATTTTAGCCATTATCAAGGATGAATTTTATTATACTTTTAACTGAGTATATATTTATATTGTTTTATGTAAGTCATAGGGATATTTTATTTTCTAAACATGGTGAGCACATTGTGGCTGTGTTCAGAATTGGTATTGTTGAGTGCCGGCTTTTTCTTTATTAATAATGCTTCTATTATTTGTTACTTTTTTTTTTTTTTTTACATGTGGATAGCACCTTGTCTGTTATTTTTAATAAAACTTGCACGCACACACACACACACACACACACACACACACACACACACACACGTAAGAGAATGGCAAAGTCATAAAGATGGAGAGGAAAACTCAACCCATAATTAAATAGTTATAAATCCAGAATTTATTTCAATAATTAATCGTGTCACCCACAAGCAAGGCATTCCACTGTCACTATAGTGCAGGGGGTTACATAGAGGGATTGGGTATAGGAAATGTCAGAAGGAGGGTGATAGACGACTTAGGATGTACATAGGGAGAGAGTTGGAGAGAGTGGGTGTGAGTTAGTGTGTTAGAAGGTGTCTATTGACCTTACATTTAAACTCCTGGAGGTTGTAGCAGTCGGGGAAGCAAGCATGCGGTAGGGAATTCCACAGGCGGGAAGTGCAAGGAAAGAAGCTGTTGGAGTAGAAATTGCAGTTACATTTCATCAGTTTCACTGTAAAAGGGTGGGACCTAGTTGCCAATCATAATTTTACATTTTCTCTTTCAGATTGAATAATAAATTTATTTTTCAACATTGATCTGAAAGGGACAATATAAAATTACCTTGTTGAAATACATTTTGGATTTATAAGCATTTAATTATGTGTTGAATTTTCCTTTCAATATATATACCAGGTGTAACAGCAAAATTGTCAATATCATAAAATGCTTATTATCACTAAAACTACAAAGCTAATCCTTTTGATTTTTTGCAGGTGCATGAATAACACCTTAAGAAAAACAGGATTATTATTTGTCCAAAATCCCTGCATTAATATTTAAGTTATTAGACCAGAAACAAAACCTTTTCATGAATTGTATGCCTGCTACATCATGACTCCTCGACTGACCACTGTTGACAGGGAAAAGATCAATCAAGCATCCAAAAATGGCACTAGCATTCAATCCCTGGCTTCCATCTTCAAAGTTCCTCCAAGAACTATCAAAAGAACCTTAGATAAGTCCCAGGAAAGTGAAACAGTTAAAAGAAAGGCTGGATCAGGAGGTCACAACAGAAAGAGGGATCGTTACTTCAATCTGAAACTGAAAAGGTCAATAAGAAATGTTCCAACTCAATAAGACGCTTGGCTCGTGACAGGAGTATCAGCAATGACAGTTCAAAAGGCAATCAAAGAAGACCTGAAAATGAAATCGTATGTAAGACCAGTGAGGCACCTTGTTACCCCTGGACAAAAAGTGAGGAGATTCGAGAGAGCAATAACTCTACTGACTAAGGTAAAACATGGTCCTGGAGTGATTTTTATATGGACAAAAAGAATTTTAGATAGGCTGTGTATTCAAACTGACAAAACAGTTGTGTTCTTGTCTCTGATCCTCATGAAAGAGACAAAAGTGCTCTTTTTAAGAGCAGAACACCTACGAAAGTAATGGATTTTACTTGCGTAGCATCAGATGGCAAAAAAATGCCACTAACAATGTTTAACAATGCTAAAGACTCACTGGAGCTCATTACATTCAAGTTTTGGAAGATGTTAAACTCTGAATTCTTTCTCAATATCCTGAAGCAGTTAACTGGACAAGACCTAATATAATAAAGAATTCAAGTTCACTTTCCAGTAGGATGGAGCCCCATGTCACACAAGCCGAATTGCTCAAAAGTTTCTCAAGGATGAGTTTAGGGACAGGTTTTGGGATAAGTACACTTGGCCCCCTCCTTCACCTGACTTGAATCCATTAGATTATAGTATCTGGAATGAACTGGCTAGAAAAGCTTGTAAGAAGCCCCACAACACTCTTGAAGCCCTTAAAAATTCCATCAAACAGACATGGGAGGAAGACATCACGGAAGAATTCATCAAGAAAGTTTGAGGTGCATTCTGAAAGAGAGTGAAGAAAGTTATTGCAAAGAAGGGAGAAACTCTTGAAGCCTTGTTTTGATCTTTGTGGCATTTATTATGGAATGATTAATCTTTGATTTAAGTCTTATAGGAATTTTCTAACAGTTGTTTGATATTTTTTATGATATATTAATTAACTTACTGACAATTTTGGTTTAAATAATATTCTTCATTTATCCTGTTAGATTAATGATAATTTTGATCATTTTCTTGCTCAAAATAGAGAATGAGAGTACTGTAAAACACTGATTAAATTTCTTCAAAGTTCCTCAATAACTTGTCGAAATACAAAGGCATAAAGAATATGTTAAGTGACATTTTTGCTGTTACACCTGGTATATATACACACATAAAAAAGTAAAAATGCATGAATAGTGGGCATCATACTTATAGATTAAATGGTGCCTGTTTTTTTTTTTTTAATCTGTCTCTCTCTCTCGGACTAAACTTCTCTGTGAAGCATAGGGGGGGTACAGTTTCACCATGTCAGCTTTCATTGCTGTTTCCATAGCAAGGATGCTTCTACAGGAAGCAGTTGCCAGCACCATGTCCAATTGGTTCTGAATTCAGAGTTGTTCAAGAGAATGGTTACCAATCAAGGATAGAGAGCAAAGTATACCCTGCCATTTAACCCATAGTTGGGAAGAGGAGAGAATAAATTGATTCCTATCTTAAATATATTTGAGCAAAAGTGAGCATACCATGAAATTTCCTTATACATCCATTAACAAAAAAAAAAAACAAAAAAAAAACAAAAAACAAAAACACAAACACACAATGTCTATTCAGAATATAAGCAAGTAATCACCGCTTGCTACAAATTTAGTTTCATTATTATCTGTTTCTATGACCTCTTGGAGAAATTCATTGTGATTATTCTCCTAGACTGGCTACCACTCATGGTTTGAAACCATTTCTAAAGGCATTAGTGAAAAGTGAACAGACTGGGTCAAAATTTAAAGTTGGCTTACCAAACCTATTTTGCATAATTATTACACCACACACAAAGTAACATCTATCAAATATACAGATACATGTTGCATTTTTGATAGATAATTAATATATCATCAATGATTGTTATAGAAACTAAAAAACTCAGACAGATTAAAAAAAAATTCTGATTGGGGCTCAAATTCTTTCTGCTGCAATTTTCTCAGCATTTCATTTATAAGATGTATTCATCCTTTATTACTAATTTCCTTTCTCTAAGTCATTGAATTAGAACTGTCCAAGATGTTTACCAGGGAAAGTTCATGAAATAATGTAATTGAGACATTTGGAATCAGAAGGTACTTTCTGAGGCGGAGGTGGGGGGTGAGAAAGGAGAAAATTGTGTTTAAGGTTTGTTGACTTTTAAAATGCCATAACTTTATCTATTTGACATAAACCACTGGATTTTTTTTTAACAGAAGCTAAAAAGCATCTAATTTAACGTACAAACATACGCTTAACTGATTTTCACAGACATGCTGGAAAGTGCCTTCTTGTACTGAAGGCCCCGATTACAAGCAAGCAGCTATCAAATTGAATATATTTATTACAAGGTTGGCCTGAAATATCTTGTTTCATTGGAGAATGATTCAGTTTTAAAGATGTTGGTGATAAAATAACGGTATCAGTTTTCAACATAGATGCATCTTTGATATACCAAAGTTTGTTTGACTGAAATTTATCGCAGTAGCAGCAATACTTAGAACTTTCAAACTTAAAATAGAAAGAAATGGTAAAATATAATTAGATAAATAGCGAGAAATATTTGTTTATAATAGAAAAGACAGACAAAGAAAAGTGGTTGAGTGGGTATATATGAAAGGATAGGTTGACATGCAAATGTGAGAATAAAAATATGAATGACTGCAGGGAAGGGGAACAAGAGCTTACAGATCAGAATATGCTTCTAATAATGTAAATGGAGATATGTCAGGAAAAAAAATTGTCTAGTTGAAGGAGACTGGCAGTGGGGGAGTTAAGTAGATTGATAAGACATCTTGACAATCTGAAAATTATTTACAAAAAGAGAATAAAATGAATGTTAAATTAAAAAAAAACAAAAAAACTATTTCACTTCAAAAGATTTTAGTCAATGTTGTGGCTGCCCTTGGGTACAAAATACTGTCACTATCCTCAGGTACACAGTCTGTATAAAAAAAAAGTTGATTTTTAAGAGCAAAACAGAAAGGTCTTTTTTTTTTTGTTTTGCATATATACACAAATGAAAAATGGAGAAAAAAAAAAAATTCAATAAGGGCTATACATCTGAGGTAGGCCAGAAAACAACTTAATACAAGTATGGTAACAAAAAAAAAAAAAAAAAAAAAAAAAAGCAATGGTACAAGCAACTCCTGAAATTAGGACTCTTGCCAAAATTACATAAGGATATTTTTTTCAATGCCATATCCCTTCAAGCTAGAGGTAATCATGAATCTCAGATTCCTTTTCTTTTAATATCTGCAATTTGCCATAACTTCTTTTGAAAGAATAGTTTCCCCATTGACTTCTTCATGTTTAAATCAAAGACTGGCTGCCATTAACGGCTTGAAAGCCCAATCTACCCAACTTCTTATTCCTCAAGAGTGAGAGGAGAATAAATGGATTCATACCTACCAAGGACATTTGTGTGAAAGTAAATGCAACAAATTGGGCTAGAATTTGCCAATTCTACTTTATACATCAATATCCATTATACCAGCTGCACATAAAAACTCAACTTTTAAAAATTTTAACTAAATTTTCAAAAAGGTGGAGGGAAATTATGTTTTTAGCAAATTTAAATAAATCAAGAGATATAAAATTTCCATTCATAAAATATGAGTCTAGGAAATACTTTTAAACTTGGTGAATGTTAAAATTTATTAAATATTTTAAACTAGTTTGTCTAGAAACTATTTTAAAATTTATTAAATGTATTAAATATTTTCCATAAAAGATCCAGTCATTTAAACTAGATCCTCCATTAGGATATATAGCATTATGGTTGTGCATATATTAGAAGAGATAAGACATTAGTAGGCGTTCCTTCAGTTTCCATCTGACTGAATAATTAGGTCTCATCCATTATTCAATATGAAGGATCTTTTTACACGATACCATTTCGGTTCAATGCCAGAAATCTGTCTATTAGATTCTGCCACTGAACCATCCTACTGCCAATGTCTTCATTGCAACCTTGGGTGGAGATTGCTTCCAGGTATTATACCTTACCAAAAAGTAATCTGTGATTTGATCACTGGGGCGACATATGGTTTTCAATTCAGAGTTGTACTCCTCCTAGAACTGCTTGCCAACCACAGCTAGGTAGCCTAGTTTGTCCTATTCAAGCCAAAGCTAGTTGAAGAGTTGAAGGAAAGAGATGGATTTATACATTTCCCAAGCGTATTTGTGCAGAAGTGAATTTATTCAAATGAAATTCAAACTCAGCTTTCTAATTTCTCATTCAGAACCACATCGACAACAAAAATAAAAATTATTTGATTGTTTATTTACACTATTATACTGTCTATTGAAATGGTTGGCAAGACACTGGCTAATTGCCAATGGACCCAAAATTTATAAAATGATAAATAAGGATTTGCTTATTGTTGGTTCAGATATTTTAATAATTTAGTTAATATTTATAAATTTATGAATAAAAAGAATGTTTTCATATTTATTTCTTTATAAGTTGTTAAATGATAAATATTGCATTATTTTTCAGTATAATTGTATCAGTTTAGAATTTTGTAAATATAAAATTATTCTTATAAATAAACAGTCTAATAAATAGTATTTAATATTTTTGTTGCAAGCTGAAGAGAAAAGGTAGTTAAAATTCTGTCAAAAAGAAAACTGTCCTTTTCACAGTTTATTTGTGGACACAAAGGCTATTGCCGATGAACTATCTTATCTAAACTTATTTATAAATGGAACTGTCTGTGTGTGTGTGTGTGTCCGTCCGTTACCTATAGACTCCGAAACGGCTGAACCGATTTTCTTGAAAATTTACACAGTTGTACTATAAGCGTCTGCGAGTATTCTTAGCTCAGTTTTGTGTTAAGGTACTCCCGATAAATATAAAAAAAAAAAAAAAAAACGGGTTATAGAAGGAGTGGTCCGATTTTAATCAAATTTGATTCGCTCATAAACAAAGACATAAGAAACGATATTCAAAAATTTCAAGGTTGCAGTTCTTACAATAGTGCACCCGGTTCACACTCCACCCACATCTATTGAACAGGTGAAGAGGCTCATCCCTTGTTTCCTGTTTAGGATGCGGTTTCCGGTTTTCTCTTTTCCAATCTTTTCACTCTTTTCCTTTATTATTTTATTTTTTTTTTTCAATTGGAGTAGATAGACTAAACTATCGCCCGGTTCACACTCCACCCACATCTATTGAACAGGTGAAGAGGCTCATCCCTTGTTTACTGTTTAGGATGCGGTTTCCGGTTTTCTCTTTTCCAATCTTTTCACTCTTTTCCTTTATTATTTTATTTTTTTTTTCAATTGGAGTAGATAGACTAAACTATCGCCCGGTTCACACTCCACCCACATCTATTGAACAGGTGAAGAGGCTCATCCCTTGTTTCCTGTTTAGGATGCGGTTTCCGGTTTTCTCTTTTCCAATCTTTTCACTCTTTTCCTTTATTATTTTATTTTTTTTTTCAATTGGAGTAGATAGACTAAACTATCGCCCGGTTCACACTCCACCCACATCTATTGAACAGGTGAAGAGGCTCATCCCTTGTTTCCTGTTTAGGATGCGGTTTCCGGTTTTCTCTTTTCCAATCTTTTCACTCTTTTCCTTTATTATTTTATTTTTTTTTTCAATTGGAGTAGATAGACTAAACTATCGCCCGGTTCACACTCCACCCACATCTATTGAACAGGTGAAGAGGCTCATCCCTTGTTTCCTGTTTAGGATGCGGTTTTCGGCTTTCTCTTTTCCATTCTTTTTACCCTTACGTAGCCCCCTGCGCATCAGTGGCGTTACTGCCTTGCTCGGGGTGATATGATTAAAAAAAAAAAAAAAAAAAAAAAATATATATATATATATATATATATACATATATATAAGGCAAGATCTTTGTGTGTGTGTGTGTGTGTGTGTGTGTTTATCTGCCCATATATCTGTATTTTTTCAGCCCTTCTATTCTAGTTTTTGCTTTGGGTTTGGCTCTAAGTAGGTATAATTTTAATTCTTAGTCCCAGCCATGATAACATTTACTCAGAGGACTTATTTAGTCTTCAAAATTCAGTTTACGACGAAAAAAAACAAATTTGATATCGATACCAGGAAATCAAAATTTGACTTACATCCATTCATTTTCCTTTCAATCTACAGTTTCGCTTTATCTGGAAACAACTACTGCTTTTTATTCTTTCGTGCCAACGTCCAAAGAGTCTGAGCTCCAGGACCATGGATTAGATTTAAAGCTTTTATTACACCCAAGCAATGCCGGGCTTTACTGCTAGTAGTTGTATATATGAAGACATTAATAAGAATGGACAACAACAAGGAAGGGGTAGAGAAATATCTGACAAGACCCTGCCCTTGACCCCAGAAAAACAAGATC
Organism: Ascarosepion bandense; assembly: GCA_037127315.1. Taxonomy (NCBI): domain Eukaryota; kingdom Metazoa; phylum Mollusca; class Cephalopoda; order Sepiida; family Sepiidae; genus Ascarosepion; species Ascarosepion bandense. The sequence continues at coordinate 2,417,198 of JBBBDQ010000408.1, forward strand.
CTTAATCAGTTTATCTGAAAATTCATACAGCAAATTTTGGAGTCCTATAAAAGGTTAGAAAGGAAACATAATATCACTATTCATACAAATGATTGCTTTAAAGAAACCAACAAACAAAAAGCACATAGCAATCAGTATCATGACAACAAATGTGTTAACTAGTGTATAAAGAACAGGGATTGTAACATTGACCTAAAAAAAAAAAAAAAAAAAATGGTAGGGATTAGACTATATTAGCTCAAGATAATGTTTTCAATACAAGGAATTTTTTTATATTTAATTGTTAAAGTTATAAAATGTAAA